>CM057840.1:43415690-44753190 GCA_030068075.1 Paguma larvata
CTCCAAGTCTCTCACTCCAGAAAAGGGAAGAGTAGGGGTTTCTTTTGTACATGAAATACACGAAGAAATAAATGATCATCCAGAAAGTTACGAGCCAAAAGGGACGAGCATTTTCCCTTCGCCGGAGTTGGCTTGTTCCTTTTCAGCCTCCTGAGCGGCAGTTTTTCTGCAGCGGCAGATGGACAGAGCGCGTAGCCGGCAGCACCTTCCTGTGACAGCCCTATTCTCCCTCCCAGACACTGCTGTTAGTAAATAGATTTACACATTCTCCAATCTCCACACATCTTTCTGCCGAATAATTAAAAGCAGGATGATTAGTTTATTGAGTGGAAGGAGGAACTTTTTTATTGAGGTCCGTCCACGATTTTATCAGGGCTAGCACTTTTACGGTTGTCAGGAGGATGCAGGCATCCAATTTTTCTTATCTGCCTGATTAATACAAACGCTGTTTCAGGACGCATTAATTAACAGATACAAATCTACGTTCTCATGGAAGGATCGATACAGAGAAGAAAAGAGGCATCAATGTGAATTTAGTGCTGATGATGGAGAAGGCACGCTATCGACATCTACGTGCACGGAAACTTTAAAGTTGCACCGGGGCCCTTTTGTCCCTGTGATTTACAAATGAACAATTTTCAGCCATAACCATGTTTCACACATTTCTTTGGGGTTTAATTAAGCAAAAAAAACAATAAAATTTCATTTTTTTAAGTCGCTCCTGCAGTCTGTTCGCTCTCTGTCGATGGCTCTGTGGGTCTACGTGTGCGTGCGTCTTTCCTGTAAACCTAACTTTTTTCCTTCACTTCTTAACGGAACAAAAAGAAGAAAAAGGTTCAAGAAAAAGATGATCTCTCTCGGATTATTTTTGGGGTCAG
This sequence comes from Paguma larvata, assembly GCA_030068075.1. Lineage (NCBI taxonomy): Eukaryota > Metazoa > Chordata > Mammalia > Carnivora > Viverridae > Paguma > Paguma larvata. Next base: position 43,416,569 of record CM057840.1, read on the forward strand.
GGCGGTGGGGACGATGAATGTGGCACCGAAGGTTTGACAAGTTTGCTCGTTTGATATCCTCAAATCTATTTCGGCTGATTAAAGGAGGTGCGATTTTACAAAAACGGTAGGAAAAAGGACAGTCCATGGTTTACAGAATATGAATAAAAGTCCGGACTTTCATCCCTTCTTCCTCTGGAAATAACTGAATCACAACACTTTTAACCCTTTCCTACCACACTTCTGCAATCTGGAAGCTGGTGCAAAGGTCCTGTCTGCCCAAATGCCTGGGCAGCAGTGAAAGAGCCTTGTTATGAGATTATCGTATTCACCTGCTCATGAAGGAGGCTGCATACATCACAGACATTATATTTTAATTCCACAAAGTTCTTCTGCCTGCCTTTTAGGAGTGCTAACTAAAGGTACATTACATATATAAGCACATATGGATAATATGTTTACCAGTGGACCTGAGCAGAGTATTAAAACCTACATGGCCAAGATCTAAATAAACTGAGTTTAAGGAATTTCTTAAAAACACTCTTCACGCTCTGTTGGCACACACACGCACTTGTATCCCAGTGATATTTACTTGTGTGCGCTCTCACCCGGCATTTAGTGGTGTTTTATAGCCACCGGGCTACAAACGAAAGGTTCTCGTCACCTATAGGATTCAGCTACCTTTGAAGAGGAACCTTTCTCCCAAGTGAAATAAAATATACTTTGCAGTTGTGTTGTTTGAACCTCGTGTTTTGTGCGTCCTGGGATCTTAATCTTTGGTGGGTGACAGCTTATAGTTTTAAACGTTCAGCCGTATTACAGCTTTTTAAAACACACTGATACCACGGCGCAGTTTCTTCCTTCCCCGGCTCTGGCCCGCTCCACGCCTATCGCTGACAACTCTGATCTCTCTTCATCTCCGTCCCGGAGTCAGTGCCATTTAATGTATCTCAGGCATTTTGCTAGCAGAATGACTCTCTGCCTTGACCCGCGGTTAAATAGCATGTTTATCTGCAGTACAGTGTACTCCAAATAAACCAGATGACAGTTGGGAATAACATCATTTGGAAGGATTGAAAAGCTTCTCAAGAGGCAGGTACCCCTGAAGTAAAAGGCTTGAAGAAAGTATGTTCTGTGCCAGCCCTCCTGCCTCTTTCCACTAGAAACTTCGGAGGATGGCAGTGGTGCCATGGGCACTTTTTTATTTTTTTTAAGCCTGGCAAACTGAGGCACTTTGCAGTCCTCTTTCAGAAAAGGCTAAGCATTTGAAAGTGTGAAGGGCAAAAAATATCTGACGGCTAGTCTTCAAAAATACACTTTCATTTCAGAAAGCATAAATGTTTATTTCCTGAACGGAGTGTTGACAGAAATAGGCTGCAGCACAGGCATCTGGGTTTAACCCCTGCTAGGCATTTTCTTCTCGGCTGCCTCCTTGAAACAGAGAGCAAGCATTTTAAATCTTCAGGGTGTCCATTAATATCAGTTAATCACGGCATTGATTTGCCCGCTCACAGTTTTTGAACTGTAGTTTCTCTGTTCTGCAAAACATGGACGGTTTTCAACGAATGGCATATCATGCTAGAACATTAATGATGCCATAATAACTCCCAGAGATCGCAAATGAAATTCATGGAGAGAAGGTGAGCGAGCAGTGTGGCATAAGCTAGATTCTTTCTCTCTCATACAAATAAACCTACTGTTCGCAGGAACTAGGAGAGACAAGAATCACAATGGCACTAAGGTCTGGTCTTGGCTACCAGGCGACCTTGTTAGAGATAAACTCTACATTTAAGCCAGTTGCTATTTTCACATACAAGCAGACATAGCCTTTGCTGTATAATTCACAAAACACACAGCTCTGGGGTTGCAGCGTGTACGTATATATAATATATAAAATTAATATACATATATATATAAAGATCTTTTTTCTATTTTGGTTTTTATAGAAACAGACTTTCTGGGCTGGCACTCAGTAGGGGCTAGCGTTAAGCCAACTCTGGTCACACTCCAGAGGGAAAGTTGGAATCTTTACCTGGTGCTATCAGAAGTATTTTATTTAAAAATTTTCTTTGTAATAGATGATAATTATTACTATACTAGTACCTAAGCATGAGATCCAATACTTCCAATATTACCCATTGTATCTTTATTCTTTTAGTTGGACCATAAACTAGATTCCATTCATTCAGGCTCAATCTCAATTCGTTTGGGTAAAATACAAGAGTAACTAACAAAAATAGGATAGTTCACTTCTTGTAATTTGATCATCTTTCGATGTTTGTTGATTCCATAATAAATCTGTTTCTGTAGTTCTGTTTTTATACTTCAAGTAGGATTCACAGAGATTTCAGGAAACCATCATTTTAAAATAGCAGTACCATAGGACAAACGTGGCAATCTTGCAAGACAGAATTCAGATTCAAAAATTCCGTGTACATGGCAAACTTGACCACCATCCATAAAACTTGGTAAATGGTCTGGGTGGCGGTGATAAATTAAAGGAAGGTAGAATAGAATCCTAAAGGCACTATCTACTGGTCCAAGACAGAATTATCACTGCTAACTGAGTTTACAGGTGCAACTGGCCACTGACCACCCATGCTGATTATGCGAACAGCCAAATGAATTTTCAATTAGCCCACTCATGGGCACAGAAATTAAAACCATGCCCCCATGGCCCTGGTGAAATGCCTTCTTTCATAATTGCTTGTTGTTTCCAAATCCAGCTTGCTAGAAAAATTAAAATTATAATAGCAGCCCAAGAAAGATATTCCCGAGGGGCTATTCAGGAAAGCCTCAAAATGGTAACAAGAGTTTTTTTTGTTTGTTTGTTTCTGTGAGTGTGGGAGGGTGACAGCTGCCAACCTGCTTTGAAAAAAAAAAAAAAAAAGAACTAGATATGAGGCAGATGAATGTAAAATAGGAAATACAGAGACTATCTAGATGAAGTGTACAGTTCCTCTTTGGAAATCTCACATACCTAGCACTGCTGAATGATTACAGAGGACCTGAAAATGTTCCTTTCGCTTTCCTCAAACTCCCTTTTACTTGACCTCAACTTTACTTCTCCCATCCTTTCATCTAAGCCGAGAAGAAAGAAAAATTGTCAGAAGGCACAGAGAAAGGTATAGACTGAGCTGCTTTAAAGGAGGGAAACCTAATGGCTTTCTTTTCCTACAACCTCTATTTTGTACTAGTTGAAAACAAGAGAGCTCTGCCCGGAAAGTTTCCTTTTTGATGTGACTAAAATTTGTTTGACCATCCAGAAAAAAGGAAGGCAGTGCCATATAATGTAGGACTCTAAAAGAAATCTGATAAAAGGGCAGTTTCCAGTCTTACTTTTGGAGTAGTGAACATGGAGAAGGAAAAAGTTCATTTGGAAGCCACATTTCTGGTTTGAAAGAAAAAGATCGGTGGCCGAATCTGACTGGCTCTACCCAATCACTGATGGGGCTGGTCAGGGAATACCGCAGGGTGCTCCTAGGGTCCTGGCCAGTCGTCCAAGGAAGATCAATCCAGCCTGGGCATCAGATGTGTGGGAACTGTCTTCAGGAAATCTCCAAGTCCTCATCAAATTTGATTTAAAATTCAAACCTTGGAAATCACATGCAGGCAGTGCAGTCTCTACCTGAACTTTGAGGATCTGTAGGCTGACAGACATTTCCAAAGACTTTTAAAGAATTTGTGGGAAATAATTAACGTTGAATACTCAAAAGCTAAAGGTTTACTGTCATTGAGTGACACATGATGGAAGAGGCTAGTGTGGGGAGCATTGGCATTGAGGTCTGGAGATCTGGGTTCTACCTCTACCCATGCTACCCAAAGACAGGGTTTTTGTAGATAGTCAAGTTAAAATGAGATCTTGAGGGTAGGCCCTAATCTGACTGTAGTTTCATTAAAACAGGGAAATTTAGGCAGAGAGAGACACAAACAGAAGGAAAATGACGTGAAAATACACAGAGAGAATGCCATTTACAAGCCAATGGATGCTTGGGGCCATCAGAAGCTGAGAGAAAGGCATAGAACGAATTCTCCCTCACAGCCCTCAGAAGGAACCAACCCTCCCAACACTTTGATCTCAGACTTCCAGTCTTAAGAACTGAGTGACAATAAATTTCTGTTGGAAGCCATCTCGTTCCTGGTACTTTATTATAGCAGCCCCAGCAAACTCATACAGACCCATAGTTGACTTCTCATCTGTCAAATGTGAAGTGTGGATGAGACATCTTTGAAGAACTTTCCAGTTCCAATGCCGAGCACCTCAGATAAAGATCATTGGACTGAGAGCAAGTAAACCTAGCACCGGGTGCCACCTGTCCCATCAAGTGACTGCATAACTCTGGGGAATGAGTCAACTTCTCTGGTTCCTGCTTTTTCACTGGTAATGTAGGAAAGTAGAAACAAATGTCCCTAAAGGTTTGTTCCAGACGTACATTATTCAGTTTCCAATGGTTCCACTGTAACAAAATTAAAATCAACTGACATTCAATGCATCTACGATGAGTGAAGCACTATGCTCAGACCCATTAGGATACACAAGATGAGTACAATATAATCCGTACCCTCTCAGACGTTAGAGTCCAGTAAAAGTAATTATAACATAATGAGGAAAAGTAGGTAGGTACAATAAGAAACGATCAAAGTGTATGGATATGTACAGGGGAAAGATTGGTGTTGGTTGTACACATCCTCCTCAATGTTTCCATCAGTTTCTCTCCTCCCTGACTCCCCACAGTTTTGGTTCAGATCTCCATCAGCTCTTTTGGGATAAAGGGATTCCAAAATCCTTATATCTGGTATTTCTTTCTTCCATCCTACCCATGGCTATTCAAGCAATATTTTAAATATGAACTCTAAGCATGCCATCCATTGACCAAGATGCTTTCTTGGCTTCTATCTCTCCAATGGACAAAAAACTGAAACTCTCTGGCACAAAATGGAATTTCTTTCACTATTTGGCCCTTTTATCCCTTTTCTGCCGTATTTCCTGAAAACTCCTCTTCTAGTAACTCCTCTTTAGATGGCCTAGCATGTTGAAAAGTGAGCTCATTTTCCCTACCCCATAGCTCCCCTACTTCCTAGATTAACAGCATCACCATCCGCCTGCTGACTCACTCCTAGCCTTTCAATGATCTACCGCCAAGTCTTCCTTTCCATATTTTTGAACTCAAGTGGAAACATTCATTCCTTTCCATTCCTACTGCCATTATTATTACATTATTGTTCCTGTGTACCATCCATGGACATAGTTGCCAGATGTAAAATATAAAAGTGGAGCTCCAGGTAAAGCTATAAACAAGTAAAGGGGTGAATGTGATGACGTGCCACCTGACAGTCAGATCTTTTCTGGGGGGCTGCCATGTTTTCTGAGTTCTTAAGAGTGGAGGCCTCCTCTTCCTAGTTCCTTGCTGTAATCCTGGCACCTACAACAGCCCCAGCCATGGAGCAGGTACTCAATAAATATGTGCCAAATCAACCAATAAATCAAACTCACTGACTGGCTTTCAAAAAGAATTGGACACTAGAAGTGATGATAGCATTTCAGATACCAGTCTCCTCCCCCAGAAAGAAAATTTGAGTATGCAACAAAAAAGTAGCCTAATTGTTTTTCATAATTCAACAAGTGCTTAGTAAGGCACTGAATATATGTAAAGTTCTTTGCTGATAAGTGCCAAAGAGTATCCAGGATTTTCTTTGGAGCCACTTAAACTCTGATAAAGTCTTGTTCTCAACCTCGGCTAGTTTTTTTTTATTTTAATTTTTTTAAAAGTTTATATATTTTTGAGAGAGAGTGAGACAGAGTATGAGCAGGGGAGGGGCAGAAAGAGGGGGAGACACAGGATCTGAAGCAGGCTGAGAGCTGGCAGCACAGAGCCTGATGTGCTTGAACCCATAAGCCGTGAGATCATGACCTGAGCCAAAGTCGGATGCTTAACTGACTAAACCACCCAGGCAACCCTCCTTTTTAATTTATAATTAAAGTTGACTTTTTAATCATAAGTCCTAACTGCTTTCCCTTATATTTATAAATAGCCATTCACAGCAGACTCCATGATAATGTCGCAATGACTTTTGTTATTTACAAGTATGTGTACTTTCTCTACTTAATCTTAATTTCTCTAGTTTATCTTACTTGTATAACTAGCGTAACATTGTGTAAATTTATCTTCTGTAGCTAGAATTTTAAACTTCTGAAATCCTAGCCTATCCAGTCAGGAATGAAAACAAATGCTTAGTGTTTCTTTCTACTTGAAGAAATAAAAAATCTGTATGCCTACTTTTTTAACATAAATTCTTCAGAGATTTCAAAACTAGTTTTCATAAAACCCAAATAAAGGTACTTTCCACACTTAAAAAAAATGGCGGGCAGATTGAGAAATCTCGGGCTTTCTTTCCATGGGCATTCTTTCCCTGAATCCAGAAGAGCCAAGAAGACAATGGAATAAAACTGCATTCGTATGAAATCTCCCTCTCAGTCCATTTTAGAACAATGGATTCTCACTAAATAAATACTCACTTGTCAGAAGTATTTGCAACACGACAACCACTGAGCAGCACCGAGGGAGTAAGGTGCCTTTCCATTTTAAAGCAGCGAATGAGACATTTACGAAGAGCGAAGATGGGACTTGTCGGTCCTGACCTTTCAACTGTGTCTGTACCAGTAGGTGTTAATGTAATTTAAATGTCATTTAGACACGTTTCGGGTTTATCAAACTGGTTTGTATATCCACTCTTAGGTAATACGTTTGGGGAGGAACCATCTCCACCCGCCTTAGGAACAAGCATACTGGGGGACAGTCCTAGGCAAATATTCCAGGCAAGTAAAGGGGGATCCATTTCAGTCTCTAAGAAGTCAGATTGGACCTTAAGGAAATTAAGCAGGGGCCGAAAAATATTTTTAATAAGTCAGGTAATAGGTTCTCATGATTTTTGTACGAACTCCATCCGCCCCCCATTTTTTGTACATACTTTGCTGAGAATTTGGACCTATGGGCAAACAGATTATCTCTGTGGGAGATGACAGATTTTCAATTAAAATCCAGAGAAACACAATAAGATTAATTTTGATACCATAACTTATAGGAGCAGATACATGTTTTTTCACCGTCCAACATTTTAATACACTGAACAAGTTATTAATAAAGGATGTCACAGGCCAGGCTTCGGCAAGAGATCAATGTGCCTCTGATAGTCTTTAGAACAGTTGGAGAAACAACCACAAACCGTAACTTCTGGTTAACTTGTTCTTAAACAACAAATTCTTGGCATGTTCATAATTTTAACATTTGACTTGTTTCACTGTTTCTGACCCAAATTACATTTTAAATTAAAAATGAATTTTTGTGCATTTTTCTTTGGCCCACACCTAACATTTAACACCTTTTTTTTTTTTTTTTTTTTTTTTTTTTTTTAAGATGGACTGCTTCTCTTAGGAACATTCAACAATTAAAGGAAGTCTATGAATTGCAAGTTAGTCATGGCTGCTTTGTTTCTGTCAGATGTGACCCAAAATACTATTCTGATATTGAAGAATTAAAGAATCCAAAAAGCACATGCCACACACTGGATAAATTAGGACCTATCTATCTGTCTGTCTGTCTATCTATCTATCTATAAACTGAGCCCAAAAGAGAAAATTAGAAGGAAGAGAGAAATGCTTGATCCACTGCAGTCTGATTTTTGGATTGCATGCTGCCTTCCTACAAAAGGTGAGAGTTCAACGTTTTTCCCAGGGCAGCTGCTTGCAGTGATGAAGGCAGAGTTGCAGATCTGAAAGCTCAGCATCTCTTTTCTTTATATTATTTTCCCATTTGCGAAGGCCACAACTACACACGTGTTAAGACACAGAATGATGTTTGCGTCATGAAAACCCGGGTGATTTCATAAGCTCACCTAAAATTTGAAAGTGTTATGTCAGCTACCAATTACGAAAAGAAAAAAAAAAAAGTTGTGATCGGCTTGTGTGCTTTCAGTGAAATGACCGGGAGCTGATTCTGTATGAAAGCTCGAGAAGAAAATCACTTATCATTTCTAGATTAATTCTAAATAACATGCCTTCAAAGCTTTTCAGATTTTCCGAATTGGCCCCTCGATATAGAAACACAAATTTTAACAAGAACACTAATTATGAAAGAATTGTTATTTGTGGAGTTAACATTAAAATCTCCCCTTCTCTCACTTTTACTAGTTACAAGAAAAGCAGAAAAAAAAATCCTTCATGTGTGCGTTTCTTGATTTTCTCAAACTAGAAAAACACTATAACTCAGGGAGTCTCCAACATACGCCCTAGAAACAAGAGAGGCAGGAAAAAAAAAAAATGAGGAGGTCCTTCTGCATAAATACAAGTGAAAGGATTTACAACACAGGCCGTTAAAAACAAAGTGTCATATGTATTCATGAAAGAAGATAGGAGAAATATGTTATCCATGAGATGCATGTCACAGATATGAAATTACAGCATGTGGACCCTGAAACTCCACATGCAAATAATATTAGAAACCCTCACTATCTATGCTTAAAGACCTGAGCATAATTTGTGCTCTGGACAGCAGGAGAAAACAGCGTCTCTGAATTTCTAGCCCCAAGAGTTCGGTTTAAAGTCAGGCTCCCACACTATTTTTCTCTGTGGCTAATGAAGATCTGTTTACGAATATTTACTCCCAAGTTCACGGCTGGTGTTTGCTGGCTCAAGCAGAGCTAAGTCATTACGGCTTGGCATACGTTCCACTGGGGAGGCTACCAGTTATCTTCTCATTGACAATAGAGGCAACCCCTTCGATTCCTCTCTGCCTTCCCTTTTTCCTCTCTTCGCTGCCCACAATTTGGATCACTGGCCAAGTTAAAACAAAAACAAAAACAGGAAACAACACGGCTCTCGGAATTCCCCAACCACATGAATGCAGAGTCGTTATCAGTAGTAAAAGGCTGCCTGCCGTATTTACCACGGATACATAATCTACAAACCAGACCCGTGCCTCTTACAATAACTCTTTCGGAGACAGTGTTCCATTCAAAAGTAGAACGGAGGAGGCAAATGTAGCTGCGGTGGAAAGCTCTCACGCTATAATTCCTCTCCTCCCTAAATGAACAGGGCATGCAGAGGGCTGCCCTGCAGTCCCCCTGCTTTGATGTGTTGGAAACTATATTTATCTTTGTGTCCCACCTCTCTTCTATGCTGTGACCAGTCCCTTTCATGTCTTTGAGACCCTGCAAATAGATCCAGGAAATCCTAGAAATTCCTCTGTGGGGTTGACTCAAGGAAATAAGCATAGGAAAATACAAATACTGCTGTCCACGGATGAATCTATTCGGAAGTTGCACTGTTTCCTAACTCAATTCGAGTAGCATTAAGACCACCTCTGCAGGGAGAGACTCTTACGTCTGCAACAGTCCAAAATGAAAGGGGGAGAAAAAAAGGAGGAAAAAAAAAAAAAAAGCTGCCTGATTCTAATACACCTAATTAGCCATCGGCAGACTCTTAATTGCATACATTAGGATGATTCCATAGTGGAGATTAATTCTAAATATACCCAAGCAGCTGGTTAAGATGCCATGGATTACAGTGTGGACTGTACTTTTCCACTTAATTAGATATCAAAATTAAGCAGCAACAAGCATTTTGACATAACGGGAATCAAGCCGCTGCTCGCTATCCCAGAGCTGCACTAAAGTGACCGCTAAACAGAGCCGCACAGATGGAGAGATATTAAATGCCGCACTGGAAAGTAATTTCAAATAATAAAATATCAATATTTACATTTTAATTACCCCTACTGAGAGCCGCTCTGTCATTTTCACTATTGCCGACGCAGCAAGGGGTAGTGGAATGACATTGTGGCTCTGGCTGCAATGACTATTTTGTTTCCATTAAAGAATGACAAGTGTTTTAGAGGCAGTGACACTCGGTGTGTGAACAAGAATGACAGCAGATCAGAAAATTCCTATTAAGGGACTAAATGCCTCAACAAGAGAATTTACTCTGAGCGGCAGCTCCTCCTTGAAGCACATAATCCCCTCCAAATTTTCTGCTGAAAGTTTATTATTGGGGATACCCAAGGGAAGTTTTAGTCTCCCATGAAATATTTAGATCTGTAAAACGTTATATGATGATTGTCAATTTAAAAACAATAATACTTGACGTGAACAAATATCCAGGAGTTATGTGTAAATCGCAATGGTGTTAGGGGTCTCTCTCTTTGATTTTCTTCTCGAGGTTGACAGTACCATTGATAATGTTTCCTGGAGACCTATCTAATTCCTATTGAATACATGCATGAAAGCCTGGGATACGGCTTGGAATCATCATAATAAAAACGCTGGCTTGTTTTCGCCATCCTGTCATTAGTATTTTATAGTATGCGACCATCTCAATCATAATTTCCTTGACATGGAAAACAGAGCCAAGAATGGGTCATGATTTGCATACGCAAATGCATACACACGTGTATGTAGACCATACATTTTTCTTTAGCCTCTGTTATTATTTAGAAACAGCAAACTCCTACTATCTCTTACAGGCCCTCACAGAATTTAATTACTCTTTATGGGGTGGGAAGATGAGATTATGGGAAAAAAATAAAAGGTATATATTAGATGTGACATGCTGGATTCACGGGATAATAAATGAAAACGGTAAAGTCTTCCTTTGGGGATGACTGTCAAAACTGTAGAGATCTTGAAAGAATTTTAATGCCTCGAGGTATGAGAGAGTGTATGAGAGAAACTCCTTGGTCAGTATACTGTAGTAGGCAGTTAACTGACCCCCTCTCTCAGAGTCTGCATTTATTTAATGTGTAGAGATGAACAACCATAAACGTGATAAATGACTATGGCAGGAGGCTGAATAGAATTTTTCAAAGAAGAGAAAGGGGAAGTTGGGGAGTTATATAGACCCTTCGCACGCTTGCTCCCATGCCTTTTAAAATATCAGTTTTGAAGTTGGAATAAAAACTTGAGCATAGCCATGGTATACCAATGCTTGTTCTCTAACGAGGAGATGTTCCTCTTAACCACAACAGCAAAAATAAATAAATAAAAGTGCCTAGGAAAGTTATTTCTTAAGCATCCCTAATGCTTTTAGGACAAGACAGTTCCCCATTTCTCAGCTACGAGCACCTTTTAATTTCTGAAAGAGCCACGGTTGAAAATCTTAATTAATTGTTCCATACTGCTTCAGGATCATTATGCAATGTAATAAAGGCCGTGTAATTATGAAATTTTACAGCCATTACCAAGGCTGATGGCTCGTATTTCATCCTCAGCTGGACCCGATGGCTTTTAGGCACTCGGCTCCCCTTTGATGAACTACAGACAGATCTATCAGGCCCAAACAATATCCAGGCGAGGCAGCTATAATAGCTACCTACAGATGAAGCCATTGATAAAGATAAACTATAAATCTACACACACAAATGCAGGCACACCGCCTGGGGATGACAGAGAGAGGATGAGACACTTGGGAAAGGCAGGTGGCTCCCACGAAGGCGGCCTCCCGAGTCTCTCGCTCATTCACTCCAGAATGGGTTGGGTTTCATAAAAGACAGCGAAACCCAAGTGAACGCCTCATTTATTCTCTGTATCTCGAAATCAAATGAGAGAAGGAAGAAGGGGTGTGAGTGTGTCCATGAGCATTGTACTTAGTGCATTATTTAAAGGGCAGAAACTACTCAGATATCCTAACATCTATTTCAGTGGTGGAAAAAAAAAAACAAAAAACACTAGATATCTGGGATTTTTTTTTGCTCGCAGATACCACTCGCACAGCAATTCACACTAAGTACTCTGAAACAAACGAGATTATAGTTCATGAGTGGCTTTTTTATTGATCCTGACATTTAAAAACATAATCTGTAATCTAAGAACAGAAACCCAGGCTGCAATGGAGACAGGGAAAATAAAATCATATTCATGTACAACTAAAACATCTGTAGTTCAAAAATCTTTTCCTTTCGGAATGTAAGAATTCATAGAGCCTAAGAACTGATAAAATTAGGGTTTGCTGAACAGGTTTCCAACAATACCCATTGTTTCTGAATTAAGCATTTATGTAGATCCTTTCAAATCTCAAGTTAAATGGAAAAGGGCCACGTAGGAGGTTCATTTGACAACCATAAGTGCTACACTCCAGGGAGCATCTAGTTCAACTCTGCCTTTGGGATATGGCAGCACTTCGCAGAGCTAATGCCCTCAGTCCTTATGATGGCATCAGCCTCACGCTGGCTCATTTCATGAATATGACCAGACAGCCAGTCTGCAACATGGCTTAGCTGGGAGAAAGAGCCCATCTGAGGGTCAATCCAATTCGGGCTGCAAGCTGAGGCAGTGGACCACGCAGGGCAAGAAAGGAAACTAGCAGGATGCATGCGGGCTGAATTTGAGATTGACGACTGGCAGGGAGGGAGGGTGTATGTGTGCATAAAGAGGGTGGCACCTATAAAAAAAAAGATATATTACTGGTTTAAGTGGCATTTAGTCTCTGGAAAGCACAGCCTGAAACACTTCGCTAAGAGTACAAATTAAGAGTGAGAAAAACCGGTTTCAGTACAATGTCGGCTACTAACTGACTGTGTAACCTTGAGCTAGTCACTGAATTGCTCAATTTCCTTTTCTACCAAGCGAGGTTGCTTGACGGGGCGTTCCAGTCTACAGTCCAGGTTGAACATTCTCTTATCTTCGATGTTCTTTGTTCCGGGCAGGAGAAAGTGTAGATGTGAAACATGCCTTTGCCACACCAATGGATGGTCTCTCTGCCTGAATCCCTTTCTAGGCTTGACCGTATTTTATTCTACCAATGCGACCTCGCCACCTATTTTTTGAGAAATGAGGAGTAAGAGATATAAATGCCCTTGACCTACTTTGCTTTCTCATCTTTAATAGGACCAATTCCTAACACCTCCCACTTGTCTAAAGAAAAGGGATTGCTCTTTCTTCCCAAGGAAGGTCTTGACTATGTGCTCAATCCCATCTACTCCGGCTCCCTTCAAGATTTGTTCCATCAATTTCCTGCTCAACCCCTCTTCCTTTCTTGTGTCTTTTACTCTCTCCTCCTGAGTTTCCATTCCTTCATCCTTCTATTCTCATAACATTTCCTCTCCACACTGGTTCCTCTTCGATAGCTAGCTGTCTCTGTGTGCCTACGTGTCTGTCTGTATCTCTCCACTTCCCTCCACCCTCTTGGCACTGAAATTCCCTACAGATAGCACACTCACACTTGTCTGCTACCATTCATCTGCAGTCTACTGAAGCACGGACCACGACACAGTCCCTCTGTCACACCATGGTCACCTACAATCACCTCACTGCCAAATCCAAAGGCCTCTCCTCCTTCAAATCCTATTTGGCTCTTCTCCTCTCTTCCTCTCTGAAACACCTGCACCCCACCCCGCATTGGCACTGCACCCCGCATTTCTCCTGGTCTCCCTTCCTTCTTTTGTGATAACCCTTTCCATGTGATACCTCCCATAATTCTGTCTTGGCTGTTTCTCTTCTCCCTCTGCGGCTCTCCCCACATCTAGGGATACAGCAAACCTGGGTTACAAGTGCACCCTTATTCCTGGCTCCCTGAAGGCCATTCCCATTGAAACGTATCACAGAAAACTCATCTCAAAATGTTGAAAATTGAACTCATCCTGAACCTCCCCAAAACATATTCCAATGTATTCCCCAAAGCATCGCCAAATACTCAGCAAGATACAATCAAAATTTTGATGTTCTCTTTAACTCTTGTCCCATGTCCAGTTGCTTCTATGAAATACCCCTTAGTTCCACCTCTTATTTCCAGTCCCACTGCCTACTTCGGCCCTCCGCTATCTTCCACCTGAACCCAACTCGCGGTTTTGCTGACTAGGATCTGACCCCTTATGGATCTCTATGAAGTAGGCATCTTCTCTCTGTGAGGTCTCCTGACTCCTTCACAGACAGGGCTCAATTCTCCCTTATTTCTTATTCAGAATGATGGTGCTGGTAACAGCCTATAAAACTCACTCAGGGCTTGCTATGTGCCAGGCTGCATGCTAAGCTCTTCCATTCATCACTGGCCTGTCACGAGCCAAGCACTAGAGATACCCAAAAGACCAAGTACCGGCCTGCTGGGGGTTTACATTCAGGGAGGAGTGGGGACAAAACAAATGCAAATGCAAAGGCACTTCCCATGTGGAGAACATGTCCACAAAACTAAGGCAGAAAACAGGCACCAGGAAGAGACGAGGAGAAGGAGCTGTAGTTTTCAGCAAGGCCGAACAGAACGGCCTCCCTGACGCTGGACCGGGCTGCGGAGATCTGAAGGAGGGGAGAGTGCAAACCGAATCTCTCCGTGGAAGGGTGCTCCGGGCAGAGGGCATGCAGAAAGGGGCCTTCTCTGTGCAGTTCAGAGAGTTCAGTGCAGAGGAAGAGGAGGAGACCGGCCGGGGGCAGCTAACAGCACGGGCACGGCACAAAGGCGTGGCGACTTTTCTGTGACTTCTTGCAAACTTTTGCAGCTTTTACTTCGAGTGAAATGAGAAGCCACTGGGGGCTTTGGGCAGAGAGGAAACAGAATCTGACTTGCATTTTAAAAAGCGGACTGGGTAGAGGACAGCAGTGAGGCCGTTACGAGCATTTAACACATTAAAATCCTTATGGAGCACATACTAGCCTCTTCCCCATTTTCCACAGGAAGATGCCGAGGTACCACTCAAGGTCACGTGGCTACAAGTATTAGCGTTATGATTGGCGCCCTTGCCATTTGGGGCCAGACCCTGTAGCACCATGCCGCATGGTTCTCTGCCAAGGTTCCAACCATTATCTATCCCTTCCCCCAAACAGGCCAGACCGTAGAGTCCTTCTGTGCTTTTGATACTTCTTTACCTCTGCATGGAGTGCCTTTCCCCTTCCTCTCTGCACGGCACATGGAAACCATCCATCTATATCTGAAATATTTTTCTATAAGCATCTCTTAATGACCTTAGGGAGCGTGACGCTCCTCCCCGCCTGCTTTCTCCCCCACGCTTCACCCCACCTCCGTGACCGCATTGCATTTGCTACAGCGGAAGTCACTACCTCTTCTGTGATGTCAAACCACTCATTCATCTTTGCACCTCAGTGAGAAAGAGCATTTTTTTAATTGAAATATTTTGTGTGTGTCTGCCCAGAGCTTGCATGGCATCAAGGACCTAAATGGTCTTAATCCACATTTAGGAAATAAAAATAAATAAATGATTCATGGGAAGGGAAAGTGGTCAGAGCTCGGGGAAGGGTAGAAACAGTGAGTCTGTGATTCCTGTCCTTCCCCAGCCCTTCCTGGTCCCACTTTCTGCCCTAAAGGCTAGAAATCAGAACACAGGGAAGACTTCCCGCTGCCGCCACCCCGTTAGAGATGACTCAGTCAGCTAGGTAATTCCTCAAGGGGAACACAGCACAAGCCTGAGAAGCTAGACAAGTTTGAAAGTGAAAAAGCAGTAAATGCATCCGTCAGCCCAAAAAGAACATGCTAAAACCTTTTAAAAGGGCCCTAACTATCATCAGATTCCCCCGCTTCACACCAAGCTACTGCTCCAAATTCCTGGGTTCATTTCTTCAGCACGCTCGACACCCAATTAACAGCAAAACTGTGGCAAGGTAACTTTGGAAAGCTAAATGCCACAGTACGATTATGCTACCTGGTGTTTATTAAATGAAGTCCATAAGAGCATAGGATACAAGCCCGGAAGCGGTTTTAAAAATTATCTCTTTCACAACGCTCATTTAAAAGATGAGAAAGCTGAGAGCTCTTAGGAAGAGAGACTCCATCATGACATTAGACACGTCATGTCGGGTAGCAATTACTCTAATCAACAAGAATGGGACTCAAACGCTTGTTGTCAGGATATATGTTCAAAATGGATTTTGATATGTATGCTCATTTCCTACAATATGAGCCCAACATTCCAAATACAGTCTAGGAAATGAGAATAACCATTCAAACTGCAGAAATAAAGTCTAACTTCAAATCTCTGGAGGGATCGCTCCTCAGATGTAACAAAGGTGGTAGGCAACAGGGAACATTTTTGGCCATGTCACATATGAAATAAAGGCTAAAATGCATTTGCTGACTATTTAATGAATTTGTTTCACCCATTATATGTAAGCCTCCAATAAGGAGACCATGTCCCTGACCTCATTTGAAGGTACAACATTTTAATACGGTCGATTATTGAGGATATTGATGCACAGATGATTAAATACAATGATACATTTGAAACCACATGAGTCCGTGGTCCTCTTCCTTCTCACTCATTTTCTACCACCCGCCCCCATCCCCAGTGCATTCTATTCCAACAAGTTGGGCATCACGATTTCTGGAATATTCAAGCACATTCCTGTCTCAGGACCTTTGCAGATACAACCTCTCCTGTACATTCTCTGTCTCCTCTACTAGAGCTTAAACTCCACAAGGCTGGGGATTTTTTTGTCACTTCTACATCACCAGTATTCAGCAGAGCCTCACAGAATATGTGGTTTATAAAATCCTTGAAGAAACGAATTTCGAGACGCATGTCAACACACTTAGCAGTAGCCCCGTATTGTGAATTGTGTAGATTTTTAATGGAAGGTGCTCAAGATGCATTAGTTTCTTTTTCCATTTCAGGGCGAAGGAAGACTAATCAACTTAATTTGAGATTTAAGAAATATTTACAATTTTTATGATGAAAATATTTTTTCCATCTGCCCTCGAAAGAGCAGCAGGCACTCAAATAAATATTCATTAAATGTACATACTCACAAGAGCAAGTTGCCTATCTCCGTCAATACCCTGTTTGAAACAGTAACATGTTTTCAAACTTTTCATATCTAAATTCAACTTCAATAAGAATAAAACATTCACCAGTAACTTGGCGCTTTCGAATTAACAGTGAGATGAACACGAAATGGGACTACATGCTAACCTCTGCTTCTGCTTTCTAGGATCAAGGCCTAGAAAGTACCTGAGCAACTGCACTACAGGCCAAACAGTAGCTAGAAACAAAGACTAATTCAAGGCCAATTATATCTCAATACGAACATTCCTTTATTCGTTCACTAAGGCATGTTCCTTAGACGGAATAAGTTCCGTTGTGCTTGATCGAGATTTTTTCACTACTTAAAATTCAATGGTTGAATTATTTCTGAAAAGAAAAAAATAAGCCATCAAAAAAAGAAATTGGCGGTTTCATTCCTGTTGAAAACCGGCAGTTTTTCAGGAGGTTTCTTTATAACCCAGGAAGATGACACTTACTAATGTGCCGAGGACACAAGAATTCTCTTTTGAGGCAGGCAGCACTAATAAGAAAGATATGGTTCAATGTCCTAGGTATTCTTCCAAGTTTTATTAATTAGGTGGAAAGCCTACCTTCCCACTGGAATACTGCAAGTATTTATTAGCACTTCAGCCCACGAATAGAACAAACGTACAGCAAAGGAGGTAATTATTAAATACACCGACCCCTTTATCAACTTGGCAGGGACAACCCAAAAGACGGTTTCTGATTATGATCTTTTTCATGATATTTTAATTGTGCTTCTTAACCTGCTAAATTAAAAACTACAGGGCAATCTCACTTAGATCACAGACAAAGGAGATCATATCAATTTGCAACAAAATGTATGAATGCTGCTATCTGCTTTAATTACACCAAGAATTTAACAGGCAAACTCAATAGGATCACAGAAGCATTGAGAGCTAAGTGTGATCTCTTAGCCGGTGGCATGATCATCTCCGTATGTTGTTCCACGTTAAGGAGTGTGCACCTCCGTTTAATCCTAAGTTTGGGAAATAATTATATTTAGGTAAAGGAAGCTTCTTCTGAGTCTGTTGGTTATTTTATGAACAGCAACTCTATATGCCCTGGCCTCAAGAGTAAGTTCAGGGACTATGTAATAAATAACCCGAACCCTGAGGTTTCTGGTCTCCTAAACCAAGTCGGGATATGGATTCCAAATCTGTTTTCTTATCTTCTATTTTATTCTATGTCTGTGATCAATTTTATTTTATTGGTTTATTTGTAAATGTTTATTTCTTTATTTTGAGAGAGAGAGCAAGTGAACAGGGGAGGGGCAGAGAGAGAAGGAGAGAGAGAGAGAATCCCAAGCAGGGAGCCACGCTGTAAGCGCAGAGTCTGACTTGGGGCTGGATCTCATGAACTGCGAGATCATGACCTGAGCAGAAATCAAAAGTTGGACAATTAGCCGCCCGAGCCGCGCTGGTGCCCCTGTAATCAATTTTAGACCCAAATCTGCCACAATCTCTCAGCTAACTTGTAATTTGTGTCAAGTAGTGCATTTACCTTTATCCTCAGTATCTCCTTAAAACCCCTCATACCAAACCTTCTTGGGACCCCCACACATGATTACAGAGCAGTTTCCTGGGATTGTCAACAACTAATCTTGTGGTTTTTTGTCTTTCCATCCACAGCTTTGGGAGTCTAACCCAGGCCAATTTCCTGGTAAAAAAAAAAATTGATCTAAAACATGCTCTTCGGTGAGTTTTCAAGAATCGGATATACCGTACATGACGTCCTGTGATTGTACTATGTGTGTTTTGTAGGGGGGTGGGGGCAGGGAGCTTTCTGAATCTACTACTAATCCTGGTTGATTGATTCTTGTTCTTCCCATGCTGGTTGCACAGGAAATCCCTTCGAATGCTCACAACCTGCTGATCTCCATTTTTCCTCTCTCTTGAACTATTTTCCATCTCTGTCACAGAGATGAGACTTTTTTAATCACTTCAGCAAGATCCAAGCTTTTTGCTCTCCTGAAGGAATAAAACGATGCCCTTCTTTTTGACTTCTTATGAAGTAATCTTTAAAAATTAGCTAGAGCTAATTAAATTACATTCACATATAAATGAGACAGCAACACATAGGTAGACGACACAGAGTGTGCAGAGCCGTGTGCAGTTCTGTGCCAGTAACCAACGTGAGGGGACAGTGAAGACAAGGAATGCCATTTGGAAGCTCACGTTTCAATAATATCCCAGCTACTGTCTTCCCATCCTGAGTCAGGACACGCTGCAACACTTATGGCACATGTATCTTAAATTATCTCAAAATCTCTGTTTTCTTCAAACTTTCACGTTTTTATACTGTTTGCCCAAATAGGTTTAATGACTGGGATGGCATTTTAAAGACACTGCATTCCATACAAAAAGAAAAAAAGCTTCAATAATGTAGGATTGATTTTTTTTCTATCTACTTATTTATTTATTTATTCATTTACTAATCTAGCTCCAGGTCCACACTTTTGTATGGCTCCTATCGTCTTGCATGTGGCATACACAAAAAAGAAACAAATTTTAATTTGTACCGGTGTGAATTTAGTGTTTATTTCCACTGAAATTATTGTCAGCCAACAGTACTACCCACTCTGCTCACCTCCCCTCACCAAATGGTGGTTAGAATTATGTTTTTGTTTTTTTATTTTTATTTTTTACTGTTTATTTATTTTGAAAGAGTGCGTGAACAGGGGAGGGGCAGAGAAAGAGGGAGACACATAATTGGAAGCAGGTGCCAGGCTCCGAACTATCAGCACAAAGCCCGATGCAGGGCTTAAACCCACGGACTGAGAGATCATGACCTGAGCTGAAGTCGGATGCTCAACTGACTGAGCCACCCAGGCGCCCGAGAACTATAGTATTTTTTAACTGAGACTTTTAGTGGGAGAAACAAAAGATGCTAAAAGTTCTGCAAAAATAAATAACTTCTGGCTCAAAACGACGATAGCATGTCACCGAAAAATGCTGTGAGTTAAGTGCACTAAACGAAGATAACTGGAAATGGACTGCTCCCTTGCTGTGTGCAACAATGCACACCAGACAGTCTTCACATCGCTACATCACTGACGAGAAATCGTGTGCTCGAAAATTCCCCACAGCACCATGACAACCATCCATCCCAAATCCATGAATGCCCGCCATTTTTCAGGTGGTAGAACCGTTTCCAAATCTGCCTTCTGGAATATCATTCTGCATTCTTTTATCTGGAGGTTTTGAATCCCCGTCACCTTTAAGAAAACTTTTAGGGATTAAAATACATTTCTTTCTTCAGCACCAACACCCAGGACATTTCTTCTGGAACTCTACTAATCCCTGGCAGCTCTAAAGGAGT
This sequence comes from Paguma larvata, assembly GCA_030068075.1. Taxonomy (NCBI): domain Eukaryota; kingdom Metazoa; phylum Chordata; class Mammalia; order Carnivora; family Viverridae; genus Paguma; species Paguma larvata. The sequence goes on from CM057840.1 coordinate 43,436,644, forward strand.
AAACAACGGATTTCCTTGAAGCCCCAGGCTGTGAGACCATGCTGGCATCCCAGGTTTCCATCACAGGAGCATTCCAGCAAGCTCCTAATTTTGTTTTATTATCTCAGTATTAATGTCTAATTGCTGCCTCTTGGAGACGTACTATGAAAATTTCGGGTTGGAAATACACTGCATTTCAACGGATATTATTACTCTTATTTCATTTATCTCCATTGACTCACTATCAAAACTAGGATTACATTTGCCGTGCAGTCTCTCAGTTCATTGGACAAAAATACAGTGCTTACCATCAGTCGAAGGGTATTTTTACACCATTCCAAAATCCGCAGCATTTCCATCTATTCGTAATATCATAGTGACAGGTAAAGTCACGTACACATCTTTCTAAGAGTTAGAGCCATTAAAAAAAAATAGAGATTATAGAATCTACCACTTTTGTGTTTATGTTCAGGACATGTGAACATGAAAAACAATTCAGAAAATTGTTTTGAATCTCAAAATAAGAGTTTCAATAAATGTTGATAATTTGAAATTATAGATCTTGTAAAATGTGAACAACAATTACCTAAGTAATTATCTGAATAGTAATACTACTTAGGAGATAGACATGCATACACAGTCAGCTACAACGTTGGAGAAAATCACTTCATCTTTGGGTCTTGGTTTCCTTCTCTGAACGAAATAAGAAGGTGAATCTAACAACCTCATAGGGACACTGTAGGTATCAAACGCGAGTGAGGTTCGAATTTATTTAGAATCATTTTGTAGTCTAAGCATCACTATGCAAATGACGATCATTGTCATTATTATTGTTTCGTTAACAGCAATAGTGATTCAGACTTGTAAAGGAAGGAGGCATCTCCCGGAAGTGAATTTCATTATATAAAACTCCAAAATGTTTCTAAAGATTTTTGTCATCTTGGATGGAGTCTTCAAAACGATTACCTATTTCTCAGTCTTCCTAAACTAAGTCTATTAAATACGTATTTAATTTTCCTGATGAGTCAGAATCAGCATGCTAGGGACTATCAGACCGTCCAGCCTGCAGTGAGCTTCCCTGACTGGTCACTGAGGAAGAGCGGCTGCCCAAACCCACATTACACAGCCTCCAGTGCCAGGCTTCTCAGGACCTGCTCGGCATTTTATAGTTTTGCATGCCGACTCATACTTCCTATTGTTGTCCATGGGATTCCTTTGGCATCAATCTCTCCTCAGATTTGCTGTATGTTGTGATTGTGCTAGAAGGCCAAACTAATCGGAATGGTTCAAAGAAAGAGTTTAAATAGCCCATAAGTAAGGGGCTAAGGGACTTCACAATTACACTACATTTAATGGTTACCCAGAACTTTTTTCCTGTTTTTTTCCTTTTTTCCAATTACGCTATAGGGAGTTGGGCTGCTCGACATTTGACATATTATCCCTAAAATGGAGAGAAACTAAGTTGGAAGTCACATAAAATTTACTGAAATGGAAGTTTCTGTGTAAAAATATGGTTATTATGGTTTCTTGGTTTTACTCTTTATTTAAAAATTTTTTTAATGTATTTTATTCATTTTTGAGAGAGAGAGACAGAGCATGAGCAGGGGAGGGGCAGAGAGAGAGGGAGACACAGAATCTGAAGTAGGCTCCAGGCTCTGAGCTGTCAGTCCAGAGCCCGACATGGGGCTCAAACTCATGAACCATGATATCATGACCTGAGCCGAAGTCGGACGCTTAACCGACTGAGTTACCCAGGCGTCCCTGGTTTTCCTCTTAAATGATTAGAAAAACAGTTTAAGAATTGGAAAATGCCAACAAGCATTGAATTATAACCTAATACATGTGTATGAATAATTACCAAAATATTTATGTAATATACCAATATCTTTTTATATATAATAGCTTTACATAAACTTTATATAGTTCATTGACAAGCTTATGACATATCCTTCCCAGTTCACCACATCTAAGCATGTTCAGATTAATATTAACATCTTTAGAATTATTCTGATGTTATTTGTATAAGCTCACATAAAAGATCTCTGTCAAAAATTCGAATGCCTTTAAATCTACATAGTATCTACCTGAGTGCTTAGAACATTTATCACTTAATGTTTATAAATTTTTATAAACATTTACAACCAAATAACTAAGAAAACGTTTCTGTTTGATGAATAAATACATATTTATATATCCGTTAAAATGCATATCGCTTCCCGGATGTGCTAGAAGGGCTCCTTTCTCTCCATTATATGTGAATATGTAATTAGTCACATAATAAATATCGCCTGTGAAATTTCCAAGAAAGCTCTTAATTCAAATGTGCCAGAGTCACTTTTCAGAGTTCACTAACCTTTCTGTTTTATTTTTAAACACCAAAGATAAAGCTTGCAGCTTGGCCGCAAAGTGCTGGAGCAAACGCACCTTGGCCGCCCAAGAAATATTTATCGATCTTGCCGATGAAGGTGGCTTCTTGTGAATTGAGGCCTCCTCTTTGGTAATAAAGCTACCAGATTTCTTTATGTATTCACTTATAAGATTTGTAAAGCTGAACACTAAACTCACAAGCCTTAGGGGTACAATAGTTTTTGACAGGTTTCTCAACGCAGCTGACACTTTAGGCTGAATAGGTCTTTGCTGGGGAGTGAGGGTAAGGGACCACGCTATGAATTCTAGAATTAGATAGCAGCATCCCAGGCCTTGACCTGCTAGATGCCCCTTCTTCCCTTCGGCCTTCCCGACTATGACAATCGAAATGTCTCCAGCCATTGCCGACTGTTCCTGGTGAAGCAAAATTAGCCCCTGGGTGGGAAACAGTGGCTAGGGGCAATGCAAAACATCTTTTCCTTCCTAAATGAATGACTAGTTGTTGAGAATGATGGCATCAAAAATAGCTGGTCTTGGTCTAAGTAGTATCTTCCCAGACCTAATCATACATAGGCCTAAAGAAGGAGTCCTCTCTTTGGTAAACTTGTCCCCAAGCAAAATTTCCATCTCTCATGTAAATACCAGGCCAACGTCTTGGGTGTGTGACCTGTATAGGGAGCAGGACTTGGTTTCAAGTTCTTTTGTTGCCATCGTGAAATTCTTAATAATTTTTTAACAATAGGTTTGGCATTTCTGGTTTGCCCTGGACTCCACCAATTATATAACCAATACAATGCAATAACTGCCATGTCGACAATATTGGGATGCAACAATGACATCTACGTTTCGCCCAGCAAAAGACATTAAACAAAAAAATCAGGTTGGACCTTAAAAAATAATGAACTAGTTTATACCAGGAATTTGGCTTCATACTGGACATAAAAATCAGGGTTTGGAATCCAATAGATCTGAATTCGAACCTCATCTCCTCTACCATACTGACTTTGGGGGCTCAGGCAAGTTGCTTGACTTCTCTAAGCTTCAATTTTCTCAGTTATAAAGTGACATGAGAGGCAATCCTCAATTATAGGGTTGCCCTGAAGAATAACTGAGATGATGCGTATAAAATAATTAGCACTGGCTGTGGCCCCTAGTAAGGGCTCAACGGACGTAGCTCCCTGACAATGACGATGTTGCCAAAATCCATTCTGGATTGGGAAGAGAATAAAATCCAACCTCAAACGTTTCCTCATACAGGTTTTTGAAGGAAGATTTATAGAGTTCAAAGAGTCGGTCCCTCATGTTGAATGAAACTTGCCCAATATTTTCCAATCGCTATTGACACAAAAGTGCCAAATGTAAATTTTAAAACTGCTACCAACTGCTTAATTTAAACCTGGCCCTGAATTTACACAGCCAGGTGCAAGTGTCCAGAGGAACACAGCTGAATGGCGGTGCCCGCGCTCGACTGCTGACATCACCCTAAGTCGATGGTGCAAGCGTGCGTCTTAATACGTTTCATACATTAAAGATGTAAATTTTATTCTTCAAGCTGAAAGCCAGGTGATTAATTCTCATAGCATAGTGATCAATCGGTGCAGATGCTCCACCTGTATTAATGTTTGTTTTGTACGCATTAGGAGCGGGAGCACACCAATAACACAGGTGTCTGACACAGGGCTGTGCAACATTCCCTTTAGCCGGCAAACATTGAGATCAGTAGTTAGGCTGCACGTAGCACTGCCAATTTTTTCAATTAGACCCATTATTGATTTGATGAAAAAGCAAATTAAACATACCATGGTGGTATGTAAATCGGTTAGAGAGAGCATAAGGTTCTGGTACAAAGCTTCAAAGGCACGCGCTGTATGGCTTTCATCAGCTGTAACTCATAGGGGTGCCTGGCAATGCTGCTATGTATGGGGTTCCTTGAGCTCCGTGGGCTGGCTGGCAAAACAATCGCCTGGAAAGACCAGGGCTGTATTTAAAGAATCTGCACAACAGTTTCGGAGAGAGGAATAGAATTCTGGAAGTCTACTAACTTTGAGAGGGTATGGCGATGGGAAGAGGGGCAGAAGCAGCATAAAATCGTTTTCACAAAGTGAAGGTGCATTTTGCCCACCCACATGGATGGCACGTAGAGGGCGTCCAACAGGCAGACCCATGAGACATTTAAGGAGTTGATTATGCTGATTCCAAAGCTGTTTTGACCACTACCTCAAGTTACTGAATGTGTTCGCGGTCTAAGTTTGAAACCGCCTGGCCTGTTTTTAACCAGCATCGAAATCAACTTCTCAATTATAATTTCTTAAAATTTGGAAGAATGTTCTTCCCTTTTCAGTGAATGATGTTCCTCAGTCCTGCTAACAAATGGGACAGCTGTACTGAAAATGGGCTCGATTAACCTACACTATTGGTTTCACAAGCAGAAGGACGCTAACGCTTAAGTGAAACATCTCGATGCATCTCTACAAATTTATCTTCTACACAGAAAGCCGTCAAGAAGCCTTCTCTGATTTCTTAGAGTTCCTACTATGGTGTACCCCTACTACGCTGTGTCAGCCCATCAATACATTTACAACATCCTGTAATACTCGTTTCTGTGTTTGTTTTTACGGTCCCCGAGCAGACTGGGACCATATCTACACTGTGTACTTTTGTACCCCTCCTCCTAGCAGAGTGATTAGGGTCACGTACCTAGCACATTTAAAAATAAATAAGTAAAGCAGTCAGAAATGTGATTTTATCGACTTTAAATAACAGATTTCATTCAACAGTATTTCAAAGAGTTTGCTTTTGTCTCTGCAAATAGGGAACCTAGTTAAGCCAAAGGGTTGGCTTTGCCAAATCCTAAGCTCTAAGCTTTAACTATAAAGAATATGACAAATCTGTCAATGATGATTGGGAGTGCCACCAAAATAAAGTAGCAGGTGCACCAAGGTCATATAAATATGTTCTTCACATCGTATTTAGCAACTTACACTGGAGAAGGTAACTTTTTGCAGAGAAGAGGGCAAAAGAATAAAAGTGATGTCAGTAACTGAGCGGGGCCAAGGTGAAAAACAAAAATCAGAGAGAGAAATGTTGCAAATTTTAAATATCAGCAGACCAATGATTTAAAAGAGCTTTTTATAATTAGAACTCGGAAAAAAAAAAAGAAATAGACAAGAGAAATTATCGGAAAAGGGTGGAAAAGTATGAACATTGATGGTATTGAGATAAATGGAGCCAAGAGAGACTGGGGGAGACCCTCCATTTTTGAGAAGTCAATTCCTGTGAGCAAAGGAATGCATGAATGAATGGGTAGATGGATGGATGAATGAAAAGGCAATTATCACAGTTCATCAGAAGATACTGAGTTGCCAAGCATAATTTGGGCAAAGGCATTCGGATCAGATACGCCATCCAAACAATTTATTTCTTATCCTTGGAATTATAACGTTTTCATATGTCAACATTTCCGTATTGCGCCAAAAATTAACACTCACTCTCCTCCTTGGCCGTAACACGGCACCGCATACAGGCAGCGCTTTACAGAGAATGGCTTAGGTGAAAGGAATATGTCGCCCCAACAGAGAAGCTCTAAAAATGTGAAACTCCGAAAAATGAAAAGTTTTTGTCCATGTCTTGCCCCAAGGGGAACTTTTCTGTCAAAATAGATGAAGAAGGTAAAGACCGTCTGGAGAGTTGTTGTTTGTTTTTGTTTTTCTTTATTTTTACGTTTGCGAGTTCATTTTCTTTTTAATAGAAAATACAGAAGATTGAAGCTGGCACTGCCAGCGGTTTCTGATGGGAGAGAGCATATGTTTCCTGTCATGTTAGCATCTGACTGCAACAGCCGCGCGGAAGTCAGTTCAAGTCCTTACATCAAAGTTTGCTTGCCATTGTAGGGACGTTGTTAGAAGTTGAAAAAAAAAGCAATGTCCATTTGAAGCTCGTCTGTGAACTTTGCATGAACTGCTAGGAATAATGTAGTGTGATGACAAGCCAGTTATACCTTCCACTAAATTTGCTGTCTGGAATGAACTGAAATAGTGTTTGGTTTGTGTAATTACGTCCATCTATCTTTATATTCCAGCGGCATATCGCAAATTGAAAATACTAAAAATTGACTGTTGGTTCTGATATTTAATGATTGCCAAAGACAAGACGATGATTTATTGGTTACTTACCGATGTGACACATTTGCATCTTATTAGACGGAGATTACTATTCCTTAAAATGCGGACGAGGCCTGATCATGTCTGATGGATTGATTTGATTTGCAAATGTAATCAAACTAATAAGAGGGAAAAAATGAGCAATAATGCCTTGTTTTTCAACTGGCAATCACTCCCCTGCCAACAAGGCTGATATCCCTGACTAAGCAGCCTTTACACAGTCCTCCTGTCGCCTCAAATAAACAAAGGGATGCTAAGAGCTTGATAAGAGGATAACACGCCAAGTATAGATGCAACATGGAGCCCACACCTCTGAACTGTGCTGCTGCAGACGAGAGAACAAAAGTTAACCGCACGAGATGCACCACGACCTTAATAATCTTGAGAAAAGCTACGGCTGAAGTCAGCTCTATATTCCCACATCGTGGCAAGGGAGATGAAGAACCTTTTCTTAAAGTAAAATCACTGCCAACCTTTCCAACGCAGTAAGCAGGCCTCTCTTCATAAAGAGACTCCATTTCTGAGGTAGTTTAATCATTTAAAATGCCAATGGGTTCAGAACAACCACATATATATAGTTGGAAAACAGCATAAAAATCCTTTCAGGCAGCTGCTGGCACTCAGTTTAGTCCACAGAATACCACTGATATACAGAACCCAGGGATAAAGCTCTGTGGAGGGGTCAACTCTGAAATACCGGGCCAGGAGGCATGGCTGACATCCGGCTTAGATCACTCTCAACACATTTCTTCAAGACTCTTGAGGATGTGTGACAGAAAAAAGAAAACCATGATTGTGAATGAGTTGCAAAGCGACACTCTTGAAATAAAAATTCAAAATATATTTTGATAAGAGTTCAACTGCACCTCGTAGCCATATAATAATGACAAAGAAAGTCTCCCAAAAGCAGCAACTATAGTCTCAGGCCTCTCATGTACTAAGTAGGCCTTCGATATATATTTTTGTTCAGTGCAGGAATGAATAGGTATTAGCTTCTTACAAAAAATATTTTGGGGCGCCTGGGTGGCTCAGTCGGTTAAGCGGCCAACTTCAGCTCAGGTCATGATTTCACGGTCTGTGAGTTCAAGCCCCGCGTCGGGCTCTGTGCTGACAGCTCAGAGCCTGGACCTGCTTCAGATTCTGTGTCTCCCTCTCTCTCTGCCCTCCTCCTGCTCACGTTCTGTCTCTATGTCTCAAAATAAATAAACGTTAAAAAAATTTAAAAAATCATTAAAATATATTTTACACATGGTATTTTTGTTGGGGAATTGAATATTACAAAGAGTATAGGTAAATGGTGAACTGAATTTACAGAGATTATTACTGTATTCAGATTATCTCAAATATTATCATAGTTGGTGGCTTAAAGATAACATATCACCCATTCTCAGCCCATATAAAATTTATTCAACCATACAATTAGAGTATGGTCAGGTTCAAATTAAATAATAAATAATTCTATTCTAAATATATAAAATTACCTTGGAAGCTGGCGTTAAAATTTCACGGCAATGACAGAGATGTTAAAACCTAAAACCCTCACGGAATGTAACAGGTCAGATAACTAACCAGGTTAATTAACATTCGTGGATTATTCACAAGCTAATTTTAACCAAACGTTATGTACTCATCTGCCAGAGACATTGTTTTCAAAGATAGCATCAGCGTTTACCTACCAAGTATATTCAGAGATGCTTTATAAATAAGGCACGCCTCATGTATTCATGCTACTTTGTTTTATGCTATTTCAACACTTAGTTCTGAATCAACATCCTCCACTGAGCGACCTGGGGCCACTGTGGCCTGTTGGCCATGTTTTCCTACCTTAAGGTTCAGTCAGGGGTTTTTCTCTACTACATACCCCCCCGGTATGCTACAGAAGTATTGGGAGCCATACCTATAGCCTAATAATCCTTCAGAAAGGGGGTTGATCTCATATATCCAGATATGCTATCTAGGCTCTACCAAAGAATAACCAAAAATAAAGACAGGCTTATAATTATTATTGCTTATAATTTGCAGTGTACACTCTTAAAAAATATACCACAGTAACTCTTGGGTAACATTTTCACTTCTAGTCTATCTTCAAGAAATACATGTCCAAAAAAGTACATGCATGTTTATTATGTAATGTAATATAATATGGTATAATGTAGAATAGATATAAACTTAAGATGATAAGTTGTTAATATTTAATACTATGCTTAAGGATGCATACTTTTTTTTTTTTTTTTCTGAAAAACTGGTAGTGACGATGACAAATATCAAAAATGCCCAACTGGGAATGAAGACTGAGTCTTAATTTCAACTCTGTCTCCGACTCACTTGTTACTCTGGGCAAGTCATTCGGTTTTCTTGGTCTTAAGAGTCTTTATCTGTGAGTGAATTTGCAAGTAAAGCATTTAATGTTTATTGAACACTTATAATTAAAAACCAAAGATTGGATTCAGCACTTTAAAGTGATTTTTGTTTTGTTTTTTTTTAACATTTATTTATTTTTGAGAGACAGAGAGACAGAGCATGAGCAGGGGAAGGGCAGAGAGAGAGAGGCAGACACAGAATCCGAAGCAGGCTCCAGGCTCTGAGCCATCAGCACAGAGCCCAATGTGGGGCTCGAACTCACAGACCGTGAGATCATGACCTGAGCTGAAGTCGGCCGCTTAACTGACTGAGCCACCCAGGCGCCCCGGATTCAGCACTTTATACACATTAAGCAGCTCACAGAATTGTCCAAACAACCTAAAAAGTAAGCATTATTATACCATCTTACGTATAAACACACTGACTTCATGGTATGTAGCCATATCAGAATTTGAATCAAGATCTCTAACTCCAAAGATGGTACAATGTCCACTACAGTATAGAACCTGCACTTAAAATGCCAAGTTCTAGAAAATGAACTCTGAGGTCTATTTTGGTTCTGTCATCTCATAACTAATTTTTTGGGAACAAGGTCTCTTTTCAATAGTATTTCATTTATTAAAAAACAAAAAAAGAGTGTCACAAAGTTTTCTCCTGGCATGTTTCTGAATAAGCAAACATATTTTTAAAACTGGGAAAAATCTATCATAACACATTTTAACTTCAGAATAACAGCAACTCACAGAAATAAATCTGAAATGCTATCAATGGTTATTCGCTATTTTCCCACAAAAGGTTAATCTGAGTGAGTAACGCTCGCAGACAAAACAGGCTTCGGGAGTGTCTTCCTCTCACGGGCACACACACTTCCCTGCCACGGGGCTTTGCCACGACACAGAAAATCACAGGAGTAAGTACAGCTGGACTTTCTCTCTCCTAAAGTGCTGACCACATCGGGAGGAGTCGGTCTTTCTGCGATCTCCCAGCTGCTCCTTCCCCCCCTCCCCGCTCTCCCTCCTCAGCCGAGGCCACCATGTGCCCTGGCACAAACGTGCTGACTGGCTGAGGGGCCCCCGCACTTCAGATAATTAATCCTTTCCTAATGCAGGTTAAGCAGGTGTGAAGCCTCCTTCACACAGAGAGGAGGGAGCTGCTCTTCAGAGACACCCCTGGAGTGATAGTATTTATTAATTGGGCTCTGATGACTCTCTAAAACCAGATAGGCTACGCTGCTGACCTGGACATCCGGTTCTCCACTTGCTTAATCTGAATCCGGTTGAAGAAATTGGTCCTTTCCCCTTTTTGATTTTATATTAATAATTTGCAGGTATGGCTTAATGCCCATTTTGGTAATGAAAGCAGAATTTTCTTACTGGAAGCAAAATTGTGTGATTAATGGAGACTGGTAAAATTTGGGGATTAACTAGGTCGAATGGACTATCGCGGTCAGAATCACCGAGGGGTGCTGTTATCCATTATATTTTCCTCTTCAAATCACAATGCATTAGTACTTTTTAATTCATGTAGCAGTAACACTGAACTGTACAATAAGAGATCCAGGTAGAAAACGTAAGCTGAATGTTCCTTTCACGTGGAGTTTGTATATCTTGTACTTGACTCCTGACTTTTGTTAGAGGGGAAAAAGTAACTTGGCAAAAATAAATGAAGAAAATAAGTTTTTGATTGCTTTAGGGAAAATATTCAGTTTCTTTTCTGGGAAAAAAGAAAAAAAAATTTTTTAATTTTTTAAAATTTATTTATTTATTTCGAGAAAGAGAGAGAGAGAGAGTGTGCGTGTGTACAACTGAAGCAGGGCCAGAGAGAAAGGGAGGGAGAGAGAACCCCCAAAAGAAATATTCTCTTAAGAAAACTATCAAGGCTGGGGCGCCTGGGTTGCTCAGTGGGTTGAGCGTCTCTGGGTTGCTCAGTGGGTTGAGTGTCTCTTGATTTTGGCTCAGATCGTGGTCTCATAGTGAGATTGAGCCCTGAGTCAAATCCCACCGAGCCGCACACTCAGCACGGAGACTGCTTAAGATTCTCTCTTTCCCCTTCCTTCTGTGCCTCCCCCACACACTCCTACTCTCACTCTTTCTCTCAAAATAAATTAAAAAATAACTAAATAAACAAACTTAGAAAAACAAAAAAAATTCAAGGCATTTATAAACAAATTTATGAACAAATAAACTTCTTAAAAGTTTTGGCCAATTAAAGTGATTTTGGCAAGTTAAATAGGTTCTTTTAATTGGATGCTTCTAATTAAGAGTCATTTATCATGGTTGAAAGTGGCCCGAATTGGGGAGGAAGTGGCTTGATTTAAGGGAAATCATATGCATATGGACAGATCAGGTATAGCGTTAAGATAACTGATGTGTAAAATGCCAAAATGGGCACTTTGGATTTATTTAATTTTTTTTAATTTTTTTTAATGTTTATTTATTTTTGAGACAGAGAGAGACAGAGCATGAGTGGGGGAGGGGCAGAGACAGAGAGGGAGACACAGAATCGGAAGCAGGCTCCAGGCTCTGAGCTTTCAGCACAGAGCCCTACGCGGGGCTCAAACTCACGGACTGTGAGATCATGACCTGAGCTGAAGTCGGACGCTCAACCGACTGAGCCACTCAGGCGCCCCTGGATTCATTTAAAATAAATTAGATTTATTGAAAATTAAAGGAAAGAGAATAATAAATGTATAGAGCTATAGGGAGAGCACATTGACTATGGGGATGCTGACACTGGTTAATAAGGAAAAACCATACTGAACAGAGAAGAGGGAAATGATGAACCAAATTCCAACTGTAAAATTCCCCTTCCCCTTCTCCTTTCTCTACTCAGATAATCCCTCAACAGAAGCAATGCAACAGTCTAGTAGACCTCGATATGAAAATAATATTCCCTGACACTTCTCAACATCTTTAATTCCTCCCCAAATGCACCCAGTGAGTTCAACTTCCCTTCCTTTGCTGCCTCCACAGACCAGTACTATTTCCTTTTACACATCGAAACCACACTTGGTATCTTGAACCTGATGCTTACCTACTCACTGAACCCTGGTCTAACAAGGAAGTAGGCTGGCTTAGTTACGTGAAAGAACACAGCCAAGGCTGACATTCTTGGGAAAAAGGGATATAGAAGAGAAACGTCACATGGCATTTCTATACTGAGATTGTGATCCAAAATTATTTCAAATTCTCCTTACGGTGATGAAGTATTTCCATTCGTTACCACACACACACACACACACACACACACACACACACACACACACACAGCTATAAAGCACTAGAGCTTCAAGATAACTATTCTATTTTGTATAGGATTATTCTTGAATATTTCTTTTTCCAAAGTAATTAGGTTCCTTCCTAGCCTGCATAAACTAATTTTGACATATACAATCCTGGATTACAAAGCTATTTTTATCTACAAAATATAATGTCTTGTACCAGAAATTCTGAATTCAGCTGAGTAATACTTATACCCTCTTGCAAAAAGAAAACTCAGCAGTTAAATTTTTTGAAGACATCACTTCTCTCCGTGTTTAAAAAGTGCTTTTAAATTACTGCGTATTCTATAGAAAACTGTTTCTCTGATGCTTGAAGTCTCCAGCTGCCACACAATTTATATCTCTTTCTTCTGCTCTTTGTTTTTCAGCCATTTTCCCTGAATGTCAAAGTCAATTTAGTGCATTTCACTTTGCTGAATAAATCAGAGGCGAAATCCTTGCTAAAAGTGAAAATTTGATTTGCTAAAAGGAGCTTAGGGCAACTATTAATCAATATATCCAGAGTGTCAAAGCCAAGGCCAGGATAGACATGCATTCATTTGGAGATTGGCTGAGGCAGATAAAGGGGGACGCAGGGGAAAAAGTGCAACCAGCCCCAGAAGGGAGGCGGGGTTAGGGTGAGAGGGAGGGTCGAAAAGGAGCAGAGAGAAACAAAACATGCCAGTGTCATGGTCTGCTCTTCTCCCTCCAATTCTTCATTTAGAGATAGAAAAAGATAGTTTGACTAAGCATTTAAGCATATATGAATTATACTAATTATAGCTGCTTTCATATAACAATTTTTTCCCAAGACACAAAAGTCTTTCTCTCTTGAACTCATCAAGGAGCCTTGAGAAGAACCTAGAAGTCAGAAGTAACAACTCCATTAACAAACAGAATTCCAGAACAAAAAGAGTTGGGCCAGGTCTACAGGAGGTCAATAGTTTGATAATCCTCAGGTAGATTTCAAGCTATTTCAAGCTTCTGAAAGATCATGAGAGATAGTAGTCCAAATGACCAGACTGGTCCTGTCGCCTCATCGTTCAAAACCTTTAACGATTAACAAGGATTTGCCTGAAAATGGTATCATATTTTAGGACGCAGTACATATAGAGGTCTTTAACATTCAGAAATTAAACACCGTTGCTTTCAAAAGTATGCTGAGTAATCTTCCCCTATGTAAGCTGGCGCAATTAAAAATTTTAATCGCTTCTATTGTCTTAGTATAAAATATCATTTCCTTAGCATGAAAGTCAAGATTCTTAATAATGCGGTCCTGGCTTATGTCTCTAGCCCCGTGCTGCTCCTCCCATGCTTTCATGTGACTCTGCGTGCGAGCGCCGTCACAGCCCAGAGCGTGGGGCCGGAGTTGTCATTTCATCTTTCTAAATCACCCACTGCGCTGGGAGGGTCGTAAAAGCAGGACTTGTGCTGTATTCATACTCCTGTGTGTATCCTTTGTGCACACTACCTGACACAGGGCTCACTAAATACTTTATGGAAGGAGGGAAGGGAGGGAGCAAGGGAGGGAGGGAGGAAGGAAGGAAGGAAGGAAGAAAGGAAAGAGGAAGGAAGGAAGGAATGATAGAAGGAAGGAGGGAGGGAGAAAGGAAGAAACGGATTCAAGGTTAAGTGGAGAACTAACATTTTTGTATTTGGTGTGGTTGAAAGTCACTTGACTCACTTCTGTTCCAATTTACCTACAACTCTGAATCAAATTCAATGAGCAATGAATCCAAACAGGAGTAAGGGAGGGGAGCAACCAATTTTAGCAACCAATCATTTAAGGAATTCTTCAACTATTCAGGTGAGTAGTTAAAGAGCAACTGCCTTATTTCATCAAAATTTGTGATCGGGCGTATCTAGGGTACACGTAGTCAAATGCCTGGATCTTCACTGATTGAAGATATGTCACACATTTTCTTCTTTATCCATCTTCCTTTCCTTTAATCTTGCATTTTGTAAATGCATAGACAGAATGTAATGATAGGGAAAATATGTTACATTCATGTAAATTTGTTCTAACAGGTAGATGGGTAACCTGGAACAAATAATATAGTACATTGGTGTGTGGGGGGGTGGGGGGTTGTTGATAAGCATGGGGAAGAAAGACATAATGAAGCTACTGGTAAAAAGTCATGTACGTTGAGTATTCTATGAGTACAAGTACCATTAATAGTGAGAGTCAAACTTCCTGACTCTCAAGTTTGTTCAAAGATCAAGTGGGGATAATAAGAACAAAACCTACCCAGAGAATAACAACAGAACTGTTATGAGTAACAAACAAGTGTTTGTGAAAGTGCTTTGTAAACAATAAATCACTATATAGACGTCAACTGTTTTGTATTGAAAGCTTAATTTCGGTAAAAGGAGATCATCACATACATATGTTCACACACATGCATATGTATATATGTAGACAGAGATACATGATTCAGGCTAGAGATCATGTCATGTTTATCTTTTATATTTCCCATAGTACCTCGCATAGTGTTTGGTACATAGCAGTGACTCAAATACTTAAATTGTACTCAATGCGTACTATGAAAATATGATTCCTCCTTTATTAGAGGTATGCAACAGCATGGCTATGTATGGATGGCAAATATAATCTAGGGACACCTAGGAATGGAGCGTAAGTAATGCTGGAATAGGGATCACATGGGCACAGGTAATCTGGCATGGTTACAGAACAGGCATTAGGTCGCCGACGGCGGCAGTGAGTGGTGGCAGTAAGTCTCTATAAGCAATTGTCACAATGTTTGGGTTGTCTAGGAGCTTTCGATCTCGGTCTACGAAAACCTGTGACTTCTTTATTGGTCTCTCTCTCTCTCTATTTTTTTTTTTTACTTTTAGCAAGGGTAGCTGCAGAAAATAAAAGACCTTAGGTGACCTTTCAGATTATTTTTTTCATAACATAGTTTTCAACTTACTGGTTCCTATTTCCTTATCACAGTTGTGATCTCAGAAATTGATGACCATTCCGTTATTTTAGGTTTGGCCAAGAAGGATGAACTAGATTGTTTAGATGCTAATGATCCTGCCACCTAAGATAGAATGATGACAGTCTCCATACAAAGATCCTTTTGGTTAAAAAACTTCAATCCTTCCTACCTTTGCATTACAACTGAGGTTTACTGTGAATATTTTTTGAAATGGATTTTATTAAACTGACTTTTTAGATCGTTTGGTTTTAATTGCAATAAAATGACAATCTATGTGCAGTATCTTAGAAATTAAAATGAACACTGAATATTTTACATTTAGATCATGCTTTATAATTTGCAAATTAATAATACATATGTGTTTAATTTGCATGTGTATTCTTTCCCTCATTTGATTTTCACAATATAACTAATGGCTAGAGCAATTAAGTAACTTACAAAAAATTACTGAACTACAGCTTAGGCTGTCTGATTTTACTTTCAGGTTCACTGACCCCGTATAAACCACAACTATACATACACAGGTACACAACTACCAGGTACATGAAATATAACTTCCAAATGTTTGGTAATACTAATAGTATTATTAAGCTAAGGATTTGTGTCTTAAATTTACATTTTCTCCACTTAAATAAAAGACTCAATTACTTCATAGTTCTGATATCATCTAGTTACATACACAAAAGAAAAATTAATCCTGAGAAAAGAGGCTGGAATCACTTCAATTCATTCGCAGCAAAGTAGAAATTACAACTACCTGTCAATTTGGTTACAGGATGCGGTGGCGAGTAGGGCCTCAGGGCCAATGAACAGTTTTGGGCTATGCATATTTTAAATCAACTTATCAATAAAATATTTATAAATGCCAGTGTTATGGATACAGAAAAAGTATTAGGTGCTTCTTATATATGATATAACCCTCTTGGTCAACCATGCCCTTGACCAGCACATCAAACTGTAATCACACACATATATATGTACAGCGAAACATATTTCGTGTTACAATGGGAAACATAATCTTATGGAAACTATTTCTATCATTTTTTTTTTTTTGGTGCTTTTTGCCCATATCGTCATCACTTAATGGTGTTACTAGTTTTAGGTAAGTAATGAGCATTTTAAAAACCTCCACAACTTTGGGGGTGCCTCGGTGGCTCAGTCAGTTGAGCATCGACTCTTGATTTCAGTTTAGGTCATGATCTCAGGGTTCTTGGGATCGAGTCAAGCCCTATGTTGGGCTCTGTGCTGACAGCGTGGAGCCTGCTTGGGATTCTCTCTCCTCCTCCTCCTCCTCCTCCTCCTCCTCCTCTCTCTCTCTCTGCTTCTCCCTCACTCTCTCTCCATCTTTCTCTCTTTCTCTCAAAATAAATAAATGAATAAACTTTAAAAATATTTTAAAAATTTAAAAAAATAAAAACCTCCTCAACTTTGGTTGGCAGATGATATAATCTTAAAAATTGGTCTCTATATAAAATGCATTAGAGCAATAGATAGATCTTTAAACAGTATCATTAGCAATAAATGTTCACAATATTCTGGGGTATTTGCCCACAAAATTTACATCCTACTGTAGAAACAGCTTATATATCTTCTTTAGAGATTTGTCATTTCTAGAAAAGTCTCAATACTTCTGTTGAGAAAAATATAAAAATCCCAACTCCATGAGCAATTTTTGCTACATTCTTCTAACGGATTGTTTTTACAAAAAATGTTTCAGTGTAAATGAAAAACACTGGTTTCTAATCTTTAGATTTCTGTTTCTTAGATGAATAAACTACCCATAAAGACTGGTTTATCACATTATCTTCCTAGTGTGGTTTTCCTTTAGAGCTTAATATTTCCTGCCTTCACTGAGTGTGAATAAAAATTGTAGAGGTTTTTGGTTTGATGTCATTACAACGGATACCATTTTATAAATGTGACTAAGAGACCCAGAGCTTACACAGTCCTCTTCTTTAGTAGGACAACTGTTTAATTTGTCATGTTAAAAATAAACCAGTCTACCCGAAAACTTGCCATATGTGATAAAAGAAAAAATGTTCTAAAATATATTCATTCACGTAATTGTTCAAATATCCTTCCATTCTTTTAATGTGAACTGTCGGATGAGACCCATAATATACTGAAGCCACTTATATAGGTCAGCTAATATGGGTTATGCTTTTTTAAGCACCATCTGACTAAGCACATTCTGCATTTTGCTAACAAAGTAACGGTACATAATAATATTTTAATCAACCACAAAGAACAATAATAGATCTGACTGCTGGGCTGATAATCGTCTTATCACACCCTGTGAAACCTAGCTCTAATATTTGACGGAGCTTCCATTACTTGGCAGCCCATTCTAAAAAAGGCCAACAATGGGGAGAGAATGAAGTGGAGTGTGCAGTAAGTCCGTATCTACATAAAAGAGATTAGAGACGACAGCGTTCCATTTTACAGCTCAATCATATTGTGTTAGCATGCGCTTATCCGAGCGCGGACGAAATTGAAAGAGAAATAAAAAAGAGTCAGGCAGATAGGAACCAGAAAAGCGAGGCATGAGCAATTTCCAAGGATATAAAAGGATGCTAATGGCGGGGCCCTGTCATTCTTAAAAAGGGCTATTAGGGCACCATCATCTGTTCTTGTGCCCTTATGCTCCTCCAACTAAAGTCAAGCATTTTCTAAAGCCCTTGTGATCTTTTTTCTTCTATAGATAAAGTATGGTCATGTTTCGTAAGAACACACTTTTCCATTTATACGATTTATTAAAGTAAGTCAACTAATTCGATTTACTGATAAAAAAAACACTCCATATGTATTTTTCTTCAAAGTTTTCTTTTGTTGAATTCTTCGCTTTTTTATGTAGCAAGAGCAAGGATATAAGAGTACAACCCCAGCAGTGTAGAAAGGCTACTGAACTTATCTTAGATGCTAAACTTAATTTTTGAACTCTGTGTGTGTGTGTGTGTGTGTGTGTGTGTGTGTGTGTGTACAAACTGAGAGCAGCATAAAGAGAGCAGAGGCCTAAATTTTAGCATTAGAAAAAAATATTTCATTTTAATTTTAACATAACTTTAAAACTCTTAAGACAAAGACAGGTGGAATTTCTGTTCTGATTCGGCTTTAATCCAGGCTCTGACCCCAGTTACGAGGACTGGGTCAGGTTATCAAGAACACGATTTTACTTCTATCAAGGCAGAAATGCGACCTTAATCTTTATATTCTCTTTGTCTCCCTCCCCTCCCCACTGGTCCCCCATCCCAGACGCCACATTGCTGCTGTGCCCAACCTCCCTGACCTCGGGGTATACCAGCACCCTAAGATCAGAGCATCCTCATCCTCTACCACAAAGCACTGTACGGCACACTCGTTATTTAACAATTTAAAAGAATTCCAGTTAATTCTTGTTTGGCTAATCCTTTTCTGAAAAGCCAAGCCACTCCCTGCAATCATTTAAAACACCCTGAGGGTATCAGGAACACCAGAGCCGTGAATCATCACTCCACAGTGACCTCCTCTGGCATTTGCTATGGAGAGAGAGTAACGTCAGTCCCCACCGATTCTAAGCCTCAGCTTAAGACTGAACCCATAATCGTATAGTAATTGTTTCCACCACTGGAAATGCTGTTACTCATAGTTATTTAAAGTTACTGTCTTCACAAAAGTCACTAGAGCCCCTTTACCGTGACAAGTTCCTTGGTAAGCTGACATTTCTACTTAGATGCACAACTGGACCCACAGATTTATCGCTGACTTTCCTTTACCAGAGAGCGCTGTAAGCAGTTGTTGACTTTTATTGGCCTTTATTATGGGACATCTGAACAATATTAAAGTATTGGTTTAACATGTCTCTTAATTCAGGGAGAACTTGGGCATCGTCCTCTGAAATAATGGGTGGTTTGGAGTCATAGTTACATGGTCTTTCGCGTTGTTGTTATCAATAACATTAACACTATTATCATTAATATTTTGAAATGGTTCTGTCAAATGCAGTCACCCAGGTGTCCTGATTCTACTCCAGGAAGCGATGCTGACTATACGCTTTGAAGGCATCAGATATGTTAGTGAATCTCTGTTAGTGTTTTTACCTCTTTATGCCTCAAATGTCCCTATCTATGAATCACAGATAATAATACTTGATTCCCAGGTGAGAATAACGGTTCTCAGTTGGGAAATGGGGGCACAGTTTTGCTTGCCAGCTGACGTATGTCCGTGCCTAAGGACATTTTTGTTTGTCACAACTCAAGGGTGCTGGCGGTAGAAGCCAAGGAAGCTGCTAACCAACCTCCCAAGAGCTGGACGGTCCCCACAACAAAGGATAATTGGTTTCAAATGTCAGTACTGCCAAGGCTGAGAAGCCCTGGGCTAGAATAATGATATCTTAAATATGCGAGTATAGGGGGTGCCTGGCTGGCTCAGTCAGTTTAGGGTGCGACTCTTGGTCTCAGGCTTGTAGGTTCGAGCCCCACACTGTGTGTAGAGATTACTTAAAAATAAAATCTTTTTTTTTAAATTTAAAAATAAAATAAATATGTGAGTATATATGTGTGTGTGTACGTGTCTCTTTTTATATAAAATAATAAAATAGAGAAATACAAATAATATATATTGATTATCTTAAAAAGTGTCCGGATACTTCAACAAATGTTACTTTTATTTCTTTCCACTCTAAAACCCTTCAAAACACTTTTCATCCAGGTAAGTCTTCACACATTGTTTAAGTGAATTCTAACATTTCCTAATGCTACAATTTCCAGAAGTCTCGACATCTTCCGGCATATTCTTTATTCCTTTTTCTAGAAGTCACATGAGTGTGATTTCAAAGTGCAATGTCGACTATCCATTCGATCAAATGCTCCTCCTTTTACCTGCAGTAACCCCTGCATAGGTATCTTCTAAAGAACACACTCAAGCTCACCTATTTAACTAGTTTTGACTTAATTTGGGGTGCTTTATTAGCAAACAGTGTAAGACAAAGTAGCTAGTATAATACAGAGTGATGTTTAAATTAGTTTACAATTTGCTTGGCCTCATCTAGAACTGCACCGAACAAAGCCATTCAGAAATGTCAGCTGTGTTCCTAACCACTGTAACAAATTGTCGCCTGAACGCTGCACACCTAATGACTTCAAATTAGCTTCACTGCGATATCGCCTGACAGTTCGTTACGACTGTTAGCAACATAGCTGGCGTATCATGACCAAGAAATTGGTTTCAGTGTGGGCTGGGAAAGGGACTTCCATCAATTTGATTAAAGAAATTACTGTAGCATTCAAAGCATAAAGACAAACTAGTTTAAGGAGACAGAAATAAGTTAACTGTGCCAGAAAAAGAGTGCTCATCATTCAAAAACTTGTTTTTCAACTGCCTGAAGATCAAAGCTCGAACAAACAAATAAAAAATAATTCAAGTAGACTACTGAAATTCTTAAAACTTGTGACCAGATCTAGTTTATGGATGGTCTGGGATGGGCCAAGAAAGAAAAGTAACAGGATACTTTAAAATACTCCTTTTAAGTTACCGTATGAGAAACTGTATGATGTCAATTTAATATTTATTTTTATAATTTGTGTACAAATCCATGGGAAATAGTAATTGTCAACCAAAGCAGCGCCTATAAACACAAACAGCAATTCAGTGTAAATAGCCACCATGATCAACAAAATGAGTTATTCTTAGAAGAAAAAAAAAAATACATTAGGTTAACTGCTGACAAAGACATTGTTTTAAGTGAAAACATAGAAGTATTTCCTGAGGAGAAAGCTCAGAACTTTAAGAGGAATAAAGACATATTTTTTTTAAAAAATGATATATTCTCTTCATGTTCTGTGGGCAATTGTGCCTTTGCATATGAAGAAAATAACAAGCGTTCAAGGTGCTGCAAACAGAGAAAGGCTTATGATTCGATTAGGATCGGCGAAGTTCTAAATTAAGTATGGTAAGAACAAATGTAGAGGTTAAAAAACATACTAATGAGAAAATCTTGAATTTGTCTAAATCTACAGAGGCAACCTAGGGAACCATCGCAACCTTTTCTGTTTCATTTTTTTTTTCTTCTTCTTTTCAGAAAATGTACCTGGAATATGCTTCGCCCATCCAATGATAACCACCAACTCTCGGTCCGCCAAGTCACACAGTGTAGTGAGGGCTTTGATGTCACTGTCGGGGACAGTAGGGTCAGGCATGGCATAGATCTTCTCCGGTTCGGCCACCAACAAATGTGAGACAATCTTGTTATCTGTAGGGTCAGATCAGAGCACTATGAGATCGCTAGGAGCATCATCCCTGTTTCCCAAACCCTAAAGTATGCTGCATTTTGAAAAATAATTCAAATCACCTACAATAAGCCCCAGATATTCTATTTACGGTTCAATATATGTATACCAAACAGTGTTCGCGAAAACTCATAGCAAGAAGTCAGTCAGTGCGGCTGTGGCAGAATGTATTCCTTTCTTCTTTGGTCTACCTGCCTTTGCTGGAATGAAGCCTCTGTCCTGTAATGAAATTTTTTATAGCAAACAGATAAGAGAAGTTCGATGCTTTCTAGGTTTGCGCTTTGATTCTTAAGTGGGATTTGGGGAAGCAGATTAAACAGTATACAACATCTTTAAAATAAAAATCCACAGTAAACCACTGAACTGTAGAATATAACGTGGAAGGCAGAGAACTACCAATGCCCATAGTCGTAATGGGCACGAAAGTCATTAATTGTCTTAATTCCTTTGAAGAAGAGCAAAGGTCAGAGCCCTTCTGCCTGGGTGAATTACTGACTATATAACTCTATCTCTGTGGGATGCATTAAATAGGAATTTCTCTCCTTTCTCTCCCTCCCCACACACTCAGCCAATCTTCCAAATATAGCCAATATCAGTTTCCAGGAAAATACTCCTACTTAAAGGTGACAATATTTTCTCTTCGGAGCGTCTAATTCTTTAATCCTCTATTTTTATCTGTTGTTTTTAGCTCATTCTCTGGTTCAGATTTATCTGTCTGAAATTTGTGATATATGTTTTTGAAATCCTTCATAAAATAAACACTAGAGACAAATGGAAAGCAACACATCAAATGTGTTTTATGGCTTAGGGGCATGTGAGAGTTTATAGAAGGGCTGTAAAATCTTGCTAACGGAATGATTTTTCAAGTTGGCCCTATTTTCAATTTCTGTGTGTAGCTTTAGATTTTATACTTTCTTCTAAATGAAGAGATACAAATGGGCAAGAATAAACCCAAATATTTCTATGTTCTATGTACTATTACTCTAGAAAACCAGGGCATTAAATGCGACTTTTGTGAGCAAAGCCAAAGTTTCCTCTGTGCTTACTAGATAATTTTCCTTTCATTATTAACTATTTAACCGATCATTAACTTTTTAACCCTAAATGAAAAGACTGCATATTCCTTAGAACTGAAAACGTAGCATGCCTTTTGGTCTTCTTTAATGAAATGACAAGGAAATTATCTAAGCTATAATTAGCAATTTTTCTAACATTTAAAAACTTTATTATTATGGCTGCTATATGAATTACACTTATTGCAAATAATCAACAGATAACTATTCACTGGCAGGAATATTCAATTATCACCAAATTGAAAATGCAGCTTTGGCAGGAAATATTCCCAAACACCATATTTTTAAATACAGATTCTTCTCCTTTTTTTTTTTTTTTTTTAATTTGTAGGATCTGTGAAGAATGGCATTTGTTTCTTGTATATGCTATGGAAACAACACCCTGTATTTTTAGTTACGCTTGGAAAAGTTTCCACTTTCATCGCTCTGACAATGCAACAAAACCTGTCAGCACCCACTGGTTTCTCCGGATTAGGAGAAAATGCAATATTTAACAAAGGGCACAGAAATGCACCCAAAGAAAATCCTGATCCTAGTCCTTTTAGTACTGGGAAGATGGTACCTGTTTTACCCATGTCAATGGATTTGACCGGAAGGGTTAGAGAAATTTGGCTGAAGCTAAGGAATTTCCATTATTCGGAAAATGGAATAGCCGACAGCACTGTTTCTAGGCAAATCTTATTTAATGTTTCCCTAATTAGAATCAATAGAACCCAATTTTCATTCTTGGGCTTCTGTAGTACACAGGCAATCAGTCAGGGTCCAGAAACCTCCGTGAGCCACTTTCTCAGCAAAGCCCAGGCACAGCCTCTTGACTTATCTGACAGGATCTGAAAATTAAGTTTTATAAATGTTTGTTACAAAAACACACTAATTGGATGGACTAAGGACAATTAACAGGGGCCTTGAGATAATGAGTAATGATTTATTAGGAGTCCCCTTTATCTCAGACAAATGGAGCTCACTGAAATTGCTATAATCTTCTTAAAGGTCCTTGACAAGCCACTTCCCAAGTTCTCAGGTTTCCGCCGAAACCCACAGATGTCTATCAGGTGGACTTACAAATGGGCTGGTGCTCAGTTTTCTCTCAGAAGAGGAAATTATCAATGGTTTCGGTCCACATTCGTGCCAAATAAATGAGAAATGGGGAGGCTGTGTAATATTGAGTCCAGGAAACTAACCCCTAATGAAATTAAGCATTAGCGTTTATTGCATTTTATTGTATTATCAGAAAGTTTTTTATTATAATGCGCAAAATCTGCTTAATGCAAGTCCTAGATTGTATTTGCAGAGCGCCAAACAGCTTACGCAGGCTGAGGAGATGCCAGATTGGACAATTGAAGGTATAATCAACATAATGTTTTTTGGAAAGGCAAAAGGAAACTATGCCATATGTTCACTTAAGCTTTAATTTTATGTAAAACTGGTTGTTTTTCCCTTTGACATAGCTAAAATGTCCTTTCATTTACAGTTCAGGGTCTGTTTTATTTATTTAACAGACGCCCATATGCTCACATGTATGACGCACAGCAGCGACCCCTCCTGGAGGATCTGAATTAGAAGCGGACGCTCTCTCTTCCCTCGAAAGCAGATCAAAAATTACCCGTGTGTCTTCCCACAGCTGCTCTGGAGACAGCTTCCTCTGGTTAAGTGCTGGTTGTGTCTTCTGAGACAAAGACCGCTAAACGTGAGAACCGTTTCCATCAAAGCACTTCTCAGCGCCTGGTACGGACTCTGCGCCTAAGCATCCTAGGAGGCTACCTCTCTTGCGTGAGAACTACGAACCCGATTTTTCAGAAAATGGGATGCACTGATTGCCTCAATCTCCATTCCAGCTCTTTTTAGTTAATGACAAAGAGAATGGGGCTTGCGTTTTTAGCAATGTACCCATCATCCTTTCAAATTGCAATCTGGCATTGTAAAACCACGGACTCTTTAAAAACAATTCATAAGGCCCATAAGGGCATCTGAGATGGAACCACCAACCTATGCTTGTTATTAGCAGGGCCTATTCTTGTTCTAATCTATTGCTAGCTAGTGTGTTAACCTTCCATAGCTCCAAATTAATGAGGCTCCTAATGTATTTTCATTGGGAGGTTGAGCAGTCAAACTCATTTAGTTAGGGAAAACCACAAAAATCACTTTCTTGTGAAATCTGAAACTAACAGCTCCAATGAACTAATGATTACAGTATGATCCATTTTATGTACCTCCAAAAATAAAGATAACCAATAAATGTAAAATTCTCACTGTATAAGCTATGCCTTAATATGCTTATGCTTCTACAAAATGACTACATGAAAAAAAGGCAGGGGAGAGAATATCATAGGAAAAAAAAAAGATAATTAGCTGAGTTACTGTCACTCCTAAAAGGCAATTCTTGGGAACAGAGCCATGGCCCCCCAACAAAGACAAGTCTCCTTGGAGTCAGTAGGGATGGGCATGCCAAAACTGATACACATAGAGCCAACTGGGAGGATTCCGTGTGTTGGAGAGCCAGATATGTCTGCTGTACTTACATGGCTTTTTGGCTGGCTGAACCAGCTGAGGGTTCAGGTAGGGGCTGTTCTCCGCATCTATTCTGCGCTTGTACTTCTGCCGACCTCCACGTACTCTGTCAAGACGCACCCCTGTGGGCAAAGACAGGCACTGGCTTACTGCTGAGGTATCCATCTTTGAGACCAATCAAATACATAGAGTATCACCCATGAGTGCTACGAAGACAGACAGTAGAACCCAGAATGGTCCAGAGGTCTTGGAGGAATGTAAAGAAGGGGTGGCTAAACCAAAATTGCCAGTAATTGGAAACCGAATCTGACAGAGAGTAACAAACCTGAAAAACATGTGACGCAAGGCCGTCGAAATTCCATTTACACACCAAAGAAAAGGCACACTTCCACGGGAATTAATACGAAGAAACTGTTACTTGGTACTAGCCTAGTTTCTCAAATCAAAGACAGTGGCAAGCTGATCCTCTTCATCAGTCACCAGTGAAAGCTCAATATGTAAGAGCTATCCAACGCCCCCTGGTCTACCAGAGGGCTCAATATGGCCCCGTGGAATCGAACTGAACTGAAGGCACCTGCATGCCGTGGAAAGCCGGAATGACATTCTGCAAGAGGAGACGCAAGGATTGTTTCATACTATAATGTCGACATGTCTCAGAGGGAAGCGTCGTTTATATTTTGGCACATGTATGTATTTTTTTCCAGATGAGAGAAAACCGGAAGTAAGTTTGGACTGCACACAGGACAGAAAAAGGAGCTTCCTAAAAGAATTCAGAAGGCTTTGACCTCGAAGGAAGGCTATGTCAGTGAGGCAGGGCTGGAGGGTGAAGCTAGAAAAGGAGGTAAAGTGGACCGGGAGATAGTAAAACTTCTTTCCCAGAGAGAGAGGCCAAGATTCAGAGAGCTTTTACTGGCACTGGATTAAAAGGATTGAGGAAAGAGGCAAATGGTTCAGAAAGGAATTTAAAACAAATGTTTCACTTCTATGCAGGAGTGGTGGGCAGAGCTTATTAACACAACTTGGTTTCCAATCTGTAATTACGAAGTTTAGGACCGGACCATATAAACCTTTATCTAATGAAGAGGTTACTTGGGAGTCAGAGCAAGGTAGAGAGACTCACTCAGATTTTGGCTGTACCTTAATTGATAAAACAGTATAACATGAACCGTTAATAAATTCAAGCGAGTAATTCACTGCACATGTTTTGGCATTTCTCAAAATGTTTAGAAAACAGATTACATTTAACAGCATCATCAGTATTATTATTTTACTGAAAGGGCTCTCAGAGCCTTTAATATGCAAATGACCTCTGTAAAACTCTCAGAAGGAGATACAGCCTCTGCGATGTTCTGCAAATCTATTCAACCGAAGATCCTGTTTTTGGAATATTTATTAACATCACATGTGACATGTGAATGGTGGGTTCTCTGAGTTACAAGAAACCTTTGGGGAAAGGCCGACACAGCGCTACGTGATTCCCGAAGTGAAAACATACACGCGAACATTCAGGATTACTTAATCCGCCCATGAGATAAAGTGAAACACAATTTTCCTATTAGCTTAGTAATACTACTTTAAGAGTTATCTTTTCGTGAAACACAGAAACATATGCTTGGTTCTAGATGAAGCCTGAAATGTCATCCTGAAACATCAAACGAGAGTTTAAAGAAAATCAGGAGACAACTTCAAGAGCAATTAAGGAGGTTTCCACAGCAAATTTCACAAAACAAAGAAATTAGTACAGTGTCTAAGTATTTACTGAAAATGGTAGCGCACGGGAGTTACAAAGAAGCTGTATTCCCTTACTGCTGCTTAAAAAAAAAATGTTTGGGGCGCCTGGGTGGCTCAGTTGGTTGGGCAGCCGACTTCAGCTCAGGTCATGATCTCACGGTCTGGGAGTTCGAGCCCCGCGTCGGGCTCAGAGCCTGGAGCCTGCTTCAGATTCTGTATCTCCCTCTCTCTCTGCCCTTCCCTTGCTCACTCTCTGTCTCCATATCTCTCAAAAATAAAATAAAAACGCTAAAAAAATTTTAAAAAATGTTTATTTATTTATTTATTTTGAGAGAGAGAGAGGGAAAGAGTGAGGTAGCAGGGGAGGGGCAGAGAGAGAGATAGGGAATCCTGAGCCAACTCCACAGCTGTCAACGCAGAGCCCGACGCGGGGCTCGAACGCACGAACTGTGAGATCATGACCTGAGCCAAAACCAAGAGTCGGAGGCTTAACTGACTGAGCCATCCAGGCACCCCTCCCTATTGCTCCTTTTAAAGTACTTTCTGCCCACAGTAGAGTTCTGCTCCCTTGTTCATCTAATGTCGAGTGTAGAAAAGTAGAGAGAAAATGAACTGCAGAACTGGGATGCTACACTTCTTCCCCTTAGGATGCTGATTTTGTAGAGATAAAAGGTAGAGTACAAAGAACAGAAATACTCAATCAAAATGTAGGGCTACTAAAGTTTAAAATACTACGAATCAAACGCTATAAATAAAGAGTCTGCCTCTATTGCACTTGAGGACACACGTAGGTTTAAACCACAATTTCTCATCAGTAGGAAAGCACACAAATGCTACGTTGTGTTTAGAAAGAAAGGTATGTATGAAAAAAATGAAGAGGGTTCAGAGAAAAAATAAAGCTATTAAATCACCAAATAAGAATAATTTAATGTAATTGTTGTAACTATTTCTATTTTATAGAAAACTTCTTGGATTATCTAGTGTAAAATTTTTTGCCTTGCATCTATCAAAACCCAGTATGTATCATCAATTTCTATATCCTTATTAGTCAGTCCATTGTCTACAAAAATGATATTGTGAAAAGATTAAAGATCCCCTTTTAATTTTTCCAACTATAATAACATAGTAATTTATTCCTAAGTTTTATAAGAAAAATATGTTTAAAAAATAAAGCTGGGGCACCTGGGTGGCTCAGTCGGTTGAGTGTCTGACTCTTGATTTCGGCTCAGCTCATGATCTCACAGTTAGTGAGTTTGAGCCCCACGGGGATCCAACGTGGAGCCTACTTGGGATTCTTTCTCTCTGCCCCTCCCCTCGTACACACACTCTTTTTCTCTTTCTCAAAATAAATAAGTACATTCAAAAAAAAAATAAAGCACAGTTTATAAGTCAGAATAGTTGAGTTTTTTTCTGGCTCTTTCATTAATTGGCTTTGTAAACTTTGATGAGTCCCTTAACCTATCTGTTTTTCCAACGTTAAGACAGCTAGAAAGACAATATCCTTGCTGCTGTCTTTCTGTAATGATGCAATATAGTATTTATATAATGTATTAGTATCCTTGGATATTATACATATGTATTATTAAAATATTTTATAAACCTTAAAATGCCAAGGAAAATAAGAAGTTGTGATTATATCATTGTTTTGTTGTTGAAATACTGCTATGTTACTTTATTGAAATATATTTTGCATCGTGATCATTTATTAGAAGTCTATTCCCACGGGAGTCTGACAGTCTATCTTGCCTCAATTCTGAGGGAAACAGACTGAGGTATGATAGAGTGGTAAGATAATTCAAAGGATACAAGCCAAATAATGACATTCATTTGATGTTGAAGAGATTTATAGAAGTATTTGTTATCTCATTCTATATACTGTTCATCCCTGTCGTTAATAATATCATTTTGTTATGTAATTATTTTAGACTAGATACGGAAGCTAATCCAAATACTATCAAACAAAAAAGATGCTATCCGTGAGTTTAGCTCTAAGTACACAATACAAGGTAGACAATTGATAATTATCCAATTATCCATTTTTTAAATGTTTATTTGTTTTTGAGAGAGAGACACACACACATAGAGCACGAGTGGGGGGAGAGGCAGAGAGAGAGAGAGGGGGAAACACAAAATCCAAAGCAGGCACCAGATTCAACGCTTTCAGCCCAGAGTTTGATGCGAGGCTTGAACCCACGAACCGTGAGTTCATGACCTGAGCCAAAGTCAGACACTTAACCGATTGAGTCACCCAGGCAACCCTCCAAATCATTTAGCAGAAACAAAGAAAAACAACACTATGTATGACCAGGACCTGGGAAATCCAGACTTGCCACAACATCAATCTAATCCAGATATTTCCACTGAAGGTGACGAACCCCACTTACTTGTTTAATACCTTAAACGCAAAAAAAGAAAAGAGAAATCTGTCTGGACTTCACTTGTACCCAGTTTGGAAAGAGTTGAAAAATAAGATTTTTCCCAGGAAATAAGATACCCACAATGCTCAGTGTTTGACAGGATTTGAAGTTAATTAAGGCAATTGGATTTCTATTCATGTGAAGACTGCTTTTTTTTTAAAGAAAAGATTTTAATAGTTGGCATTACCTACCAAATAGAACGTTTCACATTGCTTCTTCTTTCAAATACTGCAGGTGCCTACGCTGCCACAAGGGAATTACAAATCTTCTACATTGTCAGAATTTACGAAATTGAGAAAGCGAGAATAGGGCCAGGAGGGAAAAAAAACACGCTGTGAGGCAAATAAACGCCAAAAGAAGGAAAACAGTTCAACGCAAGGTCTTCTTAGGTCAGCTCATTTTAAGTCTACATTTTATGCCCAAATGCAAATTTTTATAATATTATATAGTCCAAAGTCAAAAGTATTTTTCACGTTGTTAACAGCACAGAGTCAGAGACATTTCATAGGATAGTAAAAGATCTCCCCTTCAGAGAATTATACAAGGATACCCTAGCCTACTTTCTTAAATTAAGACCAGCCCTTTACAATGTTGCTCCCAAACAAAGGTTTGCCAAAAATATTAATTACACAGACTCCTGGAACACTTAAGAAAGATGCAAAGAGTCACATTAAAGCGATAATATTTTTTTAAAAGATAGTGAATTTTTTAAAAAGATCAGTTAATATAATGAACTAACTAAATAAGTGGTTGAATTACATAAATGCTACCAAACACCGCTTGTAACTGAGTTTTGAGATCGGACTGGAAAAGCAGGACTTCTGAAACAATCAGGTGAAGACGGTGAGAGCTTTCCTTCCACTCTGTCTCCGCCATCCTGCAGTTCCCTTTGCTGAAGAAGGAAACCACACTTCTTTCCTTTGGGAAGAGAGGTACCTGGCAGCGCCCTTGAATTCTCCGGAGATTCCTGTGAGGGAACCGCCATAAACAGAGGAGAGAGAAAATCCCTTTGAGGAGCTATAGGAAAAGAAGCTAAGGCAGATTAGCAGGATCGCACACCGCAGCGGGTAATTTTCGTGGCAGCTTCTGATGGGGTTCTCCTTCGGGACAATGTCCTAAAAGAGTGGACCAGTTTAATCTCGAGTACTTGTGTAGAGTTAGAGGTTTCTCTTACGGGGATGAGTGAAAATTATTTGTGTGTTCACACATATACTCCAGGGAGTATCTGATCGTATTGAATTCTTGAGGCTCACATGAGAAATAGGGAGAAATGAAGGTACCCCTAGGTATCTTCAACTGCCACAGCCCCTTCTCAAAACAGACAGCGATCTTGTTAAACTTGGCTTCATGGTTTAGCCCCTCTTCCTGATTCAGCAGTCTTTGACTCCTCGTACCTACACTTTCCTCCCAAGCCATGTCTTCATTATTCATTGAATGAGTCAATCTCTGCATGAAGCGTCTTGGAATAAACCAAAATCTCAGCCAGTTACTAGCAGCCATTGGTTGTCAAGAGCTTATCACTTTCTAGGCAGCGGGTTAATTGTTTTATATCTGTGAACACATCGAAGCCGTACAGCAATCCTATGAGGCGGGAGCTACGATTATCCCATTTTACAAAACTGGAGCTAGGGAGAAGCCGAGGCAGGGCTGGGAATTGGGAGAACGGCTGTAGAACCCACATTCTTAAGCACTATGTTTACACCGCTTCCCTGCCATCAAATTCTATTTTTGGAGAAGAGCAGTTGGTATTTACTCCAAAAGCTAGAACTGCAGGCCGATAAAACGTGATCATCATGGTAAACAATACTTGCATCGTGATCGGGGGTGCATGTATAGAGGTGGGCAGAACAACGGACTAGCAGGGGGAAGAATGATTATTTTTACTCAACTGCGGGGCTAGTGATTTTGCATCTATCATTCCAGAAAGGGTGATTTGATTCTAAAA
The DNA here is from genome assembly GCA_030068075.1 of Paguma larvata. Lineage (NCBI taxonomy): Eukaryota > Metazoa > Chordata > Mammalia > Carnivora > Viverridae > Paguma > Paguma larvata. The sequence continues at coordinate 43,467,652 of CM057840.1, forward strand.
AGTTCGCAGCGATGAGACTTTAGACAATCTGAAAGTGATCAGAAGATTCAGTTACTTTGCTTTTCCACTGAGGCAGGGGTCCAAAGAAATTAATTTCTTTGCTCCTTGTTCTTCCTTGAAATGTTATTGCAAATTAGACAAGCCCCTTGCATCAGGCCCACGCAGGCAGAGCGGAGCAACCTTCTGGCTGAATTCTGAGCTCAGGAGGGAGGTCCAGACAGCAGCTTTTCTCCCAGATATCCCTGGCCAAGGGTTACATGTACTTCTGCTGCAATATCATGGCAAAAATTCAGGAACTTTAGAAATGGACTGGCTGCCTGTGGAAACACTCTAAGTTCTGCTGAAATAAAAGGGGAAAACCACACAGGGAGAGAAAATGCATATCCATTAGGTGGGCTTTTTTTTTTTTTTTTTTTTTAAACTGAGTCCTCAGTCACTAAAAGAGATAAAAGCCATGACTCACATTAAAGCTTCCTTGCTCTACAGATGAATTAACAATTAGCAAGGGGAAGTCTTTCGTTTTGGTCTCCTGATAGCGATCTGGACTATTAAACACGTGTGGCTTGCTTGGGAAATTACAAAGGTTTCCCTCTGCTTCAGATTCAAGGTGTATCCAAAATACATTTGTAGATTTCTGTGCCTAGTCCATAACTCTAAAGAAGTTCCTCCTTCTTTTTTTCAAGGTGTGATTCACTGTTCTTGCTTGGCTGCTTCAGAGGTCTGTGCTAAATTTATAATCTGGATTGGAGCTGAAATCAAAATGATAGAAATTTGAAATACCAGAGACAAACTATTTTGCAGGGGAAATGTTATTCCATCAGAAGTAGAGTTGCTTCATCTGAAGCATGCAGCCCTAATCTATGACACATACGAGTACAAATTAGGTCATCTGCAACAGGTGACAAGTTTTAATTGAATGTCTTCTGTCTGCAATTCTGACAAAAGGTGAATGGAAATAAATGAGTCTGGCAAGACGGCCCTGAGCCTTACAATACCCAATATCTCATTATTTTTAAACAGCTATCTATAAACTGATGCTGACAAGCCTTGAACCTTTTATTTCTGCTCAAGATGAGGTGGCTGTGAAGAAAAAAAAAAAAAGAAAGAAAAAGAAAAAGGGGCATCCAGAACATTACATTAAACATGCAATACCTACCATTATCACTTCCCCAATGTAATTAAAGGAAATCTCCTATTCAAAAGGCACTATTTCTTACTTTGCTTGATGTCAGAGAAAGAGAGAGAGAGAAAGGGAGAGCATGCTTGGCCTGCACTTGCTAAACATAGAGACAACCTTTAAAGAAAAAAAGAACATTTTCCCTTCCTTCTTTTTGCCTGTTAAAAATTGCATAAACTATTGAAAGAGCTATTGCTATGACTTACGCCTATTGAAACTCTATTCTGTCTTGTTACCATTTAATACTGGTGACTCTTCCCTTTATCCTTTTCAAAATTGCCTTCTCATATGAATAAAGTTACGAGTTAGCGGGGAAAGACACGAAATGCGGTTTGCGCGTCGACATCGGGAAAAGTGATTCTACTAATTCACAATTAAATGTGACACCGGCAGCAATAAGTTTAACACAATAATAACAGTAATAACAGTGCACAGCACCCCATGGGGATGCTCTGTGTAAACAGAAGCACAAATATTATTTATGCAAAATTCAATGCCCTGTAAAAATGAATTAAATATGAAATCAACCAAGCTAGTTTACAAGTTGCTGGGTGGAGGGCCCCAGTGACTTTGCTTCATTCAATGGACAGGACTAATGGACGAATGCTTCATTCAATGGACAGGAGTCTAATGACCAAAAAAGCGGGCGTGGGTTTGAAAGACAATACAGATTTGGGGGATAAAAGAAAACAGGTGACAGGGAGAGGTGGCAGTGAGTCGGGGGTCATTTGTTCTCATTATGTTTGACTCTTGATCAGATGGGCGTCCAAAAAGAGTTTTGAAGCTTCAAAGAGAAGTGTATGGTCATTTTAGAAGCAGAAAACTCGCAGCCCTGGCCAATTTGTTAGTAAGTCGCCAAAGATAATATAAATTCACTACCGGACTCAAGCAGAGATGCTGAGAGCCAATGATAAGATACCAAAGTGACACATGATGTTTAATAATATTTTTCTGGTGATTGTGATTTGGCAAAATCGAGATTCAAAATAAAGTAAATCTAGTACAAAGAAACATAATATACATATCCAGGTCATGCAAAAAAAAAAAAGTTATAACTAGCACATAAAATATGTAGGGAAAAAAATCAGTTCAGAAGAGATTAAATGTTAATATAATATTAATGCAAACATGCCCAAATCTTATACCAGTAAGAAATTTTCTTTTGGTGCTGAGACACCTCTTTCTTATTTCTGGTGATACTGGCAGCGATAAGTTTAATACAATAATAATAGTACTAACAGTGTGCACAGCGCTCCACGGGGATGCTCTCTGTAAACAAAAGCACGAGCACTATTTATGCAGAATTCGGTACCCTGTAAAAATGAATTAAATATGAAATTAAACAAGCTAGTTTTCAAGTGGCTGGCATGAAAGCCGTGGCCACTTTATTTCATTCATTGGAGAGGAAAACAGTGGAGCCTAGTGGCTCTACCGTAAGGCTTTAGTGTAGTCAATGACAAGTGTCATGGACTGAATGGCCCACTGAAATTCATGCGTGGAAACCTAACCCCCAGGGCGATGGTGTAGGAGGGCGGCGGGGCTTTGGGACGTGAGTATGTTATGAAGGTGCAATCGTCATGGTGGAATTTGTGCCCTTATTAAAGAGCACTCAGAGAGCTGCCTTGCCCCTTCCGCCATGGGAGGTCAGAGAGAAGAGGGCCATCTATGAACCAGAAAGCCCTCAGCACACAGTAAATCTGCCAATTCCTCCATCTTGGATTTCTCAGCTTCTAGAATGGTGAGATGCACATTTCTGTTGTTTGTAAGCCACTCAGTTTATAGTATCCTGTTTAGCAGCCCAAATGGACTAAGGCAAGAAAGGAAGGAACATAAACATGGACTTGGAGAGAGAATCTACACTGGGTTGAGTCAGGGTTTGATATGAAATCAAGAAAATGCAATGGTTTCCTCCCTTCTCAACTGACTCTATATTCCATCACTTAACCCCCATTCAACCTGCCAATTGTGCTGTTAAACATTTGTGAGGAAAGTTAATGGAGAGAAGGAGAAACAAGAGAGAGTATGAAAGATAGCAGAAGCCTTGTAGAAACGCAGAAGTGGAGAAAACAAGCATGGAAGAATCAGAGAACATTCCCAGTTGCCTTTGACGCTGAGATGTTCGCAACAGCGCATGGCCACTGTGGGCACATGTTTCAAGCTAAAATTTTTCTCCCTCAAAGTTGGCAAATTCAATTGTTGAGGAATTTAAGACCTCATGAGAAAAACTGGGGTAGGAGGATCATGAATGGCAGTGATAATAAGAAAGCACCTTCATTTTTTGTTTGTTTATTTATTTATTTGGGGGAGGGAGGGGCAGAAAGAAAGGGAGAGAGAATCCCAAGCAGGCTCCACACTGTCAGCACAGAACCCGATGCTGGGCTTGATTCCAGGAACTGTGAGCTCATGCCTTGAGCCAAAATCAAGACTTGGGCGCTTCACCTACTGAGCCACCCAGGCACCCAGAAAGCACCTTCATGTAAGTGATACATTCACTAAAATTAAATAAAGACAAATATTAAAAGACTATCAAGAACAGGGCATCTGGCTGGTATAGTCAGTGGAACATACGACTCTTGATCTCGCAGTTGTGGGTTCGAGTCCCTTGTCGGGTGTAGCGATTACTTTTTTAAAAAGTCTATCAATAAAAGACATGCTAAGTTATGTTTCTTGTGCAATTAATTTCCTTTTATCATCTTTTTATCTCTTAAATATTTTCAGAATCTCCTTTCTACCTAGTTTCAGCAAGATGACCATCAATTCGGTTAGATTTGCTGGAGACAATATGCACACAAAAAGAAAAAAAATTTCACATCCAGTTTTCAAGCCAAATGTTCAATGACATATTTATTTTGCTACTCTGAGAATCTAGGTTTTAATAAAGATCTACCCAGATTCATGCTTAATTGATAAACAGTGTTGAAGATTTGGGGGAGAGATATACATAATGTAAACACATCACATTTTTCCGTCAAGGAAAATAACAAACGGGAAATGCATACATTGAGGGCTAACAAGAAAACTGTACATTTAAAGAGTTATGGCAGGTGTAGTCCACAGTCCGTATTTTTATTCTCAAATTAGACATGTAAGGAGTGTGGGGAAGAATATAGAAAACACTACTGATATTTCCAGATGCCAAATATATGGTGTTCTGGCTGAAGAAAGCCTGTACCTGCAGCAGGTGGTGGATTTCACGATCGACTTCCTGTGTAGAGACATTCTGAGGGGAGTCCATTAGGAGTGTTCTGCCCCATACTCCAACGGTCTTCAGTATTAGGAGCCATCTTTAAATCCCAAAGTGTGCCAAGAAAAGACAAACACACTTTTCCAGTTAAAGGCAGCTCAAGACTAGATTTTGGGGGTAAAGGTTCCAAAGTCACTACCTTACACAGGAGGAGGCAGAATTTCCCATGAAAAGTGTGCGATTTTCTGAACTACATTTTCTTAGTCTTCCCCAGCAACTGGCGTTCTCTATATTTTTGAAATACAAAACCTAAAAATACAAAACCCAAAAAGTTTGGGCTAACCTCAAACTTCAAAATATTTTATTTATTATCTGGATCCAGCTTAATTCCAGGAAAATATTGAGGGAAGAGGGTATGGTGAGAAATGATATTCGAACTGAAATAGCTTCAAGTGATCAAAAGTGACTGTGGTGTATGTTTGAATTGTATTTCACTCACCATTGCGCATGAAGTGCCTGCCACATAGTAGGCGTTCGAAAAGTACTGTGGCAGTGAATAAATAAATAAATACATTTACAAGATGTAGGGGTACTTGGGTGGCCTATTCAGTTAAGCATCCAACTTTGGCTCAGGTCAGGATCTCGTGGTTCACGAGTTCAAGCCCCACATTGGGCTCTCTGCTGTCAGCATGGAACCCGCTTTGGATCCTCTGCCCCCCTCTCTCTCTGCCCCTTCCCCACTTGTTCTTTCTTTCTCTCAGAAAAAAATCTTAAATAAACAAATAAATTTACAATATGCTTCATTGCTATGTAATAATTAGTTTTTTTCTCATCTTTTTGTTTGTTTTGTTTTTGATAGTTGGAAACCCTGAACGGACACACAGAGAGATACGAATCTCTTGACGATTGTCTCAATAGTTCTTGTTGGCTGTGTTTTTCTCAATGTACTAATCCATAATAACTTTAGAGGGATAGATAGTCTAAAGGTAACAAAACAGCATGAAGCCCTGAAAAGAGGAATTTCTGCATGGTAAGACATCAGAATTAAATTTTTCTATGTTCATCCAAGACACTATGAGAGAAAAAAAAAAATCGGCATCTGGTTTGCTGGGAAAAACTCACAGAGATAATAAATAAGAAAACTTACTAATTAGAATTACGTTTAGATCCTAAATATTGAGCAAGAAAGACCATAGATTCCTATAGTTGGGAAACTTGACAGATGAAGAAAACCATTCTCTTTCCGAGACGTTTTTATTGCTGTCCTGCCTGGAAGCAGATGAATGAGTCTGATCACGTGGGAAGCTCTCTTCCAGTTCTAAGATTCTATGAATGAAACGGGTGTATTTAAAAAGCTGGAATTGACCCACGGATGCAGAGTAGGACTACTGCTTGGCAGTCGGAAACATCAACATACTTCAGATCTTAAATCAGGAAAGACCGGAGCCAAATGGATAGCATTAATGAGCAGTAGGCTTTCTGGTCCAGGTCTTAGCATTCCCCTCACACTGACCTTGGCCAACTGCATTTCCTTTTGTCTTGACAATAATAAAGCAAAGAAAGTGCCCACGTTTGAAAAATGCTTCTAGCTTATTACTGCATTAGGAAAAGATCAATGTTGCACATGACTGTGGAAAATGAAGTATGGAAAATCATAAACAGCTTTAGATTTCTGTGCGTTGTACAATATATACACTACATTATGCTAAGGAGAGGAGAATATGACCTAATAATGGATATTTTGAAAGCGACCAATGAGTAGTTAATGGCTACTGTGTTATTTAACTAAATCTCATCTGGAGTTTAAGAATAAAAAGGCATTTGACTAAGTATGATCCGACTTCGGGAACTATCTCACAGCGGGTAAGGTTCCATCTCCACTTCAATAGCCACCCGTGTTTCAGAAATTATAGTGTGTGCGTATACACACATTATATATATGCACACACATACAAAAATAGTACAGAGAAAGATACGCACACATAATTCTAAGTATATAAGACATTGTTCAATTTCTTTATTTTCCTGATAATGATTCAGCTAGTCAAATGGTTCTGTGCAAGTTGTTTTCTGAATTTTTAAAATTTATTTACTTTTTCTCTTAGAGAGGTTAGTGAGGGGTGCCTGGGTGGCTCAGTCAGGGAAGTGTCCGTGAGTCTGACCCCGTGTCAGGCTCTGCACTGACAAATTCTCTCTCTCCCTCTCTCTCTGCTCCTCCCCCACTTGCCCCCTCTCTCTCAAAATCAATAAACTTAAAAGGAAATAGACGTGGGGGGAGAGGGAGAGAGAGAATCTTAAGCAGGCTCACACTCAATATGGAGCCCAATGTGGGGCTCAATCCCATGACCCTGGGATCATGACCTCAGCCAAAATCAAGAGTCATGTGCTCCACCAGCCACCCAGGCACCCCTGTGAGAAATTTTTATATTTGCAAGTTTTTTTCCATCCAAAGGGAACTCACGTTACGAGAGCTTATGTGGATATTAATATCGGGCGTTGCAGATTCAAACAACCACGTGGAGTGAAATGGGCTATGTGTTAAAAAACAAACAAACAACAACAACAACAAAAAAACGAGGGGTTTCTTTGTAGTGCAGGGAACGAAAGAGCCCTCGTCGCACAGATGCACACAGTCTCTGCCAGCGCCGAGGGGACACTGCCTCGTGAGTGTTCGGCACGACCAAACGGCAGGCTGATGTTACCAGAGTTCCCATTCCCGAAAGAGGCCAGCAATCTGGATCGTTATATAAAATCACCCAATATTTAAGTGGTCACACTATTTTTTAGCTCCTCAATGGCCCTCAGGCTGCCGGTTTATAGCTCTGGTCTACATTCTTTTACCCAAGGGCCAACTGTTAGAAGTTCCCTAAGAGAGGCCAAGTCTGACAATTGGCCGGTTAAACTGATCATATTACAAGTTGGTAGCTATTTAGAAGTGATCTTTTTATTTTACTTATGCCCTCATTGTAGGAGCATAAATTAAATTGCCTAACTGCTTAAATTATTCTACAGGCTATCTATTGAAATTGTATTTAGCAGGGTTTCAAGTAGAACAATAATAATAATAATGTCTAAAATATAAGGGGTTTTTCACAGAAATCATTTCAAACAAGAGTAAACATTTAATCACCTATGCCCACGTATAGCACCTCTCAGGAATATGGACATGCTGTGTTTCACGTAAGCCTCTTCAAGAATCTTTTCTTAGGCACAGATCTCTAGGATTATTTACTGTAAATGGTAGCAAAGGCTTTCTTTAAATTTACCCGTTCCTTTTTGAAGGAACATCTTTGTGCCTTGTGAAATCCTTTGGAAACTACGATTCTTGTAATACAATTGGCACACTTCCGTTGTCACCAAGATTACACCAAATGAGAGGACAGAGAATCACTTTTCTGGGGGGCGAGACCCTTTTCTCCCCCAACTTCTTGCATGATATGGAAGAGAATGTCTCTGAAGTGGCAAAGGGGTAAGACGATGCTGAACGCTTTTTGGAAGAGTCCTAGAAGGAATTTGGTTGTAACAGTGCTTTTCCTGGGTTAGCAGATCACAGGGTACAGAGGGCCAGAAGATGCTGCTAGGATGGAAAGTTGGAGGGGGTGAGTGTGGGTGGGAGATGGTCAAGACGGTGTGACTGTCAGGGCGCCTGGGAAGAACATGCAAGTGAATTATGGATGATTTTCCATATGCCAAATAGCGTACTATACAGGGTGAAAAAGTGTGTCTCTAGAGAGACGCTGGACAGCCAGCAATAGGTCCCGGATCAACATACCATGCAGCCAAGCTTCGTAAAAACACAGAATCATGTTTTTTAAGTTTATTTATTTATTTTGAGAGAGAGAGACACAGCATGAGCAGGTGAGAGGTGTAGAGAATCCCAAGCAGGTTCCGCGCTGCCGGCATGGAGCCTGACATGGGGCTCGATCCCACAAACTGTGAAGACCATGATTTGAGTCAAAGTTAAGAGTCAGAAGTTTAAGTGCCTGAGTTACCCAGGCACGCCCAGACTCATTTTTAACAGAGAAAAGCCAAAAGTTTGTAGTTCCTACATCTGCGGAACTAAACAGTTATTCCATAACCCCTATTACACCAAGCCACCCCAGCAACATGGAACTCTGGCTTCTTCTATTGGTATGTATTTCAGAAAGTCACTTTTCAAGGCTGCCATCTCATCTCTGCTGCCATCGATAGACAGAAATGCCCCGGAACTCATCATCACAGTACCCTGATCAGTCAGGAAGGTTGCCGTCGGGCAGCATGAGAAGTCCCTTCCCTCTCCAGGGGCTTCCTGGTGGCCCTCTCGGCATCCAGGAAATACTGAGGGAAATGAAAGGAAGTGAAAGACCATGAAATTGTCTGGAAATGAAAGGAAATGGAAGACCAAGAAATTGAACCTAAGTCATCACATGGTAGGTTAAGAAAGCACAGCAAGTGCTCCACCCAAGCAGCCTGGGGTAGACTTTATTTTCTGTATGTATATATTTATTTACTTACTTACTTATCTGTGGGTGGGAGGAGTAGACTTTAATGTAATAATAAAATTTCCATCCTATTGTTGAGTCTGGAAAAAAGTATGATACCTTGATTTCTAAAAAAGTTTTGGATAGTTTTATCTTAGTTTACTCATGCATTTAAACATACCCTAAGGGAGACAGTCAACACAGCCAAGAATTTATGTGTTTGCGGGAAAGAACAGAAGTCATTCTCCCTCTCATTCTCCATTACTTCTCCTGTCTGCCCAATCAATTTAATTTCATATATATATTCATACACAACTATACACATACATATGTATATTATGTACATATGTAAGGACTGATCAGATCTTTCAAATTAAATTATATACATACATATATTTTTAATTTTTAAAAAATATGTATTTATTTTTTGAGAGAGAAAGACAGAGCATGAGCAGGGGAGGGGCAGAGACAGAGGGAGATACAGAATCTGAAGCAGGCTCCAGGCTCCAAGCTGTCAGCACAGAGCCTGACGTGGGGCTTGAACCCACAAACTGTGAGATAATGACCTGAGCCAAAGTTCGATGCTCAACCATATGAGCTACCCAGGTGACCCAATTAAGTTATATTTTTTTGTAAACCAGTGTACTTTGTTTTTAAGAACTTTTAAATTATAGTTGAGAAAACATACATATATCAGTAACTCAGGAACCTTCTGTGCATAGCCACTATTCCAATTATTTCACAGATTCCAAATAATTTCCCAGCCATCATAAAAAAATTTGCACATCCTTTTAAAATTTTCACATTGCTTCTACATATATTTTAGTTGCTACTTATAAAATTTAAAAAAAAGTACCATTACCAACTTAATTTCATATATATTCATACATTTATTTAACCAATTTATAAATTGGTTACTTATTAACAATAAATCACTACTTACAAAATTTAAAAAAAAGCACCGTTACCAATTTAATTTCATATATGTTCATTAATAAATTTAACCAATTTAATTTCATATATATTCATTCATAAATTTAACCAATTTAATTTCATATATATTCATATATATTTAAGATGGGGAATATAGAACTCAGCTCTATAATTCTCTACATATCCCTCTATAATATGATTTATTTTTTATTCTTGAGGGTATGACTCAAGAATATCAATATGTGATGAAGTTATTTTAAGACCAGTTGTGTGTTAAATACCAGATCATGTTAAAATGTTCCAGATGTCATGATACAAAAAATGTTCAGTAAAAGTCCATTATTAATAAGGATGAAGATAAAAATAGCTGGAATTGTTTTATTTATTGGTTCTAATAAAATGAGAATTCAATGAATCTATCAGCACACATTCAGCCCAAAACTGAGATGAATTTAAAAAATTAAATATGGTATGATAGGGGCCTGGTATTAAGGTAATAAAAACATCTACAAAAAATACTACTTGGTATTTTTAATGTTTCCCTGGTATTTGTTATAGATCTTCTTTTTCAAAATCGAAATACACTACAGAAAACAGGAAAATAAAGAATATGGCATAAGCTCTGTAAATCTACATAATCGCATTTAATAAACTGCTAACATGTTCTGAATTTTCATGTAAAGTATTTAGCATGGGATTGCACCAAATATTGTATATATCAATTTGAATCATATGTTGCTTTCTTAGAGGAGAGACCCAGATCTGTGTTTAGAATACATAATTGTAAGATTTCTCTTGAAATCGAGTTAGGTACTGCATAAGGAAGTAAATAAATCCTAAAATATTCACTGAATAAATAAATGGGGGAAGAAATCTGATATTTGAGGGGAAAAAAGAACCTTTTAAAAGTAGGGTGTTAATTATTTCAAATAATGTCAAGAAATGTCTAAACTGTTGTGTATAAGTAACGTTGCTTTGAATAACAGGTTGCTATGGAATATTGCAACAAAAATAGAATTATGGGACCAATTATATAAACTTTCTCAATCCTGATAATTGAATCCAATGAAAATACATAAAAATCAAGCTAACTCTTTAATATTTAAAATGTACTTTTACTTTTTAAAGAAATCACAGTACCGATATTGCAGTTTTCCTATGAGGAAATGTGAATTTATACAAATGATAATTCACAACCAGAGTAACGATTCTTTAAATTAAAAACTGAAATCGTTACAACTTTTCTTGTTTCCCATTTGGCATAAGGCTAGTTTTTGAAACTACATGGATTTCAGCTTCCCTACCAAAAAGTTCAGCAATCTTTTCAGGCCGCAGGAATAAAAATTACTTTAAAAATATTTTCAAATAAGGACTTCCAAAGATATTTTTGTCATAGATGAAACAACTACACTTTGAAAACCCAACAGTTAATGTTTTCTTTCAAAGTAAATTAGCAGCAAAGTTAAAAGGTGCATTGATTTTTGGCCATTAGGATGTGTTAATTATTTTTAAAATGTAACACATAATAATGATAAAACTATTAAGTGACATCACAGCGAACTTTATGTCAAGTTCTACTTGTCCGAGGAAGTTAATGGCTGTAGTTAACTTTTGAGTTTCCAAAGTCTTCCTTTATTAGCACCTCCATAATATTTGAGACATTTTGTCCTACTTAAATCTCCCCTGCCTGATGCCCAATCAATCCTGTATGATAACTGAAAGTTTAATAAAAAGTATCACATTATTCATACTTCAATATGAATGGGTATTATAAATCTCATATGTGATATATATATCATATATATATATATATGATAAACTGGCAATGGAAGTAAAATATAGGTACATTTAATATAAAATAGGTAGACATACATTCCATGGAATTCTGAGTAAGAAAATGATTTTTGAAAAATTATAACTCATTTTGCCATCTCTAATTTTGTTCCAAATCAATGTTTTCAGCCAAAATGAAATGACATTCAGAATCCTAACATATTTAGTAACAGGCAGCCTACCCTCCGATTACAACATGTGCCCACTCCGAAACTTAAAAAGAAAGCAGTAGCAATTTTATTGCAATCTGATAAAGAAGCCTTTGGACCTTTGGGGACGAAATTCATGAACTGCATATCTGAAACCAAGTTCTATGGATTCACTGTGAACTTGGATTTTAGTAGTTAAAGTACATGTCTATCAAATTGCTTATGAGGACAAATTTATGGAAAATAACCAAGAGTAACGCTTTGTTCTTATTAAGAAACATGAATATGTATGTAATTTTAGCCAGACTAAATTAACCCAAAAATGAATAAATAAAAAAATAAGGACAATAATTGTCACAAGAGAAGGCTTGCCTCCCTTCCCACTTATAAAAGCATTTATGTTTAGAATTTCACAAAAGAATTCATATTTTTAAATAAAACTATTTCAAAAGAAACAAAAGAAAAGGAATTTGCAAGGAAAGCACTGTGCAGCAAGGAACACGTATAGTCCCTCCCACACCCTTTAGTAATAAACCTTTTTAAAGCAGGGATAGCCTACGGGCTTACTCCGGACATAATACGCGAGAATTAGTGTTCAGCAAGCAGTATGTTATTGCTGGGGTGTGTTCACTTCCTAAGCATGACTCTATTTAGAAAGGTTACATTGAGCCATTAATCCTAATTTTACATTAAACATCTTTTGAAACTGCATGAGCTCTGAACAGAATAAAATGCCATTTTAGCCGCAACAGTATAAATCTGAAATGAGTATCAAATATATCACAGATAGTTGTGTGAATTCCCCCATGTCTTGTGGGAATGGTACGTTAGCATGGGTTCACCCTGGCTAATGCTCAATCGTCAATTAATTTGAACCAATATCAGTAAATAAGTGCATTATACCTTTGATTTCACCTTTATTTTCAATCTAGCAGTTTAATTTGATGGATGCCCATGGATCATTAGGGATTTTAGCATGTGAAATCAGTACTATTTAAGTCAAGCAAACCTGCAAAGTATACAGCTGTTAATTCTCTTCTTGGGTTACTGTTTATTCCATAACCTTTAACATGGGAAGACCCGAGAGTTAGGAGCTACTACATTAAACAGCATCAAAAACAATAATAAAACAAACAAACAAAAAACAAAAAACAATCAAGGCAATTGGGACCATTTCTATTAGTAAATTTATTATTATGAATTAACTCTGGCATTGCCTTATATGACACAAGAATAATTAACTATGATTTCAATGCCTTTGAGTTCCAGACATCTCAAATGTATTAATCACCTCTGTTTCAGTATATCTGTCGGTGAAGCAAGCGCGATCACCTCCGTTTCAAAGACTTTGGAATACAGTAAGTAAAAGCCCCCAAGTGAATTATTAATGTTTACTAAGCACTTTCACGTAGATCATCGCATTCAATTCTTATAATTCAGTGCTGTGGGCATAGGATTACTATCTCCAGTTTGTAGGCTCAGAGCTACTTGTAACGAAGATCTTCGACTTAGTTTTGTAATTCTAAGTTACATATATGTGCGTGTGCGTATTTATATGTATAATACATACATAGCATATACTTTCCAAATCTCTAAAACATTTTTTTAAAGAAGGAAAAATAGAAAAAGAAATAAATAAAAGGAAAGCAGGTAACTCACTCGCTGATCCTCCCACCTCCCTGTCCTCCCCACCCCCAGGCCTGGCAGTCAGTGGGAACAAAGTGAAAGGCAGCAATCTACAAGACTTACAACTGAGTATGTGGGAGAAGAAAAGAAGACGAAGTTCAAAGGAAGTGCCAAAATTTAGATCCTAAAAGAAAGAAAAATAGTGCTCTTGGCAAAATGGGGAAACTGGAAGAGGGACCCAGTTTCTAAACAAAGGACTGAATATTATACTGTGATTTTTAAGTCTTTAAATATACACAGTATATCCTAACATCTTATTATGGAGTATAAAAATGTAACATAGAACTACAGACCCAACCCCATTTCCCACAAGAGAATATGAGCCACAACACAGCATCTCAGTTAGACTCTTATTCAATAACTAAAGACTAAATATGTTTCTTCTATTGTCTCCTAAAGCTTATGCTTTGTTAACACATGACCTTCTAAAGCTTAATCTTGACTGACACATGACCATTACCCTGTGGGAAGATGATGTTCCATTTATACAAACAATCAAACAATAACGGTGGTATCATAAAAGGAAATTTACTCATTGTTCTTGTTCTTGGCACACAGCTCCTAACACTCTTGGAATTGTCTGAGTGATAAATAAGAGTGATAGGAGCCTCTTTAGTTCTAATAAGGAAACTCTTGGCAAGTCCCATATTAGCTTTAGGATTAGGGTTGGTCATCAGAAAACCAAGCCTTTATCAGAAGGTTGGAACTTTCAACTCCATCCCTCAGTCTCCAGGAAGGTGGCATGGGTTGAAGACTGACTGAACCACCAAGCTTCCAAAGTTGGTGAATACCCTCAAGTAGGGGGATGGTGTTCCCAGAAAGAGCACAGAAGCTCCAGAACCTCCCCCATACCTTGCCCTATACATATCTTCCTTTGACTATTCTTCAAGTACATCCTTTATTATAATCAGTGATAATAAGTGAAGTCTCTTCTGAGTTCTGTTAGCCATTCCAGCAAATTATAAAACCTAAGGAACAGGGGTGTGGAAACATTCCATTCATAGCCAGTCAATCAAAAGTATGGTTAGCCTGGAGCCTGTGATTGGCATATAAAGTAAAGTAGTTTTGTGGGATTGAGCTCTTAACATGTCAAATTGGATGCCAACTGAATTGCTGGGCACCCAGGTGGTGTCTGGAGAATCAGAGAACTGGTTCTTGGTGTTAGAAAACCCAATAGCAATAGTGTCTAGATCTTGGTTTCTTAGTACCAATTCAATACCACAAAGAACTAAAGCTTCTTGGAGAAATGGCTGACTCTAAGTCCATGACACAGAAAGTAGAAAATATTTCTGGATTGTCCTTTTGGGCCAGAAAAGCAAAAAAAGTGAACCAAGAATGACAGCAACATATCAGTAACTCACAAGAAGCCAGTTTAACTCCCTCAACTCCACTGGATAAGTCTGGAACAGTTTGAGCACCATGTAAATAATGATAGCAATGAGGTATAACTCAATGAATGAAACAGGACCCCATGAATCCATGCTGACATATATAAATAAATGAATAATATGCAGGTGGGATGAATATACGCAGGTTGAAATACCTATATAGTAACAAATTATCACCTCACAAAGTTCTTAGTACTCCTAAAGGGGGAAAGGGCGACCTTATCCTGGAGGAGCCTCGACAAGTGGCCACATTAATGTCATCAGTAATGAGACTAGGGGAAATCACGTGCCACTGGATATGATGCAATGAAGTCATGATATCACTTCTGTGATATTCCTGTCAAAGATGCATCACCCAAATCTAATCATGAGGAAACATCATAACCCAAATTGAAGAAGATTCTACAAAATAACTGGCCTGAAATCTTCAACGTTCCTAGTTATGACAGTCAAGGAAATAATGCAAACTTAAGTATAAACCATAGTTCTCGTCAATGGAAATATATTACTCTTGGAGTTTTCAGTAATCCCTTGACTTTAATTTTTTTTTTTAATTTTTAGTCTCTTCAATATGGCTCACACTCTCTTCTGTCTTTGCTTCTTTTTCCTCATCTTTCATTTCCCCAGACTCTAAAAGGTTAGTGTTACCAGGAAACGATATTTATCCTCCAATAGATTTCCATTTTCTTTTTCTACATCCTGAACCTGTATTTCCAATGGATTTTAATGACATCAGAGTAGGGATGATTTCAGGCTGGTGCTTCCAACTTGATAAACGCTGTCAGAGGCAACAGTTTGAAGATCATTTGTGTATTGCTTTTTGGCTGACATGCTTCACCTAGCCTACCTCTTTTGATTTTCAATTCCAGTCTGAGAGACAGGTATTGCTATATTTCCCATTTTACAAATGAGGAAACTGAGGCAAATTCAATCCATTGTTTGTGGATTAAAGTGAGCACTCGGACATCGGCATCACGTACCCGAAGGACTATCTGCATGTCAGCATTATAAAACAGGAGAAACCAGTTAGACAAAGAATTGGCACTGAAATAAGTTGGTATTGTGCAGGTTGCTCAATGTGAATGAATAACAGTCTCTATGCCATCTCAGTTAATGTATGGAAGGACGCAGTAATCTATCTTCTCTTCCAGTGCTGCTTAGCATTGTAACTAAAACGGACAGTCCTTTATTGTTTAATTGTGATTTTCTTTAAAAAAAGGAAAGAAAAGAAGAAAATGAACAAAATCAATGATAGTTGTTGATGCATTCCATATATCTGAGGCACAATGTTAGTGTTTTAATTAAATGGAAATATAGACGCATTGTTTTCTGGACATTAAAAAGACAATTCCAATGCTGACGCTGGCCCTTCTTCATACTCCAGCTCTGCCTTCTTAAACCAGAACATCCATGACAACTGGGCCAACCACTGTAGAGAAGATTGGATTCTGATAATGGCCAATTATAAATAACTACCTGCATTCTAATTATTCCTTTAAAAATCCAACTAATTACAAGTCTACCACTTTGTATGCTTTTGTAAAGTTTGGATAGTTATCTAGTTTAAAGTAATTTGATGGAGTTAACAGATTTGAAATCAAAAGGAACTATATATATGCTTGAATAAATTCCCAGTGAATAATTCTAGGATTTATCCCACCCATACTGACTGAATCTTAATAGTAGTATGAATCTTGAAACACAAAGAAACCTTATATAATTGGGGTTAAGGAAGCACTTAAGAGTGGCATAGTGACTTTAAATTTATAAGACAGGATCAAATCCCTGCTCCATCATTTCCTAGATGTATGATTTTCCTCTTGTTGGGCCTTAGCTTGCTTATTTATAAAATGGCCATAATAACAGTATGCGCGTCCCAGACACGCGATGACAAATGAGATCATTTGTCCTTATTACCAAAAAACGCTAGCTATTATTCATATTTACATTGGCATTTCTGATACACTTTATCGTGTCTTAGACTTTGTTTTACTTTTTCTAACTTCTACCTTAAAGACAATTATTTATACCTCTTTGAATAGTATTTCAAGTTGGAATATTCCATGGATAGCAAAATGTCCATGGGTATTTATTTGCTCAATGGTTCCATCAGCCCTAGTTTGTGGCCAGCTATCCAATCTAGAAGGAAAACCTTCAGCAAACTGTCTCCCGTCCCTCCCACCTTTCAAAGGTGGTCCCCTATCTCCATCCTGTCAGCTAAGTAGATCACTAAGCATTCTGGAACCAACTAATGAAATCTGATCCCTCAGGCCACAGTAGAGTGAAGTGGAAAAAATGATCGGATTTTGCTTGAACCACCCAGCTCTAACACTTTCTGGCTGTGTGACTTTTGCACAATTCATTAACACCTCTGAAGATCATTCTCCTCTTCTCCTGTAGAGTTAGCGTGAGGAATCAGAAAAACATTTCTAACAAGCCTACACCATACCTGGCACACGACAGACACTCAATAAAAGTTAATTCTCTACTGGCCTTCATGTTACTCCTTTCCAGGAAGGATGACCACGTAAAGGAAAAGAAGGCGAGGCAAAGAAAATGAGTCTTTTCAGGTTGAGTTTCTGGACTCAGCAGTATCTTGGTAGAGAAGACGTTTTGAGACCTGGATATTTCTAGCATCTGCCACATCACAACTGGCAATCTCCTAATCCAGCCTGCGGAGAGGAGACTGTGAGCAGAGGTGACGTTCCCATCAACTCCTCTAGGAAAAATCCTGCAAATACTCGTGCGAGACAGAAAGCTGTCTCCTCTCCTTTTAAGAGAGATGAAGGATGCTGCTTGCTAGACAAATATTTGAAATACATATTTGAAAAGAGAAACTAATATGGTTAAACCATTATATAGCACATTAAACAATGTTTAATGATAGAACACATGGATTTTTTTTTCAGTGTTAATATTAGTAGCTGGGAAGGCTTACCGGGTGTCTAAAATTCTCTAGTCCTCACGGCACTCAGTTCTCATTACTTTAAGAACTCGGGTTCATTCAGAAATGACAGGGCCATGAGCCACGGAGAAAAAGGAAACTGACGTGGTACAACTGCTTTGGTCTGATGTAATCAATCACAATTGAGCTTATCCATTTGATAAAATATAAACCTGGAAAGGCATTAAGAAGCATGCACAATAAGAACTTGTTTAAATTATTTCAGAAAATTAAACTTCAAGCAGCTTAAAAAAATAAACTGCTAGTATCAAGTGTCAAATGTCAAATGCAGAAAATGTCAATTTCCTGGAAAGGGTGCAGCACAGATTTCATTTCTATTATGCTTTTAGTGCCTTTCCTCTATTTCTAGAGACAAATAAATTTTGAGGGAGCCTAATTAGCTGTCTATTCAAGTACAACTCAGAGAAAAAGCTGAGGGCATTCCTGCCTATTTCCCCCCAACTTCTGATTATTGAGAATGCTGAATTTCTGCTTAAGCTGCCTCAAAGCCCTTGGGATCAAGAGACGATTTTATTTTCTACAACTCTAGATTATGAATACACTTCTACAAAACATTAATAGAACTTCTCTGAATAATTTTGGTAGCAAGTGGTAGCCTATTCAAAGTAAAAATCTGCAACAAGTTGGATGTTTCAGCTGTGTTGGCAGAAAGGCAAGGGTTTCTTGCCATGTTTCGTATGCACTGCGTTGACGAGTGCTGCCCCAAAGTCAATGCGGAGAGCAATTGGGGGTTACCCGCAGGTCCGTTCGCTCTGGAGAAGAACACGCATGCTTACGCTGCCTCCAACCTACACAAGCCCTATCCCTGGGGTCAACCGGCTTACTGAGAAAGTCAGATGAGGAACAACATAAAACACGATTACTGCTCTAGTTTCCCCTAAATGCTCTAGGTAGCCGTCACTTTACTCTGTGTACACCACATTCCATTACTGCCCAAAGTAATAAAGACTTCTGTCACTGCGAGAGCTTTTCATCTTCAGAGCTCCTTTCTCTTCCCCTGATAAGACTGCCAACTCCACTCTCAGTAAATGAGCTCATGTGAACACTTTATTTTCAGTGCGTGAAAACAAAAAAGGGCCATTGCCCAGCTTCAGAGATGGAGGGGGTGGTGCTCTGTCTTCAAAGTCAGAGGAGGATGTGTAAAAGGGACTGAAACTGACCTCGGGTGCTTCCCTCGGGATAAGGAAGTTAGAGCTGAGCCATTACACTCTACCAGCCTCGCTTTTACTCTGCGATGCCTGAAGAATTGGGAGGGAAGAGGGCAGGGCAGGGAGGGTTGGAGGAGGGAAGAAGGGAGGGAGGACAAGAGCAGCTACCTCTAAATCAATTTCTGTTTGTGAACATTAAACATTTGCATTCACTTTGGCTTTGGCCAACACCACCAGCCAATATCGATGCCACAAGTATATGTAAGCTGAACGTCTCACATGTGGGACAGATGGCTAACCCATCACAATGCACTCAATTCTGAAATAAGTGAATCGCGGCTTAGGCTTCCCCGTCCAAATAGTAACTAAATTTAATTTTTTTGCAATCAGTGGCATATGTTTGCATCTGCTTACAATATGACTTGGGCCAAATCTGATCTGGCCACGGCATCCTGAGTCCTAAGGCTATACAATTCCTACTGGCAAACGTATTGCAAATACCGAGGGGGTGTGTGTGGGGGGCAGCTTAACTAATAAAAGATACACATTGCTTTTTTGGTCTCTTGGATATCTACCATGTTTGTGGTGAAGGTAAGAGTGGTTGACCAGCTAGATCTTCTCTGTTGTTTTTCTAATTTGTTTAAACCTGCTCCATGTCATAATGATAATGATGATGATGATGATAGTAACAGTAGTAACAAATAAGTGGACCACACATTTAATTTTATATCCATCTTAAAGGGATTGGTTTTATTTGTTGCCCTCAATATATTCACCCAATCCAATATTCAAATACATATGGAGTGCTTATTATGAGCCAGGCACTGTGGTAGGCATGGGGTTATAACATAGGATTCTTTTTAGGTTCATAGTCTGGTGGGGAGGTGGGCATCTAGAAAAGTAATTACAGTGATGTAATGCTTGCTTTCTAATAAAAACATGAGCCAGGCCCTAGAAAGAACATAAAGAAAAAAAAATTCACTTCTGTGGAAGTCAAGGAAGGTACTTGTGCGCCACTGAGTTGAGCCACGGAAGTATGTATGTAGAAGAAGAAGGTGGAAAGATAGGACACTTTAGTCACACAAAATAGCTGTGCCAGAGAAGCAAGTCAAAACAGGATCTGGAACCATGCTGCCCAACATATGGCTATTTAAATTTCAGTGTAAACTAATTAAAATAAAATCTAAAATTCAGGTTTTTGTGTTTTTTTTCCAGTTATACTAGCTGCATTTCAAATGGTCCTTAGTCCTGTACGGCTATGGCTGCCTTACTGGACAATGCAGTTACAGAACACTTCCAGCACTACAGAAAATTCTGTTGGACAGTGGTGACTCAGGGTCGCAGACTTTTGAGGAGCGACAAGCTATGAGGTTTGAAATGCATGAAAGGACCTGGTCTTCTAGACCCTGAGAAACCATTCAAAGAAATAGAGGCTTTGGCTTATAGTAATTGAAGAAGCCACACATGAATTTAAGCGGCAGAGTGAGTAGTGTGGAAAAGAGGAAACAGGGGACTTGATGAGACTCATGTTTTGAAAATAATTTCACTGAAGCTACAGTGTAGATGGCACACGTACACACATGCACATTCACACTCACACAGCGGTATTCCTCACACATGTCTACCAACTGGATATGCTTTTTTCCACTTCTATTTTCAGTAACGACCACAATAATGATGATGATGATTAACATTTACAGGATGCTTCTTGTCGAACAGGCCTGCCTCAAATGCTGCCCATGTATTAATGCATAAAGATCAAGCAGTGAAAAGATATCTTAGAAAAACATGTTGACGTCTACAAACCAGTATTTCCATTTAATCCTTCTTTGCTATTGTTTTATGGAACTAGAAATAAAAGAACTGTGAATAGAAATAATTACAGACAAACACACAGACAGGTTGAATTGATGATGTGATTCTGCCTTGCAACCGAACCTAAGCCTTAAGGAGCCTATCTGGGAACTTGGGCCTGAGTTGATTGTTGATTGTGCTTGCTACACGCATCTGCAAATAGATAATATGGCATTCACAGAAGTGCCAATAAAAATCTCTTGAGTTGTATGAAGAGGAACTTCTCTACCTAGAGCACTCAACTGCAAGCCCTGATGGAAACTGTCCGTATTGAAAGCCCAATGCGACACTGTAAGAAAGGGAAGCAACGATTCTAAGCAATCAGGAGCAGTGAATTCTCCAGTGACCTGCATTTCACTTAAATGACGAATTGAGGTGGCTGGATGTCTGGCCAAATCTCAGCTTTCTTTATCTTCTTGGGTAGGGTATTTTGCTCGCCATCCTAATCGCTTAAAGTCACGCTGGGCCTCACAGAAAGCTCGTGAAATATGCTTTCTTCTTTAATGGCCAGAATTTGGTCCAGGTTCTGAAAGAACGAAACATCGAGGCCTGATATGGTCTGGAGCCTGGAGCTCCTTCCAGACTAGACTCTTAAGTCCTTATCACTGTCTTGTAATTCACATAAGCGGGTCATCTAAAAAAAGAATTAATTGAGTGCCTACTGTGTACAGAGGAAAGCTCATGGCAGGTAGAGAAACTCCTAATTCTGACATTCATAGCTTTAAAAGTCTCGTTACAAGAGACAGCATCTACTTATAGAAAATAATATGACGAATTTTAAAAAGTGACAAATAGTCAACATTTAAAATAACATGTTCTCAACTGAATCCTTGGGTGATACAGAGATTTGAGAATTTAGAATGAAGGATGAGCATAATGGTCTGAGGTTCCGAAAGGAAGACTACTTGAGAGACTGGTTGTGAAAATGTGTAAAGGAAACCTCGCTCACAACCAAGTTGGGAAGACCTGAAGGGGTGGCTCTCTTATTCCACCTACTGCCACCATTCACAAGCTGCAACTGGAATAAGCTTACCCTGCGTACCCTGGTAGGAGGAGGGCAGATTTTCTCCTTGCCCAGCAACAGCCCAGCCAATGACAAACTGTTACAGACAATGAGCCGCCACCACCCTAAACCCTTGTTCTTCTCTAATGGATTTGCATTCTAAATAGGCCCTTCCAGCTCCCCGCTTTTCTCTACAAATGAATGCTCCTCTCCTTCATTTTCCGGGCTTGCCTATGGTTTACCATAGTCTGCATGTCCTGAATTGCACTTTGCTCTTCCTGAATAAACTCATTTTGCAGATAAAATAACTGGCCATTTTATTTTTAAGGTTAACATCAGATGACATCAGAAATGGAATCCAGGGTAAATGAGCCCCTGAGGAACCAGTGACCCATGGATTCGTGTAGAGTACCCACTTAAGTTCATTGTGCTCTCCGTTTCCTTAAGTTCTCTTTTTCCTTTCCATTTGGTAGGTCTCCTCTTGGAGATCTCCCCTTCCCTTTGGTTGAGCTCTCCAACTTTATCTGGATCTGTTTTTGTTTTTATGAAGCTTCGTGGTAAGCCACCCATCCTGTTTAAAATGAGGGAAACACCTGATCCCTGATCCCAGAATAGCTGTTGGTAAACGGGGCCCCTCATATTTAAGATGTTTTAGAGAATCTGATAGGTTCCACTTGGTCCTTAGAACAAGATGTCGTGCTGTTCTGAAAAACTGGGTGAACTTTTGGATAATTTGTAATTCTAATGGCCATTCTGGGGAAGCTTTGACCTACATAAATCTATCTTCAGAAACCCCTTTGAAGAGAGGATCCCCCCAAACATCTCAGAGACAATGGAATACATTTTTTGATTTGAATGCATAAGTTTAAAAAACAAAATGACTTCAAAAACAGCTCTAAAAGGATTCTTACAGCATGAAAATTAAAATCTTTAGCAAATTACTTTGGCCATCTGAGCAGGTGACCATAACTTAGCCCATCTTCCAGAAACACAATTTGGACCCAAGTATTCTGATCATGGCTAACTTTTCTTTTTTTTTTTTAACTACAGCTCTAAGATCTTTGTCTGTTTATGTATGTCTATGTACGTCTATGACATTTTTCTACCTCCGGAAGGTATTGCCAAAATTAATTTGTAAAGAGCTCTATTTAATTGGCTTAAAGAATAAATAAGCACTTATATAAACTAAGTAAACTAACCCAAATGTTTTTCAACTTCATGTGATCTGGGATAATCTATGATAATTAAAAGCTAGTTTAACTTTGTTGGTTTAAGACAGGCATGTCTTAGAGTTATCAATGTTGAATATAATGCAAAC
Organism: Paguma larvata; assembly: GCA_030068075.1. Lineage (NCBI taxonomy): Eukaryota > Metazoa > Chordata > Mammalia > Carnivora > Viverridae > Paguma > Paguma larvata. Next base: position 43,490,750 of record CM057840.1, read on the forward strand.
ATACCACTCTTATTCTACACGGGTTTATTAGTCAAATACGTTCATGCTATCTCTTGTAAAATTGTCAGCAAGAACATTCACTTGAAATGATAGCTGACTTTCTCTAACTTCTCATAAAGTTTTCATGAGTAATCTAAACATAACTGTTGGGAACAAATTTATTTAGAAAATGGAATAGTTTTTAAATGCAATAATTATGTTTTACGGCAGGTGTGCTTAAAAAAGTAGTTTCCCTAAATCCTCTTTGGTAACTCACAGCTTCAGAGTTTTGCTAACTTAAACCAAATGATGGAATTTCATTGAATATCTGAATCATTTTCTAAACAAGATAAAATACTAAATCATTAATTTCTGAACATAAGTGTATCCACTTTTGGTTTCTCATTAGGGAGAAAGTAAAGATATTTGTCTATCCATAAACATGTTTTGTGTCTCATTGGGAAAATGTTCTATGAGAAAGGACATATTTTTAGAAATTATAAAATGTATTTATAAATTGACCAATCCATAATTGCTTGCTTCTTAGTTTTGGTGGCAATTAAGGACTCTAAGGGTTAAGAATTCTAATTAACATGCACAAAATAAAAATATGAAAAATAATAAGGATCAAAGACAATCATTACATGTGGTAAGTATGCAAGGAAAACAGAATTCGTGCTTTGTTGTTGTCATTGTTGTTGTTGTTGTTAAAAAAATGGTATGAGGAATGGAAATGTATTTTGTTGAGGGAAATGAAGGTGACTTTTTCCTGAAGTAGAGCTGGTGATTTCAGAAAGAGAAAGAAAAAAAGGATAAACTGAAATGGACACAGGAAGTTGTAGGTTTGTGGGACATTAATTTTATATAGAATCAAGGTGGCTGTGATTAGGATGATTTTTTTTTAAAGAAGTTTAACTATCAAAAGTACACCGGCACAAAATCCAAATTTATTTTTTCTTTCTGTCGAAAGGACATAATTTTCTTAGCGTATGGGTCTGATCTTTATAAGAAATTGTACAAAAAATGTTTCTTCACCTTTAATGTAATCTGCCTCAGAAACAAACATTCTGTGTGTGCTCTGTCTTTGATTACTTAGAAAAGCTGAGACTTCTTTATTCAAAAGGAGCCAAGATTTTTGCAGCCAGGGAATCTTCTATACATGTCCTTGAAATGTGTTTGTCACTTTGGCTAAGTAGATAAGTAAGTATTCTTTCATAGTTTCCTGTGATCCTATTTCTCCAAGTGTCCAAACCTTTGACATATTTGACAAACTTCCCCCAGTAAAATTTTTAAAAAAGTCTTTTGACTCAGGGCAGCTATGAAAATTTCCAGAAGGTACCTGGAATATTTCAAAAGATTTGTTTTCTCTCCTTAAAGAAGAGAGATATTACACTCATTAGGCTTATTCGATACGCTGAATTACATGGGTAGCATTGTCAAATAGGAACACTACGCTATCTTTCCATTGTATTTGTATAGATGTACCTTAATGAAAGTTCCGAAAATTATGTGAAATCTCTAAGATTCTGCTATGTCCCGGTATAATTTTAAAATGTACGTCACAAAATTAACCAAATTCACTTGTCAATTATATCATAATGAACTTTCATCAGCTCTCTAACCAATGCTGTTTTTAAGACTTTTACCATTTGTGAACATTTATCACTTATTGTTTTAAGTGCTTCACGTTCAAAGAGATTCATGAAAAAGACTTTGACAAGTACTCTAAAAATACAGGTTTTGATAAATTTAAGCTCAGAACACTGAACTGGGGAAGAATTTCTAAAACTAATAAAAAACCGATTGCTTTAATATTCTGTTTTTCCAGATTTAAAGGATCTTTTTTTATTCTCTTCTCTTTTAAGGTATCTTAAAGGTAACTGTGCAATTTGGTAAAGTATTACAACATACGGTGAAGCATTTATCTTCTTCTCCATACTGAATCCCTCCAGAATTCTCAAACTCTTATTAAATATTCTCATCTTCCAGGACAATACTTGTATTTTCATAAGTTCAATGAGAATATGTTTTCCTTGCGATAGGACACCCACTGCACCTAGCCCCTGCTTCCTTTGATTCACAGCTGATAGAAAGGGATATACTTCATTTTGGAAAAGCCTAATCAAGTCAATAGAGAATAATCATACTTTGGTAGGACAATCTTCCACAAGGCACTCCTGAGAGCTGAAAGCATCAGATGCCATACTCTGCAGCCCAGAGATTTCATCTATTAGAAAAGATATCTCCAGAAAGATTGTCTTCAACCCCATTGGAAAGGTTCCTATCAAGTACTGTTAACCAACTCTTGTGTTGTCAAACTTTACACATCTAAAAAAAACCCAAACCACCAAGCCCAGACTGGACCCAACACCCACAGGTGACCTAAAAGTAAAGATTTCCAGGGGTGCCTGGCTGGTTTAGTTGGTACGGCATGCAATTCTTGACCTCGGGTTGTGAGTTCAAGCTCCACAATGGGTGTAGAGATTATTTAAAGATAAAATCCTTTAAAAAATAAAATAAAATTAAATAAATAAAAGTAAAGTTTTCTAGGAATCGAAACAGGGGACACTGAAAGGAGACAGCTTTGCCGAGATGTCCAGACCAGCTTGTGTACTGTTTCTTGCTATCGCTTCTTACCTTCTCTTCTTCCTCTTTCCCTTGGAAAGACATGCTCTAATCTGCATTTCTCAATCCCCCGCAAGGGGGAAAACCTTTCTGACTGTTGAATCTGTCACCAACATCTCCAATCTGTTCATGATGCTGGAAATCCCCTGGTCTCACCTATAACCAATTTCTCTTTTGTCTCAAATGCCACCATTGATTATGTCTGCAGCTTTATGGGTATTACTTACCAGGTTAGGCTATTACAGCCACGTGTCCCCCATACCTCGCTTCGACCTTCCTCTAGTCATAACCATACTAGTTCAGCGGAACACCTACAGCTTTGCCAATTGCACAACCTTTGCCTTCCCTCTACACATTCTTTTCCCTATCCATATATGATCTGTCCCCCTGCACTGAGCAGAAATACAAAGGAGCTAATTCCTCATTGCCATGCTTTTAAGGAAAGACCCCTTCAGGATGGAATAGACTCCTTTAGAATGTCGTCCGAATTCCTCTGATACCTGGCTTTGAAAACATCAATCTGGAAATTCCAGCTAATGGACCTATCGATAACCAGACCTTAGTACGAGTCCTCTGTACTCCACCTGGCTTCATTTCTGTATGTGGTAGACAGCATTTCCCATGGGCATACGAATGTTTAGACAGCCACTGCACTGGCCATCAGTGCTTATTGGGACGTTTAACCATCCCTGTCAACATACATAATAAGACAGAAGCTTCCCATTGGTCTACACCACTGAATTTGCATAGCCACTTTAAACAGGAACTTCTAGGAGGTGTATGTGACTCCAGGTTTGCCTCCATAATGAAAGCTAGCTGATTGCCTCAGCCAAAGCAGCAGCAGCCCGACAGTGATCACTTGAGTCATTGGCCCAAGTAATTCTGGTCAATTACATATCTCTCGAATACCTACTTGCTGAACAGGAGGCATTCGTGCGATAGCAAACATCACTTGTTGCATATGAAGAAATGCATCTGGAGAGACAGAAATTCAATTATCCAATAGCAGGGTGCAAGCCCGCTGGTTATGACAAATTTCGGCTAATTTGCCCCCCGGGTTTAGGCTTCTGGTTCAGAACCATAAAACAGACTGGATTTATCATGTTACTTTTCATTCTACTTTGCATAATTATTTTTAAGTCTTATATCTGCTGCCTGGCAAATCTTTGTGGAAATGGCATACCCAATAGGATGATGCTAACACCGCACTTCAAGGTGATCTCCAGTGCCTACAATCTTGATAAGATATAAACTTTTGAGAGAGAGAGAGAGAGAGAGAGAGAGAGAGGGAGTGCATGCTTGTGCAAGCAGAGGACAAAGAGAATGAGAGGGAGAGAGAGAAGATCCCAAGCAGGCTCCACACCCAGCAGAGTCCCATGGGGGGCTTGATCTCACAGTTGTGAGATTATGACCTGAGCTGAAATCAAGATTTGGAAGGTTAACCAACTGAGCTCCCCTGGCACCCTATAAGATACAGGCTTTAGATGAAAAATGCTCAAGGGTCCTCCCTCCTACCCTTCCTTGTTATTCAAATATGGCTTCGGCAGTTTCCAGTCTGTGTACTTTCCTTCTGACGTAGGATATGACAAGCAGGAAAGGTCTGTCCTGGCACTGAGGCACAAAACCACTAAAGGCAGAAAACCTAACTCTTGATCCGCAATGCTTTCGAGGAAAGATCTGGGTCTAAAGGGGAAATGTGAAAATGTGTAAAGGAAACCTCACTTAAAATTGAGTCTGGAAGTCCTGAAGGGGGCGCTCTCACATACTACCACTCACCTCCTTTTGTGGGCTCTAGCAAGAGGAAGCTTACCTCCTTTCTCCAAAGAGAAGAAGCTACCCCTAGCAGGAGGAAGAAAGATTTTCTCCTTGCCCAGTAACGGCTCAGCCAATGACAAGTTACCACACTTAGCCAATGAAAAGCCATCACTACCTTGAATTTTTGTTCTCCAATGGAATTTCATTTTCAACAGCTACTCCCAACTCCTCTTTTTTCTTTATAAAAGAATGTTCCCTCCTTTGTTTGCCTGGACTTACCTATGGTTCACCATAGTCTGCCTGTCCTGAATTGCAATTCCTCTGCTATTCCCAAATAAACACATTTTGCTGATACCGGTAACTGGTTATTTTATTTTTAAGGCTAACGATTGTAAATCAGGTTATAAAGGAAGGACTGAGGAACTAAGCACATTGTGGATTTGGATTTTTATAATGGGTCCCAATGAATTCTTTGTGATTTATTTTATAATGAAACCGCAATCAACGGTTTTAAAAATTTGAAAAGAGAAATAAGAGATAAAATATGTTAAAGCTAGGACTGGTTTACAAGTCGTTTTGAAAGAAAGAGTAAAAAGCGCATTGGAAAAATTACATGTACTAACATCTCACAACAAAAAAGAGAACTTTACACATTGTACTTTCTTTATAATTTCTTAAAACTCTGGTATTTACAATTTCTAATATAATTAATGGGGTGTTTATAATGCTTAATGCCGAAAATCCTCCGATCTAACTAATTTTTAAAATGAATTATTCCACTTAACAAGAAAAAAATCCTTTTGATTTTTTACCCACACGCTACAGTTCTCCCACTATTCCATATTTTCAGCTATTATCCCTTTCCTACAAAGAGCCCACTTAATAATGTTCACGCTAACAACCTCATTTATTTTCCAGAAAATTAACTCAGTTTCAACCCTGATTAATGATTTCATCTAAATGAATCAAATTAAAAATTGAAAATTATATTTCAAAAGCCAAAGGAAAAAAAAATTGACCATTTCCAGTTAACAAATGATCCTTTCAAATATTAAAAGATGACCATGAAGAGTGCGTGATAGTAATGAAATCTGGCTGGGGCCTGCTGCTTATCTGAGTTCATGGAGGCGAATTAAAGAAAAAAAAAAAAAAAGAAAAAGGTAGAAAGAAAGAGAGAAAGAAAGAAAAAGGGTACCCTATGCATTTTTTAACACTAAAATCCCTTGGGATAGCAAACTGACTTCTACTTCGGTTTTTCCTGTAATCAGTGTACCAAAATAATATGAGCATTTCCCTGTTAATTAAACCTGGTTGGGCCGGAGACACCGCTCAGAAGAGGGATTTAGAAGTCACACGCACACTAATAGTCCCTGTGAACAAAACCTCATCCATGAAATACTGCTTCAGGCTACCATGTCTTTTCTATAAAGCAGGAGCAGTCCATAAAGAACATAAGCAACCAATCAGGAAGAACTTCGTTCCTGATCTTTATTTTCAAAAATCCACTTCTGGCTACGGTTTGGGGGTTGGGAGGGATGAAAAGGAAAGCACAGAGGATACTCGAGGCAGTGAAACTACGCGGTGTGATGCCATCACGGTGGACACGGTTAACTATGCATCTGTCAGGACCCATAGAACGTCTATGGTGAACTTCAGTGTGAGCTAGGAACTCTGGGTGATACTGCTGAGTCAACTAGGGTCGGGGTAACAAACCAGAGTGCCGGATGTCGCTAATGGGGGAGGGTGGGCGTGTTTGGGGGAGGGGAGGGTTTATGGGAACTCCGTGCTTTCCACTCACTTTTGCCGTGAATCTAAAACAACTTTTAAAAGGGGCGCCTGGGTTAAGCGGCTACCCTTGGTTTCGGCTCCGGTCATGATCTCCCGAGTGTGAGTTTGAGCCCCGGGGTAGGTCTCTGAGCTGATAGGGGAGAACCGGCTTGGTATTATCTCTCTCTCTCTGTGTGTCTCTCCCACACTCTCTCTGTCTCTCTCAAATAAACTTTATAAATAAATAAATAAATAAATAAATAAATAAATAAATAAATAAATAAATAAATAAAACTTTAAAAAAAAATAAAGTCAATTAGAAAGAAAAAAAGAACCCTTCCCACCGCCCCCTCACCCCACTTTTGAGATCTACAGGATTTTTGCATTCAGCCTGAATCCTGTGAAAGAAATTTAGAATAAAGGATCTAGTTGCCCGCTACCTCTCCTTACTTGGTTCAATGTTTTAAACCTCTGTACGTACAAAAGTAACAGATTCGGCATGACCTGACCTCAGGTCTCAGAAAGTGTAGCGGAGGCCTTGCACGCAGGCTGCCACCTGTTTCCTCCGTAGACAGAGTCACCCCAAGCCTTCTTCCCTTCCGGGCACGGATTGTTCAAGGTTAAGCGGTATCTCCAATTATGAGGGCGAAAAAGCGGCTTGCGCATTCCTCCCCAGTTCTTCTCCGGGATACGTTTCTCCTGGGCTCAGGCGCCTAGGGGTCTTGCACAGACCCCCGGAGGCGCCAACCGCGACCTTAGCGGGCGCGGCCCGTTCGGCGCAGCTGCAGCCCGGGCCCAGCGGGGACAGCCGCGTGGAGGAGAAGTCCGGGCCAGGTCGGCCGGCTTGCAGCCAGGGCTCCGGTGCCGCCCGCGGCTCCCCTCAGCGGGCTCCCCGGGACTGCCTCGGAGCCGCCGCCAGGGGCCGTGCGCCGCCAAGAGCCAATGTCAGAGGAAACGCAGGGCACCTGCCATGGGGAAGGCGGAGGCTCCCAGAAAACTAGACACTGTAAGCAACGCCTCTGGTGTGTTACAGGGAACCAACTGGGAATGAATATATATATATATAAAATATAATAATATATATTATATATTAAATAATATATTAATATATTAATATAATAATATATTAATATATTAAATAAATATATTTAATATATATTTAATATATATTTAATATATATTTAATATAATTAATATATTTAATATATTTATTATAATATAATAAAATATATTATATACACATTTAGTGCTCAGTGTTAATTATGAGTCATTTGGGTCTGCCAGAGAAACACAGCTTCAAAGTAAAGCAGCAAGGGGTGCACCTTTATTCAGGGCAGGGATGTGGCGAGGCTGAGATTTCTAGGTTTGGTGCACGCGAGCTTTCTTTCCTCCGTTGCTTTCTCTTCAGTGGCTTGTTTCCCACATCCCTTGTCATAACCGTTGTGCCCACACCCCGCTTGCCCACAGGTTGGAAGATACTTCATTAATCACCACGACAGGAGGCAGACATGATTACCGACAATTTACCAGGGGAAATGAAGACATAGGGAGAGATGACTTGCATCAAAACAAAACAAAACAACTCAAAAAAAGTATCCCGTTATATTGCTCCTTCACTAGTATTAGTCTGCCAGGCTTTCTATAGCATACTTCATAAGATCATAGATTTGTTCAAGAGTACCTTATATTACTTTAAAAACTGAAATCCATTCAAAGCCCTTACAACTGGAGCGAGTTTTGGGGGGGATTTATTAAAATGCGTCCATTTAACAAATACGTCGATGAAAGTTCAAAATGGTAGAATGACTTGTCTAAGGCCACATTGCGAGTAAGACAAATATACAGGTAAATGTCTGAATAAATCCTAGTCTTTCTATGTCCTGTTTGAATTCCCGGTGCTTTCAAATGGAGTAATTGTTTAACACACAGTTAAGGCTATTATCCACATTAGCACAGAAAGCGCTGGCCTGAATGAGCCTTCGACATCTGCAGGGATTTTGTAATGATTAGTGGGGAGAATGAGAGGGACCTGGCACTGCTGGACATATAATTCCTCTCCCATCATATTTGCCAGAGGAGGTTACATCCCCAGAGACCCTATCTTGTCACGAGCTTGACAAGAGTTTGTGACCATTTCAGGTACTATAAGCTTTTGATGTGAAATGTAATGCAAAAAATAAAATGTTGCTTGTGAAAGCAAATATTCTTCAATACCAAATACAATCTGTTTCTTTGTACTTTTCAAACAATAAGGCTGGGTACAAGAAAATCAGAACCAGTGCCAACTGTAACAGGTGCTAATAAAATTTTTCCATGAATCACTGTGTTGCTATAATCCCTAGTCTGACCTGGAACACATTGGCCGTTTTAATGCCAAGACTCCCTGGATTATCTATTCCAGGCTAAATGTTCCCTAGTGGATCGCTGACTCCACGTACTGGAGAGAAGGTCTGTAGGGATTATTCTAGAATTGCCTAAGAACGTCTCTGACATACAATCTAGATGAACCAAGTTTTCAAAACTGTGATTCAGTGGATTACCTAGCCAAGCAACATCTTCACAGCTTAACAGAACAATGAAATGATTTTCCTCGTGTTCAAGGTTCAGAAAATAAATGCAAACTTACTATAAGTTAATTTAGTCTTTAAATTAATACCTGATCGATAATCCGACATTGCTTTCATGGCCTACATTGCCTATTACACAAAATACTTGTCCAGCTGTATCATAACTTTGTGTAAACAATATCTATACAGCAGAAAGGAGATAATAGGTGGAAATGCTATTTACTCCACTGGCTCTAGACAGCGAAATCTGATAATAAAGATTTCAAAGCATTGTCTTTTTAGTTGAATTACTGAAGCTAGCTGCTCTCTATATTGATTACAATAAGCACATTAATTTTCTTGCTTTGACATTTTATATTACTTAAAACCCCATTTTAATCATTAAATGTGCTGAGTGACATTTTAAAGGAAATATAAGTAGTCCTTAAATATCATTTCATTTTCATTAATTTTTCCTCTTGTTCCTTTGTAACACTAAATCTTTTGCTTACTTTAAAATATAAACTCAAAACCCACATTCTACCCAAAGTTTTTTCAAAATTCATTTCAGTCATCTATTCTCCACCAGACTGACACGATCCATGAATCGACCCTAATGTCACTGAAATAGCGTGCAAATATTTGCTATAACTTTATTTACCTACCTACTTTATATGGTTTGACTACTAGTGGGATGAAGATAGATTTCTATTTAATCCTTGCCATTAAAAGACACTACTGAATGCTAAGGAGCCTGTGAATATTCCAGAATAGACCATTCGCTGCAAACCAGCTTAAGAAACAGACATATGAAAGATTAAAAACAAAACAAAACAAAACAAACAAACAAAAAAAAACACAGCACAGTGGCTCATTGATCTCGGTATTCAAATGATTCTATAAAGCTCTGGTACTTCCAGTAAAGAAAGCCGAAAAACTGTCAAAATTTATGCCTTAATACCCTAGCCACACATTCTGGCACCCGGTGAGGAAATGAGGTTAAAATAAATAATGTATATAAAATTATGAGACTGTTGTTTCACTTTTGTCAGAGTCCGGACAGGAAAGTGGAAACCACCCCAGGCCTCTCAACAGGGAGAATTGAATATGAGAAATTGGTTCAAAGTGTATGGGAAAATTACAGGAACGAAAAGGAAAAAGGGGCAATAACTCCAACTATGGCTTCTAAGAGTTGTGGGAACAAAAGAAAGGGTCCAGGGATTTAAAAATCTGGAAGCCTAGTGTAGAGACCCTGCTGGCTGAGACTCGGAGCTCTGAGCAGCAGAAGCCAGTGGCTAGTGCTGGGTTGTCTGAGGGGCACTATAGGGCTTGGTCTGGAGTGCCAGAAAGAACAAGAAACTGTGCCAACCGCCAGTGCCAGGACGAAGGGTCTCTGATGGGGTGGCACTGTCAGGAACAAGTCAACAGGAAGCCAACATAAAGATCAAATTTCTTCTCCCTCCTCCTGCCCGGAGTCCCAGCCCCCGCATCACAAAAAGGGTGGGTTTAGAGCTGAGAAACAATAGCTTGATAAAGGGCATGAGGCTTAAGAGGGCTTTCATAACTAGATAGTCAACTTCATCTCTAAGAAACAGTAACCTTTCTATAAAAGTGCATCCTATGGCATTAGAAAGGGATTGAGTCACTTTCTGAGCCAATAATCTGTTGCTAATACCTCGTGTTCACCCCCCAAACTCCCACGTTTTACATTCTTTTCCATGGCCTGGGTCACCTAAAATGCTTATCTGCTGCTCCTTGTTCTAAAAGCTTCTTCTTGACCTTTTAACCTTATAAAGACAAATTATATAATTGTTTGTCTCCAAATACACAGTGGTATTTTTGTGCAGGATGAATACATCTTTGGAATATATTGAAACCCTAGCCCTGTGGCCTTGGGGCTGCTTTGGCTTGTGACCAGGTGGACAGGTGGATGGAAGGGGGAGGGGGAGATGCTTGTATGTGAGGGGCGGATGAGGATGTGTGTACAATGAGGCCACGATTGTAAAGAGAAGCACAGCACAAAAACTAGGCCAAAATAATGTAACCAAGACACAGCTCGAACCAGAACTTGACAAAGGAGTTACTTGGCTTTTTTTTTTTTTTTTTTTTTTTTGGCATTAGTGTTTTTGGTCAGTTCCTTAATGTTATTTGAAAACAGAATCATGGCCTGTGAACCAACTTACTAAACAAATAGCAGCTGTAGTAAAACATCTGTTTGGGAAAGAGGAAATATAAACTCATACAATTAAATGAAAGTGATGCGATCTGTACTTTCACAAATACCTGAATGCGAGACATATGGAGCAGTTCGCAAAAGATGATCAATCGTTCTATCAAAAAACAAAGTGTGAAACAGGTAACATTATGTAGGATCTTCATACAACACGAGGGCCGGCGGCCTAACACGATTTCAGAAAATGGTACGTGACTATTTCTTGAATACGAGAGTAGTTATTAACATCTTCCTTGCAAAAGAAATGTTTAAAATAAAAAACAGGATTATATCTAAAAATAACTGTGTGTGTCTACACTGTCGCCAATAGTAGAACAGTGGAATAGAATTACACAAGGCTACCTAAGTTAATAACGAGAGGAAAGAAAGATTGTAGGTGGAACTTGGGAAAGACACTCGCCGTATCACACACACACAGACCTGCCCTGTAGTTCGTTAGAGTCAAACTGATTGCTTTCTGAGATCGAATTATTAGAAGATCTCTAATAATGGGGCGCCTGGTGGCTCAGTCAGTTGGGCGTCCGACTTCGGCTCAGGTCACAAACTCGCATTTTTTGAGTGCGGGTCCCGCGTCAGGTGGTGTGCTGACAGCCTGGAGCCTGCTTCGGATTCTGATTCCCTCTCTCTCTGTTCCTCCCCCACTCCCACTCTGTCCTCTCTCTCTCTGTCTCTCTCAAAAATAAAGATTGAAAAAAAAAAGATCTCTAATAAAAATTTCAATGAAACTATGAAAGAGAAAAGCAAACAAAAGACTAGGTTTCATCCCTATGCATCCAGGGAAGAAAAGCAAAATCCAGAAAGAGAGCTTCAATTAAAATGAAACAAAAAATACTCCTGAAGAAGCTGTTGCTATCTTCATAGTACAGGAAGGCTGATTTCTTTCTTTGTTTGTAGTACTTTTGCGCCCCTGCTCGCCTCGCTCTTTGATTCGCAGAGTTTACGTTAAAACCAAAGAAAGACATAATACATCCGAAAACAAAATCACAACGCTAGTATAAAGCAAATGTGGGTGCAATAATAAATGTCAGAGCTGTAGAGGCAAAAGCAGAGGCTAGGTTCCTTTTTTTTTATGATTATTTTTTTTCCCCTCTCCATACTTAAAAGTGAAATACCTAGCTGTTATCTTGGTGTCTGCAGAGCCTCCCCATTGTAGATTCAATAATACAAGAGGCTTCTTATCAGCAGCTGGGGTGACTGATTGGAGCTGTGATATGTTTAGACAATGCACTGTATTTAACTGAATTTACAGATGCCCCAACTCAGACGTGGTAGTAAACGCCAGAGACTAATAGGAAATTAAACATGTACAATGGACTAACTCCATTTGCTCTCACACAGTGTAATGTGTTTAGTTAACTTACTCATAGTCACACTTTATCTTTTTCTCTATGGATTCCCTGGGATATGTTTCAAATTGGCCAGAGATTAAATCTTCTTTTCAATTTTTTGTTACCATTTTATTGCCGCTTTCCCTTATTATTGGCCACTCTTTCTCTTGCAGAGATAAGCTAAACAAGATGACCCTCCGTACTCCGCCCCCCCCAACCCAATTATCAGATAGTCAGCAAAGAATGCAAGGGTACAGGATTCCATAATATTAATATTAATATAACATGAGAGGAACAAAAATCAGTCACTTATTTGAAAGCAATGGTGTATTTAACTCATTTGAAATTTAAATGTGAATTTTAATGTACCTGGTATGTAACACATACATACAGAGAGACAGTGTGGGAGCAGCATGCATAGGTCAGTTTGAGAATAATTTTAACTCTTCACCGTTTCATATTATTTGCTCCCCAAAGCAGCTGCAAGTAGACATGTGTCTACATAAGCGTGCGGCGTAACCGTGGAGAGAGAAAGGAAAAGATGTCACGATACTCTAGCACTTTTCATCTGGTTAACGGCGAAAGGTAATTTATCCTTAGATAAATCCACAGATTGATCTGTAGATCATCTTTGAAAGAGGCTGTTCACAGAGAACTCTCCCTGTATAAGAGCAAGCGAATCCATAATGGTTTTGTTGTCCTCGGGAAACTGAAGAATTTCTACATTCATGAGAGCATGTTAGTTGGAAAGTATAAAAGGAATCTCTATAGTCTGTTCTGATCACATTCAGACTCCTGAGAGAGTTAAAGATCATTCCATCTGAACCACATTCCCACACCTCCATGACCCCTTCCTTGGGAAAAGTGGATGGAGTTCCGTGTGGAAAAACAGCAACGACAACAACAACAACAACTGACCACGAAGGCTGACCTCTGTCCGGACTAGACCATGGTGACCTCTGACTCACCTGTTTACATTTATTAGGTAGACAAGCAAAACTGTTTTTGTATCAGCCTAACTTATAAAATAAAACGAAGGGAAATCAGAGCGAACACCATGGTTCAGAAAGAAAGGCGAGCCGCGTGGGCACCTGTGTGGAACGTCACATGCTTCAAAATCTCAAGAATGAAACTGGACAGAAAGATGTTGCACCCAGAACCCTACGTGTACCTACTCACACCTGCTTCTGAAATTTCAGACCCGGGCCCTACGGCAGTACAGCCCAGTCTTATACACCAGGGGACCCGGGCCAGGGACAATGGTCCTGATACCACCATTAACACTGAAATAATATCACCATTAACACTATTTCCTCAGTTGCTATTTTTACTGAACACACAGATTTATCGGAATTTTAAATCTAATAAGACATATGAGTTCTTAAACAAAACAGGAAAGAAACATGTGACTATGTTGATCTAATGAAAAGAATGGAACCTCATAGTCCTTTCAATCAGCTTTTTAATTGGCTTTTTTAAAAAGCAAGAATGGCAATAAGGAAAAGCATGAAAGCACACATACCCACATGATACCGCTGAGACACAAAATGTATACAGTTAGTCATCCCAAAGCATTGTTCTCCTCCACCCCCAGATCAAAGTTCTACCCCATGGAAAGAAGAGAAGGGCATGATATCAAGATGCACTAATGTCATTTGAAAATCAAGTTATAATCAAATAACCATTACTCAGTAAAATGGACTTCATAGTAATCATTTCTTTCTATAACTGAGCAGTCCAATAAATGTTACTTCTCTTAATCAGTTCTGATTGGTATTTGCTATATGAGACACAGACAAATCTTTGACCAATCTTTAATTAGTATCACTGATGAAATATTTATTCTTTTAATTTGAATTTAGAAACCCAATAAAGCCATGTTTGCATCTTTTATCAACTTAAATATTATCCTCCTTTATTACTTCTGTCATGACGGCAGACTCTGAAAATGTTCTCTCGAAACAATGCGTATTTCATATATGCACAGTTGCCCCGGTCTCATTGCTTTTAGGGCAAATATTTAATATAGGCATTCAGGTTATAAATTCATTTCAGTCCTCTTTCTGAGGGGATCATGAAGTAGATTTCCTCTAAGTGTCAAGAGAGAAGAGGAAGATATTTTTAGACATCCTAAGACCTTCTTAGGGAATCATAGATTCGCCAAATCATAACCTAATCCTCCCTGGAGCTCCCGGTATCCAATTCACAGGAACGATGGGGCTGGACAACATTACTGGGCCCTTGTGCATGGAGTGTGCGGGATATTCTAGTGCCCAGACTCTGACCTCAGAAGCCAGTGTTCTATTTTTGGCTCTACAACTGATGAGCTGCCACCGTTAGCTTAACCGGTCTCCCCACCCAGAGGCACCCTTGTACAGTTTCCCAAGCCTGATGGTTCTTACTGACCGGAGCTCATTCAAAAGAGGCAGAAATCACCAAGCACACTATTAAAATCAAATGAAGCAATTGGATCGCAACTGTTCTGAAAACACCTTTGCCAATTTACCCTAGTCCACAAAACACTTCTGAAATTAATATAACCAGAATAATCTAGAAACAAAAAAAAAGGAGGGATCATTTCCTCTGAAAGGTACACAAAGAAATGACATAGATACCTTCTGTATTGCTCAGAGGAACCTCTGGTATGGGAACACCCTTCTTAGTTATAAGTTTTGAATTTCCTTTCACCTCGTCTTTTGTGCTGTACCAGCTCCAGTGAAGCTACCTCCTTGTAACAAATCTATCACAAATGGGTGTTTGTAATGTGTACAGCATTAGATGTTCATACTAGCTGTGCTTGTTAAGCTATTTACACGCACTTCAAGGCACCACCTACCTCTGCTACATTAAGTACTTTCGCTGTTACATTTATTCAGGAGATTATTACACATGACATCATCAACTTTTTTTAGAACACAGATCACATCGGCTTTTGTTTATGAGTATATACTTAAAGCCTAGCACGATGGCTGGCACCTAAACATCAAACGAAGAGAACACAGACCTTTTCGCAAAGAAGCCAACACTTATTCTGTACTTGTCTCGAGAGGGCCTTTGATGGAGTCACACCTTCATCTACCCTGGAGAGCCCACTTCATTCTTGCCAACGGCTTCTGCAACAGAGCTCTGAACCCCCGAGCGGCCACAGTCTCTGATACTCCTACATTCTTCCTTCTAGCCACAAATAACAAAAGCAATAATCCAGGCTTCGTGTTTTGGCAGTATCTGTTTTACAAAAAAACACGAACACCGTAAGATCCCTAACTATTTTAATCAGATTCAAGAAGGCAGAATACTCTGGGTACAATAATTAATTGTAGTTGAAAACCACCTTAGAAATGACAGTCTGTTTTTTTTCTGAAAATAATCTTGAAAATTTCTTTAAAATAACCCCAAAAGAGACAGGAGACACGTATATAAAAATAGCGTTATTGTTGACACGTTAGCTAACATATATGTTGTGTATGCTGGCATTTCTTGTCAAAATCTTCATTAGCTGTTAATTCTGTCAAACAAAATCTTGGCTTACAATTCATTTGGTGGTGGCTGTCAGCTTGTATTTTGCACGTTTCAGTATTATTTAAAAGTACTTTTCCATATTTAATATATGATGGCTTACTGTACCTTTCCACTGGCATTTATCACCTCTCAAGAGTGATCAGTCTCCACGACAGTGAAGTTCATTGTCACAGAAGAGCCTAGCCCTCATTTATTTCCCTATACAGTATTTAGTACAGAGCAGTGTGTACAATAGCAGGTGTGCCTTCAATTTAGAGGTCACACAGTTAGCCACAGAAATATAAGTTATTAAAATAGACTTGAAATCTTTAAAAACAGAAAGTGCCCTTAGAGCAAAGTCCAGATATTTGTACAAAATTCAATGTGTATATTTTCTTTTGCTCCAGGTTCCAAAATGATCCTAAAGATGCTGCCATTTCCCAAACCAGAATTCCTGTCGTTGGCAGGATTTAACACTGAGCTTAGACAAATACGGACTTCCGACATCCCCATCAACCAACCTTACCCTTGCCTGATTTCCCCACCTCTGGGATAGGTGATGTCAACTCGGCTTACGGGGCTTGAAGTCATTAAAAGAGTATTGAGAGGAATATTTTCTTCCCATTTGACATGGCTTCAGTGTGATCATTTAATTTTTTTTTTTCTTTTGAATTATTTAACCAGTGATTTGGACAGGTTCTGATAGGGGATTCTGGAGAGGGAGGCATGCTGCAGTGGAGGAAAAATGTAAGTGCCTAAAGCACTGAATGGGATTCCCCCACCCCAACCCCAGCTCTGCTGCTTCCTAGCTATCTAACTTGGCCAGGATACCTAAACACTAAGCCTTAGCCTCTTTATCTGTAAGGACATAAGGATAGTAGGTGCTACTAAAAATTATACATATATAACTTATAATATATATATATATATATGTATATATATATATATATAGACAATATTGAACACATAGTATGTGCAAAACAATGGCTTCAGTGTTTTACCTATATTAATTAATTTATTCCTTACAGCAACCTACGAGAAAAAAAAAGCAGAAGAAACAGAAGCACACAGTGGCTAAGTAACTGTCCAAGTTCACTCGACCAAAAATGGCATCCCTGGGGTCCAGCTGTTTTACGGCCTCTGAGAAGTATAACTAAGATTATGAAAAGCATCCAAGGGCAGAATTTGGCATACAGGAGGTACTCAATATAAATGGTAGGTTCTTCTCTCTCTTTATCTCCCTCTATTGTTTGTGGTTCCTTTTCATATAAATTAATAGCCAAATTTTCTTAGAGTAGCCTGGAGGACTAATTCAATTGGCATAACAGATCCTAGCATTGAGTCACTGGATACAAAATCTTATAAAAGAGTATGTAAAAATCGAGCCTACTAACACATATAACGCACATATAAACACGCACACACTCATACAAGCTCGATCACACACACACACACACACATACACAATTCAAAGAGAACCTTCAAAGTATGTTCCTAGTACAGCCACTGTCAATGAGTTTACCATCAGTATTGATGGAACACAGACTCGGCTCACAAACACTATGCTGGGTTTCGGGGCAGGAGGCGAGAAGGTCAGACAAGAATGAAACTTGTTGTCTGCCCTCAAGGACCCAGAATCCACTGGAGGGACTCTTTAATAACTCACTGTAATATATTTTGTGCTACACTAGAGTTATGTAAAAAATCCTATGGGAATGTAGAGCAAAAAACAAAAAAAAAATTCTGCCTGAGGGTTCAACAAGTTTTCACAAAGCAGAAGTCATTTCTTCTAGATGTGTTGAACTTCTCCAGGCAAAAGTGAGGATGAGAAGGCCATTCCAGATTGAGAGACTGAACAAGCAGACATACACAGGAATGAGGACATGCTACGTGCAGGCAATCATGAGGAGAGCAAGGTGGCTAAGCATATGCTACCTGAAGAAGGCTAGAGAGAGGAGTTAGGTTCTAATTGTGAATTGCCTATATGATGGCTCGGACGTTTGGAATTCATCTATCTGGTGCAGAAGACCATGGCCACAGGGGGCGCTGAAGACATGGAGTCCAGTGGAGATAATTTCAGTCATGCAGACGATACAGGAGAGTGACCTATACTAAAGCAGTGGCAAAGAGGACACATAGAAAAGATCAAAGGATCCTCTGTAGGTAGAATCCGCTAGGCTTAGTAACTGAAGAGATATGGCAGGTTAAGAAAGGGATGAATCCCATTGTGTGTCCAATGATAGTAGTTAATATACTTGATATTCTTAAGATATACTCTTAATCAAAAAGAAAGAAACAAAGGAAGAAGGAAGGAAGAGAGAGGGAAGAAAGGAGGAAGGGAGGGAAGGAAAGAAAGAAGGAAGGAACAAACGAATGAAGGAACAAATAAATGAATTCACCTTGGAGGAAAAGACAGGAAAAGAACTGTTTTAATTCTAGGGTGTCAAAAAATTGAGGTAGAAGAGTAGGATCTTGGGTTACAGTGAAGGGCACGTAAAGGAGCTTGCTAGGGGCCCTTCATCACTTCTCAAAAAAATGTGTGTTATATACGACATAACACACTTTATACTTCCTTTCTTCACTCCTCTTTCTACCATCTCCTCCCTCTCCTTTCCTATTTCCCTTCCCTCTTTTGTGATCTGTCCTGGGTCCAAGCACATGAGCAGAGCTTAGCCCTGCAAGGCAGGAAGAATCTAGTTCATCTGGTCTCCCCTTTCAATCCCACAGACGTAAGTGGCAGAACCACTATTTCTACTCCTCAGAATCCCATGATCAAAATTCAAGTTTTTCAGAAACTGCTTTGTGGGACTTGATTTCCTCTAAAAGCTCAGCAGCGTTTACCTCCAAGCCAGCAGCAGTGCAGGGGAATAGCTTAATAAATGGAAGTGGCGGAGACACCTTTATGTTTCCTATGCAAATACTGCTTAGAAAAGCCATTAATGGAAATTATGGAAGGTGAACGCCAGACTAAATACATGGTCCAACATAAGCAGGATGACTCAACTGGCCTTTGGGGGCCTCCCCCTCTGCTGTTAAGTTTATTAGAACCATTACCAAGTGAAGACATTTTTAGCTTTTGGAATTGAACTGCAGATTGTTTCTGCTTTCCATGGTATCCTAAAGGAATTTCAGGGGGAATTTTACTTTGGTTTATGGAGCAACTCCCTGCAGACTGGGGGAAGTCTTTTGGAAATTTCTAGTTTACTCTTGGGGATTTTTCCCGAAATGGATTCTTCCTTGGAAATATTGTGGTTATTAAATATACATACTGGAAATTGTTTGTGTCAAAATGTATAGCAAGCCCCCAAGTTTCCGTTTACAGGATTCATTTAAGAAAAACTATGAAGACAGTAACATCTTATAATGGTGGAAGTGTTTCTACTAATGGTTATAAAACCGGGTACTACTGCTTTAATCTTTGGACTAAGGAGTCATTCTTTTAAAAACTACAAAACATGGAATGTGTTTTTGACTATTCTTTTCCCAAATTTTTTTTGGCAGAAGGGCTGTAAAGCGTTTCCCTTTTATTCATAAAAACATATTATTTGCGATTCTGAGAAACAGACTAAAGAATGGTGTGGAAAGCACCTTAAAATGTTTGTGTATGAGACCACTTAAATGTTCCTAAGAACTGTTTTGATGTCCCACTTACTGTGTTCAATCCTCATGTCACTTATTTTATTTGCAAGTGTGTGCTCCTCGACACCTCCCAACTTTAACAAAACCATCTTTTACCATGCACGCGCCCTTCGAAAACTTAAATTACATTCATAATGCTCTCCATTCACAGGAGATAATATAAAAAAAACAGCCCTTTTCCATTCTCCTCTGTTGTTTCTCCTGCAGCCAAAATTCAAATGCTAACAACAACAAAATGTATTTAAAAGATGAGTAGATATGAATAGGTAACTGTTTTTCGTTCTCTGAGAACAACAGTATCTTATTATGCCTGGAAGGTTTTATTTCATTGTTAACCTTTTAACACAAATCGGTTTCCTTCTGCTACTTTCCCTGTTTTGCCCTGTGTTCCACGAGGCTTTTCTTGGTCTGCGACTCCTACGAAGTCAAACACCACTTTGGGTGTCTCTGTAGGGCCACGGTGTCCAGGCTGCGCTAAATTTGAAGTCCCTTCTCCCTGATCCCACACCCTGTATTACAAAAACACACCATTTGCAGATCAAAGAGAGACGATTTATGCTTTCATCCAGCTGACGGACGATTAAATTAAAACGGATCAGCAGTGCGGTGCCTGGGCAGGTGGCTCCCACCACCACGGTCGGCCTCAGAGCGATTAAATTGTGGCGGAGATGGAGGGCCTTCCGCTCTCATTCCCGCACTTACAGATCAAACGGTGACAAATGAGATGTTACTGCTCTTGTAAAGCAAGGCTACAATCTGTCAAAATCCAACATAATTTGTGACCCTCTGTGACATCCTCTTTCTCTCTCTCTCTCTTTTTTTTTTGACATTTGAATACAGTGATTGTACTAGAGTCAAGCCCATTTAAGTGAATATACTCCATTCTATCTAAAGGAATACAGCCTGTTAGCTCCAACATGGTAGCTGAATATATATCTGGTGAGTACTCCAGCGACCCTTTGTGTTAAGTGCATACCATTAACAATGAATTCTGATTTTTTCCAAGTTATATAATTTGATATCTTGACAGCCCAGACACTTAAAGCACTACTATTTGTTTTAAATGGCTTTATTTTATTGTTTAAATGTCAGTATCAAAATAAAGTAATGCATACAGTCATGTCAGTTCTAGTGCAGGGGAAGTGTTCCTGTTGAGAAGGGTCTTGAAAGAGTTTGTTCTAAAAATGGACTCAAAAGTCAATTGCGATGTCTCTTGGCTGAATCCTTAAATGACTCATGAAACATATTTATACTGCATTTTCTGTTTAGCTGGTGCATTTAATAAGGCACTGAAGCAGAAACGGCAAAAGAAGCATAGCATCTTAACTTACTGAAGTTGACATCGTTGCCAGGTTTAAAAAAAAAATACTGACTATGGGAAATAATTGAGGAATACTTGATAGAAACCACAGCCAAGATAAATGAACAGACCTCTTGGTGGGCTTTAATTGTATAATCTGCCGGATTATTATACACGGCTTGCCATTAAAGGAAGAAAATAAAAGATTCAAGAGACTGAGCATAGTTTTTAATATTTTTTGCCTACAAGAAATGGCAGGGAGAATCGATTCTCTCATGCCTGCACTCCATTCAGACCTGTGTGGGGTTGACGAGCCTGTCACAATTCAGAGCAGGCCTTGCCTTTCTACTTCAAAGTGGCTAAAGATCTTTCCCCAAAGACTTTTGTTGACCACAAACCTTTAGGCAGGGTAACGCTAACCTTCAGGGAAATCACTCTGAAACAACTGTTTACAAAGGACAAAAGTGTATCTAGACTCTTTGAGTACTTTTTATTGTAGGGTTATTCTTTAAGGTTCCTGGGCATAAAGTGATTTTCTGCCGTGTAGCTCATTCCGTGACCTACCTAAGTGGGTGTGCTCACGTTATTCCTGTCATCCTGGTTTATTTCCGTAACTCGGGGCTTGCTTGCCCGCATTTTAAAGTAACTGTCCCATTTGACGTACGATCCCTCTTAATGACTTTGCTTCGGAAACCCAGCCGGCCACAGAGTAGACCTCGGTGTGTGGCGTTTCCGAGTAATCAGCTGGGACAGAAAAGTCACCTCCATTTTTGGTGCACAGCACTGTGCTACACACTAATCTAGCCTTATTATGATGGACTTTTATATCCTCCCCAAGCTTTAATGCCTGCCATCATCCCATTATAGGGAGAGTATGATACACAAGACCAGTAGACCTTGCCTATTAAAGGCAGGGTCCCCTCCTTAGTCTGAACATGTCATAGAGGTCATGCATTTGCTTTCCGGAGCTAGGAAAAGGCTTCTCATGACCATAGGAGGACCCAGGCCTATGGCCGGAGCTCCATTTTGTCAGAAGTTGCCATGAACGATGCTGTATGTGGTGCATGCTCCCAGAAGGTCTACTGGGCTTTGGCTCGACCACCCTGTGCCCTCACCTGTGAGCTGCTTCTACTACAAGCCTGCAGGGAGGTTGGCAGTGAATGGAAAGTGAGGGCTCTGCTCTGAACCAGTCAGGGAACGGGCATGTAACGCAGACAGCGCAGGTTTGGTAATGTTACCTTCACAATAATCCCTCCCAGGTCAAAAAGTGCCGACACGAAAAAAAATTTTTTTAGAAAGGTTAATTTTTTTTCCCTTTCATTTCATCTTGCTATTTCTCTACCTTGTTTATTAATACGAATCTGCTGGAATCCTTTGCTGATCTGTACCAACTGTGATGACAAACTCAGGCAGGCGGGGTTGCGTTCGGTAACAGGGCGCTTCGGGGCGGTGGGGGTCCTGCCTGGCTCCCACTTCCGCAAAGGCCTTTCCCGACTTTACAAGGTGCCACAAAACACAGGGCTGATTTCCTTCCCTACTTCACTCGCTTTTCTCTACCTTTCCTGCTTTTGAGGTAGATTCTCTATCAGACACATGGGATGTGGGGCACCTTTCCGTCTTTGCCTGTAAGCACAGGGGAAGGCAGGAGTAAGGCGGCAGAAAGATTATTCACTTTAAAATCTTCCCTCTACCTCCAAGATGAGAATAAGTGTCCCCCAAAGATTCCCCGAGATACGCGCAGACAGCTCTTCCCCCACAGGACTCTCCTGTCACCTCAGGTTGTTTCTTCTTTCTCTTCTTTTAACGGAATATAAGACTCTCAGCGTATGGAGAGATCTTTTCAAATAAAGCTACTGTCTTGCGTCTGTCGAATGACACTTTCATGATATAAAACTCACCCGATCTGTTCCTTTGCAACATTTTCAGTGTTGGTTACCGGACGTCAAGTGTATCCTAACTTCCTGACCTGTAACAATTTCCCCGAGTTGCATTAAGGCTTGGCCAGCTAACACTCACCTATTCCCATTTAACTTTTCGAGCAACGGGACAGAAGTGCCTGTGAGTGGCTGATGCTAACCAAAGCAAAAGCCACTTGAGAATACCTCTAAAAGAATAGTGGCTGCAGGTTATAAATAGGTGACGCTATTTATACAGCATCAACAAAACGTTTCATGATGTGTAACATAAAGCCCAAGCAGTCATATTGTTAAAAACCTGTTCCTGTGCCTAATGTCTACATAAATAGCAGCATGAATACAGTATCATGAGCTGCTTTGTTTGCCACCGAGCTAATCACAGGTGCAGGAGATGAAACCTTTCCCACTAATGGCTGGTCTGCCTTTAAAAAAAAAAAAAAAAAGAAGAAAAAAAAAAAAGTTTGGGGGTAAGGGGACTTAAAGTATGAGGAAACAGAGTATCATGTAGCAGAGTTCGAAAGAATCCAAATTATTTAAACATTCAGCAGTGATCATACATTGTGGTCCTTTAGTCCAACAATAGCATTTTGATAACAGGAATGCTAAACTCTTGGCCTCACCCTCACCCAGCACTTGTTGCTACTGAAAGATTAATGTTATCTCTCTATTTAAGTAACCCACATATATGTCCAAAATTAGACGGTAAAGCAGAAGCCTTCTTGGCTAGAAGAAAATGGATTTTAGCATCAATTTATAAATACTCTGAAAATGCAAGTCACTTTCCTTCAGCTGAATGACTAATGCATTACAAGATTTTGTGATACCCAAACCATTGAATGTCAGAAAGATTTAAGTTCAAATCAACATGCATTTATTCTATGGTATAGCAATATGGAAGGCTGATGGCATGAATATTTTACGGTAATGTTTCAATATTAAAATCTCCACATTGAGATTCCAGAGTAACATACAAATTATATTTAACCATCAAAAAATTCATTGAAGTACTTATTAGAGTATCAGTAATAATAGTCATTAAAATTTTATGATCACTTAAAAGAACACTAAATAAAGACAGTTTAGTAAATGCCCTATTTACATATTTTAACAAGACTGACACAGTAATATCAAAATCACACTGAATTTGAGAGTGAAATTAAACTTGCCCTCCAAAGAACAGATACATTACGGATCTACCATGATAAATTTGCTTGTTTTTGCAATAGTAGGGTGAGTTGCCCTGATTCATTTGCGTTGCCTTTCTGGACCAGCTGCAATATTCTACAAGCTATGACCAAGGGTCAGGGGTTCAACTTATGGATTAAGAACCGAATTAACTAAACAGGCTGTATAGGAATCCAGTCTGCAACCTTGGTCTCGTTTTGTACCATGTTCTATTTGGCTCAGCTATACGCTTACTCACGTACACCACATAATTTTACGTATATAGAAATCAGTGAAGAGTACATGACTACTCCACATATGTATATGTGGCTTACTGTCATTTAAAATGTTTTAAAATATTTGTGAAAGCTTGAGTCCTTAAGCATTTTGATATACAGAATATTTAGTTGAATTTTCATAGCATTTTAGAATGCCGAAGAAAATAATTTTCAAAATTGTGACCCTTACATTTTGTAAACAACTACAGCGTGGAACATAAAATGGTGGGATTGCTTTCCCTTATATGTTTAAGGTTAAGAGTGATCACTGTAAATTCAATGAACTTGAGTACACAGTAGGCCACTAGAAATTCTCAAAGACAGATATATGGAGGCACTCAGGGAAGATAGGCAGCCTGGGGTCAACAACCAAGGCTTCTGAGAACAGCCGTGCCATTGACACAGGTTACTTTGGTTTCCTTGGAATGAGTGATTAACCGGCAAACATGTCCACTAGATCCCTAGGCTCTGGCAGAAACTGAGGCTCATGGATGGCAAACTCATTTGGCGAGACATGCAGTGCCACCCAACTGAGTGAGGAATAAATACGCCTTCTACCAGCCTATGAGTCCTTAGCTCTTTTCCTCGTTGAGTGCATTTATACCAGGAAACATCATCTAACACTATGGAGTCAGAGAAGTGAAACATTTCTAACATTGCAGAGTCTCGGCTGTGTGTGTCTATATGCACCTACACGCTCATGTGTATGAGAAAGAGAGATAATTACAGAAGCCACAGAAATTCCTGTAATCAGAAATGTACAGAAAAAGTTAAATACGAAGTGTCAAAGGATGTTTTCAGAAGTACGACCTCTAATAAACAAAGAAAAGATACCATCGGAAGTATCTTCATTCCGTGGTTGCTCACTGATTCGTCAAAAAGCCCACGGCCATCATTTTTCCTGCGTCTCCTCTTCGCCTCAGAAAGTGAGGTCTCTCGCTTTCACTGGACGCCAAATAAGTAAGGTGCAGCAACGATTTGTATGGCAGCGGTATTGGGCTTTACAGTTAACTTTTTTTTTCTGCGAAACTGCAGCTGACACTCAGCGAGAAACTCTACTCTGTTCTGAAACACATGCAATGGTCACGGAAGAGAAAAAAAAACTCACGAACAGGAACTTGCAAAATATTAGGAGCCCTTCTTCCTGAAATATGTTTAGTTTCCCAATCATATTTTTTGAGGTTTATATTGAAGTCTGAATACATGTCTCATGACATAGAATGGTTTGTTTAATGAAAAATTAATAGATACCCAGAGCACGGAGGTCATAACTGAATAATCCACAGAGTACACCCAATGTGTGTAGCTAACAGGGAGTCCAATTTACCTAGAAACACCTAGTCAGCAAAATGTCCTAAAATGTTTTTAAACTGAAATGCTCATTCGACATGACTCAGAAGAGCCCTGGGTATACAACAATGATTCGAGAAGATCCAAAGCACACAACTTCTCCACCTTGTGGCCCTTCCCAGTGTTTCCAAAATTAAGGAATAATCCCTTTTGATATCAAAAAGCTCTCAACACATACAGAACTAAAACTTTTATATAAGGTAGGAGTCCTCCACTCTCTAATAGGGGATGGTAGAGTGTCACTGCTAAAAGCCTGGGTTCAAAAGTGAAGTTCTGGGTTTGAATCGCAGCTCTGTAACTTATCAACTGCGTGATTCTGAGCCAGATATTTAATACCTTTCCCCCCAACTTTCTAATCTACGAAATGGGTTAAAAATAACACCTAACCCACAGTGTGGTTCTGAGGATAAATACATGTAAATCTTTAATTGTAAATCATCACTATTATCCAGTACATTTTAGATCAGTCCATCACAGAACCAATTTGCTACTTTAAAAGCTGTGCTCTCCCCAGAGAATCCTATTGACCGATTCAGTCTTTTATTCACTCTTTCATTTAATGTTCATATTCTCGAGGAGAGTTTGGAGAAGGACACACCACTAAAGGAATGGCAAACCAATAAAAAGAATTAGTAAGACCTAATCTTGACAATAAGCATGCATTTTAGTGGGCTGGAGTAATTATCTGAATTATATAAGCCAATCTTCTCTTCACTAATTCTAATTCGTTCACATTACGCTGTTGAGGACAAAATGAATCTGGAGTTTAATCGCTTATATGTGAACCCAGGAAAATGTTTAAGATGTATTTTATTTGACCTAGAGAAAAACAAGTATATAAATATTTACAATGTACATTCCTCTAAGACGGTCATCCCCTTCGGCCAAGTTTGATCTTTGATCTGTATTTATAGTTATCATTTGGAGCACCTATCTACTTAAATAGTCTCCATTTTGAAAAACTAGCTGAAGGCAGAGCAGTAGTCTGAGGTAGAAAAGGGGACTGATGTCTCAACATGTTTGGTTCACCCATCTGAGATCTGCAATTCCTTGAGCTAATACGAATATCGACATCATCTCTGGACACCAGACGTCAACATGTAGGGTGTTTTCCAGTGAAGACTCCCATTCCATTTTGCTTTCACATCAGCCGATGAATATGGATAAGACCCTGAAAGCAGCCCTTGATATGTATCCACAGCACAAATTTAACGTAAGTGGCATATAAGTGATATTTATGTATAAAATTTTGCTTACTTATTCTAGGCTAAAGCACTCAAAGCACTAACCTTGACCTACCCTATCCAGATGGGCAAAAATCCAATTTATTATCCAATTTAAAGAATTTTCTTTTCTTTATGTTTTATTGGAAAATTATGCCTATCTCATGGTACTACTAAGAGAAACATCCCAGTGATATGTGCCTAAGAGACTTTTGACAAAGAGGCACAGTTTGGAGGGTCACACACATGGTAATTATTTTTGTCAAACCCACATATGTAATCAGGAGATAGCTGTTGGCTCCAGCCTTGTTGCAGATGAGAAAAAAGGAGATGGAGAGAGATCTTAGCCCACAAGTTCAGGATATGTGATGATAATGTCACCCCCTTAGAAGAAAGGATTCCCTAGTCAACATCTGAAGTTCTCAATAATGCCATTCCAACATTTGTCACCAGGAGGGAACAGAATATCCCATGATTAAATAAGGCAGATCATCAACCACAGGAGACAAAATTCCACTGTCCCGAGTCATCTTGGCTTTGCTGTTCCGACCTACGGATTGATGCAATGCAGGGATTCATCTATTATAATAGACAGATCCACTAATTTTTCCGATGAAATGATTATTGCACCTTCGAATATTTCCAAATCAGGTTAAGCACTAGGACACGTTAATCCTGCCTTTGAAATGTTTCTTAGTCCATCTCTTCCTTTCAAGTCCCACTGCCCCCACTCTTATGTGGACTCTCACTGTTTGACACTTGAAATATCTGCAGTGATGTCCTCAACAGACCCCACAGCTGTCCCCTTCTCCACTCTTCCATCATGGGTACGTGAGCATCTATGACTTCCCTAACAGCACAAACCCCTTAAGCTAGACGTCCGCCTCACTGGATGCTACAGGACAAAAAGCACATATTTGGTCTGGAATTCAAGCAATACCGTCCGCGCCTCGGGGACTTACCTACTTCTTCATCCTTATCCCCAAATTCCGCCTTTCACAAAAACTTTGACTCCGGCCAGAATGATACGTATCACACCCTGAAAACACCACTTAAGTTACATCTGTGGTTTAAGTGATACCTGCCTGACTTTGCTGACCACAATCACCACTATGAGGAAAGTACCGCCTCTTGACCCCTGCTGTTCTAAAAGCTAACATTCTTTGAGAATAATAGAAGGTCCACTTCTGTAGGACTTCGTAAAACACTCTGGTCATCTTTAATCAGCTCAGGAAGTGAACTCGGATAGCCAGCGCCTACCATATATCCATGCGACCTCTTCTGTGCTCTTACCAACCGTTCGTTTTCTTTTAGGTGTTCTTTGATCTTTCTCAACTACATCAGCAGCCCTTTAGAAGCACAGACTGTACACTTGAAATTCCCTGTGCATTTCAGAGTGACCAATGCATAACAGAAAATGCGTTCACTATGACATTAAGAAAAATGTGTGTTTCTTCCTTTTATTACATAGCTCCAAAGGAAAACATATATAATTATATAATATCATATATGTGCATATAATTATATATTTTTCCTTCAGAAAGTAGTGCACATAATCATTTCATTAGTTGGCCGTGCTTTTTATCAGTGTTTTGCTTCTTACAAGCCCAATTTATAAAGTCAGAATTTTCCTGAAGAACAAATTAAGATGCATACAAATCACTCTGGTTACAGGTTTCTTTTTTCAAAATATTCGACATTGATTTGAGCCTTTTGAAGTTCCAAAATAAATAAACTGCTGGTGTATTTGAAAAGAATTTCCATATTTCTAGATGAGATTGGCACTTTTTAAAGAAATGGAAATCAAGGAGACACTGTCATGTGAACTAATCCATATGCTTCCTACAGAAGATACCATCATTTCAACAATATGCTTTTTTTTTCCCCTAAGAGTTCAAAATATTTACCACTACAGTCATAGTTTGATGCAATTTGTAACTACAGGTGACAGCAATCAAAATCATTTAATTCTACCTTTTAAGAACAGGGAGCAGGAAATAATTTGTTTGCAGCATTATCTAGATTAGCATTACCCCCGCAGGTGCTATCATTACATCTAGCTCAATTCCTGCATGCTATGAATGTCCAGAGAGTACTTAGGACATGCCCACATGTCCAGAGAGTACTTAGGTAAAGAATTCCCTACCCCTGCTCTTCAGGCAAAGCAGGAAAAGTGCCAGTGACAAAGCTCTGCTATTGAGTCACTTAGGCAACTGAGTTACTTTATCAACTTCTGAGGGTGCAGGAAAAGAAGAACGACACCTTAAAACCAATCAGATGCTCACAAATGCGGACCAAGATAACTGAACTAGGTTACTAGCACCTGAACTAGCACCAAAAATGTACTCATGTCACATTAAACTAATGGCCTTTCTATTTCTAGGACACCTTACCTTCTGAATGATGTTAAAGTCAATAGTAACTAAATACAAGAATTATATTGAGGATTTGATAGTATTACATGCAGGCTGGGATGAGCATAAATAAGTTGGATGTGTATACACGTACAGCCAAATGCACAGAAACACAAATACAGAATAAGACACGTTTACACAGAGAGTAAATGTTTATTGTGCTCAAGGATGTACATCCACGTGGTTCAAGTACTACTGTTCTATCAGGATCATCATTCATAACTCAGACTCTACTACTCATGTTTGTATTCTCAGACCAGTATTATTTGGAAAGGATCCGAAACACTCTCCATTACCCAAAACTATGCTAGGCCAATACCATTTCCACTACAACCTAGAAAAAAGCCCAGAGAATCACAAAAAAAAACAAAAATGACAACAAAAACAAAACAAACAAAACAACAACAACAACAAAACCTTGAGTAACCACCAAATGCTAGCCTTGGTGTCTTTCTCCTGTAAATCACAGGCAGTTGGGTGCTGAACACTAAAAATCTGAAGAGGAACAAACTCCTAGAACCATGGACAGAAACTCGCCTTTGCTCATTTCCAGCAATACTGTGAGTTTCTGTTACTATGTTCACTTATCACTGCGAAGATGAAAAAACATTCAGATACTTAACAACGTCTAATAATAGGAGATAGTTTAGAACAGAAATAATTCCAGACCTCTAAGAAACCTGTCAAAACTTCCCAGAGGTAAGAAACAAAGACCTACAGTAGACTGTGGCCATGACCCCAGGGTCCAAGTGCTAACTTTAAAAAAGTGCCATGAGATATTTGATGACAGGTGATCAAGACATCATTTTTGCACCCTACCTGGACCAGATAATCTACTCTGAAATGAATATTCAGCATAGCCACCTTCAACACCACATGGAAATTCACACAGAGACACACACACACAAAAGGCATTCTTTCAGTTTAGGCTATTCTTGATACATGACCCAATTCTCATCTCTGTGCTATTCCTCTCAAATTAATATCTCCAATCCTGAAATGCTTACCCAGATTCCAGCCTCATATTTTTAATTGCTGTGAGTTATTCTGATTTAGAAACCCCAGTATTACCCGAAACCTGGCACACCTGAACCAGATAAACTCGTGCTGAATCCATTTTCACTACTTATCAGAGGGCTGGGCTCATAGGACAGAGAAAACACGCAACGAATATGTGTTCAGTGAATTACTTCTTCTGATACCAGTTTCCACTCTCACCTCCCCGATTCTGTTTCTGGCCATTGGTTTCCTACTTTGCTTCTTTGAAATACTGAGTCTTATTAAGTTGTTCGCCTCCCTTCCCCTCACCCTGCCTCAGGGTGCATCGTTCAAATACTCATCAGATCTCTCAATTCTCTCTTCACAAGCTCTGTCAGAATCACCACGTTGAAAGCTGCGAACCTCAATCAGAGGTTGATCACCTTATACTTGGGCTAATGGCAGAGTCCCGCAGCTTAGCACAACTACCAGTGATCTCCACTCTTCTTTCATCTAATCTGCTTCTGCAGGATTAGGATCGTAAGAACAGCTTCACTCCTTTCTTCGGGACCCATACAGGCTCCCAACTGTTTGTTCCATTAGCTCTAAAACTATCACAGGTGTCTTCAGTGTCTCTCTGAGGGAATGTCTCCACGGCCCCTTTGACTGCTCTTGTCCCACCTGCACTTAGATAAACTCTTTGTTGTTGTTCTACTGGTGAAAAAAAAAAAATCTCTGTCTTAACATTTGTTTTCTGTATGAGGTGTCTTGCTTCTTTTTTTTTTTTTTTTTTTTTTTTTTTGCCTGATCTCTAAACAGAGAGATCATTCCAGGTTGCTAGAGATGGCACTTATAGGAGGCAATATACACAGCGATTAAGACCCCAACTCTGAAGTAGACTCAGGTTCAAATCCCAGCTCCGGCTCTTAAAAGTTATACGAA
Organism: Paguma larvata; assembly: GCA_030068075.1. Lineage (NCBI taxonomy): Eukaryota > Metazoa > Chordata > Mammalia > Carnivora > Viverridae > Paguma > Paguma larvata. The sequence continues at coordinate 43,521,685 of CM057840.1, forward strand.
CTCAGGCAAGCCTTTTAACTTCTGTGTCTCAGTATTCTAATGTGTGGAATGAAAATAATAATATCTACTTCACAAGGTTGTAGGAATCAAATGGGCATATACATACACAGGTACATATATGCAGATACATACACATATAAAGTGCTTAGAAGAGTACATGGCACGGTTAATAACTCAATGCCTTTAGTTGTTATTATCTTTCTTGTAGCCGCTATTCTCATTCATTGTCTCCCTCTCTCTCCTCCTCCCTCATTGCCCTCACTGCCAAGACTGCAGGAACGCTTGTCCATGCTCATTACTTCTACTTCATCCAACACATGCAACCCCCAAAGTGCCACTACCTGATTTCTGCCCCCACCACCCTAATGAAATGGTCCTTGCCAAAATCAGATTTGACTTATTCGTTGCCAAGCCCAAAGGTACTTTTTAGTTCTTTTAATTGACCATCCTATGGCTTTTTTTTAATTTATTTATTTTTATCCATGCCCTCTGTAAGTCTCTCATTTCCTCGGCTTCTGTGATAGCCCATTGTCTGGAATTTCCCTCCCACCTCTTCCATCTTCTTAATCTCCTATAGATTCCTCTTCCCTACCCTTGACCTAATAGCAGCAATCCCAGGATTCTGTCCTGAACTCACTCCCCTCCTTATGTATCAAACAACCTCAAAACTTACCTCGAGTCAGAAGTTGAAAGCTATGTGCATCTCTTCTCCCCTTTTTTACCCCCAAATCCCGCTCCTCATCTTGGACTCCCTAGAGCAGCAGAATGCAGCATTACTGACCCCAGGGTCTAAGTTAGACATGCCTGTGTATGTCCCTGTCCCCATGCCACTAACCTGACGGTTCGCTTCTCTCGGTACAGAGCTGCTGATTTCAGTCTGTCATTGTTTCTGCCCTGGACTCCTGCAGCAGGATCCTGACTGGAATCTTCACAACTGCCCTCACAGGCTGCCTTGTCTTTGGGCCACACGGCAGTCTAGTTCTCTAATACTGGGGATCTGATCATATCAGCCCCCAGGTAGAACTCTTCACTGTGTCACCCACTTCTGCCCGGATAACATGCAAACTTGGGGGACAGTCTTCAGCAGGCCCCTGCTCAGGTTGCCAGCCTCGTCTCTCACCATGCACCTCCTCAGACTCTTGCAGTTCCCTCGCAGATCCCGCCTGGAATTCTCGCACATCAGCCACCCTTCGCTGCTTTTCTAACTCCTACCTGAGGGTTACATTTGGATGTCACCTCTGCAATAAGCCTGCCCTGACTTCCGCAGATTGAATCAGGCAACCTTTGTGTTTCGTTTGTAACTTCTGCACACCCAGAACACTGCAATTCTTATTCTCTTAGAATCACTTTCTACCCCTCTTGCAGACTGAACTCTAAAGGGACAGAATGCATGCCTTATTCATCTTATCCATGGAATCCAATAGATTGTATGTAACTGGTACATAGTAACCGATCAATGTGCACTGAATGAATGAACAAACCTGGATGCAGTTCTCAATGCATAATAGCATCATCATAACATTTTTGGTCAAAAATGTTTAAAATCATGACTAGCTTTCTTGATAATGTAATACCTCAGGAGACAGATACAATATGAAGCAAATAAATAGTGTCATTCTCCCCAATAGGGATGCACTGTTTGTAAAGATATTGGTGAGTGTGGAAGTAAAAAATTCTCAAGACCAAGTGACCATATCATCTTGCAGTTTATAATAATGAAAGAGATGATGGTAGCAAGGTGCAACCATGTACCTGCTCTAATATAGTGGATACTCTAAGACACGTGTATATACATATAACTGTAAAAACACATTCAGTGATGTTTATGTTATATCAAGAACTATAGAACTGCCCATACAACTCTACCCAGCTTCCCCTCCCTTATGAAGTTATCCTAAAGAAACGATTCAAAAAGGGAAAAATACTGTAAGATATGTAGGTTGATCTTATTTATAATGGAAACAACAAATGATACCCAGGAAGCAAATGGTTAGGTAAATTATGACATTAATTTTTAATGGCATAGCATTAAAAAAATACAAAAGTGTATGTGAGAAACCATGTATATGTTATGATCACAACTATGAAATACGTGTGTGAATAAAGGGATCATAGAAAAATAAAATAAAAATTGTGCTTGCTATAAATCTGCTTTCAACTTGGAAATATTGAAAGATCAGGAAGAGAGCATGACTCCAAGGGAAGTCAGTTTTTAGATATCTAATTAGTTTTTAAATCTAATTATTAACTTGCTAACAGTTGCAAAGGGAAATGAACGCAGTATCTTCAGAACCCAAAGTGGTGAATGGTAATGTAAAGCTATCACTGAACATCTATTATAGACTAGGTCCTCAGAAACATTTTCTTAGTTCATATAATTACATTACAAAGTATGTACTCTTATTTCCATTTTATAGATGAAGGATTTGAGTTGCAGAGAAGCTAACTGGCTTATTCAAGGCTGAAAACTATCACTGGTACAGGTAAAAAGTCAAGTCCAAGTACACCTTGGTTCTGGCCTGGAACCTTTGTAATGCAACATCTCACTGCAGGACAATCTTTCACAAATTTGAATTTTAACAAAAAAAAAAAGAAAAAAGAAAAGAAAAGAAAAAAAGGAAAAAAAGAAAAGAAAAGAAAAGAAAGGAAGGAAGGAAGGAGGAAAGAAGGAAGGAAGGAAGGAAGGAAGGAAGGAAGGAAGGAAGGAAGGAAGGAAGGAAGGAAGAAAGGAAGGAAGGAAGAAAAAATGAAAAGAAAATGAGAGAAAAATGAAAACAATTCAGAATTCGGAAGGAAGGAAAAATTATAAATAAGAAATACATATTTCCCAATTAGCCGAGGCTTATAAGATGCCAAAACAAGTATCTTTTAGTCCATTGTAACTGCCCTGCTTTTCACTGGCCTTGGAAAGACGGTTATGGTAAGAGTGCACTCACTTACCAATGGCTGGCACCAGCCCCCTACACTCTGGCATCCGGATCTGTGAATCCGGGGGAAGAGGAGAGTCCTGCCTCCCATCACAAACAATTAAACCTCAGGACACCTGCTGACCTGAATGCCAGCAGCAGACAGTGGCTACCTGCTCAGCAGTCAGAAACCCCTGCCTGATCTAGGCAGAGGGAGTACGACTCACAGGACGAGTGCTGAGAACTCACTGGGGAGCACCTTCCAGTGTCCAGTGACAGCAGCTCCTGTGGCGGCCACGGCAGTGTCCTTCAGAGGACGTTCCTGGGTGTAAAGTTGGCAGCGGTCTGGCCACTCAGCTTCCTGCAACCTTGCCCATTTCCTGAGCCTGTATCTCAGCAGTCCCATTGAGCTCCCAACTTTCCTGCTCATTTATATTCTTTTTCTGTTTAGATTAATGAAAGCGCATTTCTGTTGATGGCAACCAGGAGCCCCAGCCCGTAAAATAATACAACAGGAACAACTGAGCAAGTGCTGCTAAACCATTTTGCTGTCATCTCCCCCTGCCTCCTCCCCCATCAAACAAAATGATCCTCTGAATAGAGTATATACCATAAAATAAAATAATAAGAGAACACTTATACACTTTAATAAAAGTCAAATTTCTAGGCCCAAGGTGGTCACATCTAGACTCCTAAGATAATGTACCTTTTAAATTTAAAGAAGCACTTTCTTTAATCTTTGAGAAACCAATAGCATGGAAGAAACCCATTAATAGATGCCAACATGTCTAGCCTCTCCAGGAAAAGAAAAATAGTGGATTTTTAAAACTACAGATCCTGAGGTGTATCCTCTACTAAACTGGGTTTTACGTTTATTTATTTTGAGAGAGAGAGAGAGCATGAGCAAGGGAGGGACAGGGAGAGAGGGAGAGAGAGAATCCCAAGCAGGCTCCGTGCTGTCAGCAGGGAGCCAGACGCAAGGCTCAAACTCACGAACTGTGCAATCATGACCTGAGCCTAAATCAAAGGTCAGATGCTTAACCAACTGAGCCACCCGGGTGCCCCAAACCCCTACTAAATTTTGGAATAAATTAGGCTCAGGGCCCTGTGAGCGAGCATGTGTTCACTCAAGCACACAATACGAACAGTACATGCCTTTTGGTAGTGAAGTTTTCTTCCTCCTCCTATTCTGTATTTTCCACATTTATTTCCTCTAATGGATAGTTTATCCTTCTAAAATGGAAGAAAGCAAATTTAAAAGTCAAATCATATCATATCATGAAAATCCTCATCTCCCTTTTCGATCGGATTATTCTCTCGTACAAGTGGAATACCACAGACATCCTGATAGTGCTTTCTCAACAGGGACTTAAAATCTCCACAAAAATCCTGTGGACAGACACAAACATATGGAGTGGATGATGGTAAATTTAGAAGAATTTGAGGCTGAATGACATTAGAGTCAGGTCAACTCAAAGCTGGATGTACGATCGTACTCAAATTATGTGTATTAATGAGCTGATGTCAATTTGCAGAGAAAAAGAACTCCAAAGGTAAATTAGGAATTTTTACAATATGTCCTGCTCAACATTAGTTACAATGACTTGAAGACAAAGATTGCAAAAGTATTATAATATTTACAGGTGAGCCAAAGAAGCATTTAGCTTATACAGAATGACAAAAATGATTCTACAGGACCTAATTTAAGAGATTTTAAAAAACCTAATATGGCTAAATATAAAATTCTAGATTATGTTGAAATCACTAAGATAAGTAAGACTAAAAGATAATGATTCATGAAAAAAAGGGAGCCAAGAGGTCAGGGGGACAATATTTAGTCATAAAACATCAGCTTCCTTTTGTGCAAGTCTGAGAATCATATTTTAAAGAACATATAAAGTAAAAACTAATGAAAGGAGGACAGGCAGATTGATAAGGGGCCTTAAAGTAATTCTAGGGAGAAATTAGAGACACTTAGTCTGGAGAAGTGTAAAGTAGGGAAAAGTAAACAGATTCTGATTTTTAAAGCACTTTGATATGCATGAAAGTATAAACTTCTGTGTGGTTCCACCAGGAATATCAGCTGATGCTCAAGAGAGGCAATGAAAGAGTGATTTATGTTGAGATAGTCAGGGTAAGGATAGACAAATAAGTTGGAGTTAAAGTAGCAATGCTGTACATAAGTTTATTCCATGGAGCTAAGATTTCTTTCGCTGTATCTTTGTGCTCAGTGGGTCTGCCAGACCCTAAAAAACTTTTAGCATAAGAAAAGCAGTAGTTCTGGGGTCTGTGGCCATTAATGTATATGAAGAGCAAGGAAATCCTCAAAGTACATTTTCTGACCCATTTTCAAGGCACTGGTTTCCAGATCTGAAATAAATATTGCATATGGTAATGATGATTGCATATGGTTTAATACAGAAAACCTTCCTCCTTGTGAAGGCAAATAACAACAAAAATGACTCTAATCTACACGAAAATAACTAGTTTGTGGTTATGAATTTTAAAGTGTCATCTGTAAACTTGGAAATCCCTCTATTTCCAGGTGCCATTCTTTTCTATTCACAAACATCCTGATCTTTCATAATCCTTCCTCTCTCACCATTTCCCTCTTCTACCTTCTGATGCATCCCACCCTTGAATTCCCTTCCTCTTCTTTTTGGTCACACTGTATCTCGTTCTTACTTCTCAGATGCCAACTTGGCTTGTCAACACATCCCACTCCTGCTTTGTTCTATTTCCACTCTGCTCCATCTAGTGGAATGCATTATTTTACAGCATGGGGCCAGCTTAATAAAAAGTCATGCTCTGCTTTGCTGTGATGAGTTAAGAATTAAATGTAGGAATCAGTATCTATATAAAGGTGTAAAAACTTTACTCCAGTGAGATATCTTAGCTCCTATTTTCCAAATACTCAGACAGAAATCTAGAACTCTGACAGCATACTTATTTGAAGAAAGTGGAAACGTTTTCAGTCCAATAACAATGTAAGTTCTATAAGGGCAATTCTGTCAAGAAATTAAAGATGGGCAAATGATTATTATTTTCCCTCTTATGGAAGCTTTGTTAATGTGGTACTGTTAAATATATGTTACTATTTGATACTTCTGCTGGGTCATAAAGTTTACAATATTAGAAAGTTGAAAATACTCCTGTGCTTTGTGGGTTTTTTTTAAGTTTCTTTATTTATTTTGAGAGACAGAACGAGAGCGAGTGAGAGAGACAGAGAGAGAGTGAGAGAGAGAATGCATGCGTGAGTGGGGGAGGGACAGAGAGAGGAAGAGAGAGAATCCCAAGCAGGCTCCTCATTGTCAGTGCAGAGTCCAATTTGAGGCTTGAACTCATGAACCATGAGACCTGAACGGAAATCAAGAGTAGGATGCTTAACTGAGTCGGCTACCCATGCTTCCCTTGTTTATTTTTTTTATTTATACAGAATATGAGATGTGCTTGGAATTATGAAAATTAATTTCACTCCAAAGCATGGGTATGCATGGGTTCACTAGAAAACATGACATATTTCTCTATGAGGATAGCTGTTTTACATTCATGGAAAATGAACTACCGTCACCATAGAGCCTGATGGTTTACTTTTTTCAGCTATACTCAGATGATATCCTCATGACTATAATAATGGGTGTTTATAGTTGAAAAGAATCTTAGTGTCTAGAGCCACAAATTCTACTTTTTTGCCCTTTCTACATTCATAGCAAACACTATTTGTGAATACAAGTAACTCTGTGGAGCCTGACTGGATCAAACCTTAAAGACTCCAGCTAAGTCCAGTCTAGAGGGGGCTCCCCTCTGGAGTCATGTCTGGAGCTGAACAGCACGTGAATAAACATGGTCCTGATTATTACCATCATACAAATAAAAAAGTTGTTTGTTTGTTTTTTAACTTGACTGGGGAGAGAAAGATCACAGAAATGACCTAGAAAGAAAAGGAATTCATCTGTTTCTGAAAATGACAACAGGTCTAGGTATACTCCATTCTCAGGCCAACACCACTGGCCCATTCATTCGTTCACTCCCCAGGTTGTAGCTAAGGTACTCTTCTCAAAATAGAAATCTAGTCTTACCCAAAAGAAGAAAGAACAAAGCCTTCAAAACTCCTCACTGATTCACTAGATCCTCATTCTTCTGGTATCACTTCATACATCACTTTCTTTAAAAACCAGACCCTGGGGCTGATGTTCTCCCTATGTGCGTGGCCGCCACCCCCACCTCCCACTACCGACTGGTACTGTTCATCCTCATCACCAAAAACAGTGTTTGGAACAAAGGATGGAATTAACACACTTTAGTCGAGCGAATCAATGATGAAACGAGGGGATGAAGCTGAGGTTCTGGGGGACCGCCGGCACGCACACCAATGAGTTGACCATGGATGTTTCAGAGTTCAGTTTTATTCAACATAAATATAGAATGGAAAGATACTTTTCCCAAACATAATGTTTGGATGCCAAATAATTTTGCTTATTGGGTGTGTATGGATATAAGGTAAGAAGCCAATCTAAGACATAGTTAGCGAGTTAAGTCAGAATGGAGTAACTCTGGAAGTAAGTAAAATCTCCCTACTGGACTTCTTAGCTCCAATATCTAAGTCACTCCCTGGGGACAATTTGGCTCTTAGATAGGAATGCGAACTTATTTTCACCAGAGCGAAGTCTAACCAAGTGTATAAATCCTGCAATACACCAAATGGCAGAGGAGAATCAATGTTCCTCTTGTCGGCTCCTGAAACATCCTACTACTGGGAAGTAACTTAGGCACCGAACAGAACAGAGATCATTAGAAACAGTTATGCAAAACTTATGAAGAGAAATAAATACCCTTGCTTTACGCGAAGGTTAGTATTGGACGATCTCTTTTTCGGTGCCCTTGAAGTAGAGACTTAGGTAAAATGCCAAGTCATATCCATGCACATTCACAGGTCTTCAAGTAGGGGAGAAAAAAAATGCCAGCTTATAATTTCTGTGGTTGTCTACTGTTGGCTTCAGACACTATTTGAACGTTATCTTAGATGCTCTAGAGAGTTAATTCTCATCTTACAAAAAACAACAACAACAATGACGACAACAACGACAACAACAACAACTTAAGGCCATACACACCCACAAAAGCGAAAACCCTGACACCACCATTACAAGCAAAATCCTAGTGAGTGGTGAAGTCACCAGACACACTGCGGAAATAACTTGCCTTTTAAGCACATATGTACTGCTTTTCACCATGAAGTCAGAATTAGATAACAAATACGAAGAACGTTAGGGCACACTATTTGCCAAACGACAGCCGTTCCTCTGAATATTGGTTTGTAAATCATCAGGTTCCTTCATTCTCTGTGATCAGGGAGCCTTTGAGGCCCTACGTCAATCATAGATGATTTGCTTGAATTACTTCTTCCTTCCAACACAGTACACTCATTGAATTACAGTAAGACTTTGGAAGTCCTGTCTACCTACTCATCGAACTTCATTTTGGCAATTTTTTTTAATAGTTAGTAAAACTAACACACACACACGGACACACACGCACGCGCACACACACAATTAAATCTTATAGGAAAAGGCTTCTCCCTCTGCCAAATTTCAGCTGGGAACAAATTTTTACGGCCAGTTAATAAACCTGCTGAAAATAGGGGTTGATAATGGAAACCCTTCCGAGCCCTTAACTACAGCGTGCACGGCTATAATAAAAAGAATTAATGCAGTCAATTTGTACTACTGTTCTCGGAACAAAAAACCCTATTTCAACCACAGTCTTTTCAACAGCTGATTGGCAGCCCTGACCATTTCTCCTCCACAGTGTTGTCAGGAGTCTTCAACATGATAATGAGCCTGTCACCATATTCAAATAGCCCTGTGACAGCAAGTTTTGTGAGTGTGACGTCCACTGCAAAGGGTCTGTCAAAAAGCACCTTTCAGAAAATGAAAAGAGAATGCTTCCCTGATGATAAACCTAATTTCTCCATAGATAAAAGAGTGAGATTTTTCATCAGATTTTGTCAGTGTTGTGTTGTTGCATTTATCTCTTCAAATGTTCCTGTTTTCTTTTTTAAAAAATATACATGAATTTAGATTTGTCAGTGACGGGGGGAAAAATGATGATGAAACACATTTTCTGTTTTAGGAAGCAGAGCCCATCACGTTACTACAGAGGGAGAAGGGGGAAAGGGAGGGAAAAAGAAAAAAAAATGATGCTTTTTCTATCACATTAAAAACCGGTGACAAGAGTGGAAGGCAAACTTGGGACTCAAAGTCTGTGTGCTGCGTTCTCTGAGGCCGACCGCTGCCCCCAGATTCCCACAGGAAGTTGCTGTGCTGGAACCGTGTGTCCATACAGGCGTGTCCGCGGTGCACAAGAGGGCCCGTGACTATTAACAGCAGGGAGAGGGTGCCTGCCTCAAGATGGGAGGCTGATGCTACTTTGGTAAATTGTGTTCCTTGGCTGATGACTGAGAGTCTGTTCTCATCACACTTCGAACACATGAAAGTATTTTGTGTGTAACTAAGATGTTAAAAATTACCATTGCTGAGGGGAAAAATAGTTTTTCTTCAGTTACGAAGAGTTCTTTTATAAAAAGCTCATCTTCTCTACAGCATTGTTTAAATTTCCGCTCCCCACCCCTCATCGATGTCGATGAAATCTCAGTGTGTTCAGCATTAATACAAAAACCTGACGTAGGTAGTTCCTCACGAGGGATGTATGTACGTGTATCTATGTTTGTGTATGTAAAATACATATAGATGCTGTGCATCTATATTAGAAATCTATATACATATGTGTAATATGCATATGTATTATGTGTCTATAATACAGTTACAATATACCTGTGGGTGTATGTGTGATATATTCACTCAAACGATACCTATGTACATGAATAATACACACATGCACAGTGCAAAGAATGTCAAAGTGTTATCCTTCGTGGATGTTAGCGTCTCGGATTTTAATAAAATTCACACACACACACCTGTACACACAGAAAACCGGGAAGCTCTCTGGCACGGCAGTGGAAGAGGTGGAAAGAGGGTTGGAATGAAGAAGCCAGGGGACAAGAAGCCAGAAGAGAATTGTCATTCTCTCCCTCCTGAGGTGCCCTGAACACCACCTTCAGCAAATAAACACGTGCGGGATGTCCCAGAGGCTTCTAAGAAAGAAACCTACGCAGAAATGTAAATCCAATGCCTACTTTATCTCTGGCTCTGTGACAATAAAAGACCCTCATGTGTTAGGAAGCACACATACTCTGTCCAGTGTGTGACCACATGACTTAATTCATTAATATTTCTACATTAAACCAGGGCCGAGCATCTTTAAAAGATATTACCCAGCATATATAACTCTGTGTCTCAGCCTGGTTTGGGCTGATGGTTCATGTTTAAGTCCTATTGTTAAAACAATATTTTCTTTAACCCTCTGATTGTATGACGACATCCGTATCTATACGTGGGAACAGCATTTAAGAAATCGCTTCACTATTCAAAAGCAGGGAAATGACCAGAATTCTCATTCTCTCGGTTTCAAATAAACACAGGGCTGGTTTAGGTCTCATTTTGGTGGAGGTCTGACTATGTCAAAAGGGCTTGAAAATTAAAGAAGATGATCTTTTTTTGTTTTTGTATGTACCGCATACATAAAGCCGACATGACTGCAGGGTTTTCTTAATTAAAAATTAACACATTTTGGTGACGGGGAGGGAAACCTCAACCTTCGGAATAGAGATTATTCTAAACATACCAAAGAGGATTAAATTAAAAACGTGAAAGAGGTTCCTTTAAAAGCATGGTTCACCTCTACTAGTCAACGAGTGAAGCCGAATTATTAAAGAGTTTCTAATTTTTTTAATTCCACTGGAAGAAAAGGAAGCAAAGGGTAAAAGCAGGGTGGGGTGTGGAGGAGAATGCCCCCCTCCCAATATGTGTAAATGCAACCTCTGAAAGAAGATAAAAGTGACTAATTAAGGATCAGCAATAAATTTGACTGATTTCAAGTTCGTCAGCTGGAGGGAACTATTATAAAGCCAATAAATAGAGCTGTAGACAGCTGGCTTTGTGCAATACCCCGCTCCTTTGCCTAAATGTTTAAACCATTGATTTATTTGGGATTAAAAAAAATGAAATCTCAAACAAAGCTATTCCCAACATACAAAGCAAATTCCAGAATCTTGAAGACTTTCATTGTCTCCGAAAGTCATTGTCACCACCCTAATCCTCTCATTAAAGCTACAGAAATGCTGGGATGGCATTAAAATGAATGCAAACCATTTGCGGCAATCTCCTGCTCACACCACCTCCAAATGAAGGCAGGCACATTGCATAATCCAGGCAGCAAGAGCTCCTGACAGGTGGATGATTTATGCTCATAGTCAGAAGAATCGGAGGGCCTGCAGAGGAGACAGCATGAGCGAGGCGGTGGTGAGACAGATGCTCTCAGTGGGCTTGCAGGGGCTGGCAGGCTCCAGCTAGTTCAGGTGCAACCTGGACACTTTAAGCGCTGAACTCCTATTGCCTGGATTCCAACACTCTGATGTGCCATTTGCAACATTGTATGCAACATACACAGTGAATAAACTGTCGACTCCAGGCAAGCGCTCTATCCGTGGGGCGTATACCCCTCGCACACATAGATGCTACCCCCAGCAACGTCAGGCAAAGGAAACTCGTTTTTGTCAAATGAGCATTACAATACAGATGTAAGTATTATGTAGTTCGAGGATCTTCGGTCTTGAAAATACGTAGCCCAGGTGTGGTAAGCGGAGAGTGGCGAGATCTCCGAACAACTGGATCGATATTAAAGACTGCACAGCGGGATTAGGAGAAACACACCTCAGCAGAAAACCGACATTCCTGTCAATTATATTAATTATTTTTTGGATACATGACATGCTTTCATGACATTGTATTCCGAAAAGGCATCTGAATATTTGCAAGGAAAATGAATAAGGGGGAATGAATGGACGAAAGGAAGGATCCCTAAAGGGCTGGGCAGCTTTTAAATCAATCTTTAACATAGTTTTTTTTTTTTTTTTCCAGAATTTCCCTCAATGCCCCACACAATAACAACCTGGTAAAGATTATGGTATTGGTTAAAAGGGTAGATAAACCTAATTACAGCTATCGACGACAAATTACTGCTACTCCGATCTCCAGCCCAAGGTATTAGCCAGCATCTGACTGGTCAGCAGTAAACCACCAACGGACAGAGAAATTCACTCCACAGATCCACACGGAACTGTATAGATCTCTGTGTTCCTGCTCAGCCCAGGACCTCTGAGGCACAAGAGTTTCAGGCATCTGTGAAAGGGATAAGCCTCCAAAGGCACAAGTTTCAGGTTATCTTGGACGAGTGGGACTTGACTTTCAACTCCTAGATTCTGCAGGGTCAAAGGTAGGACTGCCAATGACAACTAAAGACACAGGCACCCCTTGAATTAGATAAGAGAATTCAAAGATGGGTAAATTCCCAAGAAGCTACTTTGCAAAGCATGAGTTACAGTGTTTTCCTGGGGTGGGGGGCAGCCGGGGGGAAGGTGGGCACTGGGCTTTTTTTTTTTTTTTTTTTTTTTCCCCAGCTAGGCACCACTAAAAAAGAAAAAAAGTAAAGAACAAAATGGAATACATTGTACCTGATTCAAAACGCCTCCAGACTTTCCAGTTCTCTCTGGAGAAAAAACTCAAACAATTTGAAGTCTTCACAAACTGCATCCAAATCCTTTTTCTAACTTCATTAAGCCCCAGTGCTTAAAAATCATTCATAGCAAGTACTTTAATTAGAGACGAGCCTTTGCAGGCAGAGCTCGACAGGCAGTGCACCCACCTAGTAACCAGATTGGCCAAGGGGACAGACAGTCTCTTGTGCAATGGGGTGACTCAGTGAAAGGGCAAACTGGGGGACTGGGGCGGGGAGCTACATAGAGAGATTCAACATCATTCTGGCCTCATCAGTACTCTGCCAGTTGACCACTGTATATACAGAGAAAGAGGAGAAAATATGTTAAAGAAAGCACATTTTACTTTATTTTTTTATTTTTTATTTTTTTGGCATTTATTTTGAGAGAGAGAGAGAGAGAGAGAGAGAGAGAGAGAGAGAGAGAGAGAGAGCATGAGCAGGGGAAGGGCAGATAGAGAGGGAGACACAGAATGTGAAGCAGGCTCCAGGCTCTGAGCTGTCAGCACAGAGCCCGACGCCGGGCTCAAACTCGGGAATGGTGAGATCATGACCTGAGCCGAAGTCGGAGGCTCAACCCACTGAGCCACCCAGGTGCCCCAGAAAGCACATTTTAAGGGAAGCAGAGAACTAAGTCATCTGCATGATGTACGGAGATTTTTCTTTTGTTTCACCAACTTTCTCTCTCCTCCCTCCTTTTTCCTCTGTGCTCTCTCTCTCTCTCTCTGGGCCAAACTTTCCAACACCCATACCTTGGGGCTGATACCACTGCCATGAGCAGCACAGGTACAAACCAGCAGCGTGGGCGCGTACGGGTGCCACGAGGAGCTCCAAGATGCTGCCACTTATTTCAGGTTCTAAAGTCAGTCGGAGGATGGAAGGAGGTGGGGAGAGGGGAAGGAGGGGAGAACCGGGGGAACCATTCCCATGCGGGAATAATTTATGCTCGCTACTTCCCTGGCTTGGAATAATGGCTTTGAGGCAGAACTTGAGAAGGTAGGTGAAGAATTCACAGGTTCCAAGTGGCTTGCCATTTTAAACTCAAATCATTTAGAGATCTGAACACACAAAACCAAAAATCCTAAACCAAAACAGTTTTTGTTCATAGTTCTAGGTGGAGGTTTGCCTGGGTAACTCAGTCAGTAAAGCGTCCGACTCCTGGTTTCCTCTCAGGCCGTGATCTCAGCGTTCGTGAGATGGAGCCGCATGTCGGGCTCTGTGCTGACAGTGCGAGGCCTGTTTGGGATTCTCTCTCTCTCTGCCCCTTCTCCACTTGTGCACACTGTGTGCCTGCGCACGCTCTCTCTCTCTCTCTCAAAATAAATAAATAAACTTAAAAAAATAATAAATATAAAAATTTTAAAAAAAATAGAAGTTCTAGGTGGAGATAAAAGCCCTTTCTTCATCAAAGACTCGTACGTTCTTTATCCTGAAAAATCAGAACTGAAGGCACACATTAGCACGTACAGAAGTAACCGTAGATGCCACAAATTCGACTTTGGAAAAAGTTAGCAATGATCTGGATGAGAGGTGATTCCATGAATTCAAGGTCATTTGTTTCCGGTCGGTGACAGACTTTCCTGCCATCCCCCGGCAATCCACGGAGGGGTCTCCGTAATTCTGGCAGGTTCTGCTGACCCTGCCTGTCACCTTCAGATCTCCTGCACACAGGCAAGGGTCTGGAGCTGGAGTCACACAGAGCATTATCGGGGACCTCTGCCCCCAGGAAGCCAGGGAGAGCAGCAGTGTGAAAACAACCCAGGCCTGCTGTGAGCACAGCACTTGGTCATTTTGGAGGGAAAAAAAAAATTCCAGGAAGATGACACCTGAGAACGAGCAAAGCTGATCTGTTTTTGGCTTAGTTAGGCAGTAGCTTAAACATGTGGACCACAAAATAACAGGGACGATGATGCTAGTAATAATAATAATAATAATAATAATAATAACAATAATATTAGCTAACATTCACCAGGGACTTATATCGGTCAGACACTGTGCTGACCATTAAAAACATTATCTTATTTAATCCTCACGGCACACTCTGCAAGATACTGTCGCTATCATCATCACTATTCTACAGAGGGAGAAATTGAGACTAGAGGCATTCGGAAACATGTTAGTAATTGACCACAGCAACTCCAGGCTGTCTATTAGTAGGTCCCATACCTTAAATAGGGAGGACTTAATACTGTGTAGAATGATGGGTTTATAATACAATTCCAAACCAATTATCTTTAGTTTGCAAATATATTACACCCTCGCCTTAGTAAAATATCTCGCTACTTAATGGAATTTTGCAATGTGAGAAGAAACGAACAATTGGTAATTCTTCCCTCCACTCCCCTCGCCTCTGAACTGCTTTAAAATCTCCAGCGATGAAGAAAAATAAAAGCGAAAATTAAAAAAAAAAAGGACGAAGATATAGGTGCCTTAGCACTTCACGTTAGAAGACATTTTATCAGTGCTCTCTCTCCCTCTGACGGAAAGGAGACCGTAGGGATGGCCTTGCAACTAACCCCTGCTCCCCCCGGCCCATTAGCTGTTTTCCGATGTGCAAATGACTCTGGTCTCCCAGGACTATTTAAGAGTTCAGCTGACGACAGCACTGTGTCCTTCTGGGTTTCCAGTTAAAATCAATGCATTAACTGAGGATGCTAGTTAGATTCTAAACTGCAAGTTAAGAAAGGCGAAGAAGAAAAGAACTGGTAGCTTTCTACGCTTGAGAACTTTCAAAGAGGCCAGTTCCCAAGTGCCATTAAAATAGAAGTATAATTACTTGTAAAAGCTGGGGGATTTTGTTCTTTTCTACCTTCACGAAACTTTTGATAGATTTTCTTTGCTGGAGCACATACCCAAACAGCTAAAAATTTGTGAGATAACCCGGGGTTTCCCTCACGTTTCTGAGGCACACAGCATTGGAACTGAATTTCCATTCCTTCTACTTTGTCACCATTAGTGAAGCTTTATTTTTCCACACGATTCCTCTCCAGATCCTAATTAATGACTTCTGGGGGAGACCTACTGGCCTGTACGGAGTTGCTGAGAATACATTGCTTCACAGACCACAAATTTGGACCTGTTGACTGCAGAACATGGAATTTTCTGCTAGAAATGGAAAATGAAATCATCAGACAATGACCTGGGCTGCCTCTCGGGGACAGACGCTGGGCGCTGGCAAGCTCTTCCTCTGAACAGTAGCCTATGAGAGTCTACACGGAACAGGAGCTGTTCAGAAATATAAGCGGCTCCAACATTATTCAAACCATTTGTAAAAAAGAAAGGTAGAGATGGTCTACAGAGAAACTGCGAGAAATACTACTGTGATCTGACACAGAGCAGTATCTTCAAGACCTAGAAAATGTTCCAGTTTTGACATAGACCCTTGTTTTGGACTAGCTACAACAAGGCATGATTCTGAAATTTTAGCAGCTCTGGAATCAAAACCATTCTCTGAAATAAAGGTCTCCTTGCTCACAAAAGGAAGTAATAACAGAGCCCAGGAGCTTCCATGTGAGGGAAATAACCTCTTGACACTGGTAAGATTAATTAAGAGAACCAAAGACTGCATTAGGAATATCAGTAAGGCACATGGGCTTCAGAGTCTGAGAACTCCGGATTGAATCCTGGCTGTACCATGTACTACTTGTCTGATTTTATGCAAGTTATTTACACGAGTTGTTTAAAATCGGTCTTAGTTTTCCATTTATATTCACCAACTTATCAAATGTCTATTGGAAAGACAGATAAAAACAATTTTCTCTCAACCAACCTCCCTCCCTCCCTTCCTTCCTTCCTTCCTTCCTTCTTTCCTTCCTTCCTTCCTTCCTTCCCTCCTGATATACCAAGCACTATATTGTCAGGGTATTCAAAATAAATTCAATACAACCTAACTTCTGAAATATAATTCCGTCATAGTCATGCACATATAGAGGAAAATGTGGTAGTAATTTATATATGACGATAGCTCACAAATTATTTCTATTATTTATGATAAAACTGTTTCTGCACTCAAATTTTAATATTGTAACTGAAAGCCTAGTAAAGGAGGCTTTAATAAAAGCTAGGGCGGTGGGGGAGCGCCTGAGTGGCTCAGTCGGTTAAGCATCCAACTTCGGCTCAAGTCATGATCTCACAATTCCTGAGTTTGAGTTTGGAGCCTGCTTCGGATTCTGTGTCTCCCTCTCTCTCTCTGCCCTTTCCCTGCTCATGCTCTGCCTCTCTCTCAAAAACAAACATTAAAAAAATATGTAGCTATAATTTATTGAGCACTACTATGTAGCTTATTACACTAGGTGTTAATGGAGAACTAAAATATAAACAATACAGTCCTTGTTCTTAAGTTGTTTATGCTTCTCTATGAGACACACTAGGTGACTAACAGAATAGTAAAAACGAATACTAACAATATTTTCCGAGTGCTTGTTGTTTGCACTATGCCAAGAATATTACATCTATCACCTCATTTAAACCTCAAAATAACTCTCTGACGCTGTCATAATTCCAACCCCCATTTTACAGATAAGTTCTTAAAAGGGTAAAATAATTAGGGCACCTGGGTGGCTCAGTCAGTTAAGCATCCAACTCTTGATTTCTGCTCAGGTCCTGATCTCACAGTTCGTGAGTTCAAGCCTCATATCAAGCTCTGTGCTAACAGCGCGGGGCCTGCTTGGGATACTCTGTCTCCCTCTCTCTCTGCCACTCCCACCTCCACTCCTGCTCTCTTTGTCTCGAAATAAATAAACATTTAAAAAAACAGATAAAGTAACTAACTTACTTAAATTAAAACTGCTAGTAAGTAGTAAATTTTGGATTGAACCCAAAATTCTCTGCTCTGTCCAATACGGTAGTCGCCAGTCATGGGCAGCTAGTTAGTTGAAGCAAAACTAACTAAAATCAAAAATTCAATTCTTCAGTTGCACTAGACACATTCCAAGGGCTCAGTCAATATTCACAGACTTGGCCGGATCCAAGAGACCAAGCTTTTTATCTTTACGTTCTACCTTCTTCTGTGGAAAACGTGATGCTAAAATGCTAAGTGGTAGGAAACAGGATATAAATAGCAGTGAAATGCAGAAAGGGTAGAAATTATATAATTGTAAGTAATCAGATGTATGATGGATCATAAACTCCATGAAGGAAGAAACTCATCTGTCATGTTCACTTTGAATCCTGGTACTTAATAAAATAAGTCGTATGGGGCATGCCTCAAAAACACATTTACTGAACAAGTGGATAAAAGATGGATGAATAAACATTTGAAGCTAGGCTTGACAACTGTGTATCATTTGGATCTAGAAAGCAGCTGCTGGAGAAATAACCTGACCCCAATGCTAGATGCTATAAAGAACAGAGTGTATTTCTCACATAGCAGATAGGAATGTTTATACAGTTTAGACCATAAAGCAAGAATCCTCTTCCTTTCCAAATATTTCCAAATTATGCATGAATTGATAATAACCTAAGACTGGCTAAGGTCAGAGTAATTGCCATTTAATTGGCTTCAAATATACTAACAATTATGATAATGTTGATACTGAAAAGACTTAATAGGCCTGGAGATAAATGCCCAGGAAAGCAGAGAGGTAAATGCATGGGCAGTGGGGTCGGGAGGGGAGAATTATGGCGGCCATCAGCTTGGGATCACCAAACAGCAACACACTACAGTTGTGAAGACACTTTGTATTTAGAGGAAATTGTGGAATAAAAATAATTTTTTTTTAAAGACTAGGGGAGGAGAAGAAAGTTGTGTGGCCCAAAAAGTTATGCGTGAGGGAAAAGTTTCTTTGGGGTCAATTAATTGGACAGTCCAGGGAGAAGTCGCTAAACAGGGGCTCAGGTGGCCTCAAAGAAAACACTCAAACAGCTAAGAAGGAAAAGGGAGGAGGGTGCAAAACAGACTTGGCTTCCTATGGGGGTAACATGCTGGCTGGAGCTGACAGAACTGGAAATGACTGCAGGTCTAAGGAGAAATGTGTGCTAAGTTAAACCAGGTAATGTAAACGATCACGTTCTTCTTACTTGTTCTACTCCTTAAGTTCTCCACATCCCCAGTGTATCTAAAAACTCTCAGCAGTTTAAGCATCTTAAGATTATGATTATACAGCCTATGTAGAAAAGACTTGAGGGGCACCTGGGTGGCTCAGTCGGTTAAGCATCCCACTTCGGCTCAGGTCATGATCTCACAGTTCATGGGTTCGAGCCCCATGTCAGGCTCTGCGCTGACAGCTCAGAGTCTGTAGCCTGCTTCACATTCTGTGTCTCCCTCTCTCTCTGCCCTCCCTGACCCCTGTCCTGCTTGTGCTCTGTCTCTCTCTCTCAAAAATAAATAAACATTTGGGGCACCTGGGTCACCTGAAGCGTCTGACTTCGGCTCAGGTCATAATCTCACAGTTCGTGGGTTCGAGCCCCACATCGGCTCTGTGGTGACACCTCGGAGGCTGGAACCTGCTTCACATTCTGTGTGTGTCTCTCTCTCTGCCTCTCCCCTGCTCGCGTTCTGTCTCTCTTTCCCTCTCAAAAATAAACAAACATTTAAATAAATAAACAAACATTAAAAAATTAAAAAAAAAAACAAACTTGAAGGGCACCTAGGTGGCTTAGTCAGTTTAGCATCTGACTCTTGATTTTGGTTCAGGTCATGATCTCATGGTTTGTGGAATCGAGCCCCATGCTGGGCTCTGTGCTGACAGCATGGAGCCTGCTTGGGATTTTCTCTCCCCTCTCTTTTTCTGTTCCTCCCAACTCATGTCTCCCTCTCTCTCAACATAAATAAATAAATTTTTAAAAGAGAAAAGAAAAGACTTGATAGCTAAACATGTCATCATTGAGAAAAAGCAGTGAAGGGATTATGATCCCAGATACACACGGTCTTGGGAGAAAACAGGTTAATCAAAGGGCTAAGAGACCCTCCCTTGGGGTTTTGTCGTAGGTCTCATCTTATCACAACAGTTATCTATAAAAGAAACAGCTGCACAAGTGGGGCTTCAAAATAGCAGAAATCCTAATACTCCTTTCAAAGGTCTCTGTAACGCTTCCTGTTTCCCAGGTCGGTTCCACGTTCATCTCCTTTAATGGCACGATTCCTATTCAGGTCAACGTCAAAAAGCTGAAGTCGGGTAAAAAGAAATTTATGATGTAGATAATCAGCTAAATATATTGCACCTGAGGACCGGTTATTCTGCCGGAGCTGTGCCGTCTATGGGGGTGAGGCTGAGTGGGAGTGGCAGGCCCCTGATATTTGTTCTAGTAGCCATAAAGCCACACTGGCTCTCGAAGAGCACAATCTGCCATTCACTTAAGTCTGGTTTGCCAGAAAGCCCAAGGATGGACTCCCCACCAGTACCATCAGGCTCAGGGAATTTGGCTAGCGCCAGGCACCTCAGACTTCTGCCAGCTAATTGGCTTTGGGGAAGCCGCTGACCTACTCTCCACTGAGTGGCTTTTGTGAACCTGGAACCCAGCCTGCCTCTCATCATTGATCAACCTTGGCCAAGCCAGCTGGCTTGTTCCTTTGCAGACAGCTTGCCTTAGGGAAGCTGGTTGGTGGCTCTACAGCCTACTAAGCGAGAGAGAGGCAGAACGAAAGAACAATCTCTCAAGAAACGACCCGCACTCCCTTTCATTTGCGGGAGACTTAGGAATGAACGCAATCACGTATGATGACTGATATCAGAGAGATGGAGCTGCACTCTGAGTAGCCTGAACTAGAAAGTAGAAAGGTAACTAACAAGTCAGGAATGATGCCCAAATGAAACGGGCCTCATTCGAATGTATACCAGAATTCCTTTATGTAAATTTCAGCGCAAAGCCATGAACATCAACGCCATATACACACATCGGGGGAAAGAAAGAAGAATCTGTTGTCTGGAGGCCGGTGGGAAGAAGTTCCACATTAGAGTCCTCCCTGGCTAGGGCCTCCCCTCCCCCTTCTGTCACTGCTCATGGTGCTGTCACCGTACTTTCAGTATACGAGCAAATGTAGAAGCAGGCTTGCCCCCCCCCCCCATGCAGGGTGAAATCCACTGGGAATTTTTTACAATCTAAAAGGAATAAAAATTGGTAGCATATTAGACAACTGCTGGCTTCCTATATCAAGTTCACAAATGGAAATGACAAATGGGGACAATCAAATAAATGATTAACTTTTAATAGTATTCCAATTAACGCAGGAGGAAGGGAGCTAAAAGAACCTTTCCTTATCCATTTCAATCTTTCTGTCCTTTCTAACACAAACGCGGGAAGGATAGATTTATTCAGTTCCAGTGATTCTCAGTGTCACGTTTGGTAAGTCTGCAAGAGAGAATCTATCTACTTCATTTCTAATGTAATTGTTATTTTTCAAAAATAAATAAATATAAAATTATTCCAGAGAGCCGGACATGCACAGGGAGAATGTGACAGCCTAAAATCCACATGGATTGTATATAGAATCATGGACAAATCTTTAACACATTGGTACTTCGATTTTCCCTTTGAATAAAACAGTTAAGACTGTACTATTCCAGCCGTCCACTATGGCCATACCCTCAAAACGACTGAAGCAGATGTCAGTAAATCAGATTCACTTCTTTCTACGAAGGCAAAACTTACAAGGAATTTGGTTCTGAAGTTCTAAAAATTGGAGCCAGAAAGTAAACCTCCACCAAAATGTTCTTCTATGCACCAACTCGCATTTACGTAAGATGTCACACACTGACGAAAACGCAGCTCCCCTGAAATAGGGGTTCCCAGGGACGGAACCGCTTGTGTGTGGTTATGTTTATCCATACCGTTTATAACTGGCAGGTTAATCCAAACTTTATGGTGGGATCTCAAGAATCTCGGAGTGGGAAGTGACCATAAAAGATATTCTAGTCCAAACCCCACAGGATACTTGAACTTGTTCTCCATGGCTCTCACAGTGATGAGACACTTACTGCCTTCCAACACAGTCCATTCTGTTTCTGGGCATTAAGTGAAGACCTTGAAGCAATGAAGTGAGTCCTATTTTTTTTTAATGGTTGACTTAAGTAATCATTTGAGAGCTCAGTATCTTCTAAAACCCATAGCCTCTGAAGAATCCCAAGCTAAACATATACTCGAATATTCCTAGGGTTCCCAAAGACAAACTATATTAAACAAATACAGAGCACAGGCAGTAGAGTCAGAATGCCCGCCATAAAATCCAGGCTCTTATCATGCATTGTGAGAACTTTGGCAAGTAACAGAATCTCTCTAAGCTTTCATTCTTCTGCAAAATGGGGAAAGACCCACCTCCAAGGGTCACTGTAAGGAATAGCAAAAATCATCATCATCATCATCATTATCATCATCATCATCATCATCATCATCATCCAACTAAAGCACATAGCACATAGCCTAATGCATATCAGGCTCTCAAGAATTGTGTTATTACTCTTACCTGCAAAATCTTTGCTATTCATTTTGAGCCAGACTGTTCAAGTTTCATATCAACAAAGCATGACCAAAAAAAAATCAAAAAATCACCATCTGGTAAGGCAGTACCTGTACATGAAAAAACTTTTTGTGGCACTTGAATATATTCCCACACGGCTTAATGTCAGGACAAAGCTCACAATGAAGGTGCTCTTCGCTATTGCTTATATTATAAGTTGGGAGTTTTGTTCAATACTCTGCATTAATGAGGGAGCTTCTTAGGATAATATTACAACAGAGAGTGCAAGAAATACCAGTGAGGTCAATGCAGTTCTATTAACTGTCATCTAACACAGAAATATTTTCCTTGAATACCATTAAAGCTTTCTCCTTTTCTTTGTTCTGCTTTTTGAAGGCAGTAGGAACCCAAATTTCCCTACCAATAATTTCTGTTTTCGACTTGGCAGCATAATGATATTAGACTTGAGGAAAAAAAAATCACCTTGGCAATGTCTTCTTCAGAGAGTTTTTACAAAAGATATTTTGTTAGGATAAATTGCACTAAGCAGGTTCTTTAAGTAAGCAAAACCAAATCAGCTTGTTACTAAATGACCTGAGTAGCTTTCTATTTTTTAAAGAGAACCGACCTGGAGAATGCTACACCCTTTAAATGAACATTTTATTAAAATGGAGGATATGAAACAGAAGGGTAATTAGACAAATAAGTTGCTCTTTGCTCTCCTGCTGATAGGGTAAACCCAGAAGACTCTCAGAGTTCCCGCTGCCATGTATAAATCAAAACACAAGCTGGGGTTGTGGCAAAACAGTTCTGGGATAATTTTTCTTTATATCCTGGGGGCTCAAGACAACTGACTGAAGAGATATAATGGCAGCTAAATGAATACATATATAATTTGTGTTCTATCTCGTATACACCCATATAGGTACACACACACACACACACACACAATGCCTTCTCTAAAAAGTAGAAATAGGAAGTATACTCTATGAATTATGATGAGATAGCTCAGAATGAATAGGGCCTCTGGATAAATAATCTTCTAATGGAGAAGAAGAGAAGCTCCTACCATTTCTTCCACCCAAAGATTTCCTAAACATTAAGTCAGCCCTATTAGTTCATGAGTCAGAGCAAAAGATGAGGGCCTCACCTTCTAGAAAGGCTGGCAATGATTTGCCAAGCTAATATTTAAGCAGGGTATAGATGACACGACCCTCTTAAGAACCACCCAGGGATGAAAATAAAAGGTACTTCTACATCCTCATATGTTTCGAGGTTAACTTCTTTCCCTGGGAACCTTGTATCCAGAGACAGACACTTACTCGGTTATTCTGTAAAGACCTCTTCTGGACTGATCCCTGCCACCCGTCTACTCCCAAATGAACATTTGGCACCACTACCATCTCACTGTGCTGAGCACGGGCAATCAACTCGAGGCTGGAGCAGTAAACACCCCCTGTTTGGCCAAGACTTGGAACAAAGCTTGAAAGAGATACAGAGCCTGAAAGATGACGCACCTGACTTTTAATCCCATTCCTACTCCATCTGCAACGAGGGGTCACTGAGTAAGTCACTGAAATTCTCTGAGCCTTGGATTCCTCATCTGATTAATGAGAATCTCACACTCAGGGTCCTGCTGGGTGAGGCTTTAAGGTGATAACGGAACCTTAATATCCTGTGCCCTTTCCACACTGGTGACTTATTCCAAATACTGACTCCCATCCTCTGCTTTGACTTTATCCTAAAGAGAGAGACTGACAATTCAAACACACCCTTTAAACTGCCTACCTGGGCTCTTGACGCTTGTATTTCATAGACTTTAAAAAGTGAGGGAAATATTAAGCATTTCTGCAATAGAAACTTTCTTTAAAAATGTCAAATCAGGCGCCTGGGTGGCTCAGTTGGTTACGCGGCAGACTTCAGCTCAGGTCATGATCTCACGGTCTGTGAGTTCTGTGAATTCGAGCCCCGCGTCAGGCTCTGTGCTGACAGCTCATCAGAGCCTGGAGCCTGCTTCAGATTCTGTATCTCCCTCTCTCTCTACCCTTCTCCTGCTTATGCTCTGTCTCTATGTCTCTTAAGAATAAATAAACATTAAAAAAAAATTTAAAAATGTCAAATCATATATGAAAAGCAAATGTGCTTATATATAAAACATTTAAGTATGTTATTGGTTTTATTCTTTTTAATGACTCATTTTTCCCCACGAGAAAGTATTTAGAAAGCATCTAAAATTATATAAACTTGCTCTCCTCCTCTCCTGGTTGTGTCAATATTTTTATTTTAAAAATGTACCAACCAAACTTCAAATCAATCTGACTGGTAGTAATAGAGCAATCTGTGATAAGATTTCACATGCTCACAGAATAAAACTCTACTGACAATGCTCCAATATATTGATAAGAGATGGTTGGACTGTGAGAAAATACAGAGGAAGTTTTTCAAACACAGGCAAAAATGCATGAACCAGACTTCGGATCCTAAGTATTTAAATACCTATTGGTGACTCCACGGTTCCTTCCACTCTCACTTCTATTAACTGTGGCAAAAATAACATACTTCCTCTTTTTCGGAAAGATGAAAAGCATCCAAAGATTTATCCAGTTAGGACAAAATTTATAAAATGGCACAACTTACTAGCCAAGTCTACAAATCATAGTTCCTAGTAGCCTCACAGATATGGTCAACCCCATCATAATAATTACAAGTACCTTTGTGTTTCTAGAGACATTGTATCATTTTCTTTAAGTAGGCTTCACACCCCAGCGCAGAGCCCAATGTAGGGCTTGAACTCACGACCCTGAGATCAAGACCTGAGCTGGGATCAAGAGTCAGACACTTAAACAATGGAGCCACCCAGGCACCCTCATTATATCATTTTCTAAATACAACTTAGAATAGAAGGGATGAGAAAGAATGTAGTCTAACTTGCTCCCCTGGGCGTACGGATGTGGACACAGAGCTGAACAGACTTCCCCCAAAATCACAATGCTAGGTAGTGGAAAAATCACAATTAAAAGCTAAAGCATGGTATTTTGCCAGACGCATGAGAGAAGTTTGGTTAATATTTATGGAGGCGTACTAAAAGTTATTTCTATCCTCTTTAAGTTTTTCCCCGATGCTCTGTTATCAAGATTCCCTTAGTAAAATTTAATGTACCGATGAGATTAGTAGAATTCTTATATTTCTTTGTGTACATTTTAAAAAGTGCATTATTTGTCCATTTTCTCTGATAGATAGAGGAATGAGCCCTCCTTTCTTCATCTCAACCACTTCCCCTATGTTACTGATGGTGAAAACTTCTGCTTGCTTTGAAGTCCCTTTTTCCCTTTAATGCTGTTGTCTTTCTTTGCTTGACCTAAAGGTAAAATATTTAAAACTAAATTGCCTTATGAAATTTCAGAACAAATGTTCACCTACCGTGTTTCTATAAAAAGTAAGGAAGGACCCCTAAGGTTATTGATATTGCCGAAAAATAACAAAATTTGTATGATTTTGTATTAGTCCAGCAGGTCAGGATAATCTATTCTATCCAGATTCTAACTCATACTGTCACCCGCCAACGTACCCTGTGTCTAAATTAGCTCTCTGGGTTTTACAAAAACCTCACAAGGTAATTTCTGTCTTCAGTCCCTCGCTCACAAATAAATAGACTTGAGCAGTTCTCAGAGGTCCGGTGACGTGGCCAGGTTCAGGAGGTGGTAGAGCCACGACTTGAATCAAGGTCCACCTGACCCTGAAGCTTGATCCTTACTGTTTCCAGCAACAAGAGCTAATATTAATTTCATCCTTATTCTTACGTCGTGCGGTATGGTGAGCCCTTAACCTGTAGTTTCTTATTGGATATTCATAACATTTTATTCGCAAATACTACTATTACTACCGTCATTTTCCAGAAGATGGAACAGAAGATTAGAAAGTTTAAGTATCCCCCTTTTTTTAAGGCAAAGGGCAATCCATTTTTTTGGCATGAAATAGCTAAACTGGTCCTCCATGCTTCCGTGATTCGCCTATGCTTTGGCATGCACGCTGGCCTGGCTGGGGAACCTAATGCTGTGTATAATCGTGGGCGCCTTGCTCTCACACGCAAGAGTCAAAGAAGAAGAATACTTGAGTTGCCAAGGTGAAACCTGTCATACCAATAAACAGCAAAAAGCCCTTTAATCCTTCGATCAGTGAATGTTATACCTAAATAAAATAATTATTGCTTTCATAAAACGTCTCTGTTGGCCACTGACAGAGAGTAAACTGAACCAGTATGTCCTGCAACAGCCTTTAAATAACCAAGGAGAGAGATCAAAATAAAAATAAATCTTGACCAGATTTATAGGTGCACCTTGATTAGTTCTTGCTTTTTTTACCTTCAAATAAGCAATACCTGAAAAAAAATGAAAAGGGAACGTTGGGACCAGATATCGTGTAACAGATGGATTTCCTCTGACATACAGGAGGGTGTAATGCTGACAAAATAATGCCGGCCCATCTCCGTGAGGTTTACTGGCCAAGTAGAGCCCAGAAAAAGAAAAGGGGATTTTTCAGGATGTAGAATGGCACAACCATTTGGATTTGAACAAACTCTCGTTTTTTTAACTGTACTTCTTGAAGTTTTGGGTGTTTTCTTTTTTTTTTTTAACGCTGTAGCATTTTGTTATTTGCTCCACACAACAAATTATTTGTTTCAAATGATAACAATTTCTTGGCTCAAAAATTCTAACATTCGATTCAAAGTTATTTCATTCAGACATAATTCTGGGACTGGCTAATGAGAAGGCGTATCTTCTAAGAATTTAATTGTGCACAACACGATGCAATTGGGGCTGTTTACCCCCACTAAGCCATCGCTTCCCATTGGCACCCTACGTCATTAGTAGAAATATCAGTCAATAAAACTGGGGATTATTGTGTTTAAGGGAGTGAAAGTTTCATTTTTTCTCTAAACCACCGTTTTAATGAAAACTTCTTTATTTCCCTCAGGCAGCACTTTATCTAAGATGTATTTGGCTAGTTGAATCAAAATACCTGGTGAAAGAAAGAAGGTTCCCATCAAAGCTGTTGAAATCTGATTTCATTTCGGATTCTAGAACTAATGTTGTTTTTTGTTTAAATAGATTTTGTCTGTCAATTTCCAGACCTGCTGTGCCATCAGCCTGTATGGACTGCTGTGGTCAACACGGGGGTTGTAGCGGCAAATTTTATTACGGGCTGGTAATTGAATTGAACAGGTTTACATTTGAATAGATTTACTACATCATGATCTCTGACATACTGCACGGGACTGAAATCCCTCTCCATCCATAAAGATACATTTAAGACAGTATCATTCTCTCCAGGCCGAGGAGGCCAGTCTTGAGCCAAGGAGATGGCCAAACATAATCGTGCATTTATATGCAGGGTGTAATGCAATATTTCACTGCATTTTTAAGTACAAAAGAAAAGGAATATTCCATATTTACCATAGCCATCCTTTGGGGGGGAGGGGCTTAGAGAACTGGTATTTCCCCATCAAAGTGGGCATAAGGAAGTAAAGGAAAATAAATTATTATTTGAGTGTATCAGCAACAGCAGCAATTCCCTTGAAAACAGACCCTCTAAAGGCTTGATAAGGGCAACTGAAGAGGTGTGAATTACAGATAAGCTCTGTCCCATTTCTTTTCACCAACAATGTTTAATTAAACACAGTTCACACCTCCTCGCCACTCTAACCACCCTTCAAGGCTGCTCCTGCTTAAAAACCACAATGGGGAAAATTATTTAGAGGAAAATTTATTTATTTATTTTCTACTTCCTCCAGAAACCTAGAAGTGCAAAGAGTTGAGTAAACATAGTAGTAAAATGAAACTAGTCAAAAAATTCTACCAGCCTGGAAATGGAGACACATCTCCACATACTTTAGTTTTTGAAAATAAAATCCACATTTAAGACACAGTGATTCGAAGTGCTAACTGATACACTACTTTTATGACACTTTAAAGACATGGATTTGCTCTCTGAAAATGATTCCTCAACTCCCAACTCTTAATTTACCCCTTTTGAAAGAGCCTAAGTTTAGCAAGAGTCTCTCCATGGCTCAGCGAAGTGGCAATATAAAGACCAAAAATTGACCATCAATTACTTATCATTTTATCATGAAGTAGGTTTTGTTTGTCACTCTTTTACAGAATTTAAGGCAATGGTTACGACAAAGCTTTCCACCTCCAAAGAAGTAAGCTGTCACCATCATCCTAACTAAAAGTGAGGTTCTTTGTCCTGTGGGTCGGATCATTATGGTTGGGTTTTTATTTATGTTTTTCTTGTTCGAAACTGTCCCCTCGGCATTTCCACGTAGGTTTTCTCTTGCAAGAGCAATCATATCCGGCTTGCTCACCGCTGCACCACTGCAGTCTAGGGTGGTGCCTGGCACGCTGGAGAAAGTTAATAAATCTGTGGCAAGGGCATTTAAATGTAAAATATATCAACTGTGAAGAATCCTAAAGGCGCCAAAGGCTGTACGGTGAAAAGGGAGAGTACCCCCTCCTCACTGGCTTTATTGCGTCACTCTGTTCCCCATCTTTATGTGTCCTTCCTTCTTCTTCTCCCTGTACACCCCACCATGAAGCGTATCTCCCTTCTAGCATTCTTTCTCCCTTCTCTCTCTCCAGATATTTTCGTATGAATTACTAAGATATAAATGTTTATAATTTTACTTCATATAAATATATATTCTTATATAAAAATATATATACAGTGAGCCTACTACTGGAAAATTTGTGCTTTATTTTTTTTTTACTTGGCAATACATTTTGTGTCACCTTTTCATTAGACTACAATGTCTTAGACAGTTATGCACTCTCTGTTTGTAGCTTTCCCCACCCTGCCCCCCAGAGGAAGAGGGAGTCAAGATGAGAAGAATCTGAGACAGTCTTCTTTGTTGCTAGTCTAATGAGGCACTAGTTCTTAGTGGTCTAGTGAAGGTTTGAGAAATATTTCATGAATTCCACATACCCAAATATAACTGACCCATTCATCTTTCTATGACACTATTCACAGTAAAAATCTGGTATTAAGAACAAACCAGGAGAGGCGCCTGGGTTGCTCAGCTGGTGAAGTGTCCAACTTCAGCTCAGGTCATGATCTCACAGTTTATAGGTTCAAGCTTCGAGTCAGGCTCTGTGCTGACAGCTCAGAGCCTGGAGCCTGCTTTGGCTTCTGTGTCTCCCTCTTTCTCTGCCCCGTCTCCATGGGTTCTCTCTCTCTCTCTCTCTCTCTCTCTCTCTCTCAAAAGTAAATAAAAACATTTAAATCATTAAAAAAAAAAGAACAAAGCAGGAAAAATTATGAGATCTAGGAATGCCATACCTAATTGAAGCTCTGGTTTGTTCTTCAGGAATAAACACTTGGATTTATTTGGATTTAGAAGTTAAAAAATAAAGGATCTCCAGGAACAAAATGTATAAAGTAATAGGGCCAACGCCATGAACGAAGTATATACTATGACTCAACAGAAACAATACATTTAAATGTAATTTACCTAACTTTCTTTCAAACTTCGATGACCATATTTTCATTTTGTTACTTTATAAAATTATCGTATTTTTAAACTCTGACAAATTTTCTGAAGAGAAATAAATAACAAAACCTAAATGCAGTAAAAAAAAATGCACACCTACAACACACACACACACACACACACACAGATGTATTTAAAAACAAAAACAGAAGCATATCTAGGTCGCCCAAAGAAAAGAAAAATTTATTTCTAAGCTCCAAGCTAAAATGTTAGTTTCCCAGGCCATGCCGAAATATACGACTATTTCAGGACCTTGGATGTGGGTGGAAGAAGTGAATGAATTCTAGAATCTGACTCTGTGTTCAGCTCTGGGCTCCACCACTTGCTAGCTGTGTGAGCTCAGGCCATATTGAATACTTGCTCACTGTTAATATTTTGTGTTTATTGGCGTTATCCCTAAGTGAAAGCAACAATTTTAGTATCATTATTACAAGCACTTTATAATAGAACTTAAGTCCAAAAGAGAAGACTGGAAAAAAAGAAAGAGTGTTTTACACCTAAAATTATTTTTTTAAGAAAGCGGCAACAATATGAAATGATGGCTGCGTTAATTAGCTTGACTGTGACGATAATTTTACAGTACGCATGCAGATCAAAACATCAAGTCATACACTTTAAATATATATACTTTTTATTTGCCAATTATATCTCAATTAACGACGGAAGGAGAAATCTCTCTGCCAACTTAGAAATGAGAAGATACACGAAAAGACAACAACTAGCCTCTTGGTGTTCTTCGTCCTTCGCCTTCTGCAAATTGTAAAGATAAAAAAGAACCGGAACTACCAAGCATACCTGGTGGGTTGAGCCACACACCTGATGCTTCCCACATTGTCCTTTCCTGTTGATGTCAAGTAGTCGGCCAGGACTTACCAGAAAACTCAGGCGTAAAGAAGTATTCTGTCATCAGATTCAGGGTGCTCACTGTGACCCCCTCTTTTCCCGATTTCTCTCGCATTTCTGGAATCCCTGCACACGCCCCTCCCTCACTCCCAGCCTAAAGCACGGGCCCCGAGCAACGTTTCTTACCTTCTTTCAGCATGCCCACTTTTAAACACTTCATGAAGCGGCAAGCCTGGCAGGATTTACGTCTGCGCTTTGTGATTTCACATTCATTCGTGGCAGGGCAGCTATATTCTATATTACCTAAAACACAGGGTTTGAAGACAAACAGTTAGATTTGCAACACCCAAAAAAAAAAAACGGGCGCATCCCAAAGGCAATGTCTACTCTGTTCACCCTGCCCCTCCCTCGAAACAGTCACCGGAGATTCGTGAGGATGTCAGGAAAGCCGCGAAGCTGTCTGCTCGGTAGCAACCACTTGAGATGCACTGAATAATTGGGAGATATACGGTAAAGGATCTCAAACACTAAAGTTTAAAGTTCGCCTTTCAAACACTATGTTTAGTCTACCCATGCAAAAGAACAGGCTTTCGGAACCTTAGGATCCAAGCGAATTTTCAAACTAGATTATTTCCGTAAAGGCACAAACATCAAAATCGTGTTCTCGTGCCATCAATTCTGGATTTCTTTTGGTTAGGAATGCCCCGATGCATCAGGCTCATTGTCTTCCTGACACTAAGCAGCAAAATCTCACTGTGGAAAAGGAGCAGCAGGCTAACCCGGGGCCTTACAATAAGCTCCTAGAGGGCAGGGACCGAAATGACACGGCTCTTCCCAGGGCCTCACGACACTGTTCTAGGCTTCGAAAATGCTTATTGGGGAGGAGGGAGAGGATGACGAGGACGATGATAATGGTCTTCGCCGTCATCATCATGTTGGTTGCATTATCTGCATAATGAATTCCCAACACTCAAGCTCCACGGAAGGATTATAAATAAAAAATAAACTGCCACGAAACTGTATTTTTAATATCACAGTTGACACCGTTTGTGGTTGCACTTACACACTGGAGTGATAAACATGTAGCCAGAAGAAGATCTAAACTTTAACTTGAAATTTTTTCAATTAATGCCAATGACAGTATGTGGGATGTGCTCTGGGGCTGCCTGGAGCTTGGTAAAGAAGCTGCCTTTAAAATAAAGCCTCTCTCCCGTATCGCACTGTCACACAGTGCTTGAAGGTCTTTCCTTACTTCCTAACCCTTTCCCCTTGTGATTAAGTGCATTAGTATCTTAATGAAAATGCATTCTGTTTATTGCCCTCTTGGGAAGGGGGAGGTCATCACACCAAATGCATAAATTGTCATCAGAGACGGTCCGAGCATAATTGCAATTTTGCTGCTCCATGTTTGCAATACTCAGGGTCCGTCCAGTCCCTTGAAACATGCGCGGATTCTGGTAATTAGCATAGAGTCTGCCTGGGACCGCGGCATTGATGAAATATTTCAGAGTTAATCACACTTTGTAAACACTGATTTATATTGACTACCTTTCTCCAGACTGATGTCTCCTCATTAAATATCACATTAGTGGATTGCAGGATTGTACAAAGACTCAACTACTCAGCAACTGCTAATTCAACAGGAAGTAACACCTAACCACTTATAACTACTGAAAATTGGTTAAGTATGCATGACTAACAATTTTTTAAAAGCTGTGCGTTATAACTTGAGATAAACCTATCAAAACTGTTTGACTAAATTAGCATTCTAACTCAGGGCATTTCTAATAATAAAAGCAACTACTTTTTACCATGAAATTAAATATTAAGAGTAATATTAATGGCATCAACAGAGGTACACACCATCACCTGCTTCTGAGATATTACTAATACCCAGAAAACTGAGGATAAGTTAAAGGAACCAGACTGGCTGGGTAAGGGCTGAGAATAAAAGGATTTAGGTTCTGAACTTTAGATGAACCATTTTTCACTGCTGTGCTTCTTTAACCATCACTGGAAATTTACTTTGCATCTGGGAAGTATTGCTAGTAATTTCCTAGGGATTAATTAGTATTCTACTACCAGATTCTTCCACTCTACATACCTCTTCCTATACTTATTTAAAAAGAAACAGTCTACTCAGTCTTTGCTTTGTTAGAAAGTGCTGAACGATAACTACTAGGGAGAAAAAATGGTTTCCAAATACCGTTTCTTGCCCCTTTTAGCCTAAAGATTCAGTGTGAAGTTGTAACTTTGCGCTCTTTCCGGTATCGAAGCATGACACATACTTTTAACCCAATGCTGGAAACTTCTACCAGGGTGACCCACCATCAGCCCCTGCCCCTACGAAAAATCATCTTTCATTTCAAGCTAGTTCCTCTTTATCTGAAAATTCTATCCTCATCCTCCACAAGAATGCACTTCTGACGGGGACCTAAATCAGGCACGTGTGAGCTCACACCTGGACTGTGGGAGTTCTCTCCCAACTGGGCATCTTGCCTCCGTGCTGTCCCCCTGTACTCCATGCTGCAAACCACGCCCTAGGACTTCTTTGAGTAGGTCGGTACCCTAATTAAAAAAAAATCACTAGATTCCTATGGCCTCTTGAATTAAATATAAAATATTAGATTAGCAAACAAAATCCCCACTCCAATAAAACCCCCATCTACTTCTCCAGCAATATTACAATTATTACCTTAGGTGAACTTTCTGATGCAGCCATCTCAATATATTCATTTTTGTTCTGTGTCCTTCAGACTTCCCTCTGAGAATGATCTATCTTTGCCCCTCTTTTCTTCTTAAAATTACTTCCAAGGCCCAATGTTCAACTCAAATCCCATTCAAATCTTTCATGAAAACCTCTCAGACCATCATAGCAGAAAATGACTTCCTGGTTCTCATATCTTTTCACGTACTCTCATCACATACAGACATGCCGTATTTTGTCATACCTTTTTTGCATGCAGATTACCCATTAGATGGTAAGATCCTGGAGGCAAGGACCATTTCTTAGGCAGTAGAAAAATCTTCCACCGAAAAGTAGTAAATAAGTAAAGTAATATGCTTAGAAAGCTTATATTTTCTCGATATCTCAAGGTCACTGCGATGAATACCAATTACGGTGCTGTAATGGAGTAATGTCCACAAGGTCAAGTAAGCTAGATGTCTCATCAGGAGGCAATATTAAGAACACGAGGAAAACCGTTCCACAGATCAAAAAACAGTATTAGGAAACCGAGTTAATTTTTCCAAACCTTGAAAAGTAGCTTTGAGAAACACGGAAATGCAAGGCAAAACAAGAAGAGATCATTGAGGGGAAAACCAAAAATATACAAAGGCTGCTAGGGAACAAAGTGTGAAAAGAAAAAAAAAAAACCCATAAGAGGCTTTAAAGGAAATAAAAGAGCATCTTGATATGAATAGAATAAGAATAAAAGGAAAATAAAACACAAAAAATACGGATAGATGGCACTAAAGGAGTTAATTTTTATCTTGTTATAGTACTTATTGGAGCCACGCTGAAGAAAATATTTAGGAACGATTCAACAAAAGTCACTAAAATTATGAGTGACCCTTCTAAGAATGACTGTGTGAAGATTTTTAAATTTCTTCGAAAACAGAAGGAAAATTATAAAATTACCACATGAGAATTTTAGGTTATGTATAAAGAAGTACTCTAGTTTCCTTTCTAACCATCACATTTGTAAGTCCTCAATGACGAAAGGAAATGTAGAGGCAGAGAAATGTTTAATAGTGCCTTAAGATGAACTTTGAGCGAGAAGGTATGTCTTATTCGTTCTTGGATCCGTGGGCTTATCGATGAGCCTGCAATTTTGTATCACGTGATGGACTGGGATAGAAAGAAGTAGTTCCTGCTCTTGAGAAGTCTAGTCTTACAGAGGAGATACAACTTGGAAGCAAATAACATTACAAGCTTGTGCGGGGGGCCATGGTTCTGGACTCAGGAAGAGCATCCATGTGCAAATACGTGCGCTCCTGCAAAGACAGAGATTATGCCTAAGAAAGTCAATAAATTCTCAACCTGGGAGCGAATGACTGAACTATGCTGTGAAAAATGAATAAACAAGTACATTGCAGTAGAAGAATCTTCCCAAGGCTATGGGCCACAAACTATGTTTGTAAAAATTTCACTGTGAACGGATAGAAAATACAGTGGTCCTGAGTGTGTGCACAAATGATCTATTTTCAGCTTAAGTGTACAGAAATAGTTTCCGATGAATCGGGTATCCTTCAGCCAAATTTCAGTAAGTTAGTCTTGACGTATGTGAGTGGTAACCTTGATTTCATGAAGTGACGCCAGTTTGTATCTTGAAAAACAAATCGACATTATTTTAAAGAACTTATGTGCTGGAGGGAAACCTCTCTAATTTCGAAGCCCTCCCATCGAGTTACTTAGTTCATCATTGGTGCCCGCGATCACCTACCCAACAAAGTCTTTGATCCATGTGAGAGCCTACACAGATTCTGCCCTTGAAATACTTCCCTGATGCTTTTTCGATGTATTTAAAAAAAAAAAAAAAAGGCATTTTATCCTAAAAATGCGCTGCCCCAAGCACCTGGGTAATAATGTTACATCTATTTTGGTAATGGCTCAAAGACATTACTCCCAGTAGACCACGTGACCTCCACGGGGCCCTTGTTTTCCTTCGATTGCAAAAAGTGGAAACGAGATCAAAAGATTTCCAACAGCAACCGTGGGCACCTGGAATGTTAACACTGGCCAGGCATTCAGGAGGATGCAGAAGTTATTGTTCACAAACCAGGATTCTCATTTCAGACACGGAGTTTTCTTGGAGTATAGCTTGCTATTTTCTGGGACACATTTGTTAGATGGCACCAGGGACTGAATTGGGCACCAACTGAGGACACGACTGGAATTTTCCCAGCTGGGGAAGTGAGCTCTGTTGCAGAGGGAACCAAATCAACATGGAAGCTTTGGGTTTTTGAACCAGGCTGACAAGAATGATAGAGCAATTTATAATATCTCCTGGCAGCTTTTCAGAAAGTCCTGGGCTCTGATTACTTATTTCAGAGTCTTTTATACAATTAGTTTGTAGGCAATATAATTTTCTCACTTACTGCTTAATAGAACCTTGCAGCTAGCTGGCGGACAGAATAACAGGGTGTATGTAAAGCCCCAGCCTGGAGCGCCAGTGGGTAATTTGTATATTCCTTTCAGTCACTTAATGGACTTTTACAGTTTGGCAGTGAAAGGGCTGAATGATGTAAATTAGCATGGCATCTCAAAATAAAAATATATGTCAAATCCTTACTCCCAACCCACAGCACTCAAACACAGTAATGATGCATTTGGCTTCATGTAGTTCCTAAGAGTTGTCCTCTTTTTCATACATACAGACATCATAATTTTAAAGCCAATTTGAAAGCATCTGTGTATTTCCCCCAATTGTTTTAATTTTATTAACAGAACCAAATGGCTTGAGATGACCCACAGGGCGCTCCAAGTGGGGTTTATCCAATTGTTTTCCAACATTAAGTGATTTTAAAATAATGGGATTTGCCTTAGTACACAATTACAGAGCACTAAAAACATGCAGCCAATAATCTGTAGTATTTTTGGTTTAAATGACCAAAAACATTAAAAAAAGAAAGAAAAGCCTAAAAGTTTTTCCATACAGCAGTACAACTTTCTCTCCTTTTCTGTTCTTCCTTGCTTTTAATGCTTCCTTTTTCCTAACTACTTCTGCCCATTCCACCTGAAATTGATATACTACCTATAACTGGGATTATATAATATAGAATAATAGTTTATTACATATCTGTAGTAAAAAGTCATAGTTTCATCAATATACATACTTTTTAATTTTTTTTCAAAGGATCCCAAGTTAGACTTCAAGGTAACTTACCTAGGGACAACTATACCTGTTCGCAAGGGATTGCTCTGAATACTTTTTGAAGCTCCCTTTAGAAATGTCACTAAAATCACTTTATAAACTATAAGTGGGGAGCGGTCAAATTACATTTTATGCATATTCACCCAAAACATCTGACTGCTTTCTTTATCAAAAGACGTGATGGCAAAAGATATTTGTCGATTATTAAATTTTGAATTTACCTTCCAAGTTCAAAGATCTCCAGATCACTGATGGTATTTTGAGAACCTGCCTCAAGCTCTAAGAGAGGATGCCCAAAGGTATCACAAGGAATGGCAGCGTCAGAGTCCCAAAAGGACAGCACACCACCCGTGAAATGGAGGCTGTGGCATACTAAGGCGGGAGGAAAGGATGTCATATCCAGTTAACAGTCATGTCCGGCGCTTATCAAAGGAATTTCATATACAGGGTTATGCCAAAGTCTCACGTTCTTTGCCTTTTTTCCTGCCTCTCTATCCTCTTAAAAAAAAATGAGGTGGAAGATAAGCGGGGATAGCAAAGGTCTTTTGATATTTGGCTCTTTCAGATTCTATAGGATTAAACTCCAATCATCACAAACACAGAATACAAGAGCCATGCTAGTATATTCAGGCACAGACTGCTGCATTTTCACCCTGAAGTTCAGGCCTAGCTCCCACTTGAGAATAGATGATGCTTTGTCTTTAAGGAAAAAAAGATCAGAAAGAAGCCCACAAGCAAGCAGGCTCATAAACACTGAGTGATGTCGACTGACTGGAGACCAAGACCACACACGGTGGTTTTATCTTCCGGTGAACCGAACCGTATTGGGTAGGCCACTGACCTATGGTGGGTATCAACCACCTCCCTGTACGCTATAGCTAACCACAAGATTGTATTCACCTGTTGCATTGAATAAAAAATAGATTAGCAGGAAAGCAGTGTTGTCAAATGGGGGGAAATTATTTAGCCTTGATTTTTTTTCCAGGTGAAACAAAACATCTCCTACCTCAGGGTCTCCCAAATCCATAAACACGGACATTCCTTTCCTGCTTAAATTGCACGATTGTTGACTAAACACGAAGCACTGTGCATACTCATCTCAAAGAAAAGGAGGAACATTACTGTATGCCCACTGCATGTCCATCCTTAACACACTATCTTGCACGGGGCTTAGAAAGACATCTGAAAATAAACGAGTGAAAGCGGAGGAGGGGAGAGAAGAGGAAGAAAAGAAACGGTGGATGAAGGTCCGAAACAGCTCTGCCGCTGACTAGCTGTGTGAACTTAAACTAGGTACCTCGCCTTTACTCCTCTCAGATTACTAAGTACAGGAGAGGAATAATCACGTGTCCTTTGGAACACTGTGAGAATTACATGTAATGTAGGTATTAAAACCATAGATCACGCAAGGGAGAGACACTGTAGGATTTCATCAATTACTAAATACTTTCGCTCTTAAGACCTAAATCTGGAATTTGGCAATATTATAAAACAACCTTCCCCAGATTTACATAAAAGTGTGCAAAGGAATATGCCATTCACCCAGAGAAGCTGAAAGAAAATTTTGTCTCACCAACACGTCTAGTGTACAGGGCTGTATTTTACAGATAATAAGAAGAAAGGAAGAAGAAGAAGAACTCAAGTCATTTTTTTAAAGCACCAAAGTGTCAAAGAAGCAAATGTCTGAGATTTCAACCATACCTCCTTGTGAGCACTTCCTGTCACTCCGCTGGGGCTCCTAAACTGCACATCGCTGGGTGTAATCTGATTATAATCAAGGGTAAAGGATTTGCAAAGCTCTTCCAAATCCCACCCCAGCCTTATCCCTTCCCACAGCCTCAGGTCAATTTCTATCCCTATCCCAAGCCCACCCTTGTCTGACATTTACACTGAATTAGTCCAAATTCCTAGAAAGCAGCATTATCTTTTCTGCTGGTCCTCTTCCTGCGTCTCTTTGATCAAGTCTTCGATGAAGCTTTCCCAGAGCCCACAAGACTGAGTCCTTACGGGTGTAACTAGTTCATCGTACATTTGTCTTCACGTGGGTCATTCTCTTAGAACTCAACATACTTTGGGGCACCTGAGTGGTTCAGTCGGTTAAGCATCTGCCTCTTGATTTCAGCTCAAGTCATGGTCTCATGGTTCATGAGTCTGAGCCCTGCATCAGGCTCTGTGCTGGTGATAGGGAGCCTGCTTCAGTTCTCTCTCCCTCTCTCTCTGCCCCTCCCCTGCTCATTCTCTCTCTCTCTCTCTCTCTCGCTCTCAAAAAACAAACTAAAAATAATAAAAAGAAAAAAAAAGAACTCAACATACTTTATTATTTGTGTCTACTGGATCACCCACCTCTTGTTCCAATTGAATCCCTTGTGCCCAGAAGAGTGTGTAGTCAAGTCAATGACCCACAGGAAGCCACTCAATACCTATTGATTTGATTTTTAGTGATCCTATTCCTCATTCCCTCATTTTAATATTTAGCCCCAAATTATTCTTTAAAAAAAGCTAAGTATAATCAATGAGACAGAGTAAAACTAATAGGAATCTGCTAATAATATATCATTTGGCATTAAGCAACACAAAATTAAAGGATATTAGACTTTGAGAAGAAGCTAATGTCTAGTTGGTTCAGCCTCCCTGTTTTAGAGACCACCAACAGGTATTTATGTACTGATTAAGTTCTGATTGCTGGACTTTCTTAACAAGGATATGGACTAATTAATTGCAAAAAAAAAAAAAATAGACTAAAACTCAAATATCCTGACATCCAGTCCAATGCTCCCTAAATTCCCTCATTAAAATCTGCATATCAATACCTATTATGAACACTAAGAGTGCCAGGCACTATTCTATGTGTTTTACAGATATGAACCCCATTTGGAGGATGAGAGAATTAAGGCACTGAAAGTCCGTGCTCTTAACTATGATGCCTGACTCCGATCTTTTGAAAGTAATTGAGTATTGTTCGAATGGAAATAAAAAACGAAATCCCTATCTTCTGAGAATGTGCTTGGTGTAGTTGTTGTTGCTATTGTTGCTGGTTGGAAAGGAAATTTTGATGCCTTGGAGTCCTAAGATAAGGGTGGATCTTGGCATTGTCCTTTGCTGTTGTCAGACTTATGGTACCAGGGCAGCTGTGGGAGAGGATAGGGTTGCTTTTGGGGAATGGAATCTCTCAACACCTCAAAAAGAAATCCCTCAACTTGTCTGTACCACTATGGTTTGTGGCCAGTTTAATTCCACAGAAACCAAACAGCCATGTCACCAAAGCAACAGGTGTCAGGTTGTAAACAATGCATTTTAAAGATCCCAAAATAATGCTATTGTTTGTGGTAGGAGAGAAAAGTAATCCACACTCAACGGGGTGTGTTCTGAAATGCATTTAAAAAAGGAATAATAAATGTATAATAAAAACATGCTCACTGATGATGGACAATATAAATATCTCTCATCCAAGGTAACCAGAAATTCAATGTTTTTTGGTTTTGATGTGATGACATCTTCTCGGAAAAGGCAACTGTTCTTCTGTAGCATAGAATACATTCCCTACGTGATGTGTGTAGCCACTCCGTCTCAGTTTTTAAAATCCTATAGAGTAGGGATGGTGTCACAGAAGTATTCATAAAAGACCTCAGTGATGACCACTGCCATAAGAAAGACGATAGATCTGAGGCAACCATAACCCCCAAATTTGCTGTGTGCTCAGTATTCAACGGCAACCTTTACAGGTGCTTGCTCTAGCTACATGAACTTTGATGAGTTTGCTCATCTCTTTTTTAAAAGATATGACTAAAAAGCTGCCTAACAAAATACTTTAGGTGAAGGAAATGCTAATAAATTCTAATGCATTCACTATTTTTTAATAGAAAGATACATTTTGCAGTGGGAGTTACCAAACAGTACAGGAAGTCCATATGACAAGCAAGGAGGCATTAAGATCATAGCCTATGTGACAAAGCAAATGATTCTTTTTTTTTAATTAAAAAAATTTTTAAGTAATCTCTCTACCAAAGTGGGGTTCAAACTCACAACTCACGACCCCAAGATCAAGAGTCATATGTGTTTTCAACTGAGCCAGCCAGGTGCCCCAACGGACTCTTAAATAGAAATTTGAGTTCATACCAATCCTGAAATTTCCCTTGTAACTTCAACAAGTAAAAGCAAGCACGTCTTTTCCTAATACTACCCTTAAATGCTTCTGTTCTTAAGCGCCATCCATGTGCCAAGAACTTTGTCAGAAAAGAGATATTGGTATTACAGACTTACTTCTTTCAAGATCAAGTTGATGTAATCAATGAGTATCTATCTGTGTCCTC
Organism: Paguma larvata; assembly: GCA_030068075.1. Taxonomy (NCBI): domain Eukaryota; kingdom Metazoa; phylum Chordata; class Mammalia; order Carnivora; family Viverridae; genus Paguma; species Paguma larvata. Next base: position 43,562,232 of record CM057840.1, read on the forward strand.
CAAAGCTGGTATGGACTTGGGGAAACCCTGCTGGACACAGTGATGGTAAGTGATCTGTCCTTAAACCACAGAAGGCAGTACAATAATGGTTACAAGATAAGATATGAGTCAAACTGGGTTCAAGTGCTGGTTCTACCATTTGCTGTCGAGTCAAGAAGAGCTTTTAAATTTCAAGTTACCTTCTTCAGGAGTGAAAGATGGATCATACCAATGGACACCTTTATGGTGTTGCTATGAAAATCAAATGAAATCGTGTACTCAAGCGCCTGAACCAGAATGAACACGGATTCTCAATAGTAATGACAACATTGTAATTGTACTCAGGGCAGGGATTCAGGATGCAGAAGGGCTAGAGGGGCTTTACAAGTGACTGGATGCTGGTTCTCGGTGCAGAAGTAAGGAAACACTCGCCAGAGAATTTCTTCTGGTCTGGTGCAAGAAAGCTAAAAGGCATAGACTCGATGTCCAGATCTCAGGCACGTTATGAGAAGCACAAGAAAACAATTATTCAAATGAGTACAGGGGAAAATTAGCAGTGGGCAAAGGGGACTCCTCGTGTGGTGACAGCCCAGAGGAGGCAGGGAAGGCTGGGGATACCTGTTTAGCTCTCGCTCCTCCACAGAACAGCAGAGTTTGACACATGTTTTTTCTTAAAAGCCCAGATAGTAAATATCTCAACATTGAAGATCATTCAATCTCTACTATGACCCCCCAGCCATCTGGTAGAAGCACAAAAGCAGCCACTAACAATACAAGAATGGGCGTGGCTGTGTTCGAATAAAACTTTCTTGGTCAAAATTTCTTTGGCCCCCCAGACCTTAAAACACATGGACAAAAGGCAGCAATGATTAAAAATTCAAACACACACGCACAACACACACACACACACAGGCAAAACTTCTTTACCCATTATTTCCTTTCTTACCTATAACCCTGTCCAGTAGCTTCCTACAAGTAGGCGCAGACATTACAAAAGAAATCTTAGTAATCTGATAATATCTCAGAAGAACAAATGGCAGAAGTTGGAAGGCTTTTGCTTTAAGCATCTATAAAATTTGAAACTGTTCTCCGTATAAAAACATAGTCTGAAGACTCTGGGGGACAGTGAAGGCGTTCCAGAAGCAAGGAGGTGCCTTGGGAGTAGTGAAGATGCTTTGGAGGCAAAAGGAAAAAAAAAAGGTGCAATCAAGGACAAAATTTTGGGCTAGATTCATTCCTTTGAAGATTCTTGTACTTGCCTCTGATCTTCTTCAAATGAAAACTATGTGAATAGTTTGCATTGAAGAATGGATATCAGAATGTAGACTTGGCTGTGCTTTCAGATTCACTCCAAAGGTACATTCCGATTTCAAGCTCTAAATTCTAAATTAATCAAAATTTCCTGTGTACTAAGTCTTTTTCTTTTCTTTTTGTATTATTATTCAGCTGTGTCTTTATTAAAAGGTATATTAGAATACAGTGGTCTCTTTAAGCTTATTCAAACCAAAATAAAACAAGATGTAATCCCCAAGAATATAATTTTTTTCTTTAAAAATACAGATACATTCATATAATCACATTTCTCCCCCTTCTTCTGACTAGTATTCATCACAAGAAAAAAAGAGTTGTTCTCTGGGCAGTCGCAAAGTTTATACAAGCAGACAATCATTTTCACATCGAAACGAGAGAAGAAATAAGCCTCTCTCCTTCCGAAATAAAGAATTAAAGAGTCGGGGAAGTATTATCGGTGGTGGATGTGGAGGTATAATTTTAGGATCAACCTAAAACTAACAACTAAAAATCCAGAGTAGCAGGGGTGCCTGGTTGGCTCAGTTGGTTGGGCGTCTGACTTCAGCTCAGGTCATAATCTTGCACTTTGTGAGTTCGAGCCCTGCATCTGGCCTTGTGCTGACAGCTCAGATCCTGGAGCCTGGTTCAGGCTCTCTCTGCCCATCCCCTACTTGCTCTCTGTCACTCTCTCTCTCTCTTTCTCAAAAATAAACATTAAAAACATAAGTTAAAAAAAAGTCCAGAATAGTAAAATGAGTGTCGACAGACAAAAATCAGGGAACTGAGACAGATTGAAGAACTGAACCCTCAAACTTCATATAAAGGGGGTTTATAAAAATGAATTAGGAAAAAATAGATCTTTTTAAGTCATATTTCTGACTGTCTCTTTTTTCAAAAACCTTTTCTATTATAAACCTTTAATGTTATCTAATCATAACTTCAGAAATATTCTTAATTCTCCACTTTTATTTTATTCTATCAGCATAATAGAAAGTTTTACCCATGGTCTAAAAATCCTTCAGAAAACTTCAGTCTAAAATTATTTGATGTTTTAAAAGTTTAAAAACTATGCAAGGCGGGGTAAGGAGTGATAAGGAGCACAGGCTCCTGGCTCACACTGTCTGAGATCCAGTTGCTTTGGGGCCATTACTTCTCTGTGCCTCAAATTCCACAAATATAAATATGATAGTATAATAGTATGACAGTAGTATCTACTTCCTCGGGATAATGGAAGAATTAACAGAACAATTAGTGTAAATCACTTGGAACAATGTGTGAGACATTGTAAAACCTGATATAGTCATTATGACACGTTAATGAATTCTTCATCTACTATTAGGGGTTAAGGCATTGTGGGCAACTCAAGAGGCTGAAAACAACTATTTACATTGTCCACGTATGTAATTATTTATGAACAGCCTAAGGAGGTAAAAGATTAGAACTTCAAATTCAGGGAGTATCTGAAACCCCTCAAAGATGTTTAAACATTCACCTCACACTCATTAGGATGGCCAATACCGGGGAAAAAAGGGAAGGGAAGGGAAGGGAAGGGAAGGGAAGGGAAGGGAAGGGAAGGGAAGGGAAGGGAGGGGAGGGGAGGGAAAGGGGAAGGGGAAGGGGAAGGGGAAGGGGAAGGGGAAGGGGAAGGGGAAGGGGAAGGGGAAGGGAAGGGAAGGGAAGGGAAGGAAAGGAAAGGAGGAAGGAAGGAAGGAAGGAAGGAAGGAAGGAAGGAAGGAAGGAAGGAAAGAAAGAAAAAGAAAAGAAAGAAGGAAAGAAAGAAAGAAAAGAAAGAAGGAAAGAAAGAAAGAAAGAAAGAAAGAAAGAAAGAAAGAAAGAAAGAAGGAAAAAGAAAGAAAGAAAGAAAAAGAAAGAAAGAAAGAAAGAAAGAAAGAAAGAAAGAAAGAAAGAAAGAAAGAAAATGCTAGAAAGGATGCAGAGCAATTGAAACCATGTGTACTGTTAGTGGGAAAGTAAAATGGTGTAGCCATTATGGAAAACCAGTCAGTATGAAGGTTCATCAAAAAATTAAACGTAGAATTACCATTTGATCCAGAAACCCCACTTCTGGAAATCTATCCAAGAAATTGGAAACAGGGTATCAAAGAGATACTCCTACACCCAGGTTCACTGCAGCATTATTCACAACAGCCGAGAGGCAGAAACAACCTATTGTCTTTTGATGGGTGAATGGATAAAGCAAGAATGGTAGAGACATGTGAAGGAATATTATACAGCCTTGAAAAAGACGGAAATCCTGTCATATATGACAACATGGCTATCCCGAGGACATTTTGCTAACTGAGACAAGCCAATCACAAAAAGACGAATACTGTGTGATTTAGAATATGGGAGGTCGACGTAGTCAAACTCATGGAAAGCACAAAAGTGGTTTCCAGGGGCTGGAGGGGGAGGGGAATGGGCGAGGGGAACAGGCGGTTGTTTAATTGGTGTAGAGTTTCAGTTTTGCAGCATAAAAACGTTTAAAGATTTGTTGTACAATAATGTGCGGTTAACTAATAATACACTGCACATCTAAAAATGGTTAAGATGGCAATTTTTATCTTTTGTGATTTTTACGGTACATGTGTATTTTCTGTTATGTGGTTTTTACCACGATAAAAAATAATATAAATAAATGCTGAAACATCGTTTCGATATAAACACTTTTAACGTTGTGTAAGTGAGCTCCATGACTAGGCCTTCACATTCCTGAATCCCGTAATCGACAACTTGGAAAGCAAGTGGATTAATGCAGTGGGGACACTTTACCACATCTGAGATACTATCTAATGATTTCAAGTAATATATCGGGGAAAGGGAGCACTGCCCTGGGCTTGTTAACAGCAAAGGGAAAAAGTTCTGACCCATGCCATGAAAGCCCGCCCTGCCATGCCTTACGCCCCCCCTCACAGCTTCGAAGACTTGAACTGGAACCAGTTACTCATGTTTCCCTACCTCAGGACCCAGCAAATCATCCTGCGACGTATGCTCCCACAACTAACTACCAAACGACCCACTTTCACGTCAACAGGAAGCGGAGACCACAGAACTCTCCCCGCTCATTCTTTCTTTACTTTCCTACCTCTAGGGTGAACGTTGTAATCTCCTGGAGTTAGCTGTCACTAACTTTGAGTTTACTGGAGGAAGGGTCTTATCATGTAATTACTTTAATATATGCACTAAAGCGTGCATTTTGAAAATACAAAGCACAGATATCATAGGTATCATTCCTACTATAGCGTCGGAGGCTCTTCTAACATGGTAATTTGTCAGTTGTTTCTCTGAATAAAACAGCCTTATTTTTCAGGGCTGGGTTCTGGGTCAAGGGAGAACAAGAATGGAAGAATGAAAGCTATTAGCATAGAAAGGGGAGCACTGGTAGAGGGAGCAGTTTATCTAGTAATCAAAACAGTGGAACAGTCACCAGGTAACTGGAAGAAAGTCCATTGGTCTATAGGCAAAGGGTCAGCCACATCCCACTTCCTAAGAAGTGCATCACAAATGTAAAATTCGACCGTGCTAAAAGACGGGAGAGCAAATGGCGATTATAAAGACGTAATCGGAACTGATCCTTGAAGTGCCTCAGACCTGAGCGTGAAAACTACACACGGCCCTTCTCAGCGGTGACTTGCCGAGGGGAGTGCTGACGTGCAGTGCTGGGAGGCGTTGTAGATTTGACAACCGGTAGGCTGGGGCAGGCTAAGAAAAGAAAATTACTCACCAACAGAATGCCTCAAAGAAACGGCAACGCACGCGCTTCCTTTCCCCAAGAGAGGGGCTGAACCGGGAACAGATTTGGTGGGTCGCCACGAGAGATGTTGCCAGGCTGCAACCAGAGACGGCACCGGGTCTCGGGCCACAACCAGTACCCTTCCTACCCTGCTGCCACTTCTCAGGACCCCAGCTCAGGTGAAGCATGGGAAACTGATTATATTCTCTGAGGGCAGAGGGTGTCAGTCAGAAAGAAAGAAGTTTACAAATATAAATAAAGGAGAGCGAGGCCTCTTGCTTATGCACGTACATGTAGAGACGATCCCAAATTACCTCCTGATTTTTGCTGAGTCTATCATGCAGGCCATGTCGAGTAGAAGCAACAGAGACTATATTAATATTACAGATACATCAGTACTTTACAAGTATTAAGACAGAGCTAAGTGTTTTTTGTTTGTTTTTAAGTAGGCTTTCAAGTTCAGCGTGGAGCCCCGTGTGGGCCCTGAACCGACAACCCTGAGATCAAGACCTGAGCTGAGATCAAGAGTCAGAAGCTTAAATGACTAAGCCACTCAGGTGCCCCAGAAGGTACAGTTAAGTTTAAAAAAAAATTACTAAAACATTTGTCCTTCTATTAATTGTAATTCTTGTACTTTTAAAAATTAGTGATACCATTAATACAAATATCCTTTTTTAAATAAATAAAAATAAATATAATGTAACTTCTAGAGGAACATAAAATGCATACCATATCACATCCCAACCACTGCAAAGTAACACAGATGTAGGAAAGAATGTCACTCATTTTGCAAATATATTGCTATGAAAGTGAATTCTGTCTGCCTAATTTGACTAATTAACACATCTCACTAATTTGACAGCAAACTATAGGTGGAAATTTTACCATGTCATAAAAAGTTTCACTAAAAATTCACTTCCTCCCTAAATGCCATTGACATGTACCCCTTACACAGGACAGGGTCGTATCCAGGTCCACTCAACGGGTAAACTTGCCCTAAGAATCAATAGCTAAAATGATATGTCAATTTTAAACGACTTTCACAAACTCCAGTAACATGATGAAGTGTTTAAAGAGCATGTAAATGACACCAGAGACTGTCATGTCACAAATTTGAGTTCCTAATATTCGAAGGACAGAAATACAGTTAGGATAGTTCAATATTCTTCTATTTTCTTTTCTTGGATCAAAGATCAATCGTGCAATTTGATCTCTGAGAATAATCTGTCTTATTTCATACAACTCAAGATCCAACGTTTTGTCAGTTACTCTGTTACTTTGTTTTAATTTACTTTGATTCTGCTTCCCAATTTGCTAACACACAGGAATACGACACAGGGAACAGTGAGAAGAGAGGAGAAAAATGTGATCCCTCAATAAATAAAAACATTCTGAAAACTGAGAGAGTACACTTAAAAGATCACCATGATCGAGAACTTGCCTTCAGTTTAAGCAAATAGTATGTATGTAAAGTTGCCGAAAGAAGTCCTCTGGGTTCAAAATCCTGGTAGTCAATGTTGCCTTACAAGAAGGGCACCTGGGTGGCTCGGTCGGTTAAGCAGTCCACTTTGGCTCAGGTCATGATCTCTCGGTCTGTGAGTTAGAGCCCTGCATCGGGCTCTGTGCTGATGGCTCACAGCCTGGAGCCTGCTTCAGAATCTGTATCTCCCCCTCTCTCTGCCCTTCCTTTGCTCATGCTCTGTCTCTATGTCTCTCAAAAATAAAATAAAAATGCTAAAAAAAAAAAAAAAAGTTAAAAAAAAAAAAAGAAGAAGATAAACTGGGGTGTTTGGGTCTGGCAGTTACCCAGCAGTCAAATCGAGCCCTAGGCATGTTTTTGTATGGCCCCAAGCTCAGAGTGGTTTTTATATTCTTAAACAGCTTAAGAAATAAAACAAAGCCAAGCCGAGTATGCCACAGAGAAGGCATGTGACCCACAGATCCTAAAATATTTACTCTCTGGCTCTACAACCCTTGAGAAGTGATGACAGTTTAGGTCCGTTCCTAAAAGTCAGAACAAGCCACAGAAAAGAAATCACTACCCATCTATCCCAAGAAGTGGGTTCATTAAGTCAAAACTAAGACAGATGATCTGTAAATAATGCTTTTTCCTAAAAGATCCATTCGCATAATACATATTCTCTACCAACCCAGAAAGTCTGCACTATAAAGTTTACTGTTAAGATAAACACTGAAAGTTACAATTAAAAGAGCCGGAGTATAATAATGTCTCTTATTTACAATTTGGCAGCATTAATGGATTTCCAAAAATCGGACAAAATTGGCATCCAATGCAAGAAAAGGCGGAAAAGTCCATTAAACTTTAACAAAAGCAAACTCTGAGTTAAAGCAAATGAATTGTACACAGTATTTCTTTTGCAATATTAGTACCAATATTTAATTTAATACTATGTCCAAACTGGTAACTCCTGAGATTCTTCAAGTCAATTGAAACACGTCCATATTACTTTGAGTTTTAATCTTAGAACATACTAGAGTTTTAAAGCGGCCATTTATAAACTGGGGTAATTATTTTCTCTAAGTACTACTTTAGTTAAATAGATAGCATTTTATTATTTTCTTTTTCGGGTGATGTTCAGACACTCAATTTGTAAGTTTCTTCTTCCTCCAGTGTTGCAAATATTCTATTCTGAGACTAAAACAGCACAAATGGCGAAGGAAAGGCGACACCCAGGAAAGATCCTCTAGGGGTATGCCGCCTGCTTCGGGAAAGAGTCAGCAGATCTGCGCCAAAGAGAAGTCAGCACATCAGATCACAGGCTATGCCCACAGCTTTAGCGGATGGCTGGCAGGCGAAAGCCTCATCTTTAATGTTTACGGTGATATTTAGGCTCTTACCATGTCACCTTTAGACACGGACAAAAATAATAAATAAAAAAAACCCACCAGAAGGCTTTGGAAGACTTTACATTGCAAGGGGCCCTTCAACAGGCTAAGGGGTGAAGACCGGTTGGAGCCGACCCCCTTGTGTCCCATGATCCCCAGTACCTGGGACCCTCACATTCTGTGGCTAAATTGCCACCACCCCCATTCTGGGGCCTGCATGGGGCACTCCCCTGAGCCATCCTCTGGAAGGTGACCTGGACTGGACCTTGGGTGCACACATTAGGACGCCCATGCGTGGTCAAGGGGTGGCTGTTTGGAAGGGGTCAGTGTGCCTTGGACATGTGAGCAAGGGTGTCCACGCCATGCATAGGACATAATGGGAGGTCGAGGGGGAGAGAGAAATGGGGTGGGTTGTAGGCTAAGGACCGACCCTTCGTCTACTACCTCTTTCCAACACACAAAATTCCTAGGAGACTAAGAATTCAAAATGCAAAGCTGGCCCCCTAGGTATGTTCATCCAAGAGAAGACTAGAACGTATGTTACTTAGCAGTTTGTGATCTCGATTTCTAAACTTCTAAACATTTACACACACACTATGTGGCTGACCACTGCCCTTCTGTCTCAGGTCCCACAAAGATCCAGAGGGAACTCAGCTCTTATCACGGTCACTCCTACATCTCCTGCCACAAGGGCGGACTGCTTCTTCACTCCTGAATCCCGCGTGCACTGCTTAACTGGGAACCTGAGATTTCACACAGGTCCTAGGACTCAGGCTCCTGTTCTGATGTACCCAGTTTCCCATCCAAAGCCACAGCGGGGGGAAAAAAAAAGGTAATTGATTACCGTAAAACTATATGAAACTCATCGAATTTCCAGTCAGCCCACCCAAATCTGCCTGGTGAAAAAGGACACCTTTGCGAAGAATGGCGGCAGGAAGAGAGGGTTGAGTGTCACAGCATAAGGGAGAGGACTGCACATCCCAGCTCAGCATCAAGGACACCGCTGGGCTGGGGGGTATCTGAACCACCCAGTATCTGAGTACCCCAGTCACATTGCAATCAAATCAGTATCAATCAAAGTTCATAATTTATTGAGCACTTACTATGGGCCAGGTAATTGACAGACATTCTCTCCTTTCACCCTTCCTACCTGGGAAACAAAGGCACAGTGATGTCAAGGTCTCTCAGCTCTAAGTGGCCGAGACTGAGGCACGGTTTTATCTGAACCCAAGACCTGTGCCATAATAAATATCTAAAAAAAAATCCAAATCTGATTTTTTAAGTATACAATTTCCTCTTCATAAAAGTGTGGCTAAAACAAAATGTCTTATCTCTAGCCCAGAAATGAGCAGCTGGTGTGGCCTTATTAGTCATATAAATACATATAAATAAATATATAACTTACTTTCCATATTCTTATAGAGAAACAAAGAGGAAGTTAGAAGTGGGTACGTTAAATGATGAACTATGTATTGACATTTTGGGGGCATATGAAGATGTTTTCCTTCTCTTGCTTCCCTAACTAGAGTCCACGGTACACTCTTAATAGGGAGGTACACACACGAAATTTCCGACTCGTTTATGAATTGGGACTAACAGTGGAATTGGAAAGCAATCAGAATAATGATATCACACATATACATTAATAAGCCCAGAAAATGGCAATGATATCACTGCTGCCACTTTAACCCTGTCAGGTGACAGGACTGTCAAAGTCTTCTAAAAAGGTTTTTTTTGGTCAGCAGAAAACAGAAAAAAACAAAAACATCTTGACTTTTCCCTAAGTGCTGACCTAAGTCAATAGTTTTCCAATGGTAACCTGGAAATAGTCAATAAATAAAATATGCCTTTCTGGTCGGCTTTCCCTGAAATCTATGATTAATTGTCTTTCACAATTGGAATACCACATCCATCTTTGAAAAGAGCAATTCTCATTACTTTTCTTTTTTTATTAAAAAATTTTTAATGTTTATTTTTGAGAGACAGAGAAAGAGAGAGAGAGTGAGAGCGTGAGCAGGGGACGGGCAGAGAGGGAGAGGGAGAGAGAGAGGGATACATAGAATCTAAAGAAGGCTCCAGGCTCTGAGCTGTCAGCACTGAGCCTGGCGAGGGGCTCGAACTCATAAGTCGTGAATCATGACCTGGGCTGAAATCAGACATTTAACCGACTGAGCCCCCCAGGTGCCCCTTGTTACTTTTCTTTTTTTTTTTTTTAATAAATTTTTTTTTTGGCATTTATTTATTTTGAGAGAGAGAGAGAGAGACAGAGCATGAACAGGGGAAGGGCAGAGAGAGAGAGGGAGACACAGAATCTGAAGCAGGCTCCAGGCTCTGAGCTGTCAGCACAGAGCCTGACGCGGGGCCCGAACCCATGAGCGAGATCATGACCTGAGCCGAAGTCGGACGCTCAACCCACTAAGCCACCCAGGTGCCCCTTGTTACTTTTCTAAAGATGTGCTCTGGATATATGTCCTTTTGGCCAGGTTCTAAATTTAGGAAGTATTTTCCCCAACTTTTATAATTGATGTTTATTACATACTGTATCGCCAATCTTAAAAAATAAGTTATTATAACAGGAAATAAAGACTCTGAAGAGGCAATATTCGCCATGAACATGCCTTTGGCACCGGTGAGGCGGAAGCCACACTTACATAAGTTCCTGATCTTAAGGGCTGTGAACAGTAGAAAGACTTGCTCTTGAGGGGAGTTGCGTAATCTCTTCTCATTACTGAAGAACTGAAGGGGAGGGGAGAGAGAGCCCACTGTCCGCAAGGATGGCTTGGCTACAATGCCGCCTCAAGGCATGAGAAGAGATTCTCGGCCCCTTCAGCATCAGAGTAAGAATCTGTGACGATAACAACAGATTTGGGCCCCTTTCCATATCTTCGGAGTTCAACTGCTACCTCTCTTTGGCCGCAGAAAGGAGGGGCCGTCCCAGTCTTCCTTATGATTGCCGCCCTAATTATTACATTATACTTTCACAATTTAATCCCTTTATTTGCCTCACTGCCTTTTTGGGGCTAAGTTAGCACCGCGGTGCGACGCCTGCTGATGTAGCTAGCAGGGTTGCCTTACTGAGGGCCGCCCAGCTGCCAGCTACAAACACAGCCAGGTGGGCGAGCCCAGAGTGCTAATCTGGACAGTGACATCTCTGTCTCCCGCTCAAAACCCTTTGAAAGTTACTCTCTCCAATACGGAGTAACACTGAGCACTATACATTGATGCCAAGAATCACCCCATGCTTTGCTCTGTTAAGCTTTTGGTAGCATTTCAGCATCCTAAGGAATAACCAGGCATAGAATTCCGATCGCTCTATTCCGGTTATGGCTCAGTAAATAACTACTGCAGAGCTACTAATACCTAAGCTATATGATTAAAAAAAAAAACTGTCAGGAAATTGTTTCATAGTTGTTTTATCTTTTGAAACATACTAAGAACCAAGGAGTTAACCACCGCTCACCCCTCACCACCACCCCCCAGCCCATCCTAAAAATTTGCTGCTCCCTCAAGGCAGGACACGTTTGTAGAGGAATTCACCTCAAGGCGCAAATGTTTGAGAACTAAAGATTAGTAAAATGTTGGTGAGATGAAACTCCAGACAGCATGCGAGTCTCTCGCTCACAGTAGGTTCTGAGGACATATTTGTTGACTAAAGGGGAGTGGTTTTCCTAGTGACAGCCTCTTGCTCATAAAAGTGTACACGGCATTTGTTAATTTATCCCAAAATATTTGCTTATCTTTGCATAGTTAATTCCAGAGCTGTATACAGTGAATAAACAAAATCAAATCCCTACCAGTTGGAATTTTTAGATACTCTGTAACGTAAGTATTCGAACACGTTTGGACAACTGCTAGTAAGAACCTGAAGACTGGAAAGGTGTTTTCATTCTGAAGTTTTACAATTAGCTGAAGATATTTTTCAGATGCCCAAAGGTGAACGCAAACCATTGTTTTTATTTACTCGCTTTACCTATGATTTCACATTTCATGTTATCCTTAAACATTCCATGAGGTAGGTATTAATGCCTTCAATTTACAGATGAGAAAAAAGAAAAGATAGACCCAGTGAATGAAGGATTCTTGTAAGAAAATGCTAATAAGATATGGCGATGATGAGCCCTACAATATGAAGATACAGCCATTAAAATATGTAGGTAATTCGGGGCGCCTGGGTGACCCAGCTGGTTAAGCTTCCAACTACGGCTCAGGTCATGATCTCGCAGTTCCTGAGTTTGAGCCCTATGTCGGGCTGAGGGCTCAGCACCTGGAGTCTGCTTCAGACTCTGTGTTTCCCTCTCTTCTGTCCCTTCTCCGCTCGCACTCTGTCTCTCTCTCTCAAAAATAAATAAACGTTAAAAAAAATTTAAACTCCTGATCTAAAAAACAATATTTAGGTGATCAGTATGTACTCCATACTAACCTGGCTTGTGTTCTTCAGTTATAACTATGAAAGGTTATGAAAAAGTTAGGCTTAAATATACACTCTATTATCTAAGAGTCACGATGTCTTGAAAAACTGTGCCCTTAAGTAAACAGCCACAGATTAAGGAAGCTATGTAATAGACAACACAAAAGTAAGGGAGATTGTACAACCCATTCCACTAAGGACCTTTCCTGAAATCTTCAGGGCAACTAACAGACAAGACGTGCCCTCTCAGCTGCTCTAGAAAAAAAAAAATGGAGGGAGATTACCCTATGCACATACGCATAAAGGGTTTCATGCTCACCTTTTGTTAAAACATTTAGAGTGATTCGAATGTAGCAAACATATCTCACTGGCACTTTAAAAATCAGTACATAATGAAGTTATTCAACTGATTTCAGGTATGTCCAAGAATGGGCCACTGGCAGACAGCGGTCAGTCACGGGCGGTAGATCAGCAGCAAAAGGGTGAAAACAGCGGTGGTTCGCAAACTCGGGCGAGCATCAGACTCGCCTGGCAGATTGGGGGGCTCGCCCCCAGAGATTCCGATTGAGGTGATCTGGGGTGAAGCTTTTTCGATAAATTCCCAGGTGATCATGATACCACCAGTCCACTGGCTGTTCTCTGAGAAACATGTATTTATAGAACACAGCATCCAGACGGCAGTGATTTCTAACCTCGGCTTTACTTAACATTAAGCAGGAAGCTTTCAGAAGTCCCTCCTTTGCCCCGGCCACACCCAAAGCCAGTTAATTCAGAATCTGGGGATGTGAGCCCTGGCATCAATACGTTTTCAGTCTCCAGATGATTCCGGTGAGCTGGCAAAGACGAGAACCACTGATGTGTGGGAAGACCTACGTGCATCCAAAAATGGCTGTTAAGAAGAAAACATTTTGGGGGGCGCCTGGGTGGCTCAGTTGGTTAAATGTCTGACTTCGGCTCAGGTCATGATCTCACGGTTCATGGGTTCCAGCCCCGAGTCGGGCTCTGTGCTGACACCTCAGAGCCTGGAGCCTGCTTCGGATTCCGTGTCTCCCTCTCTCTCTCTCCCCCTCCCCTGCTTGTACTCTGTCTCTCTCTCAAAAATAAATAAACATTAAAAAATTTTTTTAAAAAAAAGAAGAAGAAGAAGAAAACATTTTGGGGGCGGCTGGGTGGCTCGATGAGTTAAGCGTCTGACTCTCGATTTCATCTCAGGTCAGGATCTCACGGTTTCTGAGATTGAGCCCTGCGTTGGGCTCTATGCTGACAGCGAGGAGGCTGTTTGGGATTCTCTCTCTCCCTCTTCCCTGCCCCTCCCTCACTCTCACTCTCTCTCTCAAAATAAATAAATAAACATTAAAAAAAGAAAGAAAGAAAATAATTTGTAAACCACCGAGAATAGAAATAATGATGAGCTGAGGATCCTCAGCAATTTTTCTTTCTTTCCTCTATTTTCTTCATAAGTATATCACAAAGGATCTAACAGATTAGATCCTTCGATCTAAAAGATTACTTTTAAAAGAGTAAAAGTTATAATTTCCTGTAAGAATATCTATCTATAACTTTTAACCTGGGTGAAGCTCTGTATTTGTGCATTACTAGTTTAAATGAGCACATACAAATTTCGGCCATATCTTCCTACCATTATGTTGTTATTTATAAATCTGAAAATCTATGAAGGTTTGGGTATGTCTTATATATGTTGGAGGTGTATTTTATAATTAGGTATAATTTGGAAGACTTTTTTACAAATTCATTAAAAAGGAGGGGAAAGTATATCCAACCATAGAGAAAGAAGGAAGGCAGTAGACAGTTAAATTTGTGGAGACGAGTCTTTCTCAAAGCATGGATCCTGGGCCAGCAGCATCAGCATGACCTGGGGATTTGCTAGAAATATAAATTCTTGGGCTCCTACTCCTGATGTAACGAGTCAGACACCCTGAGGGTAGGGCCCAGCGATCTGCATTTTAACAAGATCTCAAGGTGATTTTGATGCGCACTCAAGTTACCCCTGCTCTAAAGGATTTATTATTTCCATGTGTCTGTAAGAAAAACCGAGGGGGTATAAGCACTACTGACCCAGTGTGGATGTGTTTAGCTGCACAGACTTACGTTGCCCTGATAACAGCCATGCTTTTTAACTCATAGCTTAATATCATTCCATCATTAGAGCTTAAGTGAAAGCAGAATTTTTAGGGGGCATATCTGGGGGGTTTATTCTATAAACCCTCCACAAGCTATTGGAATCTCTCTCTACTTTTGTACTCAGGATAGAATTGAGACTGTAAACCTTGATTAGCAAGGATAAGAACTAAGAAAAACCAACCAGCCAACCAAGCTTCACGTGGGGCTGGAAGAGAGTGGGGTAGTCCCAGGGGTAACACTAACCTTGAATCGTCCTCTTGAAGAATGCCTTGCAGGCTTCGCAGGATGCTACCCCGTAGTGGTACCCGGAAGCGATGTCGCCACACACTAAACACAGTCTCTTGGGCATCGAGTTGAGCATGTATTCACACTTGGTCTGGGGATCTTCAACAATGGTGCTGGAGCAGTCATCATACAGTTTCCTGACAGGCCCACTACCTCCTAGGATAGGAGCGGAAGGGTAGAGAGGTGGCGAGTCAAGTCCGTTCTGATGGCCATTCATGGTTGAACTGTAGCTCCCGCTGGCGTCTGAGGAGCCACCTGGGCTGTGGTGGTTGACGCTGTCCGTCAGGGAGGCCGGGCTGGAGGGTTCCGTCTTGATGAAGGACGAACAGCTGGAATCAATGTGTCGATCTTTGTTTGACATTCTGCAGAGAAGCCTGAGATGTGGGGAGATACAAACGGAGAGAGAGAGAGAGAGAGAAAGAGGAGAGAGTGTTAAACACAGAAACCAAAAGAGGTAGAAACAGAGAAGGTGAAAAAATATATATAAAGAAAGTGAAAGGGAAGGATGAATGGAGGAAAAAAATAGAAGATTTCATATGTTAAAGACATTGCTCTTTGAGAGCACCGCCTACGAGCTGGGACTACACATCATTCATTCCCTAGTCAATATCTCTTGTTCTACAAGAAGGTAATCAGCATAAGGGCATGACAGGGTTACATCAAAGCGCCCAGACAGGCCATAAACAAAACCTCTAACGGGTCCAATTCCTTTCATTTTACCTTTCTCTTGGAGAACCACTGTCAATACTCTAGATTCTAAATTTGCCAGGGAAGAGGAGTGATTTAAAAGTCTATATCATTTCCAAAATTGGATTTATTCTCACTCTACTTTTCCCTTCCCTGTTCCCATGCTGCAAGCATTTTATTATGAGCGGAATCAAACTTTTATTTTCAAGACCGAACAGATGATTCCTCGGCTCTGTAATTACAGTTTGTCAACATGCTTCCAGAAGCATAACTGTGTCTTTTATTGATCTGACTAAGACACATAGGGAATATATCCTCAATCACTTTGCTTCTTTATTTAAATCGCTCTATTCAATGCCATTTAGCAATATAGAAAGACATCAAGTATAAAATTCTAGCCAAGATGTAGGGACGATTTCCTAGAGCCCACAAAACTTAGTGAAACGATCACCAACCCGGATTAACAAATACGTGGATGTGTGTGTGTGTGTGTGTGATTTGCCATCGTTTAAGAGATGAAGCAAGAAAAGCCATTCGAGCCTTCGGTATACCTGTGAGTCCATAAATCTGATACTTTGTATTATATTCAGCAAACTAGGAATGTATCAAATTTTGTCATGAAAGATGAGATTTGGGATGCTTTCTTCCCCCTCCTCCCCCCGCCTTCTTTTGGTCTTTTAACATCATACCTCCTAAAAGGAAATAAGAGGAGGCATCTAATCTGACGAATTATCTCTCTTATCTGGAAGAAACATACGTCCCCTCTTTCTTGGTTGGACCCATAAATGATTAAATTTCTGAAAAGGTAATTAGATGAGAAGATATAATTGGCCCTATTTTCTTTCCGATTAGCCATAGTGCAAAACCCCTTTTAGCAAAGTCTGTAAGAACATTTTGAGAGCCCGCTATAGAAAGAAGAGGTGACAGTTGAGAAGGGGACGAAGCTAATTGCTTCCCAGTGGAAAGTTGATTTATAGGAATCCCACAGGGTAATGGTCATTCACTAGAATTTGGGGGAGTAGTCACAGTATAACCAAAGGGATGCAATTATCTCCTCCACTATAAATCTAATGATATTTCATCGCTGCCCAAATTTCATGTTCTCCTCCAGGCCCCCCCTCCCCCACTGTTGTGTTACTTTAAGAAAAATATAAAATCTCCTATCAGAAAAGGCTCACTTCACTGCTCCAAGAAGGCAGTCTCCAAAGCACAGCCTTAAGAGCAAAAATTTGCCTCTTAAGTACACTGCGTGCTGGAAACCGTGTTATGCTTCCTAAAGCAAAACAGTATCAGGAGGTGAAGAAAGCAAACAGGAAGAAGAAATCCACAAAAATACCTCTCGCCGTCGCCCACCCACCTGTGTGGTCCTTTCCTCAAGAGCTAGCACAAGAAAAAAATATCCCCGTCGCCAGCCCGAACACGGCGTCCTCTTCTGCATCTGCTGCCTTGTACCCGTCACTGTTAATGAGCGCCGTAATTAACAGATCGCTCTCCTTGTCTCCCCACTTGCACTCTGGGCTAAGCACTTTTCCTCGAGTCAACGTTTGAAAGAAAGCGGGTCGGCACTGACTTACAGCAGCCCTGCGAATTCCTTTTAATTTAGAGCACTTACCCCACCACTTCACTTATTACCTTATAATTACTGGACTGCTCGCACATACATTATGATCTTGGACTAGAGTTAGAAGTTATTAGGGTACTAAAACATGGTTGCTCCCCTTTCCTCTCTCTGGCACGGAATTTCTCACAGCTATGACAATTAACTCTTTCGCCAACTGCCCTTAAGGCACCATTTCTTTTCCTCCCCCCCGCTGCCCCCCTTTTTCCAGAGGAGAGCGGCGTGATCACAAAACATACCATGTCTTCTCCAGGCCCTCTTTTCTGTCACTCTTTTTCTCTTGTATCATCTATGGTCAATTTCACCCCAATTTTCTTTCCCTCGGGTTCTTTCTCACGGACTTCTAAAATGTGGAGAATTCTTGATTAAGAAACAAGGCCAGGGGCACCTGGGTGGCTCAGTCGTTTAAGCGTATGATTTCAGCTCAGGTTATGATCTCACAGTTTGTGAGACTGAGCCCCCACATTGGGCTCGATGCTGTCAGCGCAGAGGCTGGTTCAGATCCTCTGTCTCCCTCTCTCTCTGCCCCTCCCCCATGTGCGCTGGCTCTCTCTCAAAAATAAAAAAACATGAAGAAGAGGAGAAAGAAGAAGAAGGAGGAGGAGGAGGAGGAGGAGAAGAAACAGAAAGAAAGAAAGAAAGAAAGAAAGAAAGAAAAGAAAGAAAGAAAGAGGAAAGAAACAAAGAGAAAAGAAAGAAAGAAGAGAAAAAAAGAAAGAAAAAGAAAGAAAGAAAGAAAAGAAAAAAAGAAAAGAAGAAAGAGAAAGAAAGAAAGAAAAGAAAAAAAAGAAAGAGAAAAAAAGGAAGGAAGGAAGGAAGGAAGGAAGGAAGGCAGGCAGGCAGGCCAGGATTTGCTTTCCTGTTTATGGAACAGTTATTTGCTAAGTCACCAAATGTTTATGTGTCAAATGCATGTTGTTAAAATCCCTGAAAAACAGGGAGCCCCCAGCCAGCTGTGTGGTCCAAAATCTCAATCCATCACTTTGCAATCACCTGCACGGAAGCAAGGAGATCAGGAAGTTAAGTTGTCAGGAAAGTCTCTGGACAGTGGCAGTATCTTCTCCAACATAAGGTCTGGCCACTGCGGCTGTGGGTGAAACTGAGCAAACCGGATTTGTGCCTTAGGTTGTGTCTGTTTCTTTTCAGACAAGGAGATCCTTCCTTAATTAATACCTTTTCCCCAGGGGAAGTTCTAAGAGTCAGCGTTGCCATTTATCAAGGGCTTATTATGTGCAGGCGCTGGCCTGAGCACCTGGCTAATATCACCTCACTTACGCCGCAAGACAACCTTATAACGCAGATACTCCTGTTCAGGAAACAGAGCCTCAGACACCACGCAATTTCCTGACAGTCCGTTAGCTAGGAAATGGGAATCCCAGAATTTGAACTCAGGTCCAATGCCAAAGTCCAGAGCAGAAATATCTTGAAGTTGGGGAGCCTGGGTGGCTCAGTGGGTTGAGCATCCCACTCTTGATTTTGGCTCAGGTCATGATCCCAGCATTGTGGGATCGAGCCCTGCACTGGCCTCCGTGCTCAGCACGCTCTCGCTCTCTCTCACAAATAAAAAACAAAAATAATTAAAGAAAATGAAATGTCTTGAAGCCAGTAGAGTTCTTAAAGGTGTTCACAGATTTAGTTTTAAAAAGTCAAGCAAGCAGGAGTAGGAAGTGGCACACACCTATGAGTAGAGCCGGCCGTGAGGGCCACGCCACTGGCTGCAGGCCTGCTGAAGTCCAGTCCCCCTCTCCGGGTTAGGAGTGACACCTCAACAAAATCTCTGAAAGAACACAGTTGTCTCCTAATTACTACTTAGCTCATGACACCGAGCACTTCCTAGACACTGCTGCATTATACCCTAAAACTACAGCGGGTCTTAATTCTCTTCCTCTCTGTCTCTGAATTTCTACAGCTCTATTATTCAAGCCTGAAATATTCACAACTATCTATAAATTCAATTGTCAGCTGGTGGGTTTTATTCTAGACTTCACTTCAATCTAAAATTAGAGGCACTAAAATTCACATTAACTCTAAGAGGAATGTAGTGAATAAGACTTTATTTCAAAAGAACACCTTTTTGTCAGAAAGAGCCATTTTCAAGATGATGGCTTTATCTGTAGCCAAAGAGAATACCGCCCAACTCCACACTGTGCTATTAATGCAGGAATTTTAGGTCACATCGGATTAATAAAAATCTAAATTTAGTTAAGAATTATGAATAGAAATAACACATGTAGAAAAATGTGGGAAATATTTATTTTAATTTATTTTAAAGCCTCGGTGCAGTTGCTTTTATTTTATTTTATTATTTTAAGAGAAATGGCGAGAGGCACAAAGGAGCGAGACAAGAGACTTTCCAAAAGCCTTCGGAGGGAACACCCTGAGAGTAAACTGGAGGGAGACGCAGCTATGTCAAGACGAGCATTGTGCTTCTATGTAAGAAACTAAATTTGAGGGATTTAACAGTCTTCCTGAAGCCTGGGTAAGTCCAGTCCTTTATAAGGCATTTTTAATACGGTTTGAGATATAGTCTCAATAATTCTTTTTTTTTTTTTTTTTTTAGTTTATTTGTTTGTTTTGAGAAAAAGAGAAAGAGCACAAGCAGGAGATCGGCAGAGAGGGAGAGAGAATCCCAAGCAGGCTCTGCCTTGTTAGTGCAGAGCCCGACATGGGACTTGAGCCCACACACCGTGAGATCATGACCTGAGCTGAAATCAAGAGTCGGATGCTTAGCAGACTGAGCCACCCAGGCGCCCCTCGTCTCAATAATTCTGATGGTCACGCTTCCAAAGGGACCTTGCTGCCTCGCGTTGTCCAAGAGTCAGCAAGGGTAAAATGTACCGTTGGTGCTAGATACTCATGATCAGGCAAATGCAACTTCTTAGTTGCTGGACTGTTTCAAAGCGTAATTTTTGAAAGTTAATTAACTGTGTTAGGGGTGTGCACGTAGAGAGAAAGAATAAGAATCAATTAAAGCGGTTGCTGTAGGGGGAAACAAGAACATAATCTGTAAGTTAATATTCAATTTATATTATAATTATCAAGCTTAATTGTTCTCAGAGATCCTACCTAAATACAGGTAAATGTGTGACCTTGAAGGAACTGCCATGAGTTAGAATTCCCACATGCATACGTAGATGCCCAGCCACGGTGGTGTGCATTCCACAGATGCTTAGCCTATACTTTTGTTAAATGCTGGCATAATAACACCAATGTCCCATAGTCATGTATAATATACACCTGTCATCAACAGAGAAGTTCTTAAACAGCTGTATTTCATCCTTGAAGCTCATCCTCAAATTTCATCTGAGTTACACAAACTCAGAATTATTTGCTACTTTATTTCCCTGCTTAAAAAGATGGTGCGTGAAATTCTCATAAAGAAAGAACATATTATGGGCAGGTCTTCTTTGGATTTCCTGGCTGTTATACTAAGCCCAGATTTTTTTGAAACTTGTATTAGACCCATAGCAAGGACAGACACCTTAACAAGCTGAATAAATTCCGACTAAAGAAGTCATTATTTTATTTACTTCCTTGTCATCCGTAAGAGCTCCAAAAGGCACCCGTCTTCGTTACAAGCTCTACTTTATCCATTTATATCCAAACATTTTGGGTGAGCGCACTGAAGTCAGCAAGCTCACAATACAAGTTCACAAATGCAAGAGAGAAACAAGGAGACCGCGCTCTTACTTTCCTTTACTGAATCATAGAATTTCAGGGATGGAAAGGGAGGTTTTCAAATCCTGACAGCTAATCAGTAGCTATTCAAAATAGGCATGAATCTATGAGGACTGGTCAGCGTTCGACCTTCTGAAAACCCTAGGTTAAAGATTTAAGTGTTTTTATTTAAATTAAAAAAGTAAAATATTAAAAACTGTACATCAGCCTATAGGTTTTTTGTTTTAATGTACTAGAAGAAAACTTCCAAAACTCCTGCCAAGCTCCCCGAGTCCTGAGTCCCAGGCTTCTGAGCCCATGACCCCACCAGCCCCGTTAGCAGCCTGGGTTATCACTTCAAGCACGCTACTTTACAATGAGCCCTTTTTTTCCCCCTGCTTCAACTAATTGCACTCTCTCGTAAAGTGGCAAAATGTGAATCACTTAGTGACAAAATGGGCACCAGCTGCTATTGTCAGAGAATGGCGATGCCGAAGAAAGGGAAAGCAAGCGAATGAAGTGTCATGTCAGAAATCAACGGTGCAGCGTGTGATTTGAGAAAACATGACTACTTTACAGAGACAGGGTGTCATTATGGCATCACAGTAATACGATGCTTTGACAACCACTGGCTCTAACATATCATCATTGCATTAAGGTACACTGGCTTAGTTGGGAAAGGAAAAGAAAGGATTTTTTCTTTTAATAAGAAATATCGTAAGGTCTGCCTGGTTAACCTAAGGAAAAGAGATCATTAATTGTAAAGGAAGAATTGTAAAGCCTGACCCACAACGCTCAGAAAGATTAAAACACACACACGCAGAGACGCGCACACGCGCTTCTGTATAATTTTAGGCCTTCTTTAAAGAAGCCTGGAGGTCCATCTAATGCAAGAGATTTATGCATAACAGGACCACATCACCTAGTAATGGCGATTCTTTGAACATAACTTGTGCATCTAGTCTAAAAGGACTTACTCCATCAAGAACAAGAGTCAGCAAACAGCTCTCTGTGAAGCCGGTGCTCCAACGGCTGATAAGAGGTGTGGCTAAGCAGTGTGGGGACAGGAAGCCGGCTCCCTAAAATAGGATCGGGGCCTCCTCTGAAGCTGAAAGCTCCCCCAGTTCTGTAAAAAACTGTGTACTACACCAACAAAAAAAAAAGGAAATTTCAGACCATAAATGAAAGACTTTTAATTATTTCTGGACACTCATTGAAAAGAAAGTATACCATTAAATAAAATCTTGGAAAAAAGGAAAGAAAGAAACGAAAAGGAAAGGAAGGGAAGGGAAAGAGAAAAGGAAAAGAAAGGAAAAGAAAGAACCCCATGAAAATAACTGCATCCCTAATGACAAAACCAAGTCTAGAAGGATCTTGCTGAATTCCCCCCTGCTTTGGAGGTGTCAGAGCTCAATGATCCCCTCTTTTTCAATTCTGATCTCACATCACCTTGGGTTGACCCTCCTGGTTCAAGCACTGAAATCCCATATCCTGGAAACCCCTCAGTCCCAGGTAAACCAGGATGGCTGGCCATGCAGGACTACAGAATCTCATACCTCCACCCGTGTTCTATCGAAAACAAAGGAAGGAAAATGGAGAATATTCGCTTTCAACGACGAAGGCCGAGAAAGCGGGTTAGAAAAATGCCCCAATAAAAGTGTGCAGCCTGACAAGACTGGGGTGCTCTAAGCATGTGTGTTAGAAACGAACTGTAAATATACCAGCATCCCACCTCCGTGGGCCCCATGCAAGGTGGCGGCCACTGCTGATGACCTCGTGAAGTTATCCGGACTATTTCAGATGTAGGAAATTGCAGTAGCTTCCATTTGTATTGCCAGCTGATTTCCGGGGCTTCCTGGTTGATAAACTTTATTAATGGGGAAGAAACGGTCCTGCGTTATCGCCATGTGTTGCACATTATGATTGTTGACAGTCTCTGTATTTAAGGATTCGATCTGGTGCGAGGCGCTTAGTAGTGTAATTTATCCCCGGCTTGTTTTCTTGGACCCATTTCAATCTAGGGGTGAACATCCCTTGTTTATAGCTCTGAATACAGTAAGTGAGCTACAGGCAAATCAATAAAACTGTTAAATGCATAATAATGCTGGGTAATTGCATACATGATGTTTTGCATAATTAACTGTCTGAGTTTTCTTTAATATAATGGGCACTCGTGTAATATAGAGTAGCTATAAGTCTATAAAATATACACAGTTTATATGAACCATGATTCTGCTTAAAACTCAGGCTAATCATCTACATCGGCTTTAAAGGGAGAGCTCTCCTCCACTGCCAAGTCCGAATCAATTCTTATGACATTACTTTATAACTAACATGATATTTAACTGATGACGGCTATTAGCTATTATACAGATTGCATTCAAGAAGTGTAACAGTAGGGGGAAAATACCATTTAGTTTAAACAAACTTCTGCCATGTAATCAATATTATTGAGGCAAATTAAGTGTTTTAACAAGTGTGTATATTTACCCTAATGCAGCTTAATTAACTATAGCCTCACAACTGCCCGACTCCATGACACCTGTGGATGTTAAGAGAGCCTCTCAAGAAATGCCTAGTCAGAAATCCAAATGCAAGGAGCACAAGAGAAGTACGATCAAGGACAACTCGGACCCCTAAGAAGATCTCTTACCTTACGCAAGTTACACGCCTGGGACCAAAAGCCCTAAGGATGAGAAGGGCTGTAGAATAGTGTCCCCTCCTGTCAACCCACTTGGACAGCAAGTGCCCAAGCGGTGACCAGGTCGCTAATCCCAGGGCAGAGTGACAGAGCTGTGGGCAGGAGGTGGGGACCACTGCTAGGAAGGAAGGTTACTATGGGGTAAAAAACGACATGAGATAAATCATCAAAATGAAGCTTACGATATATGCTGAATGTAACATTCGTTCGGTCTTAGAGATTTACTATGCCATGAGCAGACCTCCGCCGCAGTCAGCTTTCCAGAGAAAAGAAATAGTCTCCTACTTCTACAAATCTCCGGTCTTTCAAACAGAAATATGGATCAATAAAGTTTGCTTGTGTTCAGACAATTCCGTTTTCAAGCAGTCAAGGAGCACACTGAAGAGGAAAAGCAGACACAACAGGAGGGGACTGACAGCTAAATGGAGGCCTGCTCGCGGCGGCATCTCACTAGAGGAGAAATAAACAGACATTCAACTCCGAGAAAGTCTATGCATTGATCTTTACAGATTACAATTGAATATAGATGCTTTACACACACACACACACATACACACTCCAGTGATGGAGTTCACAAATCAAATCCAGGTCAATGAAAGCTCAGGCAGACTGAGTTTCCCTTTCCTGTTCGCTCTGCTGCACTGAAACCGGAAATAGGAATGCTATCAGGAGTTGAGGCAAGAGATATTGAGAGCATGGTATTGATGTCACCTCTTCCTCATTAAGAAAATGTTTTGCAAGAGCAATTACAATGACCGACAAACCCGCTGCCTCCATAGAGATTCTAGGCCGGTTTACTTGCAGCGGAACTCGGAAACATACCCGAAACTGGGTGAGTCGCGGTGGTGAGAAAATTTAAATGCT
Organism: Paguma larvata; assembly: GCA_030068075.1. Lineage (NCBI taxonomy): Eukaryota > Metazoa > Chordata > Mammalia > Carnivora > Viverridae > Paguma > Paguma larvata. The sequence goes on from CM057840.1 coordinate 43,586,440, forward strand.
GAGAAGGAATCATTGTCGAAATAAAGGTTGCTGTGAGCACCTATGAACGTCTCTACACTAGAGGGAGATTCACAGCACAACCGGAGACAATAAACCACACTGATCCCTCTTGGACAAGTGGTTAAACTCTATTTATACTTTTAACTTAATAGCTTAGTCTGCAGTAGTTAACATCAGGGTGCAAATGCAGCTGGTCTTGGGTGATCTGTGACAGCAGCAGAGGTTATGATTATATTCAGTTGGTATCAGGTGTTGTTCAGCTGAAGCAGGAGAGAGGGGGGAGGCAGGGAGGAGGGGAAATCGCTAATTATTAATCCTAAATCTTCCTCTGTCCTTTTTTAAACATTTCAGCGAGCTAGCTGCTTGGAAAAAAGGTAAAGCTAAAACACAAGGACACCGTTTGCAGGTAAGGGAAAGTAACAAACACACACATATGTATTTAATTCAAGCCAAGGAAATAATGAAGATTTTGTTCTGTGGCAGAATGGGTTTTGTAAAAAGGGATTATGCGGCAGTGAGAGGCCATCCAGTGAAGCCAAAGAAATCCACCAACAAGCCCAGAGAGCCCAGATAGGAAGGACTTGCTTGGTGTTTGTCATTCAAAGGTCCAAAAACAAACATGCAGAGAAACATTCCCAAATCTTCTCTGCAATTCTGAAAAATGGATTTAAATTAAAAAAAATTTTTTTTTAACATTCATTCATTTTTGAGAGACGGAGAGACACAGAGTGTGAGTGGGGAGCGGGGGCAGAGAGAGAGGGAGACACAGAATCCCAGGCAGGCTCCAGGCTCTGAGCTGTCAGCACAGAGCCCGACGCAGGGCTTGAACTCACAAAGTGCAAGGTCATACACTGAGTCGATGTTGGAGGCTTAACCAGCTGAGCCACCCAGGTGCCCCTAAAAATTTTTTTTTAGAAAGTACCACACCAGAGTTCCCACAGTCGGTGTGTCTTCTTTCCCCTTTCTCAGGAAACCGTGCTTTCTATGGCACTTGAGGACGTAGGAAACAAGGATCCTGCTCCGGGTCTGGCACTGGGTGACCTGAGACAAGTCACTGCTCCGTTCCGACCTTCAGTGTCTTCACTTGCTAATAAACAAGAGGGTTCACCGACAGGTCTTCTAAAGTAACTTCTGCCATTTTGTAAGAATCATATTTTGCTCAAATAAAAACCACACTGGCCTGTAACTCAGATTGGACCTGAGAGGATGGGCTCCTGAACTCACGCACGCTCCCTATCCTTCCATTTCTGTGGCCGCTCCTGCGCTCAGATGCCACTCAAGGCCATGGCGTGCGTGTGTGGCAGGAGAAGGCACAATTACAGAAACAACTTGCGGCATCACAGTGAAAACTGCAGCAGCCACATTTGACTGAGGAATCCTTCCCAGTGGGCTACAAAAGGACAAATAGAGCAGTGATAATTTTGGGGGAGCTGGGGAGCAGGACTCTTGGTTTTTCCTAGAATCGGTTCTCTTTTTGCTCATTACATTTTTGGTGGGAGGCGTCGGCGGAAAGGGGCAATTCCCTGCAATCAGTGTTTAAGTGAATGTTTGTCCCAGTGTGTGACACCACGCTGTCAGCGAGCAGCAGGGGGCCACTGAGTTGTTACTACATTTGATTTGACTGCCAGTAGGAAGCTTCATTTCTACCAACTGTTAGTTGCTAGCTCAAAGAATCTTCTCTTCATTTCTGGAGTGATTTTTTCCCCTCTCTTCTATTTCCTTTTCCTTGATATGTGGTAAGTCCAAATGTCACGTGGATTTCTCAGCGAAAACCTGAGTACTTGTCTCCTGAGCTGGAGACGGGAGGACCCAGACAGAAAGGGTCCGTGCGATTTGTTCAATATTTCTAGTCTCTCGTTTAGAGTCTGCATTTTAATTCTGATTTCCTAGCTCATCACAAGGTCAACGCAGACACGGCACCACTTGTTCTGCCACACTGTGGTCACATCTTTTTACTTGATGGGGTTTATTTTAGACAACGGAGCAGAAATTTCTACAGCCTTTATTAACCAAAAAAAAAAAAAAAAGAAAGAAAGAAAAAAAGTGTTGTCATTCACCTTCTCATGCAATTTTGTTGAAATAATTGCTATTTTGGTGACTGCTTCTGGCAATTTCTACAATTTTTCTAATTTGGTAACCTTACTATCGCACATGAAAGCCTCTCCCCTTAAAAAAATAAAATAATGATTTCGGTAATTATGATTCTGAAATAGTGCCTCCGACAACAACTTCTGACCATGAAAAGCATCTTTAGAAATAACAAAAGCATACGCAGGAGTAACAAGGGTAGGGAAAAAAAAAAAGTAGAAGAAAAATCCCTCAGAGATATTATGAAAATTCAGGCTGAATGGAAAAGTAATTAACACTAAAGAGCTAAAACTGTAATTAAGAAAATTTTCATTAAGGGGAGGCAGGTGAGTCTGCCTTTTTAAGTATGACGAGGTGCTGTGTAAAAATAAAATAGAAGCAGGTTTCGGTGAGTGGAGCAAGAAAGCCATGTCTTTAACCAGATCAAATTCTCGAAATTGGCTGTCAAGACAGGATTGTTGTGATTTATACCCGTCTATCAAGTGCATGAACGGGAGAGACAGAGAGAACAGAGGCAAGCTGCTGTCGCTTCCATTCGCAAAGAACTTTTAATTTCCACAGCACCATCTGTTACCAAATCTAATTCACATTCCCCCTTAATCTGGTTTAGTTCCATAATACTAATTCTTCCCCAACCCCTACGAACACAACCACTAAAAAAAAAAAAAAAAAAAAAAAAAAAAGCTTGGTTCTCGGTGAGTGAGAAATTGAATATTACAGAGTTCAGGTGTTAAGGCTCTGGTGACTTAAGCAAAGCACACGCTTCTCTATTAAAATGTATTCGTGGTAAAGGGATTTGTTTTCATCCAATGCAGAGATATGAAATTGTTCATATTTGGGGTGAAAAAAAATGCTGATATGAAAGTAGGCCGGGGACATGAAAGCAGAGGTTGTCATAAAATACAATTGTTGTCAAGTTTAGTCACTTTCAGAACTGGCTAGAAAATCACTTTGTCATGGTTTTCACATAGAGAGAGCCTGAAATTGTATTTTTGTTAAGGAAACTCGAGAGAGTGATGTATACATATTCAGAAAGAGTAGAGTAGGCCAGGGGAAACACCTGGGAGAAATGGAAATGGGAAAACAATCATATATAATTTAAAATAAAGAGATGCCTATTGGTAAATACGCACGCACCTCCCTGGATCTGAGATTCTATCAGCACATACTTTTGATTCACCATCATTTTCACTCTCAGCCAATATAATAACTGGCATTCACAATAATGAGGTTGCGGAGCTATAAAATTATAAAGTGCTTTCTGCATCAGAGAAAGATTAAACTATGCTCAGTAAAGATTTAGTGTTAAATGTATTTTATTGCTTTCTGAGTCTGTGAAAATTTGTTATCTCTAAAGGCAATAGTACATAAAGATCCACAGGCAAACATTACAAAACGAGAAAAGATACTGTTTGAATACCGGGGTGAGAAGTTTTGATTACACGTTTCATCACCTGGCTCACTACCTAACTCCAATGAACATTAGAAGAATCATCCTTTGGTTCTCGAAGCCAGTAGTGTAGAACAACACTAGCTGGGTTCCATGATGTCATTTCATCAGTTTCAGTAAATAACTGGAGAGACCTGATGAAAATATTTATTTTCGTAATAGCTATGAGTGACAATCCCATCAATACATTTTGTAGAGAAGACTTTAATACGTAAAGTCCACCACTAAACTTATACTATCTTAATACTTAATTAAAAAAAACCCTGGGACACCTGGGTGGCTTAGTCAGCCAAATGTCTGATTCTTGGTTTCAGCTCAGGTCATGATCTCACAGTTTGTGAGTTTGAGCCCCACATCAGGATCTGAGCCAGCAGTGTGGAACCTGCTTAGGAGTCTCTCTCTCTCCCTCTCTCTTTGCCCCTTCCCCACTCTCTCTCTCTCTCTCTTAAATAAATAACTTTTTTAAAAAAAATCCTATGTCTGTTATTTAAAGATAAATACTTTCAGGAAAGACTCTCTCATTTTACTGATGGAATCTTCTAATTAGCCAGGTATACAAATATTTTCAACTACTAGCTACAAACGATCCCTGATTTTTAAGTGATATGGGAGATTATGAAAGAAGATAAACTGTTCACAACATTGCAATAAACAAAAAGAAATCTTGAGACTACAATAAATATGCTTATATACTCACGAACATATATACATGTCACCTGTAAAAACAATTGAATTAAAGATTACCAAGATGATAAAATAGAAGATGACACTGAAAATGTTCTCAATATTCATTAAGCAATATGCTAATTCTGATAACCCTAAGTTATATACAGCAATTTGTATTGTATGATTGTAGAGCTAAAAATTAAAGCTATACAGTTCTACGTTATTACATCTATAAATTAAAGAAACATTTTTATTTTCTTCACCCTCATAGGAATGGCCAAAATTCCTAAGTGACACCACCTAATACTTGGGAGCATGTGGAATAACTGAAACTCACGTAGCATTCCTGGTAGGGTAGAAAATGGTGCAACCTTTTTGGAAAAAAAATCTGGAAGTTTCTTATAATGTCAAACAGACACCATATCACAACAATTCACTCCTAGATATTTACTAAGAATAAAAACACATGTCCACAAAAATGAAGCATACACGAATGTGCAATCGCAGCTTTATTCGTTATGGCCCTAAGCTGAAAACAAACCAAATGTCCGTCATTGATGAACAGATAGACAAACTGCAGTATTATCGAAGCCACCGAATCCTGGTCAACAATGAAAAAGAAATGAACTGTCATAAATCCAACATCGGTAAACATCAAAGACATCCTGGTGAGCAAAACCACGATAGATACAAAAGAGGACACACTCTTAAGATTCGGCTCATCATGAAGTTCTAGAACAGGCGGAACTGATCCACAGGCATGGAAACCACCAGGCTCATCTGGGGCCAAGGGTGGGGAGTAACGAGTGGGAGGGAGACCGAAGGAAACCAGTGGTCATGCACGTCAGATGGATACCACTTGTAAAAACTATGTATAACTATGCGTGGAAAATATCCATTTTGTGGTATTTAAGTTTTATCTTATAAAGTTTATCTAAAAAAATCTTAAAACAATAGGTTAAACTCAGTAACTCTGTCCCACCAGAAGTTTCCACTGATTCCCATGTCCTAAAACAGGACTTGGGTCACCACATCCAGCAAATTTTTCATCAATGCCCAGTTCCATTTCTCGTTTATATACAAGGACACAGCGGATCAGGGAAGGGAGACAGGAACTTACTCAAGGACATCCAGAATTCGAGGTAGAACCCAGTCCAAATTCCAGGTTTCAATCTCTTAGGCCCGATCTTTCTTTAACTTACTAATAAGGCAAAAGATGAAATCAAAATTAGAACTAAAGTGAGAACAAGCCTACTGATCAGAACGGCAGACACCTTCCTGTATTCTGCTTTTAAAAGCTTATGAAATATTTGGGGGTGCCTGGCTGGCTCAACATGTGACTCTTGATCTTGGGGTCATGCGTCCAAGGTCTATGTGGGGCCTAGAGCTTACTTAAAAAAATAAAAATCAAATAAATAAAAGCTTACAAAATATTTGTCACTGGAAACATAAAATAATTCCGTGCATTCATGAGGTCACACACCTGACTTCATTCCTCACTGTCTTCCCCCAAAACATGGCCCATGAAAAAAGGGCCTTCGCAAGGATGCAGTATAGGAGTGCTAATGTGCTAATTTGTCCTTGTGACGTCAGTCAAGGTGGGCTTTGAAAAAAATGTTCTTTCGGTTTGGTTTTGTGTCTGCGACAAGGAAGCAGGTGTTAGGGGAGGTGGAATAAAGGGAAAAAATGAGAATTAAAGAAGCAGAAATAAGAAAAAGGAGATTCATCTGATTTTTTTAATATGGTTTGGAGAGAAGTATAAACAAAATAAGTCTTAGGGGAGAAGGTACAATCTATAAAACCTGAGTAGGTAAAATTATGCATTTCAAAAGAAATTTCTAAGCTGCCAGGAAAGAAACCCTTGCAGAGTAACCGCACACATGCTTCCCAAGTACGACTGTCTGGATGACTTCCCTTAGCAGAGAAGGAAACGAATCACAGAGAACATTTCTTCCCTTTTTAACTTTCATACTCGCGGATTACAGTATTTAGTACTAGCGAGGAAAGGTATGTATTATAGAGCTAATACGTATTTTCCTGAAGGGAGGGTTCTACGGAATAATCAATTGGTGTGTATTCCTGAAGACAAATCTGGACAAGCTAAGGATCTATCCCCTCCAACGGCTCTCCACACTCCACAGGTTGACAGCCATGCCCTCGACCAGGGAGTCTCGATCTCTCCTTCCCTGACCAGCCTTCCTCTTCAGCCCCAAGTCTCACCTCCCTCCACCTTGACTTCCTACAAATGCTGTGCCTAACCATGTGTAATTCCCCACTCCCACCAGCTTTCCTTTCTTTCTGGAATGCCTTCCTCAGTCCCCTAGCCCCATCATCTGGCTAGCATCTATTCATTAGTAAAAATTCAAGGGAGTCATTAAGTCTCCACGTCTTTCCTGACACTCCTTCCCCTGATGTTCCCACAATTCCATGGGCCTATTTCTGCATGTGCACTTGACAGGTTGTTCTCAATGGACTGCTGATCCTTGCACGGGGGTTTGACCGGCACAGCTCCACTTACATGCAGATTTTTCACAGTACAGTACTGTAAATGCACTCTCTCTACCTTATGCTTTTCTTTTTCCACGTTTTCTTAAACTTTTTTTAATGTTTATTTTTGACAGAGAGCGCAAGAGCAGGGGAAGGGCAGAGGGAGAGGGAGACACAGAATCCAAAGCAGGCTTTGCGCTGTCAGCACAGAACCCGACGAGGGGTTCAAACTCACAAAACCGTGAGATCATGACCTGAGCCGAAGTCGGGCGCTTAACCGACTGAGCCACCCAGGTGTCCCACTTTTTTTCTTAAGTTTATTTATTTGAGAGAGACAGAGATAGCATGAGTGGGAAGGGGCAGAGAGAAAAAGAGGAAGAGAGAGAGAATCCAAGCAAGCTCCACGCTCCCAGCACAGAGCCGGACATGGGATGCGAACTCCCGAAACCATGAGAACATGACTTGCGCTGAAACAAAGGGTAGGACTCTTCACCAACTGAGCCACCCAGTCTCCCCTACATTATGCTTTTCTTAATAATATTTTCTTTTCTCTAGTTTACTTTATTGTAAGAATACAGTACATCATACATATACATTATATGTGTTAACTGTTTATGTTATCAATAAGGCTTCCGGTCAACAGTAAGCTATTAGCAGTTGAGTGTTGAGGTAAGTCAAAAGTTACATGAAGATTTTCAACTGCTCAGGATGTTGATGCTTCTAATTCCTGTCTTGTTCAAGGGTCAACGGTACGTACTTACATTTCTGTCCCTCCATTTGTGGAGGACTATGTGTTAATTATTTTTTTATAAAGCGGCACCTGGGTGGTTCAGTTGATTAAGTGTCCAAATTCAGCTCAGGTCATGACCTCACAGTTCATGAACTCAAACCCCACACAGGCTCTCTACTGTCAGCACAAAGCCTGTTTCAGATCTTCTGTCCCCCTCTCTCTCTGCCCCTCCCCTGCTCTCTCTCTCTCAAAAATAATCATTTTTTTTTAACTTTCTAAAAAGTTTCACTCTGTGGTTGGCTTATTGAATGAATGAACAAATCATGAATTCACATACACATTGAAAGTGGTGGACTTTGAATTTTGGAGCACAAATTTCCTAAATTAAAATGTTGGTCATAAAATCTCAAGAATCTGTGAGACGGGGCACCTGGGTGGCTCAGTCAGTTAAGCATCTGACTTCGGCTCAGGTCATGAATTTTGACTTACAAAATTACAACTCGAATTTTGTAAGTTGGAGCCCCGCGTCAGGCTCTGTGCTGACAGCCCAGAACCTAGAGCCTGTTTCGTATTCTGTGTCTCCCTCTCTCTGCTCCTCCCCTGCTTGCACTCTGGCTCTCTCTTTCTCAAAAATAAATAAAGAGGGGTTCCTGGGTGGCTCAGTCGATTGAGTGTCCGACTTCAGCTCAGGTCATGATGTCACGATTCGTGAGTTCGAGCCCCATGTCAGGCTCGGTGCCAACAGCTCAAAGCCTGGAGCCTGCTTCGGATTCTGTGTCTCTCTCTCTCTCTCTGCTACTCTCTCTCCCCTGCTCACACTCTGTCTCTCTCTGTCTCTCCAAAATAAATAAAAATGTTAAAAAATAAGAAAAAAACCCAAAAAACAAAATAATAAAATAAAGATTAAAAATAATTAACAAAAAATTATTGGTGAGATAAAACATTAAGCATAGAAAAGGTTTTATTATCTCACAGTAAACCTGCCTAGAGATTTGATTTAAAACCTAACGAAAAAACAAAACAAAAAAAATTCCTGCAGGGCAGAGTAGTAACTGATTATAAGATTTTAAATTACAAGACCTGACTTTGTTCACGAGCACTGTCCTCTACTCGCATGGGCTGGGACATGTTACTTACAAACCTCAGTCGCTGAATCAGTTAGTGGGAAGTATATCTCACAGTGAGTGCACAGGAAGATCAAATGACAATTATTTGCAAAGGCAGCATTGAATTTAGAAGGATATCAGTAAGCAAAAAGGAAAGCATCATAGGATGAAGAAGGATGGTCCAGAATGGGGAGAGCACAGAGCAGGCTCAGAGAATGAAGGAGGCCGCGGTTCGGAAGAATAACCATAGGGGATCCAGAATCAGCTGGGGGTTCAGGAAGTAGGTTAGAACCGGATTGTGCAAGGTTGAAAATACTCCACTGTGCAGAGCAGATGTCATTTTGTAGGTGCTAGGAAGATGCTTAAGAATTCTAAGGAGAGGGGCACCTGGGTGGCTCAGTCAGTTGAGCCTCCAACTTTGGCTCAGGTCATGATCTTATGGTCTGTGGGTTCGAGGCCCATGTCAGGCTCTGTCTTGACAGCTCGGAGCCTAGAGCTGCTTTGGATTCTGTGCCTCCCTCTCTCTCTGCCTCTCCCGCTCTCATGCTCTGTCTCTCTGTCTCTCTGTCTCTCTCAAATATAAACATTAAAAAATTTAAAAAAAAAAAAAAAGAATTCTAAGGAGAAAACAATTTGCACTTTTATTAAACAGGGTTGTGGCTGCAGGAGTGTCCATGTATTAACTCGTTTATCCCTGTTACATTTTAGGCATCTAACCTGATAAAACAAAGAGACCAGATCTCTGAACTCACGGTGTTTAAAGCCCAATTAGGAAGCCATTATATCCATCCAGATAAATGATGAGGAAATTCTGAATGACGATGGCGGCCGAGAAAATGAAAACAAGGAGACAACTGTTATAAGCATCATCAAAAGAGTTTTTGCACCCTTAGTGATCCACAAGTAATATGTAAGAATCAATCAAGCCAAAATGTTGGTCTTTGACAAACTAGAATGTTTTTGTAAAGTATAATGTCAAAGCAAACTACAACCATGTGATGAAACAGTTCTTAATCTTGACTGTGGCGATGGTCACAGGAATCTACAGACACAATAAAAGTACACAGAACTAAACACACAAACACACACACACACGACTGCGTGTGAAACCGCTAAACTCTGGACGGGGTCTGTGGACCATATCCGTGTCAGTCTCCTGGTTGTGACACTGCACTAAAATTGTGCAAGACGTCACTCCTGAAGGAAGCTGGGAGAAGGGTGTGGAGATTTCATACGAATGCCTGTGTCTATAGTAATCTCAAAGGATAATTTTTTAAATTAACATTTTCCTTGGAGGCATGGACTATAATCACCTATTTATTGGACTTTGTATCTTCGATGCTTTGTATTATGCTGAACTCACAAAAGCTACTTAATAAATTTGTCACTTAATAGATTTTTGTTGAATGCATAAGTAAATAAACTGCAAGGTATTATGTCAATTGAAGGCATCATCATATTTTACTAATGTTGCTATGAACTTGATCACCTAGATCTCAATGTCTGGCTCACATGTCTTTGTGACATTACTTAAATAACAAAACTATGGGGCACGTGGGTGGGGAGCATCCAGCTCTTGATTTCGGCTCGGGTCATGACCCCAGGGTCATGAAATTGAGCCCTGTGTTAGGCTCCATGCGGAGAGTGGAGCCCGTGTAAGATTCTCCTCCTCTCTCCCTCTGCCCTTTTGCCCCTTCTCATGTGCTCTCTCTCTCTCAAATTAAAAAATAAAATAAAAATGAAGTAAATAAATGAAGAGGCACCTGGGTGGCTCAGTCAGGTGAGCATCCAACTTTGGCTCAGGTCATGATCTCATGGTTCATAAGTTCGAGTCCCACATCAGGCTCTCTGCTGTCAGTGCAGAGCCCACTTCAGATCCTGTGTCTCCTTCTCTTTGGGTCCCTCCCCTGCTCATCACGCTCCCTCTCAAAAATAAAATAATCAATCAATCTATCTATCTATCTGATTCTAGATACCAGTTAGCCAAGGTCATAAAGATGATGGTACAGATGGTCCTCTCTTCTGCTAGTTCTGAAAGAGTACAGTGAATTCTCAAGGTAATGCTAATTAATATTGACATGGCTTCCTATGCCCCAGAAGATATATGGAAACTTTTTTTTTTCATTTTCTCTTTAATGCTGGGGGAAAAAATGACAGTCACACACTGGTTCTCAAGACAAACTTGTGGACCAAATTTTATCTCCATTTTACAGATGAGGAAATGGGACCATGATACAGCCAGAACTTGAACTTGAATTTTCTACATCTAAATTCTGTACTCTGAATTACAAAATGCTACATCACAAAGATTTCATACTTTATAAGAGCCAACTAAATACATCGACTGTGGCTACACCTATAATTACTAACACTTTAATCTTCTCAAGATTTTGCTGTTCACTGCTTTAATTTTCTTAACCAATGGTATACTCAAATAAGTGCTATGATGTATCTGCAATGACTACTCGAAGCCACAATAACAAAAACGTGACCAAAATTTAAAACAAAAAACAAACAAACAAAAAAAAAAAAACAGGAGCTTTGTTCTTAAATGACCAAGAACAAAGAATAATAGTATAAAAAAGTCAAAAGGATCGAGAAACTGGGGCTCCCGGATGCCTCAATTGGTTAAGAGTCTGACTCCTGATTTTGGCTCAGGTCATATCCTGACATCTGTGAGCTCCAGCCCTGTATCAGGCTCTGCACTGACAGTGTGGCGCCTGCTTGGGATTCACTCTCTACTCTCTCTCTCTGCAACCCCCTCAGTTGCTCTCTCTCTCTCTCAAAATAAATAAATAAACATTAAAAAAAAATTTAAGTGACTGAGCAACTTAGAATATACTGTATTATTTGTATCATAGAAAGGAGAAGGCTAAAGTATGAATATCATCTAATTGCTACCAGATTACACTCTTCCAATATAGGAGAAACAGACTTACTTCACGGCATGGAAAACCAGGGCAAGATACTAGGTAGAACTTCCTGGCCAATTAGTTTTTGGAGTTAATTGACCGTATCAATAGGTATAATTAATGTACATTAATGCCTCAGTCATCTGTTAATTAAAATGGGTGCATTAATTAATGCCTATAATATCTATGTCCCAGGGATTTTGAGACTCAAAAGTGAAAACAGGGGCCCTGCGTGGCTCATTCTGGATGGGCATCTGACTTCGGCTCAGGTCATGATCTCGCGATCCATGGATTTAAGCCCCATGTCGGGCTCTAATGCTCAGAGCCTAGAGCCTGCTTCAGATTCTGTGTCTCCCTCTTTCTCTGCCCATCACCCCTTGTATGCTCTCTCTCTCTCTTTCTCTCAAAAATAAATAAACATTAAAAATTAAAAGAAAAAAAGGGAAAACAGATATGAAATTCTTTGAAAAACTTAAAGCATTATGTAAATCTAAAGTGTTACTATAAATTTGCAGGACAAATATCATTTTTAATCTCTGTAATAATTAAATCTGGAAATAAATCTGCACCTATCCTTGAAATACAAACTCATACTTACCTGGGGCTCTCACAGAAAGTTAGTCAACTTTGAGATTTGTTGTAATTTATATTTGTTTAAATACTTTGATAATGCATTCTTTCACTGATTTTTTCACCAACATTAGCTCACAATATCACACAAAATGATCGCCTTAACTTCTCAGTACCTGAGATTAAGAGGTTGTTTTCAGCAGAGCTTTAAAACCAGTCCATGAATCTTTAGTGAGCATCTACTAAGTGGGAAACAGTGCTGGCTGTGAAGAATAATGGGCTCTTTTACCAAAGGAAGATGTGGGGAGTTTCAGAGAAGGTCAAAGTTTCCATGTCAAGAATTAAGATAGTATGGAAGTCACACAAGAAGCTAATGCGGTTAGAGCCTTCCATCAGATTCCATGTGGATAACCATTAATTTAACACAGGTCTGGGAGTGTGAGGGGGAGAGTATAGTTAAAGATCACTTCTGAAACCGCTTAACAACATTCAACCATCTCAGTCACTAGCCACACGGGGAACAAGACACGTCAGTGTGGATAAACCTATCACCACCTCTGGGAGGAGGAAAAAAAGTGACTCTTCTGGCTGGAGGCTGAATCTTCATGCAAGCGCCAGGGAACACTGGAGTTACTCCACCAAGGCACAGTATTAGTTACAACGGGTCTCAGCCTCAGCGTCTGCCGGGTCACACACACTCTGAGACCTCAGTTCCCTGCCTCCTCCAACCTGCCCCCTGAGCAAGGCTCTTCTATGACAGTCAATCTGTCCATTTTCCAGAAGACAAACAGACAGGGCAGGAATACTTCTTGTCTTACCCGAAGTACAGGAGGGAACATTGAGGGAAAACAGAAAAAGGGAAAAGTGAGTGCAATCTATCTCATCTAACACTTGACCAATGTTACACGGTAGCCAACTAGTTAGACATGCAAGATTTCGGGCTCCCCCCGAGGCATAAATGTCCTCTTGCAAACTCCAGGCTTCTCTCTGAGCCCGTTTGTTTAATGAGAAATCGCAGAGCTCACAGTAGGTGACGGTCAGCATATAGGCATGAACTTCACAGATAAAGAAACTAGGGTTCACGGCGAGAAACAGACTTAGGCAGGGCATGGGGGGGAGATCACAGAAAGGACTAGGCAAACGGCGTAAGGACTTTGCTTTCCTTATTTCAGGAACTCCGTGTGAGAGATGGAGGGATGCCCCTCTCCCATGCCTCAGGAACCAAAGATTCTGCGAGTCAGGAAACGGAGGTGTCGAAAATATGAATCTCTTGAGAAATGGTCACTTCTGTCCTAGCCTTCCCCCATATGTACATATTTCTTCCTAGTCTCCAAAACTCAGCTGACAGATGAGCAGGCTCAGATAATAATGCTGACTGATGCTGGGAACTTTATCCCTTCATCCATCTTTCTATCCACGGAACCTCACGAAGCTGAGGGCCGCATGCTGAGGTCACAGCCAGCACATAAGTAAGGTCATCCACTTATTTACCTGCATTGCTGTATCAAATATGCTGTCAAGTCGAAACTAGACAATCTACGAAACTATCTGTCGCAAGAAAACAAATAATGATAGTCAAATGATGGCGTGTGATTGGCTGACTATACCGAGTACAAGGGGTTGTTACCCTCGTAGTTTTATTAAATATGAAAGCAAAAGATTTATGTTATGGGTGATAAGGGCAAGAACGCTGTAAAAGTGAGAAAATATGGCAACAGTATGCTGTACATCACCAATGGGATAATTATTTATCTAAAAAGTTGGCATTCCTAGACTTCTAACATGCGGTGTAGGAAATTCATATATTCAAAGGAGACATCATAATAACCTGCCGGCTGGTGGTGATGGATATGTTTTTAATCCAAATGACCACAATCTTCAGTCTGCCTGTCATGGAGGGCCAGGAAAAAATGGAATTTTCCTTTCATAACTCTTGATGTTGAGAGAGGGAAAACCTGGAAACATGATAAGTGGCTCATTCCAATGGACAAATGGACATGGAGCAGAGAGAAAGAGTGTGAATAAAAGTCATTGTTCCCTAACTAATACCATTTTCACTTGTTACACTAAAAAAAAAAAAAATGGAGCAAGGAATAATTTCTGCCTCCTTCATGTCTGGAAAGCACAAGTTGAAATTGCAACAAAAGCTGGGAAATCTTCAACACTGGGTGAATTCATTTACAAATTACCGCTTGCCAGGAAGAGTCGGGCGAAGCCCGGTATAATATTTGTCTATTAACTAAAACTTATTGTACAAACACAGCGGGAAGAGTTGATGCTATAGAGCTTTATTGACTAGAAAGCCTCGCCAATGGATTTCCTCCTTTGAGGTTTAAAGGAATTCCTATTTCTCATTTACAGTCTATCAGAAAAGGTATATGACCTGTATTTTTTAATTTATATAAATCCACTCAGTCAATCAGCCTGGGCTGAAATTTAATGGATGTATCAGTCACCGTTGGTCCGGGGAGAGAGAACGAGGCACCAACATCTACCACTCATCTCTGCTCCTTCCATTACGCTCCCCCTCTTTCCAGCGCCGCCGCCGCCCTCAAGTGCCAACCTGGGGGGCTTCCGAGGCTGTTGTTTTTAAAGAGAGATATTGGAGGAAAAATAAACTGAGGGAAATACAGAAGACCCTTTGGCTGTTTCCGTTTTTAAAAATCTCCATTTTCCTATCTATGTTATGGCAATTTTATTACATATTCAGCAAATTTACAGTAACAAGATGTTCCCCTGACGAATTAATCACTTTCCAAGCATTTTATCATATAAATAAAATATCACCACTGGAGAGTGAAATCAGCTCAACCAGTTGATTTAACCCTTCCTTCAGGAAATTCGTCTGAAATAGACCGAGGACCACCTCTCTCTCTCTATCTCTCTCTCTGTCTCTCTTACACACACACACACACACACACGCACACACACACGCACGCGCACGCACACACGCACACTCAAACATACGAGCTCGGCATTCATATTACTGGTAACGAGGCTTATAGGGATCTCACTTCAGAATCCAGATTGCTGTATTTACTAGATCCGTATCGAAGAGAAGTATGTCATGCTTTTTAAAGACAGGAGAAACTGGAGGGGCCCGGCTGGCTCAGTCAGAAGAGCACGGACTCTCGATCTCGGGGGTTTGAGTGTAAGCCCCACTTTCGGTGTAGAGATTATTTAAATAAATAAATAAAGCTTAAGAAAATAAAAGATTATTTAAATAAATAAAGCTTAAAAATAAAAATAAACTGAAAACAAGAGAACGTTTCTAATCTCTGAAACTCTATACTTCCTCCGTCATAGTTTTATTTCCACACGTCTCTAATCACAATAATTAAGTATTTATATTTTTATAGTCCTATTCTTACCCTAACGTTCTAGGCAGGGAAGAAAATTGCAAGTGGCTAGGTTTCTGTCTTTACTTTGCTTTCCCCTTTGCTAATTTCAGACAGTGAATCCAGCAATTATAAGTAGTGGGAGACTGATAAGGGCTCACACATGCACGAGAAATAGGTTCAATTCAAGCTTCCCTGACTAATCCTTATTATGACTCATTTCAACTTCAGAATTTGTCGGTTGAGGTAAGAAGCTAATTTGGCCTTGAGAAGTGAAATCTCAGTTTGGTACTTTCCTCCTAGTGCTACTAACAACCCCATTATTAAGAGCAAAGCAGGAGGGGCTTGAAATATTTACTGAGTGCCCACTCTCGCCAAGCATTTTTTGCATGCTATTTTATTACATCATTAAAGTTAACATATTTTAAATAACAGCATAAATTTCTCTGGCTTCCAAACGTATGGTTTGTACCATAGTATCTTACACGCCAAAAAAGCTACGTTATTTTTACAACCTATACCCAAGACGATCCTCAGACCATCACCCTGAGATTAACTGGGGTGGATCCTGCCAGATCTGGACAGGAAATGGTGGCGGAAAGGCCTGGAGAGAGAATTCTCCTAAATGTTCCATCTCCGTGTGTGCACAGATGCTGCTCCTTCTGTTTGCACTCATCAACAGACCTGCCTCCTCTCTTGCCAGCGGCTCTGTCCCATCAGATACAACCTCGTTTTAATCTGCACATTTGAAGAAATGAAATCTGGCATCATGCTGGGGCCCGTTGTGTACCCCAAAACCGAAGATGACCAGGTCAAGCTGACTCTCTCCAGTGTGAAAGCAAATGCCGTTCTGTTATTAGCCTTGCTTTGGGGAAACCCAAGTAGTCGCCTTACCTCCCCACTTATAAGCCCATAAAAATACCCAGGATTTATCATGACGTCCCTCTTCTTCCCTCTGAATGGGGTAATGAAGTTCTTTATGGGAGACTATTAAGGAGCAACATAGATGCTACTTTTGCTACTTATCCCGTATAATTAATAACATCATAACTGTTATTAGAGTGCAGTATTTAGAGCAGCTAGCCCTCCATAAATACAGCTGATCTGACTAAACTGTCAATGGCAGATTTCAAGAAGAACCACTAAAAAGGGCATTTACTTTTGAAACATAGACTATGTTACACAAAGCCTCTTATTCACATTTATTTTATTTAGTTACTTTTTGGTTCTAATGAAATCATTACACTTATCAACCGACTACATAATTATAAAGTCAACATTCTTAAAAAGCAAGTAGTAACACTCATTAATTTCCTTCTGGGTATTTCCTTGACAGCTCATGAAATTTCTCTTTTAAAATTCCTTGCAAATGTTTGGGCACAAAGCTTTCTCTAAAAGTTGATATTTGGATCTTTAAGTAACACCTTCAATGAAAATACCGACCAAATACAAGTAAAATTAACATCCATATTATGGATTTTCTGGTCTTATGAGAGAAGATGAAAGAGGAATCTGTAAAATGCTAAAAAGTGATGTTTATACCACATACAGTGTGCCAATACATGCTCATGTACTAAATTTCCACTGCTATTTGTGGAAATAAACATACTCTAAACTCTTCTTCTTGGAACGAATATACTTTTTTTTTTAATCATGATCTTAGGGTAAAGTAAGTTTTCACATGTTCCAGGCAAAGCGGACACAAGTATATATCTGACAAAAGCATATGCATGTGAATTATTCAAAGATGATATAAAGCCACTCTATCCAGATTAGATGAGAGAGATGTTGTTACACCTACTGTCAGAATACAACAAACAAACAAACAAACAAAACCCAAAAAACGGTGCGCAGGAGGACTCTTGCCTATAAGTCTTAAATAAAAGCAAAATTTAGGGGCGCCTGGGTGGCTCAGTCGGTTAAGCGTCCGACTTCGGCTCAGGTCATGATCTCACAGTTCGTGGGTTTGAGCCCCACGTCGGGCTCTGTGCGGACAGCTCAGAGCCTGGAGCCGGCTTCAGATTCTGTCTCCCTCTCTCTCTGCTCCTCCCCCACTCATGCTCTGTCTCTCAAAAATTAAATAAACATTAAAAAAATTTTTTAAAAATGGGCACTACAAGTTGCGGTGAATAACAGCAATTAAGGCCATACTTAAAAAAAATTGTGTTCTCACAGAGATATATTTAAAGTTTTTTTCTAAAACATTTCATTACATTTATGGAGCCTCGAGATATCTGTAAGTATTCCCTGAAGTTACCAATTAAAAACTGAGCCAACTCCTATTTCTTGTAGTTAACCACTACCACTAACACATGCGTGTTACTTCTAATTAATTCATGTGTCTGTCAACTTTGTCCTCTGCCTGGCAAGAGTAGGCATTCAACCAGCAGCAAACAGTATCCAAGTGAGTCTAGGAGGATACAGACTGTTTTTCACGAAAAGGTAATTTAAGAAGAATGAGTAAAGGCCCTTGTTACTAATGGTGGAAAAATATAATCTTGGGGGGAGGGTGTTTTTATAATGGCATGTTTTCAAAGCTGGGGGTGGGGGTCGTGCGATTCAATGGAGGAGAAAGCTGGAGGTCGAAGGAGGAAATGTCAGGCCAGAGAACGACTGCTTGACGGGACGAACTAACTGTCTCCTCACGTTGCTGAGTTTTATTTAATGCCCTTAAATTTTACGGAGTTTCTTGGCTTAAGACAAATAGCTCATTTTATTTGGCACCCACAAACGGTTTCAAATGCAGATAAAAAGGAGTCATCTCAAATACTTTTCGGAGAGAGACTGGTTATAAATGAATTTCCTTGAATAAAAAAGTACTTTATTTGAACAAATACGAAGTGGGTTACTGGTTCTATTTTGAATTAACACTATGATTCATTTTCATGCATATTTTGCTCCAGATAGATGTTCCTTATTTAAGTGAAGGCTAGATCTTTACTGGCTCAAAAAAGCAGATCCATTAACTTTACTTTGCAGTTGAACTGATTCAAGGGGATGGAGTGAACAAACCTTAAAGACTCTAGTCTATTCTAGAACACAACATGTCACACCCTTTTCCATACAAATAAACCAGGGGAAATATTCACAAAAACATTCTCTTTTCCATGGTCTATCAAAGCCTCTTTTTAGGCTTGAAGTTAAAAAATTAACAGGCTAGATATCACATGTCACCTTATCCATATATCTGTATTAATCTATAAAGCGAAAAACAAAAACTGTCGACAAAGAATCATAAATTACTTTGAGTGAAGTCCCCATTCCCACGCTCAATTTATATCATCCTCTCAATGAGTCTTAGGAAAGAAAACAGAAAGAGTTTGTTTCAAGTCTGGAGACTACCAATTCCATTCATAGTTTGAAACCTTCTTTCAAAATTTAGAGTATTTTTAAAATTTTAATTCCAGTATAATTAAGACACAGCGTTGTATTACTTTCAGGTGTACAATATAGTGACTCAACAATTCTATACATTACTCAGCGCCCATGACAGTAAGGGTGCTCCTTTTTTTTTTTTTTTGAAAGTAATCTCTCTGCCTAACGTGGGGTTTGAACTCACAACCCTGAGACCAAGAGTAGCATGCTCAACTGAGCGAGCCTGCCAGGCACCCCACAACTTAGAATTTTTTATAGAAACTAGATATTCCTGGACTTCAGTGACAAGTACAGCCTTATAAACCCATCTTGTTAGATACAAATGATAAACTTCCCTTATTTCAGTGGAGATTGTATTTCAGTATAAATGACTTATTTGACCCCAGTTTCACAATTTCAGTGGTTCATTTTGCACTAATCAGGTACTTCCCTGATTTGGAAATTATCCATACCCTAAAATACAAAATCATACACATTTTTCTATGATTGAGTCTTTCATTTTATGCTTAGTATATACTCATGTGTATGTTGAATTCGGTAAGCATGTTTTGTAGACAACAGCTAACTAAAATATTTTCGACTGGCCCCATGTACAAATCAAATTAACACAGAAATTCTAATCTTTTCTTTCCAGTAGAAAAGAAAAAAAGAGGACACAATATATATATAAACTACAATTCACTAAGAAGTCAAAAGCGTTGCCCCCACACATACAAAAAACAATCGCCTGTTTCAGGAAGGAGGCACGGTTGTTTTATAACTGCTAAATCAATGCCGAAAAATATTATATTTCATCAGTTTCACTTATGCCGAACGTCCCCAAAGGTTCCCTACCTGAAGCTGGCCATATTTTAAGTGCAAAGCAGGCTGAGCGCTATCTAAATCTAGATAAAACTCGCGGGTTTGTAATCTGCACGATGATCTATACGTCTAAATCTATATGCAAATCAAATGCTTTCGTGCCTTCCAGCATTCCGCATCACCCAGGGCTAAGGGAGCAGGAGAGAGTGCCTTCCACCCCTTCCCCGGTTCCTCGCCTCCTTTCCCTCTCTTTATTTATACTAGCTACCTAAATAATTCACACTGCCTGCTTTTCAGCCCGAATGTTCCTCAGAAGAGGCCTACAATGAGCTATTGCAGTCACCAGATGGACTCGGAAAAGCAGCAGGTGGGGCAGATGGCAAGGCGCCCTGTCTGATGCTGCTTGCTTCGGCATGGACCGCATTTTCCTTCCAGGTACATTAGCATCATCCTAACGCCGCGCGGCGTGGAGTTTGGGGGTGGGGGTGAAGTGGGGCGCTGGCAAATCCTTTACATGCGATACTAGAGGAATCATAAATTACCAGCTGCCCTCTTCCTCCCCAACCCCCAGCCCTGCCACCCCCGATGTTTTATACTGTTGCTTTGTTAGTGGGTTGGGTTTTTGTTTGTTTGTTTGTTTGTTTGTTTGAAGCCTATGGTGAAGGCTCCACAATGCATTTTGGCACTATGCATGAGGAAGGACGCATCCGTTTCAAAATTTTACCTCAGCTTAATAAAAAAAAAAAAAAATGAAGAAAAGAGGATTAGAGAGAGTGACAGCGGAGAAGTCAAGAAGACTGTGGGGGAGAAAAATGTAATTTCACAAATATTTTGCAAAAACCGCCAAAGAAGCGAAAACCTAGGTGAGGTGAAGATTCGGCTCACATCTGTGGTGTCTCACAAAAAGGTAAGCTGTCCTTTGCATATATCGAGGGGAGGACAGAAAAAACACATTTTTATAGCTTTTTGCCATTGGATAAAATACTAGCTATCCCCACACGGGGACAACTCCCTGTCTTCCATTTCTCGTGTCATTTCCAAAAGTGTGGCATCTCCCTTCCGAAGTTTGTTAACTCTATAGTTCCAGAACAGACAAAAAATCACCTTGCCTATCGCTAGCAGTCAGAGGGTTGCAATATCACAGTGCCAAGCTCATAAGGCCGTCACTCAGTAACATGAAGTATAAATTTTAATTGAGCATAAACACTTGACAAAAATTCTCCGGAGATATTTCTGGCATATTCCGACTGGCAATGCTGCCATGATACCATGATTGTAATCCTTCTATAAACTTAACTGATGCCAATATCAATCTTATTACCTAACTTCACTAATCATCTAATTATAAACACCTAAAAATGCGAACGACAATAATTTTAATGACCTGAGGCGAACCAATCTGTATCTTCAAAAAAAAAATAAGTAAATAAAACAGTTTAATAAAAATGCACCCACTGAAGACATGATGCAGAGACAGGCAAATCAAAATCCTCGACTTGGGAACTCTGTGGGGCAGTTTTGCAGGAATTCTGGACAGACAGCAGCTGTGAAATTACCTCAAGATTAAGGGCAGGGTTTTCCTACCAAAACTTCCTTCACAGTCCTTTACTTTGATTAGAAGGAGTTTACTAAGTCAAACCTTTCCTTTAAAGTCAAACCACATAGGAACCTTCCAGAGTTCAAACTTATCCCCCTTGTCTTCCGTAGGATCTAAGACATATTTTTTTTCTTACATGATCTTTTAAAGCATTTATTCTCCTTTCATTTCCAGTCCGAAGCACAAACCATACAGAAGTAATTTAGAGCGCTTTAAGATGTAACGGCAACTCTGGTGAGCAGACCTGCAAAGGCTTCAGGAGGAAGCAGTGTCAGAATGGCTTTTTAGCTGAGGGGACACAGGCCAGACCAGACCTGACTGTTCCAAGACCCCCAGTCACACTCTTGAACTACTCAGGATCTGAATGTACAATTCCTAATTGTGTTCATGGTGCTAGCTTCAGATCGGTCCTAAAAAGCCGAAACCAGAAGATTAGGATGGAAGCTTCAGTGTGCTTACATTTGAAAACTCTTGCTACCTAAATTCCTGAAATCATTCTCTGAAGACTGACGCAAGGCTGGATTGGGCATAAAAAGCGACGTTTTTAAGTGGCTCCAGACCATTTTATATTTTTTGTCATTTATTTCAGGATCTAATTAGTGCCCAGGAAAGGGCGTGTACACAGTCAAATATTTTTGAATGAATGATCAAGAAAATGTAATTTAATGCACTAAATTGATTACTCTAATGATTTCAAAAATTGCAAAACAATGCATGTAATCTTTTTGATGCAACATGAAAAGTTATTGTAAACAATCAATTTGACTCCAGAGAGCTGGTTATGAAAAATATACTTAGAAAATCAATGTTAAACAGATACCTTTTAAATGTGATTTCATTAACTATCATTAAACTATTTGCCCACAACCTAATTAATGTACACTACTAAGGGTACTTAATAATACTAACAGAAGGGAATGGACATTTCTTAGAAAGAAACACATGATAAGGTAAATGGTTCTAAGTTAACACTTAAAGAAAGTAACTGGAATTAAAACATAATTTTAGAATTTATATATTTCATAATTATTTGGATATTTTCAGCGTAATCAATCTGTGTTAAGACTGCCACAATTAAACCAGCAGGCAATATTCCTTCTAAAATATAAAGCAGTAAAGTCTCAGCTAAAAAAAAATTGCCATTTTAAAAATAAGAAACAGTAAGTATAGGCAATGGGTAAAGGACTAAACAGGTAATTAATTTAAGGCCTGGATATGAAAGAAAATAAAGGTAATGTATGTTATCAAATGTAAGTGAAAGGGAAAGATAATCATTATTGTGATTTTTAACATTTCAAAATTATTTTTTGTGAAGCACTTATGACATTCTCAAACAGTTCTGTCTTATAAAAATATTTACAGTTAAACATATTTTTGCAGAATCAGAAATCATGGTAATGACCTATCACGTACATGCAAAAAAACCCTACATTTGTTCTACATGTGTTGAAAGAATAATTCATGCATGTGTGTGTATGTGCATGTGTGTGTGTGTGTGTGTGTATGTGTCTATATATATAAAACACATTTTCTCTAACTGGTTGAATTATTTCCCTATTTCAGACCCCCTTCCAGACGTGATCAACTCTTAAAGTTCTAGAAGTTGGTCTAAACCTAATAAAACACGGCTATCCAAATTTAGAAACTTTTTAATTTTATCAACATGTATAGTGTACTATAATTAGCATAAGTTAAAAACAGAAATATATTTTTAAGTGCCACTTTTCTCCTTCCTAAACAAATAGTGATCAAGTGACTCAAATACCATACATTCGATGCAATCCTCAATTTCTTAAACACATGCAGTCTCCTATACTAATGATTTTTTTGTGTGTGGCTGGCTTTCTTCTTCATACATAGGTATCACTGGTTGAAAAAAAGAATTTGGGGAGAGGATGTACAAACTCTAATGACATTACATATTTTACTTCTTTGCGTTTACCTACCCAGGTAAAAATATAAGTCACATAATTAAGCACACAAAAAAATCTAAGGATAAACCAACCAATATTACCCAATACTACCTTTTCAAGGTTGGAGATAACAGCACACTGAATGGCCATCAACTTGAATTCCTTAGTAAGGACAGTACCTCTGCAATATGAAGCTGTTATTCAAGATTTATCCAGATCACTCTTGTTCTCTTTTGCTTTTCCCCTCTGAAAGTCTAAGAAGAATTTTCTACATAAGTTTTGAGTTGACGGTTTAAAGAGAGCGAGAGCGAGAGCATGATCCCTCGCAGGCAGCCACCTCAACGGCACCATTTGCATAGTTCATTGAACACTGTTTAGGAAACACGAAGTGTACGGGGCCACAGCGGCTTCTGTCTCCTAGTCCTGCCGTCCTTTTAAAAGCAAGGCAGGGGTTCTGTTTTTAGTACACACTTCGGTTCAGTGTTAATCCTGTTTTATGTTGTTCACACCTGCTGCTGACTAGCAGCCTGCTGATGGGCTGGGGCTCACGCTGCTCAGAGAAATCCCACTAACTGAGAAGCTGGACAAAAGCTACGTGTACAGAGCGGCAAACAAAGCCTGGTCAGGGTCCGGAATGCAGGATGAGCCCCACGAACCTTCATCTCATTTGCAAATAAGGCTCCAGTGTCCCAGGTTTACCACCCAACAGTAAACGCGACCGACTGCTCTTTTTTGAAAGAAAGACTGAACCCCATTGGCTTATTTGTATTCCTCAGCTTTTATGACTTTTGGTGACAATTAATGCCAATTCCGTAAGAATGAAAAGGTTGTCCTAATCAGGTGTACATGCCAGCCACTCTTTGTGTCCTGGCTGAAAGAATCTCTACCTGAAGCAAACCTACCTATAAATTTAAAACCTACCTATAGCTAACCTCTCTATTCGCAGAATTTTACATCCAAAAGGAACAGAGATCCAGAATACGTGTTCTGCCGTCAGGGGCCACCGTGGGACCAGGACAGCAACTTGGAAGCTAAGACCGCTCTCCCCAGGCCTCCCCCCCACCCCGCCCCTGCACTGCGTGTGCCTAATAGCAAACATCAAAAGGAATGACTTCTTTTTTGATCTTAGTACCAGCGATAAATCAAATTCAGTGCCACAGACAGGGGGGAAAGGCACTACAGAGGAAAACTCCGAGACTGACAGTAGGACCAGTTGGAGGCACTCGCTCAATCAAGTTCCGGTAAACGATGCCCACCCTCCTTTGCTCTGAAACAAGGTGTAAGCTGTCGTCTGCGTGAAAAACTTACCCAGTCCTGACGTGACCCCAAGTCAAGATGCACTTTGTGCTGACATTTCCAGCGGCAGCACTGGAACCCCTCTCTTTCCTGCCCTTGGACAGAGCCCACCTTCTTCCTCCCCAGGAGCCAGACTCTGCCCACAGGTGGGAGAAGGCCCCGGCTGGTCGGCACAGCACAGCTCCCATATGAGCTGCACATCTGGGGGTCAAATGGGGACTTTGGGGTCACTCTGTCCCATCTCCTGAAGCACCTTTTCTAAACCTGCAACGGCCAATAAAGCATCATGGGTTCTCTGGGCAGCTCTGGGAGCTCCACGTCTGCCTGACCCACCGCGGTGCACGCAAAGTGCTAATTAGCATATTAAGGTTCTGTTAATGAATGAAAGTGAGGATGAAATATTCGAGGTGTTGGCATCTTTCCCCCAGTTTGCTTCCTCTTGACCCTTGGCAATATGCTCTTTTTGGAGGGTCAGCACCGAAATCTCCCCCCTCGTTGGTACCATATTCTTCCCGGGCAGAGGAAAAATTCACATGGATTCTCCGAGGCACGTTAGCGACAACAGGTGAGAAGCCAGATAAATGTATACTTTTTCGATGTGTATAATACTGTAGACTTGGGAACTCTCTGATAGTGTTAAAGAAAAAAAAGCAGTTGTTAAAAATGATACCGTAATAGACTCACCATAACTGTAGACACAGAATTCATGTGTCTCCCATCACCCGACACAGCCCATCACAAAATAAAAAAACATAACAGTTGTCACTTTCAATTTGTCTACATAATATGAACAGCATGGGAATAAATTCAATTATTACGTTGAATCACATGAAAATGCTGATATTTGACCATTTTTTGACCTAAAAAAATAGCAGTTTCACGTGGTTCACCTAATAGAATTAGAATTCCATTACCTTTCATGCAAAAAAGGCTGAAATTCTGTCAGGGAATTTCATGATTCCAAACTTGACTTTCCTACTGATTTGCCCTCAGAATGCTACCTCTAGTTTTGTTTTTCTTCTGTTTCATTATCCTCAAAATGGGACTATTTCCCTAAGTATGTTTTTAACTTGAACCTGTTACGATCTGGAGTCCTCAGGCCAGAGTGGCCCCAAGTTCACCAGAAACCCGGTTTTGCACATACGATGGTTCCCATACGCAGTGGAGTCCGGACTGTCACACGCACTTTGAGAGGCAACCCCGTATCATGGAAGAGCACATGCCTGACTCCAACGTGCCAAGACCGTGCCAATGGAATATGATGGAAAATCTCATCCTTCACCAGAGGACTTGAACCACGGGTGACTTGGGGTTTTGGTTTTGTTTCTGTTTTTTTGATTTTCGTTTTCCCCAGCGACTTTGCAAGTTTGCTCAGGACAGAGAGATTTCGGCGTACCCGCAGTAGCCGTGGCTCTCAGATCTAATGCCGTTCAGCGTTTTGCACGTAGTGTTGGCGACATGACGAATCCCCTCAGATAAGAAGGCAGAGCGGCTGTGCGCTGGATCAAGGGGCTCCACCTGCCACTGCAGAGCGTGCCCGCCTCCGAGCCAAGCGAAGACCACCTTATTTTGATTAGAGTGCTTTCCTCAGGCAGGAATTTTTATTCCGCCTTGAATCTTAAACCATTACGTTTCCAGTGATGCATTTTTATGTTTACAATTGACATCTTCATACAAGAACGAAACCTTTGAGCAACAGCTCAAAAGCATGAAGGTTGCCCGCAGTAAGTGCTTAAATTATTTTACACCTAAATGGAGCCCAGTTGTTTTTAGTTAAAATTTAATAAACCTTAAACTGATGACCTTTCTTCCGCAGAAAGGCCCAGAGTTGCAAAAACGAACTTTCCAATGAAATATATTTTAAGGAACTAGTGCTGAACAAAGGGCTATTTAAAGCTGAATGCTCTGTCAATTTATCAGCTTGTGGACATTCCGTTCCTGAATTCCCCACTGCTGCTGGACGTATAGAACGGTGGGGCCTTGCTTAATCGAATACTATTGATTCGAGTGTGTCACAGTGATCTCATTGAGAGTAATCAATAGTAATCCAAAATCAATCCATCCGCTCTTGCACTATCATTTATCAAATCTGAATACACCAAATTATTTGTAGGCGTCAAATTACAAAGAAGAGAAGATGGTTGAGCTGGGCGAGTTAACGGTTCATATTAAGAGCAAACCCAGACCTCTCTCTCTTTAAGGGGAGGGGCTTTCAAGGGGGCTGTGGCTTGGACAAATACATTTCTCTTTGCATTAAAGTATCCTCAATTTATAATGAATCTCGCTCCATTCCCGAGAAAAAAAAATAAGAGTTCTTGCACAGGGCTCTGCCGTTGAAGCACACGTGGCATCGACTTACACACGCCCTCCCTCACTGAAGACCAGCACGCTAGGATTTTACAAGTCTGATAAGCTAAGTTTCAAATGTCTGTCTTCCATCTGGTGGAAAACGAGGGGACTCGACGGGCACAGGCCCTAACTGCATCTTCTAACATCAGAAATGATGTTTCATAGAATTGGAGTGGAAAAAGGAATACTTCATTTCTCCAGAGAATGTACAGCATAGACACACCTGCTTATCAAAGAAGCTGCTGTCGAGGCTGAGGGTTCCTTTATCAACATATTCACCTGTAATTTAGTCGAGGCAATAAATCCTTCTATTCATTAGAGCACCCTGAAAAGCACCCCTCCTATTTAACTTCAATGGAAAAGGCACAGAGTGTCTAAAACATTTACTTTTGCTAATGTAAAAGTGTTGGCATTTTACTTCATTCGTGATAAGCTGGTACCAGTGGCAGTGATTATGCTTTTCTTATTCAAAGCCTATCAGCATTTCGAAAAGCGCTCTCAATCTTATCAGGTGTATGAACAGTGCAGTTACTGAAAACAGTTTGTACTGCTCCTCTCCAAGCTATCTGATAAACCCCCAACTAACTAACTGTATTTACCCACAATCACACCGAAGTTGTGTCTTCCACGCCCCGTAGCCAGATTCCAGTGTGCCATGGATTTTTGAGCTGGGACATTAACTTAACAAAAATGTCAGCAGTGCGTACCCCAAACTGACAACGATCAAGAAAACACCATAAAAGCACTCAACTAGAATGGACAACAAACAGAAACACAAGGAAAACAGCTATGAAAAGTTGGAGGCAATCTCTTCGGAACTGGAGAGGGGGTTAAACATGCTGTGTATGCAGATAGGATACAGACGAATATCACGTACTTACCTTTTATCAAGGGAAATGATCCTTGAGTCCAACAGATGAATAGAAACAGAAATTTTAAGATAAAATATTGCTGCAAGTGAGGGGGTTGAGGGAGAGATTTTTGGAACTAAGCAGGCATTTCCCCCACAATTCGGGTTATCTCAGTGTGAAGGCAGACAGGTTTCATAATAGAAGCAAAGTAAGACAATAGACAATATCACCGAACTTACCCCATAAACTGGAGACAAGATAGAAAGCAAGGCTGTCACATATGGTGACCGCATTCTCGGGACAGATTTTCCAATCATTAAAACCCTCACAAATGCTCTAGACATTAAAGTTTTGTTCACTATAAGGAAATAAAAAAATAAAGAAAAATACAATTTGAGTGTTGAAGCTCTTAGTATTTTTCTTATTCTTCAGACTTAACCAACTGAACAGTTCCACATTTAGGCCGAGGAAGGACTCATCATCCAAGCTCATGTAAGTAGATGATCTGCTCTCCATTTCTATCTATTAAAAACTGCTTATACCAGTTCTTGGTTCACACCAATCGAGAGACATACCTAGTCATTTATGGGTAGTTCTTTGGACCATGAAAGACAACAACGACATTTATAGAACATAAGAGAAATCTAGAATGTACTTGAACAAGCGAATAATGAATTTCTGAGCCTGGGAAAGAATCACTGCTTGGGCTTCTGTGCATAAATTGTCCATTTGTTCCTCACCTCCCTTTGCCGAATGGCTAGGAAAGAACAGAAAAAGGCGGCCACATGCTCCCACCTGAGCCCAACTCCTGATTCTGTCTAGCCTCCAAGAATAGAATGAGCCTTCCCTTCGACGTGTAGAGCAAGAAGATGAATTAGCCAAGTGTGTAGTTCAGTACAATTCAGCTGATGGTTGCTTTTCCATCTGTGACACTATGATCCCGTGACTGATGAGGCAGGTCTCATTTAAGTCTATGGATAAAGGGATGCTTCTGTCATTTATTGGCCCCAGCACCAACTGTATACAGTCGCTTTCTCAGGAAAAAAGGCGCAATTCTCGTCATCCATGTATAGTTTTCCCTTTCTCTGGTCATGAACAGTTGGTTACAGGTATAATATTCCCCCTCAAAATATCTCATCTGTTTTAATAGATTAGTGACGATGAGGAAAGCAGTGTCCGAGTGGCCTTCATTTATGGAAAAACTGAACATAATTTAACATGGCCACCTTACACTTCTGGAAAAAAATTAAAGTTCTATGATAATTCAGGATTACAGAGGGCAAAGGGCAATTTATTGAACAACCTCCCATTTGAATTTTTTTCTCTAAATAAGTACCTTGGTCTCTATAATTTTTCATATTACTCGCTATCTTTGGTAACTCTGGATATAATTTTGGACACTCTTTTCAAAAAAATAAATTCTTATAAATATAAAATGTAACAGGATCATAACTGCCTTGAAAAAAACCTTTTAAAGCATTTAAACTCACATTGTATTGAAAGCAAAGTAAACCTATTTATGTAATGTGTCTTCTATTTAAATTCTTAAAAGCTATTATCAATATGTAAAATTCTTTCCAGAATTAATGAAAAAAGAATTTTCATGTACAAGGCAAACATTCTGATCATGAAGGAGAAAAAAATTAAGATGTTTCTATTTTCTGCGTGTAAGTTCTTTTTAAGATTTCACTTTTTGCATTCTGAATAAGCCATAAGAAAAGAAAGCACACGATTTTTTTTTCTCAGAAAATGTATGCAAAGTGCAACAAAAAGAGATGTCCCTTGTTAAAGATGGATTGCCCATGCTCTTCTGAATCTCCACTTCTGAAAGTCTTTATTTACTTCACACACAGGAGCCACTGAGCTTTGCCACCTCAGAGGCTTTTAAAAAATAAATGCCTTTGTTACTGCCACAAAAGTAGAAAGATCTGAACAAGTTTAAGTTATATTCCTTTTGTGTGTGTGTTTGTGTGTGCGTGTGTGCAAAACTCATTATTATCAGTGCTATCTGCATTCCCATAGAGTTTCAAAGATAAGTAAGCAAGCAAGCTGGTTTTCATTACACTTCTATTAGCCATCAATCTCTGATATAATATGAGAATTTATCGGTAGCTTCCCTTTTATTTAGCACCATCTTAACCAATTGTTTGCAGAGAAGGTGTATGAGGAAGCAAAGTTAAATTGACACATCTGTGATATGCCCGACAGGCTTCAGTATGCCGAGTATTAATTTGTTTTCTTTGGCTAGGTAAGTGCTGCCAAAGCATATTACACACAATGTGTACTTCCAATCAAAATGATGAAAAGTATATATGCAGTTTTGTTTCACTCGAAGATATCTGAGAACGCACAGAAGAATGGATATGACAAACACTACCTTTTATAATTAAAATATAAATTTACTTTCAAGTTGTTTTTTTTTTTTTTTTTTACGATGTCATATAATCTTAGGTAGGCTGTCCATGAGTTTAACACTGTGAGTATTAAATAGATTTTAAGTGCCAAAGCCACGGCCATACGTTGCATTTCTTATGGTCAGTGCTGAATGTTATAGATCTATATTCAAACGCACATGTAGAGCTATGCCAGGATATTGAAATGGACTTTAATTGACCAGTGAGAGGTCCGTTTACTTAAAACTGCACCTTTTCTTTTAATGCTTTGCCTTAGTGAGCTATCTTCCAAATATACAGTCAGTGCCATAAATTATAATGGCACAACATTTGAAGGAATCAAAACATAAAAAGCACCTTTCCTCCAAACATTTTTTTAAATTTTTTTAATTCAAAAGGGGAATGGATACATGCATGGACCCCATGTGCACACACACTCACACACTCACACACACACACACACACACACACCAGAAAATCGAAATCCTTTCAATTGGATGGTTTTGTATAATTGATTAGAATCTGGAAAAATACTGAGAAATAATGTCCAAATCAGGGAAAAAGAAACACCTGGCCCTTCTGGAAAGAAAAAGCAGAGAGGAAAGATGCGTTTGCTAAAACTCTGAATGGAAATTATTTTTAGCAGCTGAGGTTTCCTGGATCTTAGAGAGTAGAAGTCTAAAAGGAAGTGAAACGAGAATAAGATGCCAGGGAAATCCTTTTTCCAAAGGCAAACACTGTCACTTATCACTCTCAGACCCTAAAGGAGTTAACTTGGATCTGATGGATGGGCATAAAGAAACAGCAAGATTTAAAAATAAATAAATAAAAACAACCAAACATTAAGTGCGCTCTAGGGCTCTACATACAAGCAAAGGTAGGAAATGAATCTAGGAATTTAAACGAGAATATAAATAAGAACAAGAATCAAAATAGAAAGTGCAGTTAGGTAAGTGTTCTCTCTCAACACTCATTCAGATTTACTGAGCAAAATCACAGATTTCTAAACTTACTTAGAGTAAAAATCAAAAATGCTAAAATCTGTGATGTACTTTAGAGAAATATAACACTTACTAGTTTTCTACAGTCGCTTTCAGCAAGAAAAAAAATAAGACAGTGACATATTTATGTAATGCGGATAAATAAAATTCCTATTTTGCATTTATTTGAGAGCTATCATGTTTTCCATTCAGATATATTTGCCAGGCCTTTGTATAAAAAAAGAATGCAGCCAAGAGCTGCTTCAAAACTATTTCTTGGATATGGGCCCACGCCATTAAATTATGCATTTAATATTAGTAGCTTATTTTCTATTTGACAAATTATTTATGATTACTAGATATTGAATATAGGAATGATAATAGTTAAAAATTCATGAAATCAGAAACAAATTTACTTATTAGGTTACCTGTTACCTGTGTTTCTATATAGTTTAACCAATTCAGTTTAAAATCAGACCTGGCAAATACCTGAAATGCTAACTCCAGGTTAAAATCATGCCTGGCAAATTTAACTGGCAACTAATTGGTGGGGAAAAATAGTTGAGATTCCCCGTATCATATAAATGTGGTATGAACACTCTTAGCGGTATATCTATATCCTGCACATATACCTCTTCCCATAGAGGTACGTAGTTGACATGCATATCAAACGTGCAGACAGACATGTGTGTGTATGCTACAGACTGCTTTGGATTTTAAAGTACCATATGTGTATTTATGTACTTACAACGGTATAGACCGTGTACATGCATATACACAGGGCCATGAAAATAATCCATAGCAAAACACATAAAATGCACTAAGAAGCATGCCAAGCGGTAGAGAAGCCTGGTGTCGTCCCTGCACTATCAAATATACACATAAGTATGATTGGAGACAGAGAACCTAAATATTTCACTGTCAGAGAATGTAGAGAGCTGCAATTCATTTCTATCTCCTGTCCTTTAGGACAATGACAATTTAATACGAGGCCAGTGGATGTAAAAGAGATAAAAACTGAACACACTGGGCCAGTGTAATCAAAGATTTTCTCCAGAGAGCTGGCTAGGGCCGGAGCTCATATGCACTTATAACAGATCAACGCTGTATTGTTTCTCTCTTCCATGAATTTGCTATGAAGCAAAATTTCAAGCAAAGCTTATCTACTGCAATGACTTTAAAGTTCTGTCGAAACACCTCAAAGGCTCTCCTCTTATTTCTCGATGCTTAAGAGGCGGTTCGAAAAAGTTTATTTGCTATTCATTGGTTTAACAGAAATCACTGCTATTAATTGCCACTTGTATGACAAAGTATCCACCGTAAGCACGGATTTTAATTTGTTTTACGAAATCACATAAGCAAAACCTTCAGGACTACACAGCACTTTAAAAGTAAAACAAAGGAATATTTTCTTTAGTCAGTGGGCTACAACAAATGTTGAGGAATCTTTCACAAGTGATACGGTCTCGAGACTGGGAATTATGCCTACCTTCCGAAAGAAGGGTGTCTTCTTTGTCTGTAGTTCTTGCAGGACTAAGGTATTGTGAAAGTATTGTTAAATAGACTCATAGAGAAGTTACCTGCCCTCTTTGATGAATAGCACCATGTATCGAAAATTAATTGCAAAAGTATGGCCCAGCTAATGAGATGGTCCTTATCTTTTCTCAGCAAAGGAAGCACAAGTATTTTTCTGCTGGCTCAATATTTTATAAAAATGCCTAAAGTGTTATTAGCTAAGTAAAAATCTGATTAAAAGACCTCAAAGACACAAATTATCGTAAATTCTAAACCCTGGAAAATCTGGAGGTAAGCCTGATTTCCCATATTATTTCGTTTTAAACCTTAATTTCTTTTCTTTTTCACTCTGAAAAGAAAACCCAAAAAAATCTTTTCTTCAGCTTCTATTAGCATTTTTCAAAAGCTGAATTACAATATCCTTTTTTACAAGATGGTCCATGTATATTACAGGTCAGATTAAATCAAAGAAATATATCAAAGGCCGTCAATTTAGAATTAAAAAAAAAAAGAACAATGATACCTTATTGGGGGGAAAACACTGGAAAAATGATCATCCATGCAAGAGAATTAATGGATATCCACAAGGGCTTTGCTAATAACATGGGTTAATTACCGCTGCAACACACTAGGCTCAGTAAATAAAGCATCAGTGCTATAAACACATTAAGATGAGAAACCATCACTATAAGAACCAGCCAACACTATCACCCTTGCCTCTGCCCAGGAAAGGGAAAGCTGCTTTCCAGCCCTTTCTGTAAAGGGAGGATTTCTAAACTTACCACCAAATGCATGGAAGGGAATACACAAATGCACCGACACAAAGGGCTGGTGAAACACGGGGTGCCCATCATTTACTCACCACTCCCATTCAATATTTATTCCATTAAGTCAGGAACACTTATTTTTCCTTATTCCAAGGAGAAAAAAAAAATCAGAGGTTACATAATACAAACTGTCCGGATATAGTTTGGGATACGTACAGTGGCTATTATATCTTCAGAAGAACAGAATTAATCTGTTCTCTTTAGTGCTGTGATGGGCAAGGTTACAAGACTCTTCCAGCTCAAGAACACTCACCCCTAAGCGCAAGCTAGTTGTCACTTCCAGCGATTTACAAAGAAATCATCTGAAAACCCCACCTACACCACCTACCTTGAGGGATGCAGGTGTTTTCAACAGATTTACAGACTAGAAACAGGAGGAAAAGTAGTATGAGCTCCAAGTCTGGAGTTTAAGTATTCTTTCTCAGAAAAATAAACTTAAAGTATCTGTTCCTAGTTTTCAAACAATATCATATCTAAGGTGACTTAGGCAGGCCCCTCTTTCTGGAAAAAAAATTGTATCCACTATGATTTAGGCTTGTTGTTGTTGTTGTTGTTGTCCCTGTATACATTTTTCCTTCCTGATATATTTTTATCTCATATATTTTGACATGCTGGTATTACTTTCGGATAGTTGTGTTTCAACCTACATTAGCTTTTAACAAGGAGAGACGAGGCCGAGAAAAGAAAAAAAAATCAAAACCCTGATACAGGAAGAGTGGACCATACAAAACAAAACTTACATAGCTTCAACCAGGTATTTCAAAACACAAATCTGTTTCATTTGCAATGCTTGGATTTCAATGATCAGGCTGAATTCACTAAACTGTTCCCTCCTCGCCTCGCCTGTTTTCGAGTGTTTCAATTGCCTTTCCTTCTTCCAACAGCTGTGACAACTGTTAAAACAGTCAG
This sequence comes from Paguma larvata, assembly GCA_030068075.1. Classification (NCBI taxonomy): domain Eukaryota; kingdom Metazoa; phylum Chordata; class Mammalia; order Carnivora; family Viverridae; genus Paguma; species Paguma larvata. The sequence continues at coordinate 43,620,593 of CM057840.1, forward strand.
TAAAATTAAGTCCGCTCTATAATCCCGTAGTCAATGTTACATTTTAATCAGAGGTTGAAAGGGATTCATGCGATGAGCACACTCATTTAGAATGATTAGACGGACACATATGTCAAAATGAGCAGATATATTATTTTCATCTATTTATGCTATCAGTTATTACTGCTATTAAATGGGAAACAAGCTTTCAAGTATTATGCTCTTTAATGTGCTGGCACACTTCCTAAAATAAAAAACACATAGTTAGAGGTTAACATTTTAGGCTCTCCTAATGGTGGTCAATAAATTGTATGAATCTTTTTAACAGCCTCCAAAACAGAAATTGTCCAATATTTTCCTCTGACACTGCGTAACTCTGGTTTCATTTCTGTGTATACACACACGTGATCGGGTTTAACCCAGTGCAATTACTATGAATATTAATAGCATGTATAAATTCTGTGGTTTATTAATTGAGACAGAGAGGCAGATGCGTTGCTTAGCATTAGATCTTTCTGTCTGTCCAGTGAACCACGTAACCATCAGGACTGCATCCAGACAATAAATCTGTATTTTTAAAGATGACTTTTAATTGAGCCAAAAAGAAAGCTAGTTTGAATCTTGCGCCAAAGCCAAAAGGACATGTGCCCTGATTTCATGTAAATGCATCTGCTTTAAGAGGCTTATCTAAACTAATTATTCAAATTAGCTGGAAGAAGTTAAATTCAAGAAAACTACGTTAAAGAGAAGCCTCTGGGGGAATTTTAAAGTTTGTTTTGTTTATTTATTTATGGGAGAAAGTTCAGAATCTGGGTGAGCTTGGATAACGCCTCCTTCCTGACATGAGGACATTTAGACACTTCGCTTCTACAAGCCCCAGGTGCGCCAACCTTCAAACTACACTTGAGTGGGCAGTCCTACCTTTGTTTATTTTTCATTTTTATTTTCACACAATTTAAGGTTGTTTCTTGCTTCGAGGGACGTAAAGGGTAGCAGGCACAACCTTCCAATCTTTCAGTTCCTCCCTACGTCCATCTCTTGGAGAATACACCTTGCGTGAGGCTGTGTGTGTGTGCGTGCGTGTGTGTATGCACGTGCGAGTGTGCATACACTATGCACACAGTCACACTCACACACACACGAGCAGTCACTAAGACTGCAAGTCACTTTTCATCTCTACTTAATTACAAAGCAATGCAATACGCAGTCACTAAGGACAGCTAGTGGACATCTACCTATAATGCACTACCTCGTCTTTCGAGAGTTTGATATTTTCTTCACAATCTATAGAGAGATGTTTGCCAAGAGCACTCTTTTCAGAATTATAACAGTTGGTATTACTGTAATGAAAGCGAAGCAATATAACTGACTCAACAGAAAGATGATCCAGTGAGAACTCCCGGGGTATACTAATATTTTATCTTAACAGTGGGTCGAAATTAAGTTTACGACCTACTCGTTTAGGCAAGAATGCCTAATTTACTTGTCCTACCCCCATAGCTCCTCTCCCACCTTTAGGGTTCCAAATACACATATATACCCATGTGCATAAAGATATCCATAAATATGAATTAAACTGCACGTAAAACACAAGTACTTTTCTGTATTTTCTGGACATGATGCATGACACAAATCCACAATCTCAGCGTCGTCTATTCAAGGGGAAATTTTAAAAGTCACTAGTGTTTCTTCTTTAGTTTTTTCTCCCCTTAAATATTTATAATGTGTGAAAATCTCATGTTACTTAATGGACTGATTTGTCAGTTAGGTGCCGACTTAACGCTAACCATGCAAATAACATTATTCCAGCCCTGAATTGCATAGGGCTAGTTTCTAAATTGTTCTCTGAAAGAGAATTAGTAAATGTGCAATTTTGCCTCTAACTCTGCGCCGTGAGAAATGACAGGGAGCTGAAAATATCTGTCAAACTGCAAATACATAAGAGGCACTCAATAGTATAAATCATTTTGAATATTGTATTTTAAAACATCTTTCCTTGGGAAAATGGGACCTAGTAAAAGATGCATTTTAACAGTTCACTAAGCATTTGTGCCAAGTGCCTATTCTTAGCACCTGAATAAGAAGTGACTGTCACACAGCTGTTTTACTGACAGTCACTGAGCTTTGCCTCAAAGGTAACATTGTAGTCAGAGAACAATTCTCGACTTACTGAATTAGGAGATCACCCTCAACACAAAAGGCACAAGACAGACACAAACAAGCACTCGTGCACACAAAATACCCAGGGCAGTACCTGAATCCGTGTGCGAAGATACAGTCCGTCCACCCCCCACCCCCAACGCGCACCCCCACGACGAGTTTAGAAAAAGGAAAGAAAAAGGTACCTACTCTTCCTCGTAGTGCAGGGAAAAAGATTCAGGAAGGCAAAGTTCTACCGAATCCATGTGCGACCGGCAACCATTATTTGTGCACCCCAGCTATAAATCAAAGTTTCCTTGACAGAGCACAGTGCAATTAACACAAATGTTCTCCTAGTGACAAGCCTATAGGCACAGCCAGTTGGGACCAAAGCTCTCACACTCTCCTAATCAAGGACTTAAAGCCCCGATTGGAGCTTATTAATATGAAGTAGGGCTTTACATATGCAGTCCCACCGGCCCAGCCGCGCAGCCGATTGGGGGGCCTCTGCCCAATCAGGAGGGAGGCGACGGGAGGCTGCTCGGAGCGAGCGGAGCCAGGCAGGTAGGAAGGGTGCAGAGAACCGAGGGGACTGGGAACCGGCCGTGGGAGAGAAAAGGGGAGCGGGGACGCCAGCGATCGACACGCTCCCAGCAGATAACTGTGCTTTTTTTTTTTTTTTTTTTTCTGTCTGTCTTTCTTTTTCTGGGAAGCTACAAAAGAAACATAACTAACTTAACTCTCTAAGCACTGGAGGGATTTGCCTTTGGTTTCTAACCTAAGACCTATTTTGCCGTGAAAAGAAGAACTCACGCACACTCTCAGTTAATTTGGGGAAGGATTCCGCGGAAGGTAGAGAATTAAGTTTGTCCTGCCGTTGTCTGTGTTTTCAGCCCCTGGGGGCCGCTTCTCATTTAGTGGTGTACTTTCCCATGTATTCGTAATCGCGTCGGTTCCTGGTTTCCTGATACATACTGGGCATTTTAAAAATCAAAGACGTTCTTCTAAATTGTTCGGGCATGTGAACCCCCGGGATCGTCTTCTCCGAGGCGGAATGCAGTTTTGCCCAATTACAGACGAGGAAATAGTGCATCGATACAATTTGAGGGAATGCTCAGGCAAATGTTAAGTGTAAACATTTCTTTACCTGCTGTCTCCCTACGTATAGATAGACAATGCATAGCTTTTCGACTGCAAGGACGGATTGGCTTCTCCAACTACAGGGGTGGGGGTCTCAGGGCTGCAGGGGAAATAGTAAAGTAAATCCATCTCTTCATTTTACAAAATAAAGACTGCATTTGGGGGGGGGGGGTATGCAGAGCATCGCTGCACAGTGCACTAAGAGTGTTCTTAATCATATACTTATTTCAATACAAGCTTCCAAACTGGGGGCGGGGGGCATGTACAAATATATGATTTTACCCAAAACATCAGTTTCCAAATAAAATGCAGTGTACACATTTGCATCTATACATAACACACCCTGAATGCTTTAAAAAATCAGGCCGGAAACATTTTGTAAATCATCACACTATCCGGCCATTACAGATAATAATTTAGGAAACTAAGAATTCTCAGTCAGAAGTGTTCTTTTTTTTTTTTTTTTTTTACGTGGTATTGTAAGGTGTCTTAGTTTTCATATAACAAAGAGTTTTCTTCGGTCCTATTTTAAACTATAGGCTATTTTATACTAGCAAATGTATTGGAATAGATAGCAGCTAGTCATGACAAACTGTTACCTTACTGAGAGTGGAGGACCACAATTTTGATACAATTCAGCTCTACTGCTACCAACCTCTTGCATCTTAAGTGTTCCAAGATATAAATAGTATAATCTTTGAGATCAAAATAAATTAGTTCAGATATTCAGTGTGTGTTGAAGTCACTAAATCAGAACTCAACTCTCTCTCTCTCAACCCTTTCAAATTTTCTAGGTCTTAAAAAAAAAAAAAAAAACAAGAAAACACTAAAGTAGAACAGCCACATTAAAATTCAGAATGTAGAAATGATAGACATGATCTGGTTCCCCCACAGAAGAAGGCAATTTCCCTGCATGTCTTTAGCCATATCTAAGATATGGGTCTGATTCCTTTTATTCGTGGTCTAAATTCATAGAAGTTTTGAGATGAGAACTCACAGAGCGAAAACCGTGCCTGAGAATACTGTATAAAAGCAGGTACTAAAAGCTTAATTACCAGTAGCATTATGCTGTCTATATTGTTAAATGTGAACTCTGCAATTAAGATGTAAATTTGGTTCTGAGCAGTGAATTAAAAGAGCTTTGAGATGTAGAAGAAAATCCAAGCATTCTGCAGACACGGAAGAAAAAGAAAAAAAAAAAGAAAAAAGGGTTGTCTATTCAATCTAAAATGAGACATGTAATCATTTTATAATTAAAAAAATAAATAATCCATTTAAAATAGAAACATGATTTTTCTAAAATACAATAAAAGAACTAAGGAAGCTGCGTTAGAAAGAAAGAAAAATGTCGTTGGTTCAGAGATTCCCAGCTTCGTTTCTGGACAAACTGTAATTCTCAGGGTAACTAACAGATCCAATCCTACACATTTTTAAACAATATGCCAAAAAAAAAAGAGTTTCTCATATTTTTTCTGAAGACTTTTTTTTTAACTAAAGATTATTTAATGTTATTTAATGTACTCGACCCATCTTAAAGTACTTAACACATTCAGATTTTGCACCTGTGCAGAATCCTGGACTGTATTTGGTTTCTTTGCATTATCGTGCTGTGACAGAACCTGTTTATTAGTCCTCTGAAATGGCTTTTTAAAGACAAGATTTGTAGTCAATTATTTACCCATGGACCTTAAGTCACCAGGAGTTATCTTGAACTTCCTGGAATTTTCTTGTTTCCTTTGGGTACTTATTTGCCCCATTATGAGCCACTTGATTTCATTGGCATATATTTTAAACATATTTAGATTCCTCCAGGCGGGGGTCTTTCCTCTGCCCACCGAGAAACATGGACAAACACAAGGTGGATAGTCCCCACTGATCCTTCACTAACCGTATTTCATCAAGGCACGGCACCGTGTCCACTGAGCTAGCTGCTTTCTGAATCACCAGAAGTGTGCTGGTGTGTGTACATCCACAGAGCTGCATGCTTCCCTTTGGGAATACAGTGTCACCTTTACAAGTCAAGGACCTAAGACTACACCTACTGTCTTGAGTCCAGATTAACCGATTTAAAATTTAAAATAATACCTACTGCACTAAACTTGCGAGACGGCTTCCAGAATATTTTATAAACACACAGCTTAGTCATCTCAAGAATCTACCCTGGCCACAGTTTTCTCACCTTGAAGGAGGAAACAGTGGATAATCACAGGAAACAAACACATCATGAGCAATCCTGAGTATAAACCTTTTAGAGTCTCAACTACAAAGGACACGAGAAAAAATGAAACAAACAAGATAAACAGCCAAAGAATAAACGCATATTGCTAATCAGGCAATACACTTCACAATCTTACCACAAGGAGTCTACCCAAAGCAGGATAAATGGAACTAAATAAAAGGACTTCTTAGGACTATTTCACAGTGTATTAATAAATTAGCTAATATCCATCTATTATGCATCAGGCCCTGGGTCCACGCAGGCCCGCCTTTTCCTGAAACCGTGCAGTCACAAATATCCCAACAATGTCATCCTTAGGCCCCTGCTCTTGCACAGACACCAGCAGAAAATATACTTCATTTCCATTTCAAAAACACAGAATGGCAGCAAGCAAAACTCACCCGCAAACAAAAGGTAACTTCCTGTTTTCTATCCCGGAAACATTACTGTGTTTTAGTCAGAATCATTTCCTAAAACATTCCAAGGAGGACTCCTTAGGTTTTAAAAGATGACGAGAAATGTTTAATCTTGCCATTATTGCATATTAATAGCTATTTTTAGTTCCCATCTTCCTTTCGCAAAAAGTAACGGGACTAATCTGTATTAAAACGTCTATGGCCGTCACACTATTTTTGAAGCAAATTTTATTTTATATTGCACATGGGTCATCTGTTAAATATTTAAAACTAAACAAGGCCTAGCAAATTTGGATTTGCAAATGGCCTTATAATCTACCTTTGTGGATCCTTCCTCAAGACCATAAAACCTTTAAAAAGCTGCTTAACTTTTTGAACCATCTTCCCTGCTGTCTTGGATAGACTAGGTAGAGGATAATGTACCCTACTGCAAAAAGCAAGCCAAGACTATTAAAAACTGCTATCTTTAACCCTAAAGGAAAACCCACAGCCAACATCCCTGAGAAGAGAAGGCTGATGGGCAAGCAAGAGGCTTAGACAGGGGTCCCTTCTGCCCCCTCTCAGGTCTTGGGTGGCCTCCAGCTGGCCCACCCCATTTGTCTCTCCCTAGTTTCCTCCTCTGTGCTTTGGGAATTCTTTTATGCTGGAAGCCTGCTCAGTACACACCTTTCCCACCGGGAACAAGAAGACTCCTTTTCGTAGTCAGTGTGACTGCTTTAGTCTATATCACCACCCAACCGCTATCAATTCATCAGACCTCATTTTCTGTTGCCTTTCATTTCTAGGGCACAGGCTTTGATATTTAAATTATTGTCTCGATTGGCAAGAAGCAATCATTTCTACGGAAAGTGATCACTTCCACAGAAGCACTAATAAAAATCTTTCCTTTTGACAAACCTCTTGCCCTATAAATCCATCCCCTACCCAAATTACCAAGTCCACGTAAAAAGCCCATTCTCTGGGGAGCAATTACCTCACCTCCAGAACACACCAAACTCTTCCCAGTGTTTGTAAGTGGAAAAAAAAAAAAAAAGAAAGAAAGAAAAAAAGAATCCGAGGAAGAAAAACTAATAGAGGCAATTTGGTTTCTGTTTAATCAATTTGGGATTATTTTAGTTTCGTTTTGTCAAGCTAATAATATACATGGTAAAATATCAGGAAAAATTAAATTATAAAGTATGGTAGCTCTAATGGGAAAAGTGACTTTAGTTATGCTGTCTTGCCAACATACGTTCCCTGGTAAAATACCAAATGCATTTTAGAGTATCCTATGAGCCTTCTGTAATCTCCATAGCATGTATTTACAGAGCAATAGTTAACATTTTCAGATTATACATTAATAAATGAGTTGCAGTTATATTCTTTCCTGAATGTTAAGCACCATGAGCTAAATGCAGAAAACATTCAAGGTCAATGTCCCATTTTAGACCTTTTCAGGCGGCTGTAATATTATGATAATCAAGCTTAAAATATTCCTATAGAAAGAGTAAATTAGCCTTTTCACTTGAAAGATGATTATGATAAACAATAAACCTAAGAGAGGACAAAATCCCTATTTTTAAAAGCCATAAATTGTTGACTCAATCATGTGTGTGATAGTGTTGTCCAAAATGGAGGGTAGCTTAACTCTGAGAGACGGGGGAGGGGGGAGTAGTAGAGATCAAGAGCAAAGCGGAAGTGGAAGACTATGACAGATGTTAGAATAAAGCAATACTTGCTTTGATATCAGTAAAATAATCAAATTATCTTAACCACCCCATTCGACATCTATTCGAAGTCAAAAATGTATACAGCCATGAAACATCAAAAAAGCATGAAGTCTTTTTTTTTTTTTTTAGTGACTTATAAGACTATTCAACACTATGTGAGAGTTCTCCTTTCCTATTGCTTCCTTTTACCCCTTCGTCCAAATTTTCAAAGGACAGCTAAAAAAAAAAAGTGAGCTACCTAGCATCTGGTATCCATATAAACATGCTTAGAGGCTTTTAAGTTATGGTACTCTCTCTTTCTTTCCCTTTCTTTCTTCCTTCCTTCTTCTTCCTCCTTCCTTCCTTCCTTCCTTCTTCCTTCCTTCCTTCCTTCCTTCCTTCCTTCCTTCCTTCCTTCCTTCCTTCCTTCCTTCCTTCTCTTTCTTTCTTTCTTTCTTTCTTTCTTTCTTTCTTTCTTTCTTTCTTTCTTTCTTTCTTTCTTTCTTTCTTTCTTTCTTTCTCTTTCCTTCCTCCCTCCCTCCCTTCCTCCCTGCCTCCCTTGTTAGAACTGTCTGACACACTCTTTAAGTCTCCTTTTTATTAAGGAACACATTCGATAAAAATCTGCTTCCTCCAAGCAAGGCAAATTAATTAGAGATGTGTGTCTGTCATCCCTGGCAGAAGTCGGGAGACTGTGGAAGGCCTCCCCGCCTGCTCTGGATGGAGGCCTTGGGCTTGGATTCCAAACATGAGGGCTGCGGCCTTGGCCTAGGGTCACGCCCCCCATTTGACTCTGTTTCCTCTGCTATTAAATGGGAATAAGAGTAAGAACAATATTGTAAAATTGTTATGGGGACTAACGGAGTAAAAAGTAATTTAGCACCGTGTTTGGGCCTCTTTGGGAGGGACCGAATGACCCGGTGGGCCCGGACATTGTGACCTGTGCTAACTGCCCTCGCTTAATAATTTACAGTACTCCCTCCTGACACTCTCAAAAGTGCCTCAGTTTGGATAATAAATTTTACTGTCATCCTACACATTGTTGAGACTCCCATAAATGTTCGCCATGTTATTTTTAAGTCCCCCTAAATAAAAGAAGAGACCTAAAGAAATGGCGATGTCAGCTCAGGTGGCCTCCATCCTTGACGAGGAGTTCAAGGTGCTTAATGCAGACAAGTTTTCGCCCAGGGAAAAGAGCAGGAACGTTTGCCATAATCGGATATGCATGGCTGGCTAACATACGCACATAGATCGCTGCAGGATGAGGGGGACGAAAGGTGTTCCCCTTAAAGCGAACCATTGTGATTTGTGCGCGAGTGTGAAGAAGACGGGTTTGGGAAAGTTAAGTGATTCCGCTGACTCTCCGCAGCATTCAATTATGCATTGTTTACCAGAAAGAAGGGGAGAGGGAGAGTGTGCCTACTCCTTTTCTCTTCCTTTAAGACATTCTTCCACATCCTTCTACCCTAGCGGTGCAGTCAATAATGCTGTTGATTTTATTACTAGCCCGAGCACAAGCTCATTCACCCAGGAGCTCCTTTGATCAGATATCCCATGAACTCAATTTCTTCACAAGGCTTTGCTCTTGTTACACTGAATGGCCACTAATCTATGGCAGACCACAAAGTCGGGGCAACAGGGAATTACAGACAGGGAAAGACCACAGGGATCACGAGTCCAACTGGGTTACCTCACAGGTGAGAAAAATGAGGCTCAGAGTGGCGCAGAGGCTTAGCCCAGGTTTCACACCCAGATAGTAGAAAAGCTCATATTAGGAAAGATTACATGGCTCCCCTTTCCAGTGCTTCCTTAGTAACAAGCGCCTAATGTTCATCTCGCAGTCCTTGAAAACACACCAGCGCGAGGGACTCCAGCTGAGACGGGAGTCCTCTGGGGACAAAGGTCTGAAGTAAGAGCCAAAAGACATCACATCCCAAGAGATAAATACCCAAGTGTATACCAAATTGTCTCTCACTTTCTCCAAAACCTTAGAAAGACAGGAGGAGTCACATATCTAAAGCCGTGGGGATGAAGTGATAGGGATAAATTCTCTCTTTTCTCCCCAGGTATTTACTTGTCCTTTGCTGAACCCATTTGGCCTATCCTTTCCTTTGGGGATCCAGTCTTTATTCAGTGGCCACTCCTTTCCCGCCTTAACCCCTCCCCAGCTGTCACGTGTGAGGCTGCACCAGCTCCGAGGGTCTCCCGGAGCCAGAGAGGGAACTCAGTAACTATTCCCGTGGATGTTACAGAAACACGGTGAGAATGTCTTGAATGAGTCATGAATGAAAGACAAATGTTGTTACTTGGTTTACTGATGCCCAATAGAAGGATTATAATTTGGTTAAATTATTAGAGCAATATAATAGAAAATGTTAATAGATAAGATGATATATATATATAACTTTTATTTTATATATATTTATTTTATATATATAAATATATATTTATATTTATTATATATATACATATATGTATGTATGTATGTATGTATGTCAGTGGAGATGAGGGAGCTGGTGGAAAAAGACAAAAGAGAAAAAAAAAAAAGAGAGAAGACACGATCTGGTGTTGTAAGGTGCTCCTGTCCTTCCCTACTTAGTCTTCTGAGAGATCACTTTCTTCCTCTTTTTTCTCTTCTTCTGTTTTCCAAATATTCATACTAAGTACTAGATATGGAAACACAATATTTATTATTAAAACAATGCTGCCACGTCGGTACTGAAGTCTGTGACCCTCATCAGGGTCACATGAAAACATTTCCTCATTCAACCTGACAGTGATGCTTTAACAATCCCCATATCCCAGAAATGTCCTGAAAACAAATCCTTTTTTTAATAACAGCATTCGAAAATGCCTCTTGTATATAACATAAAAATTTCTATATAAAGGATTCCAGGGCTTCCTCGGCTAACTGTTGACAAGGCTCCCATGGAGAATGGCCACATCATGCTGGAACAGCACTGAGTACCGACCACTCTCAGAAACGAGGTGGATCTCTCCTCTCATGGGAGAGGAAGAAGGGAATTAATTAATCACCAGCAAAAGACAAAGGTCTTGCCTTTAGGCAACTCTCTTCCTCTCTTTACTGCCTGTCATTCTTTAACCAAGTCCTGCATATTCTGTTTCGTGGTTTCATTCCAAGAGCGAGACACCCGATGAGAACACATCACATCGGAGAGCCAAAAACATTGCTAGAAAACCATACTTGGGAAGCAAAAGAGAGTGAGACAAAGACTTCCTTCCCCACTTCTCTGGTAGAGTAAAATAACAGGAATGGTGGTGGGGGAGGGGACATGAGGACAATAGTCACTCTGAAATCTTGGGGGCTCTTATCTCACCTGTGGTTTGTCACCGAACAGCCCTTTGTGTCAGAAGCTCTATCCAATCAAACTTTGTGTAACAGGAAAGCAAATAACATAATTAAAGACCCCGCTTTTTCAGAGTGCAGTTACCACTTGAATTAGAACACTAAATAAATCAAAGACAATTTTCATCAGGGAGAAGAGAAAAGAAACAGATTAATTCTCCCTTGGATAAATTGAAACATTAAACAGAGAAGTAAAATTTAACAAAGGAAGCACTTTTTTTCAAACTTTATATTTTTAAATTATAACCGGGTAGAGAAGTTTAGCGGTAAATCATAATTTTTAATTATAATCTATAAGTAGAATATTTAATATTTTTGCAATACTTTAACATTAATGAAGCACTTTCACAAGTGCATCTTTTGTTCGTCACAACAACCCCGTGGGGCAGGTAGAAACTCTATTATTATTATTATTCCCACTAGACAGATGACAAAACTGAGGTCTAAGAGTTTATTTGATGGCCCAAAGACATTCAGTTGTTGCGTTGCAAAGTCAGGGCCTGAATTTCTTGTTTTCAAATTCCATCTTTCTTGCCCTTTTATCTCAAGTGGTTTCCGGTAAATCTTGTCACATCCTCTTTAAAAGACACACAGGAGTACAGAAAAGCACGCGCCCGTAGACGCTTTTGCTTACCAAAACACTCTTGTTGTAGCAAAGTGAAATAGACCTGCTCCTACCAGCTGTACACCCGACCCCTTCCTTTCTTGCTGAACAAACACCTGCATATTGGGTCCCCGGCCTGCTCCAGGCCCTGCCTAAGTTTCCCGGGATGAACATATCCCTTAGTGGTGAAAATATAAAATACAAACAGGAAACCCGAGGTTTCGATTTCCCTTCTCTATCACTGATTTCACGGAAAAGTTTGGTGTAGCTCTCTGTTCATCAGTTTCTCTTCCCTGAGTTTCAGAGCAATGTAGCTGAGGTCTAATTCCAGAATATCTAAGCCAAGGAACAAAGAGGCCTAAGGAGGAGCAAAACCATTCTTCATTATTTTTGTTTAGAAATTAAATTTTTTAAAATTAACAGATTTGCCTAGAAATTGTCCAAAATTTCGTCATTCGTAAAAAAGAACTAGAATCAGGGCACCTGGGTGGCTCAGTCGGTTAAGCAATTGACTCTCGATTTCGGCTTAGGTCATGATCTCACAGCGTTCATGGGATTGAGCCCTAAGTTGGACTCTCTGCTGACAGTGTGAAGCCAGCTTGGGAGTCTTTCCCCTCCTCCTCTCTGCCTCTCCCCAGCTCAGGCATACTTACTTGCTCTCTCTCAAAATAAATACATTAACTTAATAAAAAAAAACAACTATAATCAACTCATATACCATAAGAGCTTTATAAACATCAGTGTTGGATTATTCGATTTCATCTCTCCAATCCTTCCAGAAGGCTGTGGAAGGGGCTTGTACCACATACTGCCAGGCGTCTTCATCCTGGCTATAATGTGGCTAGGAAGATCTTGAAGGAAACATTGCTACATTTTGTTTTCTCTACTAGCAAAGATGATTAAATGAGACAGTATTAGCTTTAATGGGCTTTTTCTGTGGTCACAGCCTCCCAGTTTGGCCCCCTCATTGGCCTCATTTCCATCGATCGAGCAGTCAGTCCTATCAATTATTCAATCCCAATCAATATTTTGAGATGTACTGTATGTAAATTTAAACATTTTGTTTATTTCTACTGGACTTAATTCATGTGCTCTTACTGCATGAGAAAGTTACATATTTATAAGTAAACCATGTGGAATTGCAAAGAAAGTATTCCTTTCTCTGTCATGCTGGCTGTCACTTAGCTAAAACGCTTAGCAACAACATTTACAGGGTACAAAGAACACCTTTTGCGTCCTCAGACTCTGGCTGAAATGTCTCCTCTTCTGTAAGCCTTTTCCAAGGGTCCCCCGGCTGAATCAGTGTCTCTCTTTCTGTGTCCCACAATGCTTTGCACTATCGACGTGCTTTAACCTGGTTTGTATCACAGTAGGTTGTACTCTCTCTGTGTTCTCCATTTAGTAAACATTGTTTCTAAGTTTATTTTGAGAGAGAGAAAGAGAAAGAGTCGGGGGGGAAGGAGAGAGAGAGAGAGAGAGAGAGAGAGAATCCCAAGCAGGTTCCACACTGTCAGCACAGAGCGTGATGTGGTAACTGGAACCCAGGAACCATGAGATCATGACCAGGCCAAAGTCGAATGCTTACCCTACTGAACCACCCAGGCGCCCTTCCATTGAGTAAAGTTCTTGGTGGCTTTTAATCATCCGTGCAGTACCCAGCACTGTAATTTGGACATTTTAGGCTCAATAAATATTTGCCCAAGAAATTACTGATTTTGGCCAAAATCATCACATTCATAACTGCTTGATTTTTATGTAAATGAGCTTCAGTGTTTCTGAGGAAATCTTGTCAGTATTTTAATGGGGCTAATATATTTACTCTTTCAGAATTAACCAGTCACTAAATAAAACTGTATTTAGACTTACAAGAAAAGAAGTGTTGTTAATTTTTATATTCCCCTCCCATCCCTGCACCCCTGCCCCATGGATTAGGAGAAAATGTTGACTATGTTTTTCAGTATTCATTTTATTCTTTTCTTTTTTATTTATTTAAAAAAATTAATATTTATTTTTGGGAGAGAGAGAGAGAGAGAGAGAGACAGAGCGCGAGTTGGGGAGAGGGCAGAGAGCAAGAAGAAGGCACAGAATCCAAAACAGGCTCCTGGGGCTCAAACTCCAGAACGGCAAGATCATGACCTGAGCTGAAGTCGGATGCTTAACTGACTGAGTCCCCCAGGTGCCCCAGTATTCATTTTAGTCTTTTTTTTTAATTTTTTTAATGTTTATTTATTTTTGAGACAGAGAGAGACAGAGCATGAGCAGGGGAGGGGCAGAGAGAGAGGGAGACACAGAATGTGAAGCAGGCTCCAGGCTCTGAGCTGTCAGCACAGAGCCCGATGCGGGGCTCGAACCCACAGACCGCGAGATCATGACCTGAGCCGAAGTCGGACGCTCAACCGACTGAGCCACCCAGGCGCCCCTCATTTTAGTCTTAAGAAGAGATCGCATAGTAATAGCAAAGCCCTTCCCGTCCCTACCCTCACCACAGGAGAGAATCTCTAGAATGATTGTTTCCTGGTTTTGAATCATATTTTAAATCATGTTCATAAATACATCATAAATACGGGTCCTTACGGTGGCCCTCACTGGTGTCAAGTAACTTAATGATTTACTTCAGAGCTTGGTTTTCTGGGTCATCATACTCATCTCTTCTTGAGAAAGAGAATAAAAAGGAAAATTCCTAAGTGGCAGTTTACAGCACATTAATGAGTAGCCTTTCTAGACTGTATCATCATCCAAAATCTGAGGCTTATGAGGAGTTAAACGATATTTTAACACAAATATGTATCCCCTCAAATTAACATCTGCAGAATTTTAGGTAAGAGTAAAAAAAAAAAAATTAAAAAATAAAAAGATCCCTGAAGTTACCTAATCAAGAGACTAGGCCAAGAGAAGTGAGGTGTGGTAGAAACACTGCCTGGGAAGCAGCGGTTCTTCTCCGTCATCGGTAACCTTGGCCATAGCATTTCATCTCATTGGGCTTCCGTGAAGAATGGGATTGGACTAGTGCAGTAGTTCTCAAAGTGCGGGTCCCAGATTAGCCGAACATGGGTCCACCGGGAGCTGGTTAGAAATGCAGATTCTCGGGCCCCGCAGGCTGGAGCTCCGAGGCTGGGGCCGGCAATCTGTTTCCATAACCACTGTGAGAGATTCTGACACTCCCCAAAGTGTGCAAACTGCTAGGGTACAGGCTCGCTCATTTGTTTGCTCTAAAATTCTTCAGCAGGGCCATCAGGAAGAACACAGAGCTCCTATGATAACAAACAGCTCAGAATTCACTTTGTTACTCACTGACCGCCATCCAGTTTTTCCAAACTTCAGGTTTCAATGCATTGAGTCTTAGGAACCAAGTCCTACAACAACAAAAGCCTAAACAAACAAACTGCTTTTCACTCCACGGACAGGATTAGGGCTCTTCGCTTTTAGAAAACTCTAAATCCGGTGCTTTGGTTTTTCTTTGTGTGTCTTCCCTTGTGTCACCCAGCTCGTCCTGATTCAAGATCAGAAGGAAAAACCTGAAAATCCTGAGGGACAGATATGCTGCCAGGAAGAGCGGCAGACCCTGGTTCCCTCCTAGTTTCGAGGCCGGCTTCTCCCATTTTTTAGCTGGTGGGCTGGTGCGTCGACCTCCCCTACGTGTCTGTTTCCTGGTTTTTCACATGGTGACAATTCTAACCGCATGTTGTTATTAAGAGGATTAAATGAAATGGTCTATACGGCAGTGGTTTCAACCTTTGGAAAACTGTGATCCCCAGGCTGCACCTCAGCCAATTAATTTATAATCTCCAGCATCAGGAGTTTTTAAATCTCCCCCTGGTGAATTCGAAATGCTGCCAAAAGGGAGACTTGAGAACCACTGGTAAACTGCCTGCCACAGGACCCGGATCATTACGTTACCATTACTGAACCAGGTAAAGGAAGTGTAAGTAACAGCGGGAACGTGGATATTGGATGACCTCGTTTCAATCCTGGCTTTTCGTCTTGTTGACTTTGTGATCTTGGGCAAGTGCCTGAATTGTTGTGACTTGGCGCTACCATCTGTTAAGAACAACAATCCGTCGGTTTGACCTTCCACTCTTGACTCCGGCCAAGGTCATAATCTCACAAATCGTGAGACTGAGTCCCCGTGTGGGACTCTGTGCTGACAACAGAGACTGCTTGGGATTCTCTCTCTCTCTGCCCTACCCTCGCTCTAGCTTTCTCTCTCTCTCTCTCTCTCTCAAAATAAATAAATAAATTTTAAAAAAACCCACATCAATTGAACTAATACAGCACTGTGTATTAACTATACTGGAATCGAAATTAAAAAAAGAAAGAACAACAGTCAACAAGAAGGAAGAGAGGAGAAAAAAACATACTTGCCCTCCCTTACTTTATCAGGAATTTATAAAAACAAATGAGATCATGTAAATCCAAACTAACTGTGAATTATGCAAATATAAGGAAAGATTATTCTTACATACAGTCTATAAAAACTACTTCTAACCTGCGAAATGTCAGCGGCCCGTGTTCTAAGTCCGGTCACTAAAAGCAAGTAGCTTCTCAACCTTCCCTAGCCCTTGCTGATGAGGCATCAATTTTTTGTTGTCGAGGCCATGCCTCTGTCCTAGAGCCCAACAGCAATCACGGAATGAGATCAGCGGGCGCCACAGTGGAATCGCAGGGAGACTTTTTAAACCTATCGAAGCCTCCGTCTCTCCCGAACTCGCTGGGTCAGAATCTCTGATGGTGGCAGCCACCCAGTGGCATTTGGGGGAAGAGGTCCGCTGGTGATTTCAAAGTGCCGCCCGCGTTGCCAAAGAGAACAAAGCGGAAAGTGGAGCCTGACGTCGCATGGCTTACGTCAACCCGAAAAGCATTCTGGGCCTCGGCTTTCCTGTGATGCTATCATGTGTGACGCTGACGTCATGCCAAGGAGCCAGATTTCATGGATGCATCGGTCTATGAAATGTAACTGAAACAAGTACAGTACTTTCAGGCATCAAGGAGAACAAAGTGAGCCACGCAATGTTGATCCCTGAGTTGCTGAGTATAATTTAAAAGTCTGTTCTAACACTGTGCTTAGAATAAAAACAGAGGTGAAACGGTTAAGTAGAATATGAATAGGGTATCACAAACAATAAAATTTAGTTGCTTTCCATTTTCTTCCTTATATTCTTATGCATTATTTGAAAGGTTTTACAACCAACGGTGGATCATGTCTCTAAGAGATAATAATAAATGGAATTGGGAGGGTGTGTTGGGGGACGGGGAGAGCTAAATGGAGACACCAGATGCCAGACCTGAGAGAGGGGAAAAAAATCGGCTCACTTGGAAGTAAAAAATTCTAGAACTTTCAAACTCCTGGCAGATTCCCGAACGCTCATGCCTGCATTTCATTTTTCTCTACTTTTCCCTGTTCCTGCTGCTTAGCAAAATCCTACTTATCCTTAATACTTGCTTCACCTGGGGGATCAGGGAGACGTCTTGTAGGACAGAGACCCCCGCGTCATCACCACTGACCAAACGCTATTGACGTTTTCCTCTTAGTTTGTCTGATTCTCCCAGGACTATAAGCTTCTTGAGAATAAAACTGCGTCCTGTTCATCTTTATAAATAATCCCAGCTCTTAGGACAAGTGCACAAAAGGTGATCTCCAAAGGCTCGTTAAACTGAACTAAAAAGCTGCCTGGCTGTGGGAAATAGAAAAGAATTCCTAAAGAGGCAAGAACAAGATGTCATGCGATTATAGCTTTATTTTTTTTAATGACACTTAGCCACGAAGATCCGTATACATAAACTGTCTTCCATGATCTTTCGGACTTGCTACTTCAGGTTAAGTGGCACGCTGCCAAGGACCCTTGCCCAGCGGATTTGACGCTAGGTGCTTTGAAATGCTAATGTCTGATTCTCTAGGGGCTGGCACAGACAGTCTAGCACCGTTTCTCCAAGTGAAGCATCAGTATTACCTGGAAACTGCAAAGGTCAATTCTCAGGCCCTGCCTGGAGAAACCTGGGTGGTGGGGGGTGGGGCCCGGAGGCAGCAATCTGTGTTTCATCAAATCTTCCAGGTGATTTTGACGCATGCTCAACTTTGAGACCTGCTGATCCAAACGCTGATTTAGGAGAAAAATGCAAAAACTCATTTCTGTGTTCAACTTCTTTTCAAAGTCGATTTCCCTAATATGGCTCTTCTGTATCCGCGGAAACCCAGACTGATGAGCAGGTGTTTCCAAAGAGACCGAAACACAGAGAAACCTAAAATGCCCACCTCTGGCCCCTCGGGAGAAGGAGGTTCAACGCAAATGACAAACCTGTCTCTTTTCTGTAGTCCGTCCAGACAGAAGCTTTCATTCTCCCCTATTCCCCCTGCAGATTGTCTTGTAAATGTGGCCACGGCCACATCTGAAGTCCTGAGTCTGACTCCTGACCTCGGGAGTGTTAGCCCCTTTCCTGCTGGAGAACAGCCCCCTTGGATCACTGACTTGCTATTATTTTATGCTTAATAGGCCTGATCTGTGCAATATTTTTTTTTTTATCAGGCTGCAGTCCTATCTCTAAATTCTCTATTTTGAATGAATACCGATTTTGTGACATGAAGTCTGCTATATAATGAAATGCAAACAATGAAAAGGCTAAATCAGTTTACGAAAAATCTATTTGTCAAACAGTGTGGAGATGTTCCCAATTTAGTCCGGGCGGTTCATGCGGCTCTTGATAAGGGAGTTAAAATGTGGCTGTTCGCCGGCCGAAAACAAAGGCATCTGCACCACAGATATATTTTCCTCTCAAAAGTCTTTGTTGTAACTTGTAGCTAATTAAATGCCCTTACACAAGAGACAGACGCACGCGGCAAAATCGGAGAATTTTCTTACCAGGGAGCGAGGGTTAAGAGAAGAGAGCGTTCTGGCTTCCCACATACCCTTCCTAATATCACCTTTACATTTCTATACAGCCTCATCAGCCTGACAAAAAAGCACAAGGGGAGGCCTTTTTTTGTTCAGTTTTGGATTTAGAGAGATTTTTAAGCCCTGCAAAGGAATGTACTTAACATTATAAAAAAGGAGGAGGAAATGGTCACCTTGTCTTAGATGCAAGAGGGAAAATAACGCCATCCACACACCTTTCTCTAAAACCAACAGAGTAACTAAAAAATTATCAACAAACAATAAATATTTCTTCGTTACCATCTTCCTCACTCCCAGAGATTATTTGCAGCCGAAGGTGGCCTACATTAAACCTGACATTTATCGGAATGGCTTTGAATTTATCATGTCACATTTATCAACATGAGATTTTATATATATTGACATTCCTTAATTTTTCCACATTCTGAATTAACTTTCCATTGGGCAGATTTTAAAGTGTTAGCTTTCAGTTGGAATTTAAAAAAAATTTTTTTTAATGTTTATTTTTTTTGAGAGAGAGAAAGAGAGAGAGCGCCAGGGGAGGGGCAGAGAGAGGCAAAGAGAGAAATCCCAAGCAAGCTCTGCCTGCTGTCAGTGCACAGCCGAGTGTGGGGCTCGAACCCACAAACCATGAGATCGTGACCTGAGCTGAAATCAAGAGTCCGATGCCGAAGTGTCTGAGTCACGCAGGCGTCCCTCGGTTGGAATTGTTTAAATCATGCAGGAATCTGGCTCTCCACTGTAACTGGGTCTGACTTGTCACAGCCCCTGACCTGTGTCTCAGCTCTTGTTTCACAACCCCGTCTCCAAATGGGAAGACCGTCCAATGTAAAGGAACCGAATTGGATAGAAAAACAGAACATCGTGTAAAGACAGAGCCATTCCTAGTGAGCTAAAAGCTCTCTGGGGCCAGTGTAATTTATAATTACTTCTTTATACCTGTTCACGACTCTGTGTCACTACACACCTGGACTCCCCTCAACTCTGTCCCAACATGCCCGCACATACCCACCTATGTCTTTTCTACCTGGAAACCTCATCGCACCATCCCTTTGTATTCTCATTTCTGTTTGTACCTAATTTTATTTCTCCCATTAAACTGTAAGCTCCTTGAAGGCAGGAACCCTAGCTTACTCATCTCTGAATTCTTGGGTCACAACTTAGGGCCGGACTGAAAGAAGACGTTCAATACCTGTTTACTAAATACATGAATGAATGCAGGCACAGCGGGGCCCACACCTTGTGAGCTCTGAATTGTCACTGTTAGGAGAGAGAGTAGGTTATACAACGCTTTAGTCATTAAAAAATACCACACTGCTGCATATAAGTGATGACAACAAACTTGTAAGTTTCTAAGATCTACTGGTTTTATCATTCAATCATCTCTGTATTCTCCAAGTTCAAGTCCAAGTGCCTGACTTTCCTAATGAGTGGTTTAACTGGTCTCCTGTCCCCAATTTTTTGCTTCTTTCTCATTCAACTCAAAAAGTAACACTGTTCTCAAGCACTCTGTCTCATGTTTTCCATTGCTATGGAACAAAATCAAGGTTTTTGTAACCTGAAATTCAAGTCTGTTCACAATCCGACCTAAATCCTTTTTCTTGGCATATTTCTCATAATTCTCCTTCAAAAAACCTAGGTGTACCAACCTCCGCTTAACCCGAACACACTGAAATACTGAAAGCACTCCTACTTTAGGGATTTTTGCTCCAGCTGCTGCTACCCCTGCCCCGCCACACCCCTCTGCCCAGCCTGGTGTGATGCACAGATGAGTCTTTACAAAGCAAGGCAGAGTCTTAGAAAGGACAGAGCCAATTCTGCCTGGTGCAGGGAGGAAGGAGATAGCTTTTCTGAGCTAGCCTTCAAAGATGGCTAGAGTAGGAAGGATTCAGGGCAGGGGAAACAGTCTTTAAAGACAAAAGAGAAGCACACAATCAATGTGCTTCAATGGATCGGAAGTTCCTTGAGGCCGGGAACTGCCTGCTTCACCTTGATAGTCCCTGTCAGAGCGCCTTGTATTCGGCTGTTGATAATATATATTTATTTAACGAGCCTCCATCCACTCCTGCACTAACTCCCTCTAAACCTTTAAGATGCCATCTTGCATATAGTAGGTACTCAATAAATACCAGTCAAATGATGAATGATTTTAGTCTTTCAGTTCTTTGAGAAATGCAGAAATGAGGAGAAAGGGTGAATAAGATTTCAGTTAATAGGAAAAAAAAAACAAGAAAAAATTAATGGCTAAGAACACGAAATATGCTTTTTTTGTTTACACACCCAAAATAAACTGCATTTAAAAACTAGTTAAAATGTTGTGTTCACATCGCCCTCTGGTGTTAGACTCTCCCAGACAACAAAAAACCTGAAATTCATAGTTTTGGGAGATTTTACCTCAAAAAAGGGGAGAATTCTACCTTTCCTGATAAATGCAAAACGTGACACTGAATGAGAAGTGTTGTGTCTTTCCACTTTGCTTCAGTTGTTAAAGCCTGAATTCTCAACTCCAACAGGGTATGGAGCCTCAGTGTATCTGCTTAATGGAGTGATTGCCTCCTTGGGTCGCTCATTAGAGACCAATGCATCCAGGCTGCTGGCTGGACCACGGGTCCTTGTGTAAAAGGCGTGCTTCCAAACCAAAGAAGACATGACTTTGCACCAGCAGCAAATGGTGAAAGTTTACCTTTGCCCAGTTTGGTAAGTATGAGGAAGGTCATTGGGCAGAGAATAAAAGTTACAGGACAGGCACAAACTCTTCATTTGCTGTGAGTGCTAGGAGAGTGTGCCGAGGTGGAGAAACTAACACATTTCACCATCCTCAAAGTGACTCGGAGTGTCATGGAGAGAACCCTGGAGTAAACAGTCAAAAGAATCACTTTCTGCCCATGGCATGAAATTTAGTAAATCCCTCATATTAAAAATACGAAGTTATTGGTCTTCAGGGCAATTTAATTTAGAGGGTTGGTTTAAATTATCCAAAACCTAAGAGCCTAGGGGTGCCTGGGCGGCTCAGTTGGTTTAGGTCATGATTTCCCGGGCTGTGAGTTTGAGACCTGTTGTTGGGCTCTGCAATGGCAGTGTAGAGCCTGCTTGGGATTCTCTCTCTCCTCTCTCTCTCTCTCAAAAATAAATAAATAAGCATAAAAACAAAACAAAACAAAACAAAACAAAAACAACAACAAAAATCTAAGAGCATATTTGAAGGAAGTCTTAGATCCAGAAATGTAAACCGGAAGCAGATCTCGGCACAATTCCTTTCAAGAGTCTGCCTAGCAGGTTGTTAGCCACAGAGTGCTCTCCCATCGCCAGCATAACATCCTCACCGCGCTCATCATTGTCACCATCGTCGTCCCTGGCAAGAAGATCGTGGTGAATGTTGCTAAGTGTCACAAGTTTATTGTATGCTAAGACTGTGAGCAGCATTTCCCATAATTCAGCTTGCCTGAACTTTATTATAATCTTTTTTTTTTTTTTTTTAGAGGGAGAGAGAGCAAGAGTCGGACACTCAACTGACTGAGCCACCCAGGCGCCCCCACAATAATCTTAATAATATTCCAGTTTCACTGATTAGGAAACTGAGGCTCGATTACAACTACATAATGGGTAGCATAGCGACAGAGACAATTCTAAACCCTCTCATGGGACTCTTGACTGGTGCCCTTAGCCATTCTATTTCCTGCTACTAGCTACCCGATTTTCCTTTACTCTCATTTGCTCTGAACACGGTGCCACATGGAGCGCGGTTCTGTTCTTTTATTCCGCATCTCTCTTTTCATTTAAGGTGCTGATAGGAAGGTTTGAAAGGGTTAAGTGCTTTAAGAGAACAAAGCTAAAGAGATCATTCTCTGGTGGACAAGGAACCATAAGGGAATAAGAAATGCACCGTCTGCTAGAGTCTCTTACTTTGTGTCTAAACAAACGTCAAGGAAATAAGGAATACCAAACTTCAAGGCATCAGATCAATTTATTTATTTATACTATATTTGGCAAGCGTTTTATCACATAGTTGTTAGCACCGTACTAGGTGCTAAACAAAATATTTACACACAGGAGCAATGCAAGCCTACGTCGTTTCCTTAGAAAGTAAACACCAACCGTGCCATATTCGTAGAGTAACTCATTTGATGTTTCAATCAAATCTTTTACCTCGCTTGAGTCTAGTCCTGCACGCTCTGTATGCACGCCCACATACACGCCCCCCAGAACACAGTCCTGAGAGCAAAGGTTCAGCAGTGCTGGGGATCCACAGATTTTAGTCAAAGACTTTCGAAATACATGCAACGATTAAAAAGTAAGTTTAAGAAATGCACACAACATAGGACTTATAGAGGTTATTTCCACATCTCACCATCTTTATTCCTGGCAACGCACGCTGTGTTACCTATGAGTAGTCTCTTTTTGGCTACAAATGTGTCCCATCTTCCATCTGTTCTTCTAGCAACATTGCTGGCCTACCGCCACCGGAGCCACATCAGCCTTCATGATGTCACCTGACTCGGTTTTATCTATTACCCGTTTGTTTCACTCTCCAGGTGAGACGAGGCGAGTATATTTTTCTGTGGATCCCTGAGCAGGTTTTCACATTGGCTCCATATTAGCACATGTCTCTGTTTCTGCTCTATTTACCAACGCTCGCAGCCTACTTTGCTAGAGTCAAAAAGAGAGTCTAAAGTTTCTCCAGAAACGGCTGGCTGAACCATCAAAAGACTCAGCACAGGACCGTAGTTTTCCTGCCTATAAGCAGATGTCACTCAGAGGTGTGTCTATTACAGGTGCCACTTCCTGACTTTTCTTATCTGCTTTTGAATTTTGCTTTTCCTTCTTCCATCCATTTGATAAATATCGATCCAGGACCTGCTCTGTCCCAGTCACTGTGCTGGGCAGAGGCGCCTCAACTTCTTGAGTTAAAAGGCTGAGTGTTTCCCTTTGCCAAGTGCTATATGGCCCCGCATACAGTCCTGCAGGCCGGCTGAGCTACTGGTCAGGAGGTTGCATGAGCTTCCGGGTCAGCTTTGCCCCTTACTAGGAGTGTGTCCTTGGCAGTTACTTAACCTCTCTGTACTTAGCTTCTTCATCTGTAAAAGACATACTCAATAGTGCGGCTATTATTTTTAGTTGTGTTACGGTGACTTATATTTTTATTTTGGTCTTTGCTATAGGGCAATTATCTGTTGTTAAACTCATTTTGTAAATTGTAAAGAAATATACAAATATGAAGTGATATTATTATTTAATATAGGATTCATCGAGTTTTACTTATTTGTTTTTTTAAGGGTTTTATTTTTAAATAATGTCTCCACCCAACGAGGCTCTCCAACTTATAAGCCCGAGATCAAGAATCTCACGCACCAGGGGCGCCTGGGTGGCTCAGTCAGTTAAGTGTCCGACTTCGGCTCTGGTCATAATCTCGTGGTTTGTGAGTTTGAGCCCCACACTGGGCTCTGTGCTGACGGTTTGTTCAGAGCCTTGAGCCTTCTTTGGATTCTGTGTATCCTTCTCTCTCTATCCAACTCATGCTCTGTCTCTCTCAAAAATAAATAAACATTAAAAAAAATTTTTTAAAGTCTTACGCTCCAAGTTAGCAAGTTTTAAAGTGGAGTTTCTGTCAAAGGAAAATGGAAAACGTTTGTTGAGCACCAACTCTGTCTCAAGTGCTGTGCTGCATACTTTACATATATTATTTTGTTTAACCTCAAAGAGGAGAAAAAGAGGGGCGCCTGGGTGGCTCAGTTGGTTGATCGTCTGACTTCGGCTCAGGTCATGATCTCACGGTCTGTGAGTTTGAGCCCCAGTCGGGCTCTGTGCTGACAGCTCAGAGCCTGGAGCCTGCCTCGGATTCTGTGTCTCCCTCTCTCTCTCTGCCCTTCCCCTGCTCATGCTCTGTCTCTCTCTGTCTCAAAAATAAACAAACATTAAAAAAAATTTTTTTTAAAAAGAGGAGAAAAAGAACAATAGTCTTTTATTGTGCAGTTATCTAATGTAATGTCAATAATAATAGATAAATCGGTACGATCATGATTCGATTTTAAGAAGAAATGAAAAGAAGGAAATGAAACTCAGACATTAACTTATCAGAGAAAACTCGGCCACTAAGTGACAGAACCAGGATATGACCCCAGGACACTCTGTCACTAGGGGCTGTGCGCTTTGGCCATGACACATGGTTTCTGCGGGTGGGAGGAATGTGAGGTAGGCCCGAGCGAGGCTGATGAAAAGAAAAAGAAGACGAGACCGATAACGCATCGATATTTAGAGCCAAAGTCATCTAATTGGCAAGATACTAATTTCGTGTGTAAGATGTTCTGCATCTCAGTTTGGGATCCACAGAACTGCAAAGTGAAGAGGGGTCAAAGCCAACATTTAGGAGGATGCTTTGCTTAAAGTTCTTCATTTTCATAGCATTTTTTTCCTCGTCTGGTAATAGAATAGAACAAGAATTGTAGTGAGCTTGAAAAATGCAGACAGATTGTATTAATTTTTAAAGGTATCACTTGGAAGATTGTATCATTTATTTATACTCTATGGCTGACATGGGCCCGTATAAATAGATGGGCCTGTGGTGAACGCCTAATGAAAGCCTAAAAATACCCCCTGCTTCTTCACCCCCTAACCTGGAGACCTTACAGAGTCGCCGAGCGCTAAGTAAACAAACACTGGATGCCAAAAACCACCTACTTATGGAAGAAATGCACAGCCTGTGCGTGCGTGTGTACACTAACGCCCCTCCACCCCGCCCAAACACACACCATTCTGCTTTGTTTTCTGTCATCCTGATTTGCATAAAATTCTGAACATTTTCTTTAAGACACCTTAATTTCACCTAAATTTTTTCTCTTCACCATATTCAAGAGACCTCGGATTATTATCTGTAATAATCGGTAAGACTTAGCAACAGCGGCTTCATCTAAGAACCCATCAAACCGGCTTAAATAGCATTGACCCATTTTATAGGCCTACTTGTTTTATTTTATTCATTTCTAGCACAAACATATCGTTTTAAAGCTTCCAAAATCCTTGTATGTGCATAAGGTCCTTTAGCCCCTTTACCTTTTTGTGAAATAAACAGCATTAGTTCTCCAGTCCCACAGACTCTGAAACAAACATTCTAAGGGGTCTTTAAATTGCCCTGGACAGTATCAGCTCATAAGTGGTAAAGACAAACTCCAAAGTCACGGCCCCAATTCTGCTAGGCTTCCTCTTTCTGTTCTAGCACTCTCTTCATTCCTCCAGCCCGTTCCGCGGCAATACCATGGGATGAAATTAATGGCGATGTTAGCATACCTTTGTCCTAGTGCTGGGTCCCCAAAGATCCCTCACACGGCTCTGTTCCTCTGCTCTGCTCATTTATGTCATCACAAGGAGATGCAAGGAAAGGGGTCGAGTTCCTGCCCCCACCCTCACCGGAAGAGTTTTTCTCTGATTTCTCCAGATATCCCCGATACAGGAACATAGAAGGACTGGACGTATACGCGCAATGACTGAATTCCCTTCTAAATGGGGTCTCATGGTTTCGTCAAACAACTTACAAATACTTAATACCAAAATATCCACGGGTTGTCTCTCTTCAATCCTCATTCACAGATGAACAATTTGTATAACTTTGGATTCAAACTCTTCAGCCTCGGTTTCCTGATTTTTATAATGAGCAAAATGAACCGATTAATACAGAAGTCTATTCAAACACCAAAACAGTACTAATCTATGAAAATGGTATTTGGTATAATTCAAGGAACACCAGTGTTCGGGGTGGCGGGGGAGAGGGGAATGCACGATTCATGAGTAAATCTTCACCCTTGTTTTGTATACAATGCCGCTATGATGTTGGTAACGTGCCTTTTGAATAATAAATGCTACTGAAACAGAGGCTTTCCTCTTAAACCAAAACACTGAAGCGTGTTCCAATAAGACTACATTGGGTTACGATTATTGATTTACAAATATAGTTTAGAAACGAAAGGCTTTTGGGCGAAGCTGGAATTTATCATCAGGGACAGACTCGATTCGCGGCACGCAGTACATCCGTGACCAAGGCCTGCTCAGAACAGTTCCAAGGATCACGTTTTTTAATCCACATTACCCAGACAGGACAGAAATGGACATTTTGTGATCCCAGAATGCTCGACTCCTCTAATTTGACTGCGACCTCATTTTTTAGCCTGAATTAGAAGAATAAGAGAAACATACAAAACAGTCAAATGTTTTCCCAACCGCAGAAGCAAACCCTTTTCCCGTAATTTCAAAGCACTCAGAACGCAGTCTTGCTTCTCTCTCTCTCTTTCTCTCTCTTCCTTTACTATCAGTACCAAACCGAGAGTCTGAGTATTAACAGAACTATTTATATAGGCTGTTTCCCACCTTCATTCAGATTTTCCAAATTTCTTCTGCAATTTGCTCTATCTAAACACACAGGAGCGTCTAAGGTTTTCTCTGGTGCCTGCTCCGAGCGTACACGGAAGCTCATGAGCTTCTTGTCAATTCACCATTTCCTAGTCCTTATGGGGAATACAAGTCCTCCCTGTGTGCATCAAGTGATAGGATCTGGAAGGATGTGGTAGGGTCCGCCAACTTTTTAAAACTCGTTTTCATCAAGTGTTGTTCCTGAAAAGGATGGCCCAGAGCATGGCCCGGGAGAGCCAACCCACCGCTGATCAAAACGGACCGCGCGAACCGGAAATAATCAAGAGGCGTGGTATCTGAGCGTGGCCCGACGGAGCGTGGCTACCCTTACAGACGAGGACAGTGGCCCATCCAACTGTACGCTTGCATGGTGGCATTCTTAAGTTGATTATTTTCCAAACAGAAAGGCACCTGCTTAAATCAAATCCTTCCTTCCCCCCCTTTTAATTCTGCACAGGTACAAGCTCTTTATTCAGCGCATTCTGTTTCTGGCACTCTGTAGAGGAGGGGGAGCGGATGACAGACATCCCACAGCAGTCTGTTTGAGGGAGACTTGCTCAGCTAGGGTGTCTATTTTTTTTTTTTTTTGCACTGTTATGCCATCATTCAAGGATCAATTCACTGGCCTCTGTGGCAAACTGCTGTTCTCTGTGCCGTCCTGGGCACCGGGGCAAACAGAGGCCAACATCTCCCATTGTTTGTAGTGTCTCTCAGGTTCCCTCCGTCCTTCCCGATGGCACCTGTTAAAGCTGCTTCTGCTGCTGAGCCGTTCTGCATTTGTCTGGCTGGATTTAGACTTCCTGGATCCCTGACCGAATACAAAGTGATTAGAAAGCCCAGTGTTTGGCAACAAGCACGCTGGGGAGTAACCGTGTGTGGGTCTAAGGGAGCACAATGTGTTCTTCACAGCCCTGCGCGGGGAGCGCCCTGCTAGATCCCGGAGCTGGGGAGATCAAAACGGTCTCCCTGGTCCTCAGCTGTTCGCCAGCAGCTGTTTCATGTAATTCCACACGATCTGCTTGAATGAAGTTGTCATTCTTGCAGTAATCTTTAATTTAGCAAAACACAGAACCGAGCCACGTTAATTTTAACGCGATGTGAGTTTCAGAAAAGTGTCCCGTGCCTGCATTTGCTATGTGGACAACAGGGAAGAACCATCTCTGAGAAAGAGACAGTGTGCCGAGGAGAACACAAGCTCCGTGTTTTTCTATCAAAGCGAAGTTAAATGCTGATATGTAAGAGAGGTTCCCCAGAAGGAAAAAGGACGTGTAAGGAGGTTAACAGAAGAACTTTCCCAGTGTTAACCTCATCTTCGTCATCACGAAATTTAAATTTCAGCTTCCTCCCCATGTTACTAAACTCAAAGAGCTAGGCCAGAAAAGAACAGATTTCATACATTTCGTGTTTTAAACATTTGGGCAACAGTGCTCAAAGAATGAGAAGGTGACCACAAATTAGCCAGTTCCTTCCTCCCTTTGCCTCCTGATTGCTGTCAATTACAGTTTGTAGAGAAGTCTGTTTACAAGGCAAAAACGCCTGGCCTGTCAGACAGTTCTGCAGTTCTTCTGCGAACAACAGAGGGCACTGATGTTTCTAATCTGGCAGACGTACCGCCTCGGAGAGAACAGAATAGCTCCTCTACTTGTGGCTTGCCTTCCAGCGTGCCTACCTCTCAGCCCCGCCATCCATTTGCCGTAGACCTTCTCTCTCTCTCTCTCTCGTAAGAAAGCTGCCTTTATTCTTCCTCTATTAGTCTATATTCTCCCCCCAGTTTTCAAAGCACTGCTTTAAAAAGCTGTTACTCGGTAATAGCTTGTGATCTTTTTTTAATATCTCTTGGCTTTTCTGATTATGAATAGCTCTTCTCAAAGCATTTCTTCTTACCTTACTGCTCTTCTCCCTAACCCCATTTAAATGCAATTCATTCAGAGATTATGCTACCGCTAGCATCTTGGCTTGAAAAAAAATGAAAGCTCCATAGGCTGTGACCCTTTCGTATAAGTTCCTACAGTTCCTACTGTCCAGGGACAGAGTGGCCACCGCATGTCAGAAACGGACGAGTCAGTCGGTGCCCGGCCACCGCCTGCTGAAGAACGCACTGTAGGTATAATTCTTTCCTGTAGAGCTATTTACCTTTTTTTTTTATAAGACTCGAAGCCAGAACAATTTAAACTCTTTCAATTGCAGCAAATAAGATGCATCATCCATTTCCCTGACATGATTTCAAAGAAGAAAAGCATTCATATACCTTAAATACCTTCAGAGAGGGCTCTGTGTTTAACTGTTTTCTCACCAGACAAGCTAGCATCACCTGACCAGGTGAAGACTGTATCGTTTTGCTCTGAATGGTTCGTAAGAACATGAAATTCTGTTTAGCACCACTGCCCGCCCTCATCATCCACCCCTGTAACAGGCTTACCCGTCTTTCTCATTGCTATTCAGAGAAACAGATTTATTTCTCACCCTGGAGTTGGGAATTTTGGCATGCCAGATTGAAAATGTACCCAACACCAAGCAGAGGATGGGTTATTCTTAGTCTCCTTACGCGCTCAAGAGAAAATGGGGCAGTGTATGCCTCTAAATCAAGCGAAGTTCTTTGGAAACTATGACTTCAGCTACAGCGAGATTCGCAAGGTCTTTGTCATATTATGAAAAGAACTGGGATCATGAACGACAGGAATCGGAGCTCTGGTACAAGAGGTGAAGGGGCGAAATCTTAGAGATTGCCACAAGAGGTTGCAGAATTATCACCATATTCATTGTGTGTCTGATTTTTTTTTAAGTCTTGGTTATGGAAATTAGAGAAATTCCTCCACCGACTTTTTGATGTCTATGATTTATGGCGCCAAAGACAGCTACTGACATTTGGTGGGAGTATTTTGCCTCAGCCCAGCTGTGCAAACCCCTTTCATTGTCTCTGTCCTGTTCCTTTCATCCACCCTTTAGCCTCCCCCAGCCCGCTCCCCACGCCGGGGCATCAAGGCCTGTGAGACACAAGTGGACTCTAAAGACACAAGTTACAAGTGTGGCTAAAATGGTTCCTGCTTCCTCCTTAGAAAATGAAGAGTAACTAACCTATCGTTATCTTCTTCCTCAAGGATTATGAAATAAAAATAAGAATCGTCTCTGATAATCTTCTGCTTTAGACTGTTTATCATAGTAGGTGGAAGAATATCAGGATTGTTTTTTTTTTTTTCCCCCTGTTTGGAAGGAGTTGTTTCCATGCTGTGGCAGAGCCCTCCAGCAGCCAACGGCGCCTTTGATGAGAAGGCTACTTCATAAATTACAAACCACCAGAGCAAGAGTCATTACGGAGAATGGGCTATGCCATCTGGTCATCCACTCTCCACGCAATAAAGGCCGTCATCTTTGCTCGGTGGCTTGGTTCCTTCAAGGAGCCCTCAGCTACAGCGAAAGAAAATAGATGTATTCTCATTCCCAACTCATTTGGCCTTTTAACCCTAGAATATCCAGGCCCTCGGAAAAGGTGATCGTTCCCATTAAACAGATGGGGAAGCTGAGAAATAAGAGCGGAGTGTTTTATTTATAAGTAGCTTTTAAAAATCAAGTGAAAGAAAAAGAAAAAGAAAGCAGGATTTGCCCTTTGTTTCAACAGCAAGAGAGCAAACAAGTGTCTTCTTTTTCTGCTTTCTCTCTGCGCAACAAATTTCATATACATTTCATTTCCATTTTCTGAAAAGTTTTATCGGTGGAAGTTACAGGTGCCTGTGGCAGGAGGGAATGCATTTCCTACGGAACAGGTAGGCACTCTACAACCACCCATCCCAGCTGCCGCTTAGAGAAAACAAATAAACAAATAAAAGTTTTTAGTGAAGCTGATAAAATGCCAGACAGGAACTAATGCTTTACTTGTATGTATGCTTCCTTCCTGAAGCGAATGGGAGAAACACACCTCTCTGTACCCCTGGCAACCAGTGCAGAATACTCGGCCACGAGTCCTTGTTTCATCAGGAACGAGCTGCTGAGCAGGAACACTCAAACGAGCCAAAGCAAAGACCGGTGTAGCCCAGCATGAATTTGGTATGATGGGAATTACTAATTGCCTCGGTCTCTTTCACACTTCTTCCTTCATAGGTATTTTTCCTATATCGTAATATTTTACAAGCCGTAAGGTATAGTGCTTGAGAGCATGAATTCTGGAACCTGTGTCTGGGTCCGTTAATGCCTCTTCTTGGCTGTCTGGCCTTGGGCAAGTTTTTTAACACTGCTGGGTTTCAGTTTCTTGCCCGGTAGAATGGGTTTTTAAGGGTGACAACTTCACTGGATTTGGGAGGGGAACTAAAGAGTAAAATTGTTACAGAACAAAACGGTTCCACTGAAAGTCTTTTGCAGTCTTCTCAATTGTATTTTTATGTACAGAATGAAAATAAAGAAAGGCAAGATTAGGAACCAGAGGTAAGTTGATACCAAGATGATGTCTCACTTAATTAGTGGAAATTATATGGGGCATCTGGATGGTTCGGTGGGTTGAGCATCCAGCTCTTGGGTTCAGTTTGGGTCATGATCCCAGAGTCCTGGAATCAAGCCCCATATCTGGCTCCATGCTGAGTGTGGAGGCTGCTTAAGATTCTCTCTCTCTCCTTCTGCCCCCTCCCTGCTTGCACTCTCTCTCTCTAAAATAAAAATAAAATAAAAATAAAAAATAATGATAGAGTTGACTTTTGCTGTCTTCATAACCTACAGGCATTACTAGTTGGCATGGGCAAATGAAGACTGAAGGCAAAGGATCACGCACACGCATACACACACATGTACCATGGTATGATTAGAAGCTCCTGTGCATAAACATGTTTCTTGTATTAAGAGTTTAAAACTGTGCACTAGTGGCTCATAGATATGCTCACTCCTTTGCAAAGATACGTCAACTCAATTGGATGCTTTCAATTAATACTCCGAGACTTTTGCTTGGTCTGTAAGATCAGACTCTTCTCATGATCAAAGAAGGTTGGTATTTCTGAGACATGGCAAAAGAAAACCATCAAAGAATATTTTTAAAGTCCATATTAACTACGACCACCACCCTCCTTCAGAAAAAAAAAAAGGAGAAGAAACTATCAGTGAAGGACTTCAATAAACTAATACTACTTCTGCTGATGGGTTTCCTTTTATCTTTAAGTCTAGGGTCCATTAACAAAAATCTCAGAGGAAAAAGAAAAAAGAGCTCTCAGCAGTACATTTGGGCTTTCTGCATATTTTCTACTAAGTGTGCGAATACCTTGAAATGTGTATATCCTTACATTCATAAACTGTACACCTTTAACAAAGTCCGTAGATACGGTCTAAATAATCTTAAGATACACATGATGCTCTAGCTTAAGAACAAAGTCTATTTGGAGATATTAAAGATTATGTATTGTGACTTCATATCCGTGTGTAAGAAACTCAGGTTTCAAATACCCCAGAAGGGTGGGGGTGGGGAGCGGTAAGAAGGCAGGCCAGATGTGCAGGCTTTGTCTACATTTTCTTCGGAGCAGGAATAAAACCAGGCACCATGACCTTGTGTGCCACAGAAAGCTGCGCTGCCTGGCATGTGCTGCTCAGCCACAGCTCCCCTGATGTCATCAGCTCCGTGTGGCCTTTGGTCACCCTCCCATTCTTGCTCACGGGGCTTTAGGTGGAAACCATGCTGGTTTTACTGCCACCTTTTTTCTTCCCAAACCATAAGAGCTTTCAAAACTAACTTAATGGGAAAGGGTTAGACATTTTAAAGAGAAGGGAAAACAAAACAAAACAAAACAAAAACTTCCTTCCAAATATTCTGAAATGCAAGACCCAGAATGAATGTGACCCTGACATAGCCTAGTCATTTTTCCAAGGGGTCCGGGCTCCAGGGCATCCCAGGCCGTCTCTCCGGAGCATGGGTGCGCAGATGGAAACACACGTGGGCACACGTATTCACGCAGGGCAATCCTAACTTGGGATTCACTTTTTTAAAAAGACAGAAATATCCCACACTTTTACTCCGGAGTGTGGCTATCTGAAAGTACTCCCTGGAGCATTTAAATTGTGTTTTCCCTTTTTTATCCCCTTGCAGAAATGACAGTCAACTTTGTTTATCACCTTTTTGTGGGCATCTTTCCTCCTTCTCTCTTAGTTCATGTACCAACGACTCTTCAAAACACCCTCTTCTGCGGGCGGCTGGGTGGCTCAGTGGGTTAAGCGTTCCACTTGGGCTCAGGTCATGATCCCACAGTTAGTGGGTTCGAGCCCTGCCCTCGGGCTCTGTGCTGACAGCTGGGGGGAGCCTAGAGCCTGCTTCGGATTCTGTGTCTCCCTCTCTGTGTTTCTCTCTCTCTGCTCCTCCCCTACTTGTGCTCTGTCTCTCAAAAATAAAAGTGAAAAAAAAATTTTTTTAAATCTTCTTCTAAACTCTACAGGAACAACGAATTAGGTCCAGCCTATCGCTGTGCTTATTCAGAGATCATCATTCAGCCTCTGGGCTCTATCTGGGTATTTGTTTCAATCCCTGCGTTAGAGTTTTCCTCCTTACTATCTCAGTCAGTAGAGCCAGGAAAACAGGAAAGAACTCCTGAGAAGCCATGTTTGCCACATTTTCATCAAGTTGGGCAAAAGATTTGGTGGGACGCTCTGAAAGTAGTGGCTCGCAGGAACTTTCTCAATGATTTGTGGATTTCACTCTCAAACGCTCCTTTCCTATTTCAACTCCATTACAATGGATAATTGAGAACTGACTACACAGATGGGAAGGCATCCATCCATTCATTCAACGAATATTTCAAGACGATGACAGGGACATCAAATTTGCTAACATGTAACAAGGCCTCCTTAAAAAAAGGCAGATGATGACAGAATGTGGAAGAAGGTAGTAGATCTTTTTTTTTTGTTTATATATTTCAGGTATCCCATGCACACATTTACGGAGAACAATCGAGAGAAGGGGGCTGCCCAAAGGACAGTTTATGGGTTCCGAAGCAATTTATGTCTTGATCTCTTCTTCTACTGTGTTTTGAATGAGATAAAATATTCTTCATAAAATCTGAGTTTACTTTTTTGAAAGCAATACTTTGGTAAATTGTTGCTGCTTCAGAACGCCATAGATTATGTTTCTATCTTAAATTTCAGAGTGGTAGCAAATTAGATGACTTGTCTTCGAAGCAGAAATCAATTTGGGAATTTCAAGTCATGGTCTATCTCTGTTCCATGCAGATTAAAAGCCAAGATCTTAGGGCCCTCACAACCCTACTGTACTGCATATTATGGTACGAAAAGGGAGCATTTGGTTAAATAAATGATCGAATGAATTGTCAAAGCAAAAGCATCATTCACCTTTTATACAGAATTTCTTATCCTGAGTTACTGACTTTACACACACATATATATTATATAGAATAGCACTTTATACTGCTGTTGGGGAAAATGAAATGCATTTTTAGTCATAGTTACTCATAGTTACCTCATAAGGTCCTCACACAGGAGGGGAACATGACCTTGACCTCAGCTCGTGCCGTCCACTCCCCATACCCAGTCTCCCAAAGCAGTGTGTTCTCAGGTGGCCTTATCGGAGCACACACTCACGAGATGTTTGTGAAACTGAATCTTCTCTCTAGTGTAAATGATCAATGGCCTGAGACAGAGAGAAGCAGCATGCAATTTTATGCTGAGAATCTGCTTTGCAATATACAATGCTAAAAAGCCTTTCAACTTCTCATGTGCCAGCAGCAATTTGCATCTGCCGACTTCAAGGATTCTAGTTAAACAAGGAGTAAACCTCCCCTCCCCACCCTTGCCAGGAGGATGGGCCCCTGTGAGCAGCCTGATCCCGGCTCTAAAGAGACAAACTTACCCCAGAGACCAGAAGTGGTCTGGATAAGGTGCATTCACAACTCTGATGGACCCAGATAAATCTAGCTTCTTGTTGCCAGATATTAAGGAGGACTGTGTACTTGAATTTTCTCACCTGAAAAATGTAGATGCGTGTGCTCTGTCTAACTCACGGGCCTGAGTGGGGATGGATGCAATCAAATGGAAAGTTGTGGCATTCACTAAAATCCATTCTCGCCCTCAAACCCCATCAAAATCAAACGACTAACAAAAGCGATATATAAACAGAACTTCCCCTCTTTTCTTCTATATTGTAGGACATCAGAAAGGTGCGCAATGGTAGATAGGTTCAAAGAGCCTGGGAAATAGGTGCTTTATTGGTCCTAGAATAAGAAAGAGAATGACTTGGAGTGGAGGAATTTAGGAGATTATTTGAACCAGCAAAGCATTCCCAGTCATTTCTCTGCACATGGCTCAGACACAACCGCAGCCTCAACAAGAGGGATCTGTACTTATCAGAATCAAGAAAATCAGGTTCTTCCTCTCTGACAGATATAGCTCTCAGAATTGGTCTTGATAAAGCCTTCCTCCACCCCACGGATTGAAAGATTGCTCCTTTTAGGAGCTTTAAAAGAGGACAAGGCAAGAGAAGGTAAGTTCCCAAAGCTAAGGAACCTGCATGTATCTAAAGTATTTATTTCAGAAAGTTAAAGAGGGAAGTAATGGCAACCAAAACAACATAAAGTCAAAAATGAATATTTAACCTTCACCTTAAATGGGTACAACAATTTTCTCTACCAAAAAAGAAAAAAAAGGTCACCATCGTTCATTTTGAACATCTCTCCAGGGGGCAAGAAGAGGAACACGTATTAAATAGAGATTGAAAATTACGATCATGAACTCATATCGAGTAACTGGTAGTTTCTGGGGTATCTACCCCCACCTCCTCAAGAGCAAAGGGGAAAATGTCAGCCTCCCAGAGCCCTTCCCCCCCTCCAAGAAGGCATCGTCACCGCTTCCTGAACTCCAATCTAAAGGTTGTCATTGCAGCTTTGTGCGATGCTTTGCTCCAAACAATTCACTAATTCCAACTGTAAATCTTTATTATAAAGATTTCCTTCTCCTAAGCAGTAATTCTCTCTGCTCTGGTGGGGGAGAGGAATGATTTGTTTTTTCGTTACTGGTTATTTATAAGATATCTACTCTAGATTAGTCCTGCTTGAGTGACACCCTAAATGGCTCCATTCCCCAGCAGTCCTCCGCTTCTGATGAGGGGCTGACAGCCTCTACTTACAATGTCTTTCATGGGACACAATGAAGTGTAAAACTGCTGGGAAAAAGCCTATGTTTCAAAACAAACCATCTCTATAATAAGCACTTAAAACACTTTTCATTAATATATTTCTCTGTGTATAAAACAAAAGCTTAATGCTGCAACGTGGCCTTTGACAATGTTTTAAAAATAAACACGATTTCAATTTTTTTAGCTGAACCAAAATAATGAAAATGCAAGTGTGGCTGGCTTGAGATCTTCTCCTCATCCGTTCCCTTAATGCTGCTGTAAATTGT
This sequence comes from Paguma larvata, assembly GCA_030068075.1. Lineage (NCBI taxonomy): Eukaryota > Metazoa > Chordata > Mammalia > Carnivora > Viverridae > Paguma > Paguma larvata. Next base: position 43,656,800 of record CM057840.1, read on the forward strand.
GTTGTTTTCATCCCAAATACTGCAAGTTCAATAAAAATCCAAAGGCAGAAGCCTGAGTGAGTAAGTACAGAACCCAACAACCTTTCCGTCACAGGTATTAGCAAATACCTTTGGTCCAGATACAGTCCTGTCTAATCCTTATCTGAATTTGCAATTAAGACTTCAGAGTTACAGATAACTGTACACAGTTCTGCTCTCTTAATTTTAAATGGCTGGACCTAAATCAAATTGGGCTTCAAATACATTGAAAAGTAAATGTCTAATGTCTAACTGAACTAATAGATACCACTCTTTTTAATACAGCTAATGCTTAGTGCCAGCCGTAGGCTACCAGGAGCTACAGAGGAAGGAGGAATGAACGAATGGACAGCATTAAGAATGGAAGGGAGGAAGGAAAGAAGGGAGGGAGGGAAAAAGGGAAGAAATCCTCCTTGGAAAACTTGTCATGAAATTATGATTACTCAGTTCCTTAATATAAATATAAAAGCAAGCAAATTCACGTTGAGCCTTGGCTGAGTTACCCCCTCCCTCAGTGTAAATGCGCTCTGAATGAGATCCCCATTCGCTTCCACGAATTGTCAGCTCCAACAGAATAGCGTAAGAGCCTCAAAATGAAGCACTTAGGACTTTTCTTTTTCAATCTCTTGTGGGCTTCTCTCAGTTTATCGCAAATGAACAATCATGTTGGAAGGGGCTCCGTCTGTTTAATGTCATTAGCGATTGTTTCATAAAACAAACAGCCGTTCCACCATTCGGCGGCAGTTAATCTTAAATCTAAATGTGGCGGCACTCAGGGAGCGCCTCAGACTGGGTTTGTTCTCACCAACGCAGGTCTCTTAATCTATCGCAAGTCAAGGCGCTTATCTCTCTGCTCAGTTCAGGGATTTCTTTGTCCAAATACGAAACCAAACCCAGTTAACATTGTGCGTCCAGAATTTTTTTTTTTTCCTTTTTACCCCCTGGGCAATTTTTTTTTTAAAGCAACTCAAAGTCTATAGTATATTTATTTATGGACTGTACTATTTTACAAATATTTCCCCAATACTGACAAAGTCAAACTCTTTTTCAGGTTGGCGCCTAAGAGCCAGCCTAATCAGTGAGTTTGAGAATCCTGATAAAGGCTAAACTGAGAACAAAAACACATTTACAGACCTGGGAATGATGGGTGCTGGGAAAGTCAAAGATTTCAAGGGGTTACATGCTCCTGGAAGGGTCTGGCTGTCTGCATACGTTAGGCTTATAACTACTATTATCTTAAATAACAATATTATTTAGTACATATGTTGTCACAGGCATGGTCCTAAGAGTCACTGGAGGTTCACTGTTTTCATTGTCTGGATTAATAACCCTAAGAAAGTATCATTATCCCCATTTTCAGATCAAGTAACTGAGGCTCCCAGAGGTAAAGAAACCTGCTGAAGGTCAGACTGCTGGTACCAGGCAGCCCCATCATCTAAAACAAGGTCTGGGGAACCAGGTGGCTCAGTTGGTTGACCATTGACTTTGACTCGGGTCGTGATCTCATGGTTTGTGGGCTCCAGCCCTGCATAAGGCTTACTGCTGTCAGTGCGGAGCCCGCTTCAGAGCCTCTCTCCCCCTCTATCTGCCCCTCCCCCACTTGCACACTCTCAGAAATAAACATTAAAAAACTAATAACAAAGGGCGCCTGGGTGGCTCAGTCGGTTAAGCATCCGACTTCAGCTCAGGTCGTGATCTCACAGTCTGTGAGTTCGAGTCCTGCGTCGGGCTCTGTGTTGACAGCTGGGACGGAGCCTGGAGCCGCCTTCGAATTCTGTGTCTCCTTTGCTCCCTGTCCCTCCCCCATTCATGCTGGGTCTGTGTCTCTCAAAAGTGAATAAACGTGAGAAAAAAATTTCTAAGTAATAATAAAGCAAGGCCTAAGTGGCTTGAATCATATGTTCCTAGCTATAAGGCTCTATTAAACTGGTCATCGCATCAATATAAAAACAGGTCTATAATGGTCATATATTCTGGAGTTCCTGAAGGATCCTCACTTACAAATTTTTGTAGCTGTGCCAGATAACGCACCCCAGAGTTTTAGCGGACAATGTTAACTACGATTCTAGGCTAGGGTTTCCAGGACCAGAAGGCTTCCTGTTGCTCCAGCTCTAGACAGTGAAGGTCACTTCAGAGCTGCAACGAATAACTACCCAGCTTCCTCGCCATAGCTGACCTGAGGGGCTCTGGCCGCGATGAATTTGTCTCCACAGGTGGAAACTTTCGGGTGCCAGTTTCAGCTCTGCCTACCTCCTCTTCCTCCCAAGCCCTCTCACCATCTCCTCCACACACCACTGGGCTGCCCACCCACTCATGGGGCCTGGAAACCCTGCCTGTTCTTTTATTCACTTCCTGTTTGATTTTTAAAAACCATTGTGTTGGTTTAAAATTTTTACCAGTTCCATAACGAAATGAAAAAATACTGGAAGGCAGAAATCAAAGGATTCAGCTCACTCCATAGTATCGAAGAGTCCTTTGGTCAGCCAGTCGGCTAGAAAATCTTTGTTCAGTACCATTTACGTTCCAAACGCTAGGCTAGACGCCAGGTATACGTGTACGGTATTCGCTTCCCAATACACCTTACGAGACCAATATAACAATTTTCCATTGTTTTAATAATTTGTTAAAGAGATTCTGAAGGCCACGCCTCATTCATCTCCCCCGGGGTGTGCTGGCCTTTGGGAATGACTTTCAGCTCCTCAGAAGGGACGAGCACTTTTGCCCCCAAGCATGTACACAGGCAGTTCCCTCAGCTAGTTCCTTCATCGTCCCTCTTCTCACTTGGATAATTCCTGCTCAACCTTCGAAATTAGACCTGATGTCCCTCCTTCAGGGACATGTCCCTATTCACTGCAGGGTTTTACGTGTCCACTGCCCTTCCGGCCAGCGCGAAAACCCCACCAGACCATAAACACCATGAGAGACGAGGCCCAGGCTATCTAGCTGGGTGTTGCTCCACAGTGTGAAGGGCAGCGTCTGGTCCAGAGGCGGCACTCAATAATATTGCCTGCAGGGGTGGATGAATGACCGAACGGATGGATGAAAGGAAGGGTATCTATCTTACATTACTGTATTCTCGTAACATCTCCCATCCTTTTAAAATGGAAATAGGAGATACATACACATCTATGCACATATATTCTGTCAGACAGATATCACGTGAGGAATGGCAGTTAGCTGACAGCCATGGCCCGGGATTTTGTTGTTTTAAAATTAGAATTAAGAGTAAATAAAGAACATTCTGGATGGAGTTTAAAACTTCCCAGAGAGGGTAAGGGTAGACTTCAACCGAGGGATACAAAGACCAGAAGACAGAGGATGTGTACATTTTTCCTGTTTTGCAAGGAAATTGATATTATATCAAGATGCGTCGATTCGACTTAACAAGTCGTCATTGAGCCTCCGCTGACAGGACAGGCTCACTAGCAAGCTTTATGCGGAGGTCACAGATGATTAAAACATTGGATTCCGGGGCACCTGAGTAGCTCAGTCAGTTAAGCATCGGCTCAAGTCATGATCTCCGGGCTTGTGAGTTTGAGCCCCGCGTCGGGCTCTGTGCTGACAGCTCAGAGTCTGGAGCCTGCTTCCAATTCTGTGTCTCCCTCTCTCTCTGTCCCTCTGCCACTCGTGCTCTGTCTCTCTCTCTCTCAAAAATAAATAAACATTAAAAATTTTAATTAAACATTAATTTTAAAAAGATAAAAAATAAAACTCTGTGGTTCGAAGAATGCATGAGCAGAGGAAGAGAGGGTGAGGCAAGCAGATCCAGAAAGTGATTCTGCCACTATATGCACTCTTTTTCATCAATACCTGACATTTCCCCTTTGCAAACCCTAGATATCTTTCACCATCAGCCATGAGTAAAATGATTAATTTATGCAATTAATACAAAGAATACACTGGTCTTCAAAATCAAACAAGATTTTATTTTATTTATTTTTTATTTTTTTAACATTTATTTATTTTTGAGAGACATAGAGACAGAGTATGAGCAGGGGAGGGGCAGAGAGAGAGGGAGACACAGAATCCGAAGCAGGCTCCAGGCTCCGAGCTGTCAGCACAGAGCCCGACGTGGGGCTCAAACTCACAGACCGCGAGATCATGACCTGAGCCAAAGTCGGCCGCTCAACCGACTGAGCCACCCAGGCGCCCCCAAACAAGATTTTAAAGTGGCAAACTTCATTAATGGCAATCAGGTAAAAAAAAATAAAATCTTACAGTCTTAGTTCCTAATTTAAAGTAAATGCTTGTTGAGTGAATAAATGACCCACGATCTATATTCACTACAAATATCTATGCCAGCAAATCTTTAAAGCAAAGGCCACAAATAACCAAATGGATTGACTTGACTTCACAGCGTTTTTCCCTGCCCTTGGCAGTTCCTTCTCTCTGAGGGAAGCAACACTTAAAAACAACAATAACAGAAACAAGAACATACTTTGAAAAGAAGCAAATTTAATTTTTACTTGTATTTTCAAGTCCTGAAAGGCCCCGTGCCCTCTGCAGTGGGACCACAATTTACCTTAACACTAGTTAAAGTAAATGAAAAAAAGCATTGGGCTCATTTACAAATCCTTTTTTCCTTTGAACAGGCATGCAAACTGGTTCCTGCCTGGAGGTTTACAACTTGGAGCTGTCCAGCTCGCGAAGGCAATGCTTAGTTTTGGGGGAATCGGTTTCATGATTTACAGCCCAAGGGTAAACCAGTTGTCTGAGTCTCAAGTACTGTGATAATGACACTCCGTAGTGGCTGAGAACAATAACAATAATAATACCAGCGTTCTGCCAAGTGCTTTAGACCCAATGTTTTTATTAATTCTCACAATAACACTCTAGGATGGATGCTATGTTATTCAATGCCCTTTTTCCTACCGATAAGGAAAAGGAAGCACGGAGAGCTATGCAATCGCCCAAGGGCATGAGCTAGTAAGACTCATGCACTACAGAAACCAATCAGGCCAGGGAGCACCGTTTCTACAATTCTTAGTCCCACAAACTCGACATAATTCTTGAGCTCAAGAAGCTTTCCTAAAGGTAGATACTGAATTACAATAGATAGTATAGAAGTACCTTGTACAAACAGATCCTTGGATTATCATGTTAGTGAAATTCCCAAGATTGTAAATTTTTGAAAACATATGCAGTGGGCATTTAATAAATACTTTGTTTGTTTGTTTGTTTGTTTGTTTAAAGTTTATCTCTTAAGTAATCTCTGCACCCAAAGTGGGGCTCAAACTCAAATCCTGAGATTAAGAGTTGCATGCTCTACTGACTGAGCCCTCCAGGCACCTCTAATGAGTGCTTTTTGGATTAAACTCACAAGCTACTGTACCTAAGAGCACTAAGTCTTATAGAATTTTTTTTCTGATCGGTTCTCATCATTTATAGGCTAAAGAAAGCAATTAAAAATGGATTAGCAGAGGCAATAAGGCGGGACGATTATATTGGGGACCATTTACACTGGTACTAGGCATTTAGGTGAGAAAATCAGTTGAGTTCATTTTCCTCACTTGTTCATTTTGGTTTCCTTCCTAAATATATATGAATAGACTTGCATATAATAACTTCAGAAAAAGATTGCTAGAGTGTGAATATTTTCAGGTCATAACATGTTCCTTATTGGTCATGAAGCCTCTTTGGGCAGTACTACAATTTTCAATAAATCACTTAAAAAAAACCCAGAATTTTTATTATTTGAAAAAAAATCCCTTGCTCTCTCAATTGCAATGATTATGTCATTTTTTAATGCTTTTAAATTTACTTATTCTTTTTTTTTTAATCTTTTTTTAATGTTTTATTTTTGAGACAGAGAGAGACAGAGCATGAGTGGGGGAGGGGCAGAGAGAGAGGGAGACACAGAATCTGAAGCAGGCTCCAGGCTCTGAGCCGTCAGCACAGAGCCCGATGCGGGGCTCAAACTCACAGACTGCGAGATCATGACCTGAGCCGAAGTCGGACGCTCAACCGACTGAGCCGCCCGGGCGCCCCTACTTATTTATTCTTGAGAGAGAGAGAAAGCATGAGTGGAAGAGAAGCAGAGAGAGAAGAAGAAAGAGAGAGAATCCCAAGCAGGCTCCACACCATGAGTGTAGAGCCCAATGCGGGGCTCGAACTCCTGAACCGTGAGATCGTGACCTGAGCCCAAGTCAGATGCTTAACCGACTGAGCCACCCAGGTGCCCCTGATTATGCTAATGTTACATATATTCTTCTTTACAAATCACATTTTAGTTCACACTGTTGATTAGGAAGGTAGAGTGACGTGCAGGGAGAACAAAGGGAAAGTGAGGGCAAGAAATAAGAGAAACCGAAAGTAAATCAAAGAGGAAACTGCTAACAAAATTAATATAAACCTAGTATTTTTGGCTAGTTAATATCATTATTCCTTCCCATGCTATTAGGAGGCTAAGTTCAATTCTATTTTTTGATTTGCAGCTGTGCTTAAATTGGTAAACTGTTAAGGTTTTCATCATGCGTGGGTAGTAGCGCATGATGAAAAGAACCAAGTTTCGGGGCCCCATGAGCTGTAGAAGTGGACTGACCAGTACCAGCTCTGAGTGTACTACTCCGAGTGTTTGGTTTCGCCATTTATAAAATAAGAATAATAATGTCTTACACAGGGGGCGCCTGGGTGGCTCAGTCGGTTAGCATCAGACTCTTGATTTCAGCTCAGTTCACGATCTCACAGTTCATGGGATCGAGCCAAGCACCATTCGAAGGAATCCCTGCTTGGGATTCTCCCTTTGCCCCGTCCCCACTCACTCTTGCTCTCTGTGAAGATAAATAAACTTCAAAAAATAAAGTCTTGCGTAGGTGGTTGATTATGAACTATAATAAAGATAAAAACTAACACATAGCAGACATTCGCTATGTTATAGTCTTGTAAAGGAGACAAATCTGTAAAACAGTTTCCTAAAATTCAGGACAGATTGAAATAAACGCTAGGACAGTTAAAAGCAACTGTCTTACAAAGCCCCGGGACTTCTACAGCTATCAGAAGCCCCCGGAGGCTCTCATTAATCATGTACATTTCTGGGTCCCGAGTCAGACCTACAAAGCAGAATCTCTAGGGTTTGGATTGGAGAATCTGCAAATCTGCATTTTCAACAACTCACTAATTGATTTGTGTGTTCACTAAAGTTTGAGACTCTCGACCAGGAAGAAAGAGAAAATGTATTAGTAAGAGACCCAAAGGAAACAGATGGCACGCTTAGCCTGGGCTGATGCTAGGAGGTTTACTTGTAGAGGGACTAATCGTAAGGGGACTAATTACAGTACAAAGAAGAACCACAAGAGATCATGCAAGAACTGTCACCACCCCAACGGCCAAAGAACAGAGTAGAACCTGCAAGAGAGAAAGTCACGTGGAAGAGGCTTTCCTTAGAGAAGCAGTGACTTTTGGGTGAGGGACACAGCCAGAACCAGCCCGGAGCAGTGGTCATTCGGAGAATAGATACTCTGTTCTCATTTCTATCTTCTCTCCAATCACCTACTGAGTCTCTGCATTAGCTGAAATCATCTGGAAGCCAGAGAACCCAGGAATCCCTTTGATGTGGTTTACAGAGGTCACCTCCCGGAGCAAAAGCTGGGGGAAAGGCTGGAGATTGATCTCGAGAGTCGGTGGAAGAGAACTGGTATGGAAAAGGTGAAGGCTGGGGGCAGGGATGAGAAAACTTCACACCTGAAATAGTTCTTAAGGTTGGGAATAACTAAAATGTTAACACCAATACTAGTGATAACAGTAGTTCTATTTACTGAGTGTTGACTCTGTATCACTGTTTTAAAGATTTCATACCTATTAAGCTGTTTAATTCTTACTACAGTCTCTTAAGACAGGCCCTACAATCATCCCTATCAAACACGAAGAACCTTTCCTGCCTAAGGTTACATAGCTAACCTTAAAAGAAAGCCTGGTTTAACCTACACCGCGCTGACAGCCGTCCTACTCCTCTGTTTTAGAAGGGGCTCTCGGAGGGAAAATGGGTTCCACGCTGAAGGAAGAACAGGGAACAGGAGAGGTAAAAATGCCTGGCGTGGGAGGAAAACACGAAGAGAGTGGTGTGGTCAGATACTTAAGGGATCAGGAAGGAGAGGAGACAGCCTTGGACAGCATAGGCTGGATGGAGTTGTGTTTTTTCGTGCTGGTAGCGGAGAGCCCCACCGTCTCATAAGCTTTTCAACATGCTGTTCCTACAACCTGGACAGCGAGCTAATCCCTGGGCTTTAGCTGAACTCAGCATGCCGCGGTGGCAGATAGCTTTATTGTTACTCGCAAATGGAGTATTACAGATCCCTGCTTGGTTTTCAACCTTTCATTTCTTGCTGCTGATATAACTTTTTATATCAGTGGCACTAGAAACATAAACTCAAAATACCTCAAGGCAGTGGAGGTAAAAATAGAATGTAATAGTACCGCAAAGCAATCTTCGTAACAAATCTTGTAAAGTGAACCTGTCGGGCTTTGATCTCTTCATTCAGCATCCTTGTCCTCACGGAGGACCACTCACATGTATAACTGTGACAAAAGAACCGGATCCTCATTATTCTGTTAGTATTATGTCTCTCTTCCTCTCTCTCCTCGTCTTTTGCTCCGTCAATGCTCAGCCCACCACAGGGATGCATGCATACTTTCTCCCATCGGATGTAGGTGTTTACAGCTGCTCTGTTTCCGGGTGTTTGGGAGGCGCAATTATTGAGAGAAGACATACGTGAGGAGGAAACAACGCAGGCGGAGGACCAAAGACAATAACACGAACAGCCCCAGCTCTTTCTTCTTAGCCACTAGGTTCTCACTGACGTGCTCGCTCCTTCTATCTTTCCCTTGCATTCTCCCAACCCCAGTTCCAATCCGGGAATTACTCAGACCAAAACAACAAATTAGAACCCTGTTATTTCATATACTGGAACTTTCCCAGCACCGTATGAACTGCTCTGGGACTGTAGCACATTCTATGGGTTGAGGTGCTAAAACCTTCGGTCACTGTGATAGTCTTTACCTGACTCAGTAGGGAAGGTAGTATGATATGTGATGGGATGCTCATGAGTACTTCATAAAACATCAAGAAGACATTTGTAATTTGTATCAGAAGTTATGCCATAGACACTGATGTCTTGTCAGCTTTTGTACATAAAGTCTGAGTCTCCTCGGAAGCCCCTACTTTATCCACCCAGTTCTCAACAACTCTGCTCTCTTGGGTCAGACATGACTCAGACCAGATACTTCTGGCTGTAGATCCAGTGTTCTCTTGCCATTATTCAGTGAGTGGAGAAGTTATATATTTGATTGTGGTTATTACATAATCTCTTTTGTGATCTAAACCAATTTCTCTTCCCTTACAAATAAAACTTGTGAAGCTCAACTCATTTATAATCACTGAATTCAACAATGAGAAAAGGACCTTCAAACAGTATCACCCAACTCCTTGTTCTAAGGGATAGCTAAGACACAGCAAAGGAAAAGACACTCGCTCAAGGTCATTAGAAGTAGTGAACCTGACTCGAATTGTTGTTTGAGTACTCTCATCATGCTGACTCAGCAAACCAGCTGATTTAACATGGTTTTCCTTTCTTTCCCTGTTCCTTATATTATTAAAGTCACATCAACTTCTAAAAAAAAGGAAAAAAGCAAAAAACCACAAAGGAATGGGTACTGGCCAACATTTCAAAGATACTACTTCTCAAAATTAAGGGCATAAGAAAAGAAGGGGGGAAAAATTTTGAGCCTAATGCCTAAAATGCCAGCCAGATAGGTTAATCATAATCTAATCACTTGCAATGCTTATCATGGGTTATAGTAACAATGAGTTTAAAGCTATTTGAATAACAAGATACTGGGTTTTTGTCAGCTATAGCTCCACGATGTCTGTAATTTTCAATATATCTCATGGTGGAAAAATATAAGCAATCACATTAAGCCTTTGATTGCTGCTAGTACAGTTTACTTAAGTCGATACATAACGTATACAACACAAAGCAGATAGCTGGGTAACTAGAAAGCAGTCACGTGCCCGTGGCTGTGTTGAACATCTAAACGGCGCATGAGCGGTCTTCTGCGTATTTTTCTTCTTTGGGTGAATTTTCTCATTGTGATAGTTTTATATTTATTCTGGTATTCAAAAATTAAGTATGTATTTGGATCCTGAGACAAGATAGACAGGAAAGGTGTGATCTATTAAAAAAAAAAAAAAGAACTGATAAACATGCTAGTTGATTTTGTTTTCCAAACAGTATTTTCACGTAAACCATTAAAAAGCTCCACTTGAGATTACTGGCTACAATAATATCTTAAAAGTCAAAATAAAAAGTCAATAAAGACTTTGCATCTACCCAAATGGCTGGCCTGCTTTGTTAATGAAGGGGGCCCATGATATGCTTGCCATTTAACATAGATTGTCTTTACCTGTCCCAAAAATCCTGTTAGAGGGGCGCCTGGGTGGCTCAGTCGGTTAAGCGTCCGACTTCGGCTCAGGTCATGATCTCACAGTTCATGAGTTCGAGCCCCGCATCAGGTTCTATGCTGATGGCTCAGAGCCTGGAGTCTGCTTCGGATTCTGTCTCCCTCTCACTCTGCCCCTCACCCACTCGTGCTCTTTGTGTCTCTCTCTCAAAAATAAATAGAAATATTAAAAAAAACTCCTGGGGCGCCTGGGTGGCTCAGTCGGTTGGGCGACCAACTTCAGCTCAGGTCATGATCTCACGGTCTGTGAGTTCGAGCCCCGCGTCAGGCTCTGTGCTGACAGCTCAGAGCCTGGAGCCTGCTTCCGATTCTGTGTCTCCCTCTCTCTCTGCCCTTCCCCTGTTCACGCTGTGCCTCTCAAAAATAAAAAATAAACATTAAAAAAAAATCCTGTTAGAAAGGTATTATCAGCCCCCTTTCCAGTTGAGAAAATCAAAGCTCAGAAGCTCAGATACCAAGATCAGAGCAAGGCCATGCGGCCAACAATTACAGACTCTACACTCAAATTTAGGCTGGCCTTGCTCCGAAGACCAAGCTATATCCTTGAACTACGCTGTCCTGCTATAGCTGATAAAAATATCAACACGCCATTGAGAAAGGGTAGGTTTTAAATGACTTCAAGTGTTCAATGAACACACTACACTATCTCAATAATATCGCATCATATCCTAATACTATCCGTCTTTAACGATTTTGTTTTGAGAAAGGAGAACTACCTTTGTTTAATGACTGTTGATAATTATCCTACGAGGTAAATCTTATGTAAATAAGTTCATCACACAAGGAAGTTCAGTCTTGGTAGAGCTTGTAGAGCTTGGTAGAGCTTGTCTAGGATCACACTGTACGAAGCATAGAACCCAGGATTTAAATCCTGCTATGTCTGGTTTAGAGTTTATGTTGTAACTACTGTCTTTAAGCCTCAAAACCTAGCAACAAAATAGAACCACCTTATTTTAAGCCACAATCTTATCATGAAATACTTCAATGAATGCCCAATGCGTGTCACTGACATGAGCAGCATGAAGTAGACGTTTTGGGAAATGGAGGCTAAAGAAATGATTAAAACATTACCTCCTGATCTCAGGGAGCTTAGAGTTCAGCAGGAGAACTGAAGAAAGGGATAAAACCAGTAGGGCAGGCAGTGTTTGATTCGCATCCCCAAATAAGAATGAACAGAGCACAGTTCCATTTCAGAGGGAAGACCACTTTCAAATGGAGAGATCAGGGACCGTTTCCTAAGGGTGTCCTATGAAGTCCTTGAATAATGGGTTTTGACAGGACATTTTAGGTAGATGGAATGGCATCAGTCACCCAGGGCAAGAGGGAAAGAGTGAGGAGGCCGAGTTAGCTTCAATATTTTGTGAATGCAGGAAAACAGTGTGAGGTAACATCAGAAAGATCGTTTATGGCCATCAAAAGTCTCAACTTTTAAGCTAAAAATTAAGGGTTCATTGTTGTATTAGGGGAGCTATCGAAGTTATTACAGTGTGGGAGAGGAACAATTTTGGGTATACATGAAGCTGCCGTGTATAAGCTGGCCTATACTGTTTAAATATTAGTCAAGAAATCAGGATGAAGCTATTGGAATGGAGTAAGTATTGATGCTAATTACAGTTCTATGTATGTATGCAGACCAGCAGTGGAGATGGAGAGAAATGACAAAATGAGGAAATAAGGCCAAGGCCGGGAGTTTCAAGTGACTAGCAATGGATGTACAGACTGAGGTATGTTGGTTTTGAAATGCTGAAGGGACCCCTCCATTGAGGTTTCTGGTAAATATTTAGAAATATGGCAACTAAGTGAAGATATGAAACTGGTTGGAAATTATGATTTTGGATTTTCCTGCGTAGAGATGGTGGGAAGATAATATCATTAAGACAGAGAGCAGAGAAGTAATAGAGAGTAATATAAACTAAAGATGAAACCACTTTCATAAAGTAGACTAAGCGAGAGCTACTACCCAAGGAAAACTGAGAAGTCAATCAGGGTAGGGCAAAAAAAGCAAAGGGAAGCGGGCAAGGAAGTGAAGGAGTGTTCGTGATCGCCCTTGAGAGAATGGGGATCGGGTAAGGCTGGGCCTGTTCCGGGTGGAAGGGGCAGAGCCCAGATGAGGAACAGGAGGCGAGCAACAGTAGGAAACACTAGTGAGTCTTCTGGTAGACAGGTAGCTGGAGGCCAGGAGGACAAGTCACCTTGCAGGAATGTGGTTTGAAAAAGGAGAAAGTAGAACTCGCTCCTGAACACAGTTGGGTTCAGATGGGCTTAATTTTTATGAAGCATATAGGAGACCTGAGCAGGGAAGAAGAGAGAACAACCTGCAGGATAGCCCCATTCTCCTGGATTCTTCTGCATTGATTGGCATTTATTCATATTTTACTCTAAAAATGTTTGCATCCTTTCAGCAATATACGTTTCAAGCATGCACCAAGGTCCTACAGCACTGGAGACAGATCAACTATTGTGTTTTACTCTCCATGTAATCTTCTCAAATTCTAGCAGAAGACTAATGTTTTCTGTCACTGAACACATTTCTGTGTATGTGTGTGTATATATATATACATATATACACACATATGTGTGTGTATGTGTGTGTGTGTGTCAAGCACTTAAAACTTTAAAAAAAGGAGAAAATAACAATCATTATAACAAATAAAACTAGATAAAATGTTAAGCATTAAGTAGCCAATACTTTATATGAATTATCTCATTTAATTTCTAAAAACCACGGTTTGAACAACAAATACTTGTTTTGTTTTGGAATTACATTTTGCACAATACTATTAAACAATTACTCCCTTTCTTAAAAGCAATTCTTGGGTGGCTCAGTCGGTTGGGCATCTGACTCTTGATTTCAGCTCAGGTCATGTTTTCATGGTTCATGAGATTGAGCCCTTGCTGGGCTTTGGGCTGACAGCGTGGAGCCTGCCTGAGATTCTCTCTCTCTCTCTCTCTCTCTCTCTCTCTCTCTGACCCTTCCCTGCCCATACTCTCTCTCTCTCAATATAAATAAATAAACACTTAAAAAAAAGCTGATGATAGATCCACTGTTAAGGCCTTGCTAACAATGACCTATTCATCCACCCACTTATGCATTCATTTGTCTAGCCATCTTTTCATTCATTCATTCATTCATTCATTCGTCCGTTCATTCATTCATTCATTCACCAAAATATTCCTATGCTATGCCAGGCACTGGAAAGGATAAAACATCAGTCTCAATTTTCATTGCACTTTGCTACAGATAATTCTGAAGACATCTTTCTTTGTCAGATAAACCAAACGCTATATTTCCATTAATGGCAATTTTTAAAGTCCAGATAAATAAGAGAAGAAAATAATACTTTCCTTTTATATTAATTTTACACATCTAATAAAGATGCTTAATAGTTCCTTAACGTAAATACACATACGCTTACAGCAGTATGAAAAAATTCAATTGGAAAATTTAAATTAGGCACATTTCTAATTTAATGCCTTATTATCTTTGCCATAGCATGTGCATAGAGTTCTCTAATAAGTAAAATATGTAGAACAAGGAAGAAGAGCCCTGCCCTAAGGGAATTTATAATATATTCTAATGTATTCTAATGGTGTGTGAAATATACATCTAAAGTCAGAATTTGTCAAAATTTTGTAACTGGGAGATGCTGATAACTACGTTCAAATATGCATCTTAAATATTCCTGCCATAGGAAAAACATGTCTTTATTCATTGATGCTCATATATTGTATTTAAAAGCTTCCTTCTGTCCTGCTAGAAAAATAATTAATAGGCCTCTACCTAGAAATATTTTGAGAAAATAAAGTGAGGCAGCCCTGTAGAGTTTATTTAATGTATTGTGGGGATTCTTCCCTGAGATATCATTAGATATGCAGGTGGTAAATTTACTGATAGTATTTATTTTTAAAGCTGTATGTATTCTTTTTTTTTTTTTTTTTTGGAAAGACAGAGCAAAGGAGGTAAATTTAAATTTCATTCGCCAAATTGTGTGGTGGAAATGGATACCGCCCTGCTCGTCCAGGGGCCCAAGTTCTGGTCTAGGCTCTACATGAGTTTAGGTGAACACCACCTCTCTCAGCCTTAGACCCCACCCTTTAAAAATGACAGATGGTATCGGCATAAACTGATGGCAATTCTATAATGGCCGGCATTCCATAAAATCAAATGCCTTTGGAGCCAGGCAGGTACCAGGCCGGTTTATGCAATATGGAGTAATGGTGTCTACAGCAAGCTGGAGAAAGGAGGTCCCATCTATAAGCATTCAAATTCTAAGAATGCTCTTCAGGCCGACAGACCAAGAGCCCAACAAAACATATCTGCACCCCACTTACAGCCAGTTAACAAAATGCGCGCTGCAGGACTGCAAAGGTAATTCCCAGTTCCCAAACGGTAGCCCTATGATACTGAGCTTCCCGAAGAATTCTGCCCTTTTCAAGCTCTGGCTCCTTCTACCCTAATGTCCCAGGGGGGCTCGGTAGCTTAGGCAGAAGCTGCACATGATTCGTTCCAGAACATTCTTCAACTCCACCAGCATTCAAAAACTCTAGATTTATAGCTCCACCTTTATCCAATAGCTAGAACACCATGTGAGAAAAACAGCAATTCTCACGCAGAGATAGGAACACTGAAGTGCTTAAGGTTTCTTTCTCCAACATAAACACATATTCTTCATCAGTTTTCAACATTTAAAGGCAACGTTTTTAGTTCGAAACGTCTCTGCTATTTGCCAACGACCTCAGAGAAAGTTAGTTTTATAAAACAGAAGGACATACTGAGTTATTTTTCCCTTACCAACGTCTTCTGGCTTTGGAGCTGGGTTCCCAAATAGCTTAGTGGATCTGACCTTGGTGTCAGCTTACCCAAAGAGACGCTAAGTAATGTGCTTGGTCAGCAGCAAAGCAAGGACACTAATACATTTTTTTTTTTTCTGAAAGAAGCTGTTATTTGATGTTTCCAAAAGAGAAAAAACAAACAAACAAACTTGATGAACTCTTTGGTGGAAAAAAATCAGAACTTCGTTGGTTTCTTACACGACGTTGCATTTTGATACTGCTTTTATTTTGAATACCTTTAGGCAAGAGATGAAGAGGTGGGCATCCCTTTTAATGCTCCACGTGGTTTCTACAGGTCTTAACCTGGTCATGATCTGACCATTCTGGTGGAGAAAGAAGTCAAAGAAACAAGGGTCAAAAAAATCTGAATCAAGGAGAGTAGAATGTGAAGTAAAGAAAATTTGGACTTAAGCTAAGCGTGCTTTTCTGTAACCTTCATAGTAAAAGAGTGTGAACTTTTCTTTAAGAGACAGGAACTGGCAGGGTGCCTGGGTGGTACAGTTGGCTAAGCATCCAGCTCTTGAATTCGGCTCAGGTCGTGATCCCACCTTTCTGGAATCCAGCCCCACTTCAGGCTCTGTGCTGACAGAACAGAGCCTGCTTGGGATTCTCTCTCTCCCTCTTCCTTTGCCCCTCCCTCTCTGCCAGGTATGTTCTCATTCTCTCTCTCTCAAAATAGACAATTTAACTTAAAACAAAAAAAGAGATAGGAATTGGAAAATCGGACAGTTTGCCAAGCAGATAAAAGATTCACCATGGAATTCATGCAATTTCCATACAGCTATCGCTTGCTTTTCTTTTAAAACTTGGACCGGAAATGCAAAGATCTGATGTAATCAAACAAACAGTTTTATTTAGACCATGGACTGCCCTGATGTGGATTTGGTGTATGACTTAGGGAATTTACTCCTGCACTCCTGGTCCCACCGAAGAGCAGCAAAACCCTTAGGGATCGCCCCAGTTGCAATAAAACTGTTAATAGTGGCCAACTATGGAAACGCTTTTGTAAAAGTGGTATTTGATAGGTCTAATAGTCAGAAGGGGAAAAAAAAAAAGATCTCAGGCTTCAATAAATACCCAAAGACAGAAAAACATTCATCGGTCTCCATCAGGCAGCCTCTCAGGGCTTTCATGAAGGAAAAACGATGCATTTCAGGCAAAACTGCCAGACTTGGATCTTTTTGAGAAAGCAGCTGAAGATCAGCTTGTTTTGAGGCAAAAATAATAAAATAAAATAAAATAAGAGTAAAATAAAATAAATAAAGGAGTAAAATGAAATAAAATAAACCAAGGGGTTTAAGGGATAGGAATCGGCTTGTGCACATTTGGAAATGAGAAGGCCTTTGCAAATCACGCAGCACAAGACTGTAAGAGCTTCCTCAGCACAGATCTTATTCCAATCATAAGATGGAGAAACACTGAAAGGATTTCATACATAAAACTTAAACATGAGGTAATTACCATAGTTATGAAATAGTAACTAAAATGAAGTATGACACATCATTTCTATTTCCTCTAGTTTTCACAACAAATCTATAAAAGGGACATTCGGCCACAACTTAAGGCTGGGTGTGTTCACACCCGTACGGCTTCCCAGCGGGAGAGCCACCATTTGACCCCACACAAGGGGTCGCAAGGACACAAGGACCAGAGCACTTAGACCCTGCGCTTCTTTCAGGAGCTGAGTCCGACTTTGCTCTCAGAGGCAAAGGACCCGGGACTCCGTAGCTCTCCTCGCCTCCCATCTCACCGTGCTTTTGGTTTGGTTTGGTTTGGTTTGTGATTTTCCTGTTTGGTTCTGTGTTTTGGTTGTTTGGTTTTGTTTGTTTTCCATTTCTCTGTACTTTGGAAGCTGTGCAGGGAAGCACGAGAAAGCATTTAGGTTCCTTTCGCGATGCCGATTGGCCCCGTGTCACGAGTCTGCGGCCAGGGCCACGGTGTCGTCCGCCTTAGAGCCCTGCTCACGTAACGGATGTGAGAGCACAGGATGTTCCATTACACGGTGTGGGCGGAGGCTCCGGACTGCGAAAGCAACAGGAAATTCTAAACCAAAGTCTCCTCCGTACATCAGTCATGCCGGGCCATCATCATATTACTCCCTCGCTTTATGAATGAAAACCTTTGTTGCTAAACCCTCCGATTCTGTCTCTTTCTTCCCCTCCCAAGCACTTGAGGAGAGCACGCTTTCCTAAAGGCATGGTCATGCGTCGAAGCCGTTGTCAACAAATGAAGACTGAAGCAATGCAAAAAATGCTGATACCATATTAATGAAAAGGGCTAGAATGTGACACTCAACCCACACTCCGATTAAAAGTGCATGGAAATTGTGAATACACATGAACAGGATCTAAAAGGGAATGGAGAAACAAGGGATGGTGCCTGATTTCTTTTACTGGCTTGTAAATGGCTTGGAAATGTTATTTGTACTGCAGCAGAAATGTGACATGGGAATATTGCCCTGTGTTCATTTTGCCTTCTGCCATCTGTTGTTCATCTATTTATTGTGTAACAAGTGTGTTTCCTGAGTTCCAAGATCAGTTGCCTCTTTGTTTCCCATTCTCCCTGTGGGAATTCATCCATCCCATCCCTTTGATTACTTTGTATTATTTTTAAAGAATATTAATGCTTATTATTTATTTTTGAGAGCAAGAGAGAGAGAGAGAGATGGAGTGTGAGTGGGGGAGGGACAGAGAGAGAGGGAGACACAGAATCTGAAGCAGGCTCCAGGCTCTGGAAGCTGTCAGCACAGAGCCCAACTTGGGACTCAAACTCACAAACCTTGAGATCTGACCTGAAGTTGGATGCTTAACCAACTGAGCCACTCAGGGACCCCCCTTTGATTACTTTGTAATTATGGGAATGGTTTTTGTCTCTAGCTCTTGAGTTCTGCAACCATGTAACCTAACCAGACTAATGGACAACACAACTCAACTGTCCCATAAGCACCTCAACTTCAAAGGATGTCCCCCCACACGGACACCTATACTTTTTCTTCGGTTCCTCATGCTGGTGAACTAGACCACCCTCCTCCCAACTGCTCACTCCTGACACCATGTAGTCTTTCCTGCATAGATAAAATGTCTTGTCTTGTTAATAATATCATCCTGATTTATCGCTCATCCCTTTTCCTGTCGTCACTATCATAATTGAG
Source organism: Paguma larvata (assembly GCA_030068075.1). NCBI lineage: Eukaryota > Metazoa > Chordata > Mammalia > Carnivora > Viverridae > Paguma > Paguma larvata. The sequence continues at coordinate 43,675,257 of CM057840.1, forward strand.
GCTACTCTCACCAACATCATTGCAAAAGGTACAACCTCACCTTAATTCTCTGCAATGAAGCCAGGGAGATCATTTGAAAACTGAAGCCCTGGGGTGCCTGGGGGGCTCAGTCGGTTAAGCGTCCGACTCTTGATTTCAGCTCAGGTCATGATCTCACCATTCATGAAATGGAGCCCTGGGTCAGGCTTTGTGCTGACAGTGTGGAACCTGCTTGGGATTCTCTCTTTCTCTCTCTCTCTGCCCCTCCCCTGTTCATGCTCTCTCTCTCTCAAATAAATAAACATTAAAAAATTAAAACTTAAAAAAATAAAACAGAAGTTCTTCTTGCCACTCTTTCTTTTTACTTAAGTTTATTTATTTTGAGAGGGTGGGGGGGAGAGAGAGAGAGAGAGACTTCCTTTCTCACTGCCGTCACCTCTCACTTCTTTACTGACCATAATAACCAGCATCGTGCCTACAGTCCTCCAATAATACTCTGTCCTTTGCACAACATGCTTTGCAACCATTGCTTACGCCACAGCTGACACGAATTTCCCCTGACTAACCCTACCGTCAGTCCTTCAGGACTTTCCAGACCCCCCCGGGCTGACTTGGATGCCCCTCAGGTGATCCCAAGGACCCTGATCTGTCCTAACTTATCACTACCACACTCTATCATAATTGCCTGCTCAAGGGCTATATTCTCTCCACCCTCGAGGAGGCTTGGGACTGTGTCTTACTCATCATTGTGCATCCCTAGCACAGTTCTTCATATGATTTATTGTAGCATAAATAAATGAAAACTGGCTAAACTCGACTAAGAGTCAGGTTCTATTCAAATGTGTTAGCACAGATAATATTTATAGATACTTTTATTATATAGACTTAGCTATAGATAATATAGAACCCCCTTTCAAATATGTGGGTAGTAAGGGATTCGGTAGCATTCAGAATGTAAAGGAACGTTTCATGACTTCCACAAAATATTACAAGTGGGGGCAAATTCTCCCAATCCTGTTTGAGTGAAAGGAGAAAGTGGTGGTGGTTGTGGAGGCCACTGAAGGATGAGAGGCACTTCCGGGATATGACCAGGTGGGCAAGGAGGAACCACCAGTGTTCACGACAGCGGGGCAGAGTGTGTGCTACAGAGCCAGACGCAGAGCTAAGAGGTTACAAGATAAAAGAGGGCACTTCTAGGCATTTTTAACTGTAGGTTTCTCTCCACACCCGGGCATCGCTGAACCTCTTGAAGTACATCTATCATTGTTTTGGATTTATCCTCCTCTCTTCCTTAGCCAGGCTCTACTGGCGTGATCTATGGTGAGGGACATAATTCACCAGCATGGCTTGCCCATACAGACTGTAATCAGCAGTGACGTATTTTGTGACAGTTCTGTATAAAAGATGACTAACATAAATAAAATGCATTGTATATTATGGGGTAATAGGATATAAAGCACCACAGATACACTCCTCTAGCGGAGAGGATCCGGGATTTAAGTCTGTGAGAGATGGCATTTCTGAGGGACAGCTCGAAGTCTGCCTGGCGGCCCATCCCATGACCCAACGGCATTCTCCGCGGTCTAGCTATCAGCCAGCTCAACGTGAAGACCTTCTCGCTAAGAGCTAATGAGGAGTTTAAACAAATATTTATGGCCTCAAATCCAGCGTCCAGTGTTATTTTAGTCTTTATTCTATTTACTTGTAATGAAAGCATTTCTTTTTAATATGTCATGGGTCATTGAAAACAAATGATAAGAGTCAGCGAGGTGTTGGGCACCTGGGGGGCTCAGTCGGTTGGGCATCTGACTCTTGATTTCAGCTCAGGTCTCAATCTCACGGTTCACGGATTCCAGCCCCTCATCAGGCTCTGCACTAAATGTGTGAACCCTGCTTGGGATTCTCTCTCTCTCCCTCTCTCTCTCTGTCTCTCTCTCTCTCCTCCCTCTCTCCCTGTTCCTCTCTCTCTCTTCCCTTCCCCCACTTGTGCACACTCACTCATGCACTCCTAAAGTAAAAAACTTAGATAAACTTTAAAAAAACAAGAATCAGAAGGGTGGTGTGAAAAGGACAACACTGGAGTCAAATCTGAGCCTGAATCCTGACTCCAATGCTGAATCATTATATTACTATCGGATAATCATGAAGTCTTGGTTTCTTCATCTTTAAAATGGGGGTCCTGTCTTATTCATTTCTATAGTCCCAACACTGAACACAAGAGAGTAGTCCTGTTATAAATAAATCACATCCTTTCTCTCTCTCTCTCTCTCTCTCTCTCTCTCTCTCTCACACACACACACACACACACACACTATTGGGCATCTACTATTATGACCACCTAGACGGCAATGTTCCGAGAGATCCCTAATAATGGAAGGATACACGGACTCTCTATTCCATTATCCCCCCAACTCTGACTTATGAATACAACCAGGGCTACTCATCCACAGTCAAACCTAGAGTTCCATGCTGCCTTAAATTCAAACAATTGCTGCCTTTACCCTCCTGGCACCTGTCACTGCACACTAACTATCAGAAAAACATTTGGGGAGTAATATTAATGAGTAACTATCAAGAGACATTTTGGGTATCTGGTCTCAGATCTAAGGTCTGAGATCTTGGTCTACAAAACTGACCAAACAGAGAAACTTGTCGCAAGTCATCAGAGGTTGACTCCTTGAGAAACAGATTCTGGGATTTGTGTGCGAGGCATCTATTAGCAAGCGCTCTCAAGAACTAATAAGTGGTGAGGGAAGCAGAAGGGGAGAGGTGGAAGTGGAAGTGCGACACAGTGGGTCCTACCAGGAGCTCTGGAGTCCACGCGGTCCTTTGGAACTGTCTCTATCTGAGACAAGGGAGTCAGGCCTTGGTACTTCTGCGTAGACTAGTTATGGAGCCTCGGGAGAGGCAGCTTCCTTCGCAGGGTCTAACTCCAAGCAAAGACTCCACTGTGGAGCACAGTTTCTGGCAGCTGTGAATTGGACCTCTTGGTCCTGGACAGGGTCTGGGCAGCCCATCGCAGCATCTCCTACAGAGGGGTGTGAGTCAGACCCTGACTACCAGATCTGATGATCCCTGGTCACCTGGCAGCAGAACACCGGTCTCCACTTACTTTTCTTAGCCCACTCCGGAGGTCAGAGGCTCGGCTTCAATGACGCTGCAGCCGTTCCTGACCAGGAAGCGCTTACCAGACCCCAGCAGAGTGGCCACAAGGAGGACAGGCTAACCTTTGGCAGAAATGTCCAGTACGCCTATCAAAATTCTACTGCTTGGATTAAAAACAAGAAGTCTTCTCTGCTTTGAGGTATATCTAGTTGGGATTATATCCATAACGAAGAAAAATCTAACTTTGATGTTCTGAGAAGAGGAAATAGCAAGAACAGAGGATCATTTCTCAAACCTGAGAACATGCTGGAGTTGGGAGAGCCTAAGCTCTCGAATAAGGAGCTGACTGGTAATGGGTCTGCGGCGAAGGCCCACAGTTAAGAAGCAGTGTTAACCTGAACCCATGGGCCTTGTCCTCAAGCACGCTCCACTCAACTGACACAACACTAAAGCCGTGCCAGACTACGACCCTGAATTGTTAAGAAGCCTTTCTTAGTGGTTATTCACAAGTTATTTGTATCTCTGTTATTATAAGGAGCTTTAAACTTTTGAACTATATGTATGTATATATAAACTACCAGGGTGATTTAAGCCATAATAGATTGAAAGTTATCGTAACACATCTTTCTAACAATCTAGTCACAAATGTAAAAGTAATCACAAGTAGCTCTGAGGTCAAAAAAGGGGAGGTAAGATTAATCCAAGTAGAAGTTTAAAGAGCATAATGGAAATTTTGGTATTTTGGTATTTTGGAAATGAACTTGGCCAATTGGGTTCTCTCTCTGAGACTCAGTATCTTCACCTGCACAAAGGGCATAATAATACGCCGTTGGTTAATGTTAAGAATCAAACGACATATCATTTGTAAAGTGACTATATGCATAGGATTATGTGAGTCTCTTCAGCCTCATCATCTTCTACCTAAACTCATTGGGGAATTTCCTGAGAATATGAGTCTTTTAAAAGAGGCACGTGATGCTCCCTCCCATAGCGCAGATGTATAGCAAAAAAAAAAAAAAAAAAAGAAGAAGAAGAAGAAGAAGCATCAAGAAGGCGAGTGCAAAGAAATCATGGCTCACGTGCCATAGCCAGTGATTAAGCCTTAATGCAACTTGACAGTTTTAATTTTTACATAAATACCACCAGGCCCCATCATTCACATTATGGATTTCAAGCTTAACAAATGTAATTTAAAAACAACAAAGCTGCTTTTAAAGGAGTACTGTCAGAGCGCTGACATTTTCCAAATTGAAAATGCTCTGTGTGTAAGATTTGAAATGGAAAACCCACCAATTTTTCTCTTTACCTGACAGAAGTTATCAGGATGGACCCTGGGAATGCCTGGACATTTGTTAAGTTGAGTTATGGATGGGTTGGGACAATTCCTCATGGAATCATATATATTTAGATATAGAATAAGAGCTAGTAATTGGTGAAATTTGCTAAATACTCACGGAGACAGGCACTGGGCATAGATTATCTCTGTAATTGAAACAGAAACTCTATGGGTCCATTACTAACGTTACCTTCATTTCAGCAAAGAGAGAACAAGAGCAGAGGGAGTGTTGGGGGCTCTGCCCCACCGGTTCCAAATCTCCTCTAATAGGGAGTGAAGCTTTCAGAAGTCCTAAGAGAAGAGATTCCAAAGTCCCAGAGCTAGTCCGTAATAAGGAGATGACGGGAACTCAGTTCCTAGACCCATGTGCTTTCTTATCTATCTCATGTCCTTTCTGGATCGTGGCTCTAGCACAAGACATTAGGGTGTATGCCGCAAAGCAAAGCTTTATGTGTTCAAGATACAGAACGAAGTCTTGTGACTCCATTCCAACTCACCGATCTGTCAATAACATGTGGTGGGCGGGTCCCGTATCTTTCTACTTCAGCACTAAACTCAACTAGAAAATACCAAAGAAATCATTTTGTAATGCATCTAAAACTGCTAACTATGCAATTGTGTTTAAAAAAGGGTTTATTTATTTTGAGAGAGAGAGAGAGAGAGAGAGAGAGAGAGGGAGAGAGAATCCCAAGCAGGTTCTGTCACGCTGTCAGCTCAGAGCCTGACACTGGGCTTGATCCCACAAACCATGAGATCATGACGTGAGCCCAAATCGAGAGTCAGATCTTAACCAACTGAGCCACCCGGGCACCCCTAACTATGCAATTTTTAAACTAAATTAAAAACAATAAACAGTATCACTCTCTTATCCAAAGCAAATAAGAAATATGCCTGGTTTGTGGGTAATAAGTCTCCAGACGAGGATAGTACATTCCTATTTTCACTTCTCCACTATTTGCATAATAACACATTCATTCTTTCATTCGGCAAACATTTACTGAGCACCTACTACGTGACAGACACTGCTCAGCATGAAGGATGCATCCCTGAGTAGCAACAAGACAATCTCTTCCCTCCATCTTTGCTGGAGAGGAGTATGAGAGAGAAATCAAGGTGAATTTTTTAGTCCTTTTTTGTAAGAGCAGTAGTGAAAACAGTAGAAAATAGATGCTGTTTTTGCCAGCCTCTTTAAATAGCCCTCAAATTTGCCTTACCTCTTCATATCCAATAATGGATTTTACCATATGAACATATGTAGAAGAGGTCCATCAACCAAGTCAGCCAACATTTATTTCATATCTTCTGCTTCCCAGACGCTAAACCAAACACATTGTCACAGTTCCAAAGAGCTTATATTTTAGTGAATTAATCAAAGCAAATAAAAAGTAGTCAGTCAACATACATACCACCCCTGGTGCCCTAATGCCGAAGACCACCTTTACACGTACAAATATCTCCCTCTTTGCTTCTGTCTTCTTGTCTGGTTGACCCGTAAAGCCAGGAATATAATCAGATTAAGATAGAACTCACAGGAGACTGGCCAGCCTAACCCTCCAGCTCCCTTCCAGACCATTCCTGGGAATCGTTAACGTACAAAGTAAGAGGCAGATTGGCCAGATTCATATTTATGTCCCGCACAGTAGTATGCAGACATTCCGTGTGCAAATGCTGGTGATTTCAAGGTGACAAGCCTCTGCCTGAAAACTCTAGAGGTCGATAAGTCTCATTTGGGGTCACCTGGCCTCGCTGTCACCTCAGCTGACAAAGAGGAAATTTTTAGAAAATAAACCCTAAGAAGCTTCAAACAGCTAGGCCTCCACTTTCAAAGTAATTATGAGACACCATTTCTTCGGCTTAAAAGAAGAAACTGATTTCACATTTCTTTCTGTTATTTGCAAATCTTGTGGGAGTAAATAGTGACGGACTGACTACAGAGACCTCAGTTTTCAAGCAAAACACAAGAGCACTTAAATGTAATGGGGCTGGTAGGTGCCCTTTAAAGACACCCTGTGCCCCCCTCTTTTTTTTGGTCTGAGAGACAGATCTGTGCTTGTTACAGAATGACTGAGTAAGTCACCCATAGCAGCGCCACTTGTGAGTAATGGCACAATTGCTTCCTTCTTGGGGTGTCAAGTGTTTTCTCTCTGTCTCTGTCTTTCCCCGTATATATTAATATCTAATTTTCATGTTGGTTATCAAAATGCAAGCAAACATTTTCTGCTATTGCTAGGGAAGACAGAGGAGATTTTAGAAACTCCAGAGCAATTCCAGCCTCAATCATGTTCTAATTTATTGATTTATGTGAATCAATATGCATTTTTGCAAACTATCTTTCAGGTTCCTTTCTTTCTTTCTTTCTTTTAAGTTCACACTTAGCAGAATTAGGTCATTTTCATGAGAAAGTGTTCTAATTAACTAGTTCTTTATTTAAAAGGACACGAGTTCTCCTCTCAAGATTCTATAACATTTTGTCAATAGTTCAGAACAGGGCTAATGATCATCATTAATGAAAGCCCAGAGTGAGTGAGGGATCTTTGTTTTATTCCTTGTATCAAAGCATGAGATCCTAGACCAATACAACTGTATAGCGATCATTTTCTACCTCACAAATAAATAAAACAAGCACGCCAGAGAAGGTGACAGAACATGTGTGGTTGAAAATAAAAAATATCGCCTGCCAGTTTTAACAGCTATTCAATCTTTTGAACCTATGAGAAATTTGGAGGAATATTTTCTCCCTCTTTGTTTCCCCTTCTCTTCAAAAAAAAAAAAAAATTCTACAGAGATGTCCATGTTCATTATAAATAGTCTCATGTGCAGAGATCAGAGACACGGAATAGGAGGAAGTGAACTCAATCTTGCATGTCTCTTAAGAATAGAGCTTATGTGAGAATTCCATGGGGGGCTCAAGTTTCCGGGAGTTGGGGAATGGTCTTGTGCAGTTTGAAAATGCTTTTCAGGTATTCTGATCTATCTTCTAGTTGAGAACGTTGAGTTTATTTCCTTGGTTTGCCTGATCACGTGTCTCAATTATACTCTGAATGGGTCCAATCTCTACTCCCTTAGAACAATACATTTGCTCGGAGAGACCCTCGGCATAGTGACTATGTGTGAGGAATGGGGCCACCTGTAACTACTGTGTGTGTGTGTGTGTGTGTGTGTGTGTGTGTGTAGAAAGATAACTGTAAAAGCGATGCTATTTTATTAGCTGCACATATACTAATATGAATGTACTCAACAAGAGCACAGTCTGCTTTGCCATAGCTAGCTTCTTCAGAATTATCTTTTACAGTCCCGATATTTTCATATCAATCTTTAATTAAAATTAAAAATAATTTATTTTACCTTCTAGGAAATCGCATCTCCTGATCCTCTCTTTAGTTTCTGTTGTGCATCTATAAATGCATCTCCTCGCACGAGAGCACTAGTCGCATCTGTGTTCAGTTTCCCAACCAGAGTTCGTCTATTCGCTCTTCAATTTCTCACAAATTCCTACCGGCGTTCAAATCCTCCTGTGTCCCTTTCCACCACCTGGACAATACTGTGATGACATCTAGGTGACTAAACCGCATTCCAAGAGACCTCCCAAGACTATATTCCTGTTGGACTCCTGCCTGAGTTTTGTCCAAACTCTCCTGACGTTTCCAGGTTCATGGTTAGTCCAAAACATTTCCCACTATGGGTTTATAAAATCTCATGCATCTTCTCTCAAAGAATGAGAATACAAAGTATTTGGTTTTAAAATTCAAAATCGCATTATATTGCATTCTTCGGTAATGCTGAATGCTTACACCATAATTTGGGGTACCATTTACTTGGCTTGCACCAAGCCTTTTGCTTTCGTTTCTTGATCTCTTAGTTAATGCGGTTTTTCCTGAGCTAATGACAATTTCATTAGATTAAGCGAGGCCATTAAAAGCAGTATTCGTCCATTTATTACGCTAGCTAAAAGTTCCTGTCACCCCATCAAACCCCTCTGAGAGCTTCCTTCTCATAATTTGCATCTTATTTTTCTCTCTCTCCAATGTTTGGTGTTTTCTAAATGATTTAACACCTCTGCTGACTTTCCATTCCTCTCCCAACTTGCTTATAATATTCACGACGTTCTAGTTGATTGTAGTCAAGATTTTTCTCTTTTTAGCTAAGAAAAACTTTTGCTTGAGATTAAAACAAGCTTCTTGCAGAGACTTCATTCTGTTCCACAACAGCTCTGTATCTAAGTTGAACCTCAGGAGTCATAATAAAAGAAACTCTCCATACTTTATTTCTATGAACACAGGAACACACAAACACCGATCTTAGAATTTATGCTACAAATATATAAAAGGCACTAGATTCAAATTCTGAGGTTCAGTAGAGGAGAAAGTTCATAAAACATCACTGGAATTCCAGATGATCTGTAAACAAAGATGCATTAATGAATTTCTCTGTGGTTTCATTTCCTTATCTTCAATATAGTTAAGAAATTATAAAACAGATGATTATATCAATGCATCGCCGAGTACACTCCGTTTCTAAAAGATGACTATTTGGTCCCATTTCCTTCCTTCCTTCCTCTTCCCTGTCACCCCAGGCCCCCAACAAAAAGCTTACCAGTTGGTGAGTCTGTGTGTTATTAGTTCATGGAAATGCTAGTATTATTTAACAATAAAAGTAAAAATCGCAGTCAAGCGAGTGCTGAATTATTCATGCGCTCCGATTTTACATAATTTGGCCATCCCTCTTTTTATTGCTATTTCAGTTTCTATCACGAAACAATTCTCCACTAGGTCCACCTCGGGTTCCTGTGAACAAGGAGATAACACTTGCAAAGGGTTCCCTCGGAGCCGATGTTCTGAGCTGATGTCCAAAAATTTGCAGCCAAAGCCTAAACTACGAAAACCAGCAAGGAATACCCTCAGCGCCCGGAATGAAAAGTCAAGTATTAACAATACTTTTTTAAAAAGAAATCAAATTTCTTTAGAATTTAAAAATCTGTAATGACACAAAAGCTGGCAAAATTGAACCATCACGGGAATAGACTTTTAAGGCTTACATTGTCACTCTATATTTTCATTATAAGTGCACAGACCCAAGACATCATTTAAAACACAATTAAGGCACTTCAAGTGGTTTTGACATTAAAAGTTACTAATGGGCGATGTCAGTCTCTCTGCTCAGGGAGTAGCATGACAACCAGGAAGGGACACAACTGAGCGTTGAGAAGGAAAGGTGTAAGACTAAGAATGTGGTTTGCACAGATCAGCAAAATGTCAAGAGCTGACGAGGTAAGCCATTATGGTGGCCAATATTCTAGACAGTACAGGGTTAGGGTGCAGTTGTGCAGGCCTGTGTCTCATACAGCCGGCCCTCTGAACTTGGTTGGAATTTCACTCAGAATTGGTGGGGGGGGTGGAGCTAGTTTCGGTGGCAGTACCAAATCAGAGCTGACGCAAACAAGAGAAAGCAAAGAATTCCAGGCGCTGGAAACCAAACAACTAAAAATGGCAATGAGAACAGCCTTCTCCGGCCAGAGGAGGGTCTCCTTTTTTTAAACACTGTTTACTGTTTTGCTCCTTTCCAAGAGATGGTTTTAACAAGTCATTAATTGACTGGAAGTGTAAACTAAACCTTTGTGGCGACATTCAACTGTTCAGTGTTAAGTGTGGGAAAGGAAAAAACAACACAGATGGAAAATACTGTAATGAACTGACATGTTCTATTTAAAAACTGTTTGTCAGCCGTAGTTAAGTTGACACTGTCAGCATGGCAACAAATCATAACATTTTGCATGTTTTGCTGCATGCTTGAGGCGGTGAGAGCACACAGCCCGCCTAGATCACAGTGGTGGGAGTTCAGGAACAGTACAATCGATGGAATGGAAAAGAACAGGTCTTATCTGCTGCTCCCTAAAGGTCAGCCACTGGGGAAGGGTACAACGTCTGGTGTGCTATTTCTTTGTGTCTATAAAGGAAAACTGCTGTTCAGAGTTTCAAAAATGGGATGCGAGGGGCCCAAGAGGGCGAAGGGGATTCCCTCCTCCAGAGGGTTTAATTGTTGCAATTCACGTAGAGATTCTTGCACAGCAAGCGTGATGTCCTCCACCAGACCTCCCTCCCCTTTTGGCTTTATCCCAAGGGAGAGAAAGGCAATGATTTCCAACACAAACTAGAATCGGACTTGGAGGCATGACATCTGAAGTGCTGCTCTGGGAAAGACAAGGCTCAGGCTCTTCCCTGTCCCCCCGACCCAAGGACAGCCTGCATTTCCCAGTTTGCAGCTGGTAGGTCACGTGACTAAGTTCTTGCCAATGAATTATGAGCAAAAGTGCAACTTCTGCCTCGCACAAGAGAAAACATCTGCACCTGGAGTTTGCTCTTTTCTGCTTTCCTTGGCTGGAATGATGGAGGTCAGTGCACCTGTGTGTGCAAGATGGCTGCCTGAGCCTCCTCAACACTTCTGAGGGGCGGAGCCACCCGTCAACCTAGAGCCTTCACTTTAGTCTTTCCCATGAGACAGAAATAAACATTTGTATTCTTTGTTCTCCACTATTTTGGAGAATGTTTGTTACAGAGTCTATTACCCCAGGGAGCCTGGGCAGCTCAGTCAGTTAAGTGTCTAACTCTTGATCCGGGCTCAGGTCGTGATCCCATGGGTCGTGGGTTTAAGTCCCACGTCGGGTTCTGTGCTGATAGTGTGAATCCTATTTGGGATTCTCTCTCCCTCTCTCTCTCTCTCTCTCTCTCTCTCTCTCTCTCTCTCTCTGTCTTTGCTCCTCTCCCCTTCATGCCACCTCTCTCTCCCTCAAAATAAATAAATGTTAAAAAAAAAAAAAGAAGTCTATTACTCCAGACTCCTTCAGTTCCTGACTCTAACATCTGGTAATATGATGCTTTGGAAAAGTCACTCAAGCTCTTTTGAGCCTGTTCCCCATCTGTAAACATGAGGGACACAATCATATCTGCTTTGTTTTATCTACTGGAATATAGACATAAGTCATTCTGGAAAATGCTGTTAAACAAACATAAGATATAAACTCATATAGGGAATCAAAGGAAAGAGCAATTCCTTCTAGCTGGAATGATCAGAAAAGATTAAAGAGAAGAACTTAAGATGAATCTTCGTAACGTTTTGATAGGATTTTAACTTGTAAAGATATACAAATTATATATATACAGGATATATATACAAGGAAAGAAAGAAAGCATGGTGCAAAATTAAAATAGATAGTGTGTCTTTCAGAGGATAGTAGAAGATAGCTTGACTATAATGGAGAAATCTAGCAGAAGGATAATGAGAAATAAGGCTGGGAGATAAATTTGAGGGCCAGATTATAGAGGGTAAGAAATATGAACACTAGGATAATGAATTCTGATTGAATTTAGGTCCTGGGAGAAATTTTGTCCTCCTTACCCATAGTTGGCTGAGGACAGTTATTTGCTGAAGACACAACTCTATAGTGATGCACTTGCTTGGACCTGGAACTGCCATTTTGGGATCTTAATGGAAAGGCCAAGAGACCCAGAGAGATGCCAACCCAGAATGTCGACACTGGGGAGCAGCGGGAAGAACATGGAAGTACCTGTCTCTCAACTTCCTGTGAGATGGGATAATTCAATACTTATTTTATTTTTTTAAAACTGAGTTATTTTTATTTTTTTAATTTATTGTCAAATTGGTTTACATGTAACACCCAGTGCTCAACCCAACATCAATATTTATTTTTAAAGCCAACACAGACTGGTATTTCTGCTACTTACAGCTGAAAGCATTCTCTTTTTTTATTATTCTTTTTAAATTTTTAAAAAATGTTTATTTTTTATTTTTGAGAGAGACAGACAGACTGTGAGCAGGTGAGAGGCAGAGAGAGAGGGAGACACATAATCCGAAGCAGGCTCCAGGCTCCAAGCTGTCAGCACAGAGCCCAACGTGGGGCTCGAACCCACGAACCGTGAGATAGTGACCTGAGCCAAAGTCAGAGGCTTAACCGACTGAGCCACCCAGGTGCCCCTGAAAGCATTCTTAAAGAGTAAGTGGCATAAATGGTTAGCTTAGTATCACAGAGAACAACATACTTGGGAAATAATTTGATCTCTGCAAAGGTTGCTTACAAAACCATCACTTTAATTACTCAGACATGTGCCCTTTGTGATCAGCACATTGGAGCCACAGACCCTGAGGAAAACATTCTAAGATGTATTTATAGAAGCAATCTAGAAATGAACTTTTTAAGAAAGAAACTTTTTGTTATTGATAATCTGTACTTACTTTGCAAGCAAAATCATTTTTATGACACTACTGGTACATCAAAATTACACACATTCAAGGATGTCTGGGTGGCTCAGTCGGTTAAGTGTCCGACTTCGGCTCAGGTCACGATCTCACAGTTTGTGAGTTCGAGCCCCATGCCCGGCACTGTGCTGACAGCTCAGAGCCTGGAGCCTGCTTCGGATTCTGTGTCTCCCTCTCTCTCTGCCCCTCCCCAATTCATCCTCTCTCTCTCTCTCTCTCTCTCTCTCTCTCTCCCTCAGAAATAAAATAAACATTTAAAAAAATTACACATATGCAAAAGACAGTCAGCCATAGAAGGTCTTGATAAAACTTCGGAGCTAGTAAAACACTGATAAATCAACTAGATGCCCTGCACAGTTTCACAGAGGAGAAAGTTCAGGCCTAGGGATTCTATTACACGCCTCGCCGAAAGCCACGACCTAGAACCCAACACCTGCTTTCTTCTGCTCCCTCCCCGACCAAAAATCACAGTTAGTCCCACTGCTGTCAACTAGACTTTCTTTTTGTTCCCAGTATAAGAAACACATGAAAATGTTATTTTACAGCTCAAAAAGGGAAGGTCAAGTTCTCCTGGCATTACCTATAAACAGTTCACCTTCCCAGTAGCACACGTATCTAAACATCAAATTTAAAGATCAGATTTGGACCAACAGGACCTACTGAAAGCATATACACAAGTAAAGAAGCTTGCTGTTATCAATATTATTCCCTGTCTCCGGGACATCCTTGCACGATTTGCTAAATACCTCACCTCCGATCATGTCCTATGTCAGGCCGTTTCCCTAGATCTAGTTCTAATTAAGCAAGGACTGTATGTGAGTCTGAACATAACTATAGTGCTAGGAAGTAACACCCACGTAGTTTCTTCTTCTCCCCCTAGCTATTACTCTCCCTATGTTCCCAAGGATTTTGCCAGGTTAAAGCAGGGAAAGGCCAAGGGGGAAAAGTTGTTTTAGATATTGATAGCCCTCAGCCATGCGGCAAAAACAAACACGCAGGAGAAAGGGGAGGTAAAACAAATTGGATCTGCTTCGGCATCTCTTCCATATTTGAAGTAGAGGTGGAATGGAGGCATGCAGAGAGGACTCTGGCGTATTTGCTCAGATCGAATAAATGCTATTTAGTAGGCTTCTTTACGTAAAATAACTCAGTCATTAAAAAGAGGACTATGCAGCAGAAAATGATGCTTCAGTCCGAGTCTGAAATCATGTTGCAAATGCACTGATGAAATTTTTTCCTAGATTTTCTTACGACACACACCGCATCATTCTGTTAAATAAGGTGGTACAGAAAGAAAAACTGCTGAGCGGTGGTTGATTTTGATTCCATACCGTAAGAGCCATAGTGGGGACTCGTTCAAATACAGGCTGTTCATTAAAACAATTTTTTTAATGTTTATTTATTGAGAGAGAGAGACAGAGGGAGAGAGAGGGGGCATGAGCAGTGGAGGGGCAGAGTGAGAGAGGGGCACAGAATCTGAAGCAGGCTCCAGGCTCTGAGCTGTCAGCACAGAGCCTGACGCGGGGCTCGAACTCACGAGCCATGAGACCATGACCTGAGCCGAAGCCACATGTGTAACCAACTGAGCCGCCCAGGCACCCCCAGCCTGTCCCATTTTAAATGCTGCTCCCATTTCAGTGTTCATAAAGCACCAAGACGCCTTAGGGAAAGAGAATCACTCATCTGCTGCTGATAGAAATAAGATCGGTAATCTTCAATCCCTTTCTTGGCAAAATCAGAATCATGCCTCTTTACTGCTAATCTTGGAATTGAGCGGGTCAGTATTTTGATGGAGGACTGGGATGGTAAGTCTCCAAGACATAACCCAATGAATCCCCTCTCTTATATTCAGACCCGTGCCTAGGTCCCTCCCATAGTGTACCAAGATTGGTCTATGTGACCAACAGAAAGAATACAGCAGAAGTGCTGGTATGTCACTGCAAAGATTACATTATAAAGAACACTGCAGCTTCTGTTTTGTCTTCTTTTTCTCGGTCTCTGATCACAAGCTTTGGGGGAAAGCAAGCTGCCATGCTGTGAAAAGCCATTCGGAGAGGCCCATGTGGTAAGACACTAAGACCCTCCACCCGGCAGCCATGAGTGAACCGGGAAGCAAATCCTCTTTTCCTGTCATGCCTTCAGATGACCTCCATCCTTGCCAAGACCTTAGTGCAGCCTCATGAGAGATCTTGAGCCAGAACTAGCCAACCAAGCGTCTCCCATTCTCTTGACTCTCAGAAACTTTGTGAAAGAACAGATAATTTCTGGGTTTGGCCATTGTTTTCAGGTAATTTGTTATGCACCATAATACATTCTAATAGGCACTACAGAGTTTTTGTTTTTTTGTATTGTTTTGTTTTCTTCTAGTATTTAAGTGACTTGAGGATAGGAGCCATATCTTATTCATCTTTAGGTTGGGTGGAGTGACTAAGGACACGGCAGATCCGATAACGGTTTTCTGAATTATGATCATCTCCTTCTGTTTTTATCATTAAAGTAAACCCAATGACAATTACACATCCAGACTTCTGACTTAACTAAGGAATTTTTTTTTTAAATAATGTGGTTTAAACTAGAAGATATAGAAGAGAAAAAAGATTCTGAAATGAGATCACCTTTCAAACGCTCCAATTTTTTTAATGCTCCCACCATTAAGAGTTCAATATAAATTTACAATGAGGCTCAGCGAGCAATTTAGGAAGCCTTGGCCTCCTGCCTTATAAGCATTCATGATTACAAACTAAAACTTGGCCTCTCCAGCTAAGCCATGACAGCATGATGGGGAAAGAGTAAGGGCTGACGTAAGTTAAAAGAAATAAACTCCCGTAGGTCTTGGGTTTTAGGGAACAGTAGAGTTATACTCGAAATGATCTAGGGAGAACATTGCTAAAGGTGAGTATCCTGTGCTAACTTAGCAGCTTGAGAGAGAATCAGGGATCAAATTTCTCTGCTTCTGTAGGTGGCAACTATATTCTGCAGCCATAGAAGTCTGTTCTGAAAGATACTTGATGGTAGTTACAGCCCTCCAGGTCCACCAAGCCCCATATTCTAATACATTCCTATTGGGAAATCACAGGTTACAGAAAGGGGTAAAATAATCCCATTACCATGTCGAGAAATGAAGATGCATCCATTTGGAAATCTCTTAGGAGATGTGTTTGTTTGAGCTGACATTTGCTAACACGAAACATTTCTTTTCTCTCTTTTTTTTTTTTTCCCACTGTCTAAGCCCCTTTCCTAGACAGTAACCTCCTCTGGGAGAGAGTTAGTGGAGTTAGTACTCCAGAGTATAGTGAAAAGGGTTCACTGAGTAGAAAGAAGCAAAGCAAGGTTTTGCTCAGCACACTTGGAAGTTTTACCAAAGGAAAGTTCAAGTTGCATGAACGAAAAGGACAGCATTTCACCGAGAAATACTTTCAGTGGATTGCATGAGCTGGCTCCTTAGGGACCACAAATCTGGGTGATCTCTAGCCTTCTTCTTCCAGGAAAGAAATAACTCGGGAAAAGCCAGCTTCCTTCCCTCCACCCTCAACTAGCTGAGGATATTTTTTTATCATTAAAAAAATTGCTAAAATATTAACAGAAAAAATGAATGGGGTGGCAGAAAAAAGGGCCTCAGGTTCAGTGAACTTCTATTCCACAAAACGAGCTTTGATTCTTGCGTCACTTGACAAAGCCTGCTTACCTCTTCAAAACATGAGGACTGCGCTGCAGGATAAGGTGATAGGCCCCAAGGACTAAACCGTAAACCACCAATCTCCTTGGAAAAATAAATTGACAGTTCTTTTCTTTAATTACATTCTACTTTTCATTAAAATATGAGATACATTACATATACTATGTAATATATTAAATTTAAACACATATTTTAAAAGCAAGAAGAAAACAATGCTGATTTTAAATATTTACTTCTGAAATTTTGGTTTTTATAAGTTTATTTATGTATTCTGAGAGCATGCATGAGAGTGGTGGGGTGGGGACAGAGAGAGGGAGAGAGAGAATCCCAAGCAGGTTCTGAGCTGTCAGCTTGGCGTCTGACATGGGGCTCAAACTCGTGAACCATGAGATCACGACCTGAGTCGAAACCAAGAGTCGAACGCTCAACCCAGTGAGCCACCCAGGCATCTGTGAAATTTTGATTATAAAAACATAAAGACTTTTCTGTCACCTTAGTATCAGAAATTATCAGTTAAACACCAAGGAGAAACAGAAACATATTCTCTATTTGTTTTCCATAGTCTCCATTTTTGATGAATAGAAGACCTACCTAATTTTGAACTAAGATACAAGAAGCTGAAAAGTGGGGCTCCTGGATGGCACAGCTGGTTAAGTGTCTGACTCCAGCTCAGGTCATGATCTCACTGTTCATGAGTCAGGCTCTGCACTGACAGCTCAGAGCCTGGAGGTTGCTTTGGATTCTGGGTCTCCTTCTCTCTCTGCCTCTCCCCTGCTTGTGCATTCTCTGTCTCTGTCAAAAATAAATAAACATTAAATTTTTTAAAATAAAATAAAAAAAGAAGTTGAAAAGCAGAATATAGAGCAGTATCTGTTCAATAGACAGGCAGGAAGTGAACTGTAAACTCCAGCAAAGTAGGACATCAACAGGGAGGGATCATACCTCTTTACTGCTAATCTTGGAAATTAGACTCTTCACCCCAAAAGCTCAGGAAACAAGGCCTTTGGGTGTCAGCTATTGGTATGTAATGCAGGGGCGAGGTATGTGGCTAAAATCTGGCAGGGCTGAAAGTCTGTCTCTACAAAGCACATCATCCACTCTTCCTCCTCACTTTGCCTTTGGAGAAACCATGCTAGAGAAATTCTAAGGACCACAATACCAGGAGCGTGGGGTATGGGGGAAGAAGGGTTGGAGCTCAAAATGAGGCCATTGTAGGAAAGCCTCCATTCCCTGTCCTTCTTCCCCATTGGGCTCCCAGAATGCCCTAGGCAATTGTGTATTCCCAAGGCAAGACACCAGAGGATTCTGTTAATGAGATATGGAAGGTTCTAGAAAAGACACACAAACACCAATATTTTGGGATTCTCTCAAGTGAAAAAACTGGCTCACAAAATCACCCTAGAGTAAAGCCACCCCATCCACAACCCTAACCATGCATCTATCACCTTTTTAATACCTCACCCTTAAATATGAATAAAACAAGCATTTGAGTAATTTCTTCCCCTATGTTATAGATAAATACACATCTTCCTAAATCTTGAAAAATCCTTCCCTGGCCTCTATTGTCTCTTCTAGCTCCAATCCAATCCCCCCTTCTTTCCCCCGCCCTTCCTTCCTTTCCCTGCCCAATTTTCTGTGGAGCCCCCTTTCCCTCAGTTCCTGGCGTCTCCTTGACCCTGAAGTTTAGTTTCATCATCAGGTCCCTCTGCCCCCCACCCCACACTTCCTAATGCTCAGAGCCAGTGATGTCTTGGTTGATACCCCTGTTTTTTTAACACCACTGACTCTTTCCCAGTCACCCGACCTCAAAACCTCAGCGTGACTTTTTAAAAACAAACTTTTTATTTTAGAATAGTTTTAAATTTGCGGAGAAGTTGTGCAGATAGTAAAAGAGCCCCATCTATTTATCTACTACCTGGTATTTCCTAGTGGTAACATCTGACATTAGTGGATTGCATTTGTCACAACTAACCAATATTGATGCATTATTATTATGTTTTAAACTTTGTTTTTGTTTGAGAGAGAGAGAGAGAGAGAGGCAGAGAGAGAATGCTGTCAGAGCAGAGCCTGATGTGGGGCTTGATCTCAGAACCATGAAACCATGATCTGAGCTGAAATCAAGAGACAGATGCTTAACTGACTGAGCCACCCAGGTGCCCTGACACATTATTATCAACAAAACTCCATACTTCATTCAAGTTTCCTTAATTTTTACCTATGCTTCTATTTGTGTTCTAGGATCTCATCCAGGACATCACATTACATTGAGCTGTTGTGTCTCTTTAGGTTCCTCTTGATTATAACAGTTCCTGAGACTTCCCTTGTTTTTGATGACCTTGACAGTTTTGAGGAGTACTGCCCAAGATTTGTTTACTGTTTCTCTCATGATTAGATTGGGGTTATGGGTTTGGGGGTGAAAGACCACAGAGGTGAAGTATTGTTTTCATCACATCATATCAAAGGTACATACTCTGAACATGGCTTATCACCGTTGATAACCTGACCTTGATCCACCTGGCGGAGATCCACTGTGAAGTTACTCTTCCCACCCCTCTTTTCACACTGTGCTTTTGATAAAGAAGTCACTGTGCAGAGCCCAGACTTTAGAGGTGGGGAGCTGTGCTCCTCCTTCAGTGCAGAGGATCCACAGAGATTACTTGGAATTCTTCTCAGTATCAGTCCTGACTCTTCTTTTGTCCTTGTTTCCATTTAATGCATTTACCCAATAAGTGAGCAGTACAGTGGGGGTCCAAATCAGACACTGAAACTCCAAGCCCTGACTCTTTAAGAGTCAAGAATGAATTATTCCTAGCACCCGAGGGCTTTCCTCCTCTTCTCTTTACTTCCTTCAACAAAGGCTCATTGTCAGCTAAGCACTTGGCACTGTACAGGGGACCCTCCTTATCCTTGGTTTGGTTTCCTGCATTTTGAGTTATCCATGGTCAACTGCAGGCTGGAGGGAGATGATCCTCCTTCTGATTGTCAACAGTAGCCTAACACCATGTCACAATGTCTGTGTCATTCGCCTCATTCATCTCATCAGGTAGGCATTTTATCATCTCTCGTCATTATAAGAAGGGTGAGTATAGTACAATAAGATATTTTGAAAGAAAGAGAGACCACATTCATATGACTTTTAATACAGTTATTATTATAGTTGTTCTATTTCATTATTAGCTATTGTTATTAACTTCTTATGGTGCCTAATTTATAAATTAAACCTTACATAGGTATATCTGTATAAGAAAAACCAGTATTTATAGAGTTTGGAACTATCTGTGACTTCGGGGACCCACTGGGGGTCTTGGAACGTATCGTATTCTCCATGGATATGGGGAAACTATTGTATGTGTCTAGGAACACAATGAAAAGTCAAACTGATACAGTCCCTGAGGACTCAGCAATTTGTAATAGTGACTTACAGTTTAGCTAGGGAGTCAGAGAAAGTTTCCCTGAGGTGAAGACTGCTGAGTTAGGATCTCAATGGTGGGTAGAAGTAAGTCCATGAGGACTGGCTACAAGATATGGCACCTGCAAAGGTTCTAACATGTGAGGGAGTGGAGGGGAAGTGCTACAGTACCACAGGCAGGGGAGTGAGCATAAGAGAAGCCTCTGGAACGCCAGGAAGGGCTGCCTCCTGCAGAGCCTATAAGCAATGTGTGGCCACTAATAACGGGGCAGTGTCATGCACAGACTGGAGTTTTAAATAGTTTGTGAAGTCTGCCAGGGCAGAATCTATCGAGATGCAGGATGCCTGGTGAGGAGGCCCCTCTAAGAAGTCTAGATAGGAGGTGATGGTAGCTTGGCCCATGGTAGGGACAGTGGGGATAGAGAAAAATGGACAGGTTCTAGAGCTAGACAGAAATATCTGATCTTGGGTGAGTGACCTACCTTCTTTGGGCCTCAGTTTCTTCATTTGTAAATGAAACATAAACATAAACCTACCTCATGAAGGTGTTATGAGGTAATGAATTCATATGCACAAAGCATTTAAACAAGGGCCCATCTCATATTAATCACCATTAATAATATTATTAATATGTTCTTGAATAGGGTATCTAAATCAGCTGAGGACTCCACCCCCACACTGACAGAATGAGGAGGCTTGGCTATGTAATTTCCAATACCTTCTCCAGCCCTAAATGGTTAATGTTCTTAACCATTACGTGTTGTTAGTCTAAGAGCACTATAAGGTCTTATGTATGCTGCTCGCTGAGCTATCACTCGGTACATGTTACTTTATCTTATTTAACCCATACCACTGCGATACCCATTCCTTTTCAAAAACCAGACAATGGGCAAAAAAGTGTTCTCCTGAGTAATTTTGAGAGATATGAAACTGATTTTTCAATCCGAAACATTTCATATTCAGGCCTAGTAGAGTTTGGCCTAGCATTTCTACCCATTACGCGGTGACTCTGTCTTGCTGTTTCTGCCATGCTGAGACAGTATTTCAGGAAAGAATTGACCCCAAAGAAGTGTAATCCAAAGACACTGCCGAAGCCCGCAGAATCACAACTTAAATGACCGATTTGATTACTCGGGATAAAAGGAGGCCATCGTAATCACTGAATCAAAGAGGATTTAAAAGCATCAACAGTGGGGCTGATATCAAACCAGGATTTATGGGCAGTACAAGAAGAAAGAAGAAGGGCCTTGTCTTCCAGGAGCTTCCAATTCACATAAGGAGGCAAGGAGAATCCACATATAAGAAAACTAAAGATAAGTCCACAGAAATTTTGGAGGATCTCTCAATTCAGACTGCAGATGGACAAAAGAGAAATCAGAGGAGAGGAAATGGGGAATGTATAATGACAAAAAGAGCCAAGAACATTGGGGTTGGGATATAGTATCACACTGAGGTTTTGACATCAGTAAAAAAGTTTGCAAAATTTCAACCAAAAGGCAAACTCTTGCTTCTGCCCGTCTCTGGCACAGCTCACATCTTTGATACAAACACAAACTAGGAGGAGCAAAGCAGACACATGCCAGAACCTTCTAGTAAACTGGGTGAATTTATCTGTAATGATAACTGCAGATATTTCATTTTTCACAACTTGGGATTATTGCTTATGTAGCCCTAGGACTCTGCAATGTTCTTGAGGAAGGGGGGGCCTCCCAAGCTCTTGTTTATTTATAGGTAAAAAATATCCTAACTTATTGGGGAGAAGGAAGGAGAAATCTCAGTACTTTTCAAACGAAATAACAGGAAAAAAGCAAAGAAACAGAGGTTGCTAAAGGTGGGGAAAAATAATAACCCACAAATTCAGTTGTAAATGAGCTAACGGTGCAGGTAAATTTGAACTAATAAAACAGATGAATTTACTGAAAACTTAACACCTCTCAACACAGCTGTCTGCCCAGTCAGGAAACCATTAGCATCTTGTCGCCAATGCCCCAAGCACATCGATGATATGAATTCTAAAAACAACCCAGAATAACAAAAGGAACGTGCCACCAAGTAGCCAATGGCACCTTTTCACGATGGACCTCTACGCACAGAGAGTTTGCAAAAGCCAGAGGAAGATGGAGAGGAAAGAAGGAAAGCAACATACACAACTTTGAAGAGCAAGCATGACTGCTTCAACCAACTCGAGTCCATTTAAGAAACACCTTTTCGAAATCACAGTTGATCGACTGGGGTGGGTGTCTGTGTGAGGGGTTGTTAAAAGTCAGGGAAGCATCGCTTTAATCATGATAAGTCATTACAGACAGTATTCTATTTTAATAAGAAAGAAACATCATTTTCTCAAATTGAAATACCAAAGCAGGGGTCTTTAATTACTTTCGGGGCAGAAGGTCCTTTGAGGATCTGATGAAAGCCACAGACTTTCTCCTCAGACAACTGCAGATGCTCAGAAAATTTAGCATTCGATTTCAATAGAATTCACTGACTCCTATCTCTGCCCGCCATTGGACCCATCCCTGTGTGGGTTCCTCTTTGTCTTGTGGGGCCACGTGTTAAAGGTTTCCAAACCCCTGTGCCCGAGAAACACGTTTTAAGGTCTTGGAACAAGAGTTTAAAGGTCTCGATATATTAGTGAATAGAATAGGAATTACAGAAAGCATTTCCCTTTGCTGACTGGGAGCTATACAACGATATTTATTTCATTTCCCACCACTTACTGATAAATTTAAGAGACGGCTTCTACCTCAGAGGCAATCCTGAATTTGGCCCCTATTGCATGCATTTGAGGCATTCACTGCTCAAAAATGCTTTACCAGAGGAAAGCCGAAACAGATTTTTTTAAGGGTGAGATGAGTCGGCTGGGCTCTTGGAAGCTTTGCTGATTGGTTCACTCCTTCACTTCCTGAGTCAACGCACTGATCACCAACTGCAAGTCAGAATGGTGGGAAGCGGCGGGTTCGAAAAAGAGCAAGTCTCTTCCCTTGAGAGTGCTTACTGTCCAGGGCAGCAGCTAGGGAAGCGTCAGGACTACGTGCCCCAAGATGCTGTGAGGGCATGAGGACACTGCCCGGGAAGGCTTCTTTCTGCTTGAGAAGGGGAGACATTGAGCTAAGGCTTATCCCAGAGGAACAGGAAAGGCCCTGGAGATACAAAAGAATAGCAGAGTACCTGTTCTCATGGGAATGGGGGCTTGGGGTAAGGTCAGCGGGGGTGGGGGGGGGGACCGCCATGTAACTGGAGCACACTAAGCATGAATGGGAGACCCGTAGCAGCCAAAACAAGTAAAAAACAACAACAAAGGAGAATGAACTGAGTGGCTAGTTTGTGCCTGATAATACCAAAAGCTAATTTAAAATATTCAATGAAAGTTGCAGCTGGAAAAGGAATAAAACTCATGGCCAAAATAAAATAACAATATTCGGGATCAGCTACACAGCATGGGGCCCCATGCAAAACCAAAAGGCGGGGTGCCTTGTTCCAAAAGTATTCAGATTTTCCAGATTGTGCCTGCGGAACATTCGACCAAGTGCAGGGCCCTTTGGAGCACTGGGCCCTCTGTGGCTACACATCAATCTGGCCCGCTTATATTTGAAGAAAATTTCTAACGTCTACACCTATTCTTCAAGACGACAGATAAATAACCCCCTTTTCTCAAAAGGCCTGGCTACTATGAAGCACTAAGCACTAAGCACCAGGTTGGGAGCTTGACTTTCACTGAATTTTCTCAGCAGCCCTATGAAGTAGGTATTCCTTCCCCCCATTCAGATTACAAAACCCAAGTGAAGACAGTGACCTGCAGAAGGAGAAGGGGGCGTTGTGGATATATGTTGAAGACATTCCTCCAAAGTCTTGACCCATGCTGCCCGACAGCCAGCGCTCACCAGGGACTTTGATTTCCTTACTATGGGATGGGCTTTGGCTGAGCCAAGGAAGTCCAGAGTCTGGGAAGTCAGTTAAGACACTTTGTGCTTAGAGCGTGAGTGGAGCGATCGAAGGAGCAAGAGCCATCACTCCCGTGCGGGCCACGCCGCCCCACGGAGTCCCACGGCACCTGCCTCCAGCGGGGATGTGAGCTGGATGTGGAGGGAGCAAAATGCCAGCACGCTCGGAATTGTCCTTTTTCAATACAGACACAGCTAGGGGCAGAAATTACATAATGTCCGTGAGAAATTATGCATTCAAAGAGCACCACGTGCCCGCTACAAGAGTACTGAATCTATTTTAAAAGAAGTTATTAAACCTTTAGAACCTATAGTAATTTCTGGTGTCTCCCAGCAAACCTCCAATTAATAATTTTTTTGGAAGCAAAGCCTTGCGGACTGTTCGGGTCCATCAGAGGGCTCTCCCCTTCTCCACGGCCTCCCCCTTCTATCAGTTTACCAAATCACCTGAATCCTCTAATGCCATGGATGAAATTCAGTTTCTCCACTTTTTTAGAATGAAAATAAGAATCGCCGTGATCACGATGCACCTTTCCTTCAATAGTGAAAAACAAAGAATCTAAATATTTACTAAAACTCTTTGGGTATATATCTATATATATCTATGTACACATATAGATAGATAGATAAAGCTTATACCAACAGGTAATTCCTCTTACATTTTTTTGGGGGGGAGCTTTGGTGGTGCCTTTAGCCTCTGCCCTTTGGTCCTCCCGGCCCTCACACAACCCCTATTGTGGCTCAGAGCGCTCTGTGATTAATAGCTCTGCCAGTCATTCCTATTTAAAAACTATTCCTACTTTACATCTTTTTTCGCACTCCGTCCCTGATTTTCTCCGATCCTTATTTTTCTCCTCAGTAGAAATTACCTACTGTCAGAGTGTTCTCCTCACCCCAAACCCTTGTAACTGCATTCCACAGCATTTTGGTTTTGGGAAGCTTTTCTTAAGCAGATAATAGGCCTATTCTAATAAATTGGCCAAAAGGTTCTACGCAGGGTTGTAATCTGTCAGTACCTTTTCCCTCACCACCACCCTCCCACCCTCCATTCCAAATCCACAGTTGGGAGGTGGAAAGCAAGGAAAAAAACAAATTCGACCAACCCAATGATACACCACCTGCTACTAAGCAAGCAGCGGCTTCCTTTCTCAAAATTATTCTGTCAGCCCCATGACAATTTAATTTATTTATTTTTTTATCCAGTTTCTCAACTCTGGGTAGCAATGCCTCGTCAATATCTCATTCAGGTGTAGCATGGAAAAGCCTAACAACCCCGGGCCGGCAGCCAAGCTTACCAGTGACTGACGCTCGCTTAACTGAGCAAAGATTTGCTCTGCACGAAGTGGGGCTTGACTATACAAGAACCAGTAGTGACAGCGAGGGTGCCGGCTGGAATCCTAACAAAGCTGCTTCCACCTTGTGCTCAAGCAAGTGGAACCGGCACTTAAGCTGAATGTTAAGGGGTTTCAATCTTGGTACATTTTTTTTTCCCCATCATTTACCTTCTGAATAAACCCTGGGATTTTACAGGGAAAACAGCACATTAGCACACTTAAATCACAAATCCTTGTACCTTTTTAAAAGACTGTTGAAGATTTATTAACTTGTAGGGGCAATCATTTAATTGCTTGCCCCTGCTACACCAACACGCTATTTTTTCTTTTTTTTTAAATCACCAAATTAAACGGGCCGCACAAATTTGTGCTTTGAAGTTCCTGCAAAAGCAGCATTCCTTTGAGGGAATGGCGAAAAGAAGAAATGAAACGCTCTCCTCCTTTGGTCCAAATGTCCGCACACCCCCACCTTCCCCGCGCAAGATGCCTTCATTACACAGAAGCAAATCAATCTCGTTTAAATGCTTCAAATTCATTTCCCAAGCCAGGTCCAAATTTCACCGTCATATTCCCCTCTGTAATTTCAATGAAGGCCCATAAGCATTTACAAATGGAGGAACGTCATACTTACAATTCTGGGATGTGTAATGCAGCTGTGTAGCTTATGAAAAAACTGTTATGTTTATATATTGATGTCCTTCCTGTTCAAAGACCACACACCACTCCCGGTAAAGCTGAAGAAACTAGTGAGAAACCCAAAGTCCTCTCCACACCACCGACGTGTGAAAACCATTCTTGGAATTGAGCTGCAGTAGCAATTAGCAGAGTCTGTTGTTGTTTGAGGCTTTGCCTCTTAGGTCAAACGCAGCCCAAAGCCAACGAGATAATTTACCATCTAACCACAATGGATTTGGTGATTTGCAACCGCAGGATCAAATATTTAGGCTAACTTCCACTTCGCGTATATACACGGATAGGTACACGCACAACGGCCCATCTGCACGTTTGTTGGGTCAGCCGGCAGCAATCCGAAGTTGTGTGTGGCTAACTAGACAGCGTCTGAGTGACAGAGGCAGGGCATCTGGTTTTTTTAAGCCCTGGATGCCTCTTACTTGGGAAGAAGCCCTGTTCCATTACATCAGACGCTCAGTAACACGATCTCATCAACCTATGTGAGCATCACAAGTCCGCGCCGGTCACAAGAGGAATCTCTTCCCTGCCAGTTGAGATCGACATGTGCTGTGGTCACAGAGATCGCGCCATCCAATTGGACCGAATTGGGGGTCTCGAGAATAAACGAAGGTACAGTCTGTCACACGGGAAGGCCTCTCTGCAGGGCTCAAGTGTTAGGTTTCCACAAATGACAGTTTCCCAAATCTCTCTGTGGGTTCAAACACTGTTTTGTAATTGGGAAAAAAAAAAAGGGGAGGGGGGATTTTTTTTTGTCCTTTTGGTATTTTGTTTTGTTTCGGCTCTGTTTGTTTTCTTTCAGTCTGTTTTTTAAGGCATTTAGGCCCAGGATACCACAAAGGGATATAAGGAGGGCCTCCCTGGCATGGACATAAAAGGGTATGGGTTTTGAAGGAGAGTGTGTAAGTGGAAGGCTGTTCTAACTCCCTCCAACCCAAGCCTGGTTAGCTGGGAAA
Source organism: Paguma larvata (assembly GCA_030068075.1). Classification (NCBI taxonomy): domain Eukaryota; kingdom Metazoa; phylum Chordata; class Mammalia; order Carnivora; family Viverridae; genus Paguma; species Paguma larvata. Next base: position 43,701,954 of record CM057840.1, read on the forward strand.
CAGTTCTTTAGAGTCGTCCTTTCTTCCCTCTGTGGGACTCGGAACCTGGATGCTATAATTGAAAGCCAGTGTATTAAGCATAACACATCAAACTACTGTTAACACCCAGCCTCCCGCAAGGCTGCCTCCTCTAACGGCTCTGTTTTCTGCCTACGGTCTGTGCAGGCAAGTGGAACCGTCACACGCACTGCATGCTAAAGGCCGCAGCCTTTGTCTTCTCCAAGTTCTGTCTATTTCAGAGGCTAACATGCAGCAATTAGTCTAATTAATGTGAAACAATGAGCTGTGTTACCACTTATCAAATTGATTGTTCCCCTATCAAAACAAAACAGGCTGGCTTTTTGATGTAATTTCAAGAGATGATTTGAAATGTCATGTTGCTGCAAGCCAATTACCTTATGACTAGAGTCACGGTCAACAGAATACATAATTAGCATGAGTTTGGGAAGGCTGCTTACTGCTAGTATGTTAATTAACTGTCTTTTGTCATAAAACAAAAAGGTTGTACGGAAGGTTTTGAAATAGGTCTTTTTTATTTACATTTCTTTGTGCTTATCAACGTGAGGCATGACAATGCAAAAGAATAGAAAATTTTAATTCCACTCCTTCAAATTAATACTCAGCTGCAAGGTCAGGCACAATGTGCAGGCGGCAATACCGCTCACCTCGCTCTCGTCCTGCCCCAGCGTCTTATATTACTCGCGGAGTTAAATTAAGTATCGGGTAAAACTCGAATGGAAGAAATACTGAGCTCCGCGAAACAAATCCCCTAATAGACATCTTTGGGAGCTTCCCTGGCTTTTGTGCCTCTTGTGAGGGCTGGACAGCGCCTGCCTGCCTGAGAATCGCATTCGGGTGTCGTCTTTCTATTCCAATCTTGAAATTTGGAGAGAATAAACCCATCATCGAATGATGTTATTGCCTTTACCTCACTATGGTCGAGAGAGAATGCGTAATGGGCACCTGTGGGCTTGTAAAAGAATCCTATCTGTGAGTCCAGGGCTCCGTAACTCATCTGCAGCTTCCCTTCGTATGTGATAACCTGGCAATTCCACATCCTTGATTAAGGAACCAATTCTGTACTTCTGTACTTCTTTGGCTTTAAGGCATGCTAGAGGTAGCTACAATCAGTAACTGACAATTAACAATCTAGTTCGTGGCAGCCTTGAGTCATGGTTTGACATGCATATTAGTAGGCTAGCCTCTGGTTTAGAGAACAAGTTGGAAGTTACCAAAATTCTAGTACTACCGTTCCACTGCCTGATGGGATTGTTTTACCAGCAAAGGTAGGTGTGAGAAGTGAGAGGATTCGCTTTCAGAAATACCAAATAAAAGCTGTGCTGTCTAGTTATCAATAGGCTTACAACCTATTGGAAATATGTAGGAACCCCTCCCCTCCACACAATGGAGTCCCAAACCCTTAGACACTTCACTTGATGGTTCTTTCCCTCTCCATTTTGTGGGCTTACGTTTCTTGGGCTTTGTAATGAGCATGCACCAATGAACTGACGTCTCTGCCTCACCTCAAAGAATGTACATTTGTTCCAGTCAGACTACTTTTGGCCTTATGTGGGCATAGGCGACTTCCAGATAAGGCTGTCCCCTCTGCAGTAGTCAGCCAATGAGGAATCAGGGGAGAGACTTCAAACTGGGAGATAAATTGTCTGCTGTCGTAAGGCCCACAGACCCCCGCTCTTGCAAGAACATTGATTAAAGCCTCGCTTCACTGTGCTCTGAGTCTCCGTGTCCTCCTTTAATGGGGGCAGTGGGCTTATTTCTCATGGTAGGGGAGGAGTCTCTATGGGGCATCCCACAATTTACTATGAGCGATGTGTTGTTGCCGTTGTGTTAGGGTTCAAAACACTTCAAATGTTTTTCTTGGGACATGGTTCCGATCTTGTAGTCATATTACAGTGATCCTTGGGAGTCATGGGAAAACACAGTATCTTACTATTAGAAATACTGAATTTAGGATTTTTCTATCCTAATTTGCTTCCATTATTCAACATAGTATGTTTTCATCACACTTACAAAAAATAAAATAAATAGAAAAAGACACAAATAAATGGAAACATATTTCATGCTTATGAACTGGGACAATTAATATCTTTAAAATGTCCATACCGTAGACATCTACAGATTCGATGCAATCCTTATCAACATACCAATAGCATTCTTCACAGAACTAGAACAAATAATCCTAAAGTTTTATATGAAACCACAAAAGACCCCAAATAGCCAAAACAATCTTGAGAAAGGAAAAGAAAGCCAAAGGCATCATGCTCCCTGATTTCAAACTACATTATAAAGCTATAAAAATTTTAAAAGTTTGGTACTTTGAAATAAAAAATTAAAACAGACACATAGATCAATGGAACAGAATAGAGAGCCCAGAAATAAGCCCATGCATACATGATCAGTTAACTTACAACAAACCGGCCAAGAATAACAAGGGGAAAGGACAGTCTCCTCAATAAGTGGGGTTCAAAAATTGGATAGCTACACACAAAAGAATGAAACTGGACCACCGTCTTACCCATACCTAAGTATTAACTCAAAATGGATTAAAGACTTGAACTCAAGACCTGAAATCATAAAACTCCTAGAAGAAGCCATAAGTGGTATAATGACTTTTTACATCTGACACCAAAAGCAAAAGCAACAAAAGCAAAAATAAGCAAGTGGCACTATAGCCCCCTAAAAAGTTTCTACACGGCAAAGGAAACCATCAATAAAACAAAAAGGCAACCTATGGAATGGGAGAAAATAATTGCAAATTACATATCTGATAAGAAACTAATATCCAAAATGTACAAAGAACTCATACACCTCAACAGTAAGAAAGCAAATGATTGGATTTTTAATACAGCAAATGCCGTGTACAGACATTTTTCCAAAGGAGGTACACATGATAAACAGGTACATAAAAATAAGATGCTTGACATCACTAATCATCAAAGAAATGCACATCGGAACCCCAGTGAGCTATCACCTCACTCCTGTTAATATGGCCAGGATAAAAAAAAAATAATAAGAGTCGGTGTGTGGAGAAAAGGGAAACCCTCAGTGCACTGTTGTTGCGAATATAAAACTGGTGCAGGCAATGGAAAACAGTATGGAAGGTCTTCAAAACATTAAAAATAGAACTACCATGTGATCCAGCAATTCTACTTCTGGGCATTTACCCAAAGAAAATGGAAACACTATCTTGAAAAGATATAACCATGTTCATTGCAGCATTATTCTCAATAGCCAAGATATAGAAACAACCTAGATGTCCATTGATGGATGAATGTATAATAGGTACAATATATACAACAGAATAAAAAAAGAAAAGCCAGCCATTAAAAAAAAAAAAAAAGAATGAAATCTTACCATTTACAGCAACATGGATGGACCTCCAGGGCATTATGCTAAGTGAAATAAGTCAGGACTCAGACAGACAAATACCATATGATCTCTCTTAGATGTAGAATCTTAAAAAAAAAACCTCATAGATACAGAGAACAGATTGGTGGTCCTAGGGGATGTGGGGTGGGAGAGAAATGGGCGAACTGTTGTTTGTTTTTAGTTTAAATAAGTTGGATACGCTATTTTAAAATGCAGTGTGGAAAACATTAAATGGGTGGGGCATGTATTTTTTTCTTTGGGAACACGTGTGTCTCATTTGGGTGATGTAGGGTCGGGGAAGTTTGAGGTACAGAAAGTCGACAGGAAGGAGGCAGGGCTCAGTTCTGCAGGGCAAGAAAAGACCAAGACTCTCTGTAAAGCTCTTCACCCCGGTGAATCCAAAATGTTCTCATGAAATTTCAGAAAATTTAAAAAAATATATGAGGAATTGTGATTATAAAATTTAAAGAAGGTGGATGGGGGAGAGAGAATCAAGATGAGAATGGTTACCTGGGAAACCTGGATCATGGGTGCCTGGGTTGCTCGGTTGGTTAAGTGTCTGACCCTTCCTTCTGGTTCAGGTCATGATCTCATAGTTTGTGTGTTCGAGTCCTGCGTCGGGCTCTGCATTGACAGTGCAGAGCCTGCTTGTGGTTCCTGCTCTATCCCTCTCTCTCTCTCTGACCCTTCTCTGCTCATTCTCTCTCTCTCTCTCCCTCTCTCTCTCTCAAAATAAATAAATAAACTTTGAAAAAAAAGAATTAAGTGGTAATAATTAGTAAGTGGTAATAATAGCTGGCCATTGATGAGTGTTTTTAAGATGCCAGGGTAATACTAACCCTGGCAGAGTCAAGAACTTAGTACGCGAGGAAGGTAGCAAGGAATGAAATTTACTAAATTTATAGCTCGGCAGGGGGATCCTGGGGTGTTTGGCACATTAATACGCTGTAATGAAAAGGTCACAGAACCTAGTGATGAATGAAATCTTAGACATGTACTCACCAACCTCCCTCCAATCCTTCCTACGCTCGCCCTCACAGATTGAAAGGAGACTCCTTTCAGGGATGAGTCTCTTTAGGGCCATTTAGAGAAACATCCTCACAGGTTCCAAAAGGTTTTGGATCCTTGCTGACCAGAAAACTTAGAATTCCTGATGTTGGGCTGTAATGCTTACCCTGCAGCTAAAGAACAGGTCCTAGATAGCGTGAGGGGGCACAACATCTAGGCTTCGGGTACTTAAGAGGACGAGACCAAGTCCGTGTGAAGTGACTTGGCTGAAAACAAGTCCCGCCTGAACTAGAAACCTGGAAAAGCCTTGAGGAGAGATCGTCGGCGAGTCTAAAATTAGCAAGTGGGAGACTAAACATCGGGTTTGGTGACAATCAAGTGCAACGGTGTGCTTGTAATATTATTTATTCTTTTTTTTAATATAATTTGTTGTCAAATTGGCTTCCATACGACACCCAGTGCTCATCCCAACGAGTGCCCTCCTCAGTGCCCATCACCCATTTCCCCCTCTCCCACACTCCCCTATCAACCCTCAGTTTGTTCTCTGTATTTAAGAGTCTCTTATGGTTTCTCTCCCTCTCTGTCTGTAACTATTTTTCCCCTTCCCTTCCCCCACGGTCTTCTGTTAAGTTTCTCAAAATCCATATATGAGTGAAAACATGATATCTGTCTTTCTCTGCCTGACTTATTTCACTCAGCATAATATCCTCCAGTTCCACCCATGTTGCTGCAAATGGCAGGATTTCATTCTTTCTCATTGCCAAGTAGTATTCCATTGTATATATATAAACTATATTATCTTTATCCATTCATCAGTTGATGGACATTTAGGCTCTTTCCATGATTAGGTTATTGTCGAAAGTGCTGCTATGAACATCGGGGTACACGTGCCCCTATGCATCAGCACTCCTGTATTCTCTGGATAAATTCCTAGTAGCGCCATCGCTGGGTCATAGGGCAGTTCTATTGTTCATTTTTTGAGGAACCTCCACACTGTTCTCCAGAGCGGCTGCACCAGTTTGCATTCCCACCAACAGTGCAAGAGGGTTCCCGTTTCTCCACATCTGCGCCAGCATCTGAAGTTTCCTGATTTGTTCATTTTAGCCACTCTGGCCAGGGTGAGGCGGTATCTCAGTGTGGCCTTGATTTGTATTTCCCTGATGGTAATATTATTTATTCTCGAACTCGGCCCCAACCAAACCATACATACCTCAGTCCGTAACATCAAGCTTCATTTTATAGAATTCTGTCAAAGGAATTTTTTTTTCTAATTTTTTTTTCAACTGGGAAGGAAACAAGGAAAACAATTAAAAAGAGAGAAAGGGAAGATAAATGGCCGGTTAGCTGCTAGGTACTCTGCCGGCGTGTCCTGCCACGGTCTGCGTGTTCACACACCTGGTGTTGTGCTAAATTTCTGTATTACCTTTTTAAGTCCTCACAGCAGCCCTGCAAGGTGGTTACTATTTTCCCAACTCTGTCTCTTTCTAAATGTTAACGATAAGTCAAGAAGGCTTAGAAAGGACAATTAATTATGCCAGGGCCCTGAACTAACTCTGACTCTTAAAATTCTACCCCTTTCCACGACACAAGGCTGTTTGGTGTTTTGCTGTTTTTAAGCTTTAATGTGCTATCAGAACTGAATAAAGGCCTGATGCTTTTGTGAGAATAAAAGAAAACCAAAAAGACCTCTGGTCATCATCATTAAAGACAGAATAAAATGAACTGGGGACAAAATCTAGCCCCACCAGGAAGCAGTTTGAGGAGTTGCGTTGCTTTCATTTAAAGTCTTACATTTAGGGATTTCAGGAAAACTGGGCCCATAGAAACACTTTCTGTGCTGAATCCAAAATGTTTTCTGGAAATTTAGGAAAAATTTAAAGCAAATCAATGTGTTCAGAAAATAGGGCATTTTTTCCCTCCATAAAAGCTACGATTCCTCAGAAGTGTTTTTTCGGGCGTTAAGCAAGCCCTAACACCAAGCACCAAAGCCAGCACTAAAGGGGAAACAGCATCTTCGTCGGCAGATCTAACAAGGTGTTGATCGCCGAAGCTCGAGGGGCTGTCCCCTCTCTCACGTGCTGAAGGGAGACAAGAGCACTCTGGGAGCCAGCACGAGGCAGAGTGAAGGGACCTGGAGTGAGTGGTCCCGCAGACATACTGTTGAGACGTCAGGCCCTCGGCTCGTCCCCTCCGCCTTTCACAGAGCTAGCCATTTCTTCATGTCCGGACAAATCGGGCAGGCCTCCGATCTGTTTTTCCCTTTTCTCCCACTTCAATGAGGTGAGTGCCGAGAAGGAGGAAGAGAGAGATGGAGGAAAAGACGGGGACGGTGCAGCTCACATGACAACACTGCGACACAGCCACGCGCCTGACAACACTTCCTGAGAACTCAGAATCCTTTTAGGAGCCGTGGCCACACAGACAGAGCAGCAGCGGGGGCCAAGTCACCCGCTGGACTGGATGTTCAGAGCATGAATGTCAGAAAGCAGTCACTACACGACTTGGCAGTGACATATATGTCAGTGTTTCTAGGTAGTAAGTCTCGAAGACAATGTAAAAGTCTGAAAAGCGTCCACCTGGGAAGAATAGAGATAGTCTCTAAGAATACAGGAATGCAAGATAGTGCATGAAGGGGGAGACAGCCTAGGGAGAGCCTCGTGAAATGCTTAATTAGCATTAATGCTTAATGGTACACAGAACATACCGGGCAGTAACAGCACAAATAATATGTGTGCAACACACACACACACATACATTTTTGTTTATGAACTAGCTGGCCCACTTCCCAAAAAGTCAGACTTGGGAACAAACAGGATATGCACATAGAAACGAAAACATAACCCATCTTTGCACTCGGCCCTGATCGAAACATACTAAACCAAGGGGCTCCCCTTTAAGAGGCAAAATATATTTCAGAAATTACAGAGAGTAAAATATTAAATTACTGGATTTATTAGCAACACATACGAAGAACCTGAACTCTACCAAGATTTCATTTTTAACCAGGAGTCTATGGTTGCTCTTGAGAAAGTATTTGGTATGGGAGAAGATGGAACCTATCAAATAAAATGAGATAATATAAATATTTCATTTAGTCGTTAGCATCTCTCTTTATGATGATGAGAAGACATTATTATCATATTTTTTATTCTAACTCATAAAAAGTGGTCAATCTTCTACATTTGTAATGGGCTACAGCACACTAATCTTAGTTTGGCATAAAGCTCATACAAACCACTCAATATTTTCAATATAAATGTAATGACTTCTGATTTTAGGGAAAAATAACAATGCTCAGAAAACATCACTGGTTAACTCTAACTTCTCCTATTGGTCATTTACGTAAGTATGTGCACTTGGAAAAAATAAACTTTCTGCATATTCATTACGAAGACGACGGATGATAATCAGTAGGAGAGACAGCAAATTCCTGCTTGAGGATTAGGCTCCAATTGGTTGAATTTCAACATCAACCTGGCAATTTTACTATTAAGTCAGCAGAAGTGAGTTCTTATACACTATGCCACTTTACTGCCGGAGAACATCAGGCAAAGGGAAAAGAACACGCTAGAATAAATTGTGCATTATTTCTGGCATTAGTTAAAGGAACAGAGCATTATAAGAAAAAAAATACAGTACCATTGATTTTTACAGGTGTTTAATACAGATAAGCTGAAAAAAGGGTTTCCATTTTAAGCCCAGTGATGGCTAAAGATGCATTCAAATATGTTCAAAAGCAATCTAAAGTCTTCCAAAATGGTGTTTAAGCTATTCAAGCAAAACGTAAATAGTTTTTGTCGTAGTACTGAGGAATGTAGAACAAAAACAGAGTCCAAGGAGCTGACTCTGGCACACTGCTGGCCACTGTATAATCAGGGGGTCATTAAAACAGAGGTAATACTGTTTATCCATTACATGATCACAGGTTATTTAGAGAAAACAGCAGCAGGCTGTCCTTAGCAAGGTAGGAGGCATAATTACCCTGGAAGCCTCCAAGCCCCACTCTCGAGAGAAGATACCAAAAGAAACAATCGAGTTGAAGACTCAAATATATGTTGAAAAGAGATATTATATAAAGAAACCAAATCCATGATGTCTTCCCTTGTCTGTTGTTAACACATTTCTTTAACGTTCATTAGAAGAAGAGGAAAAATTTTGTTTGTATCTGACAGCACTAAGTGGACACATTTAAGCGCTTTGCAAAAACGAAATTATAAAATAAGTTCACGTTTGCATGATCACTGAATGGATAATTTCCTACCTAACGTATTTTGGGGGCCGTTGGCCCCCAATTTCTTCAGAGCTCTTTGTACAACTGATTACGTAAGGAGCAAGGCAACAAAGAAAGCAATGATTTTGGCCACACACGCACAGCATTCCAAGATGCTATAAAGACAGCGACAGAGACTTCTGCTTTGGGCATTCTTTACCGTGAACTAAGACTGGTCTTCCTCATATTAGCAATCAGTCTTAAAAATACATTTTGATAACTCTGGCTCAAATATAAGTCTAATTTCTACGGTTGGCATCCCTTGCACATATGTTTAACTACCCCTCCCTGTTCATGACCCTGGCCAGATACCTTCTCTTTCCCAATACTATGAGGACCATACCGTAACTGGCAGCAGTGTAGGTGCTCTGTGTGGACAAATCAGAGGGGCTGTGGTTAGCCAAAACCCTCTGGGCAACCAACTAAGAAGCATAAATTTAGGGCCCATTTTCTATGCCATATAGCTAGGAGGACCGGGCAGACATAAAGGAGGATAAAAGGGACTTGGTGCACAAAAATATCCCTCTCCTCATAACTATTTGAATAATTACAAAACATCATGCTAACTAGGACAAAGAAACAGTGTGCAGCTGAGCAGTTGTGTGGCGTCAGCTCGAGGCGCGGCAAAAGCCGGACAGGATTATTGCAAAGAAGCCCAGGCACCGACAGACCCTGTGAGCCTTGCTGGCTGACTCGTGTTCTGGAGATGCTAACGCAGAAATCCCACCACTCGATGCTGCTGTGTGACAAACACATGATCCAATCAGCCAAGAGTCCGAGCACCTAGAGAAATAACCTCGACAAGTCTAGTTAATGATACTTCTGGGTGCAAACTGGCTCAGCGGGGCCGTCCCTGTGCCTCGCTTTCCGTATGCAACATCTCAGGGGACTCCTTTATGTCATCAGTACTAAGGGGACAGGTAAGGGCAGTCTCTGTAACATCAGGAACTTAGTAAGATTTTGGAATTGAGTTATATGTGGAATATTATGGAATGTGATTAAAATGGATGAGGGACCGTAACTCAGCTCAGAGGATATCCGAATGTATATTATATGGAGTGACACTAATATATAGACTTTGATTCTATGTAGGCGGGGTGAGAGGGTAGCAAGAAAAGGTTCTGAAGCCAGAAAATCAAGACCCAAATCTTTCTTTGACCAACAGCGAGCAACATTTGGGAGGTCATTTAACCCCTCCGGTGGCTTCTCTGTAAAACGGGGAGACAGAGAAGTCTGTCCCTCCCAGGGAGGTCATCGTGACGGCTCACACAAGTTGCTGTAAATGAAACTGTCCATAAATGCTTCAGCTCTATACACTTAAATGGTTATTATTTCTTACCTGGGTTTATACCACGAAGTCCTGCTCACAGAGGGAGAAAATCCTTCAGTAAACATGCTTGCTCCCTTAGGAAAGAATTCTTACCACTCTGTGAATTTGAGGAATAGTATCTCAGTTGCATTAACCGGTGTTTATTAATGTATTATGAACCTCTGCCGTGGCATCTGATTCACAATAAAGAGATTAAGCAGACTAATTTGTCATTTATTGTCCAATGCCTGCTTTCCTGCCCGCAGCACCACTAATATCCCGAGAGCTCTTCAACCCAATTATTTCCCATTTTTGCATTACTTGCTGAAAGTCCTGCTAATGTGCCCAAAAGGCTCTGCTCCTTGGTGATGGGGAAAAACAAAACAAACAAAAAAAAAAAACAATAACAAAAAAGTTCCTGTTCTGCCCACCACAATACTGTTGTCATTTGGTGAAAAGAAAGGGCTCCCCCGCAACCCCCACCAGAAAACTTGGCCATATCTGGTCATCAGACCAAATCACCAGCCTGACCGTGGGGTCCATACGCGCCACAGACCTGCGTTTATTTAGTATTTGTTTCGGGGGTGAAGGGAATTCCATGTGTAGAATGAAATTCACGATCTAGAGAGAGCTGAATTATACTGTGCCTATATACACACGCTGTTTTGTTTGCTTGTTTGGAGAATTGTGTGTCAAAATCATTCAAATAACTGGCGAATTCGACCTTTTTTTTCTCAAAAAATTAATAACCAGTTGTTTAGCCAACGCCAAATATTAATTTGCAAACTAATTTGCGAATGCAGACACAGCTCATTATTAATAGAAGAAGCCTAAAGATTCCTCATTGTCTATGCTTTTTAATCCAGCCTTATAAACGGTTTTCAACCTCACCATTTAATATTTCTGCTACTTCCTTCAATCTGTTTCACTTTGAAAATGTGTTTTTTGCTTATCCCCGGAGTTTCTGTCTTGCTTAAGGCAAAATACTCCAGCGTGCGTTCATAACTATGAACTGTAAACATTTCTCCGCCTTATTCTGCCCAAGGCTCGGAGCCCGTTTAAATGCCTGTGGATCATTTCAGCAGCACACAAGACTCCGTAGAGTTACCCAAAATAATTATTTTCCTAAAACTTTCCAATTTTGCCAACAACATAAAGCGTATATTTTCAAAACTACGATCGTTTTAGCTGTGGAGAGATACTGACTGCAAACGTACTGTTTTTTTTATTTCAAATATGATTAGCTTCAAGAATGAGCTACGATAGATTAAGTTCGTCTCTATGAGGTTATTTCTTACCATTGTTTTCTTAAATCCTCCCCCCGCTTGCTTTAATCAAGAATAGGGATGTTAAGGGCTTAATGCGGGGAAGAGGCATAGATTAGTGGTTAGCATAATAGCATGCAAGCCAGGAAACACGAATTCTATTCTCGGCCAAGCGCTCTTAAGTGAGCTCATGATTTTCAGCCTCAGTTTCTCCATATATACAAGGAAAGTGCTGCACATCCCACAAATGAGAGCTTCACCAATGGGAATACTGTTGAGTGCTGACTATGTGCCAGGCACCGAGCTAAGCACTTTAAAAGGACTATCTTATTTAATCCTTGGAAGTAGATAATGTTGTTATCCTAATTTTACAAACAAGGTGATTGAGGTACAGGGATGTTAAGTAAATGACCCAAGGCTGCACAGACAGGAGCTGCAAAGACTGAGTTCTAACCCACAGGCAACTCTGCTCTCTGTGTGGCGAGCTTCAGCCTTATTTGAAAGAGCTTCGAGGAATGGTATAGACCACATACCACTCCAGAAATTTTTCAGAATAGGGGACCAGGATTTTCCCCTCTTCTGTCGGGGCTCTATGGATAGGCTCGCAAATGCACCCACACCAGGTGACTCTTACCACCTGCCGTGGGGGACCCCTCGGGCTCAGCCTCCCTGGCTGAGCTGCACCTGGGTGCCCTCCTCCACCCCCCACCCTGCAGTTGCGACAGAGCACAGCTTTATCTGCCAACTGAACCCAGGACATGTGGGTCCGGTTGGGCACAGCTGGTGGCAGGAGGCTCAGATTTCTGATGAACTGAACACAATGGGGCGGCACTGTCACACGACCATTATGAAATCACATGCTCGCTGCTAATTTTTCTAGCATCAGTGTGTGGACTATTTAAAACCTGCCTGCCCTCCACCCCCTAGCTCTTAAATGCCTTCCTCGGGGTAAAGTTCAGCTAGGGGAATACCGGCCATATGTCATTTGTTGTCATTATTTTCTTTGCAAAGTGAGGAACAAACACACAGAAACTGGCTTCTGGGGGACGATTTTTATAATTGCAGGCGGCATGTGTACCAAACGGCACACTTGCGAAGTGTAAAGCACCAACGCCGCACCTCTCTGCTCAAACCCGGTGTTTGCAGGAAAAGCAAGCCTGAACTTAAACCCACACAGAAGCTAAGGGAAGGCCTCTCATACTGCGAGGATTCATCTTCGGTATCAGAGCGAACTTGCTAAGTTAGGAGCAGAGGTTTAAAAGGTCTTAGCACCACACAACATCTTTGGGGTGCTGTATGAAACATGGTTTTAAAATCCACCCCACTGGGGAGTGTTCGTCAGAAACGGCGGTCATTTAGCACATGTCATAACCGTGAAATTAATAAGAGTCGTCGATCTTCATGTTTCAGGACTTTGGTTATGCAGTGAACAGCCAAAACCGTCTTTTGCGTGTGAGCCAAAGATAAGTAAGAAATGCTATAGTAAAAGAACCAAAAACATCCTGGCGTTTTAAAGCACCTGGAGTAAGACTGCAATTGGCGAGCACCTAACTTCCCAGAAATTCAAGGGTGCTGAGATGCAATTGCCAGATCAGTATCTGCAAGTTTAAGAGAACTAACCTAGGTTAAGAGAAGCCTGGTATCCACTAAAACCTAACCGGAGGGAGGAGAAAAGAAGAACCATACATATGACTTTTAAGATGTTTTTGAAAAAACTTCCCTCTATAAAGAGGCTTTTTAAAGAGGGCAAACACAGAAGATTTTGCTAATAAAGAAAGAATATCTTTCCAAAGAAGTCATTACCACAATGTGGGGCATATATCAAGGCTTAAGGAAAACATTTTTTTTTTGGTTTTTTTTCTATTCATATATCCTCTTTACAAAACACGACTTTCTTTGGCTCAAAAATCAGAAATAATTTAAACAATTTTGTAGCAAAACACCACAGAGTGCAAACTGTTTTTATAAAAGAAAAAATAAATAAGTAAAAAAAACCAGGAGTTCAGTGAGCCAAGATAACATGAGCGAATTTCCTTAAAAGAAGAAATACTTTGGGAAAACTTGCCCTGGACACACATCGAATGACTACAAACTTCTAGAAAACCATTTAACTTCTAGAAAACTAACACTTGTCCTTCTTATAAATATTGAATAAAAAAAAAAAAAACAGCTACAAGATGCAGATGAACTCCATCCTTGGTGTTTAAAATGTATTTCAATAGAGTAGCCAGTGTATCATCTAAGTATGAAAAAGATGTACAGTAATAGCATTCTGAAAAATGAATTAAGAACACCTTGTCATCAACTCCAGCAAAAATAATAAACGTAGAAAAGATTAAGAGGCAAGCGTATCTTTCTGAATTGTAAGGTGGGTTTATAGGTCTTCTAATAACAACTTTCCCTCAAACCTTACATAAATAGGCTTAGATGATACAAATATTATGTGGGCTGTGTGGACCCTCCCAGGTTCCTAATCATGTTTAGGGATTACTCGATAGAACAGAGACATTTCATTCCAATTGGACCAGGGGATTACAGCAAAGAAACATCTAATATTCCAATTTTTAATTTCATGCATTTTTTATTTACCTTTAATGATGCTGTATATATTCATCATCCTGAAATATTAAAACAGTATGAAAAAAGTAATAAATTGGTGGAAAATTTAGGGAATAGGAATGCAACAGCACGCAAATCATACACTATCAAGTGCTTGATACACATTTAAAATTACTGCCTACTACGGCAAAGCCAAATTCCTAGCAGATTTCTGAAGCACAAAGTCACAATAAGAAGATCAGCAGAACAGACTGAAATAATAGAATATTCATCCCTCTAATCCATATGCAATTCTTTAGGGCTTTTTTTTTTTTTTAACAATGCATATGAGGTCTGACTGTATTCAGGATTTAAATAAGTTGTCTCTCTCCTTCCTGCTCCTCTCCATTTTTATGTAAAAAAAATGTATATACCAGTTATCATTTCTGCACTGCTACCCCAACAGAAGACAAGGTTAGCGCATTTCCTCACACCTCCAATGAAACAATGGCATTTTTAAACAACAAAAGTGTGAAAAAGAAATACCATTTACTCATCCCACTAAAGCCTCCTGAAACAGCGTTTTGGGAAAAAGGAAAGTTGGTGTCATTCGTGGGGTGGAGCGGGGGGAGGTGAAGCGATGTGTTTTCCCCTTTAATTACCAATTAATGGATTGATATAATTTTACACTTAAATACTGACAAGAAGTACTGAACGTGTCCTCTTTGAAACCTTTGCTCATCTTTGCTCATTCGCCTTCCTTTGCAGAGATGAGATGGTCTACCCGGCATTAATAAATATTGTAACAAGGAATCGAAAATTGCAGGGGCATAAGCCTCCATCAGGTGGCCCAGGCTTTAGCACTTCTAGGAGAGCACCTGCAAGTCTGGGAGAGGGAAGGACACACGGGACATTAGATGCCCAGCAGTCTCAGTTCCATGGTCAGATGCTTAGCCTGTGTTCTAACTGCCTCATGATGACAACAGTCATCCTGAAAGAGGTAAGGTATTTTTAAATGCCCTTCTTTTGATTTCTTTGTGTATGCTGATTTTTTTTCTTTAATGAGCACCTACTCCCTTATAACAAGGAGAAAAACCAACAAAACAGAAATTCCTTAAAATACTACCTACCTCCTTCTTTAAGAACCTTTCTTCCACTCGCCCAAAAGAATGGTCCCTCCTTTTTCCTTTTTTCTTTTTAAAAGCATTATTTTTAAGTAATCTCTACACCCGACGTGGGGCGCGAACTCACAACCCTGAGATCAAGAGTCACGTGCTCTTCCCACCGAAGCCAGACAGGCGCTCTGGTCCCTCCTTTATGCTAATGTTGCCAGCCAATTTCTTACAGCCCATATGATATTCTGCCCCCATGGTATGGTCCTTTGCCTTAAAAGTATGACTGTTATAAGATTAAGTCCCTTCAGAGTATTTAATAATTTGTTGTTGTTGAATTGACTGAAACTAGTGTTACTAACTGCTTTTATTTCTGTTATACTCACTGTTTCTCAGCTCACTACTCCAACTAGACAATTCTGCCAGGTGGAGCTGTGGTTAGTTGCCAGGCATCATGCGAAACACAGAGATGCAACGCCTTCCAGAAAATAAACTGGAGAGGGCTTGCACGCCCTACCCTCTCCAACACTGACCGGAAGAGAGAAGAGAGCACGCAGCTCTGCGGAACGACGAAAACTTTTACAGCATGTGGAGCAGATACAAACAATCAGAGGCCAGGAATAAAAGTTCCGTCTCCACCACGCCAGAGAAGAATGCAGAGGAAACGAAGGCTCTCTGTGGGCGAGAGAAGGAAAGAGTTCTGCATCCCCAGAAGGAGAGAGGAACAGGAATTTCTTTCCGGGAAGAGATGCGGCTGAACCCAAATTTAATAAATATAAAAGCACAGCCTGGTAAAATGTTAACTGGGAAGGACAGCCTGAAGGGAATTCTCACATTCCAGACCGCAGCTCTTAAAATCCTTTGCCAACCCCTCTCTGCCATTTGCCTGGCAGTAACTTGTCACCGTGTCCCTCTTGCTCTCACGATACATTCCAGAGTCAGATAAGCTGAGAATCCTACCAGTTTGAATCCGATGCCTTCCTGAAGTTTCCTAGCTTTTTCCTTCATTCCTCTTGAAAGACATGAGAACACTTGAGGGGAAAGATATTCAAAATACGAAAGCTGAATGCAAGAGGAAAAGAGAAGAAAGAACTCACTAAATCTGATGTAAACTGCAGGAAAACCCAAACCTAAGTCTTCTTATTCCCTCTTTGTCTTTTGTCAGAACAAACTGCCTTCAGTTCTAATTATGACATGATGGTCCTATGTCGTACATATCTTTTTTTTTTTTTTTTCAGTTCAAGTTCCCAGGCCAGTAAGCCTTTCGACTCTAGGCAATCATTCAAGAATTCAGGAGCGTTCTCAAGTTCTTGTGTGAACCAAAATGTGTCAGCCCACAGCAGGTGTTTCCGTTGCTCTGAGATTCTCTGCCGAACACATCCAGCATTTGGCTACAGCTTCTTACAGACAATACACGGCTTTGCTATTAGCCACTCAGACTTGTTAGGGTTAATAAATTACCTGATACTTCTAACTGGTGATGACAGGTCAAGGTGTCACATATGAGGGGGCGGAGAAAGTGGTAAGATTTTGCCAATTTAAAATTCTATGCCTTGAATTTCTATTCAGGAAAGTTTTCTTCCCTTTCCCATAGAACTATTCCTTTCCTTGTCTACCTGCTCTCTTTAGGATTTCATGAGCTTTGCTTTCCCTACCTTTGCGGGCTGCTAATATTTAATCAGAGGTGGTTTTTTTTTTTTTTTTTTTTTTGAGAAAATATTTCTATAACATGAATAAACATTATGCTTTAAAGAATACTTAAAAAGTTTTTTTCTAAATATTTATGTTTGAGAAAGAGAGAGAAAGCACATGAGCAGGAGAGGGACAGAGAGAAAGAAGAGACAGAGGATTCGAATCAGGCTCTGTGCTGACAGCACAGGGCCTGATGCAAGGATCACACCCACAAACTGTGAGATTGTTACCTGAGCCGAAGTCAGACGTTTAACTGCCTGAGCCACCCAGGCACCCAATAAACAGCATTATGTAGTTTTTAGGTTAAGTCACATGTATTTGAATTCAGAGCAATGTCTGAGCTGATGAGGACATAGCAGAGTCAGGCCAACTGTCACGGACAGTTGCAAAGAGCCATTTGCAACTCCTGTTGTCACCCCTTTGACGTTGTCGGCTCCTTCCTCCTGGGACCGATGCGTACTCTCCCTTCAGATCTTCCCCCTTCCAAACCATACTCTCTTTTGTTGAAGTTGCTCTTTGGTAGGATTTCAGTTTGCTGGGAAAAGCTCCAAATGTTTCACCCATTCAACTGAACCATTTGAAAATTTGGGGAGGGGGGTGTGGGGTTAATAATGGTCAAGTTTTTAAAACTCCACATAATCCAACCTAATATATTGTCTCATTTGACTCTCACAATGACATCTTGTTGGAGATACTATTATCTCCATTTCAATATTATTATTTAGTATCACATGACTCCTTATGGACAAAAGCTGGGCCATGTGGATATGGCTGCTGGCCTCTCTGCTCTACAGTCACTCAGTGACTCGTCCTCCACCCTATGACCAAGCAGGACGGGAGTTAGAACTTTGGCACAAACTTGGAAACTCTGGCGTGGTAAGTCACAGGACGTCAGACTGAAATCACGTTACTCTCTCTATAAATCTGGAGATGTCTTTTTTTAGAGTTGTTTGAGGTTGACGTTATTTGATAGTGAATTTCAAACAATGTCACTTTTCTAAAATGGAGTTTCCTTGTAAAATAATGATACTCTCTAAGTCTAAATGGACAATGAATTACACAAAGTAAGTAACACTTGGACGAAACCATTTTTTTTTAAAACAAACCCAACTAAAATCACCTCAAGTGTAAAAGAGATGACAAACAACAAAAGGAAACTTATCACTTGAAAACAAATAATGGTATCAAGGTTGTAACTGCACTCCTTAGCACAATGCTCACGCACATTAATCAACTTAAGAAAGGAAGAAAGATGTACTGAAAGTAGTATTTTTTCCCCCAGTCCTTCCCTCTCCAGCCATTCAAACTCAGTGGCATACACTTGGGTTTTCACAGAGTGAATTGTGCAGGTGTGTGGAAGGCTTATCTTTAAGTCATCGAGGATTTATGCTACTTCTTAGACTGGGGCTGCTTCCGGGTATCACGGATTATCACCGTGTTCCTTCATTTGTTTATATAAATGGGCCAATGGCTGTTGAAACACTTCAGAGCACTTAACTAAAGCAAACAAAGCTCTTGAACTTTAAATATCCAACAAGAGGAGCTATTGACAAGTAAGACTTTACTTAGCAAATCTCAATATCATTTGGAACCTTAATACAATCCTCCAGATTGACAAAGAGGGCACACAACCCAGACATTTATCTTAACTTAGGCTCCACGTAGAAGATACTATCCTGATTCCAGACCCAGTTCAAACTATAATGCTGCCATCTAGTAGTTTCGCTTGCTTTCTTTAATTGTGATTGAGGCTGGAAAGGAGCCTACCCACACTGAGGAGGGAAAGAGGCTGACTCATATTTTAACCTTCTAGCTTTTTGATTCCCTCTTACTCCTTGATCCTTAAATTCAAAGATATTTCACAGGGAAATCCTGTGATGAGAACCTTAGATTAACACCAGGGTACCTAGATTTCAGTCCCTATATCCCCATTGTCTGAAAGACTGTGCGTAACTCACAAACCCTCCCTGAGAACCATGTCTCTTGATCTGAAAAAGTCGGCATAGGATTGAATGCAAAGACCTCTTTCAACTCTAATAGCCAATTATTCTTATATTTCATGTATTCAGGATGATAAAATCACCTAATTGATTTATATTGGTAGCTAGAGAAAGAGGGCCCTAGTATCGTTGCCTAAAGGGTTCTATACGATATTACCGAATAGTAACAATGGTTTCTTTGTGTTGTTTCTTTTCTGTCAAGAAAGAAACTAACTGCATGTGTCTCTGGTGATTTTTGGAGATGTTAATATCAGGATCACACTGGAGATGCTGGAAAGTCATTCTTTCTATTTCTCTTTGGAATTCTGTATCTTACCTCAGTTACTTGGATATGGCTTTGATCTAGTGCCAGGGGAGAAAACACAAAAGAAAACACCCTTTTTAAGAAATTTAAATCACTTAATCTTATTTCCATTTTCCTTTCCAGGCTCACAAATGAGTCGAATTCCAGCTCTTCCTGCACCTTTAGGTTTTCTAACCCAACCAACTTGCTTATCATCTGGAATGTCGTAGCCACCAAGTTTCTGGCGGGATGCAAGCTTCCTTCACAGGGTTCGAGGCATTAGACTAAAAGAGACTTCTCAGGAAAATGCAAAACCCACGGACTATAATTTCCGAACTCATAGTTTAAACAGCACTGTAGTTGTAAGCGCTTCAGCGGCACATATACCAAAACTGGAAGATACAGAGAAGATACGCACGGCCCCTGTGCACGGATGATGCACAGATTTGTGAAGCATTCCAGATTTCTGTCTATGGCTCCACCGCCCTGAACACACCGGGTCTCATATGATCTGGAAAGCTAAATGCATTGGGGGCCTGGTTAGTACTTGGATGGAAGATCGCCTGGGAACATTCAGGTGCTGGGGGCTTTAAGAAAGAAAAGTGTAAAGCATTAAAGTGATATTCACAACCTTTGCTACTGATCCACTACCTTCCATTACAACGAACACGTTAGTGTTGTCTACACGTCACAGAATGGGCCTGACGGGAGCTCTACAGGACACGGGGATCGCCTCCCAACTGCAAGACGTTTCTCTTCCTCGTTCCTTTTCTGGACAGAACCACACGCACACCTCACAGTGGAGCAAAGTCCAGCGAAGCTGGGAAGCAGTGTTCTTTGCCCCACACTCCTTGAGGACAGCCATTTTGGGGAGCAATGCCAAGGTCTGGGCACATGCCTCTCTGTGTTTTAAGCTCCTTTTTCTTCTTCTTCTATTTTTTTTTTTTTTTTTTTTTGTGAAAGCCTGTATTAGAATTTGAACAACTGAATGATAAAATGCAGTCTTAGGCACAGATGCTGCAGGGAATAGCGTTTGAAATTCTCCAACATACTAAGTTATAATTGGGTTTTAATGCATAAAATGGCTGAGTAATTTAAATGTTTAGAAAAGAAAACAGTCTTTCCTAGAGTTTATGAAGTGGGAAGCCTATTTCTTATAATGATTAACTGTGAGTCATCATTTCAAATGCAGGCAGCCACTAGCATCTGCACCAGATAAGGGGTGCTGAAGGCACACAACGATTTACCAAACTAGCGTCTTTTTATGATGGACGGCAGCACATTTTTGCCTGTGAAATGAAGACGGTAAGTAACAAACCACAAACCACGTTGAATTTGTTGTCCACCTGCCCCAACTTACTAAATGAAGAATAATGTTTTAAAAGCATATATTCAAGAGCGCCTGGGGGGCTCAGTTGGTCAAGCGTCAGACTTCGGTTCGGGTCATAATCTCGAGGTCAGTGGGTTCAAGCCCCGTGTTGGGCTCTGTGCTGACAGCTCGGCTCCTAGGAGCTTGCTTCAGTTTCTGTGTGTGTGTCTCTCTCTGTCCCTCCCCCCTCAAAAAAATAAATAAATATTAAAAAATAAATAAAATATATTCAATGTCTGTCTGCATGTGGTCGTGCTTGAAGACAGAGAGTGTACTAAGATTAAGAGATCGATGGCCTATGGAATTTGTCACAATGCCCTGGAGGTCTATCCTTGATAATTTGATCCATTTGGCTGCTTCTTATAAAAGTCTGACTTTGTCATCACGTTTCGGATCCACGCCATGAAAATCATGATAGCAAAGGTGGGCCCTCCTCCCCCACACGTGACAAGGTAGGCAGCACATGTGGGCAAAGTCACCCCTACATATCAGTTCCAAAAGCTCTGGGCCTAGAGACAAGTCCTTCTTGTGCAGCCTTCCTGCCCATCAGGCCACGGTTTGAATGGAGAAATCCTGGCCCGGAGCCTCAGAAGAAGAGAATGTGGGAAGGAGCTCTACCACTACTGGTTATATGTCTGAATACTGCTTAGACGTTCCCCTTGAAGAAAGAAAAGAGTAAAACATGGGAATTTATACCCACACTGAGTCGTCGCGAGTGTCCAATAGGGTGAGGCAGACAAAGACAAAGCATAAGGAGCTTTGCGAACGCAATGTATTGTCATAAGGGAAATGAAGCCTCTAAATCTGCTAGCAACGCTTCAGAGACTGAACGAAGCAACAGACAGCCTGAAAATCAAAGATGGTGGATTCCAAGTTACATTTAATGCAAGACAAATAAGCTAATAAAGACTGAGACAAGGTGAGACAAGTCCGTTTGGTTCCCATTGACGCTGGAAGTATACAGTCAGTAGAGCTAAGCCAGTCTCTGCCATCAAATAGCAGTGTGACCTCAGTGAGGTTGCCTATAACTCTAGGAAGTGTTTTATTTTTTATTTTTTTAATGTTTATTTATTTTTGAGAGAGCGAGAGAGAGCGAGAGAGCATACGAGCAGAGCAGGAGCAGAAAGAGAGGAAGACATGGAATTAGAAATGGATCCAGACTCCAAGCTGTCAGCATAGAGCCAGATGCGGGCTCGGACCCACGACCCAGGAGATTATGACCTGAGCCAAAGTCGGATGCTCAATTGACTGAACCACACAGGCACTACTAGGAAGCTTTTAAGGTAGAGAAAGACTTAAAGTAATATATCTCCTTGGCACCAGCATCCTACCAAGGAACCTCTGGAAATAATGATACAGTATCTTCAGGCCAACACTGAAATGAACATAGTCTTAGGCAGATGGGTCTCCCATTATCAACTACAAGTCCCAGATTCAAATAGAATCCCCTAGCTCTTCTGTGGCAAGTCTTCCCCAACCAGTGAAGCCAACCTATTGTCTGACTTGAAGAGTCAATCAGTGCCGATTCTGTAGCATCTAGTCGAGAGCATAGACTCCCACTCAAGTTTCTTATATTTTCATTGTTAACAAAACTAGAGGAGCAGCAAGATCAACCTAAATATTCTTATATGTTGAGATATAAGGGGAGGGCAGGCAGAGTTACTTTGATTTTAAGCTGAGTTTTAATGATAAGTGCTCAGGTCACCATGATCCAAGCAAATGTTTAAGGAAAAGACAAACACATGCATAGAGACATACAGACGGTGTACAATCAGTGAGTCAACACACATTGGCTACAAGTACAATCTAATACAACACATTTATCTGGATTTGTAAACAAACAGTACACCGAACGGTAGTATCAGAATCAAATTCACAGTGTGGAATAACGCACGCTGGCACACCTACTGACCTTGAGTGTTAAGTCCCAGCTGGGTGATCTGAGCTTGCCGGCTATATCGAGCCCAATTTACCGCCTGGCTCAGAAGTCAAGATAGAGGATAAGCAGAGGTTAGTGATAACACTGCTCTAACAGTATTAGAATATTATTGGATACCATGTGAAAATTATTTTAGAAACATTTCTCAATTTAATTTCATCTTTATACTATCCAGGTGGGTATTATCCATCCCATTTTACAGATAAGGACACTGTGGGTAAGGGACCAAATGTTTCTGAATCCATGTGTCTAGCTCTTAATTTTAGGCCATACTACATAAATTCCAACTTCATGTTGGATCCTAGAGTCCTTAGTAGAATGATCCCATTATTGCCTCTGGCCCTTAGTTCAGAAAGAAACTTGAAAATATTCCTTTGTATTTTTCCACAGTTTCATTCTAGAAGGGCTTGGAGAGGCCTGAAATAATCAACTGACCAAGTGACCGCTGCTCAGTTACAGAAAATTCAGAAAATTCTGGGGTAGAATTTTCACGAGAGCATTTTAGTTCTTTTCTCCTTCCCAGCTATATCAGAAGGAGAGTGACCCTCACTGTCTGTCACAGACTTTGACATTGAAGTATTGATTGCTTCAAAACTGAAAGAAAAATACTGCTCGGATTTACAGGTTACGACCATAAAAAACCTTGGAAGAATTATTTATACTAAATGATAACAGTGTAAAATTCTGTGTATGAAGGAATTATAGTCATTTTCATTTTCTTCTTTAGGATGGACTGTAGTCTTAAAATATTTTACAGTAGATAAACATTATCTTGTTACTAGAAAAGTTAGGTTAAAAATAATATGGTGATATACCAGCCAGATGATTTTATTTAAAAAGATGTCTCTAAAATGTTCTTTCTTATGTCACTAAGACATTCACTTTATTCTGTTCTGGGTTTTTTTTTATGTTTTTTTTTGTTTTTGTTTTTGTTTTTTTTGAGACAGAAAGAGACAGAACATGAGCAGGGAGGAACAGAGAGAGAGGGAGACAAAGAATCTGAAGCAGGCTGCAGGCTCTGAGCTGTCAGCACAGACCCTGACGCGGGGCTTGAACCCACAAACCATGAGATCATCACCTGAGCCGAAGTCAGATGCTCAATAGACTGAGCCACCCAGGTGCCCTGAGTTTTTAACTGACTGAGTCACCCAGGCGCCCTGCCCTGGGTTTTTAAACTTACTAAAATGTGATCTGGGGTTACACCGTATTTATCCTATGCTTTCTGGTTTCTCTTTGGATTTCTATCATCTGATAGTAACTGTGGGGAATGCTGTGATAAAATCCTAGCTCTGACCCTCACTAACTACGCAACCTGGAATAATTTAACTTCTCCATGTCCTCACCTATAAAGCAGGAATAATACTATTTCCTTGCAGTGGGGGGAAGTTTCTAAAAATTCTCTAGCTCTCCATAATTTTTCTTCCCTTTTTTTAACATAGAACTTACTTAGATAAGCCATTTGACACTTAGCCTTTCTCAAATTGACTTTTTGTGTATTACTGTGTCACCAATTGGTCAAATGAATAAATGAATAAAAGGGGATACAACTGTGTCTACGGTGTCAGGTTGGATGTATGGAGAATATGAATAGTAAATCAGACCCGGCACTCACAATCAAGTAGGACCGAATAGATCCATATAAATAACCACAATACAAGTCAAATGCTAAGGAAATTGGGGAAGGGGAAGGCTAACTCCAAACAGAACCAGAAACAAGAAAGACTTCATATATAAGGGGGCATTGGAGAAGGGCCTTGAAAGATGGACAATATTTCATAGGCTGAAAACTGGGGACATGATCAAGAAAAAATATGAACTTTGGAATTCTCTCTACATTTCTAGCCTCTACTATTGTGCTTACACAAGTCATTTTCCACTCTTTTGTTGCTCATTATTCTCTGCTTAAACCTTAAGTCTTTGTCGGTTGAAATAACAATGATCTCTCAGGCCCAAGAAAGAACCAGAGTTTGAATTTGGGGACTGTTTCCCAAAGGCACTAGAGTTGATCTGGAGCTGGGATGCCTGTGGTCCTCTCAGCTATGAAAGAAAAGGAGTCTTTGATACTTGACAGAAGTCCTATTCCAAAGCCAAATTCTTATCTACATTCTGCAAATTTAAGGACAGAAAGTTGTATTTTTGTTTGGTTGATTTGGGCTTAAAACTCTGAAAATACCGTAACGTAAGGATATTTTTACCCGTTTTCTGTGTGATTGGTTGAGTTTTTCGGAAAAGTGCATCTTTCCCAGAAGAAAGGTAGGCAGCGGCAAATGGAGGCCATGTTACCTAACCTACGTTTTCGCACCTGTCACGTGCAGATGTTTATGGTACCTACATAGAGGATTATTATTCAAAGCACATAGCAAGAATAAACGCTTTATAAACGTTTAAGACACATACCCTCTGAACAGAATTATTTTTTTATTTTTGGGGGTGGAGGAGATATGGCGACCAGTGACCGCTGACTTCACTACTGTGTCTTCAGTGATGCTGGAATCTGCATGCAAAGAATGCTTTTCTCTCACTAGTAATACATTGTTTATCCTTATTCTTTTATTAACCCATCATCTTAGTCTGCACTGTTTTTTATGACAGCAGGTTGTGGTACCCCACTCAGTGAATATTTGTCGCATCCCTGGTTTCCCCTGGTGAGGGATATAAACGCAGCATTTAGAATCATCCGATGTAATACACACACAGAAAAGGGGCTCAACTCCTTGTTAAGGAGAGGAAAAACAACGGGATAGAGACGTATGCTTAAATGACACTTATTAGAAGATGAAGCTGCCTCAGTAAATATGAATCGTATTGACAGGATGGCCATGGAGTTCACTGTACAATCAACAGACTATATGGTCTTAACCTGTGAAATTTATTCTCATACCGTAACCATTACTCGAAGAATGCGATTTCCTGCCGCAACAGAGCATGGCGTGAACATATGTGCATATTCAGGGAGGAATCTCCAAGGATAGGATCGGGGTTTATCATCATCGTCACTACCCTCATCCTCATCGCCACCATCACCACTGGGCCATTCGCTGACCACTGTGACCATACGCAAACACTGTGCCGAATTCTTTCAGCGACGCTCTCACTTAATTCTGTACGATGACACTATTCCCATTTTGCCGATGAGGAGAATGAGGCATAACAAGGTTAAGGGATGTGCTGAAGAAGCTCCAGCTAAAAAGCGAGAAGGTCAGGATTTGAACACACTCCGAAAGCCTTGCTCTTAACCACTCTATGTCACTGCCTTATCGCCTTTTACGGGATTTACGGGACTAAGCAGTGAGTAACACCGCAGCAAACTGAATAATACAAAAAATGTGGTAACTGCAAGGCCTGAAAAAAGGCCACGTTGTGAAATGAGAGCATCAGTGCGCAGACGGAAAACACACACACATCCGCTCAGGAATTGTACCAGCATTTTCTCCCTGCTGAAACTTTTAATGCGGCACTACAACGCATTCATTGCAAGCTGCCATTAGGGCCGGGCGCACTTCAAGTGTTACCAATTCATGAGCACATTAATAACATAGTTAATATGAGGTGTTTAGAGCCTCCACATCGGTGACAAATACGACGCAGCCAAATATCCTGACCACGGAGGCCACGGAGGAACAATTTGGTAGATTTCATCAACAGTTCTAATTATGTTCCTGTCAAGTCGAGAACGAAGTAATCCATAACTAGGGGTGCCGGAAGACAGTGGCACGGAAGAGTAATTTATGCCCCAGACACGGGGTCCTTTTTGTAGTTAGTGTGCACAACGCTTGACTAACAAGTGGGTTCAGAAAGGAATGTATTAGGGAAAACACAGCCCTCTCGGTTGGAGAGGCTTGTCAGGCGGAAGCTTATGAGGAGTTATGAGGTAATGACTTCCAGAAGTCTTGTTGATACAAGTATCTGGAGTTCAGGGCTCTCGGCATCTCGGAACTGCGGGCTGTAAGATGCAGCATATCGGCTCCAAGCCTCTCTTGGACTTTTTATTTTTTCAACTGCTCCATTCGAGCCGGGTCTCCAGAGAGGATTTGTGGGCAGACTTTTAAGCGTGACAGGAGGGATGCCGAATGGAGTGAGCCAATGAGAAGCCAACTTAGGGAATAGATTTTTTAAAAATAACAGTTCAATCGTCAGATAGCATTATCATCGGAGATACAAGGATATTGTTAGAAGGGGGGGGGGAAGAAGAACCCTTTTATGAAGCTATAAATAACGTGCTGATGGAAGGTGCAAAGGAATTGTTAGGAACAGTAAACTGAAATGTCACAATACCCCTGCGCCTCCCACCCCCCCCAAATGAACAGTGGGACAGACAATTAGAAAAGAGTGGGGGCAGGAGAAGGAAGGGAGGGAGGGAGGGCGCCATGCAGTTTCGAGTGATTTTCCACTGCCGTCTATATTGGAATGCAGCTCCTGTTCTCTCCAACAGGGTAATTTTACACACAGCGCTCTTATTAAATATTTCAAAGGGGGGAGGGGAAGGAGGAGGAAGAGTTATGTGTCTGCTGCCTTTTTTTTTTCTTTTCTAAGAGTTAAGGCTGGTAATGTTAGCAGCCGCTTGGTTATTATTACCGATCAGTTGTTAATTAAAATAAAATGAAGCTTTTTAAACTTCAACACCGTATTGCAAATTATGCAAAAGACACAACTAATTGCATTATTAGCAAAAATTACATTTAAAAATAGCTCCACACAAAGAACTAAAATTATCTAATCTAAACTTGCTTTTACCAAATGAAGCCTGAGGAGACAGAGCTCTGGGGAACACAAGGGTTTTCTGTCTCTCATTCAACAAAGAGAGAGACAGAGAGACAGAGACAAAGGGAGAATAAAGCGGTAAACTTTATTACTAAATATTATTAGAAATAACAAATACACTGGAAATTACGTAAGATAAACTATTAGGTAATGAAGTTCGGTCATCGTCACCCATTACAACACGATATGCATTTGGACAAAGTGCATTCTTCATCATCTACAAATAATTTTCCAAGCAATGGGTTGAAGGAAACCAGGATTCATTATTATTAAGAAGGCTTTCTTGGGTCTTTAAATGCAAAGTTTGGTCAGAGATGGGGTAGAAATAAGCCCCCAAAATGATAAAGATACCTGTCATATACATAATGTGTGTGTATATATAAGTGTATATATATATTTTTTCCTTTTTACACATTTTTTTTTGAAATTAGAAGACCATTATCCATTGTTCTTTTACCCAAGTTGTTTCTTTTACCTAGATGGATAGCTGAGAGTTGCCTGTGTCTGGAAATGAATTGTCATGCTTTATTTTGCTATACAGAGACCCTGAGGTGTCCACCGGTCCCTTTGGGCTCTCGCAGGCTATACAACCGGCAATATACTCACACAAAAGAAGACGGTGCGTTCGCCTCTGCAAGTGAGCACTGCAAAACGGCTCAGTTACTATCCTTGTGCATTTAGTATTACTTGGATTCATTTGTTTCCTTGACCCCTCCCTCCCATTTTTAAAGCCACCCCCACCTCTCAGGAATGGCACCCATTTTAGCAAAGGTAAAACATTAGAGGGACAAAAGGACAATTATGATGTAGATTTGGGGGAATGCCTTCTTGTTCATCATGACTGAAGCTCCCAAGCTGAATGGAAAGTTCCTCTTCACTGTTAGTTTTGGCCAGGTTCCTCAGGCAGGAGGAGAATACAAGCATTATTCTCCTAATCCGTGCGAGAGAAACAAGTTACCTACCGAAATGTCACCCTGCTCCAGGGTCAGACATACAATCCTTTCAAACAACAGTCGGGGCCTGAGGGGCACCTTATATCTAGTAACTCTGGACATAAACACTGCAAGCTACTTTTGTAAAATGATCATGTTAGCTAACGAGTAACCCGACTAACCTGACAGCAAACCCGGAGTCCGGCGGAAGCCAAGGCTATCTCACTTGGTTACATTCTTTTTCAAACTCCCCTCGCCATCAGCTTCACTTTTTCATTTAATTTCACTTTTGTTCCTGTAGGTTGTCCACCAAGATTTAGCAGAGGAACAGAACAAATGAATAGAATAACCGAATCACTAGAAAGACCATGACTAAGATAAAACTCACGTTACAGTAGGGACCCTGTGTCCACGATTCTCCACCATTTTGCTCTGAATCCCCGGAACTGATCAGCTCATCTCACGGAATGCCTTGTACACAGAGAATGCTCAACAAATCACCTGTGGGGGGGGCTGCGTGGCTCAGTCGGTTAAGAATCTGGCCCTTAATTTCAGCTCAGGTCATGATTTCATGGTCCATCGAGCCCCGCATCAGGCACTGTGCTGTCAGCGGAGCCTGCCCAGGAGTCTCTCTTTCCCGCTCTTTCTGCCCCTCCCCTGCTCTCTCTCTCTCTCTCAAAATAAACAAATATTTTTTAAAAAGTTACCTGTGGATTGACATTTTACAAGGAAAATTGGGTACTTTATCAAAGAACAGAAAAGCTACACTTCAAACGGTATAAAAATATTACTCGATCACAGTATTTTGAAAATGTGTAATTTAGAGAACGGCAGGTGAGGCAGTCCATTTGGTCACAAAAACTCAATGACGGGATCCACGGCATTTGCAAACCAGTTCCAAGGCTGCGGGCATGCGGGCATCACTACCACCCCAGGCTATTTTGTTTTAGTAACAATTATAAGACAGTCTGTTTGTAGATCCGCAGGCTTTATGGCATGTTGACACTTTACTACTTTGAGGTAGTTTGGTCGTTCTTCAAAATCTGGACTCATCACTTCTGTGAGAAATTTGACACATAAAATTGGCCAATTAATACCTTCATTTGCTGTTCTTTTTTTTACTCCTCTTTAAACGAATAGTCAGTAGATACCGCTTAAGGCTAAATTTAGGGGAGAGAAAGATCATCTGTCTAAATCAAGGTGGCTAATCCAATTACCAATTTCACTCAGTAGAGTTGCCCTCGGGCTACTATATATCATCGTTCATGTAAAAAGTGCTCTTCAGACACTCTGTTGGTGAAAATCTGCCAGCACCGTGCTACCCATTCATAGCTCAATAGAACAAGCGAGTGTCAACATAGCAGTATGAGAGCACATATTTTGAGCCTGGCTTGGGAAGAACCCCCAATGTCATGTTATGGAGTTATTGTCTATGCAGTAGAAGGAATGGGGCATTGAATATCGAAGCTGAGAGGAGACCAAGAGTCTCTAGCTCATTTGTAGAACGAACGACAGGGCAGCAAGGTCCTACGAACAGTACCGCAGTGAGGACAAAATAAAATATTGTATATTTAATGCATTTTGGAAGCTGTAAAACTAGATGAGGAGGAGAGACTTGCTGGATGCCACGGGATCATTCATTGTGGATGTTGGAATAAAGTATGAGCCATTAACCAAATCGGATAGTCAGGAAGTGATACCTTGGAAAGGAAGAGAAGAAAAACTGTTTGAAAACTGGGTATGTGGGGCTTCAGGCAGCACACCCAAGAGGGTCCGACCAGCATTTGGAAGGGTTACTGGAAATTAGAAGACAGTCTGCGACTGGAACGTATAAGTGCGTATTACATGTACGGATGTAAGCTTTGGAGTCCTATTCGTGGCCCAATGATCATGACAGATGCTGAGTTGGGTAGCAAGGGAAACAAAATGTCATCCAAGAAACAGGGAGAAATTCAGGCACCTACGGATCATGTAAGCTGAGGAACCAGAAAGTGTTAAATACAAGAAGTGCCCTTAACTACAGCAGAGTCCTTCAACAATGGGGGACTCAAACGGATCAATGGCTTCCATGACCGGAAGGTCACCGGTGACCACAGAGGCAGCAGTGAAGGACAGTGATGAGGCAGCACCTACTCACAAGCAGGTTGTGATGATTTGGCAGAGAGAAGTCCATAAAACATTTTTATGAAAAAATTGAGAGTGAAGGAAGCAAGAAAAGCAAAGCAACTATTTGAGCAGTTATTGGGTGTGGGACGTGTTTTTGTTTGTTTTTCCTTTTTTTCGTACAGTAGAAAAGGGGTCACTGGAATTAGAGGAATGCAGCATGTTGAGGACCAAGCGATAGAGTTAAATCTCAAGGAACCTAGGGAGGACTGGGATTAGCTTTGGCAGGGAGGTGCGTTTCAGCAGAGATGGAGAGGAGAGAGGACGCCAAGGGTTCTCCTGGACTTGACAATGGAAAAGAGTGGCCAGAAGATGTGCCTGATAATGTCCAGCCCTTTAAAAGAATTACAAAGTACCAGTAACAGCAGTCCTGGGAACTAGAAAAACACAGCTCAAAACAATATATGGCTGTAATATCTACATTCCAACATCTCGTGAAGAAATTTAACTAAAGCAATTTTTTGATGGTTTGCAAACAAAATAACTGTTTAATTCATTGAAGTTTCTACTCTTTTAAACTTTTTTAATGTTTATTTGTTTTTGAGACAGAGAGAAACAGAGTATGAGTAGGGGAGAGGCAGAGAGAGAAGGAGATACAGAATTCAAAGCAGGCTCCAGGCTCCAAGCTGTCAGCAAAGAGCCCGATGCGGGGCTCGAACCCACAAACCATGAGATCGTGACCTGAGCTGAAGTTGGACTCCCAACCGACTTGAGCCACCCAGGTGCCCCAAAGTTTCTAACTTTTTTTAATAGAGAAATTTTAAAAGGGGTGCCTGGGTGGCTCAGGCAGTTAAGCGTCCGACTTTGGCTCAGGTCACCATCTCACAGTTCATGAGTTCAAGCCCTTCATCGGGCTCTGTGCTGAAGCTCAGAGCCTGGAGCCTGCTTCCGATTCTGTGTCTCCCTCTCTCTCTGCCCCTCCCCCACCCTCTCTCTGTCTCTCTCTCTCAAAAATACACAAACCTTAAAAATTGTAATTAAAAAAAATGTTTATTTATTTTGAGAGCGAGGAGGGGCAGAGAGAAAGGGAGAGAGAGAATCCTCAGCAGGCTCCACATTGTCAGCACAGAGCCCCATGCAGGGCTCAAACCCACAAGCTGCCAGATCATGACATGAGCTGAACTCTAGAGTCGACACTTTACAGACTGAGCCAACAAGGTGCCCCCTCTGCATTTTTTATCCTATTGTTCCAGAATCATGTGGAGTCTGAGCTTAACAGACTCATGCTGTCTCAGAGTTTATATATATAATTATATGTGTGTGTATATTACCTAATATATGTGTATGTATAATATGCATATATATAATATATAGACATGTATATGCATCTGAAATATGTATTTACCTCCCAAGCAAATCCAATATTTTGGGCACTCTACATCTTGCCTAGGCAGGGTGAGGGAAGAAGCCAGTGATGCTATTTTAATAAATATTGGAATGGTAAATGAAAAATAAATTTTTATCACTAGACTGACTTCCAACACGAACAAAAATAATGAAAGTTGCATACAGCATGAAGCCCCCACCTCAGACCTATGAATAGCCAATCATTTTAGAGATGAACAACTTTCTTCTCCTCTACTTTCCTTTACGGGGGGTTATACATTGAGCTTCACACGGCAAGAATCCGTCTGTTAGTCTCCGACGAGTAAACTCAAGGACAGAGGGAATAAAATGAAATAAGAGAATTAGGTTCCTCTCTCACCAATGAGTTAAAACCCATCAGCAGTAAGTCACTGAATTTAACTGCACATCGCTTATTATTTTGTTTTGGATTTTTTGCTGTTTTTATTTCGACAATCACAGGCCGGAGACCGGGATCTCCCAGCGGGAGCCTGGCGCCCGCACGATGGGGTGGCTGGCGGGGCGGCAGGGAAACGCGCGATCTCTCTGCCCTTCCTCGCTGTTGTAGAAAAGGGGCTTGGCAGGCACGGGTTTCACTACAGCCACCAGCCGCCTCGCATTTTCTCCTGAGCGATCGTCCACACCGGCAGCAAGTGGCGTGGCGGCTCCGCGGCGCGCTGTGGCCGCAGAGCGAGCCCGGCAGGCAAACGTTTTGGCTCGTTTAAGATCCTGGTGCAGCCGAATCAAACATGACAAGACGACGGCAAAAAGAGAGGCTATTATCCCAAATGAGAGCGGCCGGAATTGGACTGAGTGGCAGAGACAACAGAGGGGGAAAGAGGAGCAATAACTGAGAATGTAACCCCAGATAACACAGGTATACCCGTACAAAGACGCACACGCGCACACACACAGGCACGCACGCACGCGCACGCACACACGCGCATACACTCACGCACGCGCACACACGCATACACACGCACTCATACACGCACGCGCACACACATATGCACACGCGCACACACATGCACGCACACTCAGAGAAGGCAAGGCAAATGCTCCCAAGCTTAGTCCCGGGCAGATCTGGCATAAGAACACCTGACGACAAGAAGGAAAACCAAACAAACTACCATGTGATAAAGCATTGGTCCACTCACAGGTAAAAAAATATACTTGACTTTAAAAAATGTAAAGCTCTCCATAGACATTTCCAATTTTTAGACTACTACCACTGTCATTTCACGCTGGAAGTAACGTGGGGATACCGACTTGTCATGTCTAGGAGAAGTGGGGAGTCACTGATTGAAGACTGGCAAATCCGAAGATCAGCCGATGGGTTTGTGCCCAGAGCCCAAAGGTTTCCTCGAGTCAGCAAGGGAATTTGAGGGGAATACTGCAAGACGCTGGTGCAGGAAAACCCTGAATTTACCTCTTCCCACAGACGCACCACATCTACCGCTCCAGATGGAGTAAGGCCACCCAAAAAGGTCTGAAAACCACATGCACCACGACTCCACAACAAAGAGCGGAAGACCACATCTAGGGGCATCTCGGCGGCTCAGTCACGTAAGTGTCTGACTTTGGCTCAGGTCATGATCTCAAGCCTGAGGGTGGGTTCAAGCCCTGCCTCGGGCTTTCTGCGGTCAGCACAGAGCCTGTTTCCGATCCTCTGTCCCCCCCTCCCTCTCGGCCCCTCTCCTCACTTGCACTTTCTCTCTCTCTCTCAAGAATAAATAAACGTTTTTTTTTTTTTAAAAAGACCACATCTAGATGGGCAGGGAGGCAGAGACACGGTCTTGCTAAAACCCCACACTGGGCGTGGTGACACACAACAGGGAGGGATGTCACCAGTCTGCTGCTTCTCCCAGAGACGTGAGGGTCGGTGTCCTAGGAAAGGCACCCCGAGATCCTAGGTCTGCATCAGAGAGGTGCCCTCCAAACGTCTGGCTTAGAAAGCCAACAGGACTGATGTCTGGGGGACCCAGAGTAGTATAGGAGACGGAAATTCCTCTCATAAAGGGTTCGCGTGCAGTCTCGCCCAACCAGGGATCCAGCAGAAAAACAGCAGGTAGAAAGTCCCTAGAGCATCCAGGAAGGAGGCTCATTGGTTGATCTAGAAGCACCTGCTGGAAGGGAAGGAATAGTTGAAACACTCTCCCGACTTGGAGGTGGAAGGGATAGCAGTTTTGCACACTCCAGCTGCCCGGCTAGCACAGGTAGCTGGGCTTGGAGGCAGCACCCTCCGGTGACCCAGGTAAGACAGTGGGGGTGAGCGGTCCTGGCACGATCCCACTGCCTTGCTGAAACCAGAGCCGCGGTGGCTGCAGCAGCCCCCTGCTTCCTGGCTAGGGCAGGCGAGCACAAGTGGTCACAGCATTCTCCCTCTGTCTGCCGGGGGCTGGCGAGTGTAAGCGGTCGTCGCCTTCTCCCGCTCTCAGCCTAAAGCCGGCCCACTTGCACAGACAAGAGATTCTCCTGATGCGTTCCTGAAACTCACAGGTGCACACGGTCAGGATTTGTTCCTGCTGCCTTTCTGACGCCCGCGAGTGTGCGCCACCCCCTCCGATCTCCAGTCGCCTGCCGAAGTCAGCGGGACATGTCCTGGATCGTCCGGCTCCGGTGGCCAAGATGGCTGGTATTCCTGCACTCCACGGGGATGTAACAAACAGAAAGACACTTCTCGGCAGGTCCCCACCCCCAGGGCACCACAAAGACAGCAGACTGAACCGCGAACCCTGGCTTCCTCTGAAAAAGACCTATTTACTTAGTCTGGAACTTCGGGCTGAAGGATAAGCATCAGGTTTTCCACGTGTCTAGAGGTTAAGGAGGGGCTGCTAGTCAAGCGAGCAGGGAGACGCTATCTTTGCGCACACCCTCGGCCTCCCTACAGCTTGACAAGGCCTTCAGAAAGGAGCTTATAGGGGCGCCTGGGTGGCTCAGTCGGTTAAGGGTCTGACTTCGGCTCCGGTCATGATCTCATGGTTCATGGGTTCGAGCCCCGCATCAGGCTCTGTGCTGACAGCTCAGAGCCTGGAGCCTGCTTCCATTCTGTGTCCTTCTCTCTCTTTCTGCCCCTCCTCCACTCTGCTTTCCCTCCTCCTTTCTCAAAAATAAGTAAACATTAAAAACTATTTAAAAGGTGCTACCTGAGGGTCTGGCTTCCAATCAGCCTGAAACGAGGTGCTAAATGAAAATACCCCCATCCACCCACCACTTGGAATACTGATAGGTCTTGGCACATCCTCGGCAACAAAGACATAACGAGAATAAATCGGGTATCCGAGGCAATCACAAACGTTTGAGAGACAATGAAGAGCTAGGACAAAGTTAAACATGAAGCTTCATCACCTGCACAAGGCCGTTCTCTCCTTTAAGACTGAGAAGCAGCTGCCTCCCCTAATACATAGCAACAAACCCAGAGAGTGAAACAGAATGAGGAAACAGAGAAATATGCTCCAAATGAAAAAACAAGACAAAACCTCAGAAGAAAGATCTGAATGATACAGTGATAAGTAACCTACCTGATAGAGAATCCAAAGTTATGGTCATAAAGACGTTCCCTGAACTGTGGAAGAGAATGGATGAACACGCCAAGAACTCCAACAAAGGCATAGAAAATATAAGAAAATACCAAACAGAAATCAGAGAGGTAAAAAATACAATAACTGAACCAAAAAAAAATATACTGAGGGCTTCAAGAGCAGACTGGAGTAAGCAGAAGAATGGGTCCATGAGCTGGAAGATAAAGGAATGGAACTCACCCAGACGAAGCAGAAAAGAGAAAAAGGAATTTTAAAAATTCCCACCTCAAGTGGAATAACACTTACATTATAAGGGAGTTAGAAAAAGAAAGAGAAAAAAGGGCATAAAACTTATTTGAAAAAAAAATAATGGCTGAAAATTTCCCTAATTTAAGGAAAGAAACAGACTCCAGATCCAGAATTTCCAGACAGTTCCAAATAAGATGAACCTGAAGAGATACACCCCAAGACACATTATAATTAAAATGTCAAAAATTAAAGATAGAAAATCTCAAAAGCAGGAAGAAAAAAGCAAGTTGTTACATACAAGGGAAGCCCCATAAAACTATCAGATTACTTGGCAAAACCCTGACAGGTCAGTGGCATGGCACATTCAAAGTGCTGAAAGAGGGGCGCCTGGGTGGCTCAGTTGGCTAAGTGGCTGACCTCCGCTCAGGTCACCATCTCCCAGTTCACGAGTTCGAGCCCTGCATCAGGCTCTGTGCTGACAGCTCAGAGCCTGGAGCCTGCTTCAGATTCAGTGTCTCATCTCTCGCTCTGCTTCTCCCCTGCTCACATTGTCTCTCTCTCTCTCATAAATAAAAATATAAATAAATAAAAACATTATTTTTTTAAATTGCACTGAAAGAAAAAAAACTTCCAATGAAAAATTCTCTACCCAAGAAGGTTGTTATTCAGAATCAAAAGAGAAAAAGAGTCTTCCAGACAAGCCAACGTTGAAGAAGCTCATCACTACTAAACCAGCCTTACAGGAGATGTTAAGGGGACTTCTTTAAGCTAAAAAGAAATGGCACTAATTAATAACAAGAAAACATAAAAAAGTAAAAGTCCCACTTCCTGGAAAGGGCTAATATTTAGTAAAATAGAGAATTAACCACTTATAAAGCTATTATGAAGGTTTAAAGACAAAAGTAGTCAAATTAACTAAAAATGCAATAAATATTATTTTTAATAATTTTTATTTTAGAGGAGGAGAGCAAGCACATGAGCGGAGGGAGGTGGGCAAAGAGAGTGGGGAGCAGAGGATCTGCAGTGGGCTCTGTGCTGACAGCAGAGAGCCTGATGCAGGGCTCAAACTCACAAACTTTGAGATCACGACCTGAGCGGAAGTCGGATGCTTAACTTACTGAGCCACCCAGGTGCCCCAAAACTACACTAATGTGATATGCTATATTAATAAATTAAAACATAAAAATCATATCATCTCAATAGATGCAGTAAAAGCATTTGACAAAATTCAATGTCCATGTATGATAAAAACTCTCAAAAGGTGGGATTGAGGGGACATATCACAACATAATGAGGGCCACGCACAACATATCATATTCATACTCAACGGTGAAAAGCTGAAAACTTTTCCTCTAAGATCAAGAACAAGACAACGATGTCTACTATCCCCACTTTTATTCAATAAAGTATTAGACATCTTAGCCACAGGAATCAGGCAAGAAAAATTTTAAAAAGGCATACAAATTGGAAAAGAAGAAGTTAAAATATCACTAGTCACAGATAACATGATACTATACACAAAATACCTTCAAGACTCTAGCCCCAAAAATACTGTTAGACCTAATAAATGAATTCAGTAAAGTTGCAAGATATGAAATTAGTATACAAAAATCTTGCATTTCTATATAATTATGACAAAATTTCACAAGGAGAAATTAAGAACAATCCCACTTACAATTGCATCAAAGAGAATAAAGTAGCTAGGAATAAATTAAACCAAGGGGGTGGAAGATCCGTACACTGAAATTTATAAGACACTGAAGAAAGAAACTGGAAATGCACAAATAAATGGAAAATTATTTCACGCTCATAGATTGAAAGACTTAATATTGTTAAAATGTCCATACTCCCCAAGGCAATCTACAGATTCAGTACAATTCCTATAAAATTACCAATGGCCTTTTTCACAGAACCTGAACAAATAATTATCAAATTTATGTGGACCCATAAAATATCCTTAATAGCCAAAACAATCTTGAGAAAAAGAAATAAAGCTGACGGTATCACACCCCATGATCTCAAACTATGTTACAAAGTGATAGTAATAACACACTATGGTATTGGCATAAAAACAGATACACAAATCAGGAGAATAGAATGCAGAGTCCACAAATAAACCCACACATACATGGTCAATTAATTTATGATAAAGGAACCAAGAATACACAATGAGGAAAGAACAGTCTCTTCAATAGATGGTGAAAACTGGAAAGCCACATGCAAAAAAAGAAAAAAGAAAAAAATTAAGAAGAAGAAAGGAAACCACCGGCCTACACTGTATGGAGAAATTAACTCAAAATGGATTAAAAATCTTAATATAAGACCTGAGACCATACAACTCCTAGAAAAAAACACAGGCGGTAAGCTCCTTGGCTTTTTTCTTAGCAATGTTTTTTGTATATGACTCCAAAGGCAAGGGAAACAAAAACAAAAGCAAATGACTGGGATGATACCAAACTAAAAAGCTACTTCACAGCAAAGGCAATCATCAACAAAATGAAAAGGCAGCCTATTGAATAGGAGAAAATATCTACAAATCACTAATCTAATAGGGGGCTAATATCCAAAATATATAAAGAACTCATACAACTCAATATAAAACAGCCTGCTTAAGAAATGGGGAGAGGATTTGAATAAACATTTTTCCGAAGAAGACCCATAGGTAGCCATCAGGCACATGAAAAGATGTTCAATATCACTAATTATCAGGGAATTGCAAATCAAAACCATAATGAGATATTACCTTACACTTGTCAGAATGGATATTATAAAATAAGACAAGAAATAACAAGTGTTATTAACAAGTGAGGATGTGGAGGAAAGGGAACCCTCACACACACACTGTCGGTGGGAATGTGTTTTGGTGAAGCCACTACGGAAAACAGCATGGAGGTTCCATGAAGAATAGAACTTGCATGTGATCCAGCAATTCCACTACTGGGTATCTATCGGAAGATAATGCAAACACTAATTTAAAAAGATATATGCATCCCCATGCTCGTTATAGCATTATTTCCAGCAGCCAAGATATGGAAACAACCTGTGTCCATCAATGGATGACTGCATAAAGACCATGTGATGTATGTACAACGGGATACCACTCGGCCATGAAAATAATGGAATCTTCCCATCTGCAACACCATGGATGGACCATAAATATTATGCTAAGTGAAGTAAGGCAGACTGAGAAAGACAAATACTGCATGATTTCCTTTACATGTAGAGTCTAAGAAACAAAACAAAACAAACAAGCAAACGACATAAAACAAAATCCGGGCTCATAAAAACAGAGAAGAGACTGGTGGTTGCCAGAGAGGAGGGGTGTGCGGGGGGAGCAAAATGGGTGAGGGGCATCAAGTAAATGCCGGGGACATAAACTGCAGCGTGGGGAACATATTTGGTAATGTCGGATTAACTAGGTGTGGTGAAAGATGCCAACTAGACTTACTGTGCTAGTCATTTCACAGTGTATCCCAATGCCGAATCGCTATGCTTGTACACCTGAAATGAATACAACATCTATACTGATTATACGGGGATTGAGGGGAGGGGGGAGAGGATTCGATATAGTCAGCTGGAGGACATGAAGAATTCGTCCTGAAAGGCAGCAGGGAGCTTAAAACGCAGGCTGATGGGGTCTGGAGCCACGACCCTTGACCACAGCTTCCAGGACGCTGGCTTCCGGCATACGGAAAGACGACCCGACGGAGCAGTCAGGGAGCTGTCCTCCGTAAGATTAACAATTTAAAAAGGGCTGAAATTAATTCCGTCTAACAGTGATGGGTGCAGACGTCTTATAAAGTAGGTTACAGGGTCAGCCAGCTTTCAGAAGCTTTACATTTTGGACTTTTTTTTTAATAGAAAGAGTAGAGTTAGGGTGACATACAGCTGAAAGCCCTAGTACATTCCATGTATGGGAGATGAGCACTTCTTGAGTCTGGTTCCTCACAATCATCTCCTCGTTTGTATAGCTGTGCCTGAGAAGGATAAATGGAGACCAAAGCCACCCTTACATCTCGCGTCTGTGTTCTGTCTGTACCCGCTAGATGTAGCCACTCTTCTGCCTTAGGCCTCTCTCCCAGCTTAGCCCCTGGAACCAGGTATTGAGAAGGAACAGGGAGATCACTTTCTGTATACTCATATCACGGTATTTCAGTATCGTCAAGTGACGTTGGTTCTGATTCTGGGAATGGATGAAAGAAGCTATGGGATGGCATCAAAAATTGGTGTAATTTATTTTTCAAATTAATTTCTTTTTCTCTAAAAGTGTTGTTTTTCAAAGTGATAATGACTTTGGAAACCCTGACACTTCTTTTTCTGATAATGCGGTGCCTATAGTCACACATCGTTAAGACATTTGATGCATTTTTAAAATACTGTGACTTTATTTAAAAAGAGTGAAAATGACTGACCTAGACAGGGATCATATTCATGACCTTGGCCTCAAGTCACTAAGCTCTAACCAACTACATTAACCGTAAATAGCACTGCCTTAAGATTGAAATAATTGTTAAAGAGTTAACAGTTATCGCTAACCAACCCAAAGCTGCTTTGGTAGCATCATTGTCAAAGGGTATTGTGGATCTTTAAATTAAAATAGGATTTGTTTTTCTAATTTCTGGAGAGAGAGCAAGTCAGGGAGAAGCGGAAAGGAGAGGTAGAGAGACACAGATAGAGAGAAGGCAGCTGGGAGAGGGAGAAGGAGAGGAAGCGACATGGAAACACACACACACACACACACACACACACACACACACACACACACACACACGGTAGACCTCGAACAATGGCTTTCCAACAGCCCTTTGCCCTTGTGGGAAAGTCTTCGAGCATAGGAATAGTCTCGTTCTCTGGATAAACCCTATACTCTTACCTCCAGGGGCTAGCGGTCTGGTCAGCATTGGTTTGCACACTACCCTTGTCCTGGGGGATTCTAGAGGAATTCGATCAGGCAGCAAACTGTACAGGTACATGAACACTGGGCAAAAACAGCTGCCAACTTCATTCAGGATGGAACTTTAACATGAAGGCACAAGGGCTGGGAGCACTTTGCTGCCCACTTTGGAGAGCAGTTAAGAAAAATGACTCCCCAGGACAGTGGCCAGCCAGGTGAAAACCTAAAACAATAAGACAGGTAGCTTATGGCACCTTTACTTTATCATACAAGTGCCTCTTAACCTCCCCTCCGCCCCACAGGGGCAGAGGCAGCTTGCAGTTTGGAATAAAAGACAATAAGGTGAGTATTCAGCTCTAACATAAAACCTTCCAGAAACAAATGCACACGCTCGTTCATCCAGGTTCAGCAAATATAGCAAATACCACTTTTATTGTTATAATTATTAATCTTTGCATTTAGAAAAGAAAATGAAGGAGAAAATATCTGGGCTTTAGAATGGCACAGATGATTTTGAAAAAGAGAAATGTAATTTTCATAAGGAGGTCCAGTTTTCATATTTTTCGAACCTAAATTAAGTAACACTCTAATATAAAATAGGTGTTTGGCATTAAGGTGCTGGCCAAAATTCATCTGTCTATGAGCTTGTTGCCAGATTGGACAAAATAATGCCAGAAGATATTTCTCTCCACCATTCATACTGGCAAGAATGACTTCAACAAAGTACCCAACATCCAAAGAACATTAAAAAATTGTTTTTTAATTTATTTATCCATCTTGAGAGAGAGAGAGAGAGAGGCAGAGAGAGAATCCCAAGCAGGCTCTGCACTGACATGCTGAGCCTGACGTGGAACTCGAACTCACAAACTGTGAGATCATGACCTAAGCTGAAATCAAGAGTTGGGATGCTTAACTGACTGAGCCACCCAGGAGCCCCACCCCAATCATTTTTATAACGCAGGACAGGGTTACTTATGAAGTCCATGCATCAACCTATTCATAGTGCTTCTTCTGTGTCAAGTTCTTAACTTCCTTTTGCTTTTCTGTCTCAGTACAAGGATATAAGAAATTTATACTGTGGCTTATACTATGGCTTAAGAGAATACTGGTTCACAGTTCAGCGAAGATGCTGCTGACAAGGGGAGTCCGATGCAGCTCTGCGGGGCATCTCAGGTATCCCACGCTTGCATGGACCTACTACCACGGGACCCAATGATGAAAGAAGGGCACATTGGAGTCTGGACCAAAAGCTGTCTGAAAGGGAACAACAGGGCACTGGCTGAAGCAGCCATGGTTGAGATTCTAGGTGTCTTCAGACCATCAGAAATGATCAGAGTATTCTGTCACGAGCTCCACTTCTCCTTCTGGCCTGGGGTGCCCTTAAAGCAAGAGGCAGCTGTAATTTCTGCCCGAGAGAAGGAACAACAAGCTGACTGTCAACCAAGACTCCGGTTAAGTGGTAGGTGACGTGCTTATCAGGTGACACAGCCAGAGACTAACCTGACCATCTTACTGAGTTGTAAATGGTTTCCATGGGAAGACATGCACCTTTATTTACCCACTGGCACCAAAGCACCACTACTAGTCCCAGAGGCAAAGGTGTTATGCATTTAGCTGTGGGTTTTTACCACGAAGCTTGAATCTTGGGAGAAGTAAAAGATTGCCAAAGCCTGCTTTGTTGTCTCACACGCCTCGTGAGCAGACACACACAAATGCAGAACAGTATTCTTCTCTTGAGCTGCTCAAATTTCATGGAAGCCCACTAAACTGGCATCCAAACTTAATACTTATACAATGCACACCATCAAGAAATTAATGACTAAGCCAATACTAGTAAGAATTAATTCCTCTTTCTTTCTGCCTCGGAGGGAATAAAATTACCCCTTCTATGTTGTCCTAAATTCATGATGGCCAGACGGTCAAATAGAGCACCTAGTTGCCCCAACCCAAACACAGAGAGCTAGGAGACAAATGAGACAGGCTCTTAAAAAAAAAATCCATTTCCATGCACCTTTTTCAAACCTGTCCTAACACCATGAATGGTTTTCAACCCTGTCCTAAGAAAGTGAGCTATTAAGAAATTAGATTTTGTTTTGTTCTGTTTTGCCTGAGCTTTGTGAGATTTCTTTCAGGTGGTTTGGGTTTTTTGTTGTTGATGATGTTTTATGTTTTTTTGTTTTGTCTTATTTTGTTTTGCATTGTTTTTTTTAATGCAGCTGTAACATGAAATGCAGGGACTTTCAAAATTGCGATTTTATTAACAAACGGAAGACAATCTTTTTTCAACAGGGCTTTACAAAATATTCCATCAGCAGAAGTGTGAGGTAGGTCGGAGAGACTAACTTTTCGAAGGTATTAAATTAAAGATGTTGAATTAAGTTAAATGCCCCACATTGAATTGACATTTCCCCCTTTTTAATGCAAGCTAAGATTGATGAAAAATACCACTTATCTACATTAAGGGTCAAAATCTCTAGCAAAAGGAGCTTCTGGTTCAACACGTGAGAGCAGAGCCAGTCTTCCATAATCCCGGGACCAGGACGCGGATCACATTCTGATGATCCAATTAATGGCGGGATACTTTGCAATCACCCAGCAAGCAAGGCCCCTAACAGATTGTGGGGCTGTAACATCAATTTCTTAAGTGCATTTAAAGGATTACAAATGTTAGTCCTGGCTTGAGATTGAAACACCTATTGAGGTGCTCTGAACCACATTACTGTAATTGGGTACCTGAATTAATGCCATTTCTTCTGATGGGTGAGTTGAATATATTGGAATTAAGAGTTCTTTTTGCTGTATTTCACTTTCTCTTCCTTCTTCCTTCCTTCCTTCCTTCCTTCCTTCCTTCCTTCCTTCCTTCCTTCCTCCCCCCCTCCCTTCCTTCCTTCCCACTTTTTTTTTGTTTGTTTCCTTGGAACATAAATCTGAATTGAAATACCTCTCTTTTAATCCAGATAGCTTTAATTACAGCCCTCAGAATCCCAGTATTGTCCTAACTTTACCTCGCTCATTGGATGCATTCTCCTTTGGGTTGTTATCTTAATACGCACTGCTTAGGAGATGAAAATCAATTCCTTTCTCAATGAAACTAAGGGGAGGGGAAAAGAAAGAGGAAAAACCCTTCCAGCCAGATGAACCTATAAACACAGAGGAAAGTACCTGAAATGCATCACAGGCTGAGGAGCTCAGAACCAGGTCCTCCCTAAAATTTTTATTCTTTCTGAGGTCGGGTCAAGTACAAGTTCTGATGAGGGGGTACCTGAAAGCCTGGGCCTTGTCTGGATATTTTAAGCTGGAAAGTAAGTATCTCTACTCCCCTTCCCACCAAAAGGGGAAAGCACATGATATCCCTCCCCTGCTCCCCACCTCCCAGTGTTTGTTTAAGGTAAAATGAATAAAATCTAAACTCCACACCTTCTCCTACAAGGTCTGACATGCTCCATCTTGCTCGGTTCTGAGAGCACAGCCTGCTGCTATCCAACCTCTGCCTGGAAACCCGCCTCCTCGGTCTTCTAGCTGCCGCCCAGACGCACCAGGCTCCTCCTCCGCTGAAGCCTCTGCTCGGGCACGCTGCTCTGAACCCTTGCCCTAGCTCCTTTCGGGTTTCTACTCACAGACAAACTTACAGGTTGTTCACGGACTCTGCTACAACCAACACCCAGGTACCCCATCCTGCTCAAGACACGCGCTCTCTCCTAGAGTTCTTCATGCGCTCGTGTGTGCGCATGCTCCCTCAAACAGTAATCTGTACACCACACGTACACACACACACCTCCTTACAAGCAGGGGCTTTGTTTTCTGGTTCACTATTATAACCCAAGAGACCAAAACAGTATCTGGAACAATGGAAACATGTGCTTAGTTGAAAGCGACTAAATGTTTGCACGGTGGATTCTGCCTCATTATTCCGGTCTCAGATCAAATGTTTTTTCCACCAAGAACCCCCAGATGACCCTCATATAAACTCGCACTTTCCCAACCCGCCCTCCAAAGTCACTAATTTATTCTATCCTCTTCCTACCTTGACTTACCACTTACCAGTGCCTGAAATATGTATCTATTTCCCCACGCTGTTACTCAACTTCCATTAAGGCAGAAAAATGTTTGTCTGTTCTGTTTACCTCAGTGTCTTTAGTGCTAAGAATAGCCCTTGGCATAGAGATGGGCTAAAATTATTTGCGAAATGTGAACACATCTAATTCAACCAAAGATCGTCAAACACACAAGAGCCTTTATCAGAACAGGGTTGTGGATGACATGCAGTTTCGCCACCTAATTTTTCTAGTGACACAGGAAAGAATCTATATAACATAAGGATAACATTTAAATGGTATCAATGATTCTCCCTCCTGTAGAAACACAAAGCTGGTCACGGTAGCTGTCATCTGCTTTTGTGGGAGACATAGAAGAGCCGGAAACAAACGTGGGACAGGGCGAAGCCAGGTCTGGGCAAAGCTGGGGAGTCGATGATGCCTGAGAGAATAGCCTCCCCGCCTCCCCCATCCTGCGCCCTAG
Organism: Paguma larvata; assembly: GCA_030068075.1. Classification (NCBI taxonomy): domain Eukaryota; kingdom Metazoa; phylum Chordata; class Mammalia; order Carnivora; family Viverridae; genus Paguma; species Paguma larvata. Next base: position 43,746,511 of record CM057840.1, read on the forward strand.
CCTTGCTGGTAAGCTGTCTCGTTCCCCTAATTCCGCCTCAGTGCAGCCATGGACCCTTCCCAGAACCTGACTCAGTTTTCCTCTCCCCACCAAAACACTCCAACTCTGGAACTTTCTGACTCATCCGTGTCCTTAATCCAAAATTTCCCAGTTCAGGTATGTGCACTCTCCCAAGTCTCTACTCTTAGATTTCAGCTAATCTGATAAACCTCTGGTTCTATAAAGCAACAGCCGAGTTAGTAGTGAACACGACCTCAGTCTCCCTGAGAAGGGACGTGCTCTCTGCCCAGAGCACCTCTGCTCCACCTCCCCTCGGAAGGCAGGGAAAGGCAAAGGCTCTCCCTCCCATTGTTCAAAGGAAGAAAAGTCTGCACAAGTTTTCCCAAGACCTCTTCTCTTCCTTTCATTTTCTTTCCACCATACCTATTTAAACTCTCTCTTTTTTCTGACAATAAAAGTAATTAAAAGAAAACATACAATAGAAAATTTAGTAGTTAAAAAAAAGAGAATGAAAACTATCCATAATTCTACCATCCCTAAATAACTATTTTGTTTCCAATGAGTCTGTTCTTTCCGGACCTCTTTGTATAGTTAATATCTTACTCTACACACAATTTTCAAATCTGCTTTTTCCCACTTCCTGTAGTATGAAAACATTTCCATGTCTTTAAAAATTCTTGATAAATAGGGGAGCCTGGGTGGCTCAGTCGGTTAAGCGTCGAACTCTGGCTCAGGTCATGATCTCAGGGAGTGTGAGTCTGAGCCCCACAATGGGCTCCACGCTGACAGCACAAAGCCTGCTTGGGATTCTCTCTCTCTCCCTCTCCCTGTCCCTCCCTCACTCCTACACATTCTTTCCCTCTCTCTCAAAATAAATACATAAACTTAAAAAAATAAATGAAATGTCTCCTTTTAAAAAAGTTCTTGATAAATATTTTGGGCAGGACAGGACATTTTGTTAGAGATGTATTGTCAGTTAGTTAACAATGTTCTATAATAAATTATGTTTCTACTTCTTTTTTAAATTTCTATTTCTAAACACAGAAACAATAAAGCTAGGTCTCTATCTAGAGGGGTTAGCAAACTTTCTTTTTAAGTGCAGACAGTCAACATTTTAGATTTTTCACATTATATGGTTTCTCTTTTTTTTTAATGTTTTTTTATTTATTTTTGAGAGAGACAGACAGACAGACAGAGCATGAGCAGGGGAGGGGCACAGACAGAAGAGGGAGACACAGAATCTGAAACAGGCTCCAGGCTCTGAGCTATCAGCACAGAGCCCGATGTGGGGCTCGAACTCAGGAACAGCGAGATCATGACCTGAGCCGAAGTCGGACGCTTTACCAACTGAGCCACCCAGGCGCCCCTCAAGTTGTATGGTTTCTGTCTCTACTCGATTACGCCACAGTTGCAGACAATATGTAGATAAATGGCTGTGACTGTATTCCAATAAAACTTTATTTACAAAAACAGGCATTGGACAGAATTTGGTCCCAAGGTAGTAGTTGGCTGCCCTGACCCCAGATTTAGATTTTTGATTACTTTCTCAAGATGTGTGAAAATAGAATAATTGACCCAAAGGCTGTCCGCATTTGTAACCGATATTTGACATACAATTGTGATCTCCAGTGTGGTTGTTTGCTCAATTTTTCACAATAACAAAATCATTTACTTAGTAATTTATGGGAGCCCTGACCCAATTAACATTCCTCGAAACAGATAGAAACTGAGGTCCAAGGTAAGGCCCAGCCTGGATCTTCAGTTTCATTTGACATTGCCCTTGAACAATTTTCTTCAAAGACTCATCTTTTTCAACTGATTCAGTTGCAGAAAGCAAGTTTCTGGGGTCCTGCTACCGTGCAGTCACCGAACCAAAAAAAGACACAGTTGCTTGAATTCTCAGGGCCTTGATAACTCCATATTCCTTCCAGGTAAATATTTCAATGGCCATCAGCAGCAGGGGGATCACAATTTTCACGTTTGAAAATGAGCAAGACAAAAGTGTTGTTAATCACATATTACGATTATTGCTGAGGCCACAAAGCTGAGTTGACAACACCAGTTACAGTGCATCAAGGCCTCCATGCGTAATTCCTGTTACCAGAAAACTATATTATTGAAGTTTGAGAATGTATGAGGGTACAAAGATCTTCTATCTAAAGTTTTCAAGTCATGTTCAGTATTTTTGCTATAAATCTACCTTAACATGGCATTGTGTTCCAATTTTCATTTACTTAATAAACCATACCGGGATGGAGAGCCCATTTGCTATTTATTTTTATTCTCAGCAGAGAAGGAATCTCAATAAATGCCTCAAGGGAGCCCAAAGGGAACCATGATGGAACTGGAGTGGAACGGAAAGGGATACATTTTAATTCCTAAAATGACTTTCTTCAGGCGACTATGAGCAGCCTTTAAATTTTTTTTTTTTTTTTTTTTTTTGCATTCTGTCATGTTTGCTTGTTAATTGTACAAACACACCCCCTTCCCCCACAATCAATACAGGGCTGGAATGGATCTCTGTGTTTTTTTTTTTAATTTTTTAACGTTTATTTATTTTTGAGAGACCTAGAGACAGAGTACGAGCAGGGGAAGGGCAGAGAGAGAGGGAGACACAGAATCTGAAGAAGAAGGCTCCAGGCTCTGAGCCGTCAGCACAGAGCCCGACGCGGGGCTCGAACTCACAGACCAGCGAGATCATGACCCGAGCCGAAGTCGACCACTCAACCAACTGAGCCACCCAGGTGCCTCTGGAATGGATCTCGAGTCTTTTCAGTTGAGGCTTCTGTGTCAGTAGAGTGGTTTCCATTATTCTTCAGTGTGTCGTCTCTAAGTTGGCTCTGTGATTCTCCTCTGCTACAAAGTGATTCTCAGCCCTGGGGAAGCCTGCATTTCATTCATGGGCTCTTCTCATAACGTCCCAACTGTCTGACCCACTGAAGGGTACCTACACAGACACGGAGTATCAGTTGACAGGAGACACTGTGGCAGTGGCTTTGCCCTCTAAAGCTCTAAAATACAATGGTACACTTGGTGACAGCTCCATTTTTGCCTCCTTTGGCAGCTATTTTTTTTTTTTAATACGAATAAATGCTGTTGCAATGTTTAGCCTACGGAAGTATTTCTCGACCTTAGCACTACTGACGTTCGGGGCCAGATAATTCATTACTGTAGGGCTGCCTGTGCACCGTAGGCTGTTTAGCAAAACATCCTTGACTTCTAGTCACTAAGTACCAGTGGTGGTCATCCAGTTGTGACAATCAAAAATGTCTACAGACATGGTCAAATGTCCCCTGGAAGGCAAAATGACCCCAACTGAGAACCACTGGATTCGAGGGACATAGAATGGACATAGAACCCAAAGGCAGAAGAGTGTGTGCAACCCTACCATCCTCTGTGCAGATATGGTTCTGGGATGCGGAGGGCAATAAAGCCCGCGGGAGCCACCATGAGCACTGAGCCCTCCATGGACGCGTGAACTGTTCCTCTACCTGCAGCTCGGAGTAGCTGCCTTGTGTTCAGCAGGCATTACAAAACTAGATATGAGTTTCTCGGGTTTTTTTTTTTTTTGACTCATTAGATCGCCCTGCTTAAAATGATTTACACACAGATAATTAAACTTAAGCCCTAAGGACTAGTTAACTGTTTAGCAGTGTATACATTTCATATAACCATTTCCATACATCTAGTTTTAAATTCATTAACAAAAATTAATAGCTACCCGGCGCTCTCCGTTGCACAGCATGTTGCTATGGTGTGCTTGCTAAATTACCCCTTTCTATCACTCCTCCCGCGATCTCCTCGACAGTTAAACTTTGCTGGGCTGGAAATGTTGCCCACCAATTTGCAACAAAGCTCATATTTACTATATTTAGTGAGAATCATTGACTGAACTTCAAAAAATATTTGTCTCTGCTTGGCGTGCCTCTGGAACACTCCATCAGCTTTAGGAGAACAGGACACGTGTTTTTTTCATGCTGAGAAAAATTAGCGAGAGGCATTTAATAGGCAACGCTAGCTTTGAATATGCATTAGAAATATATTTTTTACTAATACATCTTTCATCTTAAAGTCCCCTAAACGCACCCAAGTATCTTGTATTTTTTCCTCTTGGCATATTTTATGAGGATAAAATGCCTTTCTGTTATGAATTACCTGTGACCCATAATTACCTCTTCATTCCTGAATACCAATATATCAAGAAAAATTAGAGAGTCGATCTCTTTTCTTTAAACTTATTGTCATATTTATGCACACTTTAGGATTTGGGATAATTAAAAATATTTTTTATTAAAAATAATCTCTGTACTCTGCTTCAATCATATTCGCCAATATTTACAGTGTTCACCTCCGGTCTGAAAGAGAGTCAGGGTGAACTAATTCATTGTTTACACTCAGAATCCTCGGTGGCCCGATGCCATGAAGGTAGTACAAAGCACTGTATCTTTCGTTCTTAGTACTTATCTTAATCTTAATAACTAGCCAGACAAGTGACTCCAGAGTCTGGGGCTTATCAGCTGGAATTCGTCACATGAACCCAACGGAAGACAAGCAATGCATTATATAACAATGCTATATACAAATCTTTATCTTTTGATAGTTAAAGGTATGCATTTAAAAGCCTATATGAGACTTTCATTTATATCTTTATTTTCCTTTTGCTGAATTCAAATTCCACTTGTTCGTATTAAATTGGATAACAAATGAACAGAAATTCTCTTGCTGGGCATTATCTGCAAACACAGTTTACTCCCGAGAGATCGGAAGGATTCTTCCTGCTTCAATTCATTCAGCGTCGGCTATCGGGGACCATCTGCTTTAAAAACTTGCCGTGATAGTGACTGTTGGGGAAGCGGATTAATGAGAAAATAAAAAGGCCCATGTTCCTCGAATGTGAACGAATGTCAACTGCTCTCGTCGAACTTTCAGGGTTCTCTCTCAGAAGGCGGTCTGGATTCCTTCTGTAGAGCTTGCACAAACAATAGTAGTATCACACTATGCACTCTGGTCTTCCCAGACCATGGCCTGGGTTAAAAATAGGGCCTAACTCTTAACTGGATACACTGAAGGTATCTCCTTTAGCAGCAAGAAATTTCTGACATTTCTTTCTGGGTGGATGAGTTCATTCTATTTCTAATTATATCTCCAAATTTTCAGTCTAAAGCAGGGGAGAATCTGAGAAGTGTAATTGACTTTATTTTGCATCCTTCTACAAGAGAAGACTTACTTATCAGTTTTACAGAATATTTTATTAGGTCTATAACAAGCCAAATACACTTCCTGAGATTTCAAATATACACGCGATTTGAAAATTTAGATGGCCAAGTGATCAGTGTCTTCCACTTGAATGTTCTTTAAAATTATTCTCATTCAATTTTTTTTTTCAAAGGCAACGAATTGTAAAAAATTTGTGAAATGCAGCTGGGTTTCACTCTTTACCTATTATTATCGATCTAAATCTAATCATTTAGATTTAGATTTAGATTAAGGTATCATTTCTGATAAATGATATTATTACCTGTCCTCTTTTCCAGAAGAAACCATGAATTCATTAGTTGTTTTAGAAATTTTTGGTGTTAAGAACGTATTACTTTTGCTGGGAATGCGATTAAGTTCATTAACATTTGCATCCTTAAAAAAAAAATGTTGCTACCCAACCCTCCAGATACAGTTTCAAAACAAAGATCTCATCTAGAAATTGTACCATGTCTGGAAACACGGTAAGAAGGAGATACTGCGATCAAATGCATAGTCGTGTATCTTTCGTCTGATAATTATATAATTTGCTGGGTTCCTGTTTCCTTTATAACAATAATCAAAAGTATATTCACCTGACATTTCAATATATGCAAAATTAAATGTAGCAATGTTGAATACGAAGAGTATATTATATATCATTTTCCCCAGGAATTAAACCCTTCCTGTAATCTGTATAAGTGGCCTGGTCTTTTTCAAAATGGGAATGAGAAAGATTGATGGTACTGATTATAGATTTCATAGTTCTCACTGAATTTACTGATCAAGAGATTATCAAGAAAGAGGGTCAAAAAGATCTATAGAAATATCACTATACATAATATTTACAGTGCTTAATATTTAAGTGCTTAAACAATATCTCTGTTTCTTATCGAGCCTATAATTTGAAGTGCTGATGAATGTTTTCTGCTATCCTGGGGAAGTGGCTTTCTAGAAATTTGTGTTAAACATTTAAAAAAAAACTGTGGTAGAGGTGCCTGTGTTTAGATGTATAGTTTACTTACCTAATACGATATATGTAAAAGTCCCTACCAACATGATAGTTTGCTTTTACTGAATGCACTTTATACTTGTTCACATATGGTGATAAAAAATATTTGTCTAGAGTCTTCTTGGAATTCCTGGCAGGACCAGATGGAAGGTTAAAGAGCTAGCCTAATCGGAAAGGTAATTTTTTATAAGGAAGGAATAAATATACTCTGAGCGCACCCACTCATCACCAAAAGCTTCTCGCTCTGAGTCAGTGTGACCCCCTAAGCCAATAAGATGCACCTTCTGTTCTCCTGTTTTAGCATCGAAATCAGCTTTGAAAGACAGCAAGTTAGCAGAGAACCACTGCTGCCTGTCCATTTGCAGAAGCACACACCTCCCACTGCTCGTATTAAAGGTCCTTTTATTTTTCTTGAATATTATAGAAATAAAGGAACACTGGCATTTAGGAGGGGTAAAACAACTGATTTCGACTTTACGGAATAAAGAAGTATAAAGAATCACTGAATGGAACAGCCAAAAGGACAGGACCCAAACCTTTGACAAAGGGACCTCAGAAAGAACCGTAAGGAAGACCAGTGATCAAGAAAGATCTAGACAAACCTATTGCTGCTGAGAAATTTACCAGATAAATCAATAAAGATTCAAAGCGGAGAGGAAAAGCAAGTGTCTCAAAAGGTTTTTGCTTATTCCTGGTTTACTTGAGACTAAGAAATATTCCTTTAAAATTATGTGTAGACTGAGTCTTCACCTTTGAAATTAATTAGTCACCAGCTTTAATGAGTTAGTGGTAAATGCTGGCCTCTTCCTAGATACTGTGGCTGTATGCGTGGCTCTTGGCACTGTCTCTTACAAGAGTGTTAATAAAGAACCGGTATTAGTTAATCAAGATAATGAGCACAGCAATGGTGAGCAGGACACTGCATAGGAAATTCCTTGGAGAAGAAACCATGATACACGGATTAGCAATTAAAACATAAATAAGATCAGAGTTCTGATAGAATTGTGAAAAAGAGCTCTCTTGTCTTCTAAGTATTTTATGGTTTATAAAATGTATTTTGACAGTTTAACAAATCTTATGGTCCATTTGCACGATGATATTATAAACTCTTGGAAGGCAAGAAATGTTTTTTTACTATCTTGTTGAATATCAAACACAAATGAGCATAGGTAAGCAGCACATATAGATAATAGTCGCACTAAGTTTTGAATAAAATTGGGCCTACGGGACTCTTGAAAAAAAAAACAAAAACAGAATTTTAATTAAGAAATTGAGGCCCTAAATAGCTGAGAATATAACCCAAGTTCGGGAAGTCTGGCATCCAAGATGGGGCTCATTCAGCTCTGTCCCCTAAGTTCCCTCCGGAGTTGTTTCTGGATAAAGATTTATTTGGTCTACTGCACAGAAACATAGTTAAGGCCTTCTGACCACGGCCCTATGCACTATTTTAGGTCCTAGGAGACGGTGTGCACCAGGCAGTACTCACCCATTCCACATAGTTTCTGTAAATGAGATTTTTATAGAAGTGCCTTTAGCCTTCGATAGCTAAATCTATTAGAACACCGGTTCTTTGCAACCAATTTTCAAACTTCGTAGCAGTCTACATCTTAACCAAGGACACAAACATACATGAGAAATGTTTGTGCCCTGACAAGTATAAAATACTATGCTAAAGAACTGAACAAAGCCAAAGGCGAAAATAACCAAACTTCTCCTGTGGAGCATTGAGTGGCGGCCAATTGGCTGTCTGGTATCGAAGGGAAATGAGAAGGCTTCATTTTCAGGACGGATCCGATGCCTTTCTCCACACCCTCTTTACACTCTGCCGGTTAGCCTCCAAACATCCAGGGGAGATCATGTCACCCCCAACCTCCAGAACGGTCAGTGGTACAGGTTCCTACATAATAAATAACCCCAAATTCTTTCGTGTGATATTTGAGATCTTTCCTATTTTGTCCTCGATTCGGGGTTGTATTTGGCAAGCCCTCTCGGTTTATAAACACACTTCGGCTTCAGCTCCGTTTTTCTCTATTTCCCATACCTCCTGGTCTTTATTCTACATTCCCAGAACCATAAACACCCCCCCCCACACACACTCACTTATCTCTCCCTCCTCTCCCCGCGACCACCGATGTATGCCCCCATCCTGTTACCTTCCTTTCTAAGTACCGCTGAACCAGTTACTCCTCCAACAGGCTGTTCCCTGTCCCCCGAGGCCCAGTGAAACTGTTCCTGGGAACTTCCCTAGTGCATTCCTTGGATGCAAATCTTTTTAACTTTCCTACTTTTCTTTTTTTTTTAATGTTTATTTAATTTTGAGAGAGAGAGAGAGAGAGAGAGAAAGTACACTGGGGGGTGGGGGAAGAGTGAGAGGGAGAGAAAGAGAATCACAAGCAGGCTCCATGCTGTCAGGTCAGAGGGATACTTGGGGTTCCAGGTGGGGCTCGAACTCACAAACTCTGAGACAATGACCTGAGCCAAAATCAAGAGTAGGACGCTTAACTGACTGAGCCACCCAGGCGCCCCTATCTTTCCTACTTTTCAAGCACTTCATGAAAATTCCTTGATGGAATCAAGTGATTCAGCTATGGACCTCTCTTTTCATGAGACACATTTTTTTTTATGATTTACATTTTTAAAGTCATTTGTAGCTTGTAGAACATCTGTGGCTTCTATTAAATCGGAAACAATGTGATAATCCTGCTACGGAGGATAATGTCATCAAGGACTTTGTGGAGAAGTGTAATCTCCTTGAAGACCAGGGAGCTGTCTTACCCCTCTGAGCATCTAAGGAATTGTCTGGGCATAAGTGGGTACTCAATAAATTTTGTTTATTCAAATAAATTTATTTGACTGCCCAGTGTAAGAGTCCTCAACTTTTCACGTTCATGACTCAGAGCAGGAGAAATGGCAGTGTCCATATGGAACTGAACACTGCCACCTCTGGCTGTCTAGTAGCTGCGGTCAATGGATACCGGAAGTGGCAAGTCTCATTGCTCAATGCTCTATAAATGTCTTGTCCTCTGAAAACATCCGTGTGCCAACAAAAACATCCTCGCTGGAGAGTCTGCCAGGTTAGCTCTCTGGGGGTAATGTCGGGTTCCATTTTGGAAGAATTCGTCCTGCATGTATTTTCATCCTGAGGAACAAGGGCAATACGCTTTTTCAAAAATTTCCTGGTAGGGGGGAGGGGTCTCTGGGTGGCTCAGTCCGATAAGCATCCAGCTCTTGGTTTCAGCTTAGGTCATGATCTCAGGGTTCATGAGTTTACGCCCCACACTGGGCTCTGGGCTAACAGTGCTTGAGATTCTCTCTCTCCCTTCTCTCTCTCTCTCTCTCTCTCTCTCTCTCTCTCTCTCTCTCTCTCTGTTCCTCCCCTGCTTGTGCTCTTGCTCTCTCTCTGAAATAAATAAAGAAACTTAAAAAAGAAATTTCTTGGGGGACACCTGGGTGGCTCAGTCGGTTAAGCATCCGACTTCAGCTCAGGTCATGATCTCGGGGTCCGTGAGTTTGAGCCCTGCGTGGGGCTCTGTGCTGACAGCTCAGAGCCTAGAGTCTGCTTCACATTCTGTATCTCCCTCTCTCTCTGCACCTCTTCCACTCATGCTCCATCTCTCTCTGTCTCTCAAAAATAAATGAATGCTAAAAAGAACCTGTTGAGACCCATTGGCAACTGACATAATATTTGGGTTTGATATTCTACAGCAACAACAAAACACCTCTGTTAAAGTTGGCTTGAACAATAACAGGGCTTAGAGACAAAACCAGGATCCTGACAACAGCATCTAAGGAACAACAAACAGTTGCCCTGTCTTTAGCCTAAAGTTGCTGCGGATATTATGACAGCTGACTTGAATGCTTATTTGGTGTCAGACGCTGCTTTCTGTGAATTATCTCATTTAATTCTTAGAAACACCTCTGTGGCTATCATTACTTCTCTATTTTACACATGAGAAAAGTCAAACTCTGAACAATTAAGAAAACTGCAAAATGACAAAGGAAGTTAAAGCTGTGACCTGCTGACGTGGAAAACGAAACGCTTCTTCAACTCACTATGGACGTTGATAAAGCCAAAGGGCAACAAGTCTGAAGATGAGGCACGGAGACAGTTGCCCACTGGGCGACACATCTGCACTCAATCCACCCAATCAATCGTCCCTGCCTGCCCACCTGCCCACTCACAAATACACTGAAACACCTAGGAGCCAACCAGAGAGGCCCAGCTGCAAAGAGGATTCGCTGATGCACCTGCAGAACACGCCTCACGCCTCACGGCAGTTGTCAACTTGCAAAACCAGTTGAGCAAAGGAGTCCCCCCACAGGACTGTGAGAGCACACAACTTCCCTTCCCCTCTTCCCTCTCTCATTCCCTCTCATGTTTATGGACTTCCTTTCTTTTCACAGGAAGGCCATGGTGCTGAATAATGACGAGGTGCTTCCTTCAACCTGGCACAGTCATAGCCTGATAGTTTCAGCCAGCTCGGAACTCTTCAAATATCGTCTTTTTATTATTATCAAAAGAGGTGACCTACTACCTGGGGCACTGTGTTGACACCTATGGATACCAAAGAAAGCAAAGTATTTCAATTTTCTTCTTCTTTCCACTCCCTCTGTCTCCCCTGGGATTATAACTCAGTTGCTTTGCTTCTTATAAAAAAAAAATTCTGTGAAAAGAAAATATAGAGTTGAGTTGATACACAGTGTGTTGAGCAAAACGAGAAATGGATGAATAGATCTCCAACTGACATAAAGGGAAATGTTCTCGGAAGCCTGTTCTTAATTTTTCCCATATAGATACTACTATTGTTTAAATCTCTCTCTCTCTCTCTCTCCCTCTCTCTCTCTCTCTCTCTCTCTCTTGCACACACACACACAAACACACAGACACACACACACACACACACACGCACGCCCCAGAAGCCTTTTGAAAGTGAAGACACAGATCTTGACTTTGACCTGTAATTGCTTTTGGACCAAGTCCATCTCTGACATCAAAACAGTGTATGTCACACCAGGTCTGGGTTAAAGCAAACCACAAAATAGCGGCTTATTTAAAAATCAGATTCACTCCTTGTTGAAAGTCGTGATATTTGAAGCACACACAAGTAAAACTAATTTAACCTTTGGAAAGTTCTCTCTGGAGAGAAGAGTCAAAATCCCTTTATAAGATTTTTAAGCACTGCAATTATTGACAAGGAGTATATTGCTTCAGTTTTCTCTGATCAGGAAGAGAAAAAAAAGAGAAAAACCCACAAGAGACATCAGCAGCTGTCAGGCTGTTTTCCAACTGCAAAGAGGTAGTTTACAGTAGGCTTGTACCAGTCTCTTAAGACCCAGTTAAGAAGTCTTTTTAAAATGCCTTAAAAAGCCAACTCATACATTAATCAACTTGAGCCCTCATCCATACTTACTGCAATACATCAATTACTATGTCTTCTTTTTTTTTAATAAATTCTGGTTGACAGCAGACACCTTATTAAGGCCCACTAAAATGATACAATAAGTAGAAGGCTATTAATATTGCTCTTTTTTCTCCCTGCTATTGTCTTGCTGCACTGGTCTGCAAACAAATTCAGGCTGCATTACAATTAATGCCAGTGGAACTCCTTCTAACGACTTCCAGCTTGCTAATTTTTTACGCTAATAATAAAAAAAAGCCATTGCTATGCAAGAAGGACCCCCTTTTATCACGCGAGCATAGCACACCAGAGAATGTCTGCTATTGTTCACATGAAAGACCATTAAACCCTGGAACATCAAACCTAAAAATGACAATCTGCTAACCAGCACCGGGCATTGCTCGATGCTTCCCCCTGTTTTCTGAACTGATAGAAAACAATTCTCTACAGACGTTTCTTTCCTGTTCTCCCTTAACCACCCTTTGGGGGAAAAAAAAAGTTAAAAAATACCCTTTGCAGATTTATGCGTCTCTGCTTAGAATTTATTAACTGTCTAGGGCCAATCTCAGACAGCACTCCCATGCCTGCAGGTTTCAATTCCGGACACAGAAAAGGAAGGCACCAACATCACCCACATAGTATCACATTTAAAAATAAACATGAAAGGTGCTCTTCAAAAATGCATGCACTACACAAGTCTAGAAGCAGAAAGGAAAATTTAATTCTGCAACTCTGTATCTCATCATCTCTGGGGACCAGGCTGGAGTCACAAGGCCTTCCGTGGGGTCCAGGCGCTAATTTTCAACAAAGGCAGAACTGAAAAACTTCTCCCTTCATTCTTAGCAATGCGACGGCTCGTTCGCCAATCTGTGCCCATTTACTGGAAAGACACCGCTCCTCTGGGTTTTAGTCAGAACATACAGAATATAAATACGCCCACTGAAAAGTTCACTAATTTTCTGAAAGCATTTTTTTTTTTCAAATTTTGATTGACGTTGTGCCTGTAATATAAAAAGAACTGGATATAAGTCAGAAATCCTGAACGGCAACCTCGGTTCCACCACTGGCTAATCTGGGGCCTTGACCAAATCTTCCAACATCTCTGAGTCTCAGTTTCTCCTTTTGTAAAATAAGGAGAAAAGACGGCTCTTTCTTGAAGCAGGACTGTAAAGATGAAGAAGATAGATATGAAAACTGAATCACTATACCTTGTAATTAAAGATAAATAATTAAGGGGCACCTGGGTGGTTCAGTTGGTTAAGCGTCGGACTTCGGCTCAGGTCATGATCTCATGGTTCATAAGTTCGAGCCCCACATCAGGCCTTGTGCTGACAGCTCAGAGCCTGGAGCCTACTTCAGATTCTGTGTCTCCCTCTCTCTCTGCCCCTCCCCTACTCTCTCTCTCTCTCTCTCTCTCTCAAAAATAAATTAAAAAAAAACACATTAAAAAAATAAAAAAAAAACAGTAAATAATTTAACAGTGTAGCTGTCTGTCCTCCCCAAAGTTGCACTGAGAGCTGTATTATCCAGTCGGAAGTGACCGATTCTCAAATGCTTAGCACGACACCACCTCTTACATTCTATCAGTAACCGGAGGGGCCGTGGACCACACTAGCATCTTTACATTCGGTATTTTATTTCATCTTCATGAGCTCTCTGTGTGGTAGGGATAATCATTCCCTATTTACAAGTGAAGAAACTGAGGACCAGGAAGGTTTCGTGATTTGCCTAAGTGGCAGAGCTTAGATTTGAAGCCAGAGCACAAGCTGTAACACAAACCCAAAGCAGCTTCTACAATGAGGTTCTGCCGCGGGACAGGAGGTCTGTAGGGCAAGGTTCACAGACAAGTTCAGGACACTTGTGCTGAAATATTAGCTCTTACATTTATTGGCTCTAGAACCGCAGGCCAGACATTCACACCTCAGTTTTTACATCTGCAAAATACAGATAATGGTTTATATCCTGGGATTGTTAGGAGGATCAAATAAGCTAGTACGAGGTTTAGGAAAGTACCTGGCTACTAGCAAGCACTCAGTACATGTGAACGAATATCACGAACCCCTATCCTCCAGCACTATGGAACAGCGCTGAGATATAAAGTGAGAATAAACTGGGATCGGGAACTTCTACATTTAGCCAAGATGGAGTAACAGGGACCCGACTTGCCCTACGCTGAAAATGAACAATGTGCAAGGCATTTGAGTGAAATACAAGGAGACAGTGATCTCTGAGAGATGAGAAACAGATGAAGTAAGACCTGTGACCACCTCGGCTTATTGCCTGGAGAGAGGTCCAGGCCATATGCATGGTGAAGTCAGGCGGAGTCCAGCAGACTCTGAGAGTCTGAGGAGAGTAAGGTGGCTAGAATTTGTAGGGTGGAGTATCAGAAACAGAGAGAGACTTCTGCAGGCCTGCAGAGGATCCCTCAAGTAGTCAGGTAAATACTATTCAGCACAAGCATGTAAGGAAACTACACAGGCTGGGCAAAGACCCATTCAAAAAGATTCGAAGTAACAGTGCCTGGTTCTCACACAATGCCAGAATAGTGCCTGTTCCATCGTCCAAACTGGAAAAACCTCATGACTCATGAGACATTGGTAGGTCATACAGAAAGGTCTTGACTCAATAGTGGAGAACAATTAGCTCTACCCAAAGCATTGCTCTAGTCTACCTAAATGTGTTCAAAGTAGGATCCTAAAAATATCAAATTGTTTCCAAGTAACTTAACTGCATCTCAGAACAAGGCACAAGAATATTAACGGAAGCACACAATATCCAGCACACAAACCAGGAAAAATTCTCACCATCTGGCATCTAATCAAAAGTCACCAGACATTCAGAAAAAGCAGGAACATAAAACCCAAAATGAAGAGAAAGATCATTCAATTGAAACAGACCCCAAATTGACCCAGATGTTAGAGTTATCAGACAAGGACATTAAAACAGTCGTAATAATTGTATTTTATAATGTTCGGAAGTTGAGGCAAGGGAGATTTATAAGCCTACAGATCAATGAATCTTCACAAGTCCCAACATAAGACACTAAACAGAACAATACCAAGGCATGTCCTAATCCAGCTGCTCAAAACCACCAATAGACAGAAAATCTTAAAAGCAGCCAGAAACACAACACGCCAGTACAGAGATGCCAACGGAAGTATGACAGCGGATTCTTACCAGAAACAATGTAAGTAAGAACACAGTGGACTCATATATTCAAAGAAATGAAACAAAAATATCTTTTAAAAACAGAACCGCCCCCCCCAAATATGTTTCCGGACATACGAAGACTGAAATAATACATCACTATCAGACCTGCCCTACAAAAATGTTAAACAAAGTATCTCAGACGGAAGGAAACAGATACCAGAGGGAGATCTGGATTTATACAAGGAAATGGGAGCCTTATGGGTAAAGGTATACATTTTCTTCTTATTATTTCCATCTCTTTGAAAGAGAAGTTACTGTTCAAAAACTAATAGAGATGTGATGTAAGGCCTGTGGGACACCTGGTGGCTCAGCTGATTACATGTCCCACTCTTGGTTTCAGATCAGGTCATGATCTCCAGTTTTCAAGGGTTCGAGCCCTGTGTCGGGCTTTGTGCTGACAGTGCAGATCCTGCTTGGGAGTCTCTCCCTCTCTCTTCCTCCCTGCCTGCCCCTCTTCCATTCATGCTGTCTCTGTCTCAAAATAAATAAGCTTAAAATTTTTTTAATAAAAAATAAATTTAAGAAATGTAGTGTAAAGCCTATAATATTTGTAAAATATATGACAACAATAGCACAAAGGTCAGAAGGAGAACGATGGAAGTACTCTGTTGTAAATCTCACACTGTAAATGAAGTGGCATATCACTGGATGTAGTCTGTGGTAAGTAAAATGTATACTACAAGTCCTAAAGCAACCGCTACAACAACCAAATCTTAGACAGGTTACTGAATAAACAGACTGGGTATGTCCACAAATCCAACAGTACCCAGTAACAAACTAACACAGGTGACAAAATGTGTTGCCCAAAGAATTCAACACAAAATAAGTAAGTAAAGGAGAAAGGAAATAAAGAACAGATGGCAAACACAGAAAAGAAACAAAAAGAAGCTAGATTTAAATCCTGCCGTGTCAATAACTACCTTAAATGTAATAGGTCTAAATAACCCAATTGAAAGATCGAGATTGTCAGATTGAGTTAAAAAAGCAGGATTCAGGGGCACCTGGGTGGCTCAGTTGGTTAAGCGGCCGACTTCGGCTCAGGTCATGATCTCACAGTCTGTGAGTTCGAGCCCCGCGTCGGGCTCTGTGCTGATGGCTCAGAGCCTGGAGCCTGCTTCAGATTCTGTGTCTCCCTCTCTCTCTGCTCTTCCCCTGCTCACACTCTGTCTCTATGTCTCTCAAAAATAAATAAACGTTAAAAAAATTTTTAAAAATTAAAAAAATTTTAAAAAAAAGCAAGATTCAAATACTGCCCTCCAAAAAACATGCATAAGAGAAAACTTGGTTAGACAAAGTGTTTCCTTTTATATGCAAAACCAAAAGCATGATCCCTGAAAGATAAAACTGGTAAATTAGACTTCATCAAAATGAAGTGTATGCTCGTAGAAAGTCACTGTTTAGATAATGAAAAGACAGGCTAACTTTGGCACAAAATATTGCAAATCATAAAATCTAATAAAGGGTTTGTATCTATTATACATAAAGAACGATCAAAACTCAACAAGAAAACAAAAAACTTAATACAAAAGTGGGCAGAAGATTTGATTCGCTTCTTCAACACAGAAGATAGACGAATGAAAAATGAGCACATAAAAACATGCTCAATATCAATTAGTCATTAAAGAAATGCAAATTAAAACTATGGTGATATACTACTACATACCTAACAGAATGAACACAATTAAACAGACTGAATATGGGCTTGAAAGTTTAGAGCAAGTGAAACTCTCATAGACTTTTCTCGAGAACATAAAACGGCTCGACTATTTTGGAAAACAGTTTGTCGGTTTCTTAAAAAGCTAAACATATACCTAACAAATGATCCATTCCCAAGTTTTCACCAAAGAAAAATGAACACGTTTGTCCACACAGAGAGTTGTGCAAAAATGTTCATAACGGCTTCATCCCTCAGTGGCCCAGACCAGAAACGACACAGAAGTCCATCGACAGGTTACTGAATAAACAGACTGTGGTATGTCCACGAATCCAACAGTACCCAGTAATAAAGTCAAAGTATCTATTGATGCACCAGCATGCATAAATCTTGAGTGAAAACTTGAGTGAAAGAAACCGGACCAAAAAAGGGTGCACACTGTACGATTCCATTTGTATAAAACTCGAGAAAATGCAAACTTATCTATAGAGACAGAAAGCAGGTAAGTGGTTGCCTGGAGACATGGGGAAAGGGTCATCAAGGAATCAGAGGGAAGGATTGCAAAGAGGTCTGAGGAAACTTTGAGGGTGACATACCAGCTCATTATCTTGACTAGTGTTTCATGGGTGTGTATATATATATGTCACAACTGATCAAAGTGTCAAGCTTCAACGTGCAGTTTGTCATACGTCAGCTGTATCTCAAGAGAGCTTTAAAAAACACAGTAGTATTGTTCATAAGGGATTCAATATTCAGTTAGTGAAATGAAACATACACAAAAATTAATTTAGTGAATGAGAAGCTTTACAAAGGTGTTCCCACAGGAAACATGAATAATATAGATGAGCGGTTATCCAACTTCCCTGTGTGTCAGAGTCCTCTAGAGAGGGATTGCCAGGTTTAGGATGGGGCTTGAGAATTTGCATTTTCTGGAGCACCTGGGTGGCGCCGACAGTTGGGCATTTGACTCTTTGTCTCCGCTCAGGTCATGATCTCACTGAGGGTTTGAGGGTTCGAGCTCCACATCAGGCTCTGTGCTGATAGTGTAGAGAATGCTTGGGATTCTCTCTCTCCCTCTCTCTCTGCCCCTCTCGCGCTTGCTCTCTGTCTCTCTCTCAAATAAATAAACACACGTAAAAAATTTGCATTTTCTAACTTGTTTCAGTTGATCCTAGTGGTGCTGGGGCCAGGACCATCCTTTAAGAACCCCTAATAAGTGTGAGGGGCGAGGACAATATAGAATAAAAGGCAAACTTAGAAAGGGAAGAAATAATAGCATTTCTAAATTAGCTTTATTTAGCTTTTATTTTTCCTTAAGTTCGCAATGAAATAAAACAAAATTTATGTAAATAAAATTTTATCTTATTCTAAGAATTTTTTCCCCTAAAAGTTTGCTATGTTCGTTCATCCAGAAAACTCCAGGCTTTCAGGAATATCTCGTACAAGTTGCACTGACTTAGAGACCATCACGATCTTCTCAGACAGCAATTAAAATCTCAAACCCAAGGGTAAATTTAGAATCAGACTAGGCTGTAGTCCAACTACTCAACCCCCCGACCCTCCCTTTCTGTCATATTTCAGCTATTCTCCCCCTCCATCCTTTTGAGAAATAGTTGCTATTGTAAATTAAAAATAAATAAAAATACTTAATTCTTCTTTCTCAATCATGAGCTTTGATCCTGGCTATTCCTTTTGAAGGCAACACCTCTTATCTTCCCTGTTCCCTTTCATCTGGCTAATTCTAATTACGTCTGAGCCTAGAAATCAGCTCTTGAAGAACTTTCTCTAGCACACTCCCACACCCGCCCGCCCACACCAAGTCTTCTGCTTCCCTGAGTCTCTAACTGTACAACTTCATCTAGAACTTCCAAAGGTCTACTATTGAATGTTTTCTTCTAAATCACTTGACTTTACACATCCCATGCCTTTATACTTCTTAAAGAAATAATTTATTTCTCTTCAATTTAATGAAGTAGCACTGGGGACATTCCAGCTTCCTTGATCTCTCTGATATAGAAGATCAAGGATAAGAGAAGGAGGGGCGAAAGGGGAAACCAAATCTGTAATCACAAAGAGAGGAAGAACGTGGATGAAATCATAAATACGCAACATGCCTACGCATCCCTGCTCATACAAACTATCTAGAGGGGAGGTTAGTGACTCCTCTAAGGACGGTAATTTCAAGTGGCACCAATCTTTAACGCAGATTGGATCTCAGGACAAATCAAGTTTCTCAATTCCTACTCATGCATTTGACATATTTATGGTCTGTTTTTATAGCTTTTGATCACAATTTCCTAGGAGGCAGCTGGTCCCTAAATCAACAAGTCAGTAAAAACAGCAACCACAGTGCAGTCCTGTTAACAGAATCCCCTACGAGGAGGTCAGTGCTATTTTGGAACACATTTGAAGCATTTATGAGAGCCATTTAAAAATGTCTGCCCATAGAATCGGGTTACATTTAAGGATCCTGATTGTACATTCTCGTGATTCTAGACTTCTGCTACATACAACAGCCCGAAACGAGGTCTAAGGAAATGAAGTAATAAAAATGATCCAGGAGAAGAAAAGAAAAACCTTCCCTGAAAATTCTCATTTCAGCCAGAAGGAAAGAGGTGCCAAGAACACAAAGCAAAGCAGAGGACACCTAGCCATTTCCCTCACGAATCACCATGATGTTTTCACATTTTCAGGCATTGGTAGTGAGGGTGGACAAACTAAGCCGACTTCAACAGGAAGCATCGGGGAGGATCTGTTCACTTCAGGAGGTGCTGCCTAAAGGCCCAGCAACTTGGAAGAAGTCTCTGGGAGGTAAGCCAACGTTTGGAATGCAGGGTGGCACTGAGTAACGCCGGCCCAGCAAAGCAGCTGGCCTGGAATGTGGACTCTGGACTTCCAGATTCTACCAAGCCTGCAGAGGCCAACAGCTGGGGGCCAGGCCCTCAAAAGCATAACGGATCCCAATTCTCCAAGCTATAGGAACTGACCTGCGAAAGCCTTTGTTCTTCTGACAGAAAAAAAGATCCGATTCCCAAAGGAAAATAATCCTTTTACCTCAGACTTTCTAGAGGACCTATATTTTGATGAATGATAGAAAAAAAAAAGTTGGGCTCTAACTAGGAAAATTTCTTTTAAGAAGTTTCCAATAGGCTTGATTTTTTTTTAAGCAATGGAAAATATATATATAACCGAAAAGGAATAAAGACCGCCATCCACAGAAATTCCACTCACAGACTGTGTGGCACCTCACAACTTCCTTGGAAGGGAAGGACAAAGCAGCCGTTTGCCTAGCTTAGATCATTTTGACTGAGACTCATATGTTATTTTAAATGAACATTGCTCAGGTAGTTAAGCCTTAAAAATCAACCATCCTTGACAATTGTCCATTTTTTTTTTTTTTAAGTCTTACCTTAAGTATTTCAGAAACACATTTTCAAAGTATGCTCTAGTGAGAAGGAGCTAAGCTTCCTACCTGGCTTCTCAGCTGTATGGGATTGCCAGCCTTTGTTCATTTTTGTCTTTGAAAACTTTCTTACAATAAAAAAGGAGGGGGTGCCTGGGTGGCTCAGTCGGTTAAGCATCCGACAATTTCGGCTCAGATCCTGAACTCATGGTTTGTGAGATCATAGCCCCGTGTCTTCAAAGAACAATTAAAAGAACAGAGTAAATTTTAGTTTTTAAATGTTTATTTTATTTTGGAGAGAGAGAGGGAGAACATGAGAGTGGCAGGGCAGAGAGAGAGGGGGGGACAAAGGACCCCAAGTGGGCTCTGCATTGACAGCAGTGAGCCTGAAGTGGGACTCGAATCCACAAACCTCAAGATCATGACCTGAGCCAAAGTCAGGCACTCAATGGACTGAGCCATCCAGGCACTCCAATCAGAGTAAACTTTAAAAACTTTTTTTTTTTTAGCGTTTTTTTTTTTTAATTTTCTTTTTGAGAGACATAGAGACAGAGAGTGAGCAAGGGAAGGGCAGAGAGAGAGGGAGATACAGAATCTGAAGCAGGCTCCAGGCTCTGAGCCGTCAGCCCAGAGCCCGACACGGGGCTCGAACTCACAGACCGCGAGATCATGACCTGAGCCAAAGCCGGCCGCCCAACCGACTGAGCCCCCCAGGAGCCTCCAGAGTAAATTTTAAAAGCAAACATGGCGTGACTGCTTTAGCAGCTGGAACAATACAAAATTCCAATTTCTATTAAATATATAATATAATCCAATAGCACATTTAATTCTTAAGATTTAGCAGCTTTTACATCTATACCTAATATGACATACTTTTTTTTTTTTTCACTTTGTCGAATCTCCAGAGTCTTGACACCTTACGGTAATGCCAACAAAAATGTTTAAGGAAAGATCACCCCAGAGAAGACATGACACTTTGCAGAGCCCTCGGTTTATCTTTAGAAAGCACAATTATAAACCATGCTTGAATTGAGCTGCCTAGATATTTGTGTTAACACAGAAATTCCGGTACCATTAGTTCTCGCTCAGTACGTGCAAATATTGTGAACACGCTGTTTAACAGCAGAGAATGTCATCTCTACCACTTTTATGAGCAGTAATATTGTCAAGCGTGCTCCCAAGTAATAAACATATTTACTCAACGGGGCTCCATACAAGCTACGCATACAGACATACACACAGACTACACCGGACAGATTATCGAGTGGCCAAAGTTCAAGTCATCACGTGCAGTATGATACATATGCACAATACTTTTATATTGTGCAACTTTAATAACACGATGACACATTTTAAGGAATGTTCCTATTGTTATTTAAATATGTATGTCCTTATCAATATTGAAATATGTATTTTTTAGGGGAAAGCAACAAGTATGCATATTAGTTTTCTGCTTTAAGCTTCCCTGGCATAACCATATTAAAATCACATATATTAGCTCTGCAATGTAGTATATGTGTATACGATAGATACACTGTATCTTATATAATATAGACATGTTTCATGATATGTTCATCTTCTAAAGGGGCTTAAGGCAGTCCTTATTTATTCCCCCACCTAGCTTTTCTTTCAGCCCTCAAATTTTGGCATCTGTGATTAAATTTCCTTTCATTCTTGATGTGGATTTTCAAACTTAAAAAGAGAGTATAAAGCAAGATTTCTGCCTTTTTTCTACCACATAGACATTTGTCTAACTTTAAATATTTTAAATTTCCCTATTTACAATTTTCTGTCATTTTTTCCATCAGTGTTCAAACAGTGAAATGAGAAAAAGATACATTCAGTTCTAAGAAATAAATCATAGGGGCGCCTGGGTGGCTCGGTCAGTTAAGCGGCCGACTTCGGCTCAGGTCATGATCTCAGGTTCATGGCTTTGACCCCATGTTGGGCTCTGTGCTGACAGCTCAGAGCCTGGAGCCTGCTTTGGGTTCTGTGTCTCCCTCTCTCTCTGCTCCTCCCCTGCTCATGCTCTCTCTGTCTCAAAAATAAGCAAAACATTAAAAAGTTTTTAAAAAATGATAAAACTTTGTAAATATTAATGCTCTTCTTCAAAGGTATTCAAACCTGTGCTTATATATGTACCTCAAATGTACACGGATATCTTCTCAGGAAAGGCATTGGCTACAATACCTACGCTCACATTTGCATACGGGGAAACTGAGGCATAGAATGAAATCACTGTCACACGAAATCACTGACACATAAAGACTGCATTCACACACACAGATCAGGAAGGACACAGAATAATGTAATTCAGATCATTTTTCAAAATAATTCTTCTCTTGCGTT
Source organism: Paguma larvata (assembly GCA_030068075.1). NCBI lineage: Eukaryota > Metazoa > Chordata > Mammalia > Carnivora > Viverridae > Paguma > Paguma larvata. Next base: position 43,768,773 of record CM057840.1, read on the forward strand.
AATGATGTTTTTCTAGCCTTTCATTTTTACACACAGCCAAGTTCTCTGCCAAAGTTGGAACATCAATTCAAATATCATTACCTTAAACTTACAGTAATGTTTATGGCTTGGGCAGAATTTTGCCTTCATATACCTGTGAAGAAAATTTTATCTAAGTAAATTAACAGCAAAACAACTTTGCATAGGCGATGTTTAACTGTGTAAGATAAAATAGCTTTATGAGTGGCTGCTAATTTAAAATGAAACTTTTCATTACAAAAAATTGATAACCAAATCATTTCTGAATTTATTTTTATTTATTTTTATTTTTTTTTAATTTTTTTTAACATTTATTTATTTTTGAGAGACATAGAGACAGAGCGTGAGCAGGGGAAGGGCAGAGAGAGAGGGAGACACAGAATTGGAAGCAGGCTCCAGGCTCTGAGCTGTCAGCACAGAGCCCGACACGGGGCTCGAACTCACAGACCGTAAGATCATGACCTGAGCTGAAGTTGGCCGTTCAACCAACTGAGCCACCCAGGCATCCCTGAATTTATTTTTAAAAAATGACTCTAAGTACCTCTATTAGCGTGCTTTGTAAATCCAATACAAATTATTTGAGTTAATTATATTTCTTATCTATCTCTCTATTCTTCTCAATTTTACTGTAATTGCCATGGTGGCAGAAAGTTTTTTCTTTTCAGTATAAAAAAAGTTTTTTTTTTAATTTTTTTAATGTTTATTTATATTTGAGAGGGAGAGACTGAAACAGAGCTTGAGCAGGAAGCAGGCCGAGAGAGAGGAAGACGCAGAATCTGAAGCAGGTCCCAGGCTCTGAGCTGTCAGCGCAGAGTCCGACGTAGGGCTCAAACTCACGAACTGCGAAATCATGACCTGAGCCAAAGTTGGCGCTTAATCAACTGAGCCACCCAGGCGGCGCCCCAGTATAAAAAATTTTTTAATTTATTTTCTAAATTGTATTACTGTAAAATCAACATTAGTTTTGACGTACAGTCCTATAAATTGTAGCACGTGAAGAGATTCATGTAGTTACCCCAAGAATCAGGATACCACACAGTTCGATTAATGCCCCAAATTCCCCCTGGCGTTTTTTTTTTTCCCCCTTTGTAGCCAAACTGCCCCTCATCCCTAACTCCTGTTAACTACCGATCTGTCTCTAACACTACAGAATTTTGTGTTTTTGTGAATATCCTGTCAATGGCATTATATAATATGTAACCTTTGGAGTCTGGCTTCTTTTATTCAGCATGAAGATTCATCCAAGTTCTGTGTATCAATGGTTGGTTTCTTCCTTTTTCATGCTGAGTAGTGTTCTTCTGTGTGGATGTACCACAGTTTGTTAATCCAGCCACCCATGAAGGACACTTGGACTGTTTCCAGTTTGGGACAATTATGAACAGAAATGCCATAAAGAACCATGTACAGGTGTTGGTGTGAATAAAAGCTTAAATGTCCCTAAGTACGATACCTAGAGGGGGTTTTCTGTTCATATCATAGATGTATGTTTAGCCTCATTAAAAAAAAAAACTTGCAAGATTATTTTCCAGAGTGGCTCTATCGTTTTGCATTTCGACCAACAACGTAGCAAGTTCCAACTTCTCCGCATACTTGCCAGTGCTTCCTATCACCAGACTTTTAAAAATCAGCCCTTCTGGTAAATGGGTAGCAGACCTTACCAAAGATTTAAAATGCGTTTCCCTAATGACTAATGAGGTGAGACATCCTTTCGTGGGTTTATATACATTCTGCGCATTCTCTTAAATGAACTGTCTGCTCAAGTCTTTTGCCCATTTTAAAATTAGGTTGTTTTCACACTGCTCATTTTTGAGCTCTTGAGAGGAGCTTTGTCAGGTATGTGCTTTGCAAAAAAAAAATTTTTTTTTCCATCGTGGAATTCGTCTTCATGTATTTTAGAGTCGGGGAGCAAAAGTTACAAATTTCGATGAAGGGCAATTTATCATTTTTTAATGTTGTGGATTATATACTTTTGGTGCCATGTCTAAGCATAACCCCCAATCATGAAGGTTTTCTCCCCTGTTCTTTGTTAAAAGGTGTACAGTTTTATATTTTATTTTTAGGTCTTTGGTTGATTTTGAGGTTTGTTTGTTTGCATAAGGCATGAGGGTTAGGTCAAGGATTTTTTTTTCTGTATATTAATGTCCAATTGTTCTAAGACCGTTTGCTGAAAAGACCACTGTCAGAATCCATTAACCACACTTGCGTGGATTTATTTGTAGAGTCTCTGTTGTGATCCACTGACAATGGCCTGTTCCCTCACCAATGCTGGACTTCCTTGACTAGCGTAGATGTGTAGTGAGTCTTAAAATCAGAAAGTGTGAATCCTGTAAGTTTATTCTTTTTAAAAATTGTTTTATCTACGCTGGTTCTTTTGCCTTTCTGTAGAATCTTGAAAATCAGCTTCTCTAGAGCCATAAAGAATCCTGCTGGGAATTTTACTGAAACTTCATTAAATCCATCGACTAGATTAGGGAGAATCAACATCTTTGGTGTTTTGCCGCCTCCAATTCATGAACTTGGTGCATCTCTCAATTTATTTAGGTCACAGATTTCTTACGTCAGTATTTGTAGTGTTACCATACGGATCCTGAAAAACTTTGCTACAGTCATATCTATGTATTCATTTTTAGAATTTTTCTTTTTAATTTTTAAAGTTCAGGTTTTGACTGTGCCTTGCCAATATATAGAAATATAATGACTTTTGCATGTTGCTCCTGTATCTTGCATCGTATTAAATTCACTTTTGTCTATAGGGCATTTTTGTGTAACTTCCTTGAGGTTTTCTATGGAGATTATAACGTTGACTTAAAGAGACTGTTTTCTCGGGAGCACCTGGGTGGCTCAGTCGGCTGAGCATCTGACTCTAGATTTCAGCTCAGGTCATGATTTTGCCATTCTTGGAATCGAGCCCCATGTCACAACTCACTCTCTCTCTCTAAATAAATAAATAAATGAACTTAAAAAAAAGAGTTTTCTTTCTTTCCAATTTATATGCCTCTTTGTTTGTTTCACGAGAATACTCTGGCTAGAACTTTTACTACAATGTTGAACAGGAGTTTTATAAGTGGATATCCTTGATTTGTTCTTGATCTTGGAGGAAAAGCATTCAGTCTTTCACCATTAACTGTATGAGCTGTAGCAATTTTGTATATGGCCTTTAAACTTTTTTTTTAATGTTTATTTACTTATGTTGAGAGAGAGTGTGTGTGTGTGTGCACACAAGTCAGGGAGGGGCAGAGAGAGAGAGAGAGAGAGAGAGAGAGAGAATCACAAGCCGGCTCTGTGCTGTCAACACAGAGCCCAAACCAGGGATCAATCCCACAAACTGTGAGATCAAGACCTGAGTTGAATCAGGAGTCAGCCCCTCATCCAAATGAACCACCCAGGTGCTTCGAGGAAATTTCCTTCTGTTCCTACTCGATCTTCCTGATGAACTGACCCCTTTATCATTATGCAATGTGCATCTTTATTTCTGATTCTACTCTTTCCAGTTTGTGGGTTTTGTTTTTTTGTTTTATTTTTGGCTTCAGAAGTCTATTTCACCACATTAACATAGCGGTTCCAGTTTTCTTTTAACTAGTGTTTGCATGAAACCTTTTTCTACCTTTTTCTTTTAATCCACATATATCATTATATTAGAAGGGAGTTTCTTAAGGATAATATAGAGCACGGTCTTGTTTTTTTTTTATGTCTAATCTCTGTTTTGATGTGTTACATTTAGATGATTTATATCTAATATATTTATTGATATATTTATAGTTGCCAATTTACTATTTTCTTTCTATTAGATTTTTACGTCATTCAGTTTTCAGTTTATTTTTTACAGATTTAGTTTTAAGCAATCTCTACACCCAACATGGGGCTCCAACTTACAACCCCAAGATCAAGAACTGCGTGTTTCACCAATAAGCCAGGCAAGCACCCCTCAGTCCTCAGTTCTAAGAAGAAACTTGAGTTAGTTGAAAATTGTTTAGCATTCTATGTTTTCAATTTTTTTTATTATATCTTGTATAGTTTTACAGTGGTTACTTTAGGGAGTCTAATATATAGATTAGTCTAATCTAATATTAGACTATAATATTATAGTCTAATCTATATATTAGACTCCCTGACAACTGAATGACATAAAAAGCTAACAGAAAGCAAATAGTAAATTGGAAGATATAAATCTAAATATGTATATATATACATATATATCCTTCACTTTTCAAAGGCTATTTAGAATCATTTTTATCCCTTCAAGTGGAATGTGGAAACCTTACCATCATATAGCTCCCTTTATCTTTCTTTATTTTATAGTTGCCTTATGTATTACATCTGCGTACACTGAAATCTCCATCATTCTGTGTTAATGTTTTTTTCTTTCAAATTTCAAACATATTTTAAAGAACTCAGAACAAGAACAGTCTACGATGTGTACCCCAACACCTACTGTTTCTTTTGCTCTTTCATTCTTGATGTCTCCATGTTTCTTTCTGTGTTAGTTTCCTCCTCTCTGAAGAACTTCCTTTAGAAATTCTTTTTAGAGCTGGTTTGCTGGTGACAAGCTCTTAGTTCTCCTTCATCTGAGAATGTCTTAATTCCCCTTCATTTCTGAGCGGTATTTTTGCTGGATACAGAATTCTGGGTTGCCAGTTCCATTTCCATTCCGATATGGAACTGATCCAGTAAGATTTTTTATTATGGTTTATTGCACTTTTTGGTTCTAAAATGTCCATTTCATTCTTCTTTATATTTCTTTTTTGTTGAGATTTTTTTATTTTATCATTTGTTTCAAGAGTGTTTGTGATTGCCTGTTAAAGTACTTTTTTAAAAGTGTCTACAAAAGACTTTGTCAGATAATTTCAACATCTGTATCTTCTCATCATTGGCATCTGTGGATTGTGTTTCCAAGGGGTGTTGAGATTTCCCTCTTTTGTGTGTTTTTTAATGCTAATGAATTTTGGGTGCTATCTTGGATATTTTTAATGTTATCTTATGAGACTATATACCTGCCTTAAATCCTAAGGACAATATGATATTTCTGTTTTAACAGATAATCAAACTAGTGAGGTTCAGCCTACAAGTTCCAATTCATCTTCTGCGGGCTATGGTTCCAATGTGAGGTGAGTTTTCAAAGCTTGTGTAGTTTTCAGATTTTTCCTATGTGTCTGCCACCCAGTGGCCAGCATGGACATAGGCAGTGGCTTACCTGTTTAATTCTCGAAGTTTTGGTACAATAAATTAGAATCAGATCGGTGTGTGTCAGTGCAGGGGTGAGCCCAGGTACATAAACACCTTTATGAGGTAATTTCCCCCAAGCCCTTAAGCCACTGCATTGTCCCTGGCACCTTCTCTTTTCTTGGGCTCCCATTTTCACTGCTCCACCTATAAACTAGGGGCATTAGTTACTCTACTTAGCAGCCAAGTAATGCAAGAACAGAAAGAGAGAGAAAAGCAATGTGTGTATGTTCCACCCTGTTGGGACCACAGCTCCATCAACAGGAGAAGAAGCCCTTCTCCCCCCCACCCCCAGATGTTTGAGTCCTGCTGCCATCATTATTGATGCTACCATGCAAACTGCTTGGGGCCTGAATATAAGAAAATAGGGGGGAAAAGGGGGGAGAAAAAAACATTTCTCTCTGTCTTTACCACTCTTCAAGCTGAACCAGAGGAGTCCTCCTGGAGCTCTCTCTGTCTGAACTCTGGGGCCCACTTCCGGCTTTCAACTCCAGTAAGATCAGGCCAGAAGATACCAGCAAGGAAACAATGGTAAACTTACTACCAGTTTAGGAGTACTTCCAATTCTGATCTTCTTCTCCAATCCACCTGCTATTGTTTACCTTTCGGTATCCCCACGTAGTGGCTCCCTGAATTCTGTCCAGGTTCGATAGCTGAATTCAGTGGGAGACACAGGGTGAGTAGTGTTTTCCACCTTTTATCCAGAACCAAAACTCAGGTAAAAAGTTTTAAGCTGTGAAATGAATGCGTCGGACACAACAACATAAAATGTATATAAGTCTGAAGAATGATATAAAGTATACCAGTGTACCAGCCACCTAAGTTGAAGCATAAAAGACACTAACTCGTCCCCTAGAATCACACTGTGTACTCTTCCCATGCCTGTCGTCCCTCTTCCTCCTACCTAGAGGTAATCAGTAATCTGATCATTCTCTTGTATCCCTTCATAGTTTCATCCCTTACATATATAACCCTGAACAATATACTGCTTAGATTTCATTTTTTGCATTTTAATAAACATTTCAATGAATGTTTTTGTGTATACCAAAATACACAAATCATATGCATACAACTTGATTAATTATCCCAACATGAACACACTTTTAACGATCATCTGATCCACATATAAAACATTGCTCACAGGGCACCTGGGTGACTCAGTTGGTTAAGGGTCTGACTTCAGCTCAGGTCATGATCTCACAGTTTGTGGGTTTGAGCCCCATGTTGGGCTCTGTGCTGACGGCTCATGGCCGGGAGCCTCTTTGGATTCTCTGTCTCCTTCTCTCTCTGCCCCTCCACTACTCACACTCTGTCTCTCTGTCTCTGTCTCTGTCTCTATCTCTCAAAAATAAACATTAAAAAAATTAAAAAGAAAGAAACATTGCTTGCACTCAAGAGGCCCCTCCGACCTCTCCAAATCATTTCTATCTTCTTCCCCAAAGGCAACCATTATCCTGCTTTCTAAGACCTCAAATTACTTTTATCTGTTTTGAACCTCATGTAAATAGAACCATGTCAAATGCCTGTTTTATGTTTAGCTTCTTCTCCCTGATATGATATTGATGAGATTTATCCATGTTGCATATAGAACTAGTGGTATAGTTTCATTGCCATACAGTATTCTTTTATATTAATACTATGTTTATTTACACTCACCCATGTCTTCATTCTCGTGTCGATGGACATCTGGGTTCACCCTGGGTTTTTGTTTTCATAAATGTTATGAAGATATTCTGTGTATGCGTTTTGGAGCATATATGTATTCACTTTTGTCGGATATGTTCTCAGAAATGGAACTGCAGGATCAAAGGCTATGCCTATATTCAGCACTGGCAGATATTACCAGTTTTCCAGAGTGGTTTTAATAACTACACTCCCACGAACAGCTATGAGCTTTCTAACTGCAGAAAGAAGACATTTTTTAAAAATAAAGAAACAGCCATGTTTTGAGAGTGATGCCATTATCTAGGATAGATATTAGGCAAAAAAAAAAAGAAAAAAAAAAAAAAGGAAAAACTAGAATCACAATGCTCCCTAGGTTTAAACCCGGGTCTTCATTTTCATGACTAATGTAGCCACTGGAAGGTACCCTTCTAAACCGATAGAACTAAGAGAATAGAACAAGGGAAGCGCTAAAATATGAAAATAAAAGCATACTTCCCTTAAAACAGTGCCTTTCTGGATTATCCTACACGGGGATTACAATGTTATTTTTTAATAAGAATTTCTGAACTCAAAGCATTCCAAACAGTAGTTAAATGATTTGAAGAGTTCTTGGTAGTTCTTAAGATGTAGCCGCTAGTAATATTTTTGAAAAGTTTTTTAATTATTTATTATATATCAAATAAATCCAGTTCTGAGCTACCTTTCCTTACTGACCACATTCTGTAGGAAGCACATGGGACTTCTTGGGAATGTTCTGAAAATGTCAAAAGGTCCCACGTGCCAAAACAAGAATCGTCCACAAGCTTGTTCTAATGTCAGAAAATCCCACTATTTTCTCCTTTTATATTAAAGACAAGTCTGTGTGTGTGTGTGTGTGTGTGTGTGTGTGTGTGTGTGTGTGTGTGTATCGAAGCAACTAACAAAGCAAATCTACTTTTCATTAAGTTTTTAAAAATCACAGCAGCATCTCCATCGTTCCTTGTTTGCCACAGGGGTGAATGATTAGTGCCGAGGCCTTTGCACACCTGCAGCACAGGTGTCTGGTAAGCAGTCACTGGAAATTGTGGGATGGCTGATCACGGCCAGTAACATTCACAGCAGCCATGGAACCAACTGTTTAACCATGAAATAACTGATCTGAAGCAGATTTAACCACCACCGTGTTATAATGCTGCCGGAAGTCCAGACGCAAGTTCAACAGGAAACAATGAGCGCCTCAGCTAAAGACTCTAAACACGTTAAGAGAGTTCTACTGAACAAAACCAAATCCATAGGCTCAATGACAAAGAACAATACGTTCTAAACCCTTCTCGGTAATCTGAGGACCTTGATCCTAATAAATATAAAATATGTGACATATGAATGAGTACAATAACAAACAAAATAACAACGTAAGACAGCATTTGACCCAGCGGAAACCTTAGTCTAGTAGAAAAGTAATACATGAAAACTCTGCATAGATCCCTATAATTGTATTCACCGCATTTCATCATATTTACTAGGCGTTGTCACCCTCACTGTACCGTGAGTTCCTTAAGGAAGGGAACGTTCCCTCACCTGCCCCCCTAACCAACATCACCGCTGCTCCACGCAAGGCCTGCCTCATGTTTTATATGTTTCTATTTCTCATGTCCCTACTGCAGAACTGCAAGTATTCTCATCCATGTGTGTTGTGTATTCTCGAAAAGTAGGCATTGCTCTTTTTGGTGTAAATGTCTTTAATATACATTAATGGCATCCTGTTACATAATCTCTTCTGTTTCCTTACTTTGTCCATTCAGCACTGTGGGGCAGATCCATCTGCGTAGCTGTGAGTGTATGGAGACCACTGCCTCCAAGTGCTATACAGGGCTCCGAGGTGTATACCCACCACATTCTACCCATCTCGTCTTCCTGTGACAGACACTCTTGCTCCTTGTCCCCTCAAAGAAAACCGCAATAAACACTTTTACATATATGTCATTATGACCCATGTAAGAAGTTCTTTGGCAGGTACACCAGGAACAAAACTGCTACACCCAGGGGTGTGGCACGTGGTATATGTGAATTGGCCATACTAGTCTACGGCTACACAAACTGTATGGCAAGTCCCAGATTGTACTTTTTTGCCAAAACTTGGCATTATGCAATTCCAATTTCTAATTTTTGTCTATCCAATTTATGTGGTTGGAATTGTAATTCTCTTATTATCAATGGCTTTGAGTACTTCTAAGTATGCTTGCTAACACTTTGGGTTTCCTCTTCTATAAACTGCCTGATCACATCCTTTGCCTATATCTTCAACCGGGGTTACTATATTTTAATATTCTTCTTAATGTGCAATTCTTTTAGAGCATCGATATGAATCCCTCATCATGTCAGACACCATAAATAATTATTTTGTTCTATTACTATTAGTTTTATTTTATTAGTTCTTTTTTATGGAACATAAATATTTACATTTTATGTAAAAAATTAGAGTTTTTGTCTTAACTTATCCTTTTAAGGTTTTAAAAAATATTTCTCTATCTCTAGGTCATGAGGATATTCTCCAGTTTTTTCTATTATTTTTATAGTTTTAGCCTCCATATATCTCTTTAGAAAGAGCTTCAGCTTTATATTTCCCTACCTAGTAAGCATTTTCAAAAAGCCACATAAAATATAATTTGTCCTTTCCCCATTAAAATTTTGGTGCCACTTCTACTTGTAAATGTTTACTTACTTACATTTAAGAGAGAGAGTGAGAAAGCAGGGGAGGGGCAGAGAGAGAGGAAGACGGAGAATCCCAAGCAGGTTCCGCATTGTCAGCACAGAGCCTCACACAGGGTTTAAGCCCACAAACCGTGCAATCGTGACCTGAGCTGAAATCAAGAGTCAAATGCTCAACTGGCAGAGCCAGCCAGGCACCCCTGGGTGTATTAAGTATTAAGTTTTCACAATTTAGGTTTCTCTGTGCTTTTGTCCTGTACTTTGGTCTCTTATTTGTTTTAAATATTCAAAACAAATTACTGAATGAACAAATTTTCATTTTACAAAATTGTAATTTTACAAAACTGTAATTTTACAAAACTGGAGATAATTTACAAATTTTTACAAAACTGTAGATCATACTAAAGTATGGATTTACAGATGTATGGGTTATACTATAATTTCCCAAGTGTGTGGATATGTAATTATGATTTTATAAAAGTGTGAATAAAGTACTAAAAGATCTTTATTCTTCCACGTAAATTTTAGATTCGCTTAATTTATTTATCTTGTATTTCCTATAATACAGCATCTTACCTGGTACAAAACTGGCCCTACAATACATTTCTGAATAAAGAAATTATTAAGTTATAACTGTACAGGCTTATAGAAAAAGTGTTCGTTGCGCATAAAGGACAAAGACCAAATGTAGAATGAGAGAAACTGCATTTTAACCAACAATTTTGGCTCAAGTACAAATAGTTTAGTTCTAAAGGCAAATAGGTGAACATATAGCCACTGGAATATAGTCCGTTTATATAATTCTTTAGCAAATCTGCTTTGCCATCTGTCTTTGTCTCTAAATAACTTGGAGTTCAAGAGTTTACGGGGAGTTGCATGCAAGCTCAACTTTTTGGTAAATGGTTATGGAGCACTGAGCTCACTCTCCAAAAGAACAAACACACAAAACAGTGTTGACTTCCTGTCCACTGCAATTCATCTCTCCGCAACTGCCATGACAGTCTCTGATTACTGATATTATTATCCCCAGAAGATGGTTCATGGAAATTCTCATCCCCTGCTAGGCTGTCCCCGTTTTACAAAAGGGAAAATCTGGTTGGCTTACTCTACAGGAGAAAAAAAAAAAGAAAGAAAGAAAGGCCACCAGGAGAGAAAAAAAAAAGGGGCGCTGTTTAAAAGGAGCAGCTGCTCTGAGGCCACATTAATGCGGACACAGCAAAGTGAAGACAGGATGTCCCTTTTGCTGTTTTGTTTCTCTTTTTTTCTCTCTCCCTGCGCCTCTAATGACAATATCACTAGAGAGTCAATGGATGCGCTGGTATGGAGCTTTCTGAACGACAAAATGGTTACCCTCCGGAATAACTTCAATCCCAATGCTCTTCTCCTTCCAAAGCAGGAGAATTTCCCAGCAATCTTTCTCTCCTGAAATTCATCCCCACCTCCCAGTGCCCTTTTCCAAGAAAGCTACACTCATGACATTTAAATTGGCAAAGTGTCTCAGCGGCACCAATGAAATCAAGCAAAATATCACTATTTAGGATTTTGTAAATTATGAATTTGTGACCTGTATAGTGATTAGTCTGAAATTACCCTGTATTAACAATGCATTTATTTACAAATTATGTAAACAATACTAAACTATTCAGAAAAGAATGAACTATTTTCATGCACCTTAAATAATTTGGGCGCACCCGTTAATATTTAGAAGGCTGATACAGGCATGCCAGAAGAAACCATGAAGACAATTTTATCTAACGTTTAACATAAAACTCACAACAGAGAAGACACTTGATGTAATTATTAAGACAGCTACCTAACGGTTTCCACTAAGCACGTGTTCATGAGGCTGCTCCAAATGTAGTTCCAAAACTGTATTCACAATTTTCTAACACACTAATTAATGTTTTACTTGACTTTAATCAGGCCAATACTTATAACTTTAGTATTACATTTTTAATACCGATATTATTCACTCTCTCCTTTTTATTTATGTCAGAACATATTTAACATAGTGATTTAAAAACACACAACAGCAAAACCTAAATATGGTGGGAAAGTATATTATTAAGGAAGATGAGGCATGAATCCACAATCAAGAGCAAATTAGAATTCTCAAATACACTCTCATTTGTATTAAAAGTATTCAATGTAAAGGCAAACTAACTATTTTGCAAAGATTAAAAGCATTGCTGATCCATTATTACTGAACACACACTAGGATAATTATTGCCTTTTAATATGCTTTCTTTCTACCTTAAAACAATTGAACCTCCAGATAAAAAAAATAAATACTAATTGAAGCTGAGGTCGTTCTGTAGTGAGCCACAGGGAAAATCCCTAAAATACAACATGAAAGAAAAGAGAAAGCATAAATTAAACTAGTAAAGTTCAAATGTCTCTGCTTTTATGTCCACACACGCTTCTTATGATGAGTATGAACAAATGTTATCAAAGGAAATCTTGGTAAAATTATTTGGAGTGAACCAGTTTCCCAAAACTCCTAATTTTTCTCAACACATTCCATAATTTTCTCACCAAGGAAGAGTGTTCTCCAGATATATAAAGACTACAGAATACAGACGAAGGTTATCTTCAAAACAAATTGCAAAACTTGATAGCTTGTCAAACATGGCACCCTCATCTGAAGAAATTAGCACTGGAAAGTCACTTCGCAAAGGTGTTAACAGACAGACACTACATTTCCTCTGCCCACGAATCGCCAAACAACTTCCCTTGGCCCTCTTCTAATATTATGCATGGTTAAAGGCACGTGAGAGTGGACCTGGGGTCAGCGGAGAGAGGGAGGGGCAGAAACCACATTATAGGAGGTGTAAAAAATCAAGGGCCCCCAAATTTCCCTATTTGTTTGGATTCTCATCATTATGGTAAGGTGGTGTGCCACCACCTTCCTCTCTACAAAAAAAAAAAAAATAGAAATTAATTTTTCCACCTTGGTCAAGTAAAAGAATACCTGACTCTAATTATAATCACATGTTCGGAGAGCCAGATGTGTACTACACAAGCATAGGGAAAGGGGATAAAAAGTTATGGACACATTCGAACAAACGTTTCAAGGGGAATGAAGATTTACTGCAGAAATCTAATAGGAAAGATGTGTGGTGAACCATCTGGTAAGCGACTCATATCGCCCCATACGTTAGCATCTGTTGTCATGTTTTCAAAGTACAGAATTCCAAAACTGTCCTGATGAGCCTTCTGAATGCAATGAGTTTGCAGCACTAGATTGGGGGAGGAGAGAAATCGTAAAGAAAAGGCTGGGACTTAACCTCCATCTTGGATGGTGGTTTAGAGGTTAACATAAGCACTGCTGTATCATAACCTCGTTCAGCCCTCCTAACCTTCTTATGGTATTGTGGGCATTGTGATGATTACCTCCATTGGATAAATGAGGTAACTGATATTCAGAGGGCTGCAGTGTCTTTTCTGAGCTTACCTGGAAATGGTGGCACAGTCAGGACTCTGGACTAGAAATTATTTGATCTCTTCACTTCCTTACACTGCCTCTAGGCTGTGAATCAGAATGCAAGCCTTTGTTGGCTTTGAGATCGTCCGCCATCTTTTGGCTGACCAGACTGTTCACAAACCAGGTACAAGCTTTCAAGGGGTGGAGCTAACGATTCTGAGTGCCAAGCATGGTGAATTCCCTGGTAGAATGGTGGTGAAAGCTTGTTGAATGGATTAATCTAGAAAGGAATGCCAAGCAAGTCTTAGTACCTAGAATATACCCAGCAATGTGGTAGGTACTGGACTGAGCAAAATACAGACTTTTGTCCCAATAAGGGTAACAGAATGGAAAGAGCAAGATCACAAGGTATCAGAACTAAATGATTTGACAGAAAGTACAAGTACTAAGGTAGTCAAGGGTGGCTCACAAGGAAAGTGGGATTTCAGTCACACCTGAAAATAATTAACTTATCAATGGTAGAGAAAATGGGGAAATGTGGGAAACGACCTTTAAATAGACAAAATAAAGCAGAATCAAAATAACAGTGTTTTTTTAAAAGCAGCAATAAAACTGACATTGGTAAAACTGAGAATGTATTTGTTTTGCATTTAATTTCTGAGATTATATAGTAAGAAACTTAATCGTTTTCACACTGTCAGCTGTTGAAGAGCCCAAGAGGCAAAAGGCACCCTAATGTTTTTACTAGTTTTTTTAGAGTCACAATTTTGAAATCATTGCCCTGATACAAATAAAACTATCTAAAAGCCTAAGCCCGTATTGAGTGAGATCTACCTATTCCCTTACTTCAACTCTTTGTAGAAAACCAACCATGTGCTCAGACCACTGCTGACCCACAGGCAGCCATGTTTGGTCTTCTGAAGTAGTGTGTGTTTCTGAGAGGCACTGCTCAATGCGACTGTCATGACACGCTTGCTTAAAATTAAAAGCTCAAATATGCGGGTTACAGAAAGGAGTCAGTCATGACCACAGAGAGCGAGATTCCACTGCTTCAAAGTAGCCAAGAAGCTTCCACACAGTCCAGCCAAGTGGATGAAAGGCAAGCTCAATGGCTATCCTATTTGGGTTCTTTTGAATTAGGCAGGTCTTCCTGCTCCAACATGAAGTCCCTGCGGTATAAGCTTCATCAAAGGCAAGGAGAACAATTAATTAGCTGCCTCTCTCCAACTAATACACCCCCCATGGTTGCACCACAAAGATTCAGGGGCATGCCTGTCAGAACAGTCAGTTCCAGGTAGTTACCGTGAAGAATATCACTGCAAATGAGGATCAATGTCCCACACCACTTCAGAATAGTAATTTCTTAATTCTTATTCAAATCTGGCAGGCAAGATAATATAACTTGATCTGAATTGGCCATGTGATCCTGATGGCGTCTTGCTAATGGGCTGTTCACTTAATTTATGTAATTTTAAAAAATTAAATAGTCATACTTTAAATCCCCACTGCAGTCCTTCGGATTGAAAGTACACGTTTAAAAGTTACAGTGTCTTTATAAATCAGCATTATCAAACTTCTTACCTTGTTGATTATGCTCTCCTAAAGTTTTACCTTTTCTTGGCTCCCCTGTTGGCTTGTGAGGAATATTCCAGAATCCCATCAGCAAGTCACGTAACGCTCTGCTGTGGGAAACTAGGTTTGTCAATTTGGTTTTGGACTGAAACATAAATCTGTTGCTTTATGAATATGTAGTAAGAATCCAGCATACTGAGTGACAGATATATTTGCAAAGAGGACTTACCTAGCTGGGTAAATGTCATGTTCAAAAGTCAACAAAATCAAATTCACTCTGTTATACACATGATTCCAGAAAAAATACATCTTGGTTCATGAAACATTTATTGAGAGCCTACTATGTTCAAGGCTCTGTGCCAACTACTGGTAACTTTATCTTTGTTTAAAAATCAATTTATTTACTCTGGTCTCTGTGTGTCATGGCAGCCTGAACCTTCCTCGGTCTTCCCCTGGAGTCAAGGTATAGAACCACAGGGAAGGCTTCTCAGAAGCAGGCAAAACTCAGTGGCTGGTGAAATCTTTGCTTTGAGGGTTCTTTAATATCTAGAGCTGTCCTCTTGGTTTTCTCTAGCCTAGAATACCAGCTTTCTCTGTGGAATTTTCAATCAAGGATTTGGAGAGAGAAATGGACATGGTGCCTCACTTAGAACATATGCGAAGGCACATTCACGACTTTTTACATTGAACTCGGGTATCACTGCAGTGAGGTTCACAGCTGTTGTGTCCTGGTTTATAAAGAATCTCCTAACAAATTAACCCAACCTTTGGTGACAGTCACATGGTGCCATAGTAAATACACAAGCTGGCTACATTCTACATATTTTTATACTTTTTTCTTTTGTTCTTATTTTTGCTTTGAGGTGTAGGAAATAGGATAAAGTAAATCACTTTGTATTCGGCTAATCCCCTCCCCTCTGCTCCTACTTGGTCCTCTCAAATGAAAGAAAATGCAATCACTATATTCAGAAGTCCAAAGATTCCAAGCAGAAAGAGAACAGTAGCTACATGACTTGTGGTTAGAGCAGATTTCAAATGGGTAGCAGGAGAAATGAAGGAAGAAGGGAGTTAATTCATTTAGATATAAAAATAAATACACAATTTGTGTGTATTCATTTAATATATAGTTATTTACTCATATATGTAAAACGTATAATACATGTTCCATCTATGCACCATCTGAACATATATCGTCTACTGCATGTATGGGACACACGCGAACTATCAGATCTGTGAATACACAAGTGAAAAGAAGTATGAGGCAGAGTTGCTCAGATTTGCCAGGGAGAGGATACGGGGTGGGGGTGCTGCAGGTGCACAGGATGTGAAACCACTGACCGGCATTAGAGTTCCAGGATAGATTCTGTTTGGGAAAGTCTCCTCCTCCCTCACCACTTCCCGGTCTGCTGTTTCACTGTTCCCCAAAGGTACACGCTACTTTTTCCTCAGATAAGTTGCTCTTCACGTGGCCCTCCCATCTTCCTCTAATAAAAAGAGCTTTGTTTCTTCCCAGTTCTTTTGTTTTCCACTCATCAGACTATCACTCATTTCTTAAGGTCAGGCGCAAGCCTCCCTTCCTCATCTAAATCCCTCCCTAGAAACTCCAGCCTGTAACGAGGGTCATCTCTTTTCTTATCTCCTTTTTCTTTTAGTTGACCTTGTAATTAATGCCATTGGTTGGTTTCTGGACCAACCTGAACATTTTCCAGGTTTTCTGATTCACTTTCAGTTCTGAGTTGCCAGATGACACCTAGTATGGATATTCTCAGAGTAGGACTATCTCTTCAAGTAGCTAAATACAGTAGGATCCTCTTTCCTTCCCCTATTCCAGCCAACCCGAGCTTTATCCACTCCATTTTACATTTTCACTCGAGACAATACATTCTCCCATGCCTCTAGGGTCACCTGGAACTGGAACAGGGACTGTCCCTCCTTCTACCTCACTGGTCAGAGCTATGACAACCGCATGTCTCCTAATCTGCTTGACTGGTTAACTTAAGAATACTTTTGTGGTCCAAGTGCAAAGACATTCATATATACTAATAGCAACAATATTTTATTTTGTTTTTTTTTATAATCCAATACTTTATATGCAGTGTAAAATATATTCACAGAAGAAGCATCTCTTATAAACAAAACACATAAGAAATAAAAGGCCACATCTGAGTATGAAAAGCATGTAATAAGAATTGTGAACACAAACACGATCCATGAATGTGCTATGAATAGGCCTTTAAAAGCTTCATCATTCTCCTATAAGCCTGTTTGCCCTCAAAAATTCATTTAATAACTAAAAACTATTATTCAATTAAAAAATAGTGTTTTATTTTTCTATTTTCTTCATTATCGAATTGCCAGGATCTGAAAAGATTACGGTAACTCCTTTTCTCCTTTGGCCATTTGTCTACAGCCATTTCAGTAAGTATCATTTTCTCCATTTTTCAGATCCCAAAACTGAGAACCCAAATGGCAGGGTGACTTGTCCACCGTCATCGGGTTGACGGGAAGATCCGAACTCAGTTCTGTCTGACGTCGACACCCAGCTCCTCCCGCAGGGCCACTCGGTGTTTTATACATACAGGATTTCAGCTACACACCAGTTAAAGAAGCGTTCCTGAAATCATCCAGTTGCCCTATATCAATATTTTTACTCTACAAAAAAAAAAATCTTCTAAGTTTCAAGGAACGGGTTTTAAACATGAACTACCAAAAACTATCAGAACCCAGAGACTTTTAATTCTGAGACTTCCATTCCTAATCCATGGCTGACTTAGGTCAAGAAAAATGGGAAGATTTACTCTTGGTCCTTAAATGAGCTGTCAGTTTATAAAACGATGATATTGCCTGTGTCTCCTGGCATGTACTTGGAATTGCTTCACAAGAGTGTTAATGCTTTTTTTTTATTATTATTTTCTAAAAAATTATATACTCTGGCTATATTTATGGAACGCTGCATTTTTCTATCTATTAACCTAAGTGACCTAGTCATAAGTGTTTTTCAATTTTCTGTCACATGTAAAGACACCGACCCTCTCTTCGGAATGGCTGATTCTTCCTCTCAGAAGGCACTACCCATATGCACTGAACTCTATTAAAAGATATACCTAAACACCTTCGTATCTCTCCACGGACCTTTTATAGGAAAATAATAGGAAACCTCCTTCAACACCATAAGGAGGAATATTTTCACCATCTAGAAATGTTAGTTTTCAGTCTCCTGATGAAAAATGGAGTGAAATCTTAGATTCGGTGAGGTTCTATTCACTTTGAGTATTCGTTACTATGGTGGTTTCTCTGCCTGATTGGTTAAAGAAGACAACACAATTTGTAATTGATTTTTTTTTTTACTACTGAACAACTAATTTTGTCTTCCAAAAAAAGCTCTAGGGTTTATTAACTGTGCAATCACAATTTACAGAGGTCCTTTCATCAAATTAGCCCTACAACAATGCAATTTTTCCCTTATTTTACTTCTATTTCAAGAAGGGCTTTCCACTATGGCTCTTATTAAGACAGACAGTCACTCTTCCCTAATTTAGGTGTTTTTTCTCATGGCAACAATTCATTATTACAGCTGAAGATTTTTTTAACCAATTCTGGGCTTCCCTTTCCTTATGTCCTATTTCCTACCACATCATAAAATGCGTTATCTCCAAATGATAGCAGCCGCTGGCTCTTCAAAGGAATATATGCTGTTGATCTTCAGAAATAGAAATTTCAATCTAGGAATAATCCACTAAATTTCTGTGACTCTTGATCTGTTTCTTTATTTTATCTCTTCATTTATTTCACACTTAGCTCTACAATAACAAGTTCCAATGAAATGACTATTTAATTAAAGTCTTTTTTTCCCCCTAATTGCTCTTTTCCTTTGGCATTCCCAGCAAGATACATTTACTGTATTTTACCTTTCTCTATTTTCCTTATGGAAGGAGAGCACCCAAAGAGACTCTCACCAAACCTATATAAAAGCTTGCTTCTACAGAAATATTCTTCATCTAGTTCCTAGCACCCAACTTAACTCTTGTGCCTCAAAGGAACAGCCGACATTCCAAACACCAAATGACTATGTGAATGGAAATCCAGAAATAGAGCCCCGAAGATCAATAGATGTGACTGACAAAACATTTACATCCTCAGGAGTAGAGCTCACTGCGCTTCTAAGCGGATCAGAGATACGATCCCTGGCCACTGTGAATGGAAAGGAAACTGGACGCCATCAGAGGGAGATACAAGTACTAATGCAGTGAGGTAATGTGGCAAAGAATAGAAGAGTCAAGGAATGAAACGCTGCCCTTAGGAATCTTAAAATAAGCTCATACTTGCATCCCAATCTTCAGGAGAAAGAGAAAAGGCAAAGACAGAACTGCAGACTTTAAAGCGCTGGGAACCAAGAGAGGTGAACTGTTAATTTCCGCTGCTTATGAACTGAAGTTACACCCTGAGTAGTTACAGAGTTATCTCAGCATGTTTTCCTAGGAATATAATAAGTGAAAGATTGCTGACATCCCTCTACTTTGATGGGAGAGAGGGTCAAAATGCTGACTCTCCACACTGAGAGACACCCAGCAGAGGTGGCCCTTGACACAGGCTCTGACTGGACACTTCTAAGAAGGTTGCTGAAGCATGAATTTCCAGCCAAAATGCCTGGGAAATGGTCAACGTAGAGGGTTTTTGCACATGCTAGGCACACTGCAGCAGCCTTTTTTGGAGAGAGCAATTCAGCAGTCTGTCAATCAAAGGTCCCGAGGCTGACAAATCACAGACACCCACTCTCTGACCTTGCTGGGCCACCAAGACAAGGAAGACAGAACGTGGCTGACAGCAGAAATAAAATAAAATGAAATAAAATTATTGCTAAAAAATGGTCTTCACTCTGGCCTCCTTTCAAGGCCATTGTATGCCATTCTATGCCTCGCCTGAATTTCCAGAAGGCAAATACCGAAGCCATGAAAGAAAAGGGGCGTGCCTGTGGCTTTCCTTTAGAAGCAAACATTCGCAGTTTTGTTTGGGGGTTTGGTTTGTTTTCCTAGGGTATTTCTCGTTAGGCAGGACATCTCGTATACACACTGGCTTTGCTTTCCCGGTAAATCAATCCTCAATAAATCGAGAGTTAATTCTAGGTGAATTTATGTCAGATCATTTAAATCTACGAATCACTGCATATACAAGTGGCAGAAAAAGATGGAAAGGTCTCTTTTCATTTACTTTGCTAGAGTTGGAAGTATTGAATGAACCTACATATGGAGATACCCCAGCACACAGACTGAATAAACTAAATGTTATGTCCACATTAAATGATTGTGATGAAGCGAGTTTATTCCTTGAGGACTTGTTGATTGTGGTGGTGGTGGGGGTGGTGTTTAAAGTTTGTATCTTCTTTTCCTGTTGAACTTTTATGGATTAATAGTTCTGAAATCTTTTACTGAAATCCAACTATAAGCTATGAGTTGGGGGATGCAATAATGAATAAAATACAATTCAAAGTTTATTCCGGAAATCACGGTCTAGAGGCGAAGTCTTAATATAATTGGACATTCAAAATATAAGGAATTACGTGCCCTGTCACTGCTCTCATTGGGCTGGAAATAACAAAATCGGGGTTCCACGGTGAGTATTTACTAAGCAATTCCAATGCACAGAAGAGGGTACTCAGCCAAACACATCCCTTTCCGCCCCCACTCTGAAAGTGTTCTTTGTCGCCCAGTTGGACACGTGGATGCATCAACCTGAGAGAGACGGCCTGTGATCCAAAAACCCAACCTACACGAATCTCGCCTTGACCAAATAAACATGAACCAGGTATATAATGACGAGTATTCACATAAACACACACACACACACACATTGTGTACGTGTCCCTCCTGTGACACTGCTTCTCTTTCACGTCTGCATTCCTAGTACATGAAACAATCCATTTGCTTTCCTACTCTCCTCCTATCTTCCAAACCTTAGAGTAATAACTTCTAGGAAAGAAGAAATAATAAAGAATGATTACACAATCTTATTTGGGCAAAAAGCTAACATATGGGTATCAAGGCCAAAAATATGGATTTCAAGATAAAACATATGGAGGCCCATATGGAAAAAAAGGTTTCCTGGCCGGAAACTATGCTGTTGCGTTTTTTATGCCTATATGTATGGTACGGTTTTTCCCTTCTGCTGGATAACGCTGTCTGCTGACAGATTCTAATGTTATAAATTCACATACAAATTTCACAAGATGTTCTACTGCCATCATCTTTATTAGATTTTTTTTATTCTCTTAACCCTTTTTATCACTTAATAACTCAACAAGTAATGGATTTTTAGTAAAACGGTGAAGCTTCCCACAATCAATCCTTTGTTGATTCTCTTCTTGATGCTCAACTCATGAAATTTATTTTTTTTTTCAGAACCTCAGTAAGAAAATTCTTTCCTCCACACACATGTGTGCCTCAGCACACCCACCCACATGAGTGCACACACATGCACATTTAGAATAGGTCGGATCACATATGATACCGCCTCTGGCTTGAATTGCTGCTCCAAGCTTGGCAACAGGCACCTGCAGGTACTGATCGGTTTATATTCTACAGAGTTCCAGATCATGGGAAGAGCAAAACATGGGTCAATTAAGAGATAAATGCCCAAGAAAGTTTCCATCTTAGTCTCTTATGTTTTACTCATAGAGTCCTTTTTCCTTTATGGGAGAGTGAGGGGAGGGAATGGAAGTATCAAAAGAAAACGAGACTCTTTGAGAAAATGTGTACTTAGTGCTGTGCCTACTTTTAAGTCGGTGGACTCTTTGTGAGCAAATATTTACATGTGAAGCTGTCATTTACAAAAGAAAACGTTTTTGATGTCCTTTTAGCGTGTCTCTTTTGGCACTTAGAGAGCTAGAACATAAATCTACCCTTCGGCCTTATAACACTGTGGGGGCAAACGACGCATCAGGTGGGCCCACCCAGGAGCCCCTCCAACTGAAGATGTGTTTATTTCGCAGTTTCGCAGGGGGAAGGGGCCTGCTTTCTGATTTCAGCTCCTGGAGCTCTGGGTTCCCAGCAGGAACACTGTCTTCTATCCCCAAGGTTCCCTCAGGGGTTGATACGTTATTTAACAGAAATGACATTACGGGGAGTTTAGCTGTGGTCTTGAAAACTATGAAGGCCTATTTACCTTCCTTCTATCCCTTTTCAGGAAGCAAATAGTGGATGTTGGGGTGTACAGGGCCTCAGATTATACAAGCAGAGTCTGTTGGTTTCTCTTTGCACCAATTTACGCCAGCGGTATAAAAGGCAAAGAAAATAAGGAGAAATAAAACTCAGGGAAAGGACAAAGCCGTGGCACGCTGATCTATAGCAACAACCACGGCTCCGTCCTCACATACTTCAACGGCGTCCAGCTATTACGGCAATTAGAGCCAGCGCATCTGAATTATTAAACTGTCCTCTCTGCCACCCGCCCTGCTTGGTATCTCCAGAACCAGAATAAAAGCCAACTCTTTGTGTGTTCTTATTATAGGATGGCCAACCTGCCTTGTTTGAAGGTAATTTTGCCTTTTTGAAAAAGCCACGGTTATCAGTCATTAGCTATATTCTGTGTCTGCCTACGAGAATAAAGTCCAAACTCCTTAGCTGGGCAGGAAAGACTGTTCACAACCTGGTCCCAAGCTACCCTTATAAACTCATTTTCTATTCTTTCTTTGGACATAATACCACACTCAACAGTTTGCTGTCTCTTGTAAAAGAAAATACAGCTTCCAGGCTTTTCTTCACGCAGTTCTTACCACTTAGAATACCCCCTCCCATCCATTTCCCCTCCTTCAATAGCATTTGTTAAGCAAACAATTTGCCAGAAACTATCACAGAGAATGGAAATAGGCTGGCAAACAAGCAGACACCGTTCCTGAATTCAGGACGCTTACAGTCTACCGAAAATCTCAGCTAACGTCCGAGGCCCAGTGATAACTCAGCAATGTCTTCCTGATGCTTCTTCAGCAAGTAGCCATGACCCAAATTTTCCATCAAATCAGACTGAAATTCCACAGTGCCTAATATGCCAGGGACACAGGAATATGTACCAAGTTTAAAGATGTGAATGAAATGAGCTTTAAGGACAGACCATGAAGGAATCATATTGTTAGCAAAGAAACAGTCAGCTCCTTCATTCCTTCAGCTGACGGCATCATGTGTCCTGAGCACAAGATCCGACAAACAGAAAGCCACCAATATGTCTATTTAATTGTAAATGTGAACAGGATGTAGTTCCTTCTCTCCAGGAACTTAGAGATGATACGACGTAAACAATCAAGAAATACAGACTAAAATGCTAATAGAAAACCAATAATCGCAATAACAGTGACTTGTGCAGGAAAGTGGGAAAAAAGCGAAGGTGGTTGTCTTTTAGTGATCGCTCCTAAAAGGCGGAGTTGAAGGAAGCCTGCTTTGTGATTATTTAGGGACTACAATGCCTCAAACTGCAAAAATCAACACTAATTTGAAATTATTTTCTAAACGCAATGTAATGTTTGATTCAATTAAAAGAGACGTGATGATTTGGAATGGAGTCAACACAACAATTATTCAGTGATTCTGGAATGGCTTTTCCAAAATGCATGTTGGCTTGAGTTTATGGAAATATTGACCTTCTGACCTGAAACAGAAGCAAGTGATTTTCATTATGTTTATACTGCGGATTTTTCCCATCCCTAATCCTGGGTTGCCAAATTGTGTATTCTGCTTCGATTATAACCTATGTTCTGCTTGACTGTGGATCATCTTACAAAATCTGTAACTGTGGGTCGGATCAGGAAACTATGACCTGAATTTCATTTCACAGACCCGGGAACTAAAGAGCACAGGTCCTGAAAACACAGATGCCTTTTAAGCCAATGGTCAGTTTCTCTTTTAAGGGTCTTTGGTCCTAACTCCTTTAGGCAGGTAATTTGTCCTGTAAATATTCTGCAAAAGCCTGAATCAACGAGACAAATGCAAAATGAACCACGCCAGCCAGTTCATACGGTAGCCTGAGTGAATCATCTATATTTACACAGCCTTTCAATCAAATGCTTGGGTAGAGTAGCTATGTTTATTTCTCTTGCTTGCATATAATCTCTTTATTAAGTCTGCTGTCTTTTCAGGGAAACTAGTAGGCTATACCTTAAAGGCTATCCTTGTCTCCTCCTAGCTTGAAATCTTATTTTTAGGAGGAAGACAAGAAGAGGGAGCTGGGATTGGGAAGAAGGCAGGGGGGCGGGGGGCGGTGGAGGAAGGAGAGAGCTATTACTTGCCAAACCAGCACATGTCCACCGGAGAACACGGTCAAGTGGTCAGAAGCAGCACTGATGTTAATTAGCAATGAAATGAGGAATGAACCAGCATTAGCCCTGAGACTAATCAATGGGAAAATCACTCCGAGCAGCAGCTTAATGAAGTAGTATACAGCTGTTTATTTTTAGTCCGTTTGAGCCTCACCAAAAAAAAAAAAAAAAAAAAAAAAAAAATTCCTCCATTAAAGTAATAAAAGATTCTTGCCAAAGTAGATTTCTTTTCAAAGCCAGGGTACAGCTCTGATTTACGTATTTATAGTCTAACTCCCTATACTTATTTCTTTCAATTAGTAAGACAAATAGTGGAGGCCCCTGGGTGGCTCAGTCAGTTAAGTGTCCGACTTTGTCTAAGGGTCATGATCTCACGGTTCCTGAATTCTAGCCCCGCATCAGGCTCCTGCTGACAAAGCGGAGCCTGCTTGAGATTGGGTCTCTCTCCCTCTCTCTCTGCCCCTCCCCACCTGCTCTCTCTCTCTCTCGAAATAAATAAACTTAAAAAAAAAAGGACAAACAAAATAAAGTTAGGTGGGTAGAAACAGCTACACCATAGGAGAAATACGCCTTTTCTCTTCACCTTTACATATGTTGTTCATACTCACTTTGATGTAGAGAAGAACGTGATTTTTCCCTGAGACGTGAAACGGCTCTCATTTTTTTGTAAGCGGACTACAAAAAAGGTGCTACAGACAGGAAATACGAGTCTTCTCTCATTTCTTTCAAATGCAAGGGAAATGAATTGGAAACTAGTTTTGCCAACAAAAATTGTTTCTCACTTCTAAAAAGAATGACTGTCATCTGTCTAAGAGCGAAACCACGGAGCCCGTTAATTAAGACTTACTGATCTCTGGGGTGTTTTGATCGAAAGCACCTCATGACATCTATGGAGATCCAAGGCTAGAGGGCCAATTAGAGAGGGAAGGCAAGTCTTTGTCATTTCATCGGGAGTTGGGAACCGTGGTAGTCAGTTTCAACAGCGTAAGTTTCTCATTGAGAATTTCCTCCTCAGCTCTAATTGGAAGATAAAAATTTCCTCTGAAGGCTACAAATGTTCTTCTACCCTAGCGACGTCCCAACAAACCAAGGAACTCCCCGAATGAGAAAAATCTTACTCACAACTCTGGAAACAAGCTCAGGCTCAACTTTTCCTCCTAATGATGGAAAGGTGACTGAAAGCGCCTCCAACCGGAGTCAGCAGACTGGGGTTAAAATATAGGTGGGCGGCACTAGTACGAGGGAAAAGGGGAACCCCAAAGGGCTCTCCGCTCACTGCCTCTGCTTTCCTATTTCCTTCTTTCTATTTAAAAGGGTGTTAAGCATCCCTCCATGACACAGAAAACTCGGTGTCTGCAAAGTTGGACAAGCAAAAATCAAAACACAATGATAAAAAAAACACAGATAGGCCTCCTCGTTTTCTCTTTCAGAGCATCAAAACCCTCAGTGAAAGATGAAGCTTCCCCTTTTACTCATTCTTCCACCAAGTCCAAGTGTAAACATTGACTTTGTTCATCCTTCGTTGTCTCCAAGGAGTGAAAGTACACAAAGGATTTTCTTTTTTACATCGCACCAAACTATCGAACACACACTCTCTTCCAAAGAAAGTCTATGCAAACCTTTACTCATATGTGAAAAAAAAAAAAAGCTAAAATTTCAACAGATCAATGCTCAAGTTTGTTGCTATTAACCGGGCAGAAAGAAGGGCACCCATCGCTGGAGGCTCAGATGTGTCTTCTGATACTTGACCCGAGCGCTGTAATTCAGGGCCACGATTGTTTATGCGTACTTTCCATACAATGAAGCATCTTGAGAAAACAAAAACAAAAAGCAACAACAACAACAAAAACAAACCAACTGCTAAGTGCAAACCTGGGAAACGGCAGCGTTCAGGTAATCCCCTTTATGGGTTGATTTGATAGCTCAAGGAAATGGAAACAAAGCACCAGGCGCTGGAACACCAACAGCTGGTTGGGAAATTGGCGCAGATTGTTAGGGGAAGCCGCCAACTAGAGATAGGCAATGAAAAGGTTAGAAATGATAGTTTAAAAAAGACAAATTACTCCAAAGACCGTATTCTTTAAATCGCTGAAGCAAAACATGTTTATTCGATTTGTTTGTATGCCTATTACAAAAATGCTACTTTGGGATTCTAGGAACCCAGTCTGTCAATTTTTCAGTTCCCGCACTTTCATGGTTGCTTAGAGCTGTTTAATGCAAATACACTTCCAATAAGAGATTTCATGCCCCTAAATTACACCCAGTTAAAAGCGAATGAAAATGTAAGGTAAATAACTATAATCAGCCATATTATCTTTCTCTTGGCACCTCTCACTTTCCAGGCATATTTAAAGACATCTCTGGGGTCCTATCCTTTTTAACGAGCAGAAGTGTATTTCCTAGAATATTACTTAAGATGCTGTGCAGTGAACGTTACACAGGTTAAAATGTTACCTAGAGACCTAGAAGGAACTGCATCTGTTGCAAAGCCGTCTTTTTTTTGCTACATTTTGGAATGTCTGAGAAGATGAAAAGGCATTTGCTGTGGAGGGGATGAAACGAGATGAGAAGAGTTTAAGTTTGTCTTTCATGTGCAAGTTCATTGATCAGTCATCGTGAAGAGCATGGAAGTTTGAAAAAGTCACTCTGGGAAGAAATGAATGGGGCCCCCCCTGAAAGGAAATGTACAAAGGGGAAGGGCTTGCCGGATTGGATTTGCCAGACAAAGAAAAGTACTTAGGAGTAAAACCGCTAAGTTACTCTTGGAAGAAAGCATCAAATGCCCTGACCACTTTTGTCACAGATCACCTTTTTGTTTCTTTGAGCCCAGGAAATTTTTAACTCTCAAAAATCAGTGTGTCTAGGGATCCCCTTGCGAAGGGTCGGAAGTGCAGAGTTCTGGGCCACTCTGAGAAGTCTGAACTAAGTAGATGAAGGGAGGCACACAGGAATCGGCATTGTTAATTAGCACTGACAGGGAGTCTGTGTCCTACTATTTGAGAAAGTGGCTTTATGATGTTAACAGCACACACAATCGGTTAAGCGACTGACTCCAGCTCAGGTCATGATCTCGAGGTTCCTGAGTTCAAGCCCTGAGTCGGGCTCCGGGCTGACAGCTCAGAGCCTGGAGCCTGCTTTCAATTCTGTGTGGATTCTGTGTCTCCCTCTCTCTCTGCTCCTCCCCCGCTCATGCTCGGTCTCTGTCTCTCTCTCAAAAATAAATAAACACACACACAAAAAAAACTGTTTTAGATGACAAATACCATTCTAAAAAGACTTATCAATCCATTCACATGGGCTTTCCCCGCAAAGAACACAATTAGGACTTATAATCAAGCCATTAGCAAGGGAGCAAAGGGGAAGAAGAATCAATGAATGGCTCAAACATGCAAAATCACCTTGTTCACCCAAAATACAGGATGGCGGTGTTCTGTCATCCCATGGTTCAATTGCCTCCGTTCGATCTAGGGAAAACTGCTAATCATTTCCTTTGGGGGGGAGGCAAGTTCTGAATAACCCAGCTATCACCTCTCTACTTACAGAGCGGCCACTGCTTTGGTATTGCTGGACCCACGCGGGCAGAAGGAGACAGAGGCGGGTCTCAGTCCAGTCCCATCCCATCACTTACTACCAGTGTGAACTCGGGCAGAGCACTTGGTCTGTCTAGTTCCTTTCCTGGCACACAGCAGACAACCTCCATCTGCACAGCGAGTGTACATTCTAGTCAAAATCAGACATCTGCACGATAAATAGAAAACCTCTTCTTCACGAATTATAAGGGTGAAATAAGATAATGAAGCTGTACCCAGGCATAGAGACTAGAACATGAGAAGCATGGACAAAAAAAAAAGGAGAAATCTGTTAGTCAAAACCAAGCGTCAGGACTTAAATTTCAGTGACTCAGTTTGGGGTATTAATTTCCTGACTCGATTTATGAGAATTACCATTCATTTTAAGTTACTTAAAGAACTAGTGGGAGGTGGAGCTTGCTTCACATACTCCTACTAGGTAAGTTGACAGTAGTGTGAATTTAATGATTATTTACAATGATTTTTCCACAGAAACCAAGACATACATGAAGCTTAGATGCTAGGTTACTCCACCAAAGACAATTTAACTTGTAAGTAAATAAAGTGGTGTTTTTATGGGAAACAACAGGACACAACTCCTACTGCTGTGCAAGGTGAGAGGAAATTTTAGCCAGGAAACGAGAAAACCCCAGCCCTGGCTTCTTCAACTCAGTCTACCCCCATTAACGAAAGTGCCCCAGCAGCAACAGAGCGTTCGCTTCTGTCTGACAGGATCTCGGGTCACAGACAGGGCTACACGGGACTTCTAAGGTCTCAGAGGAAGTAGGTCATGTGGAATTTATTTTTGAATAAATATTCTCATGAGTGCTAAATTTTATAGACAGTGTTGACAGAGAGTATTGATGCTCTTCAATACTGTTGAGCAGCGATTTGAAAAGAGTTAGTTCATGCTACTGTTTCTACTCCTTCAGCCACGAATTTTCTCCCTGAAAACAAAGGCTTGGAAGCACAGCATGCTCAAAGGCCCCGGGGTTGTCTGCTCAGGGCCACTAAAGATGAGGGAAAGAGATGCTTAGTTTATGCTTTGAAATTCTAGGAGGTCTAGGATATAATTTTGGAATTCCCATTGGAACAGGATGTCTTGTGACATTCCTCTCTGATTTCAGTGTATGAACACCTGAAGGGAATTAATTACCAGCCTCGAGGAAAGTTTCAGGGTCTCTGATTATTTTTTTTAATTTTTTAATGTTTATTTCTGACAGAGAGAGACAGAATGTGAGCGGGGGAGGGGCAGAGAGGGAGAGAGGGACAGAATCTGAAGCAGGCTCCAGGCTCCCAGCTGTCAGCACAGAGCCCGACGCGGGGCTCGAACTCACAAACCGAGAGAGCATGACCTGAGCTGACGTGAGACTTTCAACCAACGGAGTCACCAGGCTTTGTATAAAGCCTTCCTCGGTGCGCTTGGCTCCTGCCTGCACTGACGGCAACGCAGCTGCAGGTCTCCCAAAGCAAGACAGAAGCCGGCAGAGACACTCGGATGGTGCTAACATTCATATGCTTGTGGAAGAACACGGGGCAGGTCTGGCTGAAGCCCAGGCTAAAGGCGGTGGCGAAAGAAGAGGAAGCCGATCGGTCCATCCAGAAGGTGGGCCTGGCAGGTGCCGGTAGCCACGGTGGCCCAGAAGGTAGCTGGATTTCCTGCCAAGTCTCTGAACATAGAGCCATAACCCCCGCCTTCCTCAACTGAGTTATGTCTTCTGCCTCAGGCTTCTATATCCCAATCCCTCCTTCCACTCCACGGATGGGGATGGGTGTTTTCCCTTCATCTCTTTGCTTACATAAATTCAACAATTTCGCCCTCTTCATACGTTAAGGTACTTAAGAAATCCAAATTAGTTTTATGACCCTTCAGAATCGGGAGCTTTTGTAACCTGTTTAGAAAAGATTTAACTAATAAGGCATAGAATACCCCACAAATAAGCATTTGTTGCCCTTCACATGGAACTCATTGGTCAGGAGCCAGAGCAGAGAGTCAAAGAAGACACATTAATGGGGCACCTGGGAGGCTCAGTCGGTTGGGCGGCCGACTTCAGCTCAGGTCATGATCTCACGGTCTGTGAGTTCCAGCCCCGCGTCGGGCTCTGTGCTGAAGGCTCAGAGCCTGGAGCCTGCTTCAGATTCTGCATCTGCCTCTCTCTCTCTCTGCCCTTCCCCTGCTCATGCTCTCTCAAAAATAAATAAACGTTAAAAAAAAAAAAAAAGAAGACGATGCATTAAGTTATCTCTAAAAAGGTACCAATATTTCCAGGTTGATAATTCATAGACCTGGAATTCTCAGAACTCTGCCGTAGACAGACAAAAAATTCGAACTGTTCAGGTGTAATACAACATGCTTACTGTTTCTCCAGAAGGGTGGGGAGATCAATATCACCCACTCAAGTTGGGGTTTGGATTGTGGACACTGGAGAGCTCCCAGAGTAAAGCAGTATGAGAACAGTGCTTCCGGAAGCAGAGCATTGAGCAAAATTCTACCTAGGGCACAGAGGCGTGAGGTGTGGGGTGTGTCCATGTGTGTGCCCACTTGTGCGTGGTGGAGAGTAGTTTCTGAAACAGCTCAGTCTGGTTCGCGGGGAAAGGATTTGAACCTAGTGTATAAATTTTATCCTAATATATGCACCATATTATCTCAAACCTTCATGTGAAGAGCTCGCCTCATGTTTTATCTCCTGGTCCCGAGTCATAAGGACCTTGACACTTTAAGGAGTGGACCAAGGGTAGATTATGTAATAAAATTTTAAACCGCGGCAGCTTGATCCCCTTTAGTTACACGAAGGGCTCACAGGTAATCATAATACATTTACTGTATCTGTATCTTTAAATTGCAAAGTGCACACTGGAGAGAACTCCAGGACATGTAACCATATCCCGTTCTCGTGAATCTCAGATAATGACTATGAAGAGAAATAGCAGAAGTTAGAAGTGCACTAAGGGTGTCACGTTGCCAAATGAAATAAGCTTCTAGAATATTCATGAGGGGAGCCCAAATTTCTCACTCAGTTGCTCCTTGCCGTCATGCCAGAGGAAGCTGAGGCCTGACTAGGAGAAGTGCCTCTAGTTTCACCGCTGCTGTGGCTTGCTTCGTGTCCTGTGCCTATGTGTCTGCGTGAAGAAAACGTTAGTGGAATTGAAAGAGGACTTGGGGGTGTGCTGGGACAGACAAGAAGTACATCTACCTTGTACAAAGGGTGAGGAACAGAATCAACGCCAGAAGCCAGAAAGGCCCTTCGGAATTTATGTGGTGCCCCAAGCAAAGCCATGGTCAGTTCATCTGCAGGGAATCATCAATCCCCGCTTCTCCTTCTCCACTTCCCAACAGACAGTACATTGTAATCTGGTTCCAAGGCATTCTTCTCAGTATATAATTCAAGTCATCCCTCCTCTTCCTAAAATCTAAATGCAGCTCTTCAGCCAGGTAGCAGTATTCTCACAAACCAACCAGTGACAGGTGCCTACCAATAATACCTTTTCTATACCTGAACTCCGTCAGCATGATCTTTGCAAGGCTTATCGCCCAATTCTATTTTCCTGAACTTCTAACCTCTGAATCATCTCTTCATCCTCGGCTTCAATCCTGTACTGTGGTAAACGGTGGTTCTGACCTTGAAAATAATGGTAGTCAAGAGCACCCGGGTGGCTCAGTCAGGTGAATGTCTGACTCTTGATTTCAGCTCAGGTCATGATCCCAGGGTTGTGGGATCAAGCCCCACATCGAGTTCCGCACTGAGCACTGAGCTTAAGATTCTCTCTCTTCCTCTCCCTCTGCCCCTCTCCCACGTTTGTTCTCTCAATCTGTCTCTCTCAAAGAAAAGAAGAAAAGAAAAGAAAAGAAAAGAAAAGAAAAGAAAAGAAAAGAAAGGAAAAGGAAAGGAAAGACGGATGGTAATCATCTTGCCTTCATGAAAAAGAGGGGCGAAACCTGGGTCCTCTCTGCCCATCCTCCAGCATCTCTACCTATGCCCACCCCACCCCAACACTGGACCCATTTCTACCACCTTCTAGAGCTCAGTAGCGAAATGAAGATTCCGTCTCTCCTGAGACTTCACCAACTAGAAAGTAGGAGAGCTTCTGAAAAGGTTTTGTGGCTCCAACTGAGAGCAATCCTAAAGGCCAAAACGATACTCGCTACACAGGGCACTCTGGCTCATGGGACATGCTGATACGTTGCGTGACTACACGTGTAACGTATCTGCCAGAATCTATTTTTCCTGCCAGATGTTTCAGTGATGCTTCTCTACTGTTGACATATGTGGCCCGAGGTCCATGGTAATCGCAGGCCACCTGAACGTCTCTGTTTTCATGTTCCCACTCGTCCACACCGTACGAAAGTTGACATTGTTCCATCAAACATTTATGAATAGCCTGTGAAGAGTGTAGCTTGCGTAGCCCAATTTTCAAGGAATTACCTGGGTAAAATTATATGTTTACACGCTACATGCAAGTGTCTATCATTGTACATGTGTGTTTGTGCACCTGCACACACGCGTGCTTCCCTGAGCTTTGTGAACATACCTGAAACTGCATGGCTCTCACTCTCTACCACAGTCCAAGGCCCGTGTCATCAAGCTACCTTACTGCTGTCACATGATACCGCCCCGTGGCAAATCCCTGTCACGGAAAACGTCCACGGGACACATTACCGGCATGTAATTCTGTATGGAGTGCTTTTTTGAAAGACCACGACTTGCCTAGCACCAGGGTAAATCTTTGAAGCTGAAAGGCACTTAGGCAAAGAGATGCCTGCGTGCGTGTGTGTGTCAGTGACCGACTGCACGTGCGTGTATGTGGGTGGTGTGGATGTGTGTACAGGGAAACTATGGAGGAAAGACCAGAAGTAAGGGGATCACAGGCCGGAGGGGACATGCTTAGGGTCCCGTCCCTTAGCTGTAAGGAATGGAGGGTGTGAGTGTGATTCACCAAGGGAAGAGGAGGCAACAGAAGCCTGTGAAGCTGGTCCCTGCTGGCCTGTATACTCAGGGGATAGACCTGGCCTCGTTTGGAGACATACCCAGACGTGGAGAAAAATCCACGGGAAGTCCGAGGTGCCTTGGGGAGGGAAGGATGAGAGCTGTGCCTAGCCTCTGCAGCTCCGACAGCACGCTACTAGGGCCTTATCCTTATTTTACCAACAAAGCAAGAGGAAACTCGACATAGGATCCAATTATGTTCTTGCTCAGACAATTGCACCCGGCCTGGAGGAGGAAAGCCCAGAGCCCAGAGCGCAAGGCAAGAAGGAAGAGGCGCTGGTGCCACACTTTTGCTGCAGCACATCACCGAGCCTCGTGATGGTTCAGCGTTCTCTCCGCCCAACGAGGCGAGTATTCATACCTACCTTGCAGGGTTGCTTTGGGTGTTAAAGAGGATTCCAATAAAGTCCCTTGCACAAGGTAGAAAGGACACAGAAAGCAGCATCTCATGAAGACTCAAGAGAGGGCAACGAGTTAGAGTTACTGCAAATGCAATACTCCCCAACTCGTAATTAGATTTCATTTCTTAATTCTCTAAGTCAAATAAACAGCTAAAAATTACCCTCACAGAGGACATGATGCAACTTATGTTCCTAAAATAACTCAGAAGATTCTACCTGCAGAGACACTGGTTCTGTTAGAGACAAGTAGTTCAGTCAAACCCTCGGTCGAACTCCTAAGTTTATGGGATATTCAGTACATGGAGCGCGAGACCGCCAAAATTAAACAAAATCATTTAAAAAGGTATTTAGTGTCCGTTATAAACAGAAACAGCTTATTTTCTCCTAAAGAGACTTATTTTTTTCCCCTCTTTCTTATCTCTTTACTGCTGGGACTGCTGAGCTTAACAAAGTAAACTTGGCTTTACTTATCAGAGTGAGCTCAGGAAGCCCTAAGCACAGGAGTAACCCAAACGCGAGAGAGGAGCCCAGAAGACAGTTTAACGCCAACCATCCCCTGTGGCTTTGTGACTATTAGGCAGGCTTACGTTTTAGAAACGCAAATGGGCCGTCTGCATTTGATGTGGCCGAAACCCCAGCCACTGCCTGGAAGTTTCTGACAAGACAGACATTCTGGGCTCTAAGCTGAGCACTTTCCGCGATCTTAGCACCCAAGCAGAGATATAGAGAATACACATGACGGAAGGCTACCCTCTTCTTCTGAACTGCTCAAGGAAAATTCCTCATCCAAAATGAGATTAAGGGTCCGGGGCAGATAACTGCCTGTGACATCCACTTCAATGCCATCGAGCACAAAATGCCACTTTATTTCATTCAGACTGGAATTATTTCAGAATTCTTGTGAAAATCCAATATACGCTGAATTTTTCTTCATACTGTGCATAAAGACGGATTAGCCAAGCAAATTAAAGATGCAAGGGATATTGCAGGGAGTTGAACTCCAAGGCTTTCAACACGCTGTGTGCGAGCGGATACCAATGCCTGGTTGTCCACCGCACGTAGAGGGAAGTGCGCACTCGTTCCCGGGGCCTCCAAGGCTGGATGTCACCGGGTCGCAGCTTACCGGCAACCCTCAAATCCAGACACTCCTCCGTTCACTAGGCTCCGGTCGTGCTGGTCTTTTTTGCTGTTCTCTGAACCGGTCCAGCTCATTCCCACC
The DNA here is from genome assembly GCA_030068075.1 of Paguma larvata. NCBI lineage: Eukaryota > Metazoa > Chordata > Mammalia > Carnivora > Viverridae > Paguma > Paguma larvata. Next base: position 43,802,835 of record CM057840.1, read on the forward strand.
TCAAGACCTCCGCACGTGCTCTTCCTCATCTGCCAGGAACATTCCGCCCTCTCATCGTTACAGGGTTGGCTCCTTCTCATTGGTCAGCCCCCAGCTCAAAGTTATCCCTTAAAGTTCAACGCTTCTCTGACCATCAAGTCATTATCCATCCTACCTCTATTTTATGTTCTTCCTAACACTTACCATCCTCTGGAACTTTATACACCTCTCTTGGTGTACTTTTTTACTTATGGAACACCACACTCGACTTTAAGGCCTGAGATGCTTGGACTCTGTCCCGTCACCGTAGCCCCGACATCTGGAGCTCCCAACAAATATTTATTTATTTAAGGAAAACTAAGCACAAAGCACTTAGTATGTCTGTTAAAGAAGATCGTGAAAGAACCTCAAGCTAGAAACACCTTGAGAAGTATAGCATGTACTAGAGAAAACTAAAACACACTTTCCTAAATTGTGTATTTCAGACTTTTCACTCGTTTCAACCGGCTAACTCTTCCATTATACGTGCCCCCCCTTTCCATTTGATTTCTTTGAACTGAAAGAGAAAAGTTGTCAAACTCTAGAAAAACATAATGACTGAAAATAATAAATTGATAGTGCTGCTGATAGTTTTATACCCCCGGCATCACTGCGAAGCAGCAGACTCGTCCCCTGAGGAGTCCCAGCCTCCACTCAAGGTGAAGACAGAGGCCTCACCCAATCCACAAAGCCCCGAACCCCCATGCTCTGTCAGTGAGCCAGAGGGTCAGGACGTATGGCGCCAACTGAACAGCAAAGCTCTCCTGTGACCTGCTCCACGGATGGGTTCTGCCTTCTCCCACTTGCAACACGAGCCAACGTTCTCAACATCACAAATTCCAAGACACACTGGCATGCCAAAAACCAAAGATTCATGTTCTGAAAAACGTTTATCATAAGAGATTATGTCACACATGAGTGATTAACTTGAACCAAGATAAAACTTCCTAGGATATGGGACTGAGCACTTATAAGAGAGAAAGTATTAAGGAAGAATCCAGAGAATGCTTGCAATCTCTTTGTTATTCCGGCCACTATCAAATGACTAGTGTGGAACTTCTCTTTCTCTTTCAAAGAATTAACTACCTACAGCTTTTTCCTCCCCCGCTCTCTTTTTTTATTTTATGTTCAGAGATAAGAAACACGTTTCTAAAGAAAGAAAGTAGATAAAGTGCTAAGCATGGGTTCATTCATAGCGTCAAGAGACACCTGCGAATAATTTTGTGTATAATTATAAGTGTCGGCATATACGTGTGAGCATGAATGTATGTGAGTGCATGCATGTTGGAAGGGCTGTGTGCACACGTGCACACGTGTGTGTACACGTGCACGCATTTGGAATGCTGAAAAAGTTGAGGCAGGACCTGTGAAGTTGGGAAGATCTCCACGAGCCGGAACATTCTGTGTAGGTAATACTCCATGTTGTAAACTGCTCACGCAGCAGGACCGAGGAAAAGGCATCGCCTGGCCACCGGCTGTTACTGACTCTGGGAAAATGAAAATACAGCATCTCTGCACCTGTTCACCTGATGGTGAAGGAAGGAAAAGCCATTACCGAGTGACAGGAGACAAAAAACCAAAATCCACTTCAGCAACTCATCCCACTGCTGGTGATTAATCTCACACTCCCACAGCCTGATGCACATTAACCAGATAATTAATAATTTCTTCAGGGATTCCGGCTCGGCAACTGTTTTATCAACCTGCACCGCATTAGCTGGGAAGTACTGCATTTGTGACCAAATGTCTAGGACCAGGAAGGGGCTGTGAAGAAGCAGCAAGGGCTTTGCAGCGATTTGTAAGCCTATTTCAAAATGAACCAGTATGGCGTGTGCAGTCCAGTCTACATGTTTTCATCACTACTGTTGGCCAACCAGAATCATCATCGGAAGACCCCTCTGTGCTGCGACATCTCGCAGGCTTGAAATCACATGTGCCTCACTGCACCGTACACAAACCAGAGTCAGGCAGACATACGTAAACTTTGGAAACGCATCTTCTTAAAGAGGGCATCATCTGAAACCTCCTAAAATAAAAAGTTTCGAATAAGTGTTTGATCAGAACAATGCCAGGTGACATATTTCTTACCCTTGCTGGCCCTCATTCACGTCCGTCTAAGGAAGGAAGGAAGGCACAAAGAACCAAAGTCCCCCTCTCTGCATCTCCTGTGCAAATGTCTGTTTCTCTCTTGTTAAAACTTATTCCACCGGGAGAAGCCAACTCTTTTTTTTTTTTTTTTTGACATATATTTTTATTAAGATTTTAAGACTGTGAATAAAATCCCAAGGAGAATAATAAATCATAAGGATTGCTATTAAAAAGGCTCACCATTAAAATTCCAATGTATTCATTTTCTCTCCTAATGAGAAAAACACTACATTGAAAATATTATTATACATTTTCTCTTAACTCTATCCAGAAAGCTATTTGGATGGAAAAGAAACAAGAATGTAATCCATCCTTGTCAGAAATCACCGTGGACTTGCAGGCAGAAAGCCTGGGTTGAGAACTGCCACAGCCACAGTGTGTTTTGGTATTATCACCTTCCAGCTATCCTCGGGGGATGCCATCGTAGTCATCCAAACTACACTCTGTGTGAGTTTGGCCATGGGAGTGTTAATCAGGGTGGCTGGCAGCCACGGAGTGTGTCCACCTTATGTGAACCCAGAGGAGAAACTTCCCTCAAATTTCAGGGCTAGGATAACCGGGGCACCTCCTAAGTGTGAATTATACAGACAACGCAAAACTTCAGGCTCAGAATGTCTGGGCCGAGAGGAAGCTTACAGCCAAATCAATTGTCTATTTCTAGCAAACGTGTAGGAGCATGATACAGGAATCTGTCCCCCACACACATCGCAGTGTGATCTTGCTGGGATAGCCTGGTTTTTCTTACCCTGACTTTCAGATGTTTTTGTATTTTACTGTATATCCTTAGGAGAATCTCCTCAAGTCAGTTTTTTTGTTTTGTTTTTTTAGGATAAAATAGATAACAAGTCAGAAGGACAAAGAGAAAGAAAGCAAAAGGAAAACAAAGTGGAAAATACTGGGCAAAACATAAGGTCACTAATTCTGACCCAGAGCAGTCAAAGCTAGAAGACCCCGGACTGGCGTGGTCTTGCTGACCACTTCCGGGTGCAAAGCCATGCACCGTGGGATACTTAGTCTCAGAAAAAAATAGGCAGCATCCCCTGTAGCACGAATGTTATACTGATTTGGACTTGGGGAACAATGTTTCGTATTAAAACCTCTATTACCAACCAAAATGCAAATTTTACATGCATATTAAAGAGAAGGCAAAGACTTAAAAAAATGTTTGGGTTGCTGATGGCTATTTCAGGCCAGACTCCTGCTGTTATGGACTGAACGTGTACCCCCAAAATTCACAGGTTGAAATCCTGACCCCCAATGTAATGGTATTTCAAGGTGAAGACCTTTTGGGCGGTGACTTAAGTCATGAGGCTGAAGCGGTCACAAATGGGGTTAGTGACCTTATAAAAGAGGCCACGCAGAGCTCCCTCACTTCTTTCCATCACGGGAGGACAGACAGAAGTCCGCCATCTATGAAATGGGAAGCAGGCCCTCAGCAGGCACTGAATCTACCAGCACTTTGATCCTGGACTCCCCAGCCTCCATAAAAATAAATATTCCCTAGCCTCCATAAGAATATTCAGTTAATTCATTTATATAAATATGAAAAATAAATGTTTGTTGTTTAAGCTGCCCCAGTCCATGGTGCTCTGTTAGAGCAGCCCAAACTGACTAAAACATTCACCAACCACATGCCCGTGTTCCTTGACCTCTGCTTTTGGGGTACATGGGTAGAAAATTTCTGAAACTTTGAACCAGATCACATTAGAAAAAAATGACACCCAGTACCTTGACTTTGTACAACCTCAGGCTTCCCACCTCTAAAGTGAGGGGAATGATAAATATTTCACAGGCTACCATGGGAACTCAGGGAGATAATCCTATGTGAAGACTACCACAATGTGTAAAGCACTGATAGCTGTTAGGTCTCATTCAAGAATGATCCAGATTCACAAAAATCCAGTTTGGGCCAATAATTCTGCAACTTTCTTTCCCCTGTCTAGGAAGGCTAGAGCATAGAGTCAACCGGGGGTTTGAGCTGTCGAATCACGGTTGCGCCCAGTTGCCAGAGGGCAAAACGGGACTGGAAAGACCAGACACTGTAAGTTACACTATTCATTCCTTGTGCATAACAGCCTTATTCAATTTAGTTTTGACTTCCTAGAACAAAGCGCAATGCTCACACTAAGCACCCAATGCATCCGGCACTCAGAAAGTGTCAGCCAAACAACTCTTTGTTGAAGTGACATCTGAGGAACAGATACATGCCATTAGACCTAAGAGCACGGAGCGTTGTGGGCTTGTTTAAAAAAGGAAGCCGAACTATCACCATCAGCAACAAACAAAACAAATGAACAAAAACAAACAAACAAACGAAAAGAAACCCACAAATGTGAATGTGGTACAGCACAAAAAGACCCAAGACCTGGCTTAATTCCCTGATTCTTTCTTAGTCATGTGAATTTAAGTGGGTAATCGTAATCACATACAGGTTATTTCCTCATTAAAAGAAATAGAATAATAATACTAAGCTCAAAGTGTTGTGATAAGGAATGAGTTAATATGAGTAAGAGGAAAGTGTATGAACTTATAAAACAGCAAAAAGCATTAGTCACAAGGTGCCTGTGTGGCTCAGTTGGTTAAGTATCCGGCTCTTGATTTCGACTCAGGTCATGGTCTTATGGTTCCTGAATCCAAGCCCCACATAGGGCTCTGCACTGACAGCGCAGACCCCGCTTAGGATTCTCATTCCCTCTCTCTGTCTGTCTCTGTCTCTCTCTCTCTCTCTCTTTCCCCCTCCCCTACTTGTGCTCACTCTGTCTCTTTCTCTCTCTCTCTCTCTCTCAAAAGTAAATAAACTTAAGAAAAGCCTTAGTCACTATCTATTATTATACTATTGCATGGAAATGAGAGAGCCTTTCTGAAACACACACACACACACACACGCACGCATTGTAGGGTTTTTTTTCTCCTTCCTTAAGTGGCTTGATTCCAAAGCAAACTAAACCAAGATCTTTACAAACTAGAAACAGTATTTTAAAATAACTGCATACCATCTCAGCCACTAATTATTTTTAGGATTTTACTATATGCAGCTAATTGAAAATGTTCGGTCCTTTCCATTCATTAGTTTTATTACAAGCACTCCAATGAATTAAAGAAAAATCCATCATGGCCACCTTCCCTGAAACTTTCACTGTCCTGTCACAGAGGCCTCGACCTTCCAAAAGCGATTCACATTAATTCAGCACAAGTCACAGGACTGGACAGGGGATGGAATTTTGGCATTTCTAATAAATAGGACACCACTGAATAAGTCTGACAGGATGCTATTATACTCTTGATGTCAGGAAATGGGGCAGACAGTGCTTTCCTTGTCATGGTGAGGTGCATTTTCTCCATCCCTGACTATATGGAGACTCCATTTGACCTGGAGCGAACCAAGTGCGTGCGGTGAGGCACTCCTTAACGGGACTGTTACTTTATGAACAACTACCTTTGCACACTGGTAAGAACTGAGCCCTGAGGAACGATGAATTACAAAGAGATCTACTAAGAAAATTGTGAGACTGTAGGCATGGCCGCGCGAACGGGCAGGTACCCCATCCCAGCTAGCTCTGTACTTGGACGGAAGGGGACGCTCCAGGCATCTGTTGCTTTTGTTTCTCAGGAATAACTCTTTACTGCATGCTTTTTATGTACGGTGTTTCATATACATTTATTCAGCATTCATGTAACCAATATAAATCATCTTATCTGGTAGCTCTTTTAATCACCATCTTACATATTTTTTTAAAAGCTTGGAGAAAGTATATTAATATCCTTACATTCATCTGCGTGTGGCAGAAATAGGCAGGAATAGGTAGGTGCAAGATCAAAGCGTATGTGTTTTGTACTTAACTTTTATTTTCAAAGCACCTGGAGAGTACACATGTCCAAGTCAACCTCTATTACATCTGTCTACCCCCAAACATGTCTGCAATTATGTTCATGCTGGTGAATTATATATGTATATAATGGTTTTTTTTAAGTTTATTTATTTATTGAGAGACCAGGCACACACACGCACAAGTGGGTCAGGGGCAGAGAGGGAGGGAGAGAGAGGCTCCCCGCAGGCTTGAGCTCCCAAAACCCGAGGTCACGACCTGAGGCGAAGTCAAGAGTCAGACACTTAACTGACTGGCCCACACAGGTGCCCCTAGAACATTTGGTTAAATATATATAGCATTCTATTAAATAAGCACCTACTGCATGTTCCGTTTTATGCTACTAATGATACAACTATTGAAAATCATAAAATTACGGCACAGTATTTCTATACAAATGCGGCGTCCAATTTATATTTTTCTAGTCCTACCAAAGGAGAGTACATAGAAGATCCTATTCATAGTGAGGGTTTTTTTGAACATGCCATCATTGCCCCCACGTGATCCGCAGACTTTGGCCCTAGAGTCAGGAGACAAGCACGGACTCCGTGCTTTTTTTTTTTTTTTTCAAGCCTAAACTCTGTAGCCTTGGAGGGGCGCTCCAGCATGCTGAGTCTATTAACTATTCCCGGCAGAGGAATAAAAATATTTGCCCTATCTACTTCAAAGGGCGGTTGTGAATATCAAATGGTATAGCACATGAGGGAAGTATCTTACATTGTATAAAACTCTGTATGTTGTGAGCATTTTCATTGGAGACCATTACAAACTCGGAGGCAGCTTATAATTAAAGCAGTAGTTCGTATGGTTTGGGCCCTTTTAGGACTTTGCGAAGACTATAGTTACATCCGGGGGAGTTGGAAGGAGGAAAAAAAAAAAAACAACAAAAGATGCAATGCGTTGTATTTCAATACTAATAATAGAAAACTACAATTTTACATCTGCAAACAGAAAATGACATGGTATGCACGAGGACGGTTTGTTTCAGCCGGTCTTAGTCAGGAGAAATCTATTTCAAGTTCTTAAAAATCACATTGAGTCTCCCTGCCATTTCTTTTTTAACTTTATACTGTCTTCCTAAACTGCTATACGGCTATTTCCATGAGCTCTGTTCTCATCAGAGGATAAGTGAATCAGCTGGGAGGCAAAAGCTTGAGTTCTAATCTCAGCTCGGACATGGGGGATTAATAAACACATATTTGTAATGTTTCCTGAAGAGGAAAATTCTCAGTTATTTTTTATTAGTATTAGCAGCACATCCGTATGTGGACTTGGCCCCAGCATCAAATTGCATATTTAATATTATTATATGGGCTTCATTACACAAATGAAATAAAATGTTACTTATAAAAATACTCGCTCTTTCCCCACTGTAATTTAAACACACTGCTAAGAGGTCATTTTTCAAACCATTAGTGGCCTTGCAATTTTCTGAAACTTTCGGCTTTTCTCAGAAGGAGCACTCAGGTAAACTATCTCAGTATGAAAAAGGGCTTTGACCACGTAAACACGTCTAATTGTCAGCTGAAATCATGAAAACACTGAACTGTACAATTTCCAAAAGGCTCATTTGGCTAGCAGCGTGAATAGCTTGCTCTTGTACACATTAACCCTTGATACTTCCTCTGCTAAACCAGCAGGGTGCCCGATGCCGGCATTGCAATCGGAGCTCACCTATCTCTTGTGCCGTGAGGAGAACTTTCGGGCACCGGTCGCCATTACTGCTGCCTGGCCAGGGATATAAGGCTTCAACAGACCAGTAGGCAACAGAGGGGCATACCCCTCCCCCATGTCTTTGTCTCACCAGAAATCCTACATTCTGGGAAAATGTTCAAAGGACAGGAGGAATTCATTTTCAAGTATTATTTCCCAGACCTTTGTTCAGTGATTCAGATATAAATTGAAGAAACTGGGGATAGAACAGCCGTAATGAGTAGTACGTGAAAAAGTGGGTATGTTCAATTTTCTCCCTCAACTTTCCATCAGTTTCCATTGGGGGTTCCTCAGTATCTCTTCCATTTGCTAGGTTTCTGTTAGTCTGGCTACAGGAGTTTGCCCCCCTCCTCACAGAGCTCCGACAGGCACCCTGTAATTCTAGCTACCTCGGAAGCTTCTGGTTCATCACTTTGTGGGGCTTCTTGGAGAAGACAGGCCAGATGAAGGAGCAGGTCACCTCTGCTCTGTTTCTGGAAGAATGCCAAGAAGCCAGGCTGTTCCTCACCCTCTCATGTCTGTGCTGGCGTGAACTGGCCAAATAATGGATTGCCATCCAGGTAGAAGAACTTGGAGAAAAACCGTGACACATTCTACTATCCTCCAGTAGGTGAGGTGGGGAGCAAAAAGGAGGAAAATGCTTTTTCGACATGCGGACGGCATCAGTGTGGTCGACTGTGTGGAACGTGTGCTTGATTATAAAGAGAAATTTGAACACACATTAGTGTCTTGCCTACACAGGAGACACAAAGTCTCCTGCTCAAGCTCAGCTCCTAAAGAAGACTAGATAAGTAACTCGAAGTCGTATCACGGTATTGCTAAACAGAGAACCCAGTATTGGCTGTTTCGGCAGATCAGGAACTTGCTGTGTGGACCGAAGTCCTGTCGGTATTTACAGGCCCCTTTTCATGCGCTCTACCACCACGAGCTTCCGGAAGAAACAGTCAGTGGTAATACCCTCACTGGTATGCACTGTGGTTCCCATCCAAACCCCAGGCGATCTTGTGAACTATGCGTCAGGGGAGGAAGAGGGCTATTTTCCTTCATATCACACTTTTAAGAACTTTTAGTCATTCGTGATTCTTTCTCTATCTCTCAGGGTGTGCGTGTGCGTGTGTGTGCTCACACACACGCGCGCGCACACATGCGCCCACCCACTTCCCTCTCTTTCATCCTCAATTCAAACATTAACCTTTGATGTAACATTTTTGCTCCTCATCAGAATGGAAAGAACGAGCTTCAGAGAAGCAATTGAGTTGGGAGAATAAAAAAAGATGACATCACTTCAAACGTGGACTTGCCAGAAAAGTATCCTTTCAAGTGCTCCCCTGTGTCACCAGCCAGGGACCCTCAACTCTCCCTGACCGCTGCATGCTGCCCCCGTTTCATACCTTTTGATCACCATTTGTTTCATGCCACCGTTCACAACACCCCCCCTGTGTATACGTGTATGTTGCACTTATGTATTTTTTAAAGCTGCTGTCCGCGTTCACTTTGTCAACTCCCAAGTGAAGGAGAGGAATTCATTAGCATCGGTTATTAGTTTGATAATTCGAAATAAAGTCAATACAAACATTTACATGGCATTTGCCCAGGGAGAGTACCAGGAGTGAGAATTTGGGGCCATCTGCTCACGTCCCTTCTGATGCACCAACCACAAGGTACACGCAGCAAGAAGACCACAGAGGCGGGTCCCAACACTCACGTTTCTCTATTCCTCTAAAATCCAAAGTAAAAGGTCTTCTAACTTTTCCCTTCTCACAACCCATTCGGGTCAGATACAGACTATTTTGAGAGGTGTTCAAGTATCATTGAATTCCATTCTGTGCCCGCTTCTCCACCGACTCCAACACAGAGCAAACACAGTGAGGAAAAACACGCATTGGAGTCAGACTGACCTGGGTTCAAATCCTACTCGGCCACCACTTTGGCCTTCTTTTGCCATCTGAATGCTCAAAACTCTGCAGCGGAAAACAACAGCCTCTGTATTTGCTCACGGTTCTACAGGTTGGACTCTTCTTCTGTGGATCCTGCCCACGGTCCCTTCGGTGGCTGCAGCCAGCTGGCTGGTCGGCCGGGGGCTGGCTCGGCTGGGATGCGGGGCCAGTTGGACTTTTCTCTCTCCCTTCCCGCAGTCTTGGGGCCTCTCCGGCTCTAAGGGGGTCTCCACCTGGTTTCAGCACAGGGTCTCTCCAGCAAGGTAAGGAGACTTTTTTCCTGGGTGACTCAGGACTTCCAAGACTGTAAGAGGGGAGGGTGCCAGGCCCGACTGAGGTTTTGGCTGGAACTGAAGCGATGCCATTTTGGCCATGATCTATTGGTTCGAGTGACTCTCAGGGCCAGCCCAGATTCAAGGAGCGTGGATGACACACAGGGAAATACAGAAGGTGTGGGTCATTTGGAGCCACCAACACAGCAGAGTACCACCGCCACATAACAAATTACTCAATCTATACATTTTGATGTAACGTCGGTTTTTCCATCTGCTAGAAAGGAACAATAATATCCCCATTTTTATGGAGAACTAACGAACATAATAATAAATATAAAGGCCAGTGCAGAGACTAATATACAGCAGATACTCTCTAGTCTCTTTCGTGTATTCTAAAGTACTTGGATTACCCAGAAATCCGTGAGCCCCTTCCTACCGCTGTCGACCTCCCCCATAAGGGCAGAGTCTACAGTTCATGTTACCATCTTAGAAGCTGTCCCCGTGCCTAGTACAAAGCCGGGCACTCGGCGAACACCCGATAATAAGTGCTTGTTGACTGAGCATGGGACCAAAGGAACCGGTAGACACTGTCTCCAACAACTCACTTCCACGGCACACGAACAGATTGAGCTATTTCACAAGAATTTCTCAGATGCGAATGAAAAGTTATCAAATTCAATGTCATGAGCAATCACAGCAGTCTGGAGTTCATCTTCACCTCTTTTTAAATATAGTATATACAGCAAATTCCCCAAAAATATTTTGCCAGATTTCTACTGCCTCAATTTTAAAACTCAGGCACACTAGAAGTAATATGTAATCCATATGTCTGTGATTCATTTTTACCCAGTTCATCAAAATGCTGTTTTTGTATTAAATGTCAAAATGCCTTTTATGGCTTTATTTATGAGCCCTTTAAAGTTGTTATTTTTAAATGATGGGAGAACATGTTTTGCCAAATTTAAAATTTACAAAGGCATTTGTAATTTTGTTCCAAACATCAGCTTCGGGGAGAGTCAATTTTGTTTACTCTGGGGAAAATTCCTATTTTTCAAATATAGGCTTTTAAAGTTTACTTTAAATACTCAAAATTCTCTTCTCCTTCAGTGTAAATGTACTAACAGACATAGTCACATATGCGCGCAAAGAGAGTTTAGGAAAACTGTCCCATTGAAGGAAAACCTCACTGTCTCTGTCACCTCATTCTGCCTCAACTCTGTACCTTGATGAGAAAAAAAAAATGAGTCTGCCATTTGTCACCTACCTGTAAGGAGGAAATAAAGTGGACATTTTCTTCTCGACAATTCTAGATTGTGAAAGCTTCTCTACATTGATACAGTAGATGCCTGTCTTCCTCTTGACATCAAACTTCATCAAACCGTCTTCTCTTGCTTCTTTCTTTAGCCTTTTCACTATGAGATTTGAAGGATGCTAACAATCTAAGGGTCTTCTTCACAACTCAAATTTATGTGACAAGCTAACTGTGATTTGAATTAAAATAGAATAAAAATACCATAAAGTAGAATATATATATAAATATATACCAAAAAATAGAATAAATATATACCAATTAGATAGAATAAATATATGCCATAACATAACCTTTAAAAGTCAGTGTTATCGACACTTAAAACTCCTATATTTTAACCTAGAAAATCTGAAAAAAAAAAAAAGAAGAAAGAAAATCTGAAAACCAGATAAGGTCTATGACCTTAGACAAATGAAACTCCAAGTTTTATGAATCTATAACATGAGGGTTATAAAGTCTATACTACTCCCCTCACAGATATATTATGAATATCGAGTAATAATAACATTTCATAAACTACCAGCAATACTAAGGATAATAACCAAATATTAGCTGTTACATATTTTTATCTCAGTTTCAAATATAAACTGATGTAAACTCACTTTTTTCCCTAATGTATCCATTTCAGAGTAAAACTATTTATAGCCAACCACCTAAGAAACTACGGAAAGTTGGCTGGCCATCATTTGAAGACCACAAATGTGAGGCTTTGTATGCTTATTTGCTCAAGGTTCGTGCTCTCTCTCCCAGAGCTAAGGGTTTGCTAGTGCCGAGTCACCTGCTGAGCACAGGAGAGCTGTCTGTCCCTTCAGAAGGAAAATGACATCTACACAGCACCAATACTTTTACGTTCAATTAGTCAAAATGTTAATCACTCCAGGAACAGCGTTTGTGGATTTCAACTGAGACACATCCTATTTCCAAGGCTTTGCTGAGGACACCAATCGCACCGCTAGAGCCCCGAGCTCAAGCTGAAAACCAGCTCTGAAGTGTGACGACCAACCAGGATCGATGCATCGCTAGGTTAACCATATTTTCTAGTAAACAAAGTTTGCTTCCTTAAGAACCTATTAAAACGGAATACATTCTTTTCATTGTTCCGTTAAAGAATGTAAGGAAAAACAAACAGGCTATCACCATAGCTAGGTCCCTTTTCTGGAAATCAGACAAAAGCAATCCCTACTGCACACCCAAATCGGTCCTGCGCCTAGGAGGAATATCACGTTTCTATCCTACCACAGAGCTGACCGGGTGTTAATTTGAATTTTAAGCAGAATCAAGCTTTTGCTCAGGTCCATCCCACCTGTCAGTGCATAGTAGTATAACAAGATAATTACTTCCTCTTATTTCAAAATGCCAGACACCCAAGACTTCCACGGAAAATGAACAGAGTACCCGTATTACATTTGATTCTAATACGTCTAGGACTGAGCATCACCGACATCCTCTTAAGTTATTCAGGGAAATGGTGGTAGATGACACGTAAACCCTACAAAAAGGGAGAACAGCAGTGTGTGATCAATTCAGAACATACTCAGAGAAAACTTCAGCAAGAAGCGAGATGGAACTATATAGCGTTCCTTCATGTGGCAGTGCTTCGTGGTGAAACACACAAGGTTGAAATCCAAGGTTATTGAGAGAACAAAACTAGCAATGCTGCACTTATGCTATAAAACTCTTGTTTATTTAGTCCCTCAAAATGCTAAAGATTTTAGATGTAAAGTCTCTTTTAAAATCCATACCCCGGGACGCCTGCGGGGCTCGGTCAGTTAAGCATCTGACTCTTGATATCAGTTCAGGTCATGATCTCACAGTCCTGAGGTTGAGCCCCATGTCAACCTCTGTGCTGAGCATGGAGCCTGCTTGGGATTCTCTTTCTCCTTCTCTCTCTGCACCTCTCTTGATCATTCTCACTCTTCCATTCTCTCTCTCTCTCTCACTCTCAAAAATAAATAAAATTCAAAAACAAACAAACAAATAAATAAATGCCATACCCACAATTTGGGCATGGCCTCTCAGAAAACACAGCACGGTTATTTAAATCTTGCAGAAGATTTGATCAAGAAAAGGAACACGTGTCAAAGTTGCACAGAAAACCTAGAAAAGTCTGGTTGTGGGTGAGGGTGTATGTGTGTATACGTTCACCCGTATGTACAGTGGCATGCCTGACTTTCTCTGCCTAGGCATAGAATTAGTTTAGAATAATTAATGATGCCTATTTACGTTTCAAATTCACCAAGAAAGAACAGACCCTTACTGAGGGCCAATAAGCTCTATTATCACTTAGTGGTAGTTTACAGGTTTGGAAAAGATATGTCTGAGTTAAGGCAGATGAAATCTAGGGACCGTTGACTACTTCTATGCTGCCTTCCCTAGCTACGGGGTTTCGGGACCTGCTCATCTGGTAATTGGACATCTACCCAAAGATCTGCCCTGAAATATGGAGGAAGTGGTGAAAAGGAGCCACACAGAAAGGTGACTATTACAGGCATCCGTTCTGTGCAAGCAGAGTAGAACCCCACATTCCCTGGCTATGCCGAACGCATCTTAGTGCCTACCGTTCAAAACCTGCAGTAGAGGCAGCATGCTGCCCTAAGCAGGTCAGGAGATTCAGGGTCAGGCCTCAGAACCAGATTCAAATCACAGAGCTGACCGCCCCCGCTTAGGTAACCTATAGCGGTTTCACTCACTTTATAGACTTTACTGTATTCTGCTGTCTTGTTAGGAAAATGAACTTAATGGGGCTCGTGTTATCCTGCGCGGTCCGGTTACACACACCTCTGACCAGATACTCAAAAGAGATCATCTAAAAATAACCTTTACAAGATCTTTCCCATCTGATGGAAAGAAAAGCATCACGTAGACAGCAGGCCAGTGTTTCAGCAGGAGGCGGGGTGCGGTCGCAGTGCTGGGGAGTAAGGCGTGCTCTCTGTCTCGGTGACATGGTGACTTCTTATGAATACTTCGCTGAACTCACTCTGCACTCTCTGCATTCCATCAGTGAAATGAGGAAACGAAGCCTGCCCCTTAGGGTCTGAAAATGTAAGACAGATCAGGTCGTTCCCCTGCCTAGAAGTCCCGGGGGGCTTCCCATCTTCCCCAGGGCAAACGGCAAAGTCTTACAAGGGGCTGCAAACTCCTACAGACTGGACCCCACTCTGACCTGCCCCATCCTTCCTCTTCCTTCCCAGAACACTCTAGGCTGGCCTCTCTCTCAGGGTCGGTCCACTTCTTCCCTTTGCACCTACCCCCCCCACCCAGGTACTCACATGGCGGCAACCTCAACTCCTTTGTCTTCACTCAAATGCCAACGGCTCTCCTTTCCTCCTTTTCTACTCCCCAGCACCTCTCTCCTCCTGCATTCCCTCCACAGCACTCACCACCTTCAACTATTTTAAAATTCATTGTGTTGTCTTAACTCCTTATACTGGAACAAAGCCTTCAAGAGGGCAGGAACTGGTATCCATTTTACACCCCGCTGTATCTCTGCAGCAGAGCCCAGGATTAGAGATGGCTTAACAAGTATCTACAGGATGAACAGATTTGTCGTGAGATATCAGACAGCACATTATCTGTAAAGCACATAGCGTAGTGCCTGGCACATGGTAAGAACTTAAAACACGAGAGCTATTCATTCTTGAGAGTGCATAACCAAGGGTAAGCCTGTAATCTTTGGAACCCTGAGTGGCCATCAACGGTGCAATTAACACCTGGGTTTCCTCAAGGTACTAGAAGGTCACTGTTGTATTGTTGGGCCTTGCCATGACTCATTCACTGCTCTTGGGCACACACATTTCTGCATCTGTAAACAAAATACGATAATATCTCCCCTTCGAAGGGGAAGAGAAGCTAAGGAAAGTTCTGTCACTTGCTTTGCCATCTAAAGCGAAAGTATCCACAGCATGATTTAAAACATTTGATATAAGATTAAAAATGGGGGAAAATACTATGAAGCTTCTGCCCACTAAGGGCATCTTCCAGCTGGCACTCACACACTCCACCTAAGAGGGTTTCAGCCACAACCGCTCTCCTTTGAGCAAGGGAGCAAGGGAAAACGCAATCAGACACATTTGCCGAATGAGCAAGTCATTCTTTTCATCAGGGTAGGAAAAATGCAGGGAATGATACGGTGCGAGTCTCCTCTTCACCAACCAGGGAGCATTACTACTGCAAGGAGGTTAATAATTACACAAGTAATTAACATGTCCTTGATTATCATATTCTAATCCTATAGTTGCATGATTTCAACTTCAGTCCCGGCGTCCACGGGAAGAAGAAAATGGAGAGAGACAATGATGGGATTGGTTTTGGAGAGGGGGCTGGGAAACCAGGAGATGACTCTGGCTCTCTAACTGCTTCCTAATGAGGTACAACTGCAACAGAGAAACATGACCAGGGAGCACTCTCGATTTTTTTATACGATGGGGTGCCTTGTAGGTATTTGACACCCCGATCTTCCCCAAATCCCCACTCCCACCCCTTCCCGCCTGCATGCAGTATATTTGGTGTCACTGTTTATTAAAGATAACTAATGCCCTAAGTCTTTATTTACTTCTGTTTATTGCTATTTTAGCAGGAGTCACTGGAGAGCTGCTATGTTTCTGGTCCACTCGGGTTCCTTAATCACTGTTAGTAGGTAAAATCATCTGTGACAACTAATCCAAAAAGCAGATTATATTTATTTTGGCTACAGTGGCTTGCAATTCGTTAAAATCAACAAAGCCTTTTCATTAGCCCCCTGCTGATGTCCTAAAAACAGACATTTCAAGAGTCTCAAAGCACTGAGCTACACATATGCAGCCAAGCTAATTCTGACAGATTCTCAGTGCCATTCTTAACACAAAATCTTATTAAACTAACAAACAAGAAACAGAACCCCTCTGCTTTCAAACAAAGGCTTAATTAACATGCCTAAACTCCAAAATCAAAATCATAGCCGCAAAGCTTCCCTGAATGTGGAGGCAAAACACACACAGAGACTGTGTCATTAGTTAAGCAAGATTTACCAAAAATCGGGACTTTCTTTTTTTTTTTCAATCATGTGGGAGAGGATTAGAAAGCAGAACCACAGTGCCTATTTCTAAACAGTTCTGCATGGGCATTCTGGCCTTCCAAAGCTGGGATTGTGATGAACTGGCCTGCTGATGGAGGCTGCAAATCTACTGAGCAAAGGATCAAGGTCTTCTTCCAGGGGTTGCCGGAGACGAGAAGCAGCTGCAGCACGCGTTGAAGGACATGGGCAGTCCGTCAAGGCCCCCCATGTCCTCCCTCACCTACCCTCACTCCTGAGACCACATGGCTGCCTTCTGCAGGCTATGTTCCTTTCACTCGCTCCCACCCAGCCATCCATCGCAAGGAAGGGCCTCTTCAACACGGAACTGGATCTTAGAGCTCAGTGTCAGAAATGGGGGCGTTCCAGAAAAGATGCTCACAGCAGTGACTCAGCCACCACTGTGCCACCAGGCAGCGGCCATAATTAATGAACATCGCAAAAGGTCTACTCAAGGAGCAAAGAAGGTAGACAATGATTTATGTTTACCGAAGGGGAAGATGATTTAGCTTTGCAAGAGCTCTCAGAATGAGGAAGCCCAGAAATATTTAGATATGGGGTGGTACCTCCCCAAGCCTGAAGAGAGATTCCAAGAATGGGCAAGCAGATCCGGAAATAAAGGGGGGGGCACATGCATCAGAAGACGAGCTCTCTCCTGCCGCCCCCCCCCCGACCCCGTGCCTCTGATCGGACAGCTGCTGTGATTTCTGTATTTCCATGACTGCCGCCGAGATGGAATTACTTGTCAGCACCCCCGGCGTAATCCTGAACGGTGTCAAGGATGATTACCAGATGGGGCTTCATGCAAGTCTCTGTCCTAACATGTGGACTTCCACTGGTCAACAGGGGAAGCCAGGAGCAGCCCTTGAGAGCAATGGCTTGCCTGGGTCTCAAATTCACGAGGGACGCGTGCATCGGGCTGCCTCTGAGACACAAAGGTCCAGTTCATCTCCACGGGGGGCCCCCGTCCAGCAGGCCCCTTAGCCAGAGCTTTAGTTCCCTCTGGTTGGCTCCAGGAGCAAAAGAGCTGTCTGTTAGAGCAGATAATACAATCCAGCCTAGAAGGAAAATCCACATACAAAGTTGCTCTCGAATCAGAGTTTTGTCCACAGGGAAAAGTGAGCCACATCTGATACACAAGTTATCATTTGGGCTCTCCTTAATTAAAACTCTTGTTGCCATGGCGATCCGGAGGGCCACAAATACTGGAAAGGCTACCGTCGTGGCTTTCTTATTGCTGATATAGTTTGTAGCCCCAGCTTGGGGTCGTTTACGGCCGGGCAAATGTGCGACTTGGGCAAACAGGAGAGCGGTGCCAGGTCAAGGTGCGAAAATCTGAAACTCTATTATGTACCCAAGACTGTTTTCAATCGCCCCGCAGTCCCCAGCCTGCCTTATTCAATAGATGAAAAAAGTACGCTGTCTTCCTTCTGTATATTTCCATCCAGCAGCTCTCCCCCAGCACACGTCGAAGCTTCCCGATTTCCTTCTCTATCATCCACCACTAACGGGAGGATTGTCTTCGAGAAGATTTCCAGGTCATCGCAACAGGTCATTTTTTCTGAGCCACCTTATCAGGGAAAAGGAACCACATGCGGTTCTCATGCAGGGAAACAAAGAATTCACTTGGTTTTGTGATTTAAACAGGATGGCGAAACAGCCTTTATTATTGTTGTCATATAAAACATGTTGAGACCAGCAAGACGGCAGCCATAGCCCTGAGGACTATTTTAACTTTATACCTCCTCAGGTTATTCTCAAATAAAAGAGAACACACCCCTCAGTATTTTAGCTTTTTTTTTTTTTTTTTTTTTTAAACAGGCTCCCTCTTTTCCTGGTTTGTTCAAAATGGGCCTGCTGTTCTATGTTCAGGATCTCCTTGGGACAAAAGATTCTGAGCCAAGAGGGAAAAAGGCCACGTAAACAGCTCCACACCCTCTCACGCAACCCCGAGATCTGGTCTGCATCTCTGCTAGCAAAAATCGGGAATGAACGGAACACGGTCTCCCAGCCTCCTCAGGCCCAAAGGGATAGTTCGGGTGCTTGTTAAAATACAAAGTGCCAGGCTCCTGCCCTGGAGACGCCGCTTCAGCAGGCTGGGCACATTTGGGGAACAGAAAACAGGTGACATTGGCCAGGTGCTCTGAAGGACAGACACACTGCACCTCCATAAATGAGGAAAGAATTAAATCCAGAGTCAAAGAACGTTAGGGATTGTTTTCTGACCTGTTCTGCTATGCAGTCAGCTACTCCTGACACAACGAGCTTCCCACCCAGGAAACCTGTGAGCACCCGTGGAAAACAACTAGTCCACGTACGTCCATGTGGTTCTGACACACCTCGACTCCAAATACTGAGCCGTTTGGTAATGTTTGTTTGGCACAGGAGGGGAGGAGGGAAAGTTCTGATGGGCTTTTAATTTTATTTTTCAACTAAAAGTAACAGGAGAGAAACTAGCAGTTTAAAACTCACGCAGGGGCACCTAGATGGTTCAGTCCGTCGAGCGTTCGACTCTTGATTTCGGCTCGGTCATTATCGCAAGGTTGTGGGATCGAGCCCCACGTCAGGCTCTGTGCTGCCCAAGGAGCCTGCTTAAAATGCTCTCTCCCTCTTCCTCTGCCCTCCTCCTACTTGGGCTCTCTCTCTCTTTCTAAAAAAATAAAATAAAAATAATAATAAAACTCGGGTAAATGAACTGACCCCTTTGTGGGGGGCAGGGGAGCCGAGCAGACACTATACTTGAAGCAATAGTTCAGAGATACAAAAAAAAAAAAAAAAATTGGATTATGTTTCAGTTAATGCCGGGGACAGTAGCTCAAGATGTTGAAAGAAGCATATAATATTTCCCCTGGGGGATCTGAAGGCAGCAGCGTAGGTGACAAAAAAGCCTGGAGGACGGAGGTAGAGAAGGGAGCTTTCATCTGGTCAAATGAGTCGCCAGCGTGCAGGCGGAATGCTGAATGCAACATGCTGTCAGGCAGCCGGCTCCCCCTCGCAAGAAGAATGGCTCAACACAGCCCCAATTACTATATTTCATGGACACTCTGTCTCACTGGAATACAACTTGTTGGGGGATTAGTGTCTAGAGAGAAATTCTCAAATAAGCTTTTACTAAAAGACCAGGCGCCTAGCTGTGGCAACTGCTTCTTTTTAATTCCAAAAGCAATCCGAGCCATCACCCAATAGTTCTGCCCTCTGATAACGGAGTAAAATCTAATACTGTTCCTGAAATTTTATAGACATTCCTCTCTTTCTAAGGACATGAATAGTATATATACACTGTTCAAAGGCTCGATTTTTCTCTTTTGTAGCAAAACGGCAAGAGCCTACGGGAGAGGGGAGCCTGGGGCAATGTTCCTTTTTGCTTAGAAGCCACCTGCTAATCACCTGCAAATAATAACAGACTACAAGGGAGGCGGCCCAGAGATGGCCCCTCACCACCGTGAAGGGCAAGGGTTAAGTAGAAACAAAGAGAGGGAGGCTCTCATGGCCTGAGGGGACTCTGCAAAGTGACCAGCGAGAGCCTCTCCAGGGATGGATTCAAGGGACCGAGGAGCAGCAGTTAAAGATCAGAGGCAACTTGAAATGGGCCAACGAGCTGGACTTCTGAAGCAGAAAGAAAAAAAATAACACCTCCAAAACGGTAACACCATCTCAGGGCCAGCAGTATCTCGGAAAGCAACTTACTCTGCCTCTAGGCTGAGAGGATGAGCCCGATGGATACGGCACGTCATGAGCCCCTCTCATCAAGCTGCTTTCAGAAATAATGGCGCCCGTTCTGTCCACGGCAAGGCCGGTGCCACACTGGACAATGGCACAACGAAATGGAATTACCAGGTAATTAAGGAGAATACTAGCTTCAAACAGGACGCGGCAAAATCTGACTATTCTTTAACCCAAGAGAACCTAACGTAGACAATTCAAAGGGCATTAAAGGCTTAGAAAAACTGTAACTGAGAAGTCGTTAAGGGAAAAGAGTTTAATCCAGTTCCAATCTTTAACTGAGAAAGAAGTCAGGCATGTAAGGGATTTTGATGGAATGAGTATGAATAATTATTTTCCAACTACTGAAAAGTCAAGGAGAAGAAAAGGGCCCAAACTAGTCTAGCTGAAAAAAACACAGTCTTGAACGTGAGGGATGGGTGCCTAATGGTGGAGGTGGAACCCCTTTCTTTGGATTGTAATGAACTATCAAATAGATATCCATTGATCTCAGCATTGAGGGCTCTCCCTGCATGAAAACTGTAGAGCGGCTTTGAATTAAGACTTCACTGGCTCTTTCTTTGCCATCGCATCATCCCCAGGGCCCTATGGAGCCAAACTCCCCTTCATCTCCCATCCGGCTCTCGTTTCTTTCTCCCAGATGATGTCTCATTTTGTTCTGCCCCCTCTCATTCATCCCCGTCCTCCATTTGATAGCAAGGGAAGGGGGAAAATGGGCATTCCTCCAACCTCCTTCTCAATATTTACTACCATGTCTATTCACGGCACCCATCTTCATTACCCTCTTCATATCAAGGCTGCCACGGCCAAGCTGAAGTGTTCTCTCTCCCTCCTGTCTAGTCTCCACGCTCTTTGACATTTTTGTTGACTCTGCCATGAAAATGGATGATTCCTCAATCTACCCTTTCCTTCGCTGCTTGAATTTACCAGCCTTGATCCCACTGACCAGCCCCCAGGTACACGATAGATTTTGTACCTTCATCTTAATATACTGGTGTCCTATGAAAACGACACCTAGATATCCATCAGTTAATGACGAGAAAAACAACATGTGATACAGGCACACAATGGAATATTATTCACCCTCAGAAAGGGGTAAGATTCTGACATAGGCCATAACACAGACTTTGAACACATTATGCTGAATGAGTAAGACAGACTGGAAAGGACAAATATGTATGACTCCACTAATGGGGTTCCTCGAGTCATCAAACTCAGAGTCAGAAAGCAGCATGGTGGATGCTAGAGGCTGGAAGAAGTGGGAAATGAGGAATCACTGTTTCTGTCTGACAGGATGAAGAATTTCTAGGAATGGGTGATGGTGAGGATAGATGCCTGCAAAACAGTATGTATTCAATGCCACTGAAATGCATACTTAGCGATGATTAAAATATTAGGTGAAATCCAACCCCTGGCCTCCCAAATCTGTACGAGAATGTTCAAGTCACACCTAAATCAAGCCTGACTGTACTTAGTTTCAGAAAAAGCATGGCAGGCTTTGTCCACAACTGGTGGTGAAATTTAAAAAGTTATCTCCCTCCCTCCCTTCTCTATTTCCTTCCCTCCTTCACTCAAGAGATATTCACCGGGCAGCTACTCTGTGACCATGAAAGTACTAGAAGATGGGACCGAAAAGCAACAGTCAAGAAGCAACTATATGTCCCCTGTAAGTTAAGAAATAGAAGACAAATGCTTGGGAACATGAGATGCTTCCCAAGGTGGCGGGGTGGGGGGTGGTGGTGGAGGGGGAGTGGCTGGTGCTTTAAATAAACGTCTTTAGGTAGAGACCGAGAATTTGAATAGGAGTTAGACAAATACCAAAGAGTGTAGAGAAGAACATTCCAGACAGAGAACTGCAGATATGAATGAGAAAGAAAGAACGTAACGTGTGGGGGACATAAAGCAGGTTGGCTGGCTGGCATGGAGAGAGAGCAGGGAGGAAGCCATGAGGCCTGCCCAGAGATGACATTAAGCACTTCAGACGTTTTCCCTAAGAGCCAAATGAGAATGCCGGACCAGACCTCCCCGGTCCCTTCCTGGTGTAAGATGCTATGCAACCATAAAAGTGCTAAGGGTCATCTCTTGCCCGTTAGGCCGTCATCGTCCCTGTGTCCTCATGGAAACTGTGCCTGATCCCCCCCACCCCAGCATACCCCTCACCCCTGCCCATACCATGTCACTCTTACCTCACCCCAATTATTAGGCCCCTCATGGCTTCACTGGATGGCTCTCCTGTCCTAGGTCCGTCACTGTCCTCACTTCACAGACATTCTGCCAAGTTTATTATGTAATCTTCCTCTCTGACTCACATCCCCTCTGAAGAACCTTTCTCTGACTCACTTCTCCCTCTTCACAAATATCCTTCTTCTCCCGATGTTTGAGTCTCTCTTCTTACACTTTCTTTCTGATTCAGATATTCTCAGATATTGCTCTTTGGCCACCAAATGCCAGGGAATGTGTGAATGGAGCTCATTTCCAATTCATTCTGTCTAACTTCCTCTGGGCCCTCCACCATGAGTACAAGGTAGTCCATTTATTCATGCCCTGTGTTCTCCTAGGCTCACTTCCTTCTAAGGTTTATTCAGAATTAAGCTCTCCTCAAGCTCCTATCCCAATATGTTAAGCTAATGACTTTATATTCTGACTATTTCTTCTGTGAGTACCCTTATCCCTCACTTTCTCTTACCTCTGCTGTCCATGGGTTTGTTTCTATAAACCGGCTTGGTCTACTAGCCTTTTTTTTTTTTTTTTTTTTTTTTTTTTTAGGAAGATGAGACTTCTCTGCATTAAAGTGGAACATGGCAAAGAAGTAGAACATGGCTTTTGCCCTTCTAGAAATTTCAATCTAGCTAGGAACATGGTCCCTATATACTTTGGTGTTTTAGGATGAATACATAACTAGAATACATGTTATGTATCACTAGGTATAACATAATAATATATATCATTGCATATCACTATAAAACATCACTATTAGGCTTTGTTGCTTTACGATAGGGCTTAAATGGTACCAGGGTGCATTTCAACATCTAGGTTTCTTCTAGCTTGATGAGGTCAAGGAAGGCTGCAGAAAAGAGATGCTGTGTGAGCTGGGCTTGAAGGATGAGTGGGATTCCAGTGGGCCTGACAAAGATTTGTGAGGGGTCCCAGACAGAAGGAAGTGCAAATGTGAAGCATGTAGGTTTGAACACATGAGGTCCCATAGCGGTTATGCATTTTAAAGTGAAGAGTAGAAAAACACAATGGTGTGTGAAAACTAGAAGCACGTGATGAAATAATGCCATGGAGATTTCAATGCCAAGTTAGTCAGAAAGGACCTCATGATAGATAATGGGATGTTATTCCGGAGTAGCCCACAGTGAGGCTTGGAAGTTGAAAGACTGAAGGTCAAGTTCGGTTAGCAGACACCTGTCATCATCTGGTCCCAAGGTAACTGGAGGAAGGCACATGGGTGTTAAAGATGACATGCGCATGCCTCCTAGTCCTCAGACATGGAGCCCTGTCCCTCTCTGTCCCATCCTCATCTTGTAGGTGGAGGTGTTTCTTACCTTTCCTGACTTATGATTTAGCTTCTTGAATCCCACATTCAGACGTTTCATTTTCTTCAGCTTAAAATTACATTTCCTAACCATAAAAATAATACCAATTCTTTGCAGAGATTGTGAAAAATTCAGAAAAATAGCTTTCCCCAATATTAAAAGTGCTTTCCCTTGACCCATCCCACGAAAGCACATGGCCCTTCTCTCCTTGTCCTGTAAACCATATTGACATCCTAAAAGTTTCCAAGTCTCCTTAATTTGCCATTTCCCTCATCTGGAAACCCCACCTACAGGAAGCCCAGCTGCACCCCCTCTCTCCCCTGCACCCAACTGACCCAAGTACGCTCCTTTGGGTTCTCATAGCTCTGGGGGTACCCCTTAGTTACAGCTCTGATCAAATGAAATCCAAATACCCACACTTGCAGCCATGTCCCAACTAGTCTATAAGCTATGAGGATCAAGAATTATGCTGAATAAATAGATAAAAGGTTTAGAATGAAATTAATATTTTTTCCTTCTTTTGAGGGGGAATGATCAATGTAAGGAAGACAGAAAAACGAAGCCACAAAAAAAAATATTCAACCACTTCTCCTTAGTGACAATCAAAAGCAACATGAAAAGGTAAAAATAAAATGGGGGAAGATTTTTGTAACACATTGAAGAGAAAAAGCATTAATGTTCTTGGTGTGGAAGAAGTTTCAACAAGTAAGGACAATGATGACTATTTCAACAGAAAAAATTAGCATGAGATTATGAAAATAAAATTCACTAAAAAAGACACAAATAACCAATAAAATTAAGATGCTCAGCTTCAGTAATAATTTTAAAAATGCTAATTAAAATAATATAAGATACCATTTCCCAATAATAAATGGGCAAAAAATTTGAGTCTGATATAACCATGGCTAACTAGGAAGTGGGTGTTCATACAAGGTTGGTACAAGAGTTATTTTATATACTTTTTAAACTATCCACCAACAATTTAACATAAAGTTGAAAATGGAGATACATTCTGGCTCAGCAGTCCTACGCTATATATCTTTCCTATGGAAATAAGAACACAAGAAAAAAAAAAAAAAAGCACTGCATACCATTCCAGAAATAGCACCAAAAAATGGTTAATTGTCTATCAATAAAGGAATAGGCAAATATTATGAGATGGCCATTTAAGAGAATACTAAATATTCGCTCGCCTGAAAAGATGTATTTATGCTCAGCCAGTAAATTGCAGGCTGATATGTGGCAATTTGCAAGTTTTTTTTACGCTGGAAACAAGACGAGTTAGATAGATATCTCTATAACCATTGGAAGATGTAGAAAAAGCTATTAATAAACTGAATAGTGACTGCTTCTGAGTGTGAGTGGTAAAGGAAGATTATGCTTCAAACACCAATTTTCTCGGTTTTCCCCCAACAAAATATTTTTTTTAACTTTGCCATATGTATCTTTATCTTCAGCACTTAGCCTTCCTCCTGGTAGATGCTCAGTAAATGTTGGTCGAAAAGAAATCTTTTCCCAACGATCATGAATTCTTAGAAATCTCCCACTTTCAGCCATTCGCAAACCTCATGGGATCATACTTCACTGTCCCCTCGTTATGTTTGTTTCCGGCCCTAATTAGTAATAGCGCCCCCTTCACGCTCAAAGTCATCTGGTTGGGATGAAAAATTATACGGTTACCATTGTAAAATTGCACAGAAGCCCGTGGTATCGTTACCTAGCAACTCCTTCCCCAAACCCTTCCTTCCTGATCTCCAGGACTCTGCTTGAAGCCCTCCCCACCCCAGCGCCATGTTTCTCTTCCCTTTCCAACTACTCATTCTCTCTCATTCACTGATTCTTTTCTTGTTTCTTCCTAAAGCTTACCTTTCCCTAAAGCTCTTCTTCCTCTCCTCAATCCCTGTGATGAGGAGTATTCTCTCACTTCCGCCCGTCCGCAGGGGTTTTCTCAAGTTTGGGCTTGTGCTCCCCTCAGCTGATTTGCTAGGGGAGCCTCATCGCTTAGATTCCTCACACCCCAAATCTTAATTGTCTACAACTGAAGGAGTGCCCCGCCCCCTCCTAAATGTTGCTATTATTAGGCCAGGGTCTGGCGGGGTGGGGGGTGTCATTGTGGGTTGTCATTTCCGCACGGACCAGCAGCCAGAGCACAGTGAACGTCCAGGTGGAACTACCTCCCTGCATTCAAATCATGCTTCTTTACTGATTCCATTTTAAAACGGGATAATAGCAACTACTTGATGGGGCTACCTTCAGGATTAAATGATGTATTACATTTAAAGCACTTAAAAAGGATGGGGAGCATATCAAGAATTATATGCTATTATTCTGTTTTTAAATTTTCTATAGCAAACATGGATTAGAATAACAATAAAATGTATTAAAAATGGCCAACAGCTCCCAATGATTTCTAAATCACTGCTTTTCAAATATAACGGGAAACCACATTCTCCTCAGGGCACCCTGCCCAATGGCATTTTTCCTCTCACACCTCCCAGCTCTTTAGCCCTGCTCCCACTCCCACCCCCCATGTTTGTCCGTTTTGTCTCTAATAATTGGCTCTCAAATGATAAAAAAAAAGTCCCAATTTTTAGCATTCGCCAATTTCTGTGGAATAAATACTCCTCCCACGGCTGGTGTCAGGCTACCAACATGGCCCCATGGGAGTGCTGTTGGGAAGAGCTGGGCAGCACATCACAGACGGTATTTCTACCACCCAGGTATGATAGACGTATTTCAAGAGTGCAGATAACTGCAACGCATGGGGAGGGATATAATTAGGACGTGAGAAGTTTTCAGCATTCATTGCTTTGGCTTTTAATATAAGTGATTTATTGTAAGTTCATATGATTTAATTTTTAATGATATATTGTAAAAGCTGGCTCATGAAATTGCTAGAAATTTAACAACTGGCTCTCTGGGTATGAGCAAGCCCCAGCACAGCCCTGGGCCCCCACCTCAAGCATCCACCCTTCCACTCCAGAACTGGCCCTCCTTGCCTCCCTCCCCTGAGCGCCGGCCTACCCACTTCACAACGCAGGACTGGAGCACCGCACTGGTCCTTCCTTACCCAGTGCCGTAAGCGGTTTTTGAAGAATACAATACATTAAACACTTACATATACATTGTTCTTACCCCTTGCACTGATTATTTTGTGTGTCACCTTTTCTCCCACCTCCTCCAAGTTAGATCATTTTTGTTTCATACCAGTGGTTACCGCCTGAGGAAAAGGACACGGACTGTGGATGTGAGAACCGTCTGAGAACCTGAAGGCTTCTCAGGCGTCACCTTTTCCCACCTAATTGATGCTGGTCTTTCACTCCCGGGATCTACCTCACTTGGGTTTAGAAAACTACTCTTTTGCATGTTACAAATCTCAGCACCGTGCATGTCTAGCACACGGCCAGCACTCAGTAATTACTTGCATATTGAAGAAATCTGATATTTGAGTAGAAAAGTGAAACTTCTACTAGCTAACTGTATAATTAGCTAAAAATGTGGATTTCTTGTCAAGGTAGGTTTGGCTTCTTCAAATGAAGTCAAAGAAACAACAACAGAGTCTTGGGAGTGGTAGGAAGGCATCAGAGTGAGAAAACAGGTTAACGAGTGAGGGTATTCTTTTTTATAAAGGCAATGAAATAAATGTCATCTACCAGGGGTGGAATTCACAAACGCATTGCCACTCAGAGGATAAAGTCATTGACGCCTTTATTAATGTGAAAATGACTTGTTCAGAAATTCCTGCTGTCACATTCTTGGACACCTTAGGGACACATAGACACATACTCGTCTATATATTAATATATATGGCTTGATCATATGCTCACTGCGAAACATTTTTAAACTCCAAATGTGATGGGGATGACCTAATTTCATAAGAGATCGTATTTAAGGAGCAAATTGTTTTTCTCTTACTTACTTTGAAATAACATCATAATTGTCTCTCACAGATCTCAACAAAAAGAGAGAGAGAGAGAGAAGGCTAATGGACTTCGTGTTCCCATGGACATGTTGGATTACATCAAAACAGTCAAAGACAAGCAGCAGCCGTAAGGCAGGAAACCTAGATTTCAGAAGCAGAATTGCCATGTCACACCCTTTCTGAAATTAGAGCAGGGATTTCAGATTGTCATTTATGCACGTCACTTGCATTCCCTGGGCGCATGCTCAGTGGCAGAAGTTTCCCCAGACGCATTCTCCAGCCACGCGGAAGCAGCTACCCTGAAGATTAAGGCACAGGAGCGAACCACTAGCAAACCCGAGGACTGTACAAGTGTGCCTTCCTCTTTTAATTGGTCTTTATATTTGCCCCAAGAAAGAAGGCTACTTTTCAGGCAGTCTGTTCAGTGAAGAAAAAAGCTCAACGTTTTGGCCTCACTTCGCCAGCAGTAAGCTTTCTGCGAATCCTTGGTCATAAATAAAGAGCATTGACAAAGACATTAAAGATGGAAACAATAAAAATAGTCAGGAAGGGCAGGAAAAAGATTGTCAGGATATTCTGTCTCAGTTTGCAGAAAAGGTATGAAAATCTCAACAACACAAAAATAGCCTTGAACAATGACTTTTTTTTTTAAAGGGAGGGGGAAATTGCTCCCAACTTCCTAAGATGAGTGTCTTAAAGGTTTCATTGATTAGTTGATAAGTTGGCTGGTGAATGATTAGCCGATGAGTCAGAAAGGTTTGAATTAGTTACTAGAGTTCTGCCTCGTGAATAAAATAGGGGGAGTGTTCTCGCTCCCGCCCTCTGTGACAGATGATATCTGTTTTCTCCTGTGAGCTTGAATTTAAGAGCCACTGAGGCTCAGCAACAGTATATTCTGGCTCAAATGAGCTGAAAATTGCATTCAATTTGAATTTCAAAAATGGAGGGGAAGGGGGGGGGACCCGAACGCTCACCAAGTCTCCACACTTTTCAACTACTTCCTGCTGCTTAGCCGCATTCCGCCAGGCTGAGGGCCCGCAACCAGGATGCGCTCAGGGAGAGAGCATCGCTGGATGCCTGCCCAGTCTGAGTTTAAAAATAAACTTTTAATAGTCAGGATCAAAGCAAACCTTACTTTTACGCACTTGCAGAATACAGAATGCGACCCACCGGAGAAATAGATTTATCTTCTCCAAACGCAAATCGGCCTGCTTTTTTTTTTTTTTTTTTATCCTTATGTACTTTGGAGGTGAAAAAAGGTGAAGGTGTGTTCCCTGGGAAACTCTAGAAAAGCAAATTCTTCTCTAAATTAAAATGAATTCCTATTCGGCTCACTTCAGACCCTCGTTCCTTGTCGCTTGATTTTTCTCCCTTCCCCTGCCTTACATGACAAAGCAGAGGTGTTCTTGAAAAGCGGAGTGAGTGGACATTGATTTTGTTCACATCGAATCATATTCCGAACGCGCTAAGAGAGCTGGTTATTTAAAGGAATCTTGTGATAAATTATTTTATAAAGCCAGGTTATTTATAGAGTGCAAGTTAAGTGTCCCTCATGCAAAGGCATAGGAAGCATGACTCCGAAGCACATTCTGGTTTCTCGAAGCGGGGCACACCTGCGGTCTCTAAGAAGCACAGATTTAAGTATCGCCAATAATTAAAGCTAAACTGATGTTACACAAAACGACAGATGACATCCCGAAATCATACAACTGATGACTTTTGGCCAGAACTCCATTTTATGATAGTTTGAGCTGAAGGAGCAGACAGAACACCAAACTCATTTCAATCCACTTCACACATGGAAACATATTCTCCCATTGCCTAAATTATTCTCAATTTGCAAATTAAGCAACTCGGGTGCCATGAAAAAGGTAATTCGACTTCAAAAGTGCCATTTTCCACACTGCAGCAGAAATCTGCTGAATGCTGTTCAGAAAATCTGACTTCCTGCAGAGGGTTCAGCGGGACGGAGAGGCGTCACTGGCCGCGAGTGTGCAGCACTTCCTGCGCACCCACTCTGCGCCACACCCTGCAGCAGGTAGTGGGGCGACAGATAAATTCCTGATACTGCCTCGGAAGAGCGAACCGCTTAAGGCAGTGGTTTGTCACCGTTCCTGGGTTGTAAACCCATTTGAGGGTCAGAGGGAAGCAGGAACTATGTCCACCAAGGGAATCTCTCCACATTCTGATCCTGTCAGGCAGTCATTACAATGGCGCTCGAAATGCAAGAGACGAGCCTGGGTCCCGTTGGCCAACTGAGTAACTGACAGTGGCCAAGAACAGTAGGATGCTTTTCTTTCAAAACTGAAGTCAAGAAGACTTAACACCTAGGTATACTTGGGAAGAACTAGGTATTGGATTGATAACAGATGGCATACCAAGTACTTTTAATAAGTTCACAGACGACAGAGTTAGGAAGAGAGACTTTCTATCTTAAGCACGGGACAAGACATCAAGAAAAATAATATTTTGCTTCTTGTGCATCCCCAAAAGACAAGAATTAAGAAACAGCCTAGCCCGGACAGTCATGCTTAATGGTCAATATGGTGAATCAATAAAAACAAGGGCAAAACCTTTCAAAAGGAACCCCACGATCACTGTGATACACACTCAGTAAAGTCCAATTTGTCAGAATACCCCATCAAATGAAACACTTTAAAAGCGTGAAAAATGATGTTTTTGCATTTTAAAGGACAGAAAATGAGAAGAAAAAAAACAAAAAAAAACATGGGAGTCTCTTCAGGTGCATTATAATTAGAAACATGCCAGGACCACAGCAAATCAAAGGTATCAAGAGGCCCCTTACCCCTATAATGTGTATCGCCTGGCATTAGGTTACAGATGTTTTTGAATGAACAGTAATACCTCCTACTCTTGTAGGGGACAGCTTACCTTTCAAACTGCAACACTGTGAGCGGAGGATTTTTTCCTTACATCTTCATAATTTAATATTGTTTCATTGATGAGCCAGTAAATTGTCAGCTCTATTCATTTATGTGACGTGAGCAAGGATCCAACCCAAAAAAGGAGAAAAAAAAAAGTGAGGTCCATTTCCTTGGCCGTTGCATTTAATAAAATCTCCCAGGCAATAGAGTTAAGCACACATTAATAGCTACGGCTTTGCACACCCTGCCTTGAGCAAGTCTGTGATTTTCCTATACGTGTACTCAGGGCCGAATTAACGCTCAAATGAGGTAGAGTCCTCATTTCCTATCTCACGTTTTCTTCTTTCTCAGCTTTATCAGATTTATTAATCGTCTCTCTTATTTATAGTGAATGCTCTAGTTAAGGTTTCTAAGCAGTGTCCGCGATAACTCCTATTTATAACTTTTGGAAAAATATTCTGTCACAGCGACCAAAGTATTTCCTACTTATTTCACATCAGACTCAAAGTATGTGACTTTTCTCCAGATATGAGGGTTTTGTCTCTCATTTCTCCGATCCTCAGAAAAGAGAAAGGGAGCAGATTAGAGAAACTCAAGTTTCCTTATTGGAAAAAAAAAAAAAAAACAACTTGAAGTTTCTCTTTTAAATAACGGCACAGTGGGTTTCAGCCTGACACGTGCTTCAAAATGCTGTTTGAGGTAGAATGCTTATCAGAAGACATTGTTAGGTGGAACCACACGAAACGATCAATGTTCTCCTGATACCGACGTACAGATATGGCAACTCCATGTGATCTAACTGAACACCTCTCCCATCTAAAAGGACATCCCTTCATCTAGAAAAAAAAAAACTCTCCAGAGCAAGAAGGTGGCCCCTTGGACATCCAGGGGAATTCTACTGTGGACTTGCAACCCAGGGAAGAGAGAAGCGCAAGATGAGAAGGGTGTGACCAATGGACAACTGAAAGGCCTCTAACGATTTGTTTAGTCCACGCTCCAGTGCGGTTTATTAAGGAGAAGATGTGGAAAACTCATTAATCAGGTGGCACCAGGCCATCTTCTGTCATACCCCTGAGGCATGAATGTGGTAACTGTAGACTTTGGGGGGTGAACGCTTCGAAGAGATGCCCGCGTTTTGATTAGAAGATTCTCAGAGGGGTTCTAAATCACATCCACTAAAGACACCTCCACACCCACAGCTTTTGCCCTTTTCTTTACAGAATGAGGTTAAAAATAAAATGCTTGACAGTGAAGCAAGTTGATGTTTCAATTCCAACCTCACCTTACTACCCCGAAACTACAAAAAGCAACGGGAATCAAACTTCGATCATTGGCTTGAATGCTGAAGTGGAACGACATGATTACTGGAAGACAAAGGGGGTGACTTGTAAATGAGACCTTGCAGACAGTGAGAGCTGAAGATCTGCTAAGCCCAGAGACCGAGGAAGTTTCCAGCGTACACTGGAATTTGACAGGGTCCAGAATTGGGAAGGAAAGGTGCTTTACAAATAAAAACAGGAAAATGTTTCCAGTATACTCAATGAGTGAGAAAGAAGGCAGGACAATTCCAATGTGAGAATTCAACCCTGTTTATTTCCTGGGACTGAGAACACAGGAGGCCTGTTAAAAAGCTGTAATTTGTAGAAGTCTCTGGAAAACTGAGGTGAGAACCCATCCAACTAACACTACAGGGTACGAAGCTTGAGAGGAACTAATTTAGGTTGCTAGTTTTTTGGTTTTTGTTTTTTTAAAAAAGCTTACAACTCAAGAATTGTAGGCATACCTTGGAGATACTGTAGGTGGGTTCCAAACGGTGAAAATAAAGCAAGACTTGCAATGATGCAAGTCAAATGAATTTTTTGGTTTCCCAGTGCATATAAATGTTTACACTACATGTAGTCTCTTAAGGGTGCAATAGCATTATGTCTAAAAAACAATGCCCATACCCTATTTTAAAAAATACTTTATTGTTAAAAAACGGTAACCATCATCTGAGCTTTTAGTGATGCATAATTTCTTTGTGGTAGAGGGTCTTGCCTCAATGTTGATGGCTGCTGACTGATGAGGGTGGTGGTTGCTGAAGGCTGGGGTGGCTCTGACAATTGCTTAAAATAAGACCATGAAGTTTGCCTCATCAGTTGACTCTTCCTTTCACAAATGATGTCTCTGTAGCATGTGACACTGTTTGATAGCATTTTACCCACATTAGAACTGTCAAAATTGGAGTCAATCCTCTCAAACCCCACCACGCTTTACCAACTAAGCATATGTAATATTCTGAGTCCTTTGTTGTCATTTCAACAATCTTAACAGCATCTACAACATCTTCACCGGGAGTAGATTCCATCTCAAGAAACCACCTTCTTTGCTCAGACACTCATCATCCATTCAAGTTTTATCGTGACATTGCACAATTCAGTCACATCTACAAGGTCCACTTCTAATTGTCTTGCTATTTCTACCACATCTGCACTTACTTCCTCCCCTGAAGTCTCAAACTCCTCCATGAAGGTTACAGTCACCTTTTCCCAAAAGTCCTAATGTTGATATTCTGACCTTTTCCCATGAACCACAAATGTTCTTAATGGCATCTCGAATGGTGGGTCTGTTCCAGAAGGTTTCAATTTATGTTGCCTGATCAATCAGAGGAATCATTAACTATGGGGGCTATAGCCTTAGCGAATGTTTGTCTTAAAAGATAACAACTGAAAGCCAAATCGACTCCTTGACCCACAGGCTGCAGAATGGATGCTGTGGCGTCAGGCATGAAAACGGTACTTTTGTACGTCTCCATCAGAGCTCTTGGGTGACCAGGTGCACTGTCCATAGCAGTCATATTTTGAAGGGAAACTTTTTCATTGAGCAGTAGGTTGCAACAGTGGGCTTAAAATATTCAGTAAACCATGCCATAAAAAGATATGCTGTCATCCAGGCTTTACTGTTCCATTTAAAGAGCAGAGGCAAAGTAGACTTGGCATAATTCTTAAGAGCCCTAGAATGTTCAGAATGGTAAATGCACACTGGCTGCAACTTCAAGGCACCAGCTGCCTAAGCCCCTAACAAGAGAGTCATCAGCCTGTCCTTTGAAGCTGTGAAGCCAAGCACTGACTTCTCCTCACTAGCTATGAAAATTCTAGATGGCATCTTCTTCCAAAAGAAGGCTGTTTTGTCTACATGGAAAATCTGTTGAGTGTAGCTACCTTCATGAATGTTCTTATTAATTAATTTTCATTTCTGATTATTGAGAGAGAGAGACAGAGCCCGGGAAGGGGAGGTGGAAAGGGAGAGAGAGAGAGACAGACAGACAGAATCCAAAACAGGTTCCAGGCTCCAAGCTGTCAGCAAAGAACCCGATGTGGGGCTCGAACTCACAAACCACGAGATCATGACCTGAGCAGAAGTCGGTGCTCAAATGACTAAGCCACCCAGGCGCCCCGCCCCTTCATGAATTATCTTAGTTAGATCTTCCTGATAACTTGCTGCGTCTTCTGCATCAGCACCTGCTGCTTCACTTTGCCCTTTGAGGTTATGAACACAGCTTCTTTCCTTAAACCTCATGAACCAACCTCTGCTAGCTTCATACTCTCCTTCTGCAGTTTCTTCACCTCTCTCGGCCTTCTCAGAATGGGAGAGTTAGGACCTTGTTCTGGATTAGGCTTTGGCTTAAGAGAATTTATGTGGCTGGTTTGATCTTCTATCCAGACCCCTAAAACTTTCTCCATGTCAGAACTGATGTTTCACTGGGAGTAGCACCTTTAATTTCCTTCAAGAACTTTTCCTTTGCATTATAATCTGGCTAACTGTTTGGAGCAAGAGGCTTATTAGCTTTTGGCCTATCTCAGCTTTCGACAGGACTTGCTCACTAAGCTTGATCATTTGTAGCTTTTGATGTAAAGGGAGAGATGTGTGACTCTCCTTTTACTTGAACACTCAGAGGCCATTGTAGGCTTATTGATTGGCCTCATTTCAATTTTGTTGTGTCTCAGCGAATAGAGAGCCCCGAGGGGTGGGATGAGAGAAAGGGGGGGGGCGGAGTAGAGAGAGAGAGAAGGTAAATGGCCAGTTGGTGGAGCAGTACGAACACACACATTTATTGATTAAGTTCACTGTCTCATATGAGTACATTGTGGCCCCCCAAAACAATTACAATAGTAACATCAAAGATCACTGATCACAGATCACCTAATAAATATAATAGTAATAACCTTTTGAAATATTGTGAGAATTATCTAAATGCGACATCAGGACACTAAGTGAGTAAACGCTATTGGGAAAAAATGGCATTAGTAGACTTGCTTGATGCAGGGTTGCCACAAACCTTCAATCTGTAAAGAAACACGGTATCTGCAAGTGTGATGGAGGTTAAGTGCAATAAAATAAAGTATGTCTCATGAAAGAAGGATTTGAAGGAGCAAAAACCCTTCGGGTGCTGGTTTCTTCAGGTAAGAAGTGACTGTCTGCGTGATGTTGTCAATGGTCATGACCAACATGGCCGTGATTTCAAGTTAACATTTAAAATCTACATCTTGTCAAAGCCCATCGCTGAAATTAATGAAAATTCAAAATAATGCGCACATTATAATAATAGTTTTTGGAATGAGTTGTCCTTTTGATCTCACATCTAGAGCTTATCTCTGAGGGGAGCCGTTCGACTCCGATCATGTTATTTGGGATCTCCCATACACACAGGAGGCAGCCCACACCAGCGGTCAGTGGGATCCTGCTCTCAGAGTCTTGGGGCGGAAGAATTACTACCTTAGTTACTAAACTCCCATTCAGTTATGCACAGACATTTAGGAGCTCCTGCAAGGAGAGAAAAGATGGATACATCGTGCTTCCATAATCTCTTAAAGAATCTGGAGTCTTCTGGGACCAAAGGTCCATGAACTAGTTGTCCTGTAGGCCACTGGGATCTTGTTATTTTGGGAATTCTCGGAAGGTGGGGGAAGTATAAATTAGAATCTATCTCTTTGACCACTCGCTTCCAATTTCGGCATCTGCATAGTTTTTGCTATAACACATCTCGGGCTGCACTTCGTATTCTGTCCCATTCAGGGATCCTGAGTGAGGGAAGACAGATGGGCACTGGAAGGGTATGGGTATTTGTTATTATTACCTCAATGATCTCTTCTAACTATGAAATGCAATATACATTTTCCCAGACGGTGAAACCAATCCAGGTGGAAGATTTCTTATTCAATATGGCAGATGATTTACTGAAGAACAGAAAACAAAATGGCTGTAAACTTTTAGAAGGTCAGTTATAGTGTGACTGACGAAAATTTTTTGGGTAATCTAGAAACTCACTACCACTTATGTAATTTTTCCTGTTGGGAAATATTCTGAATTACAAACAACCAGTTTTAAAATGTACATAGGGACACTATTATTTTGTAGACTAGGAACTGCCTCTACCCAACCAAGTATTGAGATTGAACAACTTGAACTGACAAAAAAAAAATAATTCCAGTATTAAAAACTACCAGATACACCCAAGTGGATTTTGCATCTTGTGACACTTCTGGGGGTATTGCACACATAGATCGCAACGTGAATGGTGCTACCCACCCATGCTTGCACAGCACGGGGCTAGAGGCGGAAGCATCTGGATTCCCTTCCCAATTCCAGAAGACACTTTTTAGAGCAAATCCAGAGAACTGAATTGCCAGTATCCCTTCACTCAAAGTCAAAGTCACCGACCCCAAGGTGATAGGACTTGCACCACCTCCATCCTCACCATCAGCAGCCTCTAGGGTGGTACAATCAGCTCTCTAAAGATGGGGGGAACCTCTCTACCTTCAGAGGGAGAAAGAGCTATTCTTTGGGTCCCCACATGGCACTAAGAATGGATATTCCAATAAAAAGAGAAGCCATTTAGCACACAATGCCCCTGAAACACGGTAGCACTACGGTAGAACAGAACAATTAAGAGCTCCGCTATTCTTGGAGAAAAGCACATTTTGAATTCCAAAACCTTAGGAGTACATCTTACCACTAGGAGTTACCTGTAATCTATTTACATGCAGATACAAAAGTCTATGCATCATATATTCTCAAAAAAGGACGGACAGCATCGGTTTTTAAGAGGAAGAACACAAATAGTTCCTTTAATCCTTCTGAATATAACTTTAGAATGCAGTCAGAGAGTAGAAGAGAAACAGAAGAAATTCCTGAACTCTCTGTATTCCCTGCCATATGTTGTTTGCGTGGTTCTAAATAGGTTGGATTATTTGAACATTTTTTCCAAGATTTCAATAAAGGCAATCCGAAGAAACGTTCCTAGGCGGGCATAGGATATTCAAACCAGCTACTGGTTAGCGGGAAGATTTGGGGCAAAGATGGCTTTAGGTCCCCACCCCCACCAAGCTGGCTATAATAAGAGAAAAATGGAAGAATGTAAGCAACATGATATTTTAAAATGTCCCTTGAAAGTGAGAGTAGGTCAGAGACTGTGATCCCACTTTGAGAGTAGACAATAATCCACCAATTTAGACACAGCTTTTTCAGTGATGGAGATGATGGAAAGCTTCCCCCAGTTAAACTGAGCTCCGACTTAGAATTCCAGATTTAGATTTCCCAGTAGTTGCCACTTTATAGCTAGTCTTCCCAAATTCAGTACTATTGGCTACCTTCGGATTCAATTTCTGAAAGCGAAAGCTTTTCTGTAAGTGATGGCAAAATTAAAAAAAAAAAAAAGTGGCCAGGATCTCCCACTTTCACGCCTTGCCAATCATTTTCCTTCCACTCTGAAACTGGAAATGTGGAAAGTCTGGAAGGGAAAGGAAAGGGGACAAGCAGCAGAAGAGAGGAAGTGATAGACTAAAAGAAAAGAAAAATAATGTAAAGAAAGAAGAAGGTTAACTATGAGCAAGCACACAGGCCATTCACTCACACGAGGAATACATTAATGAAATCAACGTCCTCATGGTTTATCCTCTCTGGAAGATGCAAGAACACCACTGCTGGCTAGATGTTGGAGATAACCCATTCCGAAGCCTGTGTTTCATCGGTAAGGAAAGAGAGGCCATGGAACGCAAAGTGACTTACAAAGTCATGACAAAAAGCCAGGTTCACAGTGGACTAGCCCAAGTTCCTACTGACCACCCCTGTCTTAAAAGCAGGGATGGTTTTTCCAAGTTGTAGACAATTGCTAATGACTCAATAGTGAAGTAAGATGGAAATCTCTTTCTCTCCTGGGGGGAAACACAGGTCAGCTCACAGTATTTGAACCTGCAGGAACAGCTGGAGTTGGCAAAGCCGTAGCCCAGCTGACCCAGCTTCCAGGGTAACTTGACCCTTGGAGACAGCATACTTCGAATTTAAAGGGTCAAGCTCTAAGCATAATTTTTTTATAGTCCCAACAAACCATCTCTGGCGGTGATTATGAGATAACATTGCTAGTGATTAATTAAGAACTCTTCATTACATCAGTCAGCTTATAATTAACAGTTCTCCCATCTTTAATAAAATATATAGAATGATATGAAACAGACGAGGGATACCAAGTGGTAGATAAAGCCTAAGTCCAAATGATACCTTCATCCTCTGCCGGTCGGTCAAGAAGGAGGTAAAGAAGCAAACGGGGGAGGGAGGAGAGGAGTACAGAGTATTCAAGAAGGGAATGGGGAGAAGGAAGGAGGCATTTGCTCAAT
This sequence comes from Paguma larvata, assembly GCA_030068075.1. NCBI lineage: Eukaryota > Metazoa > Chordata > Mammalia > Carnivora > Viverridae > Paguma > Paguma larvata. The sequence goes on from CM057840.1 coordinate 43,840,872, forward strand.
CAGTACCTATTTTCAGAATTTCCTTCAAGCTGGCTTGGACCAAGAGCCATCAATTATTTAAAAGATGTAACATGATGCTTCCTTTGTTGAGGCAAATCTGCAAGCAGACCCCGAGAGAAAATAAAAAATGAATTAGGCAGAATGTATTAGTCTGCTTGAAGAAAACAAAGATTTAGCTACTGGGATTGACTCTGTTTTAAAAATAATTCAGTTTTGTCTCTTAAAATCCACAAACCTTTTTTTTTTTTCCTCTCCTTGCCTATGTATTTATTATTTTCTACGGTAGATCACACAAAAAGAGGAATGAATCCTCTCCTAAACTTTCTTTTCAGATTCAGCTTGATGTATTGTCTTCATTTAAATTACAAAGACACTAATCTGAAGCACTGTTTACCGAGGAGCGTTTTAAATGAAAGATACAAGAAATTGCATCACCCACATTTCAAAAATGACTTTAGACTCCGGACCTCATAAAAAACAGCCGACAGTGTTCTCTGTCTTGGCTGCTGTATTTCAGTCCAGTGAATGAAATTCAATTAGTGAGCTTTGTACTTAGGACATCATGATTCTGATGGTTGGTCTGATCAAAACTGGTGTGCCAAGCCCTAGTTCTGTTTTCTTGGCAGATCGCAGCTAAGGGAGAAAAAAAGAAAAGAAAAGAAAAGAAAAAACCAACAGGGCAGGTTGGCATGAAGAAAGTTAGTTTTCAGAGCAGCTGACTTTTCACCATCATTAAAAAATATGGGAGGAGGAGAGCTGTTCCCCAGAACAGTTCATTATTTACTAAGTGAACGGATTAACTTTTTGAGAAACCTCACTACTTGAGTCTGTCATTACCAGTTTTAGTACTTTCCAAAAATAGCAACCTGCCTCAAACAAACCAGTAATGGACTGCAACCAATGCATCACAGAATCAATCCATTCTTAGGTTTTCGTCTGCCTCAGCTTGTGTTCCAAATGGAAAGTACAGACTGGAATCTTGCTTTGGTTAATTCGGAGGGTTACAAAGACATCTAACACCTAAAACGACAGACAAGCACCTAAAATGAACCCCTGAGCCTTTGCCGTGTAGATTCAGACCACACCATTAGTTCGAGACGTGCCATATCTTTAACACTTGAAAAATGCTAACACTTGAAAACAGAACCACGCACAGAGCAACCACGGGGCTGAAGCCTTGGTGCCCCACGGGGACCTTTGCACTTGGATTCAAGAGAGCCACATCTACAGGGGTCAAGCAGAAGGTAAAAATACATCAAACTGATCACTGCATGGCTAGATTCTTTGAAAAAAGGTAGACGAGAAATGGTGAAGATTTTAGGAGACCACACAGTCATTGGTCTATTAAGAGCAATTAATTCACCAATTGCGATCTGAGGATCATTCGAACTTGAGAGTTACTGTTGTTATTGTTGTTCTTGTTGCTTTTAAGCACAGACTAGCTCACATCACTTCTTTGCTTTTCTCACAGGGAATGATACCACCATCCAACTCATTGTACAGACAGAAACAAACGAATCATCTTTGGCATCTCCTTGCTCTCATCACCATTATCCATTCCATCTCCAAATCCTTCCCTCTTTTGGGAAAACAATTACGGGAATAATCTCATGAAATTCCAGAAGTGACATCTGACTTCTTGGTACACTCCTTGGAAACTTGCTCCAGAAGCTTTAAATTTTGCTTGAGAGTGACCCAGGATTCAGCACAGATGGGCTGCCTTGACACATTTTGACCTTGGAGCTAACTCTCTGACTCAAAAACTGCATACCCCAATCTGTTGTGGATATAAACACACCACACTGATAGTTTTAAATTAAAAAACAATTTTTTGAAGTGTTTGTCTTAATTCAGTTAGTCAACATAGTGTTGGTGTATTCGCCTCAGGTGTATAATATAGGGCTTCAACAACCCCATATATCACCTGGACGCTGACAGTTTTTTAAATGATAAATAATTCTGGGCACGTGGGTGGCTCAGTCGGTTGACTTTCCGACTCTTGACTTCATCTCAGGTCATGATCCCAGGGTCATGAGATGGAGCCCCCAGTCAGTTTCTGTGCTAAGCATGGAATCTGCTTGGGATTCTCTCCCTCTCTCCCTTGGCTCCTCTTCCTCTACTCACAAGTGTGTGTGCGCTCTCTCTCTCTCTCTCTCTCAAATAAATAAATAAATAAATACAATTTAAAAAGATAAAGAATCCCCTCTGAAGTGAATCCTTCTTGGGTCGGATACAAAAGGGAAAATGCACAGTGACTACCTGCTCACAAAAGGGCTGTGTCAGATGTGTCTTCTCAGAATGGGTCAGTAAAAGGCAGCGCCAGAGTGGCGAGTGGTGTGTTCTAGCTCGGCAGGACTCACTCTGTGTTATGTCTTCCCAGATCTACATTGAGTGACTTTATGTTGGTAGCTTAAAATCAGCCATCACGGACATATCTGCACCATGGAAATCAGCAAACATTACAAATCAGGTGGGGATTTTTTTTTCCACCCTCCAGAGAGATGGATGACCACATCACTTAAAAAGACTTTAATTTGTTTCCTTCTTAACAAATAAAAAATACTAGAGAGTATGCTGTGTCAATACCCATCTTCTCTTCTTTTCCTCTTACAGCGGAGACTAGCCAGCAGTTCGCCAAACTCCTCTTCACTTGTTCCTTGGCACATGGCGAGACCATATTCCCCGGCCCCCTCTGAAGTTGGGTGAGGTCATGTGACTGAGCTTTCCTCCATGGAAACGGAGCAGGAGCCATCGAAGCTTCCCCACAGGTGGCCCATAAAACCCTCCCACACAAGATATTGTGTAGCATTTCCCCTTTCACAGGCTTTTGCAGATGAAACGAGCAACCTTGGAGGCCATTTATTAAAATCAGAGGGCGACGGGACAGAAGGAGCTCAGCCTTCAAATCACCACGTGAAAGAGACTCACCCTAATTAGGAACATCCACTGTGGGTGATATGGGCTTATGTTTAAACCATTTAATATTTGGTCGTTTGTTTGATACACCAATCACCATTGCCGTAACTAAACACTCTTTCTCTTCTTCTTTCAACTATCGTCTCTCCTCCTTTCAGTTGATACAGTAAATTGGAGGATGAGGGCTGGTCGAGGTTGAGAGGACAGAAATGGGGGACATACTATGTTACTAATTTCTCACTTAGAGTTTTTATGTTACTTGAGAGTTTTTGGTTCTCCATGTTGTTCCTTTCGACAGTCATCAGGTAGAACGCTGTGTTATTTCCATATGCTTGTGGTACCACGTACAGCTTATTCTTTTTCCCTTTAGTGACGTCACCCAAATGAAATGTTGCAGTTTAGAATCATTTCCATGTTAGAAATATGTGAGGAATCCAATCCATAGGCCTTACAGCTTGTCAAGCGAATTAACTATACAGTATCGATATTATACAATTAAAATGAGAGCTCTTAACATATTTAATTTCCCCCTGACCTGACTGTCTTCAGTCATTATGGGCAAAAAGCGTGAATTCATTATTTGCAAATAGCCTGGATTGCTTAATATATTCTAGAAGGAACTAAGACACCCCCTTGCGTGCACACCCACACACATACATTCCAGCACACAGATTTTTCTAGCAAGGGCAAAAATAATAATGAAGGTAAAGATAAGCAACTGTTCCAAGCTTCTGACCATGTAGACTCGTATAGTGGCATTACAAATGTGGGTTTTTGTCTATATATTTGTATCTTTAGCCTTTCTCATTCAATAACACTCATGATATGGCAAAGAAAGATAGGGAGAGAGGGAGGAAGGGAATGAAGTAGGGAAATAAAAAGATTGTTTAATCTCTCCGTATTATTTACTATATAAAGCATCACATGTTTTCCTCCCTATAAACTTGTATGAGGAGTCTATTCGGGGGTGTTTGGGATTGTTGTGTTTTTAAAAATTTAACAATCATAGCTCTGAAGCTTAATCACTTGTATGTGTTACAAGACCAGATGGTTCAAGTGGGTGTTTGTTTACAAGCTCTTTGCATAAGGTTTTTAGCTGCTTTGTAGACCAAAGCTGAATATTTCAACGAACAAAGGAGGCAATGAGGAATTAATGAAAAAACGCTGGATTCATAGGTCCCTGGGCTGCTAGCCTTCACTCTGCCATCACTTGGTGCAGTTTTACAAGGATGTATTTAGAGCCCAAGAAACAATAACATATGCTTAATATGCTTTGAGTTCTTTACGGAACTCCGACAGCTTTGGGGGGAGGAAGGTGTCTACCATGAACGCAGTGCGATTCTGGAAGCTGTCGGTGAAGGAACTAGAAAAGAACAGGGCCCCCTGCCTTCCCCACCCCTTCACCATCTTGAAGCTCTAGATTCTAACGTTTCCTGTCTCTCCTGGCTTCTTGAACTGTGCTGCTTTGACCAGCCACATGCACCTCCTGCTTCTTCCTTCCGGATGTGGATGAAAAAAGAGAATGTAAACTTTCTTGGTGACTCCCCCATTCTTTATTTCCTGTCCATCAACCATACAGCCACCATCTGTACCCAAGCGAAGGATGCACCTTCATTTACTGCAAAGTAAGCCAAAGAATACTACAGGTTCCTTAAGGGGGAATGAAAGTTTTCATCAAAGCACACGCTTTCATGGCTTTGTAAAGATGAGTGTCTATTTCCTGTTTTCTGGATGAGAAAATCCCCTTCCCCTGGCCCACCGCCTACTCTGGCGCTCACCTTCTTTCAACGGGAAGAAGGCAGCCAATGCTTGTCTCACTTCGTGTTTAAGAGGATTAATGATGATGAGCAGAGTCGGCACACCTAGTATCAATATCTTACGTGGTAAGCTGTCTCTCATTTATGGGTAACCCAAACCGGTATCATCCTTATCAGTATCCAATCAGCTCCAAAAAATAAGATGTTTGAGGTGAAAAAGGCAGTACGTGAATATCTTAGCATCTCAATGAGCTTGCCTCCATCATATTCTACAACAAACTAGCAAGAAATTGCAAGCTAACAAAATGTGTTTGATTACTATCATTGCATGTATTTAGTTCACCTCTTAGGAGTTTTGGGGTAAAAAAATCACTTTTTCCTAATTCCTTTGGATTACCTCAGCAAAATGTGGTACCATTTGACTGTGACTTTGGGATAAGGGATGTGTTCCATTTAGTGTTAACGCTACAGAGGGCCACGTGGTTTCCAGCACAGAGCTGGTGCTCCACACAAGTATGGGGAAACGTGAAGGAATGACTCACTAGATAGGAGTATTCTCTTCCAACTCTAATGAACTCTTCCAACTCTAATGAACCCAAAGCTCAATTTAACACATGTCATTAGCCTTTACAAAGTAAAGTTAAAGCACCTAGATATATTAGCATATTCATGATTTATGTGACTGTTTGCCTCCTGAAGGCGACTTTTTAAGAAGGAGTGGTTCCACTGTTTATAGCCTTTAATAAAGGAGAGTGTATCTAGTAACATTCAAATAGACTCGATACACTACTTGATTTTCAACAAAAGAAATCAAACTTAGAACATACGCTTGTCCATGGACAAAGGGGCCACAACAGAGTAGTTGTTATGGATTGAATATTTGGGCCCTCCCCAGATTCTTAGGTTGAATCATAATGCACAACGTTATGGTAGTTTGGAGGTGGGGACTTTGGGACATGATTAGGCATGCAGGCTAACGCCTCCTGCTGGCCTTGGTACCCTTCCAAAACAGGCCCAAGAGAGAACCCTTGCCCCTTCTGCTCTGTGAGGTTATAGTGAAAAGAAAGCCTATCCAGGAAGGAGACCTCGCCAGACATCCACTCTACTGGCAGCATGATCTTGGAATTCCCAGCCTCCAAAACGGTGAGAAATCAGTTTCTGTTACGTATAAGCCACCCAGTTCATGGTATTTTGTTATAGCAGCCCAAACGCTGCTTGTTAAACAAGTTAAAACTTGTTCCGTGAAAGACTAAACAACAACCAGCTTCATGTCAAGATAAAGACCCAGCGTGAACGTAGGTTACACCAAATTCGAGGCCTGATTTGCTAACTACCCTTCCATCACTGTGAACAATGACTATTTATATGCATGTGTGACATAAAACTAGTGCTCGTGTGAAACAAGAAAGTACAAAATCAAGATGTGATTTCCTCTAAGCATATCTCTCTAAGGAACACGGGGAAAATCTCGTGAGTTCTCAGCACGCATAGATCTCCTCATCTGCAGATCGAAGGAGAGTAGAAACAGCAGCGGTAGCCATGAAATATCCCTCGTAGTCACTATCTATGTTTTATATACTGTCAGCAGCATGGTCATTTAGCATCAGACACCGTTACCCAGGCACTTAGGTGATGCAGCAAGTGTCAATACTGATGTTACTATTTATAGCCCAATAAACTACACTTTGAACAATATTAGTAATGCTAAGCTTAGGCAGCACTCCTAGTATTAATGCCTTAATACAGATATATTGCTATAAGCATAGTTTACAGCACGGAACATAAACACAAATCCAGTGACAATAATAAATCACTTTCTTGACTGCTTAAAAACATTCTGCCAAAATGGGCTTTACGCATTACACAATGGAGCAGAAGGCAGTGATATATATTTAAATTTTCCATTTTTAAGCTGCCACTCAAAACCTTTTCATACTTTTTTTAGCTATTGATCTTACTGGCTTGTGATAAGACTTTCAACTGCTTGGTTGGGCTGTTTTTAGCTTCTGCTTCTTATTAAAAGAGCTAAATCAGGAATCATAAAATGCTACTAATTTAGTATTTTTCAATAGCAATGAAAGCTAAAAACAGCACCAAAATAGTGTAACTCTCGTCTTGTACTGCCCTAGAGTCCCACATGTAATTACCATGTGGGGTAGCATAATAACGGGTATAATCAAGCCATGTATCACTTACTATATAAATATATATAAATATATGTATATGTATATGTATAAATACTGTATACTATATAAATGTATACATGTATATATGTATATATATGTATAAATACTATATATTATATAAATATATATATAAATATATGTGTGTGTATATATATATATATATACCTGGAAATAAAAGTTTGTATTCAATGTGCTAAAGTAATTATTATAGGTTTTCTGACACTTTCCATTAAATACTTTGTACAGAAATATAGTATTATATATACACACACACACACACACACATATAAACACACATATATCGGTTGTGCATGGGTGTATAGCGAGAGTTCCACAATTTTATTTTTTCCCTCTTTTTCTTTCACTTGCAAAGAAACATCCATCCTCAATGTTTTGGCCGCTCCTCACCTTACAATATACTCCCTGCATCAAAGCAGTCAAAATAGCAGCAGCAGAACAACTGGGGCGATTGAGTAACTGTCTGCTCAACCCACTCATGCTCTGCACACGCACACACTATCTGGGCTCTGAGTAGCAAACTATGTACCACAATCAGAAAACTTCCAAACGCTGGCTCTGGACTCCGAACCTTGTTCTCGCAAACCCGTGTCTCTTCTCACACCAGACTTTCTGCGAACTCTTCAGCAAATTGTGATTTGTTTCTCCCCTCACCGCTGGCCCCAAGGTTCAAGACTCCGGGGGGGAAGAGACAGCGGTCCTCATAGCTAATGGCCCGTATTTTGCAAAGGGCTGCATGGAAAGGAGAGGTCACAGCCTCCAAGGCCGGGATCTATCCCGATCATCAACTTTGCCATGATGAATGAGTTGTGCAGTCATGGTCGGGGATCTCAGTGCAGTCCTGAACCTTGCCCGCTCAGGTCAGGGCCCTGGGCTTGTTCTTTCTCCCCATGGTGCCTTCCTCTGATGTCCTCACCGGAAAGGGTGGTGGTAACAACCATCACACAACAACACAATTGATTCTCAGCAGCAATCACAACTGGAAATTTAGTTAACCGTCAACATACCGACCTGCTGAGAGATCCTGAGAGCTGTGTGAAATAGTAAAATTGGTTTAAAAGGGAAGATTTCTTTTCTTTTAGTGTATCTAGAAATACCGTTCTTCTACAAATACTTCTTGTTTGCTTGGCAACGCCTACTGTCGATCATTTTAAACTTCCCCAGCATTCCAAACGGAGCCCCAGATCTTTCCTCGCACGGCTGTAGTGCCAGCTACCAGCACGTGGGCACCACCAAGAGCCATCAATTTTGCGCAGAGCTCACTGTTTCATTTCTGCACCCCTCATTTCCACCGATGCTACGGCTTCCCTGAACGCTGCCTTGCAATCACACTGGGCCACTTGGGTCTGTGTACAATCTGCATATGTATATGTATGTGGGAGTGTGCACACCCAACCAGAGAGGCGCATTTCCATTTCTCCTCCACATAAATATAGTGATGAATTGGCCGCTTAGAGCTTTTCTGACAGCGAGGCGAAATGGTAGCTACAGTGACCAGGGATGTCCTGGTTCCTCCTTGCAGAAAGGTATTCCGCGCACGTAATAATTATCCATCCATCTCGTTCACACTAAAGGCATGGCAATGCAATTTTAGCCTTATAATCAAGACCATATGACAAAACCCAAGGCCATTAGGGACCAATTTCGAGTATTCTCTGCAAGACAATGATTTTCCAACTGCACTTACATATGCTGAATAGTTACCTCTGCACGACCGCACCTGCTCTCATTTATGTAACCCCTCTGTTTTCCAAAGCCTCTCTTAGTAATGCAATAGAGTGAAGTTTGAAAGGCTTGCTGGCTTTGTTTTTCCCCCTTCATTATTATTTTTTTCATTTCCCAAAGCGTAGTAGGAAAATGCTGAGGGTAAAATTTCTGCTCATGCCAATGCCCATATTTGAGGATTCGCTTTGCTCTCTTTCTTCTTTCCTTTCCCCTCCGCCCCGGCTCCCTCACCCTCTCTCTCGGCCCTGTTCGCTTTCCTTTGAACTGAAGCATGATCTCCCAGGCCCATAATAACTTCACATGTGCTTTTGACCTCCATACCTCAGGTTCAGTGACATAATGATGTTGACTCTGAAAAGATGTGATGTCATCGTAAATCAAAAACCTGTATGAGCGAAGGCTTGTGGAAGGAATGCTGAAATTATTTTAAAATAATATAAAATGTAGCTCAAACATTGTTTTGAGTCTCATTTTAAAATGCTTAGAGGGGCGCCTGGGTGGCTCAGTCAGTTGGGCGGCCGACTTCAGCTCAGGTCATGATCGCACGGTCTGCGATTTTGAGCCCCGCTCCGGGCTCTGTTCTAACGGCTCAGAGTCTGGAGCCTGCTTCGGGTTCTGTGTCTCCCTCTCTCTCTGCCCTTCCCCTGCTCATGCTCTGTCTCTATGTCTCTCAAAAATAAATAAACGTTAAAAAAAATTTAAAATGCTTAGAGAGCGAAACGAGTTCACCCCCTTTTTACAGTTGTAAATAGAAAAACCAATATATGGTCCATCATTAATGATGGATCAATTTGAGGGGTGGTGGGGAAAAAATCCTATGACATTGAAAAGCTTATGCGAAATGGAAAATATCCCTGATACTACATTTTACTGCCATTACTTTGGATTCTCTACAGACCCCACACTTAACCCTATGTTTTAATCACTAAGGGGAGGAGAAACTACCTCTAAATATCGATTAATTGTCATCTTGGTTCTTTAGCTTATGAGAAAGGTGGCATCATAATATCTCATCTGTGGACATTTTTCTAAAGTTATGAGATAAAGAACTTTTTAATATGAGTTCCATCACTTTATTTTTAAATTGCAAGACTGTGTGGATTTAAAAAACACCATAAGTAATAGCTCAGGATATTAACATTTTTAAAGACATCAATACGGCCCCTCCTCAACCGAAGAAGCAATCACCCATGGTAGGTGGCCATTTTCAGGAAAGTTCAGTGGAGACACTCAACAAGACATCTCTATTCTTGCACCAAAGCCATCAAAACCAAGCTCAATATCATTGTTATTCCTATTTCTTGCTGCTTAATTTAACATGATGAATCTTGGTTTGTTCTAAAAAAAAAAACAAGAGCAGAATGTAGTATGCATTTTTCAATATAAGTCGCTTAAAAGTTCTTAATTACTTGATCAAAGCATATATAAATAGGGGGCCTATAACACAGAGTTCAGGATCATGGCTTTGAATTTCCACCAGCTGAATGATATTCTGATTACCTCATCAGGTTCTGAATGTCTATACAATGCATGCCTCAGAATATCAAAGATGTCATATATAAATGGATACGGTTCCTGTTAATATATGTGCAGTTTCCTCAATTAAGGTACTTGCCAGCTGACAGGCAGAGGAGAAAGTTATGACATCTCGGTAGTGATCCTGCCTGAGCATGTGGGAACTTAGCTGTTCATCTGATTGTCACCTCACTGGAATTATTTGCATTGGCAACAACATATGGAGTTGGTTTTAACTTAAATCTGAATCTCCTAAATATCTTCAAAACAGTGCTCTTCGGTGCTGCACTGGAAATAAAGGCATTGGATACAAAGAAGCCAGCTCGTCAGGTGCTTGACCATACTGTTACGGACAACAGAGATGGCCAAGGCTTTCGGAGGAGATCATAAAATTTTGAAAGCTAACAGAAGTGGGTGTGAACGATTCCTGTGTCACTCACGTGCCATTCATTTATCCGTCAAAAGCTTTCAATCAAGGAACAAACAAAACCAAAAATTTATCCAAATAAGAAAAAAAAGTAAACAAAAACAATGAAACCCTAGTTATTCTACCATCTTAAAATTATACTTTTAATCCTAAAGGTGATAAAGCTTTCAAGATTACAAGGACAGATCATAAAAAGCACCATGTCACCGTGATGCCGAGAGTATTGAGCAATGGATAAAACTGACGCCAAAGAAACCACAAGTGGGAAAATCTCAACTAGATTCTTACCCTTCTTTGCGAACTTTGGGGATTCCACTTTCTTTTTGCTCTCTTCCTCACCGGTTACGTCTTCCCAACCTGCTCTGTTGATTTTTCCTCACTTCTCACCCTGTAATTCTTCAAAAGGCTAAGCCCTTGGACCTCTCTTTTTTTACCTTCTACACTCATTCCCTAGGTGGCCACAGCTGGACTCCACAGTTTTAAATAACATATATAGGCTGACAAATCCCAAATTTATTTATTCATTTATTAATCCCAAATTTTAATTTATCCAAGATGTCTCCTCTGAACTCCAGCCTCATTTCACCATCTTCCAACTCAGGAGAATTCATTTGGATGTCTACTCTGCATCTCGAAATTAAGATTTTCAACATGACTCCTCATTAACAAGACTGTTCAAGTAAATCTACACTTCCGCAAAATTTTTCATCTTCTGGTTGTTCAGACCAAAAACTCGAGAAGCATCCTTGTTCTTTCTTTCTCTCACTGCACAGAGTTCTTCCTTCAAATTATATCTAGAATCTGATGACTTCCCATCGCCTCCTCCTTATCACCTTGATCACACCGCCATCACCTCTCTCCTACGCCATCGCAATGACATCCTAACTGGTCTCCCTATTTCTTTATTGGCCCCCTTCAATTTATTCTCTTTGGAGCAGCCAGAGTGATACTATATCCTTTTATTTTAAAATTAAAGTATTAAGTTACTAATTAATTAGTGCCTACATTAAAAATATAGATATTAAGAGTTCAAACTGATGAGTTTTGACAAACATGTACATCCTTAAAATCAACTCAATCAAGTTACAGAACGTTTCTGTCACTCCAGAAAATTTTCCTCGTGTCCCTTTCCAGCTAATTACCTCTCACACAAAGGCAACTAATGTTCTGATTTCCACAATCAAAGCTGAGTTTTGCCTGTGTCTGAAGTTCACATGAATGGAACATATGTTAAGTACATTATTGTACCTGGTTTCCTTTTGTCTAGCCTAGTATTTATGAGATTCGCCTATGTTATTCAGTGTATTAGCAGTTCATGCCATTTTACTGATGACTAGTATTCCATTATATAAATATACCATAATTTGTTCATTTCTTATTGATGGGTATATGGACTTGTTTCCAATTTTTAGCTGTTATGAACAAAGATACTATGAAGATTCTGTGCAAGACTGTTTCTGGGCCTATGTTTTCACTGTTCTTGGGTAAATACCTGAGTGTAGACTCGCTGGGCCACAAGGTAGATATTTTTAAATTCATAGAAACTTCCTGTTTTCCAAGGCAGTTGTTCTATGTTATGCACTGACTACCAACGAATGAAAGTCCCAATTGCTTTACATACAAGCGTTTGGTTGTTGTTAGTGGGGAACTATCGTTTGCTTGCTTTAATTTTTGCCATTCTAGTGGATACGAAAGGGCATCTCGTTGAGGGTATAATTTACCTTTTTCTGGCAACTAACGATGGCGAACATATTTTATGTGGTTATTGACCACCTGTCTATCTTCTGATGTGTCTGTTCAAGTCTTCTGCCCATTTTTAAAGAGTGACTTGTTTAAAACATGTATGATCTTGAAACTCCTCCACTCAGAGCAGTCCAAGTGAGCCTGTCAGCTCACTTAGTAAAAGCCACAATCTTTGCAACATCCACTAGGAGACAACACGACTTGCCATCAAGGAACCCCACCATCTCGTCTCAAGCACTGCTCTGTCTGCTCAAGCCACTGCAGCCTGCGTCCTCAACAGCCAGGCAGGAGCCATTCCAGAACTTCCTCATTGTTGCCTCTTTAGGAACTTTCTCATCCACTATTTCCACTTGCCTGTTTAGTGCCTTTTGGAATATTCTGCATGAAATAGCAACCACATCTTCAGCATTTTCTATCTCCTTAACCAGTTGCAGTTTTTCCAGACTACTGAACATTAGGATTTGATTATTTTCAAACTTTTTTCCAACTTTTTCAAACTTATTTTGCTCCTTCCCTACTCCCCCCACCCCTTTTCCTTATCTCTCTCTCTGTCTATTGTCTGTTACTTATCTTCCTCTATGAGAACAGGACATCTGTGGTTGCTGCTATATTCCTATTCATTCCACTAATATTTTATTCGTTACCATTAATCTCAGACCCTAAAACAAAATTTTAACTGTCTAAAATATATTATTTTTTTAGAAGACTGCAATGCACACCTGGACTGTTTGCAAACTTAAACCCATGAATTCTAGTCTTCCACTATACTGTATTTCTCTTTAAAACGTGCAAATATATCTGTTTAAAAGGAAGAACCCCTTATAACTATGCTTCCAAAATCAAAGCTAAAATCCATGACGTGTACTTTTTTGTTCAAAATGAAGCTAGGTATACATACGAACCAAAATTTCTAGAACAAAGTGAAAAATTATATATGTTTATACACACAACATGTACACACATGTATAGAGATTCTATTAAAAACTAATGAATAGATAAATAAACTAACTTTCTTGAGTGCTTGCCACATACTGGGAACTATTAATCCTCACAAGAATCCCATGAGAGACTATTCCTTCTTTCCAAATTAGGAAACGGAGGCTTAGGGTGTTTAAGGAACCTGTTACATGTATACAGCTAGTCATTCCCAGAGCCAAGATTTAAACTGTCTTATAGTGTGCTGGTTTGCCTAGATTTTATAGATACACATACATGTGTGTAAAAATTCAATTTGAGTTAGAAGTCAAACATGAAAGAAAGAAGTCTAGAAAATAAAAAAATAAAACATAACAATTCTAAGCCCTTGGAGGTTTAAAAATGTAATATTCATATGCTTTTATAAAATTATCATACATATATGTATTTTTAAAGCTTTAAATTTTTATTTTTATGATAGTTAATATAAAAGAGATTTGTGTATCACATATGCAAATTATGAAACATAATCGTGCAATAAGTTCTCGTGAACCTACGATCCAGCTTGAATACTGAGCGTGGTGAGAGCCGTGACAGCTGTCCACGGACCTTTCCTCACCACGTCCTGCTCCACTCCTTGGCAGAAGATGCTGTCCTGAATTCTGTACGTATCCTTCCTTTGGTTTTTTTAGAAATCTTACTACAAGAACGTGCCTTGTTTAGACTTATTCCTATGTGATTTTTCTTTCTTTTTTTTTAAGTTTATTTTTAGAGAGACAGAGAGAGCACGTGCGAGCAGGGAGGGGCAGAGAGAGAGAGAGGGAAAGAGAATCCCAAGCAGACTCCACGCTGTCAGCTTGGAGCCCGAGGCGATGCTCGAACTCACAAACCGTGAGATCACGACCTGAGCCAAAATCAGGAGTCGGATGCTCAACCGAGAGCCTCCCAAGCATCCTGCCCCTGTGATCTTTCAAGATAGTATCATGCTGCCTGTCGTCCTTTGTGGTTGTTTTTGTTTTCTCATTAAATGTCATGCTTCTACAATTCATCTGTGTTGATGCACAGCTGTGGTTCATTGATTTCACTGCTCTATTGTATTCCACTTTATGAACATACCCGAGTTATTTGTCCACCCTTCTGCTGACTTCTACAGACGTAAGGACATATTGTAAAACTACTGTGAGACAATACATTATTTACACAAGGACAGATGGACCCATCAATGGAAACGAACAGCTTAGAAACAGGACTGCACCAGATTGTAACTTGGTATCTAACAAAAGAAAGTTACAGATCTGTGGGGAAAGGATGAACTTACTCAGTAAATGGAACTGAGATCATTGATTATCCTTTAAAGAAATCCTACTTTATGCTCTACACCGCAAATGGATTAATTCCAAATGGATTAAAAACTGTGAAAAGCAAAGTTCTAAAACTTTAAGAAGACAATACAAGAGAATATCTTTATGACCTTCAGTTAGGAGGAAGAACACTATTTTTGAAAACAGAGAAAGTGCCAATCATAGAAGAAAGGATTGGTACATTCTACCTAATTAAATGTAAGAAAATCTTTTCATCAAAGGATACTATAAAGAAAATAAATGGAGGGGCACTGGGTGACTCAGTTGGTTAAGCCTCAGACTTTGGCTCAGGTCATGATCTTGTGGTTCACAAGTTCAAGCCACATCGGGCTCACTGCATCAGCACAGAGCCCACTTCAGATTCTCTGTCCCCGCCCTCCCCCATCCTTCTGCATCTGTGTTCCCTCTCTCTCAAAAATAAACAAACATTAAAAAAAGAAAAGAAACGGAGAAGCTGCAATATCTTAGATGGTGTTTACAACACATACAATCTATTTCTAATTAATGATTTCTTTTTTAAGTCTAGTCCCGTCTTCCCCGAAATAGTCCCTCGTTGAGTACCTTACTCTTACTGTTTGTCTGTTTCTGCCCAGAGCCTGTAGGAGTAGGCACTCCATAAACACTGTTGATGAATAGATTTCTATTTTAGACTGTTTTCCGTTGCAGCATATGTAAAATTTTTACCTTGGTTTAAACAAAGGCTACTAACTATAGGTGGCATTGTTGTAACATATATCATGTTCTCAATTACCTGTATGACAGCAAAGACTGATACTAGTAAAACTTCATTTAAGTTTTTTAATTCAATTGAACCAGAAGGTCATTGAACTTTCAGTAATTGCTATTGAAAACCATTTGGCTAAAAGAGAAACACACACACACACACATATACACACAAAATAAATTGTGACATAATCTTTACTGCAGATTATTCATTTTAAAAGAATTACCTAGTATGGTGCCTGTTACAAGACCATTACTGCAATTATTTTACCTAATAAATTTGCTAATCATTCTAAAGTAATAGTAAACTTAACAGAATGCATACAATCCAAATAAAGGAAAACTGTGCCTTCCTCTCCTTAGTTCATTTTTTAAGCTTTGTTCTAGTTCTAATCTGTGGGATAAACACAAAGGAATGAATGGACAGAACTGGAGAGAGGAAGGGAGTGGTTGAAGGACGGGGAGGCGGGGGAGAGTAGCCTCTTACGACAGGTCGACATGGCCAACACCGGTGTGGGGACTGCAGTAGGAGCCCCCAGTGCTGCCCAAGCACTGCCCAATGATGTTGGTGACCTGGTTATTTCTACCTGACTAGGTTTCTTCCGGGTAAGTCTTTGACTTTTTCTGATTTCCTCTCTGTTTTCGTTCCAAGAAAATAGGGCTTAGGAGACCCAAGTGCTTAAAATTCCCTTGCTGTGAATGTTTAAAAACATGTTGCCGGGGAGCCTGGTAGGCTCAGTCGGTTGGGTGTCCGACTCTCGATTTCAGCTCAGGTAATGATCCTAGGGTTGTGGGATTGAGCCCGTGTCTGGCTCTGCTTTGAGCATGGAGAGATTCTCTCTCTTTCTCCCTCCCTCCCTCCCTCCTTCCCTCTCTCTCTCTCTCTCTCTCTGTCCTTCTGTCCCTCTCCACACTCATGCTGGCTCTCGATCTCTCTCTCTCTCCTCTCAAAAACAAAACAAAACAAAACACATATTCTCACAAAAAGTCATGACAAAGAAAGGCATGTAAATGAACACGTCAGACTAGATATTCAATCTGTAAATCCCGGCCTCTGTCACCTCATCCATTAGATCTTGGGTTCCCACAAGCAAGGGACTCCTTTTTATGCTAAATGATAAAAGTCACTGTTAGTCTAACAACAATCCTGTTGTTAAAAATTAGCAAATCCAGCCACATACCAGAATGCAAGTACCCTATGTAAGGAGTCATTGACATCTAACCATTTCAAAGTTTTTTTTTGTTTTGTTTTGTTTTTTAAGACACCGTATTTCAGGGCTATATAGCCAATGTTACACATGGAAACCACACAGATCAGAAAAGAATGGTGAACTTGAAGGCAGATGTGGAAAACAGGAACTGAGAAAACATATATATTAATATGACCTGACGGTGATAAGCCAGAGAGAAACTAGGTAGACTATCACTCCTCTTGTATGCCAAGGGTGACTCCTGATACTAGGAAAACAACTTGGGGTTTCAAAACAAAACCTCTTGGGTTCGAGACCCATGTGTCCATCGCTGTCATGTACACGTCATGCAACCCTGTATAAGTTCTGTCATCTCTCGGGGCTGTTTTGTGAGAGGGAAGGGAATAACACGGCTTCCTGGTTTGTTCAAAGATTCAAAGAGATGATGTACTTAAAACACTTTTTAAAGTGTAAGGCACCATATAAGTGTGATTCATCTATGTAAAGATCATCTAAACAGAGTCTCCTCGAGGAAAAGACAAGGAAAATGGGCTTATTAAATTATAGCAAAAGGAGTTTATGTGAGGCAGCAGGAAGAGCATCCTGACCACGGCACTGGTCACCAGGAAGGGAACAGAGTTGCCTTCTGGGGTAGAAACCACCATCACTGAAGGGAATTAAAACAATCTTGCTTATAGGTAGAAGGATAGAATATGTGACACCTTCTGGTGCTACTCAGGATAAAGATTGGGCTCAAAGTTAATCAAATTCCTTAGCCAGTTCGCTCTTCCAAAAACAGCCTTGTATTGTGTTTCCTGGGACCCCAACAGCATCAAACCATACAGTGCTGAAGTATTTACTGGCTCTCTCATGTAAAAGTTGAACGAATGCCTGTGTCACCCCCTCTGCTATTCCCAAATGAGTCACCAACCTATAAAAGTAATCTGGTGAAATGTTGGCAAATACGAAACATGCAGGGCTGTCCTCGGAAAAACTGAGAGAAGAGGAAAAATTGCAGTGCTCTCTGATCCTTCCCCCAAGGGACAATATGGACCCAGGCTGTGGACTGTTCTAAGGAAAGTGCTAGAAAGACAGAAGAAAAGCTAAAGCAGACACAGCCTCTGCCCTCGAGGAGTTTCAGTCCAGCAGGAGAGCTGAACTTTACTCGAAGCCACAGCACTGAAAATAAGTGCCTTGAAAGTGAACAATAAAGGGATTTGACCAATACAATGAGAGGATAGAGCAGATACTTGAGGAAATAGTAGGTATTCACCAGGTAAAGACTGGAGATTTCTATGCAGAGAGAACAGCAGGTGCAAAGGCCATGTGGCAGAAGGGAGTATGGTGAGCCCAACGATCTAAAAGAAGGCCACTGGATAGGCACACTGGGCAGGTGCACAGGGCAGGGAACATGGGACGACATGAGGTGAGAGAGGTGGGTAGGGCATGTTTAAGATTTTGGTCTTCCTGCTTAAAGCAGTGTGAAGTCACCGGTGCCATGTACACTAAGAAAAAAACTAAATCCCAGAACCTCAGAACGGTTTGTAGAAGGGGTAAGGAATGGCCTTCATGCTTTTGGATGAACTGAAAGAGGGTCAAAAATCACTGACGGGTCTTGAAGTCAGGTGCGCTGCCAGCCACCTTCTCTCCCTGCGAAGTGGACCACGCAGCCTGACCGTGTCGATTTCTGTACTCCAACGGCAACTTTGAGGAGCAACTCATTTGTCCCCCACGGAAGCTGTATGATGGGGTCACGGGGAGTTTAGGTACTGGCGATACATGAGGAAGCACGCACTTCCTGAAGCAGGACCGATGAGCGTACAGAGGGATGAGGGTGGCACCTGACACTAGATGCAAACGGGTATGTGTCTACCGACCCCTACAGGTAGACCCGGAAGGAGAAATCATCCACACTTACTCCTTTCTGCTCTAGATAATGGCTCGCTACATTAAAAACGTTCCTACTATTAGTAGTTCTGTATTTATAAAAGAAGAGAAGAAAAAAAAAAAAAAACCCTGGCAGGGAAATAATAACAAAATATATGATCCACAGAGGTGGTGGGAAGATACACTGTTATTTTACATATTTGATATAGAGCCTAAATTAAGCCATAGAGAAGAGGCCATGAATCTTCAAAGCCTCATTATCAAGCCTCCCTAAACCTCAAATACAGAAAAATACATTTCATAAACAAAGACCCAATAGGATTTTAATAGTACAATAAATTTCACAGACATTTGCACTAATCACATTTCATTACATTTTTTCAAAGAAATTCCATTTGATGGAGAGTCAGATTTTGAAAAAGGGTAAGAATATCTTTTAGGGAGCTGGTTTTTGACTAATCACGAAACGCAAGTGAAATTTATAATGGACACGTCAAATATCAGGCAAAGGAAAAGGCGTACACATGCTTTCCAACCCCCCCACTCAATTCCTTGGATTCGCTGTAGCAGGGGTCAATCTCCTAAGTCTCTCAAGACATGTCTTTCCTCCTGAGTAACAGGAAACTCAGACCTCGGGGTTGTCAACCCCTAAGGTGTTTGGTGATCCTGGGAGCCTTTCAACAGCTAAGTGTTTTTAACTGTAGATGGGCTTTCCAGGGCACATTTCCACCTATGCTTTCCCTGATATGGTTGAAGACACTCTAGTTTGAATGTCATCAGCACAATAACCTCATACCCAGAGAAAAAGATACATTTATTCAATATTACCCTTCGACCACAGCAGGAAGGGCTCCTACCTGAGCCCTGCATTTGAGCAGACCCTTCTCTCATTGTGCCCTTTTCCACGGCATGAGAAGTCTATAGGTTCATGGGGATGTGCCCATGTAGACTCCATCTTCTGGACTCTATAAACCCTAGGACTCCGGAATTCTCTAGTCCCATGATTCTTACCCTGATGAGTTCAGGCCTGAACCCATCTCCGCAATGGCTAACTGTTCTGCTAATCGCACATTCCTAGGCTCGAAGGGAAGCCCAAGAGCAGCTATTTAAATGGGATATGAATGTGTAGACTGGGGTATTCATTCATGTGTCCACAAGGCACTCTGAGATACTGGAAGGAGCTGGGAATGGAAAGAGAAGGGAGTCAGGAGAGAAGTTGGGCACCGAGAGACAGGTCTGTCATGTTGCCACGTTCTGGGGCATTACTCCAATAAGTCTGAGGATTGTGCATTAGAGCCTGGCCTTCCAGACCACTCGGAGCGGTGCTTCTCAAAGCTGGATGTGTCAACGAAGTACCTGGAGGTCTGGTTAAAATGGAAACTCTGATTCAGTAATCTGAGGTAGGTCCTTAAAGTCTGCATTTTAGAAATGAGCTCCGAGATGATACAGGTGTGGCTGGCACCACACTCGACGTAAAAAGGATCACGAAGGTGTATCACCAAAGTAGAACAATAGAACATTTTACTTATATGTGAGCTTGATTTGTAGCTCTCAAACAATTGTGGTATGTGAGCCTCCATTGGTACCCTTGCCTTAGCCCAGGAAATGTTAGGAACGTCCCTGCCTTTCTCTTTCATCAGTGGCCGGCACCTTTTCATAGAAATCTCGTCAGAAGAAAGACGTAGGTTGGAGTTCACTGTCTGGCCCCAGGACTAATTGCTTGCATTCGTTTTGCTTCAAACAGTGCACCGGTTACTTGCCCAGGTTGTTCATAGATTACAATTCCGGTACTGTGAACAGAGAGAGGGTCCATCCTCCCTCAGCAAGTCCACGTACCCACCTCGCTATTCGCAAGCCCTTGGTCGTAACAGTCATCTTATAAGTGGAAATCAGGGGGACCAGATTTCCCCTTATTATCTTATCTCACGCGAGGAGAAACGTGACACTCCCACCCGAGAAGGTGCGTTGTCTTCAGTGGGCGCAGGCTCACCTGTGATTTAGATACATAGCTATCCTGGAGGGATTCGCCTCCCTTCCTCGTATCCCGCTCAACTTCCCGGCTCTGGTTCCCTCATCCCAACATCTTCCTGAGGCCCCATGAATGAACAAGGGATGTCTCTCCATTTATTTTGTTCTTTGATTTCTTTTTATCAGAGTTTGGCAGTTTTTCTCATAGATATCTTACATGTATTGTGTTAGATCAGCATCAGAGCATTTCATTTTGGGGGGGAGTGGGGAGTGCTAATAAAGGCTTTTGCCATCCACTTTCTCTTCAGCAAGAAATTTTCTCCAGCTTTTACTCTTCCCTATTCTCAGGCCAACTCCAATGGAATCTTCAGGTTTCAGACTACCTGTCGGTTTGAGAAATCCTTCTTAAGTACACACTTGATCATTTATTCAACCACTCATGCGCTCATTTAACAAATAAATATGGAATTTCTGCTCTGTGCCTGGTGTTAGGCCAGGCTCAAGGAATAAGGCAAAGACATAAAGTTCCCTATCCTCAAAGAATGTATATTCTAATGGGGAAAAAGAGAAACAAACACATGTAAACATGAAATCTTCTGACCGCGGTATCGCATTTGTGGAGGTACTCATTAAATAATGGATGAATGAACCTTGAAGTCCCTTACAGAGGCCAAGAGATTTTATTTTTGGTTAGCCTTTTTCTCCATCAAATTGAAAAAAAAATTAGAGCACTTCTTTTATGTTTCTATCGACTGAAGCCCCCGAACCGATTTAATGCTGAGTTCACCTTCAGTGCTTAAGAAATCATACTTAAATGATTGCCTGATGTTTAGATCCTCGTGCAGAAATTTGCAAAAAAAAAAGAATGTTAAATCTGAGATGGAGAATGCCTTTCAAAACTGAAATGTATGAAATCCTCTGAATTTGATGGGAAGGGACAAGGGTACATAAAAGAATCAACACCTTCTTTATTTCAAATTAAGATGTATCCCTTTCCCTACCCCAGACTCTAGTTCAAATGGCTACAATCCCATAACCCTTCACCAAAATCAGGTTCGGTTGAGCCACCGATGGTGACTTTTTAATTTAATCCTTGGGGTGTCGAGGAAGGCAGGAAAGCGCCGAGAACCACTAACAGAAACATTATTGAAGCCACCGAAAGGTTGACTATCAACTGGAAAATCCACAAATAAAAATGAAGAGGAGAAAATGCATCACTAAAAATCTAATGTGCATTTGGCTAAATGATAAACCAACTTGAATTAGTGAATACTAATTGAAAAACTGCATGACAAAGTATTTTCCCATTAAAACAGGAATTTGCTGAAGGCATTTTCAATTATTTATCATGCTTCAGTAAAAAGCTTCACACATCCTCACAACACAGTGTCTTCTTCAACTTTGCCTACTGATCGGATTTTTAGCACAACAGCACCTAGCCCGAATGACTTTAAATATTATATGCCAATGACCTTGGCAATGTTCTTCAATTTTTATGAGGTTCTTTTTCTTTCTCTCTCTCTAAAGTCCTCATACCTAACTGAACAGATGCTTTTAACTTGATAACCTAATTATTATCTCTGAGTGTTAATATTTTTAACCTTATCAGGGTTATCTGCACCCCAGAAATGCACTGTTCGCTGGACTTTACTAGACAAGGGGATATTTAGAAATTCCAACCATCTAAAAGGACATTTTAGATGAAGGACTATCTCCCTTTGAAGTTCACAAATATTTGAATGTCCTTTCAATTGCTTAGATAAGTTACTCTTCTCAAAATCAGGGCAGAGGTGACTGCTGGGAGCCAAAATTGTAGATTCCAAGCCTACAGGGAAGGGAATATATTTGGAACATAATACCCTGTTGGTGCTCAATAAATGTTTATTAATGAGCCCCATTTTTTGACCCAGGCATGGAGAATAAATCCAAGGAAGGAAGATTATGCAAATAGACAGAAAGGTCACCCAGCCCTACATGGGGGTGTGGCCCAGGGTGGGGGCAGGACCAAGTCACTCAGGTGACAGGACATTCTCCTGGGTGTATAGCAGTGACCCTGGCAACCCTCATTCCAACGGTTATCTATTCCACTGTAAAGCAACATAGAAGAACAGTTTAGTCCGTGGCTGCAAAACCTTCTGTTTGAGGAAAACTAAAAATACATAAAAAACAAACTCTCCTCATAACATCTTAAAGAGATTCTTGAGCCAGAAGGTTCTCGATGGAGAATAGAGAGTGAAAAGATCATTAGTGACTGGTATGTCTACATAGTGTAACTGCGGGATAAGGGAGAGCTCTCAGGAAGCCAGGCTTAAAAACATCTATTCAGTGGACAGATTTGTCATGAAAGTGACATGTTAGAAAGAATTACAAGTACTGGGAATTCATGGAGCCCAGCTGATGACACGGGGCAAGGGCCACTCCAAAGGCAAAATATACAAAACAGTATTACCTTTGCGGATATAACAAAAGCCACGAAACAGTTACCAAAATGCCTTGTAAGATTCATATGTCCTTTCTCTCCAATACTGCAGAGAAAAATGTCTGTATGATTTGGCACCAGTCATTAGCTATTTAAAATTATTGTTTTTAATCTAGTAAGTAAAACCGAAATTTGCGACAGTTTATTTTAATAAAATATTTATGATACTTCAGGAAGAAAGCTAAATAGCTCTGATCTGAAAGTGAACAATGAAACTGTACTAAACACGTATCTCCCCAGTAGGACACACAGCTCAAGACACACACACATAAGAGACTGTCACGTCTAACATTAAACTCTATTTCGTGGATGTTTTCTTCTTTTAATTGAAATCTTATCTGAGGTGAAGATTACCTCTTTTCCTTCAGCTACATTCACCCTTTCTAGCCTGAAGGCCCGCACCTTGTGAATTATTAAACGATCATATTTGTAGTGGCAAATTGACTTTTGAGAGAATCCATATTGATTGAGATATTCAAAACTAATGATTTTGAGGTTAAGGTGTTTAGATATTATTACCTCTGATGAACTAAAGTGGTAGGGCCTTTTTCCCCCCCTATTTATATTATTTTCCATTAATAGATAGTCCCAACCTGCTCTTGAGCCTGGAATCCACTCATCGGACCAATAACTGTGCCAGCTGGCTTTCTCAACTGCCAAAGCATCCGATATGCTAAAACCATGCAAGTTGTTGCCCACACCCATAAAATGATGGTAACTATGATAGGTTCGTTAGCTGGTTGGCATCCTAACTATCAGGGGTCAAAGTAATATTTTTAATTGTTGGTTAGGCTAATTGGTCTTGCTCTGTTCCTACACGCCATTCAGAAGGCATTTCCAAATCACAAATACCCGCCAATGGGTTACATAAGAGTCACCGCAGGAGAGTGCAGCGGCCTCCACTGGGTAAATCAATTGCTAGTTACCAGAGAAAAAGAACAGCATGTGCACGGCCAAATGTATTTCACAGAGGTCAGCCTCTCTGTCTTCATACACAGAAGATAATACATGTTCACATACCATAAGCATTGCTACCAACGGTATTTGACATGTTTTGCATTGACTTCGCTCCTCAAAGGCCTTTTGAGATAACTGACATACTGGAACCCCATAAGCTATGGTCCCAGCACTTAACAAGGAAGAACATCCTGACGACACCAATTTTGCGTGAAATCTGAGTTTCAAGATCTGCTCCACCCCTGACCGGCTATATAAACGTGGTCAGAGTATTTAACGTCCCTGGGCATCTGTTACTTAGTTTGAATGATGACTTAATACCTACTGCATGAGTTCAGCAAACTAATGTCAATAAAAAGCTTTTCGATTTTGAAAGTAAAGTGCACATATATGTTTTTGTTGTTATCGCTGCCATTAGGATGAGAAACGAAGTTTTTAAGGGTGTGGAATGAGAGTCTGCAGTTCAAAGATTGCCCTTCCCTCTTCCCCTAATCCAAACCGCCAGCAAAGTATGTTGGCACTTCCTTCAAAGTATACCCAAAGACCCTAATCACTTCTCCCCACCCCCATGTGTACCTCTAGGGTCCAAGCCACTGTCCCCTCTCCTCTATTAGTGCAGCTGCCTCCTCATTGATTTCTCTACTTCTGGCCCTGCCTCTCCTCAGTCTATTCCTTATACAGCTTCTGGAATGATCCTTTACAAAGTAAGTTAGATCATGTTGCTCCTCTCACCAAAATCCTCCAAAACAACAATGGCTTCATCTCATTCAGAGGACAAGTCGTAACCATGACAGTGACCGAAACGACCCTACACCTGTAGCCCTGGCCCCATTTCTTCCCTGACATTACCTTTTACTGTCCCATCCCTGGTATCCTTCCCTCCAGCCCCACTGCGGTCCTCGCTTTCCTGGAACGCACCCGACACCTCCTTCCCTCAGGCAGCTCGACTGTTCCCACGTCCTGGAAGAGCCCCTCCTAGCCTTCCACGCCACTCCTCCTGCAATTTCTTCAGATCTTTTTTCAAATGTCATCTCAGTGACGTCTTCCCTGACTACCTTATTTAAAATTCCGCCCCAACCCGCCTTCCCCCTCTAGTTTCTCCTGGCATTGAACATACTGCCTCTCGCCCTTCTTCATTCACCTTCTTCCTAGACTGTGAGCTCAGCGCAGGCAGAGGTTCTGTCTTCTTGACTCGCTGCGATGTGCCCAGAAGAGTGCAGGACTAACAAGTGTATGTCAAAGAATAAAAGGAACCAAGAAAGAGGAATGGATTGCAAATCGAGCCCCACATTCTGACAACATCCTTGATCTTCTCGAACCTGTAAACATAGGCCTCATTTCTAACGTAGCACTGTGATCGGGACACTTTCCCAGCCCATGTTGCCGTAAGTGTTCCTATCTCACTGGCTATAACACTGAAAATTAGTCACAAACCCTGGTGTAACTCCTGGGATTAAAGCTAAACAGGAAAGAAAGTATTATCATAATTGCAATCATTAACATTTCTGTTTATTCAAAGGAAAAAAAGCAGGTAATTTCCGACTATGCTCATCGTCCAAAAACTGCTAACTGACTTGAGCTTCTGAAATTCCTGATTTGACCATAACCTGCATTTGACCCTTGCAGGTAATTCATTTTCCAAAAAGGGGGCAGGAGGGGGAGAGCAATAAAATAATCTCGACATTTCTTAAACTGAGAATCGTAACATTTCTATTCCTAAACCGCATATACATTAGTCTCCAAAGTTCTCAAGGTAAAGAATAAAAAGGCTGGTTTATAATTTTTTAAACAGAAAAATGGGCAGCAGCACTTTAAAACTTCTCAGTTGGAAAGGGATATTTTTGGTCAATGATCTATTTTTATTTCTGCTCTGCTGTTTCTCGAGGAGTCCAATGACAAGGACCTGTCCTTCAAAGTTTTAGTCTGTGGGCACAGAATTAGCATTTTCAATTACTTTCCCTGGATGCGGTATACAGATTTCTTTCTCTCCCCACCACCCCCTCCCCATTCTCTTTCTCTTTTTCTCTCCCCTCCGAGGACAGGGAGGGCCGTTTCTGAGTTGCCCTTTTTTTTTTTCTCAACATTATCTCAGCAGGCTACAAACATATTTTAAGAAGTAATTTATGAATCCCCCTCCCCCAAAATAGGAACTGCAGATAGGATTTAAACATCCTATGATGTGTGCTTAAGCTGTCGAGGCTGTCTGTTTTAGTTACCAAATTTGTCTTGTGTCTTTCTTAATCAGCGAATGTATGTTTTCGTTACTCCTATTGATTCTGCGGCAAAGCTAGTTAACGTTATTATCTTGGATAATATACTTGGAACAGTTACCCTTACAGACATTTTTAATAAAGACAAACATCAACTGGGGACTCCGAAATGAGATCAGATTGCTTTATCAACCAAGGAACAATCATTGTTCTATTTCACGTTCTTCTTTCAATGTCCTATCTTTTACCACCTCTTTAATACGACAATCCGGGCAGATCAAGGACAGATCTGGAAGGGGCCGGTGGGGGGGATGGGTAGAAAAAAAGAAGCAGCTTCTCTTGCATTTTTGGTAAAGCTGGCATCCAAAAGCGAGCAACCCCGAAAGTACAGGACATGTAATTGTCCAGCCAATTGGGTGGATGATGTTGGAGGGTCCTTCTTTTATTCTGGCTCTGATCTCTAGTAAGCCAGAGAAATAAGTAATTGTCAAACGTGGTGGGAATACTCAGTGCCCATCGAAGCAGGCAACCACAGAATTCTGAGAGTATTCACCTCAGCTCTTTATCTTATTCTGCTGCTCTACTTCTAAGGCTTGAGGGGAGGTGCTAGAGACAGAGGTCTTTGATTGCAAAGAGCCATCTGGGATTAAAAAACAGGTAACTGAGGGAATAACCAGAACCTCCTGTCCGCCAATGGAAAAGGACCACAACCGTTGAGCACCTACTGCTTCTGTAGGATTCTCTACAGAATTCCACTTTAAAGAGCAGGTACCTGAGGGGCGCCTGGGTGGTTCAGTTGGTTAAGCCTCCGGCTTCAGCTCAGGTCATGATCTCACAGTCCGTGAGTTCGAGCCTCGCATCGGGCTCTGTGCTGACAGCTCAGGGCTTGGAGCCTGCTTTAGATTCTGTGTCTCCCTCTCTCTCTGCCCCTCTCCTGCTCACACTCTGCCTCTCTCTCTCTCAAAAATAAATAAACATCAAAAAAAAATTTTTTTTAATTCAAAGAGCGGATACCTGGGACAAATCACCTTAACCTCTTATACCAAAAAGCTCAGCATCGAGCTGTTTCACCCAACGACAAAGCTTGCAAAAAGGGCTGCTTTCCACGATGGGTGCGACCGTATCTGTAAGTTCATTAGCTCTGCAGTTCTCCCAGGACTGAAGCCTATTTTAGACATGTTTCGCAATTTATCTAACACCAACTAACAGAAACATCCAATCCAAGTTCCTTGGAGAGATCTATCCAACAAAATTGCTAGTGCTATTACAACAAAGTATGAAGAAATTGTTAGGTCTGGAAGATGCAGAAAAATGCAAGATATAAATCGCTTTAATAATTCTAACTTAATCCTTACTTTAAGCTATAGAAGTACTACCTAGTATGTCAACAGAGAAGAGGCTCATCAGAGTGTGTGGGTGTGTGTGTGCATGTGTGTACAACACACATATTACACCCTTCCCCCACCTATCACGGCACTCCTGGGTAAAAATCAAAAGAAGTTGGAAAGAACTAAATTAAGACACTCTTCCTTGAAGCTGCAAGTGTTAGCTCGTGGGTGAATCTCTAAACCATGTCAGTGCCACTGGCTGTTTTATTCAGTTTACCTTCGGCGGGTGTAACCTTCATAACCCGGTGTCTCCACGGCTCTGACATTTACATGGCAATATCTTTTTAAAGCAATAGCCTTCAATGTTAAACACCTCTTAATTATGGGCTCATTGAACAAAGGTAGCATCCATCTCGTCATTTCACAAAGACGGGCAACGGCAGCAGTGGTAGCAATTTTTATTTGTAGGAACCTAACTGCCACTTAGACTCATTTTTATTACTCTTCAATAATGAGGATTGTGTTTTGTTTTGTGCTTAAACGATGGGTTGTACTCAAATGAATCTGTCTTTCCTCCTTATTACTCTTATGACTTTCAGGAGGAAGGAGAGAGAAAGAGAGGGTTTGGGCACATTCCATTCTGCGTCCGGCCTTCAATCAAGGGCACTAGAGGGGAAGTAAGTGAATACAGAGCCTCCCCCACCGCTCTATTGGTTCAGTCACGGTGGACTCCAGAGTGTGGAACATCCAGGGCAAAGGCAGATTCATTTTCTCATTACACTCTGCTCGATATTTGTACGCCGATTTTCTTAAAAGGGTTAGGGGCACCTGGGTGGCTCAGTTGGTTGGGCGGCCGACTTCGGCTCAGGTCATGATCTCACGGTCTGTGAGTTTGAGCCCCGCGTCGGGCTCTGTGCTGGCGGCTCAAAGCCTGGAGCCTGCTTCAGATTCTGTATATCCCTCTCTCTCTGCCCTTCCCTTGCTCATGCTCTGTCTCTGTGTCTCTCAAAAATAAAAAAATAAAAAAAACCAAATAAACGTTAAAAGGGTTAAAGGCAGTGGAATGTCATTTCTTTCTCCTATGTCTGTTTCTTCTCTTTTTCGGAGAAATTACACTTGCTCCATTAGTGGCTTAAAATTGTTTGAGGAGAAACTTTCTCTGCAGTCTTCTAGACTAGCATATCTCCTCTGCCTTCTGCTTGGACCTTATCTGTCAAGTCGTTAGCAGTCAAGTTCTTTTTTGTTTTAATTTTTTTAATGTTTATTTATTTTTTGAGAGAGAGACAGAGCATGAGCAGGGGAGGGGCAGAGAGTGAGGGAGACACAGAGTCTGAAGCAGGCTCCAGGTGCTGAGCTGTCAGCACAGAGCCCGACGCGGGGCTAGAATGCACAAACTGTGAGATCATGACCTGAGCTGAAGTAGGATGCTTAACCAACTGAGCCACCCAGGCGCCCCAAGTTCTAATGCAACCCAACGAGAGGAGGAAAAGTTCTTACGAAGTGGAGACTATAGAAACCAATTTTCCAGTGAGGACTCGTACTTCTGGTTTTAACCTAAGAAATGAAGTAGACTATTTTTTGAAACTTTTGTCTAGACTTACAGTCTTAATTTCGCTTCATATATGGAGAGCACTTTCTCAATCCCTTCCACATAGAATGTAAGAGCTGAAAAGTTCCTTCAACTTTGAGAATAAGTACCAGGCCCAAGTCCCACAGCTGGCTGGTGCCTGGACTTCCAAGAGTCTAAGTATCCTGACTCCCTACCCCACCTTCCTTCTTCTATGAATTATTTATAACACCAGGCACTTGCAACCTCCTCAGTTATTGGGTAAGAATAATTTCCCGGCAGGATGAATGGGGAAACGAGACATCAAAAAGTCATTTGTCTAAAACAAGGGTTGGCAAATAACTGCCTTTGGGCCAAATCTGACTCCCCTAATGTCCACCCTCCCGTATGCACCTGTTTTTTTAAATAAAGTTTTATTGGGACACAGTCATACTCATTACATACTGCCTAAGGCCATTTTGAACTGTAATAGCAGAGTTGAACTGAAAAGAAAATATTTACTCTCTGGTTTTCACAGAACAAGTTTGCTAGCTCCCGGCCTAAGGTACACAGTCAGTGTCAAACTCGGTATTAAAGCCCAGATCTTCTCATTCTTTTTACACAGAGAATAAAACATGGTCTATTCAAATGTGCTGTGCTAATCCTACCAGAATCCAGTAAGATCTCCCTGCGTGCTAACTCGGCAAAGTCACAGCCATTATCTATCTTTCTATCTCTATCCACGGTCTTAACCCATGGCCGACCCTGAGTCTCACTCTCCCGATGCTATGCGCCATGCTCCCGAATGCCAATCTCTGCCATGGCGGACAGGGCAGAAAGAAGCATCTCCGTGCACATACTCTCTCCCCTCCCCCGGCAATGTACAGGCACCTTGTCCTGACTAACAAGCCTTTTCTGGGTATTCAGTGATGAAATGAAAACTGTGGGCTTCAGGGAGTTCAAGGTCTCTTTCTTTATCGTTCTCTTCTCTCCACTCTTTCTTCCCGGAGGAGAACATTCCTGGAGCTGATGCCCCAGGTGCCCGAAGCGCTGAGCCACGCCGGGGGCCGCACCACAGCGAGCAGTGCACATGGGCCGGGTCTCTTTTTCTTCACTCGCTTGATCTGATGGTCAGCCCGCCCTGAAAAAGTTCGTTCCCACGTCTTCTCTCCCTTTCCCTCCCCTCCCCTCTTCCCTTTTCTCCTAGAAAGTAGCCAGGTACACTCACAGATGTAGTTTAGCCTGGCTTAAGTCTGAAACCTGAAAAGCCCCTCTACAATCCTCCCTCTCTCTCCCCTGGCCCCGGTTCCCGAGTCCTCATGGTGGGGACATGCTAGACATGCTTCTCCTTAAAGGGTGTTAACGTGTGATTCGGGACTGCCCTTATCGGGGCATTAAGTCTCTCCTTCGAGCTTACCAGAGTCCTGCTCTAGGAGGTGGCACTAAACACACAGCCCTGATACGGTATTTCCTCTCCCATCCCTACCCCTGCCCTCACCTAGGACTTGCCGGTTATAAGTATCCCTTGAGATTCTCACAAGATAGGAAGCTTGCTCATAGCCAGGAGTCTTCAACCCTTGGCTCTTCTGGACAAGACATCACCAGGGAGACAATATAGTACATGACGGTGAATCCGAAACATCTGGATTCAAAATCCAGACTCGGTCCCTTACTAGCTCTTTGACAAGTCACTCCAACTCTGTACCTGTACCCTTCTGTGGAAAAGGGGATAGTAAGAGTCCCGATCTCATAGGTATTGTGAAAATTAAGAGTTAAAGTATTTAGAACTATGACTGGTTCCAGTGTAAGAACTATACATTAAGTGTTTGGTAATTGGGATGAAAATTGAAACTTTATTTTAGAGGAAAACTATCACCAACACATTCGGCATACAGTCAGCTGTCTAACCTCAGAAGAGGGCTTGACAGTGACTTAATACTCCTGCACGTGTTTCTCTGAGCCCCTACTTCTTTCTAAAGTAATTTCTAAGGCCCCATAACCCTAGAACCAAACAATCCAATATTTGAAACTGACATCTCCCAAGGGAAGCTTCTAAAACATCACGTCCCTAAATCCAAGGACTTTGCTGTACAAAACTATCCTTCCCCCTTCTTTTCCTTCCACCCAACTGAAAACCTAATTTCCTAGGCCCAAATCCCTTCCTACATGAAATCCTTTCAACAACCCCATCTGTGGGATACTAAACCCTCTGCTGTTTCGCCGATTTGCGAATTTGTCTCGTACTAAGGCTTGCTTTCTGTATTACACCACCACGCACTGAATGATCACCTCGCTGGGTAAAATTCCCTAGCTGCGGCCTCCGGGTCTACAGACCACTCTTTTTCAAACACACCTGTTGCCTCAGTTTGAGTCATGTGTGTCCAGCTGTCTTTTAAGACATCTCCAGCTATGCCCCAAAGGTACCTCGAACCTGAAAAAGCTGACAAAATTAAACTCACAATTTGTAACTCAAGTCTGTACCATTCTTGTATCTGTCATCAAATTAACAGCACCACTGAGCACTAATTTTTTTTTTTCCAACCAGCAACAGATCCTCAGTTCCTCCCATTTCCTCTTTCCTCCTCTAATGAACAACCAGCCTCGTCTAGCCTATCTATTGATAGATTGGGTACGTCTCACCTGGGTCTCTATCTCCACAGGGAGTGCATCGGCACACACTCCTATAAGCGCACCCAGCACCACTGTAGCCCTTGACAATATCCCCAGCCCCTTCGATCCACCATCTAAAGTGCTGCTTCCCTACCTCAAAGGGACTACTCCTCCCCACCATCTCGGATTACTTCAATGGTATCCTCGCTCCTCCAAATAACCCCACGTCAACTGCGTGGTACAGAAGGTCCAGGCTGACTCTGCCTGCCCACAAGCTGAACAGTCTTGGCTCCCCTTTCTTGCCTTCACTCGACCATCTTCCAGCGTAGGCTCCAGCAATCCAGAGCCAGTTTAGTTTCCAAAATACTTCAGGTAGTCTCCTGTCTTACGCGTCCTTTTCTCTCCTCCTGTAAGCCCTTTGTTCATCTTGACCACAGGAAAGCTACTATTTATCCACAAAGTCTCCGCTCAGATGTTACCCGTTTGAATCTTTTCCTGACTATACCATTTATTGAGTAGCTACCAAGAGAACCAGAGACCGTACTAGTCCCTGGGAATAGAGCAGTGCACGTGAAAGCAGTGCTGGGAGGGAGGGCTGCCTCTCCTCCACGCCACCCGTGGCCCGAACGCAGCTCTCCACTGCAGCCAGCACGGTATGAAGCTGGAGTAATGCGCCTGTCTGTCTTTCCACTCCACCATCATTTACCGCAAAGTCAATAAAATACATGTTGAAAGAATGAAAAAGTATACTTTGTCTCTTCAACTAATTTGTCATGTGGTTTCATTGGATTTTTCAAAGGACATAATCTAACACAAGGCACAGTGGTCAACAGTACAGGCTTTGGAGTCAGGCGATCCTAGTTCCAAATTTGGTTCCACTGTCCGTTAGGTATGTGACCCTGGCCAGGCTACTTACCTTCTATAAAATGGAGACAATCAAGGTACCCTATTTCACAGGGCTGTCGTGAGGCGTCAGTGAGGTCATACATATACGTTACTCCAAACAGCACCTGCCACAAAGTGACTCTTCATAATAAAAATGTTACCTTTATTATTAATAAAATGTTACCTTTTATTATTTTATATTTAACACCGCACTTCTGCATATATAAGAGAGAACAAATTGTGGATATCAATAAAAATAAACCTCCTGGTTCAAGTAGCCACTTACTCAACAATTTTACCTCCCATATGATTTCCCGTCGTGTTGAACCGAAAGAGTTAACCACACACCCAAGCAGTTTTCCATCCAAGGCCTGTCGCCGGAGGATGAGGGTCGGGGACAGAAGTGCTGCTGGTTATGGATGTTAAATCAACAATTTTTTCTTACAACAAACCCCTGGCACCCTGTTCTCACCATGTCATGGCCTGCGATGACTGAGTGTCTCCCAAGCATGACCAAGCGATTAGCAGGGCTGTGTCTGCGCCTCTCGACAGTAATGGGAGCTCTCTTTCCATTTGCCATGTATTGAAGCCTGAGCGCTTCGCTGCCTCGTGCATTTTCGGCTTGATGAATTCATTATTCTCCATAGTTTTCGCCTCCCTCCTTCCGAGAAAGCCTTTCCCTAAAACGCCAGGATTTCCCCCCCCCACTTAAAAAAAAATGGGTGTTTTTAAAACATGAAACTTTGAGATCAAGTCTGCAACAGCTTCGCTGCACCCAACGCCACTTTCAGAAGAAAGGGATGAAGTGCGAGTTCTCTGATGCCAACGCCACGGTACTGCCTTGGGCAGAAAGCACACAGGAGGATGCTGGGTATTTTCTAAGAAAAAAAAAATAGTACTTTTTTTTTTCTTGATTTGTTAAAAGAATAAGGCAAGTTATTTGTCCTAGACGGACAATGACACGCGAGTCTAAATAACAGACCTGAGAGCCTTTCTCCCACTTTTGCTTTTCCCCCACCATAAACAAAGCCCATTCATGTCGGGACCACACACTTCCCCCATCCCCCATACGGAGCACGTCTGCTTATCCCGACACTGTCCCCGTGAACACGGATGCATTTGGAGGGTGACAAAGGGCAACTTCTGCTGAGCCTGTGGTTTTATAAAGCACTTTCAGGAGAAAGGGGAAAGAAAGGAAATTATCCTAATGGAATAAAATAGTAGATACTAGAAGATCTTACTCCAAACTTGCTCTTTTCCCCCATATGACTGGCTTTCCGTAGCAAGAGAACTACAGGGGAGAATTCTACTCTGCAACAAGCAACAGACAAAAAGGCTCTTACTAAGATTTCTGAGTCGAGACCTAGAGTTTAATGAACAATAAGGATTCTGCCTAAAGGAAGGTCTTTTCAGCCACCTACAGATGCCTAGGTCACAATCAATTTTATCTTCACACACACAAGATAACATGTACCATCAGAAAACTGTACCTACGGGCAATTAAGATAATGGCTAAAAGCTCTGACCCAGGGTCAGACTAGCTGAGTTTGAAGTCTGACCAGTTCAGGGACCTTGAATGTGTTATTTAGCGAAGCCTCAATTTTTTTGTCTGTAAAATGGGAAAGCTACTACACACGGGATGTGTCACATGGTGACGACATGAAACAATATATAAACTGTGCTTAGCACACATTTAGCTACTATTATAAGTAGTATCAATCCAAGTGGCCTTGATTATTTTTTTTCTTTTTAGTCATTTCCTGACATCACTCCTTATATTTATTTTCTTTTTTCAAAAGCAGATATACGTCTTATCTCTCTGGATGATAAAAATTATCGTTATTAACCAGAATTCTTATTTTACCCAAATATGAATAAAATGACTTCTCTCTGTGGTGGTATGATATGCGAGTCTAAATAACAGACCTGAGAGCCTATACACACACACACACACACACACACACACACACACACACACACACACATACACACCAGATATATATCCTGTGGTGGATATATACATACATCTATATGTATATATACACACACATATATAAAAATATAGATAGATATTTTAAGAATCTACTTCAAAAAGTTGTTAATATATGAGAACAGTGCTTTTTGCAATGAATACCAGATTATTACAAAAATATTTCCTTCTATAAAATGATATTAAAGAGATCCGTCTACTAATTGGGTTTCTTACATAGAGCAAAGTCTTATCCCTCTGAGGGTCAATGTCTCCCAAATGGATATCTCTTCCATTAAGCAAAATAACACCATACACTGCCACGCTTAGAGGCCCAACCTAGCTGTGGTCACACAGGGTCTGATGATGACACTTCAGATCCAAATACAGGGTCTTGGTGCTGGGGGAGGGGGCTAGCCAATAGTAAGAAGGGAAGTAGGTGGAGATCCATGTGCTAAAAATAACCAAAGAGCATGACTACATTTAGAGCTTCCCATGTGTAGGATTCAAGCAAATCTCATGCTTTGTTTCTGGAAACAAAAGAAACAAGAGCTATATCCAGGCTTCTCTGAACCTCTGGCAGGAACATACTCTTCTTTATATTTTTTCTTTTGAAGAACTGAGAGCTTGAAATAAACCCTTACGATCACTTTAAGACTTTCTAATTCCCGAGCTGCGTCCACGCCACACTTAGGGAGCGACCTCAGCTCCCAGGAGCCAGCACTCGCTTCATGCAGAACGACTCCCCACACATGAAAGTTTTATTTGGCAGAGTCTTAACAAGCAGGATACACGTTTCAGTTTTGAGCCTTTGTTTCTCTAACATCTTCAAGACGGATGCTTTTTACAGTGTTTTGTCAGAAACAAACATCTGTGTTGGGGATGACACCTGAGAATTGTCACCATCCCTATAAATGGAATAGTGCTGGCTATGGGAATGTTTACAAAGATTCTTTGCACAGTGAGCATGGCCCAGGTATCTGCTGTCTGTTCAGCAGAAGCACAACCGACGAACACTGCTGAACACCTCTGGGCTCTCTCCCTTTAAAATGCGTCTAGGCTATATGCTACAGAAGAGAATTTCTTACTGAGCCCCCTAGAGAATTACCTGCATAAGCCGGGCTATTCGCAGGAGAATATTTGGTGACTAATCTGCATTCCCGTCAAATTGAGAGAGGTCTGCATGCGTGTGGATTGGTGGAGTCCCAAGAGAAGTTTGGGTCCATAAACCAGTGAATGAATTCCATTAATACATATATGTAGCTTTTCCATCTGTGACATAAATGACATTTCTTACTTGCCTCTTTCTGAATATTCTTTATTAAATAATAAACTCAAGAATAATTTCATACAAATCACTAGTGTATGTAACTATTATTTCCTACGATTACAATGGCTTCCTCGCAGGCAAACGTGAAGCTCCGATTCCAAAATCATGGTGGAGTTTGCCAGCGTGAGGCCCTTTCAAGGCAGATCCAGGTCCCAAGGCTACCTTCCCCAAACCAAATGTGACAAAGATCACTTGGAGAGAGTCTGTGAATAACTTCAAAATGTGCTTGTCAGTATCAGAGGCTGGTGAGGTAGGGCAAGAAGTTCTTTTAAATAGCTTTATACACCACCTTCTGGCTTTCCCCAGCCCCACGAGAAAGGAAACTTTAGCTAAAGAAGTGCCTCCCTCAACGTGCTCCACATACTGGAAGAGGTTGGTCAATAAAACTCAGTAAAACGCTGGAAACATCACCCTTGCACCCACACTGGAAAAGGAAGAAGTGGTGCAACCTTCTCCAAACACATCAAAGGCAAATTTGCTCCCCTGATGACTAAATTCCAGTCAATGGCTTTGTATCTTCTGGAAAAATTCTCCCCATCCCTAGATTTTTCATGTAAATGATAGGCTTATCACTTTCAGTTAATAAATTGCTTTTCCGTAAAGCTAAATGGGTTAAAACTCACCTCTTCCATATTGTAGAATGCAGTAGTGGTCCAGTCTTGCTTAAAAGCCATTTGTCTAGTGTCATTCATGGGATCAACTACTATAATCTTACCGCTCATTAGAGGGAGCTGGGGTCAGCACTCGGGACAGCTGATGGCAAAGCCCCAAGAGGGTAAATGCATTCAAACCTTTCCCTCAGACTCGATCCAGAGGAGTCAGATTGGAAAGCGGGGGCTGCCACACAGACACAGGCAAGGATTTGGGAAGCAAAGGACTTGGCAAGCTCCATACAAATGTATACCAGTCCTTGGGAGCTAGAATAGAGGCCTCTTGGACAGGATGTGAAATGAGCATGGTTCTAAAAACCACGCTGTGGGCAAGGGTGGTAAAAACTATGGGATCTAAGCTTTAGGTCTCCTTACTACAAAGGTCCCTCCTAAGCCCCTATGCATACACAGTTGGAGATTTTGGTGACATTTCCTAAAACAAGAAATCTTATGTTTTTTTTTTTTATTTTGTTTTATTTTATTTTTTGAGGGACAGCATGCACACATGTGTGAGCAGAGGAGAGGCAGAGGGAGAGGGAGAAGTGTAACCGGGTTCCAGGCCCAGCATGGAGCCTGACGTGGGGCTCGATCTCACGACCCTGAGACCACAACTTGAGCTGAAGTCAAGAGTCAAGACGTCCAACCAACTGAGTCACCCAGGCGCCCCCTACCATAAGAAATTTTAATGACAATCAATCCCCTTCTTTCCCTCCACACTTCTCCTCAGTTGGATGGCCTAGGAGTGGTCTCAGGCAATCTCGGCATTTGACTAAGAGACATAGGAGTTGGTAATACAGTTAGCTTGAGTTTAACATTTCTGGTTACAGGGCTCACAATCATTTCCACACATAGTCAAATGACTGTTAGTCATCCTATGTAGGAATGCTCCCACCACTCCGTCAACCACGGGCACGAACATGTCTGAGAATACAGGGCCAAGGGTCATGTAGAGATGAAAAGGTGTCCTGTGGAGGCACTGAATATATGTGGTTATAGAAGAAAAATATGGTTTGAAATGTCTGAAACAACTCGTAGTCTAGAAAATTCTTCTAAATCTCACAGCTCATACATGAAAGAAGCTTGACAGTTTTTCCAAAAATTTGACAACAATCCGAAAAATTTACATAACATTGCCAATAATGAGTAGTATAACTGAAAGAAATTTTTTTTCAACCATCAAAAAAAAAAAAAAGCAAATTTCACTCAACATGCTAGAGGAAAGACTAAATTATCTTTCTATTCTCTCTAGAGAAAATGTTATTACAAAATCTTTGTTGTCATATGAAGAGGCAATCAAAGAGCAGGAAGCCATAAAAGGTACCCAAAACTGTTTTTACAGAGGAGTGTCAAGCAGCTAATTAAATTTCTGTTATTTTTCTTCATTATTTAATGTTATGATATTTGTAAGCTTTGCTAAATTTTGAATTTGTTGTGATTTCCTTTCTCGTGCTCAACAAATGTTCACTTGTGTAGCTAAGTGTGCATTTTTAATTTTATATCCTTGCTCTAGCATAGCTATGTTAAAGAGAGGGACCAGGTAGACATGCTGGAACCAAGAGTGTTAAGAGCCATCGACTCATAAAGAAGTAGCATGCTATTGGTCCCAGTATTGGTCCCCGTATTGCTGCTGCCTGGCCCAGCTTCCCCTTCCTGCTAGGAAAAAAACTTTCCAGTGTTAAAAGTCTGGAACATCTTTGTGTGTCCTTTTATAATAGATATGATTCTATTGCAATTATACTTCCTCTTCACAAGGAAAACTGAATTTCAGGGTAAAAAGGCCTGTGAAGGTATGTTGAAGGTTTTATCTAGGCTGTCCATATAAGTCCTGTAGAAAAGTCTAGGTCCAGGGATGGATGAAGATACTCATTTCATGTCTACTTTTTTTTTTTTATTTTTTTTAGGCCATATGGGCTTACGACCAGGACAGTTAGCCAAGGTACTCCATGGATACGGCAGAGGCCCACCAGTGCCCTGTC
The DNA here is from genome assembly GCA_030068075.1 of Paguma larvata. NCBI lineage: Eukaryota > Metazoa > Chordata > Mammalia > Carnivora > Viverridae > Paguma > Paguma larvata. Next base: position 43,879,143 of record CM057840.1, read on the forward strand.
TGTATCCATTCTTCCTTACCAGCTCAGTAGAGGCTGGCCCAGCTACTGCCATCACCTCCTTTATTTATTTATTTTTTTTCCAGGAGGCATTTTCTGGCCACCATGGTGGTTTGTCTGTTTGTCTGCATGGCAGTGGTGACATACCAGGGAATCGGTGTCCCAGTGCAGCCCTAACGAAGAAATGACAGAAGAGTTGGTGTCCAAATATTCCATTTCCTTCACTTCTTGGTGGATCACTCTAAGGCCTCCTAGAGTTTCCCAGTGGGACTGGGCTTATAACTTCCTTGATAGCAAAACATCTTATTGGCTGCCTTCCCTTCTCTGTCTTACTTCTTCACTTTTCTACTGAGATCACTTCCCAAACAAACTACTTGCCACTGAATCTTTGTCCTGGAGTTTGTTACTGCGAGAATTGGAATGAAGGCTCTGGGGGTACTTAGGCCTTAACAGAGAAAAACACATTTAGAAGAAAGTAAAGACACACCCAGAGTTATACAATTACTACTGCATTACTAATTATAATTAACTCCAGAAGCTGTATGCATCCATCAGCATCTTTGCCTTCTAGTCCCCTTGACTAAGAGACTTCAAGAGGAAAATGACACCCTCAGGATTTAGGTATTCCATGAAACTTAGAGAGACTTTTTGGACTATCTGTGAGAGAGTATTTTATCTCACCCTGACCTCTGCCCAGGATCCCTTATACTTGCCCATTATTTCCTCCACTTACTTTCTGCCCCTAACCTTCAACCCCTAGGGCATGACTTTGCCTGTAGATACAGGAAGTAGGTAACAAGCCCACTGGCTTCAACCTCCTGCCTGCTCTACTGGGCTCCATCCTCAGCCTTCCTGTTTGTCCAGCGCTCGGCTTGGCCTCCTTCTTAGGTTCTGCCCTTCTGTCTGGGAACCCCATCTGTCGTATGCGGTGGGTTCTGATTTGCTGGCTTGACTGCTCGGTTCATACTTGGCTCCTCTTTGTGGATCACTCTCTGGGTTTGGTGACTTCACACATGTACCTTTCCCTAGGTAAGATTCTGGTCCTTCCAACTGCCATTCTTGATATCTTCCCAAGTGACCGGTGCCTTTGGGAAGTACAACCAGACACTTCCAGGCAGCCTTCCCCTTCATCCACAGTAACTTACTGCATCTCCAGGAGAAGGTCTATTATGAACACTTATTCAGACAAAACTGAATAAGAAAATAAGTGTGCATAAACAACAAGAGAAAAGCTTCACACACATTTTCAGAGTGCCTCAAGTTTTCAATTCCATTCAAAGGAAGGCTAAGAGTTAACTGCACCCCCTCAGTCATACCCCTCAATTGAAATGGGCAACAATCCACCCTGAGTCCCGAAAGGCAGATGTTGAAGATAGAGTCCTTCCTGCCTGTGCAAATGCCTAATATTTGTATTTAACTGCTCCTCTGAAAATTGAGGAGTAGGTGACTCCTGTCAATAAGATAAATCTAAACATCAGACACCAGTATCTTTCTATTAAAAAAGAGAGATTTACAGATTTACCTAACGCACCACCCTTTCTCCAGTTAAATTCATTAAGCAATATATGAAAGTATGATTTTTAAGATAACACCAAAGAACCCAACCCATTGCTTTGATAACATCTAACCTGAGTAGGTTTAAATGCAGCTTCTGATGTCCTTCATGCAATTTCTCATTCTGATATGTACCCATTATTCGCTTGTGCCCAACAACTCAGTGAGGGCTCATGTTTGCCTTCATATTCAGAGAACAGTGTGTTCCTGCATGTAGCTCGCTGCTTCCAGGCAGTATGCGTTAATTTCCATGGGCTTGCACTATGCCTCAACAGAAGGTGTTTAAAAGACTGGGAAGGACTGGTGAGAAGAAACGTATTCTGTATCAGTAATTGCTGGTATGTTTGAACAGTTGTCTTAAGTTTACTTTCGGAGAGCGGTGCTCTGGCTTTAGCCTAGATGAATGATGTAGGGAGGGGTGAGTTTCAGGGGGAAAGGAGATATCCTGAGCCCTTTATAATGACTCTTAGTTGAAATGGGGATGATTAACAAGCTACATAAATGACCTACGGTGAGATTAAGAAAACCTCTGTTGTGTCCAGCAATTCTCTCAAAGTTGTCTGAATTCAGAAAGGGATGTCATTATTAGAAATTCTGCCAGCAGGCGTCTACTCTTGGGTCAAGCCATCTAGATTTTGTCAGTGGGTCAGCAAAGGATATAACCCGAGGGACAGGATGAAGGTCATAGATGATGCCGTTAGAGCAATGGCTTTTACTCAATGGGCACCTCTCCACTCCAGAACATGGATATTTTGTAACCTGAATCAATGAGTCCCATTGTTAGAGCTGAATAATAATACCCCTCATCCAAACTGCACAAATAAAAAAAAAAAAAACTTTTTAAAGGTTAAAAATATACGTAATTAAAAACAATCCATGGAAACGACTCACTAGCCCATCCACACAGTTCTTTGAACATCTGTCACATAGCACCACTTTCGTATCATAAAGTTTAGGAAAAATAGTTAATTTTGTGTGTCGCTATCTCCTATGGTCCTACAAAGAGCATCCTTGCTGGGATTTTACATTGTGACTGACCTTAGCCAAACTCTCTTGAATCCCAAGGATTTTATTTTTGGTACTGTTGCTGCTATTGTACCTCATTGCTACAACACATTCATTCAGGAAATATTCATTGGGAGCCTCTCTGGGCCAAGCACTGGGCATACAAAGGTGAATAAGCATGGTTCCTGCCCTCTCCAGGCTTACACACAAAATAGGACTGACGGCCAATGGACACGCGAATGCAAACCTAATTGGAAACTACAGAATATAGTAGAATAGAATAAAACAGAACAGAGTGTTCCTCTGAAGAACAAAAATCGGAAAAAGGGGGTGATGTGATGAGCCGTGGCTAGGTTAAAGTTAGGGCAAGCCCCTCTGACTGGGTGCCATGTCCAGGTCCCAAACTAAAACACAGACTTTACAAATCACGGGAGGAGACTCTGGAATACAATCTCCAAGTGTGTTTTATTTCTGCCACGATGCGCCCCCTGTGTGTCTCTCGTGTGTAAATCACTTTTCCCAAATTCTACTTCATTCCAGCATTGAGATAGACCTAGGCTGAGATCCCTAGCTTTCCCCGGACAGGGTGTGACATGCTGCTAACAAAGACCAAAAGATGATAAAGGGCTGCCAAGTGGATTTTGGACTCCCATGTAGTCTGGCTTTTTCAGACCCAATGAATCCGCTGCATCTGCATGACCTCAGTTAAGAGGGGAGTGGGGGCTTCGCGTTGGCTGCACGTCCTAAACCACACACAGCGCTTCGGTTTCCAAGCTGTCAGTCTTGGTGACTCCCCTTTAGCAATATTTAACTACTTGTGACATGAGATTCTGAAAGCTTTTGGAAAGTCTTATTCGCTAATGGAAAAGCCTCTTACATATTTTATAAAACTAAACAAACATCAAAGTTAACACTCAAATGCAACTTGTTTTCTTCTACACTCTACAGAGCCATGTCAGCATATAAATCCCTCCTGCAAGTTCTGTTCAAGTAGTGCCAGAGTCCTGAGTTGTCAGGAGAAAAAAGAAAGACAGTAAGCTTCCTGAGGACAAAGACTCGATTTTGCGTTTTTGTTTTCCCCAGTGCCCAGTGCCTGACACCATGTAGGTGGGGAAGAAATATTTAATTGTACTAAAGGAGAAAAAAGAAAAAAGAAAAAAAAAACCCTCAAGATAGTTAGCCACACACAAAAAATCAGCTTTCACGGATCTTCCTTTAAACATGATTAGCTATCTCCAAAATTAAATTGCAAATGAAAAGAAAACGTCTTTATATATACAGACATAGAATTCCATTATAAGTGTGCCCTAAAAACAAACTTCCTGTAGTACTTTATAGACTCCCAAATTTTCAAAAGGGCATGCAGGCTTAAAGTACACCATTATTATCAAAGATGATGATAGTAGCTATGTAATAAGAGTGACCACTGATTAAGTGCTAACCATGTGCCCAGCAGTGTGCTAGACGCTTCCCTATACTCTCCCCTCTTTACTTGACCCAGGAGGGCACTGAACTGGGGCACCTCCGACACCAAGGAGCCGTCCCCTTATCGCCATATGTAAAATAGCACCACCATTTGGTCTTTCTCACTCCTTACCTTGCTTCATCACTCACCTGCTGATGTTTTATATATTTATTTGTTCGCTTGTGTATTCGGTCTAGCTCACCCACTAGAATGTAAGTTCCATGAGAGCAGGAACCCAATAGTATTCACTTTCTTTAGCAATTAGTAAAAACTCAGTAAGTACTTGGTGAATGAATGAATATATGAATGATTTCATTCGCCCTTTAAAGCAAGTCTGCAAAGTGGTACATTTGGCCCCGAGGAATTGCACCTAATATTTCTTTAAGTCCTGCGTTCTTCTTGGTACCCCGCGCTGGCAAATATTGACGAAACAGACGAAGGCGAGGGAAAGCCCTCCCTCGTTCACCCTCTCCCTCCTCCTCCTACCTTTCCTGGACAGAACCACAGACTCCGTTCTCTCTTCACTGGCACGTTCTCAGAGGAAGGCATGAGCAAAGTCCACACAGATTAATCTTGCCCCATGTTATTTTTATATCACTTATGCGCAACCCAGGAAAGCAAGGTTATATCACTTGGAGTTTGGGAGGAGAGACGGTCGAATTTATGAGCCATCTCTGAGTCACCTGAAGCATCACTGCAGCGTGGACATGGCCTCAGGCACGGACGCCGGAATCAGAAAAGTTGATTTCTGTGAACTCACCGGGAGCTGGTGACGGCACATCCAAGGTTAAGGTGACGGATTTTCCTATACCGCAGTCTTGCCCGTTTATATCCAAGACCCTCCACCTCTGAGGTACCCTGTTGAATGACTCACTCCTGGCTACATTTGTGCCTCAAAAAATATTGGGTAGAGATTGCGCTCACCCTGGCTCCGGTTCCACAGTGATCTCACTCCAGCTCCTGGCCCATAATGATGAGATTCTGCCTGAATTATAACCTACGGCAGATTTTCAGTTACTTCTTTCAGAAAAAAACTGGACTTTTATCTTCCTTATATTTTAAATTTTATCTCCAGGTAAATATCACTTTTTCTCCAATATATTTTTATTTCTTGAGTATGACGGATGAAAACAGGAGCCAATGTTTTAATTGCTCTAATAAAATGAATCATCTTTCATGCGCATTTTACTCTGTGCAAAGATTTTTTTCTTAAATCTGTAAGTGCATTTCTGAGAGTCCTTAAGTGTAAGCATATCTGAGCTTGCTAACTACATTTCCCATAGTAGGCTATTTAAAATGTATCTTTAAAGTGGATTACGTGTCTCAGGGGACTGGTAATGGGCTATGGAGTCACTCACTTTGAAGTCACCCAGTTCAAAAATTCAGTTCCGACTTTAGGCAGTGAAAAAAAAAAATCATTATAACTGACTGGCTTACTTTTGTGCAAACGGGTTATGGCTCCTCTCCAGTGGCTAGGGTAGGTGTCCACAAGCACCACCGGCAGCTCACAGGCAGTAAATGAGATCCTCCCAATGATGGGGGAACTGGAAGAGACGTATCTCTATACACAAACACACATATGCACACAGTGAATGGACATACATGTATAAACGTGTGCACACACACAAACACAGACACACACACACACACACACACACACACATCCTGGTACAATTATTTTGACTGGACACATCCATAAAAGATAGTAAGGAATCTATTTTAACCATTTACTTGACAGGACGCAATTCAATCCAAACTGCTCACCAACTTAAGAATATGTCTACAGCCCTCTGTGGTCCCGCTCTTTCTGTGCCGGGTTTCTACCAACAGAACGAGAGCACCTCCAGAAGCCAGCCTTGCTGTTCACTGTGATGAAATAGAAGCTGGCATTAGTCTTCAGGGATGTCAATCTGGAAGCTTTTAGGAACACTACCCTGCACTTAAAGATCAAAGATAACTGAGATGACGCCTCAGAAATACTACCTTCCCTCAGAACCCAAGAGACTGAATGCCATTCCTGACCCTGCTCTTCCTTCATCTCTCGCATCCGATACACCAGCACGGCCTGCACGTCGACCGTCTTCACATACTCCGAATTCCTCGTTACTTCATGGTCACCGCCACCACCGAGGCTGCCATCATGACTCCAACCTCCTGGCTGTACCTGTCTGTGATTTTACTCCATTCGCTCTCCACAATACCTCCGGAGCGTCTCTCCAAAACACCACTCCTCTGCTGAAAACCCTTTCCAAAACACCACTCCTCTGCTGAAAACCCTTTGGTGGCTCCTCGCTGCTTCAAGATGAGGTCCATACTCTTTAGCATAGTCAAAAAGACCTGGATGGTTGCACCCCCGTGGCCTCCTTTCCTATATTCACATCACAGAAACCATATGCCCGGGCACGCTGTTCCTCTAATGCTTCCGACGGCCAGCAATGGATCAGGGCCTTCCACCATGTTTCCCAGTCACTATTAAATGATCCTTCCCGACCGAGCATAACTGCCATTTCTTCTGAGGAATGTATCCTGATCCTTCCCAGTTCTGGGTTGGAGGCCATTTTTGCACTCCCATCATGTCCTCACCGCACTACAGGGGAATCTATCTCCTTTAGGAGGAGTCGAGCCTTGTGCACTGTTGAGTCCCTGGTCACTAAGATGGTATCTAGAGTTTAATTTATTTTAATAAATAAGTAAATGAGGTCAGAATTTTAAGAATTTTCTCTTTCATGACTATATTTTCCTATCTTTTTTTGCCCTACTCTAAAGCAACCTTAGGGGCGCCTGGGTGGCTCAGTCGGTTGAGCTTCCGACTTCGGCTCAGGTCATGATCTCACCGTTCCCGAGTTCGAGCCCCGCGTCGGGCTCTGTGCTGACAGCTCAGAGCCTGGAGCCTGTCTCAGATTCTGTGTCTCCCTTTCTGTCTATGCCTCTCCCCTGCTCATGCTCTGTCTGTCTGTCTCTCTCTCAAAAATAAATAAACATTTAAAGCAACCTTAAATTTTGATCAAATTCTGTTTGTTGTTGTGGTTATTATTACGGGCCTCCCTGTGTACAAAGCAGAGGATGACAAAAATATAGAAGGAACTAGGATCTCCAATCAAAGGCAAAATTCAAAAGGGAGTTTACAGTGGAAAGCCTTTTTGGGAGGACTTTTATTGACTTTTTTTTAAAGTTCATTTATTTATTTTGAGAGAGAGAGAGAGCGAGCGCACACACACACACGGGGAAAGGACAGAGAGAGGAAGAATCTCAAGCAGCACTCACACTGCCAGTGCAGAACCCGATCTTGGGTTTGAACCCAGGAACTGTGAGGTCACGACCTGAGCCGAAATCAAGAGTCAGTGCTTACAGACTGAGCCACCCAGGAGCTCCTTACTTACATTTTTAAGAGGACAGTTTACACTGTACTTGAAGAGTTCTAGGCACGACCTTACCTGAAGACAATGGAATGGATCTGATGGGCGGTGGTCACAAACAAATCTGAGCAAAGTTTCGAAATGAAGGTGAGGTGCCCGGAATGATTCCTTACAGGACTATGTCTCTGCTTCTTTGGACTTTACAGAGAATGAAAGGAAGGGATGGGGAGATAAGAAGATAATAGGATATATTTTTGAAAGGACAGGGTAAGAGATACATACGCAGAGGACTGAAAGCGGAAGCGGAAGTACCAAAGGAGATCAAGGGAAAAAGTGGGAAGCAAGGAGCGAGCAAGGCAATGAGAGGAGGAAAAAGTCGGTGACAGGGGGCTGGTCCAAAGGAAAAGAAGAGTAAAAATCAAAAGGGACACATGGATAAATCAGAGATGAAGTGAAAAAGAACAGTCAAGAAGAAGAGAGGGGGAAATGTAATATAATAATGTGCACATAGTAGGCTCCTTATTTTGACAGTTGAATAAATAGATGAATGAATAGCAGATGAGAAAAAGTCAAGGAATATCCAAAAATATCTGGACTCTGATTTCAGTTTATCACGTTACGCATTCGCTCAACCCCCGAAATGCTGGGCCCTCCACTGGCCCTGTCAACAGAGGGCAAAAATCCTCCTTTACATAATATTGAGAACACAATGTGATTAGGTCTGATATCATCCACTCATTCGATTATTCATTTATTTAACCAACAATTACTAAGCACTCTCAGTGACCAGACACCGTGTTAGGCGTTAAGAATAGGACTGTAAGACACAGCACCTATGCCCCCGAGAGATTGCAAAAGAAAGCATTAAATCTCTTTTTCCGATTCGAAAGAACCTTCTACTTTATATTGCACAGCCTACATAATCTGTGAAAAAAAAATATCCGAGTCAAAAGTAATAGTATGGCTTGGCCAAAAGCCACAGGAAACGGGGGCATTTTTCTCAATAGAATTAGATGACATTATGACATGTGCCCATTTAGAATGGAACTGCAAATCATAAAAATGCCAAAAACGTGGAGAAGAAAAACATTAAAGGAGCTAACAGTAGAATATTAAAGACAGACATAATTAAAGAGAGAAAGGCATAATAAATACAGGGTACTTTAAATTCTCTTTGTCATAGGGCTCTACGGCAGTTTGACTCTCAATCCCATTAAAGTCATTCTAAATTGATTCCCTCGGTACAATGAGCCCCTCTTGATAACACCAAAACACTCGGGCTCTCAAGAGCTCCTTCAAGGCAGCCCCGCAGAGGCTGCTCCAGCCGGATATTCATGCAGGGAAGGACAGAATCACAAACCCCTGGCCAACTTTTCCTCCCTGCATGTTCAGAAGACGGGTGAACGGCTTCCCTTTGCTGTTCGGGAGGGAAGAGAGCGGAGACGGAGGTGCCTACTAGGTATGGGAGGCTCCCTGGGTTTGGGCCCCTTGGACTTGAAGAGTTGTGATACTACATCATGGCAGGTTTCTTATACCAAATACCTCTTACTGTTTTATATTGGAGCTCTGAATAGCAGCATCGCCTTTAACTCGAATAAAAGAGAGTCTTTATACAGTTTCCTCACCGAGGTCATTTTTCCTCATATACTTGGATAATAATAAATAGAAAGAAGCTTAGAATGAGAACAGAGGGATTCCCTATAGATTTTACAATCAACACTGCCCTCCTCCACCACACAAAATGAGAGCAAATTTGAGGGACACGCAATGTAAGTCAGGGGGACATCCAAGAAACCCAAATTATTACATTACCATTTTCCTGGGCCCCGTTAACCTTGAGAGAACGGGGAAGGTCACCTGGTTGCATGGCTAAATAGCTGCCAGCGATTTCTCTAAAAACGTAGCACCAACAGCTCTTTCAGCCACGCTCAATTATTTTTTTCTGTTTTTAATCACTAAAGGTATTTGCATGAAAACAGGATCTTTGTTTTCCAAGGACGGAATCCTCTTGCTACTTACTGCTGCTGGGCTCCACCTTGGTGACATCAGAGTTCCTGCTAAGGAGCTAATTTTAATATCACAAAGGATCGTGATTTCAAGTGGAAACAGCTACCCTCTTATGAAACAAAGACCCTGCTTTCAAGCAATTGTTTCTGATAATAAAATGCAAGAGAAGCCAAATATCTAAAATGTAAAGTAGACGATGTAGCTGAAGAATAGATACCAACAATGTCTATGACTCGTTAAAGCTGCAGGGAAAAGTTAGGACAAAGAATAGAAAAAAAAACCACTAGACTAAAAATGAACTTTCAAATGTTAACACGCTTTTTCTAACCTTTGCCCTGTTGTTTGCCTACCGACACGGGACAATTATATTCTTCCTATTTTATTATACTACCCTCATTTCACTGTGGGAGATCAGTCTAAAAATAGATTTTGAAACAGCTATTTTATCTAGACATTACTTCCTTTTTGTAAATCTAATGCCCCTTATAGTATTTTCTATTGTTCCATTACCCCTATATAATTTAGCATTTCGCTCACATTTCCTTATTTATATTATCACAATTAAGGATCAGTTTTCAGTGATTTTAGGCCCAGCAGTGTGCACATATGAGTATACCTCTACTCACTCTACTTATAAAAGTGGAAATATTCTTTCATACAGCACGAAATAAACTTCTGGATCTCATAAACCCTAAGATATTGGACAAGTATGAAAAATATGAATGGATTTAGAATACATTTCAACGTATTTATATAATTTATGATAAAATTATAAGTGACCGTTAGAGAATCTGGGTGAGTTGAGCAGCTGAGTTCAGCACAGGTCATGCCCTCATGGTTTGGTTCGTGAGTTCCAGCCCCATATCGGGCTCACTGCTGTCAGCGAAGAACCTGGAGCCCACTTAGAGCCTGTGTCCCCCTCTCTCTCTGCTCCTCCCTCGCTTGTGCTTTCTCAAAAATCAATTTAAAACATTAAAAAAAAGGAAAGAGAATCTGGGTGATAGCCAGACTATGAAGCAGTTTCAAACAAGATAACCAAACATGGACACTCATGTTGGCACGATTCATGCAACCCACGAACCCTGCGCTGGAGCTAGTGTGCCATCTCCCCTTATCCTGGGTGCTACTCAAATAACCACACACGACACGGTCCGTTACCCATGATTATTCATGACTCTTATGGTTGGGCACAGAAGGTTTCAGAAAAGAGAAGACCACGGGCCTGAATCTTATGTGAACTATTCAGTTTTGCCTTTTCTTGACCACAGAACCCCAGTTACCTCCATGAGAATGCCCAGCCCTTGGACAAAGGAAGGACAAGGGGAAAGACAAGAGCTGCAACTGAATTCACACCTCATCATCATTAAAAGAAAGCAGGCTCAAATGCACTTGCCGTGTCAACAGCACAGTTTAGATGTATGTAATGATATTAGTTATTATGTATACAGTTTTTAAAGATGATTAAATCAAATGAACCCCTGCTGCACACTTCAATGCCAGAAACTGCTCCTGGCTGGACATAATTTCATCCTTACAATGACCCTGCACCGTACTCTCATCTCTGTCATGACGATGATGTGACTGAGGCCTGGGAGGGTTGACCTGCCCAAATTCACACAGCACTGTAGGGGCACACCGGGATTCAGGCCGGCCCAGGCCCACTTTTCTCCCTATCCTGAGTGGTAAAACTCTTAACTACTTAAACTAACGAAAAATATCTCATATTTGACCAACACTCTAAAGACTGGCTTGAAGTGTTTTAGCTTCATTTATTCATTCAGCAAAAAAACATTGGTTGAGTAGCTACTCTATGATGATTCACACTCTGTAAGAGAAAAAATTTGGTTTTAAAAACAGGAGTGGTTGGAAATCTTAGATCAAGCCTTCTTCCTAGCTCCTTTGGTCCCACTGAGGCAGACTACTCACCTCTACTGCCTTCTTCTGTGCCATAAAGAGATTAGACAAGATCATTTCCATGTTTTCTCCCAAAGGGGTAATACCTCTTCATGTCTCTGATCTAATAGCCAAATAATACCACAGTCATTCTGTAGTAAGTATGTCAATATTAAGCTATTGTAATTCACAAACAGCATTCCATGGAAATGTGAGTTAAACAATCACTTCATTACGTGAGCCTAATCTAGTCCATACTTCTTTGCCTGTACGCAAGTTTCCTTGCATCTAGTGTGCTAAGTTGATTGTTTTGGTGTTGCCTGAATGCTGCCAAATGTTTGCTTTATGATATACAAGTGAAGAGTTATTATATTAGTTGGCTGGGGCTGTTGTGACAAAGTACCACAGACAGGGGGGCTTAAACACAGAAATGTATTGTCTCACAATTCTGGAGATTAGGAGTCCCAAATCGGAATGTCACCAGGGTTGGTTCCTTTGCAGGGTTGTGAGGCAGAATCTGTTTCATTCTTCTCCCTGGCTTCTGGTGGCTTGCTGGCAATCTCTGGAGTTCCCTAGCTTATGGCAATGAAAACTAACCTTCACATGGCATTCTCTCCGTATCTCTCTCCATGTCCAAATTTCCCCCTTTAATAGGGACATCAGTCGCATTGGATTAAGACCCGTTCTAAGGACCTAATCTCCTCTTGATCATCTGCAAAGACTCCGTTTCTCATTAAGGTCACATTCTGAGGTACTGGAAGTTAGAACTTCAACATTTGGGTGAGGGGCACAATTCAACCCATAACAGTTATCTTTTATATAGTTTTGATTTCTTCAGATGTTTCATACATTTTAGAAGCTTAGTTGCCTCTTGCTGTTTTAATTCCAAATGAAGGACCATGAAGGGACATTTCACTGGAAAGTCACAGAGGAGAGGGCAAGACACGGCTTCTGGGTTAGGGATGGCGGAAGCTGACCAAAGCACTCAAGTCACATGATAAGGGTCTATGGACTCTGTTCCCACTCCGTGGAGACTGACGTAGAGCAAAATTCCAGCCTGGAGAGTACCACACCATGTACACGTCGAAGACAGATACACCTTTCCATTCGGTCAGGGACAATTCTGTTCCCATGCACCAGAATGAACCGTGCTGTGTCATGTGGGATGGCAGCCTCCATGAGATATGTCTTGATTTAATAGAGAAATAAAAGCAATAGAAGGTCATAAGCTAAGACCATCGTAAAGTACATGCAGGCACCCTATACTTTAATACTCCCCAGCTGCTTTTTAACTCTGAGTGAAACAATTTGCCTAATGTCTACAGAAATGGCTCAATTAATTTCCTCCCTTAAATAATATCAACCTGTCCCCTATAATATGCCTTAGTAGAAGTGTTTTTTGTCCCCTCTGTTCTTTTTCTGTGTTGGAACTCTAAAGATATGAAGATGGAAATAGTGCTGATTTCTGAATGACAGGAGTCTCCCACAGAAATAAAGAACTTTCATACTCGATCACTATGCTTAGAGACTCTTTGCAAAGACCAAGCACCGGTGTCCGAAAATGAGCCAAGTAGATGATACCAAACTGCTCCCGACGGTAAAAAGCAGCATCGGCGCTCCCTGTGCCTTCATTACTAATCCCTTTCGTCAATTAAAAAATAAATAAATAAATAAAACTGAGCCCCTACTCTGCCTAGGGTCCATTGTTCTGAGCAGAGCACAATGATTTTAAATAGAATGGTCAATGGAGATTCCATTGCAAAGGTAACATTTGAGAAATGCTTGAATTATGAAAGGAGTTCATCACAAGGATGTATTTCAAGTAGAAGAAACGGTCAATGCAAGGCCCTATCTCAGGAGCAAGACTGGTAAGCTCAAAAGATGGCAAGAAGGCCACAGCAGCTGGAGGAGAAGCATACTGGGAGGGTGGGTAGTAAGAGACCAGGAGGAGGAGGAGACAGGGGCCAGCTCAGGGCAGGCCGCCTTGGACATCGGAATTCTCTGACTTTAGAGAAAGCTGGAGAGCCATAACAGCATTCTGAACAGGGTGAATAAGCACATTTACGTTTTAAAATATTTTACTTCGGAAAAGTCACCTGTTCAACAAAAGTGAATCGCTAAGCACTGATAGCTTAGCCTACACAGCACATGCACATGGTCCTTCGCAAGGAATCTCTATTAGAAACAAGCCAAGCTCAAATCTCCAACTGTTAGTGAGTTATATGCGTGTGTGTGTATGTGTATATATATAATGTTTTATTTTTTTAAGTTTAAAACTATGTTGGAAGGTTACAAAAAATTTACTAAAAACTTCCATTTGACTACAAATACCAAAACTAAAAAAAAAAAAAATCCTACATTTGGAGTACGTAATGTAGGAGGATGCATAGACTTCGGAGTCAGAAAAAAAATGGGCATGAATAATGGCTCTGACACCCACTAGTTTGAGCAAATTACCTTAGGCTAATCAAGCCTCAGTTTCTCAATCTGCAAATTAATGCTTAGCTTACATGGTTGAGAAGATGAAGTAAGGTAATGTGTACATAATTTTCTTCAACAAACATCAGTTTCTCTTTCGGTAAAATAAATCTGGGCTATGTTTGTTTTGAAAAGGCAAACACTATAATAAGAATAATAATAAAAATTAATTAGTGTATATATTTTATTTACTTTTCTCATGGCTAATGTCAACACGAATATTAGGCTTGTTTCAAGCCTAACATTAAGCTAAGCAATACTCAGAGTATTTAGAGTCAGTAATTCACTTGTTATCGGTCACTGCAATGTCATTTAAGTTTGGAGAAGGGGAAATACCCAAATACATACTTTGCAGGATCAGATCAGCTACTGTATTTGATCAGATTTGAAATCCAATTGTACTCTGATGATTTCCATCATAAAAGTAACTTCAGTGATGAGACAACATATGAGTAGCTACATGGTTGGGCCAAAACGATGAAAAATCGGAAGTCATTATTAATTCCAATAACGCAATTAACTGAATTGTAACATCTGATTTGTAAATATGGTTTAACTCACAACGAGCAGTCACAATTATCTTACTAATCATAATCTCATGAATGAATAGAGCATTAGGGTTTAAAAGAAAAGAGAAATTAATACTAAAATCTTGGCCTGATATCCGCGATATTTACCAACGTCCTGTGTAATTTAACATGGTCTGTGGAACATGCAGAAAAATCTCCAGTAGAACCTGTCCCTGCTCTCAGAGAGCTTACTATCTAGTGCTGTCTCTTCAATAATTTCTAGAAAGTGGAGGCGTCATTCGATGAGGTATGTTTTAGCTAGTTTATTTACCCTGCCTCCCTGCATGATTGTAGAGCATTTTTATTTAAAAATAAAGAAGACTAGATTACTGACCAAATCTACATGGAGATAAACAGTACCCAATCCAAGATTTCCCCAAATACAGTAAATCATGGGCACATAGAAACTAACGTTCTAAAAGAAAACGGACTGTGCTGGTAAATAAATTAATCTTTTTAACCATATCAGTGAATCGATTTGTTCCCAAAACTTTTGTTTATTCTCATGACTGATGCTGTCTGCTAATTTAGATACAGTGCCTGTGAAGTGAAAACAGTATTTTAGTATCTAGCTGCAGTCATAAATAGTACCTCACTTTACTGAACTAAAAATAGTAGAAGGGATTCTGGATTTTTTTACTACCAAGGATACCTGATACCTTTTATAGCTTTACCCCATGAATCTTATTATTTTATGTTTGATAATTAAACTGTATTTAGTTACTAATAATGGTTCTACTTTTATTAATAAAAAAGCTATGTTATTGCCAGTTAGAATTTGTAATATTTATAAGATAACTCAATCTTGTTATAAAAATGGGGGAGGTATATAATCCCAACAAAATGCGAAAGCAAAGAAATGGCTTAGTTTATGAACCTTGTGATTTTATGTCTTGTTTTCATTAGACTTTTAAAAATCCTGAAAATTAGGGGCGTCTGGGTGGCTCAGTCAGTTGGGTGTCCGACTTCAGCTCAGGTCATGATCTCATGATTTATGGATTCAAGCCCCACGTCAGGCTCTTTGCTGACAGCTCGGAGCCTGGAGCCTGCTTCAGATTCTGTGTCTCCCTCTCTCTCTACCCCCTCCCCCACTCGTGCTCTCCCTCTCTCTCTCTCTCTCTCTCTCTCTCTCTCAAAAATAAATAAACATTTAAAAAAATCCTGAAAATCAGTTTTTCCCCTACTACTTCCCCCAAAGATCCTGAATTGAGAACTAGTCAGTCCCAAACCATAGGTCAAGACCATAAAGTTTCTATGATTAGTCTAAGGGACACACAGTTTAAGAAGAGTGGCACGGGGCGCCTGGGTGGCTCAGTTGGTTAAAAGTCTGACTTTGGCTCAGGTCATGATCTCATGGTCCGTGAGTTCAAGCCCCGCATCAGGCTCTGTGCTGACAGCTCAGACCCTGGAACCTGCTTCAGATTCTGGGTCTCCCTCTCTCTCTCCCTCTCTCAAAAAATAAAGAAAGATTAAAAAAAAATAAGAAGAGTGGCAGAAGCAGAACTGGAAATTGAGCTTTAAACTCAAGACTGGTGCCTCTGCCCCACTAAACTGAAATCACTGTGGGTTTGTCCAAGACAACAACTTACTCCACCAGTGAAATCAGTAAAAACTTCTATTCCAATTATTTGGCATTCGCAGATAGCCCCTCAAAAGTAACAGGGAACTCTTAGGACTTCGGCAAGGCTAAAGAGATGGAGCAACATAAAAAAGAACTTGCTCTGTAACAGTTTCCTTCTCAAAGTGTCAATGTCAACCAAAGAGGAAGGTCTGCTGCTTATTACATGTAATTCAAAAGATAACCTGACATCTACAATAGCCTAAATCTCCTTTTAATGTATTATATGGTTACATTCGCATTGGTTTTAAAGGGCTCTTTGACCATGAGGGGAAAAAAATGCTAATAAAAGGTCCAAATCCATAACTTTTCTATATCAAAATACCTTCTTTTTTCCTATATACTTCTAAATTAAGTGTATAGGAAAAGTACTTACTTTGAACTTGTCGATTTTAGACTCAGTAAATTAATTATTATGTAAGTCATGATGCTCTTTATTGACATATATTTTATCCCCAAATATGCATAATTTGTTTTCAACAGAGCCACAAAAACTGATAATTAGAGATAGAATTCGTTCAATCTTAAACCTCAGCAACTACTGTTTCACTCACATAGTTGGTCCAGTATGAATTGGAATGGATTTGAAGCCACAGAATCAAGTCCTTTTGGCTTATTGCCAGATCTTTATTTTTATACTACAATACAATGGAGAAAAATAAACACGTTTTTGATATTCAACATAATTTACGGTGCTAAGAAAAATTTACAAATTTTATTTTAAAACACATGAAAAAGTAAAATATAACCAGAAAGCAATGAATTTAGTAGCATAAATACCCAAAGCTTTATTTAACATTATTGGTGATATATTTATCTGAGTAATTGATTTACACAACTTAAATTTATTCTATTAATAATATCATTGAGAATTTAGTTCATTCATTTGAAAACTAAAATACATATATAATTTCAATAAGACTCACTGTATATATGGAGCCAATATTGCACTATAGTTACCTTGGAACTAGCTTAATATAGCTATGACTGATTTTAACTAATTAGCAAACTATTTTTAAAATAATTTTTAAATTTACTGTGCTGTTTTATTTCTTGTCATCAGTGATGAAAGCTAGCTTCCTCACAAGTACTTGATAAATCTTATCACTAGTTTAAGGCCTCCTGGTAACTACTGTAATTCTATGTGATTTCACATTTTGAATAATCCATCAAAAAATTCCCTTAGATCTTTAACAGGACTAGAATGAGTTCAGAGATGACAAAGATTAAATTCACAGAATACTCACAAAAAGAGCAAAAGTGGTATTTAACCATCTCTTATATATACAGTATTCTGATGTAGTAGAAGGTCCCACCATCCCAATGTGTTAAGACGTTTGACTACTGACTTCTCAATCCCTCTGGAAAGCATGGGGGCATAGCTGAGAGAGACACACACAGACAGACAGAGATAGAGACACAGCCTTCATCATAGAGTTTCAATCTAAAATTTTTAAGACATTTTTCCATGCTACCAAGTAATTGCTAATTCAATAACTTGTTTCACTTTCCAAAGGAAGAAGATAAATTAAGTCAATGGCATTTTCATAACAAACTTTGGAACGTTGTTATTGTGCTACTGAATAATTCAAGGACATTATCTTCAGCTCAGTGCCTGAAAGTATCAGCACTTGTAAGGATTTTTGTTAAAAAAAAAAAATGTGACTTCCTTTTAAAGGATTAGGGAGCGAAAAACTTCAGTTTTGTAAATATCTTTATCGGGGCAGGCTCCATTGAACTCTTCCCCTTCCTGTTCCATCCTTAGGCGATTTTCTTTGACAAAACCCGAG
The DNA here is from genome assembly GCA_030068075.1 of Paguma larvata. NCBI lineage: Eukaryota > Metazoa > Chordata > Mammalia > Carnivora > Viverridae > Paguma > Paguma larvata. The sequence continues at coordinate 43,896,875 of CM057840.1, forward strand.
CTTTCTAAACCTATCAAAGAAGCTTTTACTTGGACATCTCCCTTTCCTTCCTTTCTTCCTTCCTTCCTTCCTTTTTTTTCCTTCTCTCCTTGATTCCTTCCTTTCTTTTTCTTCCCTCAGATGTCCATTCATTGCATATGTACTGAGCCTTTTCTATGTGTCAATCCCTGCTCTAGGTGCTCAGGAGGAGTCAAGGGCAAAAAAGAACAAGCCCCAGCCCCATCATGGGATGAAGGTGGGGACAAACGCACTGGAAGACAAGGATGTTAAGTGACCCACAGTGTGTCCAAGAGAGGAGCCATGACACAACAAGAATGATCTACCAAGGAGAGTCAAAACCTTCAGATCTTCTGCCCTTGCGTCTAGTCCTACATCACACTCTCTCTCACCTTTAACACGGTTGCTCAAACACGTCCTGAAGGAACTAGGCCCTTACACAAAACAGCTACAACCCCAATATTACAAGCCCAGCATAGCTATAGACAGTCAAATCTTCACCACCACAGGTCATTCATACTCTTTAACTCCTTTGAGCCCAACTGCCCGAGTGCCGTATGGGAAAGGTAAGGCTTATCTCCAGTTTGCAGATGAGTACCTTGAAATTCAGTACGTTTCAAAGGGGTTATTCAGGGTTACAAGGCTAAATAGCAAAGCTGTCTTATATACAGACTTCTGATTCCACATGCAGAGCTTTTCCCATACACTGTATTACTTCTCCATAGTCAGAATATATCCTAAGAATAAGGAGAGAGCTGATGAACTCAAACTCTTTCTTCCAGGGACTGCTCTAGAGTATCTGCACAATGAGATGGATACCGGATGGCAACTTGTAGGGAAAGAAGATTTCCCTGAAGTTGCAAGGGAAACAAACACATTGAATTTCCTCTGACTGTCTGCAGTCTCTGGCTGGTGCTATCAGTGGCTGTCTGATCTCCTGGAGTGGGGAGTAGGGGGGTAGGTAAGAGCAGTACGGATAACAAATTAACCCCCTAAGACAGCACAGATATCTATGACAAGTTGGTATTTCAAACACCATCCCAGCTGCCACCTCTCAAGATTTTACAATTCTTATGTTATTCATCAGGGACAGAGGTGTCTGGCTGGCTCAGTCTGTACAGCATGTGACTCTCGATCTCGGGGCTGTGAGTTCAAGCCCCACATTGGGGCTCTTAATAAAACCTTAAGAAACCAAATAAATCAAGGACAATGATCCTGGATTTACACTTAAGTCCACACCTCCAAGTTTCTGCACTGTGACTGAGTTGAAACAAATCCCGCTTCCTTCTGAGCAAAGAAACTTACTGTAACAGCCCAGTCTTCCCCAGCTAACTGCTGTATCTTCCCACCAGACACTAGGAATGTTTTGCAGGATTTAGAAACTCAAGAAACAACTTCATAAATTTTGACCGAAGACTTTAGTGGCCAGGTTTCCACATCACTTGATGCAAACAGATTTGGGAGGATTATCCTGCAGATGTCCAAACTTTTATTTGCAAGCAGTTACAACATCCTCATTCTTCATGGCCAGAAAAATACTTCCTGTCTCAACATGTTACATGCATTTCCAACTCTGTAATTTCACCCTGCTTGCTTGTCACTAAAATACTTTCTGTTCCAGTCAGTCTGATATAAATTCTACATGTTTAAGACCGGGTATTACCTCCCCCTCCCGCTCTCGGACCACCTACCATAATGCTGGACCACGGCGGCATGCTGTGTATGGTTGATTTGTTCTTTTAAGGTATGATCTCAAAGAGTGCTCTTTAAAATTCATTCCATAGGATGATAGATAATGGACACTTTCACTGAAACTGGCCCAGAGTAGATGCAAACCCTTTCATGATGAAGTCACTGACTTCGAGGCTTTTAAAAACTCTCAAAGCCAAAATATCCCAAGACAAGCCCCAAGCAACTCAAGCTCATTATTTTATTTGACTTGAAAAATCAACAAATAAAGATGGCAGGCTATAAACAAATGTAAGTTTCCCCTTGCTTCTCGATGCTCTGCCGCTACAGCAGTTCATGTTCTGTTGTTGACAGTGTCTGGCCTGAATACTTGTGATCTGAAAGTTGTTCAAGGAACGCTCGGAGTAGCAGGCCTCCACTACATGCATGCAGCTCATGAGCATATCCCATTGAGTATGGTTTTCCAATTTTAAATTGCTCTAGCTTCCACTTGGAGCATCAACATCAGACCAACCATGGGGATTTTTTTATTTATGGGGTACCAAATGAAGAGATTTCACTGCAGGGGGAAACACCAGCAAATCAGAAGAGCAGAGAGGATCCCAGCCAGCCCAAAATGAGAGGGGCAGATGTAGTCATTAACACAGTTTCCGATGAATAAACATACCCTTTTGTATCATTTTGATGTTTGCCTGTTCTTGCGTGCTGTGTCTCTTTGGCGAAGGAGAGCCAATATCTGTATCTGAAAATGACTGTTAATCACATTTTTGAGAAACATATTTTAGCAAAGGATGAAAACACTCACAAATGCAGCTGGAAAGCAAAAAAAAAAAAAAAAAAAGGAGAGAGAGAGAAAAAACCAGCCACCCCTGCAGCCAAAACAACTCAGTGTGGGAACAGTGTCATGTTGACGCATCTCTGAAGCCCGACTGATTTGTAAAATCATCAGAAATGAGGCGGCTGGCTCTGATTACCATTGTGATTTGGGGGTGTATTTATCCTTCGATAGAAAATCTGTTCCGATGAATTCTCCCACATATATACCACCCGTCAGGCAACGCGCTAACACTGATCTTCATAAAGAATTGAGCATTGTCAGAGGTTATGTTTTCATTCAAAGGTACAGAACGAAAGGGGGAGATATCACTTCTCACCAAATTTTCCCCTGTGAAAGGCAGCCATTGAATGACTGTCTAAAGAGGCAAGACAGTTCAGATAAAATGGGCGAGGACCAGAGAAACAATGACCTTGATTGGAACATTATGGGAAAGAAGAATAAGCTAGGTGTGTCGTAGAGTCAGGGAGGCTGAGGCAGAGAAAGGGAAGACAAGAGAATGTGATTCTCTCTCTGTGATGCCAGCCCCTTACCTCCTCAGCCATCCCTGGAGACAGATCTGAAAATGCCTTTGATCACTGGTCAACAGGCTTCAGCACCGATAGGCTAAAATATTCACAGGCAACAGCCTGCAAATTCCAACAAGCCATGTTAAATAATTAGATATACGTACGATTCTAGTGTTACCCACCAGACACCACCAACTCCATATGATCTGCTTACTATGCAAATATCTACATACATGCGAAGTCTCAGTATTATAAATAACTCATTTCCCAGCTGCATACGTACTTTACAGAGAAAATGACACATTGCCTGACTATGACTAAAAGAAGCCAAGTGAAAGTGATATAAAAGGCTGGCCTCCAAAACTGTTTCTCCTGCTTTTAGGTTTCATTTGGAACATTAAAGGAAGTCCCAACTGAAATGAGAGTTCTCAAGCACTCAGTACACAGGTTCACAGGTGGGTGTTACAATACCAGAAGGCAAGCCCGGCCTTCTCAGCGCCTATCTGAGTGGTGACTTGAAAAAAACGAAAACAGAAACTGTGAAATGGATTGAAACTTTTCACTGGTTCTGAATTGAAGCTGTGAGAGCCTAAACTCTTGGGTATAACCTGGTTTCCGCTCTACATTAGCTGATGGGTTGAGTGCCTACCTGCAAAGCATTTTGCAAGATACTCTCCCAAAGGGGTTTAAAATCTTGACCCCTCATGTCAGTTAGTTGAGAGATTGCTCTCTCCTCTTTCCTTGCTTTGGGGTTGGCTTCTGTTTTGGAAAAGATGTAAGGGATTTCCTACACACACACACACACACACACACACCACCCTCCATCCCCTATGAAAAGACCCTCACTTCTGGGTACTTCACATTTAGACGCTAATCAAAATTCTCCAGGGAATTCCTCTGTGGTCCCTGACTGCCCACCTTCGACCTGTCATTGTCTTCTTCCTCTTGTCCCAATTGCAACACTAATTGCTGAGCATTTGTTTCATTTGGACTGTTCACATGTTTGACCCTGACTCTTTTCATTTTTATCTTTTTTTATTTTTTATTCAGCCTTGTTCTAACTTTTCTTGTTCTGGCTCCCTGCTCCCTTAGCAGGAGTCACTGATTACCGGAAGACCCACCATCACCGGAACGAGGCACGCATCCAGGTTTAAAGGGGCCTGAAACTTACCCTTTAGAGAGGGACTCTCTTTAACAAGAATAATACAAAAATATAAATGCAAAATCAAAAACAAAGCTTTGGAAGGGACCCAAGCAAGTGAGACGATTCAGCGCCTAAATTTCCTCAGCTTCTCAGTAAACCTGCCGCTAACTAGAAGTCCATAATTCTGGTGGATTGCCACTGACTTTTTTTGGACCAGTATTGTGAGAAGCCTACCTACTACCATAATATGTAAGATTCTGTTTTCCTTTAGAATATGAGAACCTAATAAAATGTACGAGTGTTTATGCCCACAAGAGGCATAAAATCAATACCTGCTGATATAAATAATAAAAGTGATGATAAGATGGACTCATAGAGGCACCAATGAGTAAAATTAAGGAAAAAGAATCTCTTGGACCCAATATATCATCTTGGAACCAGTTACTGATGTACGCTGAACTTGTCAGCATTCGAAGTAGCTCTCAACCTGACAGCATTAGAAAAATTCCTGTTTTGTTAATAAGATGTGGTGTATATATACAATGGAGTATTACTCAGAAATGAAAAAGAGCGAAATCTTGCCATTTGCAACAATGTGGATAGAACTAGAATGTATTATGCTAAGTGAAATTAGTTGGTCAGAGAAAGACAAATATCATATGACTTTACTCATATGTGGACTTTAAGATACAAAACAGGGAAGGGAAGCAAAAGTAATATAAAAATAGGCAGGGGGACAAAACATAAGAGACTCTTAAAGACAGAGAACAAACCGAGGGTTGTTGGAGGGGTTGTGGGTGGAGGGATGGGCTAAATGGGCAAGGGGCATTGAGGAAGATGCATGTTGGGATGAGCACTGGGTGTTATAAGTAGGGGATGAATCACTGGGTTCTACTCCTAAAATCATTATTGTGCTATATGCTAACTGACTTGGATGTAACTTAAATAAAAATAATTTTAAAATTAAAAAAGAATAAATAAAAACTTTTGTTTTGAGTTTTGAGTTACTGATCTCAAGAAGCTAAGATGGATCTTGGGAATTTAGAAAAGGCAAATTCAGAGGCGGAGTTGAGGCTAAAGGAACTGGAGCGATAGGAACATTTCTCACCTTGTTTCCGCAGTTTCCTCAATGTGCCTCCCCTCCCTGGCACCTCCCTGGCACCTCCCTGGCATAATTGCCCTCAGGAGCTATGCTCTTCCAGTAAGCTCTCCAGCCTCTTTCATATACTGAGCAGTGAATAGGGCTTACTGCTTGCTATCTCCGAGTTCTCTGGACACCGAAATCAGACCCTTCCGACTTCTATTAGTTTTCTAGGGCTGCCATATAAACTGCAACAACCTGGGTAGCTTAAACCACAGAACTGTATTGCTGCAGGCCTAGGGGCTAGAATTCACAAACCAAAATGGCGGCAGGGTCAGTTCCTTCTGAGGTCTGCGAGGATAGGATCTGTTCCCAGATGCTCTCCTTGGCTTGAAGATGTCTGTCTCCTTCCTATGTCTCTTTGCATCTCTTTTCCTCAAGCAAGTCAGTCTCTGCATCCAGATTTCCCCTTTTTACAAGGACATGAGTCAGACTGGTTTAGGGCCTACCCTAATGACCTCATTTTTACCTGGTTACCTTTGTAAAGACCCCATTTCCAAAGAGTCACGTTCAGAGGTGCAGAGGGATATGATTCAACCCACAACTGGACCATCACAAGGTCTCCTTATTACACATGGAGAAAAAAGATATGTAGCCAAGGTGACCCTATACAGCTAAGTTTTCTGAGCATACCCAACTTTAAAATGCCAAAGAATTATTAGAAGAATGCATTTCATTGACAGCAAAGAATAGAGGCTTAAGAATTAATATGATGTTGAATGACAATTGTACTAAATTGGCAAATAATGTGAAATTGTGTAACTGTTGCCAATTTGCTTCCATGTCCATAGACTGACAAGTTAACTCAAACATGCTCCAACTTTTTGAAGGATGAGCATTCTTTAGTCTTCAACAAACTACAGTTCCTTATAATGGCCCTCTGCTAAGGAACTTCCGGCCCACGGGAGGGAGAAGTGAAGTCGGATGACTTACCCCTGCAGCATGGCATTAGGCTTTAACTGTATCTTATCTCTGGATAAAAGAGGAAGGGATGCTTAGCACAGCATTCTTGGACCATACTTCAGCAACCTAAGAACCTAAAATGGCATGTGAGATCATGTTAATTGCCAAAAGGGCCAGTAAGTGTTCGTCTAATGCCATCCCCCCAGAAGAGTGACCAAGAACATTCCTCCACCTGACACTGTTAGCACCTTGTCTCACCTCTTGCCATCAACATGAGGGGCTGGATGATTAGCACACCCCAGGGAATGGAGAAAGTGAATATGAGGTGATCATGAGAATAAAAGCCAAGCATCAAAGCAAGAGGAAAAAGACACAGATGGATTATAGCTGATGCTCCTCTAGGTGAATAATGCTTCACCGGGTAACACCGGGAAAGGGCTAAAGGGTGCCTATCTTCCCTTCTTTTCCTTCTTGCACCTGCTTGGAGAATTCCTGGGGCCCTAGCATTTTTTTGTACCCTCTTTCCTCTCCTTCCAAAATGAAGTTTACTTTTGTGACTGCTGTGGGTGTTTGGGTTCTGATTTTAATTTATTTTAAATTTTGATTTAAATTTGGAACCTGCATAAGACTTTTGACATTTATTTCTGGGGGTGTTTTCTGAAGCTCGATGAAGTGGGTGTTGATTGACAGGCAGGTTGCTATGGCGATAGCTGTCACTGCAGAGACTAAGGCTTTATTTCGTACTCCTCCTTTGTCAGGCAAAGGTTTGTGGGATATTTTAAAAATAGTGTAAGTGCCCTAGAATTAATAGGAAACCGTTCAGTGACTTTTTTCTAACGTACCTATCGAAACCTGCAACTGTTTTCATTCTGTATCGTTCTGTTCTGCATACGAACGTATAACTGTTTGCTTTAAAACAAGTGTTTCCAATATTATTTTCTCTCATTGGTTACTTCTTCCTTGCATTTCCCCTAGGATACTGGCCCCCTATGAAATTGTGCAGGGAAGGAAACAGAAGTAATAAAATGCACTGAAAAGTTTTCCCAAAGAAATTTCCAACGAGTAGGGGTCGTGGAGTCGGACAGCCTGCCAGCTCCGTGCCGGGGCTGTATTTACTGGGCAAGTTCTTCACCCTAGGCTTTTAAGGAAGACATTCCAGAGATAAGAAAATGCATGTAGGACATTCAAAGAGGGGCATATTAGTTCCTTTAGACGTAAGCTGGGTTCATTTATTCTTATTTCTAGACACTTATTTACTCTCCACCTTTACTAGCCTTTTGGACAGCTAGGTATATGACTAAATAAGATGTAGGACTTCCACATTCAATCCTAACCAGACCCAAATCTCCTATTGCCCATGACCCTCACTCCCCAGACATTCACGATGGCCCAAAAAGCAACTGAATTCTGAATACTCTCCAAACACCACGAAGAAAAAGGAAAAGCAGAAAACCCATGGGAGAATATGCTCTGCAAATAATGAAGAGTGACCCTCCTCTAAAGTCAGCTTCTTAGAAACCCGAATCCAAGCATCTGCTTCTCCATATGACAGGCACTTCTCCGTAGTACTCCGCAGAGCAACACAGCCCAGGACCCCTAATAGGTCAGAGAGGAGATTTCTGAAGACAGTGCAGGGGCTGAGTGTTTGTATTACTTTGTATTTTTCTGGCCGCAGCCAATTTCTACCATCTTTTTATCGGTCTTATTTGGTTCCCTTTTATATGAATGTCAAATTCTGCATTGAAGTGCCATCCTCCGGACCCCTGCTGGAAAAGCAACATTGCCCCTTTGGCAATGATGCCGATTACTTCTACCCAAATATGATTAAACCCAGAGTTTGCAGAAACGCGGGTTTATTTTCTTGAAAGCTGGCTCAAACTCACATAATTTCTTTGCTCATTCCATTACAGGGTTTACAGAAGGATCTTTTTTTCTCTACACGAAGTCTGTTTATGCCATCTTGGTGTATGAACTTTTGCTTAATAAACTAAAACTGTACATTCACTCATACTTTTAACAAATTAAAAGTATATATAATTAAGTGGGGTTCTTAATTATGCATGACAAAGAACAGTGTGACATTTCAGGGATGGTTTGGGCTAGAATCGTGTGAATGAGCGAGATGTACGGAGGAGGCTTGGGTGGATCCGACCTTCTCATTCCTATAGCTGAAAATACTGATTCGGGGAGTGGGCTGGAAAAGATCTCGATTTCTTGGATCTTCGTACAGAAAGTTCAGCAAGTCCACTGAAGCACAAATCTCAGAACTCAGATAAAGATGGTTTGGAGAATGAAAGAGGTTAGGAAAGGGAAGGAGCAAAGGGGTATGCATTATCATGACGTCCACTGAGATGCCATTAACGTATTCGCCATAAGCACAGCATTACGCATGCATTTTATAAAACGGGTAACATTTCTGCTTTGTTTAAGGTGGTGTAATGGGACAATGACTGAACTTTGAGTCAGTGAGCTGGAATTTGCCTTCTCGAGTCATTAAATAAATGACCTTATAGAAGGAACAGTGTAGTGGAGACTAAATCGCATGTTTAAAATAATGCCTTGCCTACCTTACAACCTTTGGACTCGGGTAAAGCTGTAAACTGCTCTTCGAATTAAGTTGTTACTGTTATTTTCCTTCTTCCTTCCTTTCTTCTCCCTCCTCCTCCAACTTCTTACTCCCTATTATAGTCCTCCTCCTCCTCCTCCTCATTGTTACTTGGTGTAGGTACACAGGCTGGGAATCACGTTCTAGTACTTGATTCCTGCAAGAAGAGAATCCTCAAAACTCCTCTCTTAGACTCTACTGATCACGTCTCCAAAGCCAGTTGGTAAATTTTGCTATAAGTGAATCCAGTTTGGCTAATGTCATTAAGAAACTCGTCATCCGAGTAAAATATGGGTGTTTACAGAATTCATTTGCAAAGTATAATTATCAACTCGGATATCTGATGCTTATGTATCCGGGCATATGTCTATGTAGTTTATCCTCATATAATACAGGAAAAGTGAAAATCCAATAAATGAACTCTTACTGAGAAACATAACCCCAAAAAAGGCCTGTTGTCACTTTTTAACAGACTGCAAATCAATAAGTGATGTAGGGTTTTACTCTTCGGTAACATTAGGATGTTGACTTCAGCAATAAGCGTGGTATAGATCAGAAGTTGGGGCAGGATCCTCGGCCATGATATACAAGTAAAAAGCTTCTTATTTTAGATCCGTCCAACCCCGGTTATCTCATCCAACGACCAGCACTGCGGGCGCACGATCTCGTGGAGCGGGCGGAACGCACAGCCGCTGCGCCGACACTGCTCCCCGCGGTGACTAGCCAGGGAGGGGGACGCGCAATGCGTGACGCTGGAAATTACCCATACACAAATGGAGAAGGGCATAATATAATAAAAAACAACACTTCCCTGCCTCATTCGCAGTGAGGATAGAGGAAAATGTTGTTATTCATGCTGCTGTCAGAGAGGATCACGTCTGAGTCACATCAGACGCAACGGAATCTGTCTTGATTTTTCACTCATAAGATCCCTGGAGGAGAGAGAGTCTACAGAACTTAAAAAAAAAAAAAAAAAAAAGGAACTGGAAGGGATGGGAACCTATTCTATTTGCAGTCTTTGCGATCAGGGCATTCTTGGCTTAGTTTGTTTAAAATTACCTAAAAAAGAGAAATCAGAGTGGATTTCCAGGTTGACCCCTTCTTACAAAAGTTATTTTTGTCAAGTCCTCCTAAGGCTTTTGGGCCTCATTTTTTTTATGTTTTATATTGAGATGATGATGATGATGATGATGATGATGATGATAATAGTAACCTCCCATGAGGTTTTTTAAAAATGTCAGTTAGAAAATATTAAGATGTGCTAAAAATAAAGATGCAGCATGCCAAATAAATGGTGGTTGACAGTGACAGTTGATGGCGGCAGGCCTGAGCAGCAACAATAATAACAAAAGGCCGACACTATTGATTACATAAGCCTTCAGCAGGGCCACAAACACATTAATATTTCTGCAGCGAAAGACAGAAATAATCACACTTAGTGGAATAAACCAAAGGCCATAATTAGCCTGGTGTCAGCGCAGGTCAGATTTTGCTGCCAAATAAGTTTTGTGGCCAAATTCACAAAATAACAAAATAAAAACCAACGAGAGCATCTCTTAGATTTCAGAATTGTGGCTATCAGGTTCTGGATTTGAACTAATACACTGATATATATGAATGATACTTTACCATGGAAATACTATTTTTAAATTTTCCCCTAGCCTTTCTGCATCTTGACTCCTTTAGTCCCATTTCACTTTCCTTCCTGATCTGATCCAACTCTTTAAGTAGCCCATTGTTCTTCTTTCAAAACTCTAAAGTCTCCCCGTCGTTGGGCCAGTTTCTCCAGCCCGGTTGGAAGACGAGTGCCAGCAAACACTGCGTAAGGGAGGATCCTCTTGTGACGGGCCTTCCGGCTCCCATCCAATCCATCCTCTACCCCGTGGTGAGCGATCTCTTCGAAATGAGCGTTTAGACTTGTCACCTTTCTGCTTAAAATCTTTCTGTGGCCTTCCATAATTCTATTCAACACAGATCAAACGTTTTCATATAGTGCACAAAGCATTTTGTGACCTGGTTCCTGCCTCCCTTCCCAGCCTCACCTTCCTGCTCGGCCCGCTCCTTCCCAATCCACGAACTCCATATACCGGTCCAATCAAATGACTGGCAGGTCTGTGAAAGTAATCTCCTAGCTCTGCTCCTTTGCTCACAGTGCGCCTTGTGCTGTGCCTGTATCGCCCCAGTTAGGTCTGGCAGGTGACTATCACTACTACTTTGTACCATCTCCCAAATAAAATTCCTTCTGCGCTGTCTACCCCAACCTCTTCCCATCTCCTCCGAGCTCCCACAGAGTCTAGGGCCTGTTGCTATCATTCGCTTTTCACACCACCCCAGGGGCCACATTACGGCCCAATGACGTCCCGTAATTATGGGTCTGTCCCTCTCCCCTGACTCTTCGAGCAGGAATCCTCGGGACTGCAGCCAGCACAGGCACGTGGCAAAGGGCATGCTTAGTGCACTTGGCGAAGGGCGTGCTTAGTATCTGCTTCATGAATAGGACTTCGGGAATAGAACTCTTCACTAAAACTATAGACGTTAAAGGTGAAAAGTCACCATCCACTAACTTTCAAGTTGGAGAAAAGTTCAGATATCATTCATTTATAAGATCGATTTGGTGTTTGTTCTCTACTTGTGGTTCTCGCGAAAGAATTCTAGACAGTGCAGTACTCAGGCTGAAGAAAATTCTCTGCTTTTTACCTTGCTTTATTAACCTAACTAGAAACATACAGCTCCTGGTATCACCAGGAGCAGACAAAGATTAGAATTTGGCCAATGAGATCTTACTTTACAGTTGTTTTAAAGTTTCCAACAGACAAAGACAGAGAGGGAGGACTTAGGTCCAAAGAATTTTCCACAAATTCATGACTTTTCCCACCGCTTCCAAAGGAGAGTCTTTAAGTGTTGATAACATTTGCTTACATGCTAATGCCTAAAAACCCTGACAAATATCTCACAAGCATCTCTGTGGTAAGGAGAAAAATGTTCCAAGCAGAATAATGCTTAGCGTGTACAAGGATACTACTGAATGGTTAGCCTGACAGGAACCAAAACATTCGTCCGAGGTTTTCAAAATACGATGTAGTGAGACTAACCGGTATCTTCCAAGTGACTCTGGGACAAATCATTAAAGACGGAGCTTTATGTATTAGGAAACACGGAGCTTGCCACTTCTGTCCTACTGTTTTCCTCAACTTTATTTTTCTTTCTTTCTAGAAATGAGGGTTTTTTTTTCTTTCCTAGTAAGAGGAACAAAGCAAGCCCTGGTGGGAGTCCCTGCACCTTTTTCATCCTCAGTGCCTGGGACAGTGACTGTTGCATCGGAAGCTCCAACTTCGTTGACTGAATAAAACCACAAACAGCCACTTGGAGGACATATTTAAAACCACATCTCTTGCTGTCATTAGAAAGTACTTTGAATATACTGATTTCAGTGGTTGCTTGAAAAAGGGCAAAACCATAGTGTAACTTATTCACAATGAGATACCTGATAAACTACCAGAACTCTGGTATCCCTAAGACGAGTCTTCATGGACCTTCAGCCATAGGCTCACTCAAGGCCACAGAATAACTACGTGGCATCTCCCTTTCCTCCTCCAGGAACACACCCTCCCATTATTTTGCTCAAATCATCAAAGAATCATGGGAAAAAATCCCTGGAGAAAACAGCATGTAAGTGGCTCATATTAAATCTTAGGCAATCTTTTCCTCTTTATTTTGGACGGGGTGTTAACCATTAAGGAAGACAGGTATCATAGTGCCACAATTTAAACATAAAAATGTAAATATGCAGGAAAATATAAAATATAACACATTTTCAAAACTTTTGAAAAGAGTTTGTATTCGCTTATGCATCAAACTCCATCTATCTTCCACCTTAGCCCAGAAGGTTACTGCCAAACTCTCCATCTTATCTACTGTACCATCTCACGGTGAGGAAACGAAGCCTTGAGCAGTCACTTATGCAAGCTCACACATTCTAATATTCAAAGGGAAATACTGCTTTCCTCTTCTCGATATTGGAGTTTTGTCAGTGATGACAGCTCTACTTGATATGGGAAAAGAAACAGAACTTTCGACTTTCCACAGATCCTTCAAAGAAGTAAACAAGAATAATACACATTCTAGTGGGCTCCAGAACACTTGTTTGGGGGGGCAACGTCAGGGAGAGCAAGGAGTGAAATGGCACAGAGGAGCTGTTGCTCTTGTTTAAGCCTGATAAGGTACTGTTGAAAAATCTACAGATAAGCATCTTAAATCATGGTAAATTACACACTGCATGCTGGTGACTCGGTCATGGAAAATTATGAAGCTACGTGATGTCTCATTTGTTGTGCTGAAAACAAATGTAAATAAATTACTGGGAGAATCTCATTTACATTTAGAAATTCATCCTGATGCATGACATGACTACTGATCTTTTTTTTTTTTTTGAAGAGACTTTGAGAAGAAATGCCACTCATTAAAACCACATCATGAGGATCATAGCATGAGTTTGATTTGGTGCAAGCTTTTCCAAGCAAGGAAAACTCGCCTTTCCATAACAGGAGAAACCCCCACCTCTACCCCTACACCCTTCCCAAACCCTGTACCACTGCCCCCTACTCCGCACGCACACAAGGGAGGACAGGCAGCATTAAGTTCATACTTGTTCCATTGCGTCTAATGCCCCATCTGCTGCCATTCAGAGAGGACACTCCGGGCCCCCCGTCGGCAGGCCTCGCTGGCTGCCCAGTGGTGGGGATGGTTTGCAGTGAGCCATTCACACTCTCTCACCCCATTCCACCCATGACCTAAGGCAGCTGGCAGGGGTTAATGGGACAGAATGGAGTTAACTGGCTCCTGTAGGGATCAAACCCATGACCGATCTCATTAACACTCCGCTTTGACCAACTGAGCTGCAAAGCCACAGACTCGTTGAATAGGAATTGGTCATCACGTGGCACGGATGCCCCGCGCTAAGATGCGGCTGACCTGAAAAGGCAGATATAAAATACAGGAGATTGATGGGATTTGAGCAAAAACCTTGAAGGGCTTCAGGTCTAGGGTGGCTGTTAGGCTGGCTGCCATACTTAATTTATCCCATCCACCTCTCCATGACTCCATTCAAATAACCCAGGGCAAAACCAAGGACTTATGAAACAGGCACAGAGTTACAGCACATTGAATGTAATGAGAGCAAATCGGGCAAGCGCTTTGCAAAAAGTTTGGAGAACCGTTATATATGGCCTGTAGAGCTACAGCTACAAAGGATTTGACTGTTGTTTCTTGCTGTTATCACACCACGCTTAGCACGGTCCAGCACACCCACCCTCCCACATCAGACACAACTGCACATCCTAATGCTGTGCCTTCCACGCGAGGACCTGAAACTCAACCTACTTTTCTCTGCAGCTGCGACTGTGGACTCACTTTCCTGCCACTAACTCTCTTCCCATCTTTTTTCTTGGCCCCCATTCTAAACAGATATCTCGAAAAGTTGTCGCGTGTTGCTTTCCGCCCCACAAGGGTGAAATACAACCATTTCCTAAATAGGGATATTATGGTGCACTCGGCCTCATCCACAGCAGAATATTTACATAAGCCTGAAGAGGTCTGAGAGTTTATTGGTTAAGGGAAAAATAAGCAGGCCATGAAATAATTATTTTTCATTGTGCCCTGCCAAAGCCATTCAGCCAAAGGCTAAATTGAGCCGCTATTGTGATTATTTGAACTGTGGAGCCAAAAAGTCTTTGCTGCAAAGCATCCCAGCTGTCCTAAATTTTGTTCTGATGGCTAGTTTTCATTCTGGCGCAGACCCTGCCAAAAGAATGGTCCCCAAAATAGGCGGGTGGAAAGGTTGCTTTATCCAGACCCACATCAATTACAGATTTAGGGCCATTCAGAGAACTTGATTATTAACAAATCACTTCCTGAAACTGTTATGACAGGGTCCCCATATGCGAACGGCAGATCGCTCATATGCACACAGCGAGGCGGGGAAATTAAAACTAAGACTTCCCGAATTTAGTGACGGTCATTTCTTTTAACGCTCATTGTACTTTATAGCCAATGAGTCCTTCCCCATGGTCCTCACGGCTGGGAGGCCTCAACAACCGCCGTATGGGGCCAGGTTAACGGGGCATTGACCCCGTGCTTGCCTGGCACCTCGACAGGTACATCTAGTGACCATGCGATTTCACGACCGAGTAAAAATGGCCCTTTCAGAGCTTTAGGAAGCGACAGAAGCTCTGTGTGTTTAGTGTGGGCACTCTGAGCATCTGCCCACTGCAGGTGCTCAACGTATATATTCGTGGAAGGAGAGGAGGTGGGGAGACTAAGAGTCCAGTGGGACCAAGCTGTTCTGTGCCACCTTCTAACTAAATATTTCTTTTGCGCACTGCGATCGACACATTTCTATACTAACGTAGAGTGGAGGCACGGAAAATCGCCAAATCAGTGATCTTTTATCAAACCGTTACCTCCTTCTACTTTGAACAAGATCCCTTCCCAATGGAGTGAAGAAGCAGAGCAATACAGGTGACCCTTGACCAGCGTGGGGGTTAGAGTCACCCACTGCCACCCCACCCACCTGAACTCACGCAGCCAGAAACCCACATATAACTCTGACTTTGCCCAAAACTTTACTTACAGTTTACTTTGACCAGAAGCCTCAGAGATGACATAAACAGTTGATTAACACATATTCTGTTTGTTATATGTATTATATACTATATTCTTGGCAATAAAGTAAGAGAAAATAAAACGTTATTAAGAAAATTATAAAAACAGGGGCACCTGGGTGGCTCATTCAATTAAGGCTTTGACTTTGGCCCGGTTTGTGAGTTCGAGCCCCGCATCAGGCTCAGAGCCTGGAGCCTGCTTCAGATTCTGTCTCCCTGTCTCTCTGCCCCTCCCCCACTCGTGCTTGCATGCTCTCTCTCGCTCTCTCTCAAAAATAAACATTAAAAAAATTTTAAGGGGCGCCTGGGTGGCTCAGTCAGGTAAGCCACTGACTTCAGCTCAGGTCATGATCTCACGGTCTGTGAGTTCGAGCCCCGAGTCGGGCTCTGTGCTGACAGCTCAGAGCCTGGAGCCTGCTTTGGATTCTGTGTCTCCCTACCTCTCTGCCCCTCCCCCGCTCATGCTCTGTCTCTCTCTATCTCTCAAAAATGAATAAACATTAAAAAAAAGTTTTTAAGAAAATTATAAAGACAAAAAACTACACTAATAAGTACTGTATGGATTTATTGGGAAAAAAACCCCACATATTAGTGGACTCATCCAGTTCAAACCTATGTTCAGTTCAAAGATCAAATGGACCTTAACTGAATGCATCATTCCATCAAAATGTATGCCAGGCTGGAACAAAATCCAGTGTGCCTCTAAAGATCTAAAATTTTCCTGCAGTCTACTGCTCAATATATTTTAAGAAATAAAATCAGCTATATTTGTATATCAGTTCCACATAGAGCAATGAAGCCGACGTGGAGGGTACAGGACGGGAAGCAGAAGCCCAGGAACCTGAAGGAAGGTGGCAGGAGCAACTCCAAAGCTTCATATATGCCCACATGGCGTCCAAGGGAGTTCCCAAGAGCCTCAAGTTACTCCCACTTTTGGTATGACAAGTTCGATTTGTCCTGAGCCAGTTCCTCAATGCAGGAAAAGACCCTGCAGACACTAAAAATCACCCGTCAGAGGGAGGCTGAGTTTTTACTGTTCCTTGGAACTACTTGGAAGGAAAGCAAAATCCTTAAGAGCTAAATTTACGTGACGCCAAATTACAATTTACAAAGTCATCTTCCACCTATATTCAAACAACTCTGGAAATCCCTTCTTTGAGATGCTTTCCTGGAACAATTACAGGAAGTGGGGACTTCCTTGACATTCTTCTGTTGTGATAGGATTTACTCCCCCGCCCACTCATCTTCCCACCCCACCCTGTGTGTGGGTCGCAGACAGAAAGCTGGAAGTGGGCAAGGACTATGCTCACCCCCTTGGCAACTGAGAACTGCAACTGGGACAGACCCCCGTGTCACCCCTCAGTTCTCCCTGACTGCCCATCGGGACTAAAGGACAGTCTGTGAGAAGTCACCACGCATGGCGAGGAATGAGCGGACAGGCCGTCTTTTAAATAAGACAGCAGCTAGAAGACAAGAGTTATGACATGGCGAGAAATCCAAAAGATATCATAAACCTAAAAGCTGCATTTGAGAAACAAAATGGTTTTGCAATTAACAGTGGGCACGCAACGGTGTGTGGTTTCCAAGGAACTTGTAGAGCCGTATGGACTTGAAGCTAAGACAGGTGGGTTGTCTTTGTCACGGCTGCTTCGGATGACACTACAGAGCTTACAGAGGGACGTCTGTGATCGCTCAGTCCACACCCATCCACTGCACCCACTCCAATCTCCACAAAAAAGGGACGAAGACACTGAGGTCTGAAGACACAGGCATCATTCAATCTTTCACCATCAAACGCATTTTTTTTCCTTGATTTTAATCTCTTTTTCTCTCTGCCCCATTTTCTCTCTGTTTCTCTTTCTACTCATCTCCTTCGACATTCATCTTTTCACTGACTATGCCTTAGGTCTTCCTCCCAGCAGCTGTAAGAGTAGTAACAATAACACCAAGATGTACACAGCACTTACTAAGCTCAGAACTTTTCTGAGTGTCTTACTAGTCCCCACTTCATTTACTCTCCACAATAGCTCTATGTGGTAGGCACTGATCATTACCCCACTTTATTAGAGATAAGCGAACTGAGGCATAGAGAGATCAGGTAACTTGCTCAAGATTACTCAACTGATTAGCAAGAGATCTTTCTTTTTTTTTTTTTTTAATGTTTATTTATTTGAGAGAGAGAGAGACCAAGCGTGCGAGCCAGGGAGCGGCCCAGAGAGAGGGAGAGAGAGAATCCCAAGCAGCCTCCCGCTGTCGGCACGCGGATCCATGCAGGGCTCAGTCTCATGAATTGTGAGATCACAACCTGAGCCAAAACCAAGAGTCGGACGTTTAACCGACTGGGCCACCCAGGCGCCCCAGCAAGAGATCTATTTTAAAATAAGCAGGCCGGCTCCTGAGAGCTTGCTTTTAGCCACATACACACTGCAGCTGCTGTGCGGCACTGTGGGCCAGCCGCCGAGCCAGCCGTCTTGTGAACACTGTGTCTGTTACTCCTCACAACTACAACATCCTTCCCATTATACAACTGAGGAAGCTGAGGCACAAAGACTTTTAGTAACATGCCCCAGCTCACGCCTCCAACATGAACGGCAGCAGGTTTTAAACTGGGCCGCCTGACTGTGAACTCGGAGCTTCTAAAGGCTTCCCCACTTTCTTCAACATCCTGCCAGAGACCCTTAGGCTGGAAGGCCGGGGGACCAGGATACGTGATGAAGGCAAAGAGCCGTCTGTGCCAGGTCGGTCTTGGAGTCTACAGTGTCATCAGGTTCAAAAAGTCTTTAGCAATCTAGGAAAATTGGGAAAAAGCATCCGCAGAGGGCTTCTCTTTTGTGAAAACAGAGAAGAGTTATTTAGCATGTGTTTCTGCAGAATGCTTCTGCCAGTTTGGGTCATTAAAAATAAAAGCTCAGGAGGGTGACGTCTATTTCAAATAATTGTGGCCAAAAATAAATCTCTTTTAAAAAATCCTAAATAACATCAGACTGGGGCTTTTGGTTCTAACTTCTGGGGTAAATCGATATGTACTGTGGAGAAAGTACATGCACAAGAAACTCAATTATCTGAGGTCAAGGACAGTGAGGAAAGCCAAAAATGTCTCCGGATAATTGAAAACTCCATCTTAATCGTTTTCAAATGCTAATGCTTTGCCACCGCCCACTAAAGCTGTTTGTTCATCAGTAAAAGAGTGACATCTACAAGTCTGACCTCTTGCCCTTGCCATGCCCTTATGTAGAAAGATCCAAATCAGTCCATATTTACATTACATAGAAAACCAAGGATCAGGGCATCGGATGGTGATAGAAGAATACAGCCGAAGTGGCCTGAAAACTATTCTCTGAATGTTAATTATATGAATACATCATCTTAAGACATTTTACCAAAGTCTTAGGGGATCCCCAGCCTGGAAAACACCAAATACAAGGTTATATGGCTACAGCACTATTAAATTATCACAGTCAAGGCAGGTCATTTTCATTCTGATTTTCGGTCTATTCTCCCTTTTACATAGTATTCCTATCAGGAATAGTACATGGCCTAAAATGAGAGAAGAAAGAGCCAAGAAAAGGAAAATCCTTGTAAAACAATAAAAAGCTAAGTCCACGACCCCCAGCAGTGAACAACCTTTGCCCCCCTATTCCCCGCAGAGGTCAGCTGTGCATGGTGACTTAACACCTTGCTCTTAGTTTCCTGACCTCGCATCTGGCCTGCTGAGCCCTGTGGGAACTTTCAGCAACCCGTGACTTAATTCCTACCTGAGTTGGAGGCATGAACAGAGCTCTGCCCTGTGGCCTCTGAGACAGCCGCTGCTGCACCTGCTGACTAGCTCCCGTCCCGATCCAGCCCACCGGCCCAACAGAGCAACGGAACATCCTCCTCTTTCAGGCAAAGAAAGAGAAGAAAGGCTCCGTTTCTATTACATGCAGAGGAAAAGCAGAACCAGATTGGTCGCACTTATTAGAAGACCCTGCAAATGGCAAGAGTTCTAAAGACATCGCTGTGTTAATTAAAAAGTATGTAACAGGTCCACTCGCTCAGGACTCTCCATTCTTCAGTGAAGAGTTATGGGTTCATAGAAGGCCAGGGCTCTGGCAAAAGGATTATTAAACAGCACTGTACCCTGAGTTTAGCTGACTTTTGTAATGTTTTACATGTGATAACACTTGTTGCTATCCACTTGGGGGTGACTGATTTGGAGGGCTATTAATATGTAGCCTTTTCGAGCGAATTCGCCTAAGGGATTAGTAAACCCCCCCAAAAGTTCAGTTGAATATTAACCGCATTAACTTTGCCACCTGCAACATACTGCTAGACACGAACAGCCTACGGTGCCTTATGGATGACTTGCTTAACAGAAAACATTCCACGCAGAGCCCCACTGCTGGAAATTTGTGTTCCATCAAAAGTGATACCCTCCCTGGCGACCCTGGCCGAGGTCCAGAAGAAAGAGAGCCCAGCCGGGGGTTTTCAATGGTTTTACTCAATTGCCCGACTTTTTCTCTGATGAGGAAGTACTCCTTTCTTTTCTAGGTATTACGGCAGGCCAAGTCCCCCAAGATTGTTTGAAAAGATGTACCTTATAAAAGAAGACTTTTAAATGTTCTATGGAACTTTTAAAAATCTGTATTTCTTGCTACAAAGGCCACGTGTTCACCCTGTTGCGAAAACATACCGTCCCCAGGAACAACTTCCTACAAACTCTCATAATTCTGGAAAAATCACAGACAGGAGTCTCATTACTATCTCCAGCACCCAAAAAAGAATGAATAAAGCTTGAAGCCCCATGATAAATTAACGAACTGGTCACCAATCTTCCATCCAAATGACAGGCACCAGTGTAGAGAAGATCAGGTCGCCAAAAGTCCCGCTGAATCACACCCCCTCTCCCCTTATACTCTAGTTCTTTGTCACATGCATGCTTTGACCTTTATAAGCCACGCTCACATAGGGGATTCGGTGTGATTAGAAATCAAGTTAAATCTTAGGGCCTAGAACCTTTATTTTTTTCATAATACTGTACACTTAATTGCTCCTGCCAATTAGCGATGCAATTATGTCGTCTAGAAAGGGAGACAAACAATAGATTTTAGTATTTAAACAGGAACTGAAACTTGCAAGCAGAGCGCCGCAAACCACACCATTAAATGGAATTAAAGGAGTATGCGAAAAGACAAAGTTTCACTCCTGGCCCGCCACGCAAAAAGACACTACCCATGGATCAGAAAGGGGTTAGAACCTGTGAGGCCAAACTGGAGCTCCTAGCTGAGGACGGGATTATGTGAAAACCCCAGGAATAAAAATACGATGGAATAAAGCAGACAAGTAACAATGCAGCACAACACTTGTCCTTTAAAGGGTTAAATAAAAGATGGCCTCTCCATCAAGAGTGTCGTGTGCATCATCATTGTGTCAGTTCAGGCTTTCTCTAATCTTCATGCCTATCGAAGCTTTCGAAACTAATGTTTTACTACTGGAATTGGGAAAAAGAATAACAACAATCGGGGGCCCTGGGCTGGCTCTGTCAGTGGAGCATGCAACTCTTGATCTCGGGGTTGTGAGTTCGAGCCCCACACTGGACTAGGGTTACTCTAAAATAAAATAAAATCTTTTTTTTAAAAAAAGAACAACAACAATCAATGGATATTTATCCCCATTTTCTAGAAATTGTAACAAGAAACACAAATTCCAGGGATAGGCCGATTTGGCTATGCATTTCTCTCTGGATCCCGTTTCTAGAACTTCTATACAATCCCCATCACCAGTCACCTCCATCAGGCATGTATCTTCACATAATATCATCTGTAAAGGGATATATGGGCTTTCCAGAATAGCATCTTATTTCAGCTTTATGGAAGGACAAAATTCGGTCTTTATCACCAGAATCACTCCAGGAAAAGATCTGGAAAGACTTGAAACATCCATGAAGGAAATAACCAGAAGAGACGTGGCCAACAGGCTCTTCTGCTGGGAAGGCTATGCAGGAAATAGATGAAGAGTACCCACCTCAGAGGCAGAAACTTACTCATACTTGCAGAGGACTGCAGCCGGGAGACACAAGCCCAACACCCCTTTCGAGGACAGACTTATTAAGATTGGATGCCAAGTTCAGAAGAGGCCTGAGCTCTGCCTGTTTAGCTGAATGTGCAAAACTGTAGAGCCTCTCGTGAAAGCAATTCCTCCCAGGAGAAGGGTGAGAGAAACTTCTGGGTTTAATCTTATGTTGTTAGGAGCAGCAAATTTAGGAATCAGCCACCATTATTTCCCTCAAAATATACAAATAGTTTTCCTGACAAAACAAAAGTAGTAAAGAATAGTTTTTCAACTTCTAGAAATTAGCACAAAATAGAAAAAAAAAACCCACACGTAGATAATGGGTTTATACATAGGCCGTCTACTTAATTACATATATATATGGCAACGGTTCTTGAGAAGAATTTGTTGAGGACTCTGAGTAGCCTCTATCCTGCCTTCTGCTTGAGTTGAGAGAGCCTCTTCAAATATTCTCCCAGTCCTCACCTTAAAAAAATAGGAGGTATGGGGACCCTATGCCCCTGCTTTCTGAAAGGCAAGGGTTGTACCAAAAGCCACAGAAACCATCCCTGTACTACAAGACCGGGGCCTCCAGAAAAATACTTGAGTTCCGTGTCCTCTTTAATTCAAAAGATTCCATGACATCACTAGAGCTCGGAGTTTAAAACGAGTTCTCTGAAAAACTCAAAAAAAAAAAAAAAAAGAAAGAAAGAAGAAGAAGAAGAAGAAGAAATTAATTCTAACCCTTACCTTTGGCACCTTATAAGACTTTTGGCCATGACTTACCTGTATAAATAGAAAGAACTAATTTACTACAGAAATGCCCATGGGCGAGCATGTACCAGCTAATGAAGTGTTCAGCTTTTGCATGATTAACCAGCTGGTGGGGGTAGTGTAAAAAGCAGAGGGCATAAAATAATAAGAAAAATTGATTAGCACCCCTCTTTTCAAGTAGTCCATGAAAAATTCCTTTTTTATACTCAGTAGCTTAGAAAGTTAATTGCAAGGGATGATAAACTTGAAGGAGTCACCAGGACACTGAGCAGCTCCCATGGCAGCTGTTTGTGTCTTCAAAATTCACTACACAGGGAGGGTCAGGTGAGAGAAGAAAAGACGCCCAACTGCTTCCAAACTGACCGACTTACACAACAGGTCCTGCCAGTTGTCATAAAGTTAATTTTCTAATATATTGCGAAACACGTTATATAAAGTTGAAAACTATGACTGGGCTTTCTGTCCATTCAATTTTCTCTCTGGAGCACTCTGCTAGACCACACTTGGCTTTAACTACCGCCAGACCAATTCATTAAGAAAAAAGGGTATAGTCTTGAGCCAGAATATTTATACACTTGACTCAGAAACAATCTATTCTAAGGGACATTTTCCCAAGCTAAATGCACTACAGGGCTTTCCTATTCATAAAATTCTTTAGCTGGTCTGTAACTCCCTTAAGTGGAGAGAAGAGGAGTCAGGTCCAAAAAAAGAAAAATGCACACTGACCAAAAAAAAAAAAAAAAAAAAAGAGAGAGAGAGAGAGAGAATGCCCAAGGAAAGGCAGGGGTTCAGGCTACTGAGAAAGCAGTGAAACTTCTCTTCCTTCCATTTGCTCTGATTACACAACTAATATTGACTCAGCTTAGTCCTCCATTTAGCACGAGGGGCAGGCATTTCCCAGGCAAAGAAAAGAGAACAACCAATGCTCAGTATCCTCACCACCACGCTGGACACCAAGCCCCCAGATCCCACCCTTTGTCTACAGTGTTGGGAGATGTTTCAGAGGCAGTGAGCCATAAAGACATGCGCACACACACACACACACACACACACACACACACACAACCACACATACACGAATGCTCTCAAGCACGCACCATGCACGCCCGTCCTCATGCATTCTTACCTACAAGTCTATCCAGGTGATCAAAATACAGGTCTTCTCTTCCCTTCACTTCCTCTACAGCCACAGACGCCACTCCTTTTCCTGGCCGGTCCTCTCACAAGCTTTCTCCAGATCATAAATAGTACCTAACACTGAGCTATGCACAGACCGACGCATCACCGTGACCAGAAAACCCAACCGCTTGACGGATGACCCCCAGGCCCAGGGTCATTAATGCCAATTTTACAAAACCGAGGGGCCTCGCGGTGTAGGGGGAAGACCACTGGCAGGTCCAGGAACCTGAGTTCGAGCATCAGGTCTGCTGCTAAACGAGCCACACGACCTTGGGCAAACTACCAAGCTTTTCTGATCCTCTCGGCTTCCTCATTTACAAAATGAAGTGTTAAGCGAAATGATCGCTAAGCTATCTTCTAGTTCTAAGATCTTCTTGTTTTTTCTTTTTCTGAGCTCACTGAAATATTGAAGGACTAAAGGAGAGAGGCTGAGCATCTGTCACATTCTACATGACGAAGCTGCTTCAGCACCGTGCTGCTGTCCAATATGGCGGCCACGGCCACGTGCAGCTTTCACATCGTAGAAATGCGGTTAGTCCAGATTTCAAGGATTTAGTATCAAAAAATGCAAACTGTCTCATTCATAATTTTTATATTGGTTGCATGTTGAAATGGTAACATTTAGGACACACTGGGTTAAATGGAATGCATTATTAAAATCAAATTCACCGTACTCTTTATTTTGTTAACGTTGCTACTAGAAAATTTAAAATTAAAAATGTGACTCACATTATATTTCTGTTGGACAGCAGTGCTCTACAGGGAAGCTGGGCTTAGGGGCCAAATCTGGTCCACAGTCTATTTTTATATATCCTGAAAGCTAAAAAGAGTTTTTACGTTTTCAAAGAGTTGTTTTTAAAAAGAGAAAGACTGTGTTACAGAGACTACATGTGGTCAGCAAAGGTTAAAATATTTACTAACTTGCCCTTTATAGAGAAATTCTGCCAACCTTCCCTCCCTCCTGTCCTTGCAGCGTTTGGGTGCTAGAGTAATACTCCAGCTTTGAAAGCAGTGCCAGAAAAATTATGCTTGGAGAGAATGCCCCCACCAAGCTCTGTGTTTCCGCCATTGTCCTGCATGTAGTGCAGAGGATATGAGGAAGATTCTAGAAGAAGGAAGGGGAGAGTCCAGACTCAGTGCTTATTTCCCCCCATCAACTATACTAACAGCAAAGCTTCACATTCGTTCCTACTACTCAGATTTCAGTTTCCCTCTTAAGAGAAAATAGCTGAGCATGAACTTAACTTAGAAGGAGAAAATATGACAACTTGAACCTAATAATTTTTTTGGCCAAGTTCAGTGTGACCAGTTTGCCCAGAACCAAGCGGTGTCTGGGAATTCAACACATTCCCATGCTAAAGTGCAAAAATCAGGACCGCCCTGGGAAAAGTAGGATGAGTCACTCTAAGTTTTACCAACAAAAACTATGCTACCATGTTATGTAAAGAATGAACTGCCTACCCCATTTTTCTAATAGAAATGCCTTTTTTAAAAATCTTTTTGTAATATTTATTCATTTTTGAGAGACAGAGATGGAGCGCAAGCAGGAGAGGGACAGAGAGAGAGGGAGACACAGAATCTGAAGCAGGTTCCAGACTCTGAGCCGTCAGCACAGACCCTGATGCGGGGCTCAAACCCACAAACCATGAGATCATGACCTGAGCCGAAGTTGGATGCTTAACTGACTGAGTCACCCCAGGTGGCCCAATAGAAATGCCTTCTTTAACAAAGCCGCATGGTGAATTTTTGTCTCTGCTAACTTTTATTGCCTTTTAATTACCAAAAATTACATTTTCAGTAAATTCTCCACTGACCATTCAGTACTTTTCTTTTATGATCTTGAATCAAATCCCTTATCCTCACTGGAGATGGTAATTTTTTTTTTCTAGTGACTTCTGTTGGAGGATAAAACAGCAGACTTTAAGAACCTTGAGGGAAATGAGGACTCTCAATTCAGGATTCGCGTTCATTTCAGGATGACTAGATAACAACTATCAATAGGATGGGACATTTTAAGCATTTTAAACTATTCAACCCTATAATTGCTAGAACTGCAGATAAATAAGAACCCAGCAAGGTTCAATTTCCAAAGAAAAGGGTCTATAAATGATACTTCAAACCTAGAAAAGTTCTATATCCCATCTACATGAACCCAAATGGTGATATTTTCTTATTACTTGTTTCATTGTTTGGGGGTGACTGTTTTCAACATCATGGGTGAAATGATAGTACCTACCACTTTCACAAACAACAGAAACTTTGGAATGGAATCCCATTCTCCCAAACGGCCCAGCAATGTTCTCGTTGTTTAGGAGGAGATGGTGTCATTCGTTGCATATTAAACACACACTCTCTCTGTTTCATTGGGGATGCTCTATTGTGCAATAATTGGTCCCCATTGTTACATGCACAATTTGGCTGCTCAGATGTAAAAGTAAAACCTCTTAAATAGCTATCTCCACTGATAGCCTTAGGCATAGACGGTCCCCTGTGGCCACGTGCCTGCAGCAACCCATGACTCAGGCTTATGGAAGGGAGGGGTAGATGAAAAGGGGGTGTCCCTGGAATCTTTCATTTATATTAGAAAAGGCACCCCCTGAAACCTCGTTAGCAATGGCTGAGTGCTATGTCAAGTCTCCAGCGGGGTCTTTTTTTCTTAAGGGGGTGCAGTGGCCCATGCCCGGGACAGAAGGAGGACTGTGGAAGAAATCTACCCCTGCCGCGTCCTAGCCCTTCTCCCCACAGAAGCACCTGCCCTCCTTTCCGCAGTGGCTATCTCTGCCTGGTACCCTTGCTCCAGCCACCACCCTTTAGGAGTGCAGGAGCCCCAGAGGCCACTCCCCCGCTGAGGACTAGTGTCCTCCCAGCCCCAGGGTGCTGAGCTACATTATTGCTGAGATGGCCTCTGAATACTGAAGACATTCCTGGGTCTCCCATATTACTGAAATTCTCCCTTTTCAACTCTGAAATCCTTTTATGTCAAAGTCAGACTTTAAATTTTTTTTTTATTGTTTCGACGCATGTCTTTTTGAAATCTCTTTGTTCCCCTTGGTCTGTCTCAAACCCTGCCACTCCTGACTCTGAAGTCCCGATAGGCCTGGGGGGACTTTTCTCCCCAATCCAGCTTAGTCCTGTGAACCACCGAGGGATCGGGCACTCTGTAGTAAGCTTCACGCTGGCCACAGAGCAATTAGAAACATTGTTCCGTCGTCCAGGGTGCTGACATCTGAACCACCGGAATAATCACTACTTCCCCTGAGACAAAAGCCAACTTTCTCCTACAGAACCTTTTAATACAGATCGGCAAAGATGGGAGCAAGCCGAAGGCGCGGAAGCAAGGTGAGTCAGCCCTCTCTCCCTCTCGCGTGGCGCTCAGGGCTCTACCAGCGCAGAGCAGGAGCCAGGCTGCAGGGCGCACTGGGTAACAGTCAGTACGCTGTGTGCCTCCTGGTACTTTAATAGCAGGGGAGCTGCTGGCAGGCAACCCGGAATGCAACACTTCACCAGAAATCAGAGGGCGAGAACTAGGATTTCCTGCGTTGTATGGGAAAAATGGGAAGTCACATCTTCTATCTATAAATTACAGTAAAACCTTGGGCTGCGAGTAAGTTACTCTGTGAGTGTTCTACAGGACGAGCAAACACATCTAATGAATTTTAACTTGATGAACTAGCGATGTCTTGCAATACCAGTAGTACGTGATGCTGAATGTCACCTGATCACAATTGAGCCAATGGTTCTTCTCTCTCTCTCTCTCTTTCTCTCTCTCTCTCTCTCTCTCTCTCTGTCTCTCTTGCTGTGGGATTGTGGGGGATCATCTCCCATGCTCAAATGCTCAATCTCAGGCCATGGTGTTTGGCAGAAACCAGTGACTTTTCAGAAAGTTGGAAGGTGCCCTCAATTGGTACGAGAGTATTTTTTGTCACTTCAAAGCACCTAGGGATGGTCCTTTGCTTTTCCACAAAGTGTAGGCTTAGGAATGCTTTGCTTCATTCTAGGTCAAGCTGCCTGCGGATACAGACCCTTTCCTCTGCTGCCTCATTGCCAGTTACATTAAATACAGTCTATGACAAGAGTTTATTAACACTGTGCTGTAGTCAATACCCATGGAAGCGTATGCAATGGTCTCTATGCAGAGAAAGATCCCATTGAACCAATACATATGAGTGGTTGCATTAGTGTTAGTGAAAGTCTTCTACACAATAACCCTCTTCTTTCTCGTCTCCCTCACACCGGCCACCAAGGTTTTCAAAGGTAAGTACAGGTCAATTTGTTTATCTTTCTTTGTATTTTGTATTTTCTTTACTGTTTTATATTATATGACAGGACTGTAATCATTTTTATAGGAATATTTTTGGGTTGTGGAACTAATCATCCGAGTTTCCATTAATTCTTATGGGGAAATTCACTTTAATACGCAAGGGTTTTACATGACAAGCTTGTTTCCAGAACGAATTATGCTTGCAAACCAAGGTCTTACTGTACTTTGTTTTTCACACAAAGTATTTTAAAAGGTCTTCTAATTCAATCTGAAAGTCTTCTTGCTAATGGAAAGACAACACAGAATAGGCTAGTCCTGAGTTCTAATCCCTGCCATGTGACTTTGGCCAGCTGACTGAACGTGCCTTGGCCTCAATTTCATCACTATTGAAGTGGGACTAGCAATGTCTACCTCATTAGGACTGCTTGGAGAATTAAATGGATGATGGATAAAAAGTGTCCAGGGCACCTGAAACCAATATAATTCCATACGTCAATTATATCTCATTTTTTGAAAAGGGATGTAGCGAAATGCTAACGCACGTTTAAAATCATGACTGGCTCCTGTTGTTACTACCAGTCCTGTCAGGTGTACAAGACAGTGGAAGTTGAGGAATTGGGCCAGGGTTAATCTAAACCAATCCAGAAGCAAGCCTGTATTCTCGGTAAATTATAATCAGAATTTTCTCCACAAGGCCAGCCCCTTCAAATATCTCTGGCCACAGAACTGAGGTCTATACAGAAGAAAAAAATCACTAGGCCCTGCAATATTTAACAGGATGTTTAGGTTAAACACGAAAGTCAAAAAACCTGACTGAAGTTAAAGCTCTAGAGATTCTGTGGAAAAATTCTGAGCTGGAGGCAGAACTATTCCAAAGAAATACTAAAGTACTTCTCAGAATTTAAAGACGATCTGAAACTCTCATATTAGCCCAAGTCGCACCGGTGCCTCTGGCCAAAGTCCATACCCCATTACGAACAGTATCACACATGACGAGAAACAAGGCAATCAGTAAGCATCGCGGGACTTCCCCGCCAGCGCCTGCCCTGTTCTTCTTCCGCTCTCCCCCAGTTATGCCAGGGCTGGGAGCTAAGCAGCATCCTTTCTTTGAACCCCAGCTGGAAAACGCAGACCACCAGAGAAGACTCCCCTCTCCAAGGTCAGAGAAACCACTTCCAGGCTGCCTGCCTCCGGGCCACAGGCTAAGTTTGCTCTGTAGAAACTGGGTAAGGTATTGACGAATGCCTCGAGGCGCCCCACGCTTCCTGATGACAAAAATTTTGCTTTCCCTTTTACATCTAGCCTCCCAAGATTCCTCTCGAACACCCAGATGGGGTAGATATTTAACATCCCCCCACCTCCACCTTTCTAAAGGGTATTTTCACTACTCCAAAAGCTTTATTTTCTCTTTCTGAGTTAACTGAAGCTAGTAAGAGTTCCCTTTCAAAGCACTGATGCACACAAGCTTCACCCTATCCGTGTCACACACTTGTTATGTTCTCAAATGGTGCCCTGTTCCGTTACTGCACCATGAATGTAAGCTCCTACAATATTTTTTTACATTTATTTATTTGAGATAGAGAAAAGCACAAGTGGGGGAGGGGCAGAGTAAAGGGAGACCACAAGAATCCCAAGCAGGCTCCGTGCTGCTCACAAATTGTGAGATCAAGAGCTAAGCTTCAGTCGGACACCTAACCGACTGAGCCACCCTAAGCTCCTGCAATTTGAAGACTGTCTCTCTTTTTAGCCCTGTCTCAATGCCTCCTGAATAGTCATATTCTCTAACCAGTGATCAACACGACCCCATCAACTCTGTCTTAATCTTTGTAAACAAGTTTTTTTTTTAATTTTTTTATGTTTATTTTTGAGAGACATAGAGACAGAGCATGAGCAGGGGAAGGGCAGAGAGAGAGGGAGACAAAGAATCTGAAGCTCCAGGCTCTGAGCTGTAAGCACAGAGCCTGACGCAGCACTCGAACTCACTAGCTGTGAGATCATGACCTGAGCTGAAGTCGGAGGCTCAACCAACTGAGCCACCCAGACGCCCCAATCTTTGTAGGCTGGCTGTGGAGATACTACAGGTAACCGCCCCCCACACACA
This sequence comes from Paguma larvata, assembly GCA_030068075.1. Lineage (NCBI taxonomy): Eukaryota > Metazoa > Chordata > Mammalia > Carnivora > Viverridae > Paguma > Paguma larvata. The sequence goes on from CM057840.1 coordinate 43,926,702, forward strand.
CACACGCCAACACAACACACACAGGAGGGGGGGTAGAGACAGAAAGCATGGCAATAACTAGTTACTTAATCTTAATATGTAGCGACATCTCCCACAACACACATGACTTGGCCTCACATTCTTAGCCTTCTATTTCATAAGACAAGTGTGGCACAGTTTGCTTTTAACATTTCAGATTAGTGGCCTTTTCAAAGTGGGTTACATGAGTAGCAACTGAATAGATTTTTGGACTAGTCATGGAATAAAAAAGTCCCTGAGCCGATGACTTCAAATTCTGTCCTTCGGCAGCTCGGCTGAGAACGTTCTGGAGTTGCGGCCTCATCTACAGTCTACGGTCTGACGAAGAAGAAAAGTGTGAGGATGCCCATGTCACCTTGACACTCGCCCACCACAGAAACGGAAACACTCCCCTTTTCCCTCCTTCCAACAGTCACCTGCCCTTGAACTGGAAGTTTATCATTCTTTTTCAAATTATTCATCTTATTACTTTGGGATTTAATAAATAGAGCAGTGGCTTGAGTTAACTTTCATGGCAGTGAACTAGCAGTCAAAAACTTTTTCTTTTTTTTCAGCTGAGAGCATTAGTTTTGAAGAATTTCAGGATTTTTTCCATCCACAATTAAATGTTTTCCTCTCCCGTGAAATACCTTTACAATGTTAGCACACTGTTTACCTTAAAAAGAAATCCTGAAATGGTTGCTTTGATTATGAGAAAACTGTGAATTAGGGAGCTCAGATGTTTTGCCCAAGGGAACACGCTATGAGCATCCGTTTGGCTTGAGAGTCAAACCAACCTAATTTGACTCCAGACCCTTCTCCCTAGACCTGTGCAAGGTACACAGTGGCACTCAATAGATGTTGTTGGCCTAAAAAAAATAGATGTTTAGGCCTCGATCTAAAGAAGGCTCAGACATTTGCTAAGCTTAAAAGAAAAACCTACCAGATCAAATACTTCAGCACAGAGCATGCTAAGGTTTATTTGTATCTTCTGGAAGTACATCTCACTGACCTACAAGATATTCAAATACTCTCTTCTACCCCAGGCACCTTTGACAGCTAGGATGATCTCCTATATTAGTTCATACCCTCTCTCTCGATCTTGACTTAAAACTCTATAGAGGGGCACTTGGGTGGCTTAGTTGGTTAAGCATCTGACTCTTGATTTCAGCTCAGGTCATCACCTCATGGTTCATGAGTTCGAGCCCTACATCAGGCTCTGCACTGACAGTGCTGAGCCTGCTCGAGATTCTCTCTCTCTCTCTCTCTCTCCCTGCTCATACGCTCTCTCTCAAAGTAAATAAGTAAACTTAAAATTTTTTTTTAATTCTATAGAGAGTCGGTTCTCAGTAAAAGCATGAAAAATGCTCTCATCTTTTTTTAAAAAAAAATTGAAATCACAGAGACTCAGGGATCTCTAGCTAAAAGGCCCCATAGTCAAAAACACTGAAAAAAGATCATAGTTGACACCACAGTTGGTGAAAGTAACAGCCGGCAAGCTGTGCCAACAGCCCCTTTTCCTCATCGACTCCCTCCATCATTCTTCTGATACAAGACAGCAAATGCATTAAATCCTTTAAACATTCACCGCAAGTTGGTACAAAGGTGGTGCATTTTTAAGAGTTTAAAGAACGCCCACATAATAACATGCATACACACACATCCGTTGGTAGGTATATAACCCAGGACAGAGTTTGAAAAGGAATAGGCTTGGTAGAGACTTAAAATATAGTTATTGAATCGAATTGATGGGGTGGGTAACAGTGAAGAAGCTAGCTATGTCCAGATTGGACCAGAGACAGATTTTCCATCTTCTGCTTCTCTGGGAGAAATCAGTTTCCACAACAAGCCCTGCGTACATAGTGTTTGTTTATTGTTTCTACTGTGTTTCCTCCCCAGAACATTAAGTGGTCTTGGATATCGGAGAGTAAACAGGCACCGGACTACCAGCTGCTCGACCCAAGTGTCCCGGCTCGGGCCCACACCTGTTTAGATTCCTACAGAATCTCCACTTTAATTAGAATTAGATATTGGTCTGTGAGTATGCGTTCTAATTTTACTTTTTATTTTAAATCTTGCTTTGGCATGCAGGATCTTTTTTACATTCTTTGAAAGGAGTAACTATGCTGGTCCTAAGAAATCATCAAGATTCTATTCAAAGCAATGCACCCAGTGGGTTCTCCACTGACATTTTATGGTCTGGAATCAGTCAGAACCAGCGCAGTGTTCCATCGTTCGACCATGCTGCTGTCATCTTTTTGATGACCCCTGATAGCATTCCATTTCAGTCTGCAAGAAACCATCACTTCACTAGGTGGGCTCATTCTAACCACAGATATGTATTTCTGCTTTGATAAAATGTAGAATTATTTATATTATGGATAGCTCTCCCTGTTTGTTTTTCTTGAATCACTCAGCTATACAGTATGCTGAATGACATATAAATATAGAAATTATGGAAATAGAGAAAGCTTTTTATCCAATGCAGATCCTGTGTTGCTAAAATTAGTTGCTAAAGTTTCTCTCTGGGGTGTCATTTAAAATCTAACCTTGTCCCAAATAACTGACCACCAATTTCTTTGATTCCCAAGAAAGGAGAGAGCTCTGCAGTGTGATGCAGGCTAAAGCCTTTGCTAGAGCTTGAGGCATTCACCTGGGAGGGAACTAAAGAAACACACACACACACACACACACACACACAAGCAAACATATGTGCCTGTTCCCGTACATGCACAAACATACATGAACACAGGCACACTGTTGTGCTGTAGCAACCAGCAGGAATAAGAGAACATACAAAGAGAGGGACTCTGCCACCCACTCCATCCCCATTTTCTGTGCCAGCACAGCCCATTCTAAAATCATAAACATGTACTATTGGTGCAGGTGTTTGTAAACAAGTAAGTGTGGAGATGTTTCTAATTATAAGCTATTACAGCTAAAATTAGGAACCCGATCTGTTAACTTAAAAAAAAAAAAGTATCTCCAAATGAGTTTGTTTAAATGAGAGCAGCCAGGAAGCTTTGATCCGGCAAGGAGTGAGGCGCGAGCTCTGGTAACGCGGCCAGGGAACTGCTGTTTGTCAGCCCTTCCCATGTACTGTCAGGGAGGATTCCGACTTCCTACTGAAGAAAACCACGACTCTCATCCATTGTCATGGTATGCCCCCACCCTCTCTGGAACAGTATAGTAATCACTCAGTGGCCTGATATTTCCTCCTGAGCCCTCAGAAACACTCTCTTATAAATCCCTATTTCTCCTTTTGCTACCAGGTCCAGGTCAAATGTAATGTCAAACACTAAGCATTTCTTGGCATTCACAACCAAACAAGCATACACAAGCGCTCTGTAATAACTAATGTATGGATGCTCAAGCCCCAGTATCCAAATAGGAAACTCAGCCAGGAAGACACACTCTATTCATCTCCGGGGCAGTCACTGCACTCTCCACTCCCAGACACAGCAAAGTGAGCACCCTCACTCATTGCAGCTAAGTTGGGCTGCAAAGATGCTTTCCATAAATGGAAAGGAGGAAGCTGGGTCCAGTTACAGAGAGGAAAGCTCTCTCTCCCATTTACACAAACAATATAAAATCACCGGACTCAACCTGAAAAGTCTGTGTCATTTTCAAAACCTATAAATAATAAATGAATATTGCATAACTTACCTCTAGTTAACCAAAACTCTCAGTCATACTTCCTGAAATGAAACACATCATTGTTGACCCTTCTCGGTCTTACAAGAGCCAATAAACAATCTTCTGACAATAGTGTTCCTCAATACTTTTATTAGAGAGCCATTATCTTAACCCAGAGTTTTAAATTTGGCTATTTTTGTTCTTTATTTTCATTACTCTCATATTGAGCCACCTTCTCAGGATAAGAGGCAAAAGAACTACGTTTATTTGCACCCACATCCTGGCTCTTAAAAACACATATAGACGGCAGTTTAAGTCATATTTCTGAAGAAAAAGCACTAATGTTCTTTATATAGATTGTGCCCATATGGGAACAAAACAAAAACTAAGAACTCAAAATAGAGAGCTAAAGATCAGTTATCCGGGCTTACAGAAATCAGGGGTAATTGTCTTTCCTGGATACTCACCCACGTGCATATTAGCATCAGGCACTACCTCATCCGCTCACTTATACCATTACCCGGGGTTCTGAACAACAACAACGACAACAACAAATAGCTGTCAGGTTTAAATTTTACCTTTCTCTCTTCAATTTCTAGAAAAGACACAAATAACATTGAAGTAGTCAAAGGTGAGAAGAAAGAGGAAGAAACCAACTATGGATCCTTTGACTATCATACTCTGGATAATCTGTCTTTAAGACAAGACTTAGTCAATTCTCTTAATAAAGCAATAATCACCTCTCAGTGTAACTATGCAGCAGACCTTGAAATGTAGAAGCCCAAGGCATTTCTTCCCCCTCTACAGGATATCCAATAGATCCTTCTGAAATCTTTCTGCTGCTGACCACCCTCCCTTTTGGCGACATGGGACTCGCTACCCAGACTGGCCTCTGTGATTAGTCTCTTGAACACTAGCCCTACTAATACCCTAGGCTCTCTGGCTTACCTAACTTTTTCAACCATGGGGCCCGCCCCACAATTGCTGATTTTGGCACTCGTTCTATTCATTAACTACAGAACTATCCTAGAAACGATCTTTCTAGGATGATTCAATTCCATGCCACTCCAAGTTCATTCTGTACAAATGAACGTGGCCCCTTCCTGGCACTCTTTAATCCACCTCTTATAGGTTCTTAATATAATCCACATACTAACTTTTCCAAACCTAACCCGAAGACCTCAAATCCCTATGCTGACCTCCAGCTCATATTATAGATGAGATACGGTGCAAAAGACTCCACATAACTTATCAAGAGGCATACAGTCATTGACTACAATTGACACATAAAATCCCAGGTCATTTTCATATTTTCTGACTGGTGTTTTAAAACAAAACAAAACAAAACAAAACAGAACCCCAGCTCAATGGACTTCCTGCTGGAAACCTCAGCAAAAACAGCCACCAGAATAATTCACTGGCAGTAGGGTTATTAAAATCCCTGACAGGTATTACTTAAGATGTTGGAAAATTATTCAAGCACATGTGTACACATATATCTACCTTCTGTGTTTGTGCGTTCACACACACACACAGACACACACACACTCACATTTTTAGTAAGTACTCATTAAGCTATCTGAGATATTAAAACTAATCACAGCAGTTTTCCTTTAATGTTATCCTCAGCATAAAGAGAAATGAGCCCATTGTCATTTATTTCAAAATCATTCTTTATAAAAAATAGCTAATCTCCAGAAGCACACCTGGTTTATTGAAGTGAATACAAAGATCCAGCATAGAGCCTTAATGTGCTCAGCTGGGAAAATATATTTTTTAAATGAGCATTTGTTAGGGCTTTATTTGCAAATGCAAAACTATCCAAGGCACTCTTTGTGTATGTAGGGATTTTTCATTTCAAAAACCACATTAATATAGGAGGATTCACATCAAACACTAACAGCAACAAAGAAAATTAACCCCTGCAGGACTGGAAAAATAAAAAACCATAAATCCGGGTTTTAGGAAATTCGACCCCCAGGAAACCACTGACACAACCCTAAAGTGCATTTGATAAACGTTTTTAACACTGTTCTGGCAAAACCTCCTGACTCATATATTCGGAGGGCAAGTGTCTACAAAGTTGACTCAGGTATTAAAAGTGGCAGAAAAGGAAGAAGTGCTAGGTTAAATATTAGAGAGTGAAGATCATCCATTAACTACACTTGGGAACTTCCAAGGGAAAAATCATGACAAGTCTAGAGCTTTCCCTGATCTTCTGAGATGGCCCGTCTCCATGAGAAGGCATAAGGTTGGCCTAGTTGCCAAGGATGGGATATTGGAAGGCTTTCACAGAAGGCCATGTGGGAAGGCGTGTGTGGCTCTTGGCCATGTTAGGCGGGCGTTTCCTAGATACGATGGCAGGTGTCATTTTTTTCCATTTGATCAGGGAATGTAATACATCTTCAAAACAATTTTCACCCCACTGGTCAGAGATGTTAAAACCCAATCCTAAAAGAATCAATTTGCCACTTTCCCTCAGAGGGAGATTCTCCTATGCTGCCTCGATTCTTTTGAAAAATATAATTTTCACACAAAAGTCTTTTGTATGTTTGATTCTTCATTTTTTTGTATTTAGTGAAATTAAAATATATAGTCAGTCTATAGTGAGATGCTTTTCCATTAGGGATCTAAAGAAAAATAAAATAATCCTGCTAAATGGCAAGAGAACACTCGAGAACACGTAGGCTAGCATTTCTAGTGTAAAAACGATAATATTTATGAAGCCTGTCGTGATCTCAAAGGGTTAAGGAATGTCTTCAATAAAAGGAATTATGTCAGGAACCACTGACATCCTGTGTGGTGCATTCTTTACAAATCAAATCTAAAATTAGTGCTAACTTTTCCTACTCCTATCCCAAATGGATATTAGCATAATAATTGGAAGGTTTTTTTTTTAATTTCTAGTTTTATATCCATATAGCATCCAGTGCAGTATCTTATACAAAAGAGATGATCGATGTATAGATTTTGAATCGACTGACTGAATCACCTCGCTGGCACTGCGTCAGGAAGTCATGCTAGACGAGCACGCCCACGATATGTCACTCGCTCCTTCGCTTAAAACCCTTCAACGGCTCTCCATTACCTACCTTAATAAAGTCCAAACATCTTCTGGTTATTTAGCTCCTACCTACATTTCTAGCTTCATCGCTCATCATCATTTTTGCCAGTATTAGGGGAATACAGTAACTGTAGAAGCATAATAGATCTTTGAGAGTAAAATCTTAAGAGCAACACAAAATGGAGGTAGACAACATCGCTGGAAAGAGACAAAATGATTCCCTAGTTGATAAGATTTGCTGTAAACTGACTGAATATATTAATATATGTAAATGAAGGCTAGTTTTTCAAAGGGGAGGCAAGTGGTGAACCACGGAATGTGCCATGGGAGACAGAGTACTAATCAATGGACTTATTTATATCATCTAGTCTCATCGGTAACCCTCTGCCTACAGTGTGATGGTTGCATCAAACTATCTACTGTTTAGTTAACCTAATTATCACTCTTCTAATTTCTACTTATCCATAACCTTACAGTTATGACATAATTTCCTTTAGAAATATTCATATTTGAGCTATAAATCTGTATATCCTACTGATAACTCTCTATGTGGATATCTCACAAAAGCTTTATATTAGGCATGTCCAAAAATGGCCTAGCGCCCCAACTAATTCCTTTCCCAATGTTCTGTGTCTAAGTGGCACTGCCATCCATCCACACCAACCAGAAATCTTGAGATTCTCACATTTGATCAATAGTCTAACTTCAAGCACCAAGTACTATCAATCCTAACATCTAGATATTTTTCTAATTCATTAATTTCTTTTTATCTCTATTGTCATCACCCAAGTCCAAGTTCCAAATATCTCTCAGAAGATGCTGTTCCTACTTTTAACAGGGAGAGTGTTTTGGAAATAGTAAGTATATGTTGTAAATCATAATCCCTTTTACCTATCTACTTTCACACCAGAGCATACGGATAACTGTCCCAGTAGGAGAAGTAGATGGAAACGACCAAGATGAAGGGACACAGTGCTTAGCTTTGAGTCTCAAAGATGATTTTCATGATCTCTGTAGATAGAAGACTCAAAAGTCAAGCCTTGGAGAGCCTAAGAAAGGGAATTCGCAATTCCATAGCAAAATCTTTGGCTTGTACACTAGATTTTAGTGTTTGACTACAGGCCAAGAGAGAGAGGAAACAAAATGGAGCCGGGGAAAGAAATCTGGCCCACCTTTCTAGCCTAGAGTGTTAGAGACGGAAAAGGATAGGCAGAGACGGCAGCATCACGCCATGAAATATGTGTCTTGGCTCACTTCTCTGGAGTGAAGTGCTGTAGCAGGTAGGACATATAAGAGACTTTCTCCACTTCCTCTTTAGGACCATCTTGCCTGGTGCTTCCCAGCTCCCAACCTGGAACAACTCAGCAGAGTATAAGTTGAGGCAAACCTGGTAAGCGGAGAGAAAGACTGAGTCTAGCAACATAGTTGCTCTCTTGTCTTTAGTGTAATATGAAAGTGCAGAAGGTCCTGTGTGCTCTGTGGAGGGACATGGCCACGGATGGTGCTGACTTGGGAGCCTACAAGAAGCCAGGGCTGGGAGGTGGTGGGTCTCACACTGGAGTCTAGATGGAACACAGAGCCAGGTTTCAGACAGTCATGATGCAGCAATGACAGAGAGAGCTTAGGCGCAAATGAGGCAACGAAGAGAACCGCAGGCCTAACCGAGCTGAGATACAACAGACAGTGAGTTCATCAGGCATAGCGTCAGCGGCAAATGGAGGCAGGGCAGCAGTAACCAGGCATACGGTGAGGTACGGAGGACAGTAGTAAGAACCCAGCGAGCCACCTCAAGACCCAGATGTAAATGCCAGGCACTGGAAGCTCTCCCATTCCACCAGTGCCATCTTGGGGAGAAGGAGACTGGCTGGATAACTCTGACTGAGCACTTAGCTGAAAGAGACCATTCTAAATGAAAGGAAATGACTTAAGACTGGAAGAGATTAGGCCACAAACTATCTCCCTGCTATCACTAAGACTAGGAACCTACAGTAGGAGTAAATTTCCAGCCAGCCTGCAGCCAGCTGCAGTAGGAGGAGCATAGTCCCTCTACTACGTGCTCTCAACTTGTAGCCAGAAGGCTGTTTTGACAATGAATATCTAATTAAACCAGAAGGATTATGAAAACCCTTCCAAGGTTTTCCTCTGCCCATTGGAGACAGATCAAAATCCTTAATGTGGCCAATAAGCCCTTCATGGCAGGTCCTCCTATGCTCTCCACCATCTCCTCGTGTTTCCCCTAGCTCCTCTCAGTTTATTAATCTCCAGTCACAATGGTCTTCAGAGTGTCTTGAACTTGTATACCCTCACCCCATATTATCACCTCCAAAGTCCCTCCCCAACTCCAAATTCTATTCAGCCTTTAAGTCAGAACTTAACTATTTCTTTTTTCAGGCAAGCATTCTCCGACTAGAATTTTTATCCCTGGAACATACTAGATTACATTAAAAAAATGAATTTCTTGACTTCAGGAATTCCCAGAGCCTTTTCTGCTATTGTGAATTTCCAAGAAGCAGAAAGGAACGTGCACAGTTTCCTAAACTTTTCTACCTGGAACATGCGTCTCCCTCTCAGAGAACTAGTACCTGCAAGAAACCATCAGGTAAACGCTAACTCATGAGATTCACGGAACTGAGAACTGTGTCTCTCAGAAGAACAGAGAATCACTAAAGTCAGTAAGCCTTGTTGGAAAAAAGAAGCAATACTTTTCCCATGGTGGGCAAATTCCCATGTTGAATTTCTTTTGAGGAGGTGATAAAGTGGGAATACAGCAGAGGAGGAAAGTGGAAAGAATAACTGGAGTGCCATCGGCCCCATCAAGAAGATCTGGAGGTGCCCGTATTGGGCATTCATGGTCTCTCCACTGCCCTGCACCCCATTCCGAGGCCCATAGCTTCGGCCTGAGCTCTAAGAACCTTCTCCTCAAGCCACAGGCTGCACTAGACTTGGTTCCAAAACAGGAAGACCAGCCAGTGACATGCCTGAGAAGTCTATGGCAGCTACTCTAGCAGCCAGAAGAAAGAGGTCACAAGAAAAGGAAGCAAGCAGAAAGGGACAAAAAGGAAAGTGGAAGCCGGTCTTCTCTGCTCCCATTTGTGAAGACTATATGCTCTGGGAAAAGAGGTGGCATCATTCTGGGTAAGCAAAGTAAGTACATCTACAAAGAACAGCAGTAACAGGAGAAAACTTCCCATCAGAAGATTTATGGCATTATCCACATAGATCAATCTTCACTGTTAAGTTAGATGTGCTTGAACCCCATTCAAGGGGATTTAATAACTGAGATGTCAAAGAACCTTATTAGAAGGCAATCTTACCTATGTGATCCCCTGACCTGGACCCCACGGATCATCTACAGTGACACGCCAAGGTATGTGAGCCAGGGGGGTGAAAAAGAACTTTTGGCAACACAACTTAATAAATGGATTTTTTGGCCCAGGGAAGTTGCTGATGTAGTAAAACGAGATGTGGTCCAACAAAAATTAGGTTACACGTGAGAAAGATCTTGATAAAATATAGCCCTTCCCTGGCAAAACGACATTATTTTCTATTAGATGGGTAGACCAGATAACCCGGTCTACCAGGTTTATCTTTATCATCTGAGGTCATAGATCATTTGGGGACACCTCAAGTTTGAATAACAGATAGGGGTCAGACATTCTCCCTGTGAATGATTCCTCATCTGGAGGTTGCTGGCAGGAAAGCCAGGTATCTCCTCCTGCTTGAAAGAAACTCACAGAGAAGCTCATGATTGTGGATCAGTTGAAGAAACGGCAACCTCCGTAAACCAACACTCTCCGAAGAGCCTTCTGGTTGGAAAAGCAGAGGCTTTAGGGCAGAAGGAGGAGGCCCGGGCTTTGCATCACCCAAACCAAGACGTGAATCAATTAGTCACATCTCCTCTGCTCTGTTATCTACTGCCTATTCCTCGACATGCTTGTTCATAAATGCGCCCAGCAAATGGGACCCCACCAAAGTCACTAAGGTAATAATCAGAAAACCCAGCGATAGTTACAGCCTAACTCACTGTGTCACTAGGACTTGAGTGTCTGCATCCACTATTAAAAGACCCTTCTAGGGCTCCAAATCATAAAAATAGTGGCATTTAAAATGACTGCTCTGGTCAAGGAATGTTGCTATGGCCATCAGGTTATAAGTGGCCAGGTGTGGGGAAGAATCAGTGAACAGAACAGACTCCAAGGCAGAAAGAGACATTTTCTTAAGGTGTATATAGAGGCTGACAAAGGGAAAAAAGGAAATTATGGAAGAAAGGTTTTGTGAAAGACTTTTTTCCTCCTTATTTCACATCCAGGATCTAAGACCCCTGCACTGGCCAAGAAGCTGAAGTCAGCAGTTTCATGTCCTCAGGTGGTTCTGAGACAAGAGAGAAAGGAGTGGGTAATGGGGGCACGGGGGTGGGGGGGTAAGACAGGGTCATTTGATAATTCTTGGCTTGAACCTATGAGGGTTTCCCTTCAGGTATTATCCTGAAGAAAGCTCCAGGCAACCTTATGCCGATTCTTTACTTGTCACTTCTCAAAGGTGAATCAGTTCATGCTTACAATGGCTGACTCTGTGCTACTGTTCAAGTTCACATGCACCTTCTAATTATAAGGAACAGGCTTCTTGGGCTTCTCTAGGCAAAAGCGGAGAGGAAGCCAACATTATTTTTGCTGTTACTGCAACATCCAAATAATTTTCCATCTGTTAGAGCCTCAAATTAAAAGGGCAATGATTATGAGCGAACGCATGCCCACCGGCATGGGCCATCCTTTACTTATGTCTGTGAGACAGTCACTATGCCATTTTCAGGATTGAGGGGACAAAGAAAAGCGTCGTACAGGTTAGGACTTGACCTGAGAGACAAGAGAGCTGGCTTATGTACTGACCGTGCTTTTAAACAGCTAAGTGGCACTCTGCAAAAGCAACTTAACTCATCAGGAGTCCTATTTCCCATTGACAAAATGCTCAGAAGTTTCGTGACTAGAACAATGGCAAGAGCAGGGAAAACATTCTGAATAAAATACCCTGTTAGAATCATTTCAAAGTGTACGGAAGACATGCTAAGAATGTAAAATGGAAATATACCTTGGATTTGAGATTGGATTTTAAAAACTATAAAGAAAGCGTTCACGCAATGTTTGAGGAAGTGTTGCAGGACGAATTGGGGTGATCAAAACATCGAATTTAAGATGTGGTACAGAAAGTTATCTGCACGTATCTGAAGGCACATTGGAGAACCAGGAAGCAGATGCTGGGGCAGGTTTCATAGTGACTGAAAGCATCAACATCCATCTGTAAATTCTTCCAAGTGAATTCCTTGTTGTGACGTGAGTGATAACCATACATTACATACATGTCACAACGTGACCGTGTCGCTCTCACCTTTCCAAAGTGATCGAAGAGAGATCTGTATGTTCAGAACCAGGTATTTAATAACATTGCTGACAAAATACCCAAGAGTCCTTCAAACAAACCATATGGTCCCCTTGACCTGATGGATCCTTCCCGGACTCCCTAAGAAGGGTAATTGGTAGTCAATGACCAAATAAGCACTCGGAGGAAAGGACAGTTGGTTACAGGGGTGGGCCGAGATGAAGACCACAATCTGGTTGCCTGGGATAGTTGACAACAACAGGGCATTCCTCAAATGGTTTCTCAGAGGCACTTTGGGAGAGTTGGTTAAGGAATCCTATGTCTTCCAGCCAGAATCCACGGACTCATCACCCTTAATCACTAAGAGGGCTCTTGCATATTATGGGAATTTTGATGAAAATAAATAGGCCACCTGGAGATGGACATGGTGAACAAGAGATCCCTGTCTTTCGTCTTTCTTCCCTCATTCTTCCTTAATCAGAGCAAAATTACTGTCTCAAAGCGGTTGCCAAAAAAAAAAAAAAAAAACCACACACACACATTTTAGAAAAAGTGTGCGATTCTCAATCTAGTCATTAGACCTCTACAGAATTATTCAAGAATATTAAAACAAAGCTTTTATATGTATTCCCAAAACTATTTCTTTTGTTCCAAACAATCTGAGTGATGGGATAAATAAGTTAATGGTCTTGTTCCTAAAATATGGTGGTTTTGTTTGTCACTCTGATAGTATAGAAAAGCCTTTTTGTGTGCTTCCAAGAGCTACCAAAGGGCTGGCTCCAGTCATGGTAATTATCACCAGAGACTGGGGCAACATGGTAAGGAGGGGCGGGCACATTTTTCTAGGAGTAAGGGCATTTGGAAACTCCATGGTGGGTCCCCATGGCACACAGGCTCTTGTGTACGGCACTGCTTTACAAGAAAGGCTCAGCCGATTCCTCAGCAGCTGTGAAGTTGTCAGCCGTGGCATTCTTTACAAAGCTGGGTGGCTGCTCACTGCTGACATGTTCAGTTTTGAGCTCTGAAAAAAAAAAAAAAACCCTCACTGGAATGTTGAGCTAGGCAAAGATAGCAGATGCCCAAAATGAAAAGGCCCATCATACATCAGGTGCTTAGGAACCTTCTGGAACCTATTGAAAAAACATGAGTATTTTTTCTACTAAGTTTGCACTTAGCCAGTTCAGGTGCTTTCCATCCAAATCCCTCAACTTCCCCCTCCTGAACCTTGACAGCCAGACTAGAGACGATCCAATAGGCTATCGATCATATTCTCTTCTAAAGGTCACACGGGGAGAAGCACGAATGCCAGACAAACCGCACACTTCTCTGAGGAAGATGCACGTTTCATTTGCTTTCCTATTTAATCTCCTATGGGCTTTCAGCAAGACACGCAAATATCCTGGAAATGACCATGTTAGGTTTGATCCCATACTTGGGAGCATTTTCTGAGGTGTTTTCAGTTTGGAGTTCTAACCAAAAGAAAGGACCAGATGCACGTGGCAAACGTCCTAGACTCCAGTCTGAACAGAGAAGACAACTCGACAGCACGCTTTGATATCTTCCAACGGAAGGAAGACAGTCTCCCTCTGAGATTGTGGCAACGCTGGTTCCTACGACTAGATCTTGCCACAACAGTGTCCGTTTAGGTAGTAATGACCCGAACAAAGCTAAATGTATGGCTACTGTGGTTATTAGAAGGGTGCCTGACAATAAAATACTCTGCCTTAGCAAATAAAGAGACATAGGAGGTGAAGAAAGGTCAGAGAAAAAAACAGATGAGGAATCAATGTCAAAAGAGGTCACTTTATGAGCTTCAAAGGGAGCTACAGTCATTGATTATAATATCACTGAAACAACACAGGTCCTATGAGATCTGAAATTACATTTCCAGCCTGAATTTATAGAACTTACTGCAGACTCTGGTTGTGATCGCAGCACATTAATGGAAGCCTACCAAGTAAGCATGATTTAGATGGGCACAGGCAGAGGTGAATTCAGTTCTCCCTGGGTTTGGATAATGAGGTGTATGATCAAGAAAGCTTTGGAATAGGTTTCTTCTTTAATTTCAGAGCTGTTGCTGGTGATAGCTGAGGGCCAGAATTCTCTTTCAAGAACACGAATTGGATTATGGCACTCCCTTGCTTACAAGCCACCTATAGCCCTTTTCTGCATGCAAGATAAGGTATAGAATCCATAGATAATAAGTAAGGTCCTTCTTGTTTTTAATTTTTTTAAATGTTTATTTATTCTTGAGAGAGAGAGAGAGATGGAGAGAGAGAGAGAGAGAGAGAGAGAGAGAGAGAGAGAGAGAGGGAGAGATGTGAGCAGGGGAGGGGCAGAGAGAGAGGGTGACACTGAATCTGAAGCAGGTTCCAGGCTCTGAGCTGTCAGCATAGAGCCCGATGAGGGGTTCGAAACCGCAAACTGTGAGATCATGACCTGAAATGAAGACAGACGCTTACCCAACTGAGCCACCCAGGCACCGTGTAAGCCCCTTCTATGAGACCACCACAGCATCCTTTTCTGACTTCATCTGGTACTCCAACCACATCAAAATTCTCTGTTTTCAGAAGTCAACATACTCTTTCCTCCATCCAGGCCTTCATACAACTGTTTCCTGGCTGAAATGCCCTGTCTACCCTGGTAAAGTATACCTATTCTCTTTCCCCATTTCTTCACCATAGCAGATCCTGGGCTCAGCAAACCTCATCTCCTTTCCTTTCTGGGTACACAATTATACTACTTTTCTCATATTCCCTTGCTGTCAAATAGTTCTACATGACTGAACTCTGGCCAGTGGTAGGTGGTAGAAATGATACATGTATGACCTCACTGTTCCCTAAAATCTCTCCTGGGATACTCTATGACCTCTCCCTTCCAGTGCTTCAGGCTCTGAGGCCCTTGGGGATGGCCCTGGGTCCCTGAATAGCTATGTGGAGAAGAGCACCCTAGCCACCCCACCCTCCATTCTAAGGCGGACATAGCATAAATGAGAAATAATGTAAGGCACCAAGATGTTTAGGATCTTCGTTTCAGCAGGTAGTCTACTTTGACTAATGCACTCCACGAGATATTAATTGCATTGTATCTTTTGTTATTGTGGTTATTTTTATGGGTCGCCATATGTTGATGTTTGGATGACATCTAGATATAAATAGAAACTCATGTTTATTGAAGGAAAGAAAAGATGGACTTATATCTAAACAAAAACCGAAACTATGCAAAACCTTTTTCCATCTCTGAGCTGACTAGCTAAGCTGGCTAGAACACAATGCCGCTGAAATTGTGTTCATGGCTTACGCCCTACTGGAGATGGTCGGCTTATGCAGAGAAAGGCCCTTCTGGAAAGCCAGGCTGTGTCGCTTTTCCTGGGCTGCTGTTTTTCAGATGCGTGCCACTCATCAGGCACTGCTTGAAGGACCTCGAAGGGAGAGAATTATAGAAACACAATGGCAGCACAGTCTTTCAATCCTTTGAACACTATAAAAATAGAACGACTAGACAACAAAACCTGAAACTCATGGACAATATTTAAAACAAAACAGGAGACAAAATTTCCTCGAGAATCCCAAACCAGTTGACTGGGCGGACTGCCAATAGCCACAAATCGTATGTGGAATCAGCATCTGGATGGGAGGGAGAAGGAAATAATGGAACTGCATCTCATGGACCTAAGAATAGGAGGACCCTAAAGAAGCCAACAGTACTCACTGGAAAGTCTGGTGGGCCAATTTGAAACAATAGCTGTAACTAGGAGGAGGTTTTATCCTTTTTAACTCCTAAGTGCAAGGGGCCCATGCTACATACGACTGAACAAAATAGAACAGTTTGGTTCTTATAAACTGTCAAGTCACTAGGGCTCCCTTCCAGAGGAAGCTCCCACTAATGAGAAATTTCTGCAAGTGGCATTAAACTTGAGAAGTATGGAATAAAAGATCTGAAAGAAAGAGAAGGTTTACATCGAAGCGATGATGGGGAGAGAAGCCAGAAAGAATCTACCATATTTTTGTACACTACATTATACACACACACACACACACACACACACACACACACACAGGGAAAGCTCTGTTTCCTAAAATCTACACTTCATTCTAAAAGGTCAGGAAAATTAATTTCACATAAAAATGTACAAAGGAAAAGTATCAAGGTCAAATGCCGTACAAAGGCGTTATAATTACAAAAAAGAATAGGAAGCAGGAAAACATCCCTAGAGACAACAAAAGCGTTCTGGAAAGACATTCACATAAAACAGATCAAAACCATAACCTATCATTTGAAAAGAAGCTTAAAGACATTAAGAAATGATACAAAATATAAAAGAACACCACATCAGATTACAAGAACTTGTGAAAATGGTGATAGAACTGAGAAAAGAATTAAAAATAAAAGGAAGAAAAACTTTCATAAATGCCAACTAAACTGGGAGCAAATAAACATAACAAATAATCCCTTAGTAAATATAATAATTGAAAAAGAGACGAATAGTAAGATAAACAAAGAAATTCAGCATATGGATGAAAAGAGATTCTGAAGAAGAAATCAAAGCAAGGGAATATAACAAACACTGATAACTAGAATTCAAGAAAATTTCCTGAAATATTAAAAAAAGAACTTGAAATGACATTGAATAATTATACCACGTACCTGACAAAACCGATCCCCCCTAAAAAAAAACAACATTGAGACACATTCTAATAAAACTCTTTGAATACATGACTTATACTGAAAACAAAATTAAATTATTAACACATTTTCTAAAACGATGCTGTAGGTCAGAAGAAAATTAAGTTGCCTATTTGATATATTAAAGGAAAGAAAATAATTTTATATCCAGCAAAACTGACCTGCAAGTGTAAAGGGTTAAAACAAACTGTTATGGATACAGGCCAGAACTGCAAGAGTTTTGTTCCCATGAGTCCTTTCTGAAGAACATTACTAGAGAATGAACTTCAGGCAATCAGAACAATTAGTCAGACCATCAACATAGACTGGTAGTGAATATTAAAATATATAAAATATAAAATACTTAGTTGCTGGGGCACCTGGGTGGCTCAGTTAGTTAAGCTTCTGCCTTTGGCTCAACCCATGATCTCGCGGTTGGTGAGTTTAAGCCCTGCATTAGTCTCTGTGCTGACAGCTCAGAGCCTGGAGCCTACTTCGGATTCTGTATCTCTCCCTCTGTTTCTTCCCCATTCACCCTCTCTCTCTCTCTCTCTCTCTCTCTCTCTCTCTCTCTCTCTCTCTCTCTCTCTCAAAAATTGATAAAAATTAAAAATTTAAAAAATTTAAATAAGATAAAATAAAATAAAATAAAATAAAATAAAAATATAATATAATATAATATAATATATAGTTGCCTGTGGAATTAAGATTAAAAGTGTGCTAAGAGGTAGAGAGCCGAGTATCTAAAGGTTATATGCTCTGACAAGATACATACAACACAACGATTTTAAAATGAGGGAAGTATTGGTGGGTGGGACTGTATGCAAAAAAAAAAGTTTTAATGTTTTCAGTAACTGCATTGGTACCAGTATTAGCATTGCTTTCCTGAGACTAGCACGTGACTAATATGATAAAAAACAAGTGAGTAGCTACGAAATATTCTATTTCTCTTATCCCTTGTGCCCTTATGAATCAAGATTCTTGGGAAAGGAAGGATCTATAAATGTAATGCACAAGAAGTCAAACAAAACTCTGTGATCTCAAATTTGAATTGGAGTATCAATATGAACTCCTAAGTTCCGAAGATCTTTAATATAATTTTTTAATTTAATATTTATTTATTTTGAGAGAGAGAGAGACAGAGCGTGGGAAGAGGAGAGGCAGAGAGAGAGGGAGACACAGAATCCGAAGCAGGCTCCAGGCTCTGAGCTGTCAGCACAGAGAGCCCGACGCGGGGCTTGAACTCACAAGCCATGACACCATGACCTGAGCCGAAGTCAGATGCCTAACTGACTGAGCCACCCAGGTGCTCCCATAAGACATTTAATAAAATAAATTCATAAAAATATACATATATCTACCTAGGTATATTTTAATGCATTTATTTGATAAATAGATAGGTAGGTAGGAACATAGGCAGGTAGATAGGTAGATAGATAGATCCCAATTTCGTCCTCTACAAAAGGTGAGGAAACAATGACCAACACAGCAGCAATGAGCATCCCTAGCACCCAGACTGTAGTCTTGGAATAACATTTCTTACCCAAAGAAATTACAGCTTCTTGGAGAAATGGCGGAGTCCAGAGCTAGGACAGGAAATGGACGAGATGAACCTGGGGCTTCCTATACATCAGACAGCAGGGAAGTTATCAAGGACTGTTAAGGCAATGACAAAGGACTCAAGATCCAACTTGAAGAGGTCCTCCCTGGCTAAAGTGGGACAATTTGAGCTTCAATAATGATTGCGGCCTTGCCTACCACCACCCACAGTCTTGCCGAAAGAATCAAACGTGGGTGTAATCCAGTCTCTGGATCCAACTGCCAATTTGCAGGAAACGTGGGGGGCGGGGGGGAGTGCAGAGGAATATGTTAAAGTGCACTCTGAGTACACAGTCAGTGAAACTCAGGCTCAGGGCAAGTCTACAGGTCAAATGGTCCGGGTTTTTCGACCTATAAACTGTAAGGAAATGAAAGGGATTAAGGAGGACCTTACAAAGTAAAATAGATTTACAGAGCATATCCTTTTTTTATTTTTATTTTTTTTAATGGAAAAAACTAAACTATAGCATTTGGGGATGCACACTGGGTGATGAGTGTATTTCTAAAAATACAATAAAGTGATTATTATAATAGGATGATGATTACTTATGGGGGCTACAAAAGGCTGTGACTGGGTGAAGCTTATGGGTGGCAAAATTCGAGTTCTTGTCCTGGCTACTAAAACACATAAACAATTTTCATATACATATACGCGCATATATGTACAACATTTTGTACAATATATAATATATAAATATGCAATACATCAGGACACTCATATGACTCATAGTTTTTCTATTTGTGTTGTACCTACAATAAAATTATATTAAAAAAAAAAACAGACTGTGTTTCTCACCGACATCCAATCTCCTGCTGCGAAGGCATCGCAAAGCCCACGGTTAAAGTGGAAAAGAATGCTAGGACACGATGATCGAGGTCCTATTGTGAAGGCCAACACGAGTCTTGGCTGAGTTATATTTAATTTAGGAAGATAATGTAGATCTCCTTAAAGGTTTTCATGAGCCCAGTGATTTCGCCTTTCCTCTGGACTTCTTAATGTCTCCATCATTTACTCGGTTCTCAGATTTGTACAATTAAGCTGAGAGAGCGAAGGGAAGAGGATGCAAGATAAACCCTGGCAATAACTCTATGGTCTTATGTGGGTGAAGGGGGATGAGCGAGTCCCTGACCAGGATGTAGCCACCCTAACCCTGTTCACTGGGATTTAACAGAAACTTGCTCATCGTGTTACGTACATTAAGTAACCTTACCCAGAGCCTGTGCTTTTCCAGGCATCTACATTGCTCTCGTTCTCAGAGAATATGCCAGGACTCATGAGGAAAGAGTCGACTTTGAGTTACGCAATCAAAACGACACTGAACACCAGGTAGAGAGACAGACACGAGGGAATACATGCCTTTGAGTATGCCTGACCCATCAAAACGAATGCCTGGGTATCTTCCTGCGACTATAAAGAAGATATCCCTTAGAAATGATTATTTTATACCCATTATCCTATTTTAAAATACATCAGACTTTCACAGATAGGCTGTAATATTTAGTATGCTAAATATTTTTAGTGACCATAAAGAACAATCATAGACATTTTGTGGATGTGTTCTTTTTTTTCCCCAAAAGGTCTTCAGTTCTTCCACTCCAAATTATCCATCCGGCGGGATTTTCAGGAGGTAATAATGTGTAAAATTCTCCTCATTCAAGACTAAGACAAAAACGAAGCTCTTAAAATTGCCAGTGTCACAGTTAGGATAAAATGGCCTGCCAATCACCAGAGCATAATTCAGCCCCGTATTATAAAAGCACTACTTCTCAGGTCTTTCAGAAAGAGATGAAATATTAAGTCACAAATAAAGAACAAAATCTAACAACAAAAAAGAGATGAAATAAAGCAAAGGAGCTAAGTGCATGGAAAGAAGTATCCAGTGTAACAGACAGGAGTAAAAGAGCCGGGAGTCAACCTCCCCAGAGCCATCTTTCCCAGGACTGCTTTCATGCTTCTAATTCAGAGGAAAAAGATGGGCTCATCCCTCTCTTAAATATGGAATAAAAAGACAGTTGCACTGGACTGCGGAAGAGGCAAGCCCAAATTCACAGAGGTTTTATTAAAAACAGGAAAAGGTCAAGTCCTCTTCCCCCCAAGGAATGTCCAGTGCTTGTCAGAATTATTACTCCAAGATAGTTTCTTTATTAAATTCACTGCGCAGAAATAGAAAGACAAGGCCGGGGAGAACCAGAAAGACACAGGAAGTCTTACTTTAGTCTAGCCACAAACTAAATTTAATGCAAGATACAAGGAATCTGCATCTTCTTCACTGAATCTACAAACCGGATATATTTTAAAATCTGGAGTAAATCCTTAATGAGCTAAGAAATGATGTCATTAAATAATCTTCACTCCTTCGCCCAAAATAAATTAGAAACGACAGGCCAGGTAGAACATTGGCAACAACCTCACTGCTAACCAAGGGCATGAAACAGCCATCTACTTTTTAACCTATGTTTGCTTCTAGTTCAAATCAAGTGTTAGTTAATGAATTAGTTTGAGCGAATTTATAGATTGAGGGCAGCCCAGCCCTGCCTTGTTTAACAAACATTTTCAACATGGGCAGTCACGGGGAAATCTCGAGCCCAAGTTAAGTGCCAACTTAAAATGGATTCCCGAGACACCCCTGGCATGTGAATTAATTCTATTTGTATTAATATTTGGAATGTCACGCAGGATGCCGCGGCTGGTTTTGCGTGACGCCCTGGCACTCTCTCCACAGCATTTTTATCAGGAAAATGACCATGTTCTGAAAGCTGCGGCATACTGTGTGAGAGACTGAAAAGGATGAAAAGCTGAAAATCTCTCCCCTGGTCTCTGCCTATTAAACATCCTCGCTTCTCAACAGCAGGCTACATTTTGGTGTCAAAGGACAGGACGCTGTATTCAATTTCAGTGCAGGGAGGGGTCTGAGTAATCCTGTCTCTTTACATTTCACATCCCCCCCCTACTTGCCGAAAAGTCAACAGATCACCTGCTCCAAAATAATGCCCACCACTCAGGGACGCAGGACACAAAAACACTCCTTGTAGGTAGGTAGGTAGGTAGGTAGGTAGATAGATAGGTAGGTAGATAGATAGATAGATAGATAGATAAAGTGATGCCTGGCAGAGAAAAATCTGTTCTCAAGAGCTACAGTGGAAGGGGAGCGTCGAGACCGAAGTGCGTCTCTTTGGAAACCAGTGCTCTTGTTTTTGTGACAACAGCGACAAGGCCGGTTTGGATCGGCAAAAACGGGGCAGAGACAAACACCTCCCTTCAGCCTACGGTTTCAAAACTTTCCTAACATCAAACACTTTCATGGTTTCGAAATGAACGCATCACCTGACCTGGGTTGTATTTCTTTCCCTTCCAAGCTTCTGGTGGAGATGTCAGTTAGTCTGCCGCGGCTACGGAGAGAAGAGAGAACATACGCACAAGGCTCGCGGCTCCCTCATCAACCCTCGGCCACTCTCGGCCAGTCAAAAGGGAACTAGCCTGTACTTAGGTGACCGGCTTCTCTTCCCCCTCAGCTGAGCCCCAACAGCGGGATCCGTTCGGGGACAGTATCTGCTGTGGGCTTTGGGGCTTTACATATTGTTACCCCTCCTCTCCTCCTCCTTCTTTAATGGGTTCTAGAAAAAGCACAGGAGATTGCAGTTTCAGCAGACAGGGAAAAGAGGGTTGATATGCTTTACATAGTTATTTTTATATTTAATCCAAGAGCAAGAGAGGCCTAAGCAACCCAGCTGACTCTAAAAAGCATTTTAGGAAGTTGGCAACCGAACAAGCCACCTCCTGCTATCTCCTACTGTGAAGTAACTGTATCCGGGGTATAGACGTGTTCCTCAAAGATATCAATAGCACAGATAATTAAGTTAGTGCAGCAAACTATCTGCACGCTTTGAAGTGTGGATACAGTTGGTGCGCTAACCTTTCCCTCACCTGACAGGCTAAGCCTACAATCTCCTCACCCGTGTTAACAACCTTGTGACCTTTGGTCTCTCCTCATTATCACATTATTTAGGTTACCCAACCATGTGGGGCCTACCATAAGAAGGGCTGCTTATAAACTGGGAGAGGGCGTTAACAGGCTCAAAGATGGACTCCACCGGGATGAGAAGAATCTGCAACTAGGGGGCCTAGAATTCTCTAGATGTGGTACAATGCCCCAGGAGGGACAGAGCATCACAGAGTTGGCTAACCCAATGCTCCTCAAATTCTGAAGTGTGTGAGAGTCACATGAGGTGTTTCTAAAAATACGAGTTCCCAGATGCCACTCTCTAGAGACTCTTACTCAAACCATTGGGCTAGAGGCATGGAATCTCCATTTTAATGAGTCCAGAGGCCGTTTTATGTTTGTAATCCCTGTGTTACTTTTTTTTTTTTACAAAGCTAAGTAGTCAAGTCTCCTACGACTCCTGTAGTACACCCAGTAGTCTTAGCCCAGAAACCACCAATCTCTTTATCCATGAAAGTTGGGGCTTTGCGTATTTTACGTCATTTAATCTTGCACATATATGTAAGATTTGTTTCATTTTACAGTCATGGAAACTGAGCAATCTTAAGTAATTTGCTCCAAGGTCACAAGTTAATAAGCGGCAAAGCCAGGGGCAGAACCCAGATCCACGGCTACCAAATGGAACCACAGACCATCCCAGGGAGAAAACGGTTCTTCCTGATGCGGATTTACCTGCCTTTCAGGCCTTTCCTCCACAGAAGACAAGAGTGGGTGGGGCCAGGAGCTGGAGAAAGGGCTAAAGCTAACACAGGCAAAGTATCAGAAGCCCCCCAAGGCATGAGCATTCTTTATAGATTTTACAGGAACGTGATGGACCGAACAACCTATAGGAATTTCAAGTAGGAATCAGCCTTTAGATGCAAAGAAGCCTACTATGAAACAAAATGAATGATGACTATCTTTTGAAACAGAAGCTAAAGAATATGTGAGTTGGGCCTCTTTCTAGCCCACTCTGTACCCTAGTTGTGCCGGTCTTTGCGCAGACCCCTCCAACTTACTTACACTACCCATTCATTTTGGGTTTTCAATGAGGAAGAGAAAGAGGCAAAACAGTGAGGAGGGCAAGACGTGAAAGAAAAACAAAGACCAGAGCACCAACGTCCCTCAACCCCACTCCCGGGCTTGGGGATTCTACAGTTCCTTGACAGTGCCATTGACAGTAAGGAAAAGGCAGACGTATTTCAACTGCTACTGGGAAGGTAAATAGCCTAGGATATCCATTAGTGCCCCATAAATCCTGCCGCTCAGAATGCTGATGTATTTCTAGTGATTTGTGATGTTTTCCTTTCCGGGTTTTGATGGCAACTGAGGTTGAATACAAGAGACTAGTTTGGCAAAGGTAAGACGCCTCAGCTATGACAAACTTAACTCTCTGGACTCGAAGCCCTCAGTAGGTGTGAAGGCAGCAAACCTAGCTCATGCCCAATTCCCACAAGAAACGCCCTCTGGGAATATGACCTTCGTTGTGGCATTTCCAGGGAAAATTTCATTGTTAAATGCGCTCTTGGAGAATCTCCCATGGGGCTTGCTTAGAGAAATGTTACCCATTCTTCTTTCAAACATGAGGTTTTAGTGGATTAAACCCACCCCTAAGGTAAAAGTTTAAAAGGAGAGTCTCATATCCCTTGAAAGCCCTGGCAATGAGACTCGGGGGACAAACAACTTAGAAGGTAACGGCCACAGGTGTGAACAACCCCTTCGTATTTCCAAGGCTGAGCTGCGGTGGGTACTCAGGCTCTGTCGTTCGCACACAAGCTGCAGACCAGTTTGGTCAAGAATGGAGAGGGGAGGAGAAAACACAGAGAGGCATGGAACCGGGCGCAGAACTGGCAAGCAGAGACTTGCAAAACCTTTTTACTTTTTCATCCTCTAGAAGCAAATACAAGCCTGCTTTATGATGGCAATCCTAGTTTCCCAGAGAAGCACTTTTGCAATCATAGTACCATAGAATAAAAGCTTGAGCAACCAGGGGCATTTAGGAAACTAAAGCCTTCCTCTTTCCAAATACATTGCTGGCAGTGCTGCCAATGCCCTGCTCCTTACGCTCCCTGCCAGGAGCTCACCTTATTCCTCCAGACTCGAGTATTTAAGTGTCTGAGTACCGAAGGGCACAGACATGGTACCTCTTCAACAGAGTTTCTTTGAAGATTAACTGAATTATCGTATGGACAGACACTGTGGACAGTGTCTGGTACACAGTAAGCTCTGTATAAGCCACAGCTCTTGATATTGTCAGATTAGTGGTTGTCACGGGTAGTTCAATTAGCCACAACAGATATATCACACCCCAAATATTTTGTAAAGCAAATAAGTGGCATGTTTTTGATCTTTATTCTATTTCTCATGGGGAAACTTCTAATAAAAAAAAAAAAGTCAGGCATTAAAAAAATCTGAAAATAATGGTGCCTGGGTAGCTCAGTCGGTTGAGGGTCTGACTTCGGCTCAGGTGATGATCTCACAGTTCATGAGTTCGAGCCCGGCGTCAGGCTCTGCGCTGACAGCTCAGAGCCTGGGGCCTGCTTCAGATTCTGTGTCTTCATGTCTCTCTCTGCCCCTCCCCCACTTGGGCTCTCTCTCCCTCCCTCTCTCTCTCTCTCTCTCTCTCTCTCTCTCTCACTCTCTCTCTCAAAAAGTAAATAAATATTAAAAAACAAAGATTTTAAAAATCTGAAAATAGTTAAGCTACTTTCTCCCTTACCGTTTAAACTTTGGAAGAATCTAGAACAAGGCTTCTCAACACTCTTGACATTTTAGGTTGGATAATTCTTCGTTCCAGAGGGAGTTGCCTAGGGACCGCATGTTTAGCTGCACCCCTGGTCTGTACTCAACAGCTGCCCTTAGCACCTTCTTCCCAGTTATAATCAAAAATGTCCTCTATCATTACCAAACGTGCCCTGGACAGGGGCAAAACCGCCCTCAGCGGAGAACCACCGGCCTAGCATTTTGAAACAGATGAGTAAGCTACAGATACAACTTCTGTAGAATGTGCCTCAAACAGAAGATGGTGTGTCCCCGCTGAGGATTTTACTTACACTGCAAAGAGCACGGTACCAGTAGTGTAGTGCAACCCACAGCCTGACAGGGCCAGCGAGATGCTAAGCTATGGTGAGCAAAACAGTCCAAACTTCTCCACATATGCAAACTCCACATTTAATTTTCTGCAAGATTACCCACAATAATTACAAAGTTTCTATAATACAGCCTCAAAAGCTTGGAACTATGAGATCCATAAGAATTGATCTTTTATCTTTTACCTTTGCTGTGTCCTGGGTCTGTGTAACATAGCAAATGAATGTAGGCAATATTTTCCTCTAATTTCTAGGAGTAGTAAAGTGAAACTTCACTCAAATTAAAATGATTATTAAATAACCCAATGGAGAGAAATACAGAGTAAACCTCCAGCGTACAAACAACATTGAGATAGACCAAGACCCACTGTGCTTTTAAGCATGGATCTTTTAACGGAACATACTTGTTGTCTATTCGACGACTAAAAGCTTGACATTCTAAAAGTAATGTTGAAATATTAGCTGGTAGCTGCTTCTTGTTAATGATGGTTTGAGGGCAAAAAGCTGACATCTCTATGACACTGGTTTGTTCGCTCTGCCAGTCACACACAGTACTTCTGAAGCATTAGCAATAGCTTGAACGGGCTTCCTACCGGGAATCTGTGGTCAAACGCTGACTAATGCCAGATCAACTTGAAGATTTCGGAGCCATTATCAAATACCTAATTTCTCCGTCATAGTCTTAGAATTAAGCCAAGCCAAGAAATTCACCTTACTACTCAGAGCTGTATTCGGATTTTATTTACCTGATATTAATAAAATAGAGCTCTATGAGAAAGAGCACACATTAATTTCACCTTATACTATCCATGTGATTTATAAGGTTCCATTCCAAAGGAAAAAAAATGGCACTCATATTTGAACTAAGTATCAGACCAACACGATTTTATCGAAAGGGTATGAATCACTCTGAAGTAGGAATGTTGCACCGTCTACCCTCAGACTCGTTTGGGTTTTTGAGATGATGTCAGGGACAAGGACTACTCTTCTACTACCTAGTAAAGTGGGTGGGACTACAGGTAAACATGAGAACTAAGCTTGCATGTACAAGGCCATTTGTCTCTTCCTTAGAGCTGCCTCGATTCATTCTTCGAGCGGCAGAATATATTTCGACTCTACTGCCTGACCTGAGAGAGAGGAAAGCCTGAGGACTGGGTTAGAGAGAGGCATTCTGAATCTTGTGTGAGCCTCTAAGGGGCCATTCTCTTTTCCCTCATTTTTCGACGGAGGACAAAATCAGATCTTTGCACTGTCGTTACCTATAGATACCACACTCAACACAAAACAAGACATTGTGAGCATGGCTGCTAACATTCTCAGGGTGTTTTTCCCCTTCCTAACTCTCTTCATGCTCATCTCCAGTCCCACCCTGCACCGGCTCTCTTACAAGACTGGCCTCTCTAAGAGGTAGAATCAATCTAGATCGGAATGTCGGAAGACCCGGTTTCTAGTCTTCTGCTCTCTTTCTAACAAACTGCTATTCTGAACAAGCCACTTAATCTTGCTAAGTTAACTCAGCTGTAAAAGGCAGATGATAATTTGTGACTTCATAAACTTTCACTGCACAAATACCATGTATTATTAGAAGATGTACTTAAATTTAGAGAAATAGTGGAAAGGAGTCATTTTGCATGTGATTTCAGTGAACACAGTAAGAAAAAAAAATGATTCATCAACAAGCACAATTATTCTCAGGCATCTTCACTCAAAACTGGCCATGTGGTTCCATGACCTTCTAAAAGAAAAGATGGAAAGCCACCTTTGCTTCCTTTCAATTCCTCCTCTCCACGTCCATCATTTTAACACTGAAAAGGGGTAATTGGGCAGGTACCTACCCCCCCACCCCACCCCACCCCAAGAAGGACCCTGGCGCCTTTGCCTCATGGCCTAACCTCAGGGATTTTTCTTAAACTGATTTAAGAAGGTGTTCTGGCTTGACATCGACCTTGGAAGTTATAAGAATTTCCTGTTCTCCTCTTTCCTTGGACTCCATCTCAGTACTGCTCACACGACAGTTTGATACCTCCCTCTTTTCTTGGTCCCCCGTACTTACCCAAACCCACACCCTCAAAACAAACACGCAGAGTGGGAAGTACCTCTCGGAAGGGAACTCCATCTGCTCCACAAACAGAATGCCAGTCGGACATAATGTGGGAGCAGCAGGCTTCTGTCTGGGGAAGACGCCATAGCGTCTGGTGGGCCCCAGGAGGCTGAAGCACAAGAAGGCACAGGATTCTCTCCAGTGCACGGGCTGGAGCCTGGGAGGGGGCACGGGCAGTGTCCTAACCCACAACCCTTACACTAGGCCTGAAAGATCGGATGATGCTACTCCAGACTGCAAGGCGAGAGCAAAACCTGAATAAAAGGGCCAGCGTCTCTTTCTATGTCCCAGACAGGCCCTCCTTATGCACACGGATGTGACCCTCCTCTCTCCATGTGTCCCCAAGTTCTTAGAAGTTGATTAACTTCCACACCACACCACACCAATTGGAAGAGATCATCACAAGAAAGAGAAAAATCTTTTCCTGGAGGCTCAAAACCAGAGAATGACCTTCATATCTGCTGTAAGTTGCTACGATTTTAGGAAGATCATTTAATCTCTGCAAAACACGATTTCTTCATCTGTAAAATTGGGAAGAAAATGTGACTGACTTAAGTCATAAGATTTGTTTTTGAAAACCAATTCAATAACAGAAGAAAAAACTACTTTTAAATAAAAAGCATTAAGCATTAAGTATTACTAAACGCCAAGTCTCCTACATACAGATGAATTTAACTTACGCCTATAGTTGCAAAAGCACAACACGACTTTAGAAACGGTCAGTGTTGGGGCACCTAAGTGGCTCAGTCGGTTAAGCAACCGACTCTTGATTTTGGGTCAGGTCACGATCTCACAGTCTGTGAGACTGAGCCCCACAGTGGGCTCTGCTTGCAAAAACTGCTTGGGATTCTATCTCTACCTCTCCCTCTCTCTCCGTACATCTCCCAAGTGTGTGTGTGCTCTCTCTCTCTCAAAAATAAAATAAAATAAATAGAAAATCATCAGAGTTAATATTGAAAAAGCAAAAAGATGGCTCTAACATGATTTGTCCCTGTCTCAACGTACCCATAATTCTTTCTTTCCATGTGTCCATATCTTTGTGTGAATCTCTATGTCTCCAAAGGTAGCGTGCTGAAATAGAAAAGTACACTGCATAGAAAGGTACTATACTGGAATGTAAATCCCAAAACCATTGTTTTCAGTTTTGTTGTCTTGGAAACATCATGTCTGGAATCAGGGTGATGACCCTAGACCACCTACCTCCTAGACTGCTTGGGTGTTAAACAAGAGGCACATAATTCTGCTTCTGCCTTGTTCGCTCTCTCTCTCTCTCTCTCTCTCGCTCTCCGTCTCTCTGTCTCTGCCTCTATCTCTCTATCTTGTCTTCCTCTTCCTCATTATCCTTTATCCTTTTCCACCACTGGCTCTCATATTTTCCTGTCCAAAAGATAGAATTAAGTTATATTCTAGACTTTCTGATTACTGAATTACTAAATTAAGTTGCTTTTTATTATGACCATCTTCGCTGTTTCTGGTTTGGGTCTTTTGAATGTACTAGGGTAAATCCATTTCATGATTCTTGGGTGTCTCGTTCATTCCAGAAAATACACCTTTCCCACCACCTCTGAAAATGGTTTTCAACTTAATGAGGCAGTGTGGAAAAGAGACATAAGGAAGATTATACATTTGAGGCTTGGCTCTGTCACTCACGAGCTGGGTAAGTTCTATCCCCTCTTGGAGGTTCAATTTTCTCATTTGTAAGATGGGGGTAACACTATCTCAGAAGAGTAATGGGGGAATTAGATCAATTAAGATGCCATATAAAACAAATGGCACAATCCCTGGTTAAATCGGGAGTGCACAATAAAGAGCAGCTTTTATTATGTTAAAACTAAAAAATCAGTTCTATGCATTAATGACACCAAGGATAACGTTAATAATGGTAATTTGGGGAGAGAATGGGATACTACCCATGAAACTGCTTGGAGACAGAAATTTATAGTACTTTATATGTGTTAACCCATTTAATCCTCACAACAATCATCTGAAGTGGGTGCCATTATTATTCCAATTACAGGTGAGGGAACAGAAGGGACTTACAAGAGTGGTTCCCTCATTTCCTTAGATGATCACAGCTCGTGAGTGGTTGATCCCAAATTCGAACCCATGTAGTCTAGTTCCAAAGCTGTGATGTAAAGCATCTTTCAAAATCATGAGCCTCCAGGAACAATGGCATCTTCTAGACCAGCTTGCATGTTGCCAGTAATTTGTTAGCAGGAATAGAGTACCGAAGTCTGCTGGTTACTCTCCTTTCAATGGAAAGGAGTGCAGTTGCATGTACGAAGGCATGGCTCCCTCACAACATCCGGATTTCCTCCCCGGTGTAGGAAGGAAAGCAGTGCAATCCAAGCCAAAGCTCTAGAAGCTACGTATATCCTGGGCTCATCTGTGGTATGTGCACATCGCCTATCAACATCAGCATCCTTTTCATCACCACCACCACCATTATCGTCACTCTCATGATGGTATTACTTATTGATCACTACCTGCCAGGCACGCGGTCAATCTCCACATATGTTTTCTGAAAGTGTTGCAGCAGAAGAAAGTGTTGAAAAGCACTGAGCTACACCATTCTAGATGCATGCATAAAAGCTGTTTCCCATAATTCTACCACTGATGACTCCACCACTGACCTTGGAAAGGAAAGAGGAATGGCAATAATGTTTACTGATACCTATCTCGTGTCAAGCACTGGACAAGGCACTTTACACATGTAATCTTATTTAATCCCCAACACAACCTGAAATATAAGCATTATAGTTATTTTAATCTCAGTTTTACAATGAAGGAAACCACAGCTCGGAATGGTTAAGAGTCCTTCCCGGGGATCACAGGGTTTCTAAATTATGGCTTCAGGATTAGAACCAGACCCATATTATTCTTTCGAGCCATCCCTTTAGGAGCATTTCATCATTTGCTAAACCAGATTTTTTTCCACTATAATATAAGCTCTCTTTTGCAGAAGGCAGGAGCCCTCAAAAGAACACTAGCTTGGGCATCAGAAACCCCAAGTTCTAGCCCTGTTTTTATAATTCCTAAGTTGTGTGACTTTGAGCAAGTTGTCCATTAAAATGAAGAGTGTGCAGCTCTAACTTCTACACTCTATGATGTCCCTAGAAATAGATAGCGGATACCCACGGCCGCTCATATGGTATCAGTTCTGATCACATGCTTTTTCTCTGCCCTTGGATTATCGAGGGGGGCCCACTGCCTGAGTGAGCTTGTTGACCAGACCATCGGACAAGGGTGGCGAAGGAGAAGGTTGGCTGGGGAGTGTGAGAAAGTCATCCACCTTGCAGCTGTCCCTGCCTGAGTAGCACCATGGATAAACAAGAGTCCCTCTCCAGAGATCTCTGCTGGCACCTTGTCTTCATTCCTTTCTGAAGAAAAATTTCATATCCTTGTGAAGAATGTATTGCCTTCTACATGCAACTGCCAAAAACCCAACTGTAGGCAAAATCCATCTGACAAAATCCCTTAACCGCTTTGATTCAGTTCTTAAACGAGATTAGTTGTTGGAAGGTCACAGAGAAGCCATCTACTGCACACTGCAGCTTGGGGTTTCAAAGCTTTCAGTACTAAGGGAATCTCCGTGCTTGATGTCCCTTCTCTCCATGCCGTTTAATCAATGAATCAACAAATAGTTCCTGAGCGAGGCTTCCCTGGGGTCTGCAGGTCATCTCAGATGTGCCTCTCCAGTTCAATAGCAGGAGAAAGAAAAACAGATTTTTCTGACTCCTCTTAAACTTTCCATTTATAAAATCAGAGCTAGCATGAAAGGACCATGGGTCTCCTGTTCTTCTTTCTTCTCTTCCTTGAACCTTTATGGTTCACAAAGAACAAGAAAATGCTATATAGTTGAGATAACATACAAGAGCTAACAGGGAGGGAGGGAGGAAGGAAGGAAGAAGGAAGGAAGGGAGGAAGGGAGGGAGGGAGGGAGGGAGGGAGGGAGGGAAAGGAAAGGAAGGAAAGAGGGAGGAGATAGAAGGAGAGAAGGAGGAAGGAGGAAAGAAAGGAAAGGAGACAAGGAGGAAAGAGAGAAGCCAGTGCTTAGGTTTCAGGAAGGTCAAAGGAACACAGTGAATGTGTACACAGTTCCCTCAAGAAACGTCTCCTTGGTAGCACATAACCTCTGTGTTTGCTAGCCTGTTAATTATTACTGCTCTTTAGTGCATATAATTATCTACCACTAGTTTTAAGCTTTTAGGATTGATATAATTATGAGTCTCTTGTACCTTTAAGTGTCCTTCTGCTCTCAACTCTAGCAACAGGATCATAGACAAAATATGCATGTTGCCTCAATACCCAAAGCATCAGAAATCTTAAATGAAAAGAATAATAATTTTCTTGAATAATTTGCACGGGAATGAAAAAAATGCAGTAATAAAATACTACTTTTTTAAGTGAATGTTCTCTCAAACACTACACCATGCTACGAACTGAACCGCCACGTCCTAAGTGATGACGACTTACTGCAGCACGCCATTGTAGAAAAAGCCAACTTAGGATGTTAATACTGTCTTTCTCTGGCCCAACATGAACAGTAGGATTCTACTTAAGCGTATGTTTCCTCAATTAAAAAACAAATAATAATCAGGAAACGAGCCACAGCTTCCTGGGCCCTTACGACGTGCCCAATGTGATGGGAAATAGTTTCTATGCAGGATCCCCTTTAACCCCTTCCTTCACCCACGTGTGTGTGTTCCTATCTTCATTCTACGGATGAGGATACGGAAGCTCAAAGACGCGAAGTAACAGACCCTCAGCAGAGGGAGGTCCAGAGAGAAGACTGCAACCCATGTCGGACTCCAAAGATTTTGCTACTCGCCACTTTATTCCTATCCTTCGACTTGGAGAATCAAGGCCAGAGAAAGAAAAAGGAATGCATTTTTAATTATAATTTCCCCAAAACCCTATTCGGGGTTTCTACATCTGCTTTGAGATGGCTCTCTTTTCCCTCAGCGTGAATCGCTAGAGTCTCTTCTTTCATTTATTTTTGAGAAGCCAAGCTAGTACTAGAACAGTAAACCATGAGGTCACGGCTAACCATGACATGCTGAAGAATCCTTCAGTCTAAGCATGCAGTGAGGCACTCCAACGTCTTAAAAAGCTTAATTTTTTTAAAAACAAAGCTTACATGTAAGTATTATGTTAACACTTACAGGTTTAAAGAAACCTCTAGTTCGCTAGATAAAGCTCTTTAGTGTATCTAGAGGGGCTGATGCTCCTTCATCCTCCTGAGACTCCAAATTACAAGCCAGTGTGTTTTCACCTGCAGACCGGGTCTCTCGAAGTGGAGGAAGGAACAAAACAATCAACACCCGACGCTCCATCACTCTGTATGACATCTATGCATGCACAATTATGCACCTATTCAGAAATATCTGTATGCGAAAAGGAGGTAAAGTAGAAATACAGCATTATCTTTCATTCCGAGAGGATACGATTGTTTGTACCATCTGCATGTGGCCGGAGGTGTGGCTCAAGAGACCAGTTCAGGTCTGTGTCACCTTGAGACTCAACACACCTAGAGACAGTCTTTTGCTTAAAGTGTCTACGGGTGCCCGTGGGTCTCCGACACAGGACGGAGCCCCTTCCTCCCTGCGCACCGGTCTGCCCTCCAAATCTGGCTTCTAAGGGCTCCCCTCCCCCCACCCAACTTTTATGGCTAGAGTTTCTTCTTTCATTTTCTTTTAATAAGCATAGCTGATATCCCTACACCAAACCAGCCATGAGGTTAACACTTAACCCAGGTACAAGTTGTTAATATTTCTTGGTTGGAGCAAATCTATGAATATAGTGATTTTCACATACAGAAACCATATCTACCCGAGAAATGCAAACGGTACTATAAAACTTGGTCCTTGTAGAGCACAGCCAAGGTCTGCGTGTGGATGAGATCCCTGAAGTTAGGCACAGCATGGCTCCTGGGGTCTGCATGTGCTCATTACCATACTGCAGAAGTTGCTTCGGAAGCAAATAACAGTTTTCAGAAAGATCGAGGTTACAAAATAATCTGGAGACTCAGGCAGGGAGAGAAAAGACAACCGTACCACAGAAAAGCTGAGGAACAAAACGACCTATTCCTCTAACGTCGAAACTTGAGGACTTCTAGCACACAATTAGCATGACCTCCACGAAGGAAGCCGTGGAATACACAGATTTCCTTTTTGTTTCTAAAATAAAGGTACTTACCAGCGAAAACCCATAAGTCACCACACCGTGCTCCGGATTACACTGGCCACCCTCCTCCACGGAAGCAGAGCGTGGGGCATGCCAAGTTTGTGAAGACCTCTACTTGGGTTGATTGGAAATAGGTGTGTGGGGGTGGGGGGCGGTGGGGAGAAAAGACAGACTTTCCCTTTAAAACTGAACAGAAGCAGACACCACATCACATGACCTTTTACCGTAATTTCTATTAAAATCATTTCATGTCTGGTTGCCTCTGCTCTCCTGGCTCATTTGTATTGTTTACAACAAGTCATTGCACTGGCAGTTAGTGGTGGCTGAATCCATGGTTACCCGTTTTTACATTCACTAGTTAAATGGCATGCAGTTCTGCTGTGGGTTTCAGGGAGCAAGCTCTTCAGAAACCACAATCCAGCTATCAATCAGACTAATCTGAGAGAAATTAATCTTATAAACATAAGTATTGGTGCATATTAAAAATTGATAGAAAGGGGGCACGGGCTTTTATTGGTTGGAGTTACGAAAGTGGACAAGCTGAGATTTCACTTAGAGTCTCAGAGTATTCGGTCTGTGGTGTACATCTGACAGCCGTTCACGGCGTGCATCTAAAAATCTTTCAAGGGTAATACGACCCCCCCCTTTAAAACAAGTCCTGCACCCCTCGAAAATTTGCGAGCCTTTATTTTAGGTGAATGCTCTTACGATCTAAAGAGTGCCCAAATACAGGTTTAACCAGACTGCAATCCCAGCAAAGTAACTTAAACACATACGTACAAGACCGTAAAATACCAAACAGACAGCACTGGGTAGGATTCAATTAAGACAAAAAGCTCGGTGGAATGCTCTTTACGAGTAAATTAAAACTGCAAACTAATATGTTTTATTGAGAGCAAGAACAGTACAAATTCATTCTATTGTCTGTGAATTTATGTGGTTAATTCTTTAAAAACATTCCCCAAAGCAAACTTGTTTCTCAAGATGGACATGACCAACAATTATCATTGCTAATAAAAACTGAGAAGTTTTATAGTTTAATGCCCGCAATAATTGTCCCACAAGTCACATCTAAATGCTAAATGAGAACAGCAAATAGTTAAAGCTAACATATTACAACCCCATCTACTGCAAAGTCACTGTATCAGAAGCTAGAATTGATTTGTTTCCTCAGAACGAATTGAAAATGAACGTAACAGAACGTCGGAAAAATCCCTCCTGCACTGCTAATCGGATATTGTATAATGGTTGATTGCAGCTTTGCCCTGTGCTATTGCTGCCTAAATCATACATACTTACACGTTCTGGGTTCTTCCAAGAGTTTGGTGCAGTTTCAAGGACAAATGTCTTAAGGAAGCCTCTCTACCGTGCAGCAGGGAGCCTAGCTCGGATCTGATGACAAGAGCACAGTGCTAAATCTGACAACAGAGAAGGAAACTTCCTGCGTGAAGAAGAGATCTTGGAAAGTCTCAGGGTTAAAAAGGCTGCTTTAACTGTGCTGGTTGATTTGCTCCCTGGTTGTGTATACACAGTAGCAGCTGATCTGTGTTTGCAGCCCTGCAGAAAGGAACCTTCACTGAAAACCAAAGGCATCGCATTTCAGCGGAGCTGGTGCCAAGTTCTGGAGAGGAGAGCAACCTTTGACAACTTCACACAATTCAACCCAGCCGACTTACCACAGGTCAGGGAGGCAAAGTGTCCCCCTGCTGGGTTTCATCTCGGCTATGTTAGCGCAGTTCCTGGGAAACCAAACACTGTTACCAACTGGACTCTGGCGACAGTGTAAGGTATTCTCTGGACTTATCTTAAATGTAGTCTCTATCTCTGCTGTCCCTACCCACCCTGGACCATATTGTCACAGAACGGCTTTTAAATGCGTCCAGTTTTTAAAATGCATTTCCTTCTGTTTCTTATAGAAACCTTCAAATCCACGGTGTGTTACTAATCTTGAGTAGTTGACATTCTTCTGATGTCCCTCACAAATAAAATGAGGGGGTTAAAAATATAGGATAGGGTGGGGGAGGTAACTCATTCTGTATCCTGCTTCCCAATTCAGAGACTGGAGCTTTAAAATGACTGTTTTGTTGGAGGCCATTTTTAAATTGGGCAGGGCTGCAAACTTCACTCAGTAGAAACCACTAGTGAGGCTCTGTCGTGAGGCTGTAGGGATATTGAGAGGAAGCAAGCCATGAAAGACATGGAATATGCTGTTCTGGAGTGGAGTTATATTCTCTACCACCCTTAATAGAGACAAAAATGGAAATTCTAGACTGAGAGTGTAAGAGACAGAAAGAGTGAGAAAGAGGGAGAGACAGAAATACTGACTTACTACTGGTTGCTGTAACAAACTTAATCCAAGGCACTGGTTAGCCACTTCCTTATCTGTGTGTTCCTCACTGTCTTCTTCTCCCTCCTGTCCCTATGACAAGTCTAGGTTATGGTATATTATATGGTATTTTCTCACTATTGTGCATTTTACTTCAAAGGGCAGAAATCAGAACTGACAGTTTAACAAAAGGCCACGTTAAATGTGTCAGGAGGCAGAGGGAAATGCTCTCCTACTTATCTGAAAGCCAGTCCAGGAGCTGCCTGGGCAACTGGTGAATTATCCAAGGCCTTTGCTTTTCATTTCGGCCATGCTATTGTCCAAAAATAATATTTCCCGTACATTTGAGAGCCCGCATAATGTAATGAAAAGAATCTGGGCTTTAGTGCCAGGTAGATTTAGCTCCTTATCCTGACCCTACTACTTCCTGCCTGCATGAGGTTGAGAGTTGCTTAAAATCTCTGAATGTTTCCTCATCTATGAAATGGCGACAGTATATCTACCGCAGGAGATTACTTTGAAGAGGTAAAAGATAACATATGTCAAAGGCTTGCTACAATGCCTGGCATGCATGCGTTTACAAATATTTATTGAGTGTCCTCTGGGAGAGAGGCACAGTTCCAGACATTGGTGGGGGGTCGGGGGGTACAAAGTCAACTAAGACATGGTCCCTATTCTCTAGGGCAGTCCACAAGCGCTCCTTCTTTCTTCCATCCTTCCTGTAGTTTGCATAGTCTCTATCACAAAGCAGAAAAACATTTTCAAATACTTTCCTCACTTCAACCTCATAAGGGTCTCATGAGGCAGATGAAGCTATACCCAATTTGCAAATGGGAAGACCACAGCATAAAGGAGAAAGGGTCACCCAGCTAGGAAATGGCGGCCTGAATGGCAGCCCAAGCTCCGATTCTGTTGCATACTCTTCAGAGTATGTATATGAATTTGCCACAGAGCATTCATTTGTTTTCATGCTTCTAATATTATACCCTTACCCTTATTGTACTATTTCATGAATATATCTTGTACTTCCCTAAAGGCCTACACAGAGTAGAGAGACTATACCTTAAAATTACCTCGTATTCTTCGACAGATCTGCCATGATAATAAGCATACCATGTGTTTAAAATCTTTCCTATATTTATTATTTTTAATGTTTATTTATTTTTGAGAGAGGGAAAGAGTGTGAGCAGGAGAGGGGCAGAGAGAGAGAGAGACCCAGAATCTGAAACAGGTTCCAGGCTCTGAGCTGTCAGCACAGAGCCTGACACGAGACTCAAATTCACGGACCATGAGATCACGACCTAAGCCCAAGTTGATGCCTAACCGATTGAGCCATCCAGACGCCCCCAAATTTTCCTACATTTAAAAGAAACTGAAGCTGAGTCCATTTTACTATCTATAATTAATGTCACAGAAAGATAGAAATCTCCAGAAAATAATGATTTGGAGGTTATTTGTGGCCTTCTAGGACTCAAGCCATCTATGTCTTCAATTATTTCCAAATAATCATATACATGTCAATGTATGTATTTTTCACATTGCCTCATAATTAAACCACCCGAAGATTGTTCTCTTCATATATATTCTGTGCATGGAATTTTCATAAAACCAATCAAATATTTACTTTTAAATTCAAACTCGATCCCAAGATGTTCTGATTTCTAGGTTCACTTCAGTTTCCAGGTTAACAGATCACAAAGTGTAGAATTCCATCGGTCATTATCTTGTGAATCAGAGCAGAGCCTCAGGCCAGTCTCAGGTAGAATCCAAGAAAATTGTTGGATCTGTGTTGGTTTTTTTTTTTTTTTTTTTTTAGTATAATATCTATACCAACAGCCCAAAATTCTGGAATCATTGTCGAGCTACTGCTTCATTTTATGCTTGAAAATGCAGTCCAATTCTGACGGAAGAATTGGCTAGACATTTATCAGTGAATCATACATAAAAATAAAAATACTCTTAAAAGAGATCCAGAGCTTGGAGTTCAGCTCATACTCATGTATTACGTTAATTAGTTCTGTTGTATCCTGGAAATCTTTTTTTGTAATGGAATTTATATCATTATTTATAAGTACTTACTGCCAAACAGTGATTCCTTCAGCCTTAACAAAAATCCAGGAAATTTAGATTATTATCAATGTCATGGCAGAAGTGCAAATGACAGGCAGCGTCTGAGACAAGGCAAACAATTTTTGAATATGTGCTTTTCATTTCCAGAGTCATTTATTATTATTTTTTTTTAGACAAGCTGTGGCCATCAGTAAGGGAAAGGAAATATGCTCCCTACGTACTGGTATTGTGTATGTTAGAGTATCAGACTTGCCACATTCAACCGGCCAGCTGCATACTATTCCCTGCTTCCTCCCTAAAAAAAGTAATACGAAAAGTACTTATCACAGTTCTAGACACAGTGAGCAAGAACTATGCCTACCAACGACCACTCCAGAGCCAAACAAATTGTCCTAGGACTGTGTCAAACCTGGGTTGACCCGATGACCTTTCCTCACCACATAAAACTAAATACATTTTTTAATGTTTATTCATTTTTATTTTGAGAGAGAGAGAGAGAGAGAGAGACAGAGTATGAGAAGGGGAGGGGCAGAGACATAGGGAGAGAGAGAATCCCAAGAAGGCTCTGCATGGTCAGCGCAGAGACTGATGTGGGACTCAAACTCAGGAATTACGAGATTATAACCTGAGCCGAAGTCAAGAGTCAGACGCTCAACCACCCAGACACCCCCATAAAACTAAGTATAGTTTCCAAGAGCTTTTATACCCATGAGTCTCACTCACCTCTCACAGCCAACTTGTAGGCAGATGTTTCTATTACTTATATTTTTATGAGCAAGACAAATTGAGAGAATTTAATGATTTCACAAGACCATTCAGGCGATAAGTGACCCAGCAAAAATGTTAAAAAATGGAGGCTCTCATTTGTAAGCTTTTCCATACAACTAACATACTATACTTTCCCTTCAGGAAGAATGTGCACACATTTTAGTTTCCCCGTTTTTCCTTGTGGTTTCTCATCCAAAGAGTGACTAAATGCAGACCAGGCTGTCTTACACACACACACACACACACACACACACACACACACACACACACACATCGCCTCTCTCTTCTACCTTCATATGCCTTCCATTCTTCACTTCTCCCACTTCTTGGCCAATTACTTGAGAGAATAATTTTTCTCTCCATTTTTCTTCACTCTCCTGCCTTTCAGTGCATTTGGGTGTCAAAAAACAAATCTTATCACAGGTGATAAACTTAGAAATAGTGCTAATGCTACACTCTTCCAAGGAAAAGAAAAGCCATATATACTTTGCAAGCAGCCTCTAAAAATCCCGAAAGTTTCTAAAATTCCCTCTCACACACTCCGCAACCGTTTCCATCTATCTTCTTAACTTCCAGTTATATGTGCATTTCTCTTAAACATCAACCCTCCAGAGTCTAGATAAATGATAAACTATCATTCCGTTTTATTGCCTTTATGTTATGTTTATCGCTTGTATCATAATAGAGCTCTTTTTCATATTTTTTCATCACTGATATACAATATTTCACTCCAATAAGTTAACATAGGCTTTTATAGTCTAGCCTAGGAAAGTAGTCAGCATTTAAGATTGTTTTATGTAGGGAAAAAGTGCGTTTTGAATAGCTAAGAACTGATCTACAAATGAAAAGGTTTTATGTAAACCTGAGTGTCCAAATTTCATGAGGGTTTCATTCCAAACCACTGCACCCGAGCTCATTTCCTGTTCTACCTGCTAATTTTTCTGGTCATGGCAAAGGCTGGACTTTGGCAAATAATTAGCTTTATTGAATGGAAATAAAGAGGAGTATGATTAATTGGCTGACTCATTACTAATCAATCACTTAATGCAGAAACACAGAAATGAAGTAAGTTGGAGACCCTCAAGTCAAACCCCTTCATTTAGAAATGAAGAAACAAGGGTTCACTGGTCTCGGGTAAGGAAGAGAACCAGGTCATACGATAAACTATGGTCAGGACCACTTCACCTGATCCTCAGCGGATGATCGATGTTTAGTCATATACACATTAGCGAAAGATGGCAAATGTGTAACTCTGAAGAGGTTTGAGCCAAAGGGTCACCAGGTATTATGTCCCATTTCTACAACCTCTGGAAAATAAATGTTCATAGTAAATAGAAAATGAATTTCTAATAACTGAATTAAACTGTTCATCTACATAGCCAACTTTGGATTTCTCTCCACACATAATAACTTGGAAAAATATATAGTCTGTGTTTACTATAGCACTACAGCCACGGTCTCTAAGAAGAGCTATAACTCGCTAACAATTTTCCTGATTTATGTCTGAAAACATACAGGGCATGAAATGATTTCTGCAACCTTACGTTTTCCTCAAGAACATGGGTCGACAGAAGATATATTCCAAAAATCATGTTGGATTGCTTGTTAAAGCTCCTGTTTCAATAGAAATGTGTGATCAACAATTACATATGCCCCGCCAAAAAAAAAACAAAAAAAAAAAAAAAAAGGTCATTATATTTTTCCCCATTAAGAGAGGAAAGAGAAAAAAAGGAAGGGAGAAAACGAAGAAAGGGAGAAAGAAAGGACAGAAGGAGAGAAGAAACTCTGATAAAAGGATCTATTTTCTTATAATGTTTATATTGTAAAAACCGATTGCCTTCTGGAGTAAGAAAGTGCAATAAATATTCTTCCAAAGAGCAGCTTAAGGATAATGTATGGTTATATACTGTAACTCACTATACAAATGGTACTCTCGTTCTTAGTATTTAACATATATGGAAATTTGCTTCATAATCTATAATTGTGCTAATAAAAACAGGTATTTGTGGACATAAATTATACTGGTCATAAAATCAGCCTTATTAACCCAATATATCTCAGAGTGAGGTTGAATTTAAACGGGCCACTCTGGTAACACAGATATCTGGAAACGCTGCTTCTTCTACTACATAAGCATCTGTCAGAATAAGAACACGAAAGTTTCGCTACACTTCATATAACGTTAACCTCCTGAATCTGAATCTTCAAAACAATGAAACGTGACTATGCCAGATATGCATATTTGCCACGTTAAAATAATGTGTTTGTGTAAGGGAAGTAAAACAAGCACACTTATTAATTAGGACTCTTCCTAGAGTCCCATCCAGGTTTATTTATTTTAGCAGCTGTGCCATCTGAACGGCCGTAAGCGTCCGTAAGTAAATAAGATCCTTCGAATCTCCAGCGTCTGGCACTTTATCACGGAGACCCAAAGACATTCCACCTTCTTTCACGGTACGATCCTTCCCTTGTTTAAATGAACGAAGTATCCTTCTTAATGGAAACATAAGCAAAGGCCTGATTTAAAACTATCAGTGATTCCTCTTCACAACTACAGGTTTTATATTGTACATAACGGTATAAATGCACTATCAAATATCCATGTAAGGTGTACATGTCGGAGGGAATACGGGAGGTGAGCTTGACCCCCAATACAACGGAGGAGGTAAGCTATGGAGGTAGTGGGCTTTCACAACTGGAAATCATCAAGATTGAGTCAATGAATGCTATCTAATCTCCAAGAAGAAAAAAAACAAAAACTTCCCTAGCTATGTGATCAAGAAACACAGAGAATTAACATTATCACACGGTACGCTTCAGAAATTTGTATTTAAAGACTTGTGAAGGTTTCTCCAGCTACCTAAATCTGAACGTCCAAATCCATCAGACTGTACGTCTACATTCTGGGTCAAAGGCCTGTGTGACGTTCTGCCATCATCTCTTACAGGAGGGCCACCCGGGCCCTGGCTCGCCTTTTCAGCCACCGCCTTCATTGAGTCCCACACGAAGTACTCTTATTAATTAGGCTTAAAATAATCAAAAGAAGATCATTCCAGAGAAAGGTCCTTACACCCTCCTACAGCACCTCACGCCCTCTGCTAGCACGACACTTATCCACAATTCCCTGCGTAACTCCCTGATTCCTAAGGCCCACTAACTCCACCCAGGGTGGCAGTGTTAACCTAAAAACGGAATTGTAAAGCCGAATTACCTCAAGGCTTCTAAAACCAACAACAAAGTGACAAGACGAAATTTCTTCATGTGCGCCGGGGCCGAATACATCATTTTGACTTTACAAAGAGACTTTAGAGGGATTTTTAAAAAATCACAACATTATAAAACTCGGTAATTATTACTTCAAAAAGACAGATTCTATTGTTCATGGAGACGTTTTCAGTTGGTTTTCTCCTACCAGTGGTTCAACTGAAAGATTCACCAACTGCTCCCTGGAGAAAACAGAATATCTGCATTTAAATGGAGATATAGTATTTCCAAATGCACAGTACCTAGAAGGCAGATCCTGTCAAGGTTTCTTAGTGAGAATAACCCATATTGTATCAGGCACATCTCGATGCCGTGGTTCTCTCCATTTTCACAGGGCTCGGTCTGTTTCCCTCCCATTCTTTCTCGTCTGTGCATTCTTTGCAACGTTTGTTCCAAGAAGTTAACATTAAACCCTGCTCTGCCGCTAAGTCCCCACACCAACAACAAGCAATTACGACTATACGTATCATAGCTGATGTGTACAGAAAAAGACCACAGAAGATAGGCTGGCCAGAAATGTTAAATAATTGAAAAGTATAATGACTTAATAGAGTAGTAAGCTTAGTTTACAATGCAGCCAATTTAAAGCCATAAAAATACCGTGTAAAAATTTTATCTTGTGGTTGACCATTCCATAGCCTATCTATTATTCAAAAGTATCTCAACACTGTTTTTCTTCATTAATGTGGCTTTTGGCATTTCCCTCAAAATCTTTTTGTTCCCGCGGTTTTCCAACAATTTGGAAACAAATACAAAATTCCTCCATGATATCATAGATTCACCTCACCAGCACAGTGAGTGAGCTCTTCAATGTCTAATTGAAATTAATCTTCTAGGCCAATCTGTAAGGCATACTTTAACTTTCTCGATTAGGATTTGTTTTGCATTTAATGCAGCGAAGCAGGCAAGACATTAGAATAAAAAAAGCAAACAGAACCAAAGCTACTGGTAGCCACACGTCAATAAACAAAAGGAGAACCTCCTAATAACCCTTTTTCCCATGACACCCTAATCCAGGGATTTGTCTATATTAGAAAATGTCAGGGGGCATCCGGAAAGTTCTGCCTTGAATGTTCAGCTAAGGTGTGCACGGCACGTCTGTGAAGGAGGAAAAAGA
This sequence comes from Paguma larvata, assembly GCA_030068075.1. Taxonomy (NCBI): domain Eukaryota; kingdom Metazoa; phylum Chordata; class Mammalia; order Carnivora; family Viverridae; genus Paguma; species Paguma larvata. The sequence goes on from CM057840.1 coordinate 43,969,937, forward strand.
GACACTTAGGATCAATTTCAAACAGAAGACCATTATCACTGGCAGGCTCTTGCTAAAATTCTAGCTGCAACCAAAATGTCCCTGTCAACAAGGTTACCGAGAACAGCCCCAGACATTCTCAGCGACACCTGCCCCACCCTTCCGCTGTCCGCCTAGTTAGGCACCCCTTATCTGGCTGCACTGCGCTGCCGTCCTCATGCTGATTCAAATTCAGAACTCAAAATGAGAGATGAAACATCTTGAAGATCACTTAATATTGAAATACTGTTGCAGTAATAAGCGGTGCTCAGTTGGAGATGGGAACGGGGTACTCTCCTGGTAACCTTTTTAATTTCTGGAACAATTGTATGGAATAAATTGAGCGGCACACACATGGAACCCTCACGGATCGATCTGCTCTGTTTTGTTAAAGCACCACCGATCAGAGAGTACCTTTGCTCCCCTTGCAATTCCTGTTAAAGAAGACCAGCAGGTTTCAGTACGTACCACGCGCAAAGATTTAAACGCTGTTTTGGCTAAATAAAGAAAACAGACCATCTTTTAGCCCCATTCATCGCCCCAGTCAATGGACAGTCTTCTGTGCTGTCTGACGCTATTCTCAGTATTCACACTGTCTATGTAACATTAGTTTAAAGAGTTACGAGAATTGTTTTAGTGAAAGTAACAGTCACGCATTACACAGAAATACATGTTCGAAAGGTCATCTGGGCCTGTTTCCTGATACACTTGACTCCTTTCCTGTCTGTAGGAAAAGCAGCCCCATCAGTGCCGCTGAGCCTCCCTCCATGCTTTCCTGCACCTTCTTTCTGTTGGCTCTTCCTTTGCCCGGATTCGAGAACCGTTTAAATTTCCCTCTCTTTCCCACAATGGCAGGACTGTTTCTTACGTTGGCTAGCTCATTCTGATAACATCGAATCCACTGGAAAGGGAAAAGACAAAAAAAGAACCCTCACTCTTCCCCCACCCCATCCCCTGCCTTCCCCTTGAGGACTTTTCTTCCTCTTTTCTCTTGCCTGCTGCTTCTGAATTTGGGCATTTTCCAAACACACTCCCCTATTTGGTCTTTGGGCAGCGTGAGAAACAAAAGAGAGTTTCTCTTCGAAACTAGACCAAGTCATTCAGCTGCTCTGAAACACTTCAAAACATCCGCAGGTCTCTTGATCCTGACTTAAAGTATTAAGCAGTAGTGTTTTGAAAGTAGTAGGAGGTCATATGTGGACCTAACAGCTTCTCTTAACTCACATGCTGAGAATTCTTTTCTTTTTTCTTCTTGTTCTTCTTCTTCTTTTTTTTTTTTTTTTTTTTGTAAAGAGAGAGAGAAGGTGCTATTTTCAACATTGCCCTCTGGTTTACGTTAGCAAAATCATTTGCTTTCTGTGTGTGTCTGTGTCTTATTGTACGGCCACTGGTTCTGGTACTACAACACAAACACAGCAAACGTGCCTCCCTAGTTTAAGCAGACCCATGTGGCAATTCACAACATAACCGAAGCAAGCACAATAAACAAACACATACATAATCATTCCACAGCACTGAGGCATGCGGGGGTTTCTCCAGGCCCTTCCGGACTCTTCCAGAATTGCTTATTAAGATTCTGAAAGGGGGAGGGGGGGTGCAGCTAGGAAAAGGTTGCCGGAAGGGAAGACAAGGGGAGGAGGGGGGATTTGCCCTCTGTGTCTTTCTCTCTCTGAGAACCTCCCGTCACCAAACATGGAGTGGGGGGGGGGGCTCCATCCTGCAGACGCTTCTGACATACTTGAGGGGGAGAAGAGGGTAGGTGGTTTGAAATACTTAAATGATGGTCGGGTGACCTCCGTGCAACTTCAGAGACTCCCTCCCTCGGGAAGGTGAACGGGTTGGGGAGCCGGGAGGGACTGAGGCGTAGAGGACAGGAGGAGAGACACCCGGACTACGGCAGCAGCAATCACCAGAAGGATTTTCCAGCCCGCGACAGCAGTCCTCAACTCCTGACACCACCCTCTCCCCCAACAACCCCTTCCCCACCGCCCCTCCCCCCCAGAAGCCGGGAGGACTCCCCCCAACCCCTACCAGTCCAGTGCCCGAACTCTGCCCTCACTCTTTGCCACTTTACCAAGCCTGAAGTCTCTATCCAGGGAGGGGGATGGGAGAGGTGTTTAAAGAACAAATCTCACTGACATTAGAATTTATCTGTGTCTCCAGCACACATGCTGACAGTTTTGCAGTCATGGCAAAGCAAGTCTACAAGAGGTGGAGGGTACTTATGGTTGTGTTATTGAGGGAGGGGTTGCTTTTTTTCTTTTTCCTCCAAGAGACTCTAAACAAGTGAAGGGGGAAGGGGGTGGGCAATAGAGATTTCCACCAGGACTGCAAATCAAGAATGCCCCCGATGCAAATGTCTGTCTCCAGATGCTGATGATAAGGATTTGGACCAGTTACCTTGGCAGGGTCAGAACTGCAGCAGGTTAATCAGGTGAGTCGTCGGGGATTTTAAAGAAGCCGAAGCCGGTTTCTTTGGCTATGAAAGTCTACAAAACCCCCATGCAGGAACATTGCACATCTTACACACGCCTCCTTTAGCTGGGCTCCCGCGACCTCAGCAGGCGAGGGGGTGCTGGCCGGCCCGCCGGTGGCAAGGGCACGGCCACCCGCTCTGCCCCCGCGGGCGCGGGGCCGGCCTGGCCCCCGGGGTCCGCGTCGCGAGCGGCTGTGCACTCACCGAGCCGGGCTGCGAGGGGCAGAGGGGCGCCCGCGGCTAGCCGGAGCGCCGAGGCGCCTCCCTTTTCTCTTGGTAGCGTCGGTCCGCACTCCCTGTGACCCAGGACGTCATGATGCCTGTCTGTTTTCTCAATGATAACTTGGCAGAAGAAGAGAGAGGCTGCCAGGTTCTCCTCGGGTGGTTACGTGGTATGTGCACGTTTCTGTTTGCATGCGTTTCTCGCTCTCTTTTTAAAAATAAATATCTGTGTTTAAAAAAAAAAAATCCCCGGCACTGTCATGATTTGATTGCATTACTGCGTTTGCATAATTGGCGCCTCTGGGTGTGTATATATGTGTGTATGTGCGTGTGGGGTTTTTTGCCCCTTTAAATCCTGCTGCTCCTGCCGCCGCCGCAGCCGCTGCAAACGGAAAGCAAGCATGCGTTCATCTTTTGTCTTTCATTTTACCTTCAGGGTGACATTCAGTGCCAACTGCTCCCTTTTGACCGTCCCCAATCCCCGCCTGGGCAAAATAAATTTTCAAAACGCGGGGGGGAGGGGACGGAACAGCCCCCTCGGCCCCGAATGCTGGGCTCCGGATTCCTTCCATCTGCGGACCCCCGACCTACCCCGACCCACCTCCCGGCCCTGAAAAACCATTCTCCCTTCTACCCACCGGGCCCAGGCAGAGAATCGGCACCAAGACAGCGAGAAGCATCCACCCCGGGCCAGACACTCATGCTCGCGGCTCGCGCTTGCTGACTCGCATGTCAGTTGCCTTCTGAGTGTGTAGGCCTCTCACAACTGGAGCTATTTTTGTCTCCCAGAGATGTTCTTAAAGCCTTTTAAAAATGGGAAGGGGGCAGGGAAGAAAGAGACAGAGAGAGAAATAAAAGCCCAAGCCCCCTAGCTGAGGGGCTCTACAGACACATCAGGGAGTCTGGGGGGCTCCCGACACCTGACCCACCGGGGGAGTTGGAAAGGGCAGAAAGGAGAACTAGGTTGTTATCTGAATTCTTCTACAACAGCAGGAGAACTTTGTCTTATTACACAGATATTATTGCTGGCTATCTGCCGTATTCGTCATTTTTTATACTTACGTCCTCTGGAACCCATAGGAAAGATCTCCGCAATAACCCCTGATATTTATTTCTGCAAACGTGAGAATGTATTTTAGATGCTGTGGCCACATGACAGGTAGAGCACAGCTCGGGTCTTTTTATAAGATTTCATTTCTGTTATTTGTACGTGGGTCTGTTTTCTGCAGCTTCTATTAATCGTAACATTGTGCATCTTCATCGCCATATGCGCAGGACTGGAAGTCAAATGTCTAGTGCCAGGTTTGGCAAACACTTTGCCCTTCTTCATCGCTAATTCCCCGTCTGGAGTAGAACACGGGACTTAAGATTTTTTTTTTCATACGCTTCTTTTTGGTTGACCTTGGTCACCATCTCGAGAGGGTTGGTAAAGTCACTATTCCCATGGATTCCAAATCGCTAAAAGATGACAGCAGGAGCCAAGGTTGCAAAAAATTAAAGCGTGGAGGAGAGAGAGTGTCGAATCTGAAAGGCAAAGCTGGTTGGGAGAAAAACTTTTGATCTCAGCCGAGATAATCCGCAGCTGCTCCAGGTTTAAGACTAGTTTGCCTGTTTGAGAGGTTGGCTACATTTAATGAAAATAACCAGGAACTTGCTAAGTCTTTTCCCTTTCTAGGTCTTTTCCCTTTAGGGTCATACACCAAGAATCACTAAGCAAATTCCATAGGGAGGTTATCGTAATTCTGCAAAGACCAGAAGATCGGAATGGAGAAAAGCCTCACCAAAGTAGACCTGGGGGGGGGGGGGGCGGGTCTGAGACTACTGACTAGGAGACAGATCCCAAAACTTGAAGGGGGCGCCGCCTCACCCTTCACCATCCGACACAGCTCTCCGGCTCGGCTCATCGGTCTCCTTGCAATGCCGGAAGCATGAACTGGTGCAGCCTTGTCCCGTGCGTGGAGGGCGTCGGGGTCAAAGGCGGCAAGGCCCTATTCAGAAATCGAGGAGGTACCATCTACTGATGTCAGCGGTAACTTTTTAGTAAACCACCCCAGAGAGGCTCATTAATATTCGAGCTACCAACCTGCTTCTCCAGCTTTATTACTTATTAGCCTTAGAACAGGACCTTTAAGGCCTCACTGCCAGGAAAAAAAAAAAAAAAAAAAAAAAAGAACCATAAAAATTTGACTAACTTTAATCCCTTGAAATCCTTTTTTTTTTTTATTTCCGGACAAATGCCTTCCATGCTATTTGCCACCAATCTACAAGCCACTGCAGGCAGGCAGGGAGGCGGGGGGGCGAGGTGTTTGAGCACTCCAGCTGGAATAGATCCTTCCTAAACCGGATTCTCTTAAGCCACCTCTGGCTAAGAGCTGCTCTCTCTTGTTTATTCAGACTACATTCAAGTCTTCACTTTCTGGCTTCCCCCTAAATATAATAGTTAATATCGTTGCCGCATGTTCAGCTTAACTTTCCAACCAAACCAAAGGGCAAGACAAAAATGCTTACTAAGATGGATGGAGTGCATAAAAGGTTTTGTCTGAAACTTTGCTTGTGTTTAGAGTTTGCCAACCTAATTAAATCGTCTCAACAAGAACATGAGAGAGGGATTATAGGTAACCTCATTTTACCCCCCCCAAAAAAAAAAAAAAACTGAGGCACAGAGAAGTTAAGAAATTTGCCCAGCCTACACAGCTGGGATCCAAATTCAAGTGCCTTGAGCGCTCACTATCAAGCTCTCTGCTTACCTATCTGCCTACTCAGCTCCACCTCCTCGCATCTTGCACCCACGGTCAGTCAGGCTAGTCACCCACTGCCCCCCTTACACCCTTTATTGACCCCAATGTCACCGCCCCAGCATTCAGTGCCCCCTTCTGCCTCTTTGCTATTCAAGATCTATCTATTGGTCAAGCCCAAATTCAAGTCCTACTTTGCCCACAAAGCCATTATTTACTATTATTGGGTGTATTGATCATTCTCTCTCTCGGTTCTACACTATTCACTTCTACGTATGACATCACTGTTCTCTGTTTCTGGAGTTTATTTTTTCATCTCTTCTTCATCTCCCAATTCCTTTCTAACAGCGTTATGCTTTTTTTTTCCCCCGGTCCCTTCCGGTTTGCCTAAGTACAACACTGGCTGTCATTAAATACTTCTGATGTACCAACTGACACAAAACTGCCCTTTGGAGAGCTAAGATGTCACTTTTCAATCTGACAGAAACTGGAGGTTTTATGTAGCAAAAGTTTTATCCTTTTAACTGAAAAAATTACAAGCTTGTTTCTCCATAATGCAGATAGTCCCTAGAAAACAACTAAGTAAGATCAGAGGTGAAATGATTTAATCGGAGAAGCATATTAGGATAAGGTAGAATTTAATGAGTGTGGGGAGGGGTGGACAAAACTTAATCATGTTAGCTGTTATGAGCCTCTCTCTGCTATGTTTTGAATTTTCTGAGTGTCGAATTAATTTCTCTGTTTAGAAATACGGGAAAATAAGTGAGGATCACTTATCAGACCTGTGATCTCTCATGTTGCACCTGCTACTGACTGGCTGTGTGTAGCTTCTGGCAAATTACTTAATAACCTTGAGCCTCAGTTTCCCTCTTGCACAAGAAGAGATTTAAGTAGTCTCCGAGGTCTGCCCAACTCTAAGCTTCCACGAAGTCTGAAACAGGATGTGAGAGAGAAAGAAAGAGAGGGCTCAGCCTAGGAACCCTTGCTCTTTTTTCGGAGGATACAAAATATGTGCTAAGCAGCTCAGGTAAAGGTGACAAAGATCATATTTCTAACTTCTCAGTATACTTAAGGGCAGCTCAGGAAAAAATTCCATATACAAAAACACATTCAAACGTACATTTTTAAAGATAGTCTCTTTTATACGAGATAAAATAATTAACTGAGTATCCCAATAGCCCATCATATCGGCTCAAACGTTATTAGTCATCATTCATGCTTGCTTACGACTTTCTTTCTAACACAATCAGATTGTTGTACAGACCTCATTTGATATGAATGGATTTTTTGCCTGGATGCCTTAATCTCCTGTTTAGCTTGAGTTAAGTCATGAAGTTAGTTCGAGAGCACGGGTTTAGAGTGAAGAGACTGGGGGTTACAACCAGAAGAGGTCATCTACCTACTTCCTCATGGCAAGAGGAGCGAGAAAGCCCCGCTCAGTGTTCTCTCCTTATTTATCTTCATTGAATACGTGTAACTCATTGACCTTCTCACCGGTTTTTGTTAGCATGAAATGAAAGAACAGAAGAGAAAGCACTCTTCCAACACGACAAAATACTACGGCAGGTGGACTGCATTTTACACCACAGCTGATTTTCTAAAAAATTGTACAAAGCTAATAGCACATAAGGCCCCCTAGCTGAGACTCTCAGTTGACTTCTATTTGCTGCTTACAGGGACTTCACAAGGTCCTGTGGCTCGCTGAGGGAAGAACCAGGGTGATTGTGCAGAAATCACTTTGTCCAGGCCATACTCAAGACCTGGTACACGCTGCGGGAAAATAGTACAGCTACTCACATCAACTAGGACCAGGGTAATTAGGATACCAATTTAAAACGAACTTATACCATGCCTAGTACATAAAAAAATAAAAACTTTCACATGAGGCAAGGGCGCTCAGGCCAGACTGCCTGATAGCTCTAGTCTAGAGATCCATGGACCGATTATAAGTCTTAAGGCTGTAGGCAAAATGTGTGTGGGTACGTGTGGGTGTGTGCACACGTGCGTGTGCAAGCGAGCGTGCAAGTGTCTCCATTATTCTCAGGAAAAGACCGATAACTTCCATCACATTCTGAGAAGGGGTTGTGACTCCAGAAAGGTTGAGAACCAGTGAGGTAATAACAGTCTCTTTTAAAACTGAACTTAAGGAGAATCATACATTCCTTTAAGCCGAATGCTGTGCTGACTACACCGTGGACAATGTGTAACAATCACCAGTGTTCAGAACGATGGCCCTGAGACATAATAAAAGCTTCGATCACCAAAGAAATTTATTGTCAAGGTATTTTATTTAACTGACACGGGACAACGTATCAGCCTTTTAGAAAGATTTGAATATTGAAATAAAATAAGATGAGGCTTCTGGTTTTGTTTAAGCTGGCTGGAGCATTCTCTGTGTGCTAAGAAAGATAAACTGAGGCACAAAAATACTCATTGTTTCTAGGAATACTGGTAAGGTCCACTCAGCTAGGGGGTGGCAAAGAATGGGAACCTGGAATAGCACTGTGGCAGTGAGGCGGCTTGGAGGGATATTTGGCAGGGATATGGAATCGACAGACTGAAGTATCCGGCTTAGACAACTAAATTAATGGTAGCACATTCAAGAGGCACAAATTAAGCTTATGCTAAGAAAATAATGCATTGGGTTTGGGATATGTTAGTTTAAAGGCCTATGAAGTAGGCAGGTTCACTAGCCTTGGGAAAGACTTAGAAGAAATCCGTGGCTGGAGAAATTTAATTGGGAATTATTAGTGAATTGGCAGTGGTGTGAGCTGGTAATAAGATGGGGGAGAGGGAGGATTAGGAATGCTAATGACTTAGGAGCATCTGAAATAAAATTGCATTTATTTGACTAAAATTTAATTTGTGAAATATGAAATTATGTCATACTCAAGGCAAAATAGTGTTGGTGATTTTAAATATTTATAGACACCTGTATTCGTGCCATAAATTTCTGAATTGGACTATACATCTCGGATTTTATTTTACAGCCAGGGCTTTCTGGAGTTCTTCGTTTCAAGGCTCTGTTTTTCACTTGAGATAGTGCACTCGCTGCCTGGGTTCAGAAGGGAGAGAGCCTTTTCTCTGGCAACCAGGTTCGACTGGAAAAAATCATCAAGATGTCACCTGATGCCACATGTTAGGACTATGTCCTCAGCTATGTGGCCCTGCCAGTTGCTGAACCAGCAGAGGTAACTCAGCGTCATGGAAAGAACACTAAACTTGGAGTCGGAACACTGGGTTGGGAGTCTAATTTCTGCCCCTTCCTGCTTTTGCGATCCTGGGAAAGGCATTCGATGGCTTCCACCCTGGGTTTCCTCTTTGACAACTGCCCTGGGGAAATGATCCCCCCAGCTCGGCTGTTCCCGTGATTACCAAAGGGGCAGCGTGAAGAAACCCACACACATACTTCAAAAGTCCCCTCCTTGACTTTAAGACACAGAGCAGATGAACATAGGGAAGGGAAGCAGAAATAATATAAAAACAGGGAGGGGGACAAAAACATAAGAGACTTCAATATGGAGAACAAACTGAGGGTTACTGGAGGGGTTGTGGGAGGGGGGATGGGCTGAACGGCTAAGGGGCATTAAGGAATCTACTCCTGAAATCACTGTGGCACTGCATGCTAACTAACTCGGACGGAAATTAAAAAATTAAATAAATAAATAAATAAATAAAGTTCCCTCCTTGATGAAGTCTTCCGGGATGTCCTCTCCCACTCTCCTCACCGTGACCGCGCGGTGCGGCCCACCACCCCTTTTCCCCTGCCTCCATCAACACGCTTCCATGACTCCACTCACCTTACTTTAATTACGGCGAAAATGTCTGCCTTTGCTGCTCAGTGGCCAACGCCTTCAGTGTAACAGAGATTTTAGTCATCTTTTTACTCCCAGTGCCTAACACGCAGTAGGTGCTCCACGAACATTCAATGAATAAACTGGTACCAGGGGAGAGCATGCGCCTGCGTCTGTTCCTATTCCATGAAAATCCGTTAGATGCTCTGAGAATGGAAAAGCGGGGCCAGCCTTACCGATAGGCCACGAGCTATACTGAACCAGAGCTCTGCTCAGAGGGGGCCTCTCTCCGTAAAATTTCTGCATGCGCTGCTTACTATGCTACTTTTATGGGTACAATTACTATAAAGGAATAAACTCGGCCATTTCCTGGTCATATTTGAACATAAAATGCAAAACTGCTCCTCCCTCCAGAAAACATATTAACGCTGACTTTGTTTGACATGAACACATAAATGCCGGATACCAGATTTTTCCAGAAAGCTAAGGTAAAGGACGATAAAGAGGGTGGGAGACGGCCCTGGGAACAGGAAGGAGGGCTGCATGGCTGTCACAGAGTGGTAGGAAGGACGCAGGAACCGAAGGTCCTGCCTCAAATTCCTGGGGAATGATCTTAAACTCTCTATGACCAGTTACTACACCTTTAAAATGGAATCAGGGGCGCCTGGGTGGCTCAGTCGGTTGAGCGGCCGACTTCAGCTCAGATTATGATCTCACAGTTCATGAGTTTGAACCCCCATCGGGCTCTGTGCTGACAGCTCAGAGTCTGGAGCCTGCTTCGGATTCTGTGTGTGTGTGTGTGTGTGTGTGTCTCTCTCTCTGCCCTTCCCCCTGCCTGCCTCTCAAAAATAAACATTAAAAAAATTTTTTTAATGGAATCATAATGTTTAAGTAGCAGAGCTACTAAGGGGATTGAATGACATAATTAAAGGGCCTGATGCCCAGTCAAAACAGGTGCCTTGGTAAAAGCAAATTCCCCTCCCTCTCTTCCTCCCTATCTGTTTACCCTTCCAGAAGAAAAAGGAATCAAATTCATTGATTTATAACCATGATCAACTTGTAATCTTTATTCTTGTCCAGGCTACTAAAAAGAGGATCACAGGGGTGAGCTTATACCAGTAGTCTCCAAATTTGGGGGCACGCTGGAATCACACTGGAGCTTAATCTTGACTCTCAATTTGTACCCCGCAGCAATTACATCAGAGCATCTGAGGGTTGGAGCCAGGTAATGGTATTTTTTTTTAAAACCCTAAATGAGTCCAGTGTGCATCAAAGTTTGGGGACCACTGGCTAATGTAGAGATGTGGGCCTCTGGCCAGTGAATTAGTCTAATTGGAGCCTGATGCTAATTAGGCACAAGTTTGGGATTCCGGTCCAGGAGAGCAGCTCTCTACTCTTCCACAGAAGCAGAATTCTTGTTCCTTCTCCTTCAACCCTCTTTGGCAAGCCCTTTATAAAGGAACCCTAGACAGGGTAATAATAGGAGACCGACTCATCCCAAGTACCAAAAAAAAAAAAAAAAAAAAAACAAACACATAGGAAAGCACACAAGACATCTGTATTCGTAGTATCTTACAATTTAGAAAGTGCTTTAACCCCTGATTTTATTTAATGTTCGACTTTGCACAGTTGTTATTATTATGCCCAATTTACGGATGATAAAACCAAAACACCAGAGAAGTTCGACTCGCTCAGGGACAAAGTGGCAGAGTCCCACTAAGGTCTCACACTTATTCCAGAATGGACGCAATTTTCTGGACCATGAAACTTCAGACACCTTACTGGTGGGTGGGGTCATACCCACATTTGAAGGCTGGCTCAGAGCTATGATCTAGCTAGTCGGCCATGTTAAGAAAGAAGGGAGGAAGAGAAGGAGGGAAGGAAGGAGGGAGGAAGAAAAATATTTTAAATATGCTTGAATTAAACAGGTTTCTCTCCAGCAGGCTTTTCAAATTATTTAATATGCTAACAAGCACTGTAAATATCTAGAAATTATTATTTCCCAAATTATTGAACAGTGAAAAACCCTTTTTAAACTCAGCATTTCTTAGGACTAATGTCTCATGGGATGCCATTAACTAACAGCGCTTTCCACAGCTCCCTCAAGAGTTGTTTGAGTGTCACCCCTTCAGAGAGGAAGCCCCCCCCCACCGAACATTTTATTTAAAACAGAAATACCACCTTTTTCTCCCCAGCCCAGGCCCCCCCTACCTGCTTTCCTGCTTTGTTTTTCCCATAATCCTTAACATCTTCAATATAATATAGTTCACAGGTTTACTTCTTTATTTTGCCTACTATCTGCCTCACTCTCTCTGTCTGTATGCTCTGTGAGGGCAGGGCTTTCTCTGGCTATTTTTCTTTCCCACACCTAGAAGCATACCTGGCCCCGAGGAGGGGTTCAACAAATATGTGTTGAAGAAATGAAGGAGGCAAAAAGAAAAAAGGAATGAAGCAAGGGCCATAGAGAAAGGCTCTGTGGACGAAATTCAAATAAAGGTATCTTCTCCTTAGGGTCCCTTTAAAGATATCTTTTCTGCTTGTAGTTCTCCCTAGAATACAATCTAATGAAGTGGATACGATCCCTACCTTACAGGAAAATAAAATTAGAATTAAAGCAATTAGACCTGTAAGCAGAGCAAAAAATTGGTTAAGCAAAAGGACTGTTAAACTGGAATTGATTCTTTTTAATTTTCTGCGTAATTATTGTGAAATAAAGTATATATGGTAGATGTTTCCAACAGTACCTGGGAAACCTAACAGAAACGCGGACAGCCACGCACTGATCACACCAAGGCGTCATGTATCAGGCCAGGAAACTATTTTCCATCTACCGAAGCTGACCAAGCTGAGCTATAAAAATTCAGCAAGCCCCAGATATAACAATGTTAATCACTGCCTGAGTTCAGATTCTCCATAGGTCAAATCACATTCTGAGAAAGGTTCTATAGAATTCTAGCGGGAATCAGCCCGTAGCTCAGGGGTTAGTAGGGTCCTCCCCCACCACTTCACAGGGGCTCCACTGCATAATCACCACGCACGGCATCGATGTGGAGCTGTTCCCTGTGAAGGCCAAAGTGCTGTGAACAATTCCAATAGAAGCGGGGATGATGGAAGTGTGTGCAGCTCAGAAAATGACCCGACTGACCGATTCCTCTCCAAACACGAGAGTAACGATGAAGTGGAGAATACACAGTATTAACGTCGGATGAACGCGCTGCTCTTCTCTGTTTTCCTTTTTATCCAGAACGACCACATTTATGAAGGCAGGTCTTTTAATAACAAAAGTGGGATTTATTAAACACATCGGAAACTACAAATCCAAATAAGCATTTCCCTAAAAATAGTCACTTGGGGAGGCTACGCGACTACCTCAGTGACGCTGTGATTGCTTCGAACATTTTGGGAATTCCTCTTTTAAAATCGCCTTCATAGCTGGTTTAAAACTCACAAGGAAACCGACATCATTCTTGACGGCTGCACTTTATGTAACACGAATACCACATTTCAATCTCAGGAATCTTGGTTGGTCAGAGTAGTGGGTAACAAACTGGTTGCCCATCGGAATCTCCCAGGCCTTTATTAAAGACACAGTTTGCCAGTCTGGCCCTGATTCACCATGTAGTAGATCAGGGTTAGGAATTGGGATTCTGTGTTGCACTAACCACCTCAGGTGGTTCTGATGGACCCAAGTTTCTTTGTGAACTGTGGGTGTATGTGCTTTGCTGCTAGGACAGCGTTTGACATCTGAACCATGGCTTGAGCCAGTTAACCTCTACCTTATGGCTATGACTCCAGAACCTCTAACACCCACTTACTCATTCTCTTACCCAACAACTATCAAGCCCTTACTATTTTCCCACAAAGAGGAACTGTTGGCAAGAGAAGGCCCCAAATGAGACAGTGTGAATGGTTGGGTCCAACACATCCCTATTGGACACATCCTCTTTCTCACCATACTTTTTTTTTTATTATAGTTTATTTTCAAATTGGTTTACATATAACACCCAGTGTTCATCCCAACACGTGCCCTCTTTAATGCCCGTCACCCTCTCTCCCCCCTCCCTCACCTCCCTCACCCTCAGATTGTTCTTAGTCTTTGAGAGTCTCTTATGTTTTATCTCCCTCACTATACTTTTTTGACCAACCTCACGGCTTCAACCTCTGCTTTGGAGACAGTCCAAAAACAGAATAGAGAGTGTAGGCAACAGAATAAAATTGCTTGGAGTCAAACTCTTGCTTGACCACTTAATCGGGTGATCTGAGACAAGTAACTTACCTGCTCTGTGCTTCGGTGTTCCTCATCTGAGATGGAGCTAATCTTAGAACCTATATCCTAGGAATGCTGAGGGGATTGTGCGAGACGATATATGTTAAACGTTTAGCACAGCACCCACAGTTTTCAAAAAATATTAACTATTGCTTTTTAACTATTTTTTAGTATTTATGTGCTAATCATTCTTAAATTATAAACTCTAAACCTGAAATCCCAACCTCCTATTGTTTACCATTAATATACAGACGCCCATTGCCATTTTGAACTTATCAGATAAAAACTTGAATTAAATATTGGCCCAACTTTTCAGATTTATTCTAGCATATTTGCTCTAATCTTGAGTCAAGCTACCATTACCTGTGGACTCATAAGGTCCCCAAATCAAATTTATCTCAGATATTTTTTCTTCTACCTTACTCTACCTCCCATGTCAACAAATGCACATACACCCACCTGCACATTCACTTAGTTATAAAGTCATCTTGATTTTACCTCAACGTTTTTTCTCCCACTTTGTGTGTGTGTGTGTGTGTGTGTGTGTGTGTGTGTGTTTTAAACTAATGTTTAAGACATTACTACATGCCAGGTCTAAACCCTGTACAAGCACTAAGTCATATGTCTTACAACAGCCTCATGAATTAAGTGCTATTATGATTTCCATTTTGAAGATGTAAAAATGAAGGCACCAATTGGTTAGGAAACTTGCTGAGGTTCAACCAGCAAGTAACTCTGGGAAGGGAGTCAATGTTGGCCGCATGGCACAGGGCTGTGCTCTTTACTGCTACCTAAGACTGCTGCTAATATTTTAAAAAAATAGTATGTGTTGACTTCTCAGCACAATATGCTATCGCAACAGCCCTATGATGTACACAGTGTTAGCACTCCTCCTTTGTAGATGAGGACACGGGGACCTGCAGAGCATGTCCTGCCACTCCTCTAGTTCAGGTTTCCCTTGTGCGTTGCCTGGGTTAATGAAATTACCTCCCATCTCTTCTCTGCACTGCCCTGTGAAAATACTGCTGGGAAAATTGGATATTCACATGTAAAAAAATAAAACTAGACCCCTAGCTTACCTCATTTGCAACAATTAACACAAAGTGAATTAAAGACTTCAAAGTAATACCTGAAAACCTAAAACTCCTAGGAGAAAACATGGGGAAAAATCTTGACATTGGTCTCAGCAACAATTGTAAGGATACGACAATCCAAGTGCAGTAACAAAAGCAAAGATAAACAAACGGAACTATATCAAACTAAAAAGCATCTGCAGAGCAAGAATAAACAAAATGAAAAGGCAACCTACGAAATGGGAGAAGATATTTACAAACAACGTATCTGATAAGGGTTAATACACAAAATATATAAGAAACCCCTACAACTCAATAGAGAAAATACAAATAATCCAATTGAAAAATGGATAAAAGATCTAAACAGACATTCTTCTACAAAGGTATCTGAATGACCAAGAGATACATGAAAAGAAGCTCAACATGACTAATCATCACAGAAATGCAAATCGAACCACAATGAGATATCACCTCACACTTGTTAGAATGCCTAACATCAAAAAGACAAGAGATAACAGGTCCTGGCGAGGAAACAGAGAAAAAGGAACCCTTGCACACTCACTGTTGGCGGGAACAGAAACTGGCACAGCCACTATGGAAAACGGTATGAAGTTTCCTTTAAAAATTAAAAATAGAACTACCATATGATCTCGCAATCCCACTTTTGAGTACATACCTGAAGGGAGTGAAATCACCATCTCAAGGAGGTATCTGCACCCCCATGTTCCCTGTAGTTCCCATTACTCACAATAACCAAGACACGGAAACAATCTCAGTCTCCATCGGTGGATACATGGATAAAGATAATATGATTGATTACACACACACACACACACACACACACACACACACATATGTTCAGCCATAAAAAAAAAGAAGGAAATCCTACCTTTTGCAGCCACAGGGATGAACCTTGACAGCATTATGCCAAGTGAAACACAGAGAAATACAAATACTGTATGATATCGCTTATATATGGGAAATATAAAAATGTAGCACTCATAGAAACAGAAACCAGATGGGCGGTTGCCAGGGCTGAGGAAATGGATGAAGATAGTCTAAGGGTATAAACTTCCAGCTGTAAGATGAGTAAGTTGCAAGGATATAATGTACAACATGGTGACTATAATTAACAATACAGTATTGTATACAGTAAAACCTTGGTTTGTGAGCATAATTCGTTCCAGAAACATGCTTGTCATCCGAAGCACTTGTATGTCAAAGCGATTTCAAGAACGATCGACTCAGTTGTGATTTTGTGATATTCAGCACCACACACTACTCATATTGCAAGATATTGCTCATTTATCAAATTAAAATTTATTAGAAATGTTTGGTCATATTTTAAAGTTGCTAAAAGGCTGGATCTTAAAAGTTCTAACCACCAAAACAAAAAAAAAAAAAAAGAAAAAAGTAACTGTATGAGGTGATGTATGTATCAACTAAAGTTACTGTGATAATAATTTCACAATATATATATACATCAAATCATTATGTTGTACACCTTAAACTTACACATTATATGTTAATTTTATCTCAATAAATCTGGGAAAAATAAAATAAAAAAGAAAGGGTTTTCTCGGCAGAAGGGGCAATTTGCTGTGAGTAGGAGACTCCAAATAATACCGTTCAGCATGGCTCCAGCCACTCTGTGTTGAATGGATTTAAGTACTCAATCTGGAAGGCCTGGGTTGGAGATTTGTCTGGAAGCTTGGTTTGTACAGAAGTAGTATTTATAAGTATATTGTATCTTTATTTGGGCTTGCTCAGAGGAAGTAGGGAGCGGACGGTACGGGGCTAACGCCTCCCCCCTCTATCGTCCTCCCTCTGCGGGCGGCACTAGAACACGAAGCGTGAAGGCCAGAGGGAGAGATGGAGCGCTCCTCAGCCAGTCTATGGGGTCCGGATGTCACGCTGCGACGGGAGGAAGGTACAGGATTCTGAAAGCGGAAGGAAGTGATCCCATTCATGTCAAAGATCGATTACGCAGGTGACTGATGCCACTCCTTGACTCACAACCCTAAAGCGGCGTGCCCTCATGCCCAAGGAAAGAACGCCATCTCTTCAGCATTCCCAGAGAAGACACATCAAGTGTAAAGGCGCCCGCATATCTGTTCTATTCTGGAAACAGCATGCAGACCCGAGTGGTCAAAGCAGAAGCCGATGTGAGGTAGGCGGGGCGCTGGAAAATGACAAGGAAAATGAGCAGAGAAGCAAACCGATCTGACTTATTTGGGGAAAAAAAAAAAAAAGCACTATTTGCTCTGATCCTGAACGCCATCAATAATCACACTCGGTGACTGTTCCTAGAACGGGGCTCTGCACCCCAAAACACTCTCAGACACTGCTCTGCCCTCAGCGCCTATTCGTTTTTAAGCGTCAACATTCTTAACATCTGTCACATATTTTATCTTTGAGTTAAGAAGAAAACAAAGTCAAAGACAAAACTGTCTTTTGTGCCCCCTACAGCCTCTGTGAACCGTTCTGGTGTAGACAGGGCATTTGGAGAGCCAGGCTCAGACGCTGGGACCTAGTGAGTGCAGTCGACTGGCGGCAGCCCTGGAAGCGGCTGCTTAATACGGAAATGAAAATGGAAGAGGAGCAAAGAGCTGCCACCATCGGCTTGCAGTCAGCATGGTTAGAGCGGAAAAAGTCACAGAGCTTGTATTCAGAAAACCTGGCTTCCGGACTTGGCCCTGTCATTTACCAGCTGACTGGCCTTGGGCAGTTGAACTAACTGAGCCTCATGGCCTCATCCCCCTCAACACAGACGATTCCTGCCTCACCGCATTGAGGAGGGAGGAGGGAGACCTACATGAGACCTAAGGGGCAACACCCTTCGTAAATGATAACGGGCTATATCAAAGTGTGACTTCATTCTCTTATCAGCTGACTCGTCCCCAAGCAAGGTCTTGAGGTCAGAGAAGTGGACCGTCTTGGAGTGGAGACGGAGATAAGAGAGAGTCTGGAGCAGCAGCTGTTGGGTGGCACAGGGGCTTCGGGGTAAGAAGTACCAGAAAACAGTGGCAAGTTACGTGATGAAAAGGCATATTCTTCCCATTCAGGACACATTTCATATATGAACTTTTGAAATTTTGCAATAAAATAACAATTATATAAACTCTACAGTTTGAGAGTCATCATAAAATTCTTCCTTACAGATGAGGTTTCTGTGGTGAGTAGCGAATCTTGGGGAATGTTCACATGATGGGTTACTCTCTAGGAAGAGCTTTTGAAGGATTATGGGTTCCCTGTGGATTCAGTTAGACAATTAAAGTGTCATACCCCATGTAGTTCTTAGTCCCGGCGACACTCTCATTCCCCAAGAAACCCAATCAGACCCACCAGCAAATTCAGCTCCATTCATGGCATGATATCCAGCCTGACGTCCAGTCAGGGGCAACTCAACAAGGCTAGATGTCACGTCATAATCATCATTCTTCCAGTCTCTTGCTGATGGGGTAGCCACCTCTAGGAACTGAACTCCTAGTCCCTGTCATCAAATCCCCACACTGCTCTAGGCATTACCGTAATAACCAATTTTTTTTATAAAAGCTATCAGATGTTGCATTCTTAGTGTGGCTCGCTCATGTGCTGAGTATGTTATTATTTTTAACACCACAATAACCCTAAAAGGGGGGCACTATCTCAATTTATTGACTTTACAAAAAGTAAAGAGAGATCGCTTGATTAAGACTATGAGTAAGTGGTGGGGCCAAGGTGTGGACCGGGCTGTTCACTTCCCACGCCTTAATCAGAATGGTCCGGGAACTCTGCCCTGGCCCCTCAGTGCTAGCCATGTGCATGAGTCCCCTCTAAAGCCTGGAGTCTGCCTGGTTCGATGCTGACTACGTTCTCTTGGACAACTTGGCTGGTTGGAATACATCGCCTACCACTCAATTGGACTTCTCTGATGCTGCCCGCCTGTTTCCATGGTAACAGATTCTGTTCACTGTTCTGCTTAGACATCCTCCCCCATCCACATGTGGACAGTCAGCCCGGCACTTGCCCCATTCTAGCAGCCACCCCTAGTCCCAAGTCTCAGGTTTTCTGGCTGGTGATTTCCAAGCATGCGAAGCTCTTAGGTCGTGTGACCTTGGAGTCTCCTACAGGGAAAGATGAGAGGTTTCATGAAGTAGAAACTAATAAAAATGCTCACCTTCACCTTATGTCACTTTCTAGATAAATAAAATAAATCTTGGTACTATATAATTATCATTTTAAGAACGAAGTCAGTGGCTGAACCAGATTGTAGTAAATTCGCTTGCTTCGTGGAAATTAAACATCAGTGCAACATTCCCTAATTGGCAACCAAAATGGCACACTTAATTGCTAAAGAATTAAAAGATATGCTTTCTTCCAATGACTAAAGAAGGAAAAAAACCAAAAATCCTTGAAATTAGGTAAAAGCCTTCAACTGCAATAGTTCCTGAGCAATAGATTTCAAACAGTTTTCAAGCAAAGGAGCCACGCACTGTCTTTGAAAGTAATGGTACTTCGAATCTCAAAACGTTAAGACATCAAAGAGGAGCATCTCTGAGCAAATGGCAGTATGAAAGCTAGACCTCCTCTAGACTGTCCCTCTCTTGTTTCGTCACACACTGCCTTCGACCTCAGCTAACGCGCGCGCACACACACACACACACACACACACACACACACACACCCATAACACCTGGTCTCAGTGGGTTTTGGAGTCATTTTTAATGATTCCATGACTATTTCCTGGAAGTAGTTAAGTATGAATAGAGATGACAGAGTTGTGAAAGACACTGATTATTTTACTTTAGGATCTAATGGAAGCAGAAGAATTTTGAACTCTGTAGGATAAAGAGGCTCACTTTTCAGGAGAAGGGGTTTTTTGACACAAAAATTCCCTTCAGAGTCCCCCTGGTGACATCAACTGTTACAAGCTGCTTGGCCAGCTTGAAGTTTCCCTGGCATGGGACACTTGGCTTTGAACTCTGCCACCCTCCCCCTGTGACCATCACCTGTCCTCCAACCTTACTGCCTTAGCCTCGACACCCTCCTTTGCCTGACTTTGAACTCTGCCAGACTCACTCCTATCACTCTGAAGTCGACAGTACCGTAACTGTCCTTCTTGCCAAACAACAGATTTTGCCCGATGTTATGCTTTCACCATGCTCTGTATGACTATCGTGATTTAAAATCGTGTCTCCTCGCCCCGGCCCTCAGTTTACCGCCTGCCTGGAACTGAGAAATTTAAAAAGCCAGAACAATTAAGACAGTTTTAATAGGCCTGGATGTATTTCTTAGACTGATCGTTTTCCATCCACTCATCTGTTTTGCAAGCTAGGCAGAGATATTACAGCAGAAATACTACAGCAGAACTCAAACGTCGACTAACCTCAATATCCCCTGGCTGATGTTAATCGCCTGGCTTAACCTTGGAACGTGGAAGAAATAAGCAAGGGAAACTTGTCTCTGTGTTATGTTACATTAGAAAAACTAATGGTAAGTAAATAAAAGTACAGCGGTCTCCCCTGGTGTGAGGGGGATATGTGCTGGCACGCCCCGGTGGATGACTGAAACCGTAAGACGGCACCAAACTCCACACACACCCGGCTTTCCTGTACACACATGTTTATGGTAAAGTTTAACTTCTAAATCAGGCACAGTAAGACAATAATAATGCATAGAACAGGACAATTATAAATAACAAAATCCTGGAAGAAAAGCTATGTGAATGCGGTCTCTCTCTGTCTCAAGACGCTCTGCTGTACGGCGCTCACTCTCTTGCGACGACGTGAGATGATACAATGCCTGTGTGAGGAGGTGAGCGAGGCGAGTGACACGGGCTGTGACGGGACGCAGCACTGGGCTACTACTGACTTTCGGAGGCTTCCTCGGTAGGACCGACTGCTTGCAGACTGCAGTCGACCGCAGGTAATGGAAACGACGGAAAGCAAATCCCGCAGACAAGGGGACGCTACTGAAGTCAAGAACAGTCGATGAGACAACCCTTGCTAATGTTCCCCAGATTCTGCATGACTTCAACTTTTCTGCCTTGGATTGACAGCTTAGGTCGTACTAATTTTTATCAGGGATGACATTACCCGGCGTTCAAGGCACCACCGTAACTTACGCAGGACAGGATCAAATGCCAGTGCTTCCTTGATGGAGAGTCCTGTGTGATTTCTAGTCATCTCCTTTAACTTGGAAGCTGAAACTTCTACATAAAATATTGCACTTGCTTCCCCTTGGGCTTAGTTGGGAAAGTTTGTTTTATTAGTCAACAGACATAGGAAAAGGTTGGAGTTCTTCTTAATAGTTGCATTTAAATGCATATATGAACATTTCATTGTAGATAGTAGAGCTGGAAGTTCACAGAGAAGTTACCTATTAGATATATGGTCTGCTTCTAGGCCCAACCTTAGTGCTCAAATGTATTTTAAAAACTCCCCTAAAATTCAGTGCGAGCTACTTATGCACAAGGGCCATGGGATTGGCCTCCATACAATTATTTAAGATGTTATAAAGAGTGTTTTCCATCTTTCTTATGCTTGGAAATAGTTAGATTTTATGACTGCTGAGTCAGAGCCAAAAAATATAATTTTATGCCATAAAATACAGCCTTTTCCTTTGGCTGTGGAAATTTATATGTACATATTTATGTGCTTATATAGATAAAAATCTTCATAAACAGAGTGGCCCATTTCAGATGAACTCTACTTAAAGCATGTCGTTCCCAACTCTGACAATATTATTGCTATGTTTAAAAAAATTCAGTACCTCCCCATAACTTACCAAATTAAAAACAAATACCCAAACTGGCATCCCAGTCTCCACACAATTTTTTAAAATCTTTCCTGGCTTTTCTCCTAATTCTTTACCACACAGACTCTTAACCTATTGAAACAAAACCAGATGCAATGGCCACTCGGTCCAAACCTTTGATTCTCTCTCAAACTCCACCAGCACTTCTATTTGTCAAAATCCCAGGCATCCTTCAAACTTCCTCTTAAAAGCTACCCTCTTGTGTCATTCCCCATCTCCTCCTATGTATATAATTCTTCTACCATGTGGGCTCCCATAGTTCATTATAGCTCTCTGATGGTATTTGCCAGAACTCTGTGGAATTAAATAAAAAGGAAAAATTTTTAAATCACTACCATCACTTATTTACAACAGACCACACAGGGACAAGATACCTGCTAGCTTATAACCCGAAATGCGGTGTGACAGTCTAAAACAAGGACTTTACCCAGCAGATTTCTGGATAACAGCAAGTGCACGAAACCTGAGCATCAGCTTTATTATCCCACCAAGGTGTTCAAGAATGAACGTGTATAAACCAGTGAAGAAAATATTCCAAGAGAACTTTGTGGCATGGAATGGGAATTTCCTTTAGATGCCATGCAAGACTGTTTTACGTGGTTACTGAGCAAAACCACAAAGGAAATTGGCTACATATTCTACAGTCTCTCCTATGTACTCCTTTGCAACACCTACAGGTCCACATCCACAGACCACCTGAAGCCAGGCCAGAAGTACAAGGCCAAGGTCCTTTTTCCTTTCCTCACAGTCAGATTGTATTCAGGTACGTTTGTTCACTTATGTTCTGGACTGAACTGGATGAAACCCCTAGTAGTTCTAAGGACATCATCAACGGAGCCTGGGAAATAGCAAACATTCTCAATTTTTGACGGTGGAGGAAAGGGATACTCTAGCAAAACGTACTTACACACTTCTTAAACTGCCATCTCCCCATATCACCAGACGCGCCCGTGCCCTGCAGGTTGAAGGAGGTTGCTTTCACCCACCCGGCCTCATAGCAGAGGGAACCAAGTACAACAGAGGAAGAAGTCCAAAGTCATCCAGCGATCAAGAAAAAATCGGGGGATGGAGATAGGTGAGGTTAGCAAAGTTAAAAACATCAGTGGAATAAAAGGCCCCAAAAACCCAAAGGCCAGTGGTTAAATGGTCATAGTTCACGAATAGCTCTGGTGTTAGCAACCTCTGAGAAGGTTTCATTTCTGGCTTCCAGGACACAGCATAAAGGGTCTTTAAATTGAGTTATGTGAACTCTGACCTCATTAAGGGGTGAATTATTCCTTTGCAATCAGTTTCTAATCCCAGGCCACTTCATCTAGCCAACTTGGTGGCTCACTAGAAAGTTCTCTGAGACCACATCCTGGAGTTCATGTGCCAGGCTCCTCTTCATCAGCTGGGCCACACGTGAGCACTAGAAGGCATGCAGTCTGCCTACACCGCCCAGTCTCGGCAGACATTGGCAATCAGTCATGCCACCCTCTAATGCAGGTACCAAACATGGGTGACTCGTTCTCAACACAGCACTCTGAAAAGCAATTACCAGTTGATCAGAGAGAACTGAAACCACCATACCACACCTGTAGTAAGGAAATGCCTTCAAATCACCTAAACTTGTCCATTTGGGTTTCCCATTATTGGCCTCTTGATTCACAGAACTTCAGCTTTGCTTATAACCATCGCAAATATCTGCCTGTTTGCCACTTTCTTCATCTCCTCCTCCAGACCCAGCTTACTGTTGACCACCGGGAATCACTGACTTGGATTTTGCTGTGATTTCTCACTTTCCAAGCCATTCATGCAGTCCGTCTTGAATTTCGCCTGCCCCCTAGCTTTGGGAGTCCCTGTTAGGGTCAGCCCTGCTTTCACTCATGTCTTTTCTTTAACGCCACTCAGGGTTAGAGGTCAAATGTCGAACTGGCTTCAGGAAAGTCCTGATTTTTTTTTTTATTGTTTGCTCCAAGTTGCAGCCATACAAAAAAAGGATTCTAGGGCTAGTTCCTCTTTTAAGAAGTAGGATAGAACTCAGTCACTGGGGACCAGGAGCCCAAGATGGCACAAAGGCTGACAAAGACAAGGGCTTACTGAAATTACCCTGGGCTGCCTGCTTCCACCTCCCACCAACTCACACCTTGAGAGCCATTAAGCCTCTGTGGCTAGCATAAGCTCAGGAGCCTCCACACCCCCTCCCACATGGGATATGACCACAAGGCTTTACCACTCCAGCCTTCTTAGCACCCAGCTCTCCAGAACAAAAGGTCAAGATTTTGATACACTACTGTTAAAAGGTCACTGAGTCCTGGCGGAGACTGTAAAACAGGATGGACTATCCAGCTGAAGTTAACAGATGGACCATTGTGACAAGGATTCACACAATTTCAAAATTTATGCGCAGATAAGTCTGTGGCACTCAAAATATGGGAACAATATGAATGAGCCACAGAAGAAAGAAGAAAGGCATCTTATAAAGGTTTGCAAAATTTCATAAATTTCCTTCTTCAGGGCAAAAAGCTTCTAGCAAGAAGACTTCTCTGGATTGGAATTCTTTACATACCTCCCCAGACCACACTTTCCCCTAAACAAGCTCTCGAATTTTCAACTACTGGCTCTCCACATGTCACCAACATCTCCCCCAAAGTGGGACAGTTTGGGAGAGCTCTGACAATCGGTGTGGAAAATTAAAGACAGTCACAAAGTATTTGCTCCTTTTTTTCATTGAAAGGATAATAGCTCCACCCATTGAACTTGAGCTATTAGAATTCACAAAAAAATGACATTCTGGGACTTCCAAAGTGGGATCATAAGAAACTTTGCAGCTACTATGTGGATCTCTTGGAACTCTCTCAAGACATCCCCTCTTAGAATCTAGCCACTGTGCTGTGAGTTGCCAAGGCGCCAGGAGAAGCCATATATAGACGCTCAGGTTGGCAGTCCCCCCTAAGTTCCCAGACAACAGCCGGCATCAACTGTCAGCATGTGAGTGACTCATCCGGAGTCCAGCTACGTCAGAGAACCTAGCCCTGGCCAACATTTGACTGCAGCTTCAGAAGACACCCCAAGCACCAACCATCCAGCCAACCTCTTTCCAAATTTCAGATCCACAAAATTATGAGCAAGATGAAGTGATGATGGTTTTAAGCCAATAAGTTACAGGGTGAGCTTTCAGATAGCCACATATAACTGAGGTAAAATTTGTTTCCAGAAGTAGAATCTAAGACGTGTTGCATTGGCTGGGGAAGTGAGTGGCAAGCACTGGCTGTTAGGGCCTCAAGGAGATGGGTAGTGGAAGGTGGAAGAACCCTCCAAAGATGGAAACTAGGGCCAATGTGTGGGAGGCTGCAGAAAAAGGCACCTGAATTAAGTATGGGCAGGACATTTATCAGACTCGCCTATAATAATGAGGAAAACAGAAAAAAACAGAAGTACCTAATGATCTTAAGGATGTGACTAAGATTTCCAGGCAGAATGTTGAAAGCACTATCTGGCTCCTTCTAGGTGCCTCTAAGAAAATTCAGGAAGACAGAAGTGGATTAAAGAAAATACTATTCAATTTTAGTGGAATTTAGATCCAGAATCTGCTGGGTTTCACAGAAGCAGTCTCTCATTTCTAGTCTCTCTCAAAAACGGATTCTCAAAGCAAGAAATGCTTAATCGTGTCAAGATCAAAGATCAAAATTATAGTCTGTGTTAAGAAAGATTCGAGCTTGTGCCCCACAGAAATTTTCAGCCATGGAAAGGGCTTTCTAAGGTTCCAAAAGCAAGTTTCATAAACCTTCCCTGTTAAACAGAACTTCTAAGCATCTTAGAAGTTGGTTATTCTATACCAACCTCACACACAAATAAAGACTGAGAAGGATGGAAGGATGTATCTTGAAGGGATACACAGGTGAGACTTTTAACCAAGAGAGTAAATGAAAATAAGTCATAGAAAACTCATTTGCTTTTTTTTTTTTAATTTTTTTAACATTTTTATTTTATTTTTGAGAGACATAGCGACAGAGCATGAGCAAGGGAAGGGCAGAGAGAGAGGGAGACACAGAATCCAAAACAGGCTCCAGGCTCTGAGCCGTCAGCACAGAGCCCGACGCGGGGCTCGAACTCACAGACCGTGAGATCATGACCTGAGCCGAAGTCGGCCGCCCAACCAACTGAGCCACCCAGGCGCCCCTCATTTGCTTTTAAGAGAATTGTATCGAGGGGGCCTGCGTGGCTCAGTCAGTTCAGCATCCAACTTTGGTTCAGGTCATGATCTCACGGTTTGTGAGTTTAAGCCTCACATAGAGCTTGTCGCTGTCGGCTTAGAGCCCGCTTCAGATCCTCTGTCCCCATCTCTCTGCCCGCCCCCCTCAAAAATAAATAAACATTAAAAAAATTTTTTAAAGAATCAGTAGAAGAGCTCAGAAAGACAATACAAAATGAAAGTAGGCTTTCAGGGGCACCTGGGTGGCTCAGTTGGCTAAGTGTCCAACTTTGGCTCAGGTCATGACCTCGTGGTTCATGGGTTTGAGCCCCGTATCAGGCTCTGTGCTGTCAGCTGGAGCCTGGATCCTCCTTTGGATTCTGTGTCTCCCTCTCTCTCTACCCCTCCCCTACTGGCACTCTGTCTCTCTCCCTCTCAAAAATAAACATTAAAAAAATAAAAAAGGAAAAGAGGCTTTCAGACTCCCAACCCTCTACCAATAGCAAACAAGCTGAGAAAGCTTTCAGTTGCAAACGTGGACCTTTTTTGGTTGGTTTTGTTTGTTTCATGAAGGCTGATTCGAAGGTGGAACCAACCAAGAGAGCAAAGATAGAGACCAGACCCTCAGAAAATCATTCTGAGGCAACGAGATTGGACTGTAATCAAGGAATTGGCAACATGTGACCTCGATTTCAGAACTGCTATGGATCGGCAATGACGGTGTGCCTCGCACTCTTCCCCCTCCCTTCTGAGCGGGAGTGTTTATAGCAATCATCTCACCCCTGCCCACCACTATATGATGCGTGGGGAAGGTAGGTGGGGCAGGAACTTACCTTTTTAAGTCATAGGCCTCCGGATTAAGAGAGACGATTTTCAAGAAACTGCCCTCTAGGCAGCCTCGCTGATGTGTGCACCTGATTTCCCCCGCAAAATCCTGACCTTTACACCAACGCTACGATGGGAAAAGTTTTTGGGCATCTTGGGAGAGAATGAGAGTATTTCTCATTTGGGAAGAACATAATTAATTTGTTACTAGAGGGCAAACTGTGGCTGATTAGAGATGTCTGAAAATCCTCGGCGACTCCTCTCTTTAATAATTTGGACGGAGCTGGGGTAGCTGGGTGACTCAGTCGGTTAAACTTCCAACTTCAGCTGAGGTCACAATCTCACAGTCTGTGGGTTCGAGACTTGCATCGGGCTCTGTGCTGACAGCTCAGAGCCTGGAGCCTGCGTCGATTCTGTGTCTCCCTCTCTCTCTACCCTTCCACCACTCGCACTCTTGTCTCTCAAAAATAAATATTAAAATTTTTTTTACAAAATTTGGACTAAGCCTAAGTCAGTTGAGCATCAATCTTTGGCTCAGGTCACAATCTCACAGTCCATGGGTGCGAGCCTCACATCAGGCACTGTGCTGACAGGGCAGAGCCTGGAGCCTACTTCAAGTTCTGCGTCTCCCTCTCACTCTCTCTCTCAAAAATAAGTAAACATTTAAAAAAAATGAATTTGGACGAAGAGAGTGGTACCTCTAACACTATTTAAAGACAAGGCTTGGGCCACCTGGGTGGCTCAGTCAGTTGAGCAACCGACTTCAGCTCAAGTCATGATCTTGCAGTTTGTGAGTTCAAGCCCCACATCAGGCTAGCTGCTGTCAGCCTTTCAGCACAGAGTCTGCTTTGGATCCTCTGTCCTCCTGTCTCTGCCCCTCCTCTGCTGGCACTCTTCCCAAAATAAGTAAATAAATAATAAAAAATAATCTTCCTTACACAACACCACAAAAAGAAAAATTGTTAAAATTTGAAACTTCATGCTCGTTCGATATATGAACGTATGAACAAGTGTTAGAAAGAAGAAAATAACCAGGAATGACCAAGAAGAAAATAACCAACATCCCCATGACCTTGACCTAGCTGCAGAAAGCAGTACGAGCCTGGCAGCCAGAAAGATCCTACAGTCTTGCTATGCAGCAATTTGGGCAAGGCTGAAGGCAAAGAGTCCTCCCAGACTGAGGTGTCTAAGGACAGCTTTCTCTCAGTTAGCAGGCTGAGAGAATGTAGCCTGACTGAAACAACGTGAGGTGCTTCCTCCTTTCGCACGATGGTAAATCATGACTTTACTGGCATTACTGATGCCTTGGAATTCATTCTGGACATAGCTCACTTGGACCCAATTTTAATTTGTCTACAACTTTTTCCAGAACATTCAAGAACATTTTCAAGACAATGAAATACACAGTCACTCATGCATGGAGATCTAAAACGTTGACTAGCTCACTGTGTCTTCTCTTCTCTGGAAAGACGCGTCTCAAGTGGGGAGATGAGGAAGTGGGCAGTCACCCTATGCTGCTGAGTGAGAGGGGTCTCTTGATATGTCACCGTGAGCCTTCTCTCAGATTTTGGGGAAAATATGACTGGGCTATATCTGTGTAAAACTCTCACTTGATAGAAGGAAGCTCAGAGTGCAGCATTTTTGAGTATTCGACCTTTCTATTTTCTCCATCAGACTGAATAACTCGAGGGACATCTATTTGTCTTTCTTCTTTGGGCCTCCAGAATAGAGCACAGCGCATGCCGTGTGGCTGGTATTCAATAAATATCAGCTGAAATGAAAAGAGTCTCATCCATGTGTGTTCCAAAACAGCTCCTCCCTACCGGTCTGCACTCACCCTCTCTGGGCATGATACTAAGTCAAACTCTATAAACCCTGACCTACGGGGCCCCACAGGATCCAGAGCCCTCCACCCCATAACCTCTCTGATGCGTCTCCTGTACTCATACTCTTGTTCACTGTCCTCCTTGCTTGAACGTGCCAGGTCAGCCCCTCCCACAGCACCTCTGCAGTTGCTGCTCCCCCTGCCTGAAATGCCCTTCCTCCAGACATCTGTTAGGATCACTTCGTTTCCTTCAGGTCCGCACTCAGAAGCCACTTTCTCACAGATGCCTTCCTTCCTTGTCCACCTGACCTCAATTTCACCCTCCCAAATATTTCATATCCCCTTCCCTTCCTTTTTTTTTTTTTGTTTATAGCACTGACAGTGATCTTCTATCCTCATATTGTTTACCAAGTGTCCCTCTACTAGAATATAAGCTCCATGAACCCAAGAACTATTGTCTGTTTCAGTTACTCCCCAGCACCTGGAACAGTGCTATTTGGTTGCTGCTTGATATAAATTCAATGAATAAATGAATGAATGAATAAGTTTACTGCAGGCTACTTTCCAATCCATGAGCTAGTTCTCAATGGTACTTTTTGGTATAAGTGGACACAGAGGGGAAGAAAGACTGAATGAAAGATTTATTGATGTGCATGTGTTTTTTTCCCCAAGATCCTGATCTCATACTCAGCCTGTTAAAACATCTGCATTCTGTGTAGGTGTTACAGATAAAATGCATTGAGATAGGCACTTTTCCATTTTATGGATATAAATATCTTAATTATCTTGAGAGGAATGTATGTATAAAGTCATCACCGCAGATAACAGTGATTGCTGGCAGGGCCTACCTCTGGATGTCATCTCATTGGCAAGTTCCCAATTAGAGTATAATGATTTACTGCTACTTCAGACCAAACTAAAAACAACCCATGATTTGCTTGATGTGTTTAAAGAAATGAGCTAGCTCATGCCGTACCCCTCGGACTTATAATATTTATCAAAAAGTTGAATTTTTGATCCTAACGATGCTTACTTCAAGTATGGCATGCTATTACATAGGACGATAACCATGTTTTACAAACTTATGGGGAAAGCAGTTCCCCATAGAATTTTAATCTTCACACACTCAGAATAATTTTACTGAAGTCTAACTTAAATATTTTCTGTTATAATTTTGACATCATTAATGAAAAGTAGACCATAAAAGGAGTCAGTCATCACGTGACTGAGAATGTGACAACCAAGTTGGATATTTTCTTTTTTCTTTTCATTTTTAAAATTTTTAATTGTTTATTTCTTTTTTATTTTTACCAAGTTGTATATTTTCTAACTTGCAGAGACAATTCGGGATGGTTATGGCTCTGCGTTCTCTCCACAGCACGCCGCCCGTCCTCCTCCTTCAATCACTTGCCCATTTGGTGTTTCTGTGGTGTCTCTCTCTCTGCATCAGCCCACTGGGTCAGTGGTAAATATGAAATTGGCAAGAATCTCTAGTGCAAGATGGTCGTGGAGAAATTAGAAAATCTGAAGGCTTACAAATGGGATATGCAGGAACAGATTAATCATGGGAAAGTCAATCACTCTATTAAGCCTCCATTTACTTATCTATAAAATTGGGATGTAATGAATGCTTAACTCGTAGGGATTCCAGAGTGCTTTAAGTGCCACACCATCGATTTTCATTTATATATAACAGCGTATAGAAAGAAAGAAATCATAGTGGTTCGAAATACTGGCTTTACGATTTATCGTAACTGAGTTCAAATCCTGATTCTGACACTAAAGGAACTTCAGAAAGCTACATTACCTCTCTTAGCCTGATTTAGGTGTATGTAAAATGGAGATAATACTTCACGAAACGCTGTGAGAATTAAGTTAAGTAATTGTAAAAATTAAGCAAAATTAAAGAATTAAGTGGAATTAAAGTTCCTGTGATATAGTAAGCACTCAATAAACAGTTTATATCATTACTGTTGTTAATTAACCCATTTCCAAGTCCAGCCTGGTAAATCTCCTTTGGTTTTCTCTTCACCAAACTAAATTGTCTTGAGGTCTTTTCCCTTCACTAAATGACACCTATATCTTCAACTTCTCTAGAATATTTTTTGATACTCATAATACTTTTAGAGAATATTTCTAGACAGCAGTCTCTAAATAATTCCATGTCAAAGGTCGGACAGATGATGTATAGTTAATGCTTCACCAAGAGTTTAAAATTCTTGACATTTCACCAAAAGTTGCATTGGCCTTGCTTTCAAAAATCTTTGCTCTACGAAGCCCACATCTGAAGCATTTTCCTAATGTAACAGCAGTAGCTAGGCATCATTTAGCACTTCCTGTGCGCCAAATCCTGCTCCAGGCACCTTACCGATATTCATGCTTTTAATTCCCCGCAACCCTGTGCAGAACTATATGACTAACCTCATCGTAATGTGAGGAAACGGAGACACAAAGAGTTACACATAGCTGGAAGAACAAGGTTATCACAGTAGGAAGTAGCTAAGGGAAGAAATGAACCCACGCAGTCTACTTCCGGATCCTGGGCTCTTAACCACTCTACTAAACCTCTCAATGAGAATACCAACAGTTCTAAGACCTAAATTCAGCTGAGCCAACTTTGTGGCCTGAAGCTCCCGGAGAGCTGTCAGGCCTACTCTTTACATGGTGTAGACCCAGCCTCAGAGTCTGCAGCTGTATTTAGGTCACCCTCGCCACAGCCAGTCATTAAAATCAATATGATTGGGCCATCGGTCACAGGATACTCTATTCTGATTCTCTCCATTAACATCTACAGGAAAAAGACTCTGGATTCATTCACGCCAACCATTCTCCCCTCTGCCCTGCTTTAATTAGGGATTATGCAATCTTACAAAGAAAGAGAATGAATGACACAAAATGCATAGAACAGGGGAAAACACACACTTCGGTCTCAGTTATTTTCCTATTTCGTGTGGGGCTAAGATAGGTATAAAGCCTGAAGTAATATAGTTGACTCTTGAACAACACAGGGGCTAGGGGTGCCCAGCCCCCCATACCTCAAAAATTCACATTTTTGACACTTGGATGGCTCAGTGGGTTAGGTGTCCAACCCTTGATTTCAGCTCAGAGCATGATCTCATGGTTCATGAGTTTGAGCCCCGCGTCAGGCTCTGTGCTGACTGTCCAGAGCCTACTTGGGATTCTCTCTCTCTCTCTCTCTCTCTCTCTCTCTCTCTCGGCACCTCCTCACCCCTTTCTCTCTCTCTCTCAAAATAAACATTAAAAATTATTTTAAAAAATCCACACATAACTTCTCATAGCCTTGTGTTTTCAAAAGCCTTACTGATGATACTATTAACACATATTTTATATGCTGTATGTATTATATACTGGATTCCTACAATGAAGTAAGCTAGAGAAAATGTCATTAAGAAAATCATAAGGAAGAGAAAACATGTTTATAGTACTGTGTTGTATTTATTTTTAAAAAGTGGGCCTGCACAGTTCAAATCTGTGTTGCTCAAGGGTCAAGTGTATAGATTCCTAATAAAACAATAAAGGATGATTTATCCAATTTCAGGCTTAGAGTACAAAAACTTCTCATTCTAGTCTAGGTTACTAAAACTGAAACAGCACCAAGCACCACTGTGCACAAACTGAGTTCCAACAAGGCCTTGCATTAGCCAATTAGAAGGGGCCCACACCCCAAACGCTATATACAGGGCATTTATAGACTTAGCTTTGTTTGACTCAGATAGAGGCTGTTTGTGTCACTGGTACTAAATTCGACAGATTCAAAATATTGTTTTATCACTTTGACTCCAAGAAACAGTGGTAGCCCTTCCGCATTAATCCCTTCAGATCCACGCTGGGAAAATAACCCAGCAACGGACCATGTCAACGTCTGAATCCCTCTCCAGATCTGCCCTAATGCCTAAATGCTAACCTCCGATACAAAATGGAAAGAGAGTAAAAAAATAATAATAATAATAAATAGGTCCGGTTACATTTCTTTTGTATCTGCCAACCCTTTTCCAGTAGGTTCATTTTAATTTCATTTAGTCCTACAATATAGAGGCATAGTTCATTTTCCAAGTCTGATCTCTGTGCTTTTCTTGTAGCTTGGCTAGCTTTGATTTACTTAGAAGAGAATGTCCTTTGAGTAAACATTACATGGTTTTAAAAATAATAGAAGCATTATTTGAAACAAAGGTTGAATTGGAAAGTAAATGTAAACTTAAGGTTTAATTACATGTTGTGTCATAATGTAACTTCTTAGCCAGGGATTTAAAACACTCTACAACCGAGCACCAACTGGCCTTTCCAGTATTTTCTTGCCCTTTTTACTGATGTGGGAGAAATTGTGTGGGCTTTGGGGGTCAGTTAGTCACAAACATTTACTAGGAAAATATTATGTACAAATTACAGTAACAGGTGCTGGGGGACCCAAAAGCGAATAAGATCATTAATAGTAACATAAATGCTGTTCCATTCCTTTGAAAGTTTCAGTTTAATTAAAAGAAACACACAAAAGTAATTGTGACGCAGTATACGTGAATACAAGTACACTTAATATACAATGAAATGACTCCTGGGGCGCCTGCGTGGCTCCGTCGGTTAAGCGTCTGACCTGGCTCAGGTCGTGATACCCGAGCTCGTGAGTTCGAGCCCCATGTCGGGCTCTGTGCTGACAGCTCAGAGCCTGGAGCCTGCTTCAGGTTCTGTGTCTCCCTCTCTCTCTGCCCCTCCCCTGCTCATGCTCTGTCTCTCTCTGTCTCAAAAGTAAACATATATATATACATACATGTGTATGCATATATACATTCTTATTTAAAAAAAAAAAAAAGAAATGACTTCCCCTGGATATCCCCATGGCAGTTCACACTCAAACTCTCTCCAAACTAGTTTTCTCTAATGTTCCTTATCTCCACAACTGGCTTCATCATCCATTCAAGAACACAGGGGCCGTCCTCCATATCACCCTCTCCCTCATCTACCATACCTAATCCTAAATATGAATTATTTCATCCCTGTGATCACAACCCTAATTCAGTATATGTGTATCTTTTACTCGAACTAACAAGCCTAGGGTTATTCTCGCAGCTCACTCTCAAACTCGTTCTTCACACACTGGACAGGATGAATTCTCTCAAAACACAAACAACAACCCTGATCATGATCTTCTCTTGCTCACTTTATATTGGCTTTCCATTCCTCTTAGAATAAAGAGAATTCTCCTTAACATAGCCTATGAGGTTCTTCAGGGCCTAGCCTCTACTTACTCCTCCCGCCTCATCCTGTACCTCCTCTCCCCACCCATGCCCCCACTGGACCTGCTCTTTATTCAACACTTTAATATATTCCGATGGTGTTCAGGACACGCTACCCCCAAATGTGGTATCTTGACGTATTGAATATTTAAAGCTGAAAGAGTTTGAGCAGACGGGAGAGCCAGAAGGTCTCTCTGACCTTCCCCGACGCTCCTCCCCGGATGCGGATCGGACTCTCATGTGAGAGGTGCCCTCTCTGTTCCCACAGGAAAGGAATATTCTTGTCTCCAAGATGGAGGGACACCAGGAATAAATCAAATGTATAGGCCTTGTTTTTCCCCCTAATTACTACACTTAGCTCATACTCTTTGCCTTATGACTTTCCATGGCTTTCCATTCAAACCTAGCACAAAAAATTTCAGGTTTAACCATTTCTTTGGATCTTCATTTTCTTATGAAGGTTCCCATGTCACATAAAACTTACATTGAATAAATGTGTGCCATCTTCTCCTATTAATCTGTCTTTGCCAGTTTATTTTTCAGACCCATACAGGAACCCTAAGAGCATCAAAGGAAACTTGTTCCTCTCCTAGAATCCCAAATTCCCTCCTTAACATAAAGGTTTTGTACACAATT
Organism: Paguma larvata; assembly: GCA_030068075.1. NCBI lineage: Eukaryota > Metazoa > Chordata > Mammalia > Carnivora > Viverridae > Paguma > Paguma larvata. The sequence continues at coordinate 44,004,029 of CM057840.1, forward strand.
CCCTCTGCCTACAATTCATTTCTCTCACCTGGTTCATTCGTTGGTCCTTCCCTGCTTACATGCACTTCCCTGCGAAAAGTCCCCTGCAATCCCTGACCAAGTCATAGTCCCCTACTATGGGCTCATCATTGGGCCCTTTTTTTCATTTTCACAGCTATTTATCACAGCTGTAACTTTATATTTGTTTGTGGGGAATATCCAATCAATTTCTGACCTTGCAGTTAGACTTTAAGCCCCGTAAGGGCAGGGACCATATCCACTTCTCCTCATCACATCTAATGCTTAACACAATGCCTTAAAAGGGACAGATATTCAATGAAATCTGTGGAATAAATGGAACAACAAAGAAACACTGATGAACTTTGCCTGGAGAACGCCACGGAAAAGGTGTCAGTTGTGTCCGGTGTTGAAAAATATATGATGATTCATTAGGCAGAAGGAACGCATGAGCAGAGACACAAAGAAATGAACCCATCTGACATAGCTCAGTGTAAGCAAAGCCGTGGGTGTGATCTGTTTGGAGGAGGGGACAGTAAAGTGTCAGAAACGAGACTGGAGAGACTCGGGGACTAACCCACAGAGAGTCTTTTGTGCTCTGCAAAGCAATTTGGACTTTTGCCATGGGAAATCACTGAAGGGTTGTAAAAAGGGAGTGAAATGATCATCAGCTTTGCATTTTAGAAAAATCACTCTCATGGTAGTGTGAAGGATGTCCTTGACAGGTCGATACTGGAGACAGGGTGGCCAGTTAGGAGGCCACCCTCCAAGTCCACGTGAGAGATGAAGAAGGTACAAACCCAGGCAGTGTGAGGGGATTACGTGCAGCAGGTGGCTTCACAAGGTATTTAAGAGACAAAAATGACTGATAATAGAGAATAAGGTAAAAGAAAAAGTCACAGTATGCTATCAGGGTCTCTGGGCATGTGCGAGGGTGCTGTGGCCATTAACCGAGTTAGGGAGTACAAGATGAGAACTCAGTTTGGATAGACAGGTGAGTGTGTTTCTAAACCCAATGAAACGTAATATCCGAGGACCTTCGTGCCAGAATGATGATGTTCCCCAACCCAACGTCCTTCTCCTCTTCCATCTAAAGCGGTTTCAGCTGGGCACATAACCTCCTAGCAGTGACCGCACTCTCTAGCCTCCCGTGTGCACATGACTAAGTTCTTGGCAATGGAATAGGAGCCAAAGTTCTCAACCTGTGTGTCATTCGCTTCAAAGGAAATTGCTTGCCCTGGATTCTTCTCAGATAATCAGGCGTTGGGTTAGCAGAAAAACATTACGGAAAGAACCAATGGGTGAGTGAAGCAGACAAGCCAGACCAAGCATTCCATTAAAAATACTTATTCTGAGGGATATATACATATATTTTTTTTACTTATTTAATTCATATACATATAATTTTTTACTTATTTAAACTTATTTAATTATTGTATATGGGAGTCTAACTTAAGAGTGTTTCTTTTGTGCCCTAAGTAATACACACTTTCAAGTAGAGAAATCCAGTAAGCAACTGTTTACACCAGTCCGGACCTCCAAAAAGAAGTCAGAACCAACAGTTCAGATACCTATTAGCACATAGAAAGTAAGTAAAACCATAGGAATACAATTTTAAAAAGAAGCACTTTAAAGACAGACTCGGATTTGTATCCTGACCCCATTTCTTATTATTTATGTGATTTTGAGTAAGTTCCATCTATGAGCCTATATTCTCTCAACCTGTACTAATATCTGGATGAAGTAAGGCAACTAGCTGCTATCGAGTTAAATCTCCACATCTCAGTCACTTAACACCAAACAGTTTATTCTCATTTACGTGAACCCCGCTTGCACATTAAGCAGGACCCAGGATCCCGCATCCAGTAGCTCTTTCTCCCCTAAGATCTTGAAGTCATTTGTTTCCAAGCTTTTCCCTCCCGCGGTCCATGGCAGGAAGGGCACATATACTTCTGAACCACTCCGGCCTGGAAGCTACTCCACACTCATGGCTGAAAACCATCATTTGGCCCCAACTAGATAAAAAGGGCCTGGGAAGTGTAGTACCCGCTCGGTAGTCACTTCCCAATAGAGGCCCTGCACAATAATGGCACGTAAATAGTGGCGAACAATGCCCTCTAAAGTATTCCCCCTGCTTGTCTTGAAGATGAAAAGCAAAAATGAATGGAGAGGACACTTAACAGTGTAGCATGTCTAAGGGCCCCTCGACAGTGTCAGATCCTACCTCCTTCCCTGTTACTTCCCCCTCTGTCTCCATCCTAAATACACCTGTGCTGCAAACAGGTGTGATATTTTCCCATGGTCCTGCCTTTATTCACATTCTTTATACACAAAACCCTAAGGATATTTTTTTTTCTCTTTTCTGCTACAACAATTCCAATTCTACCCACTTTTTTTTTGAAATGTATTATTTTGAGAGAGAGAGAGAGAGACAGCATGAGCAGGGGAGAAGAAGAGAGAGAGAGGGAGAGACAAACGCAAGCAAGCTCTGCGCCACGAGCACGAGTCCGACGCAGGGCTCAAACCTACAAACCGGGAGACCATGACCTGAGCTAAAACCAAAGCCAAAAGTCAGATGCTTAACCAACTGAGCCACTCAGGCACCCCACTTAAAGACCAATCTCAAAGCAATCTCCAGGAGTCTGCTTTTTGTAATTCTTCATGGCCAGATTAAACTCCTTTCAACCACTAGCACCATATTACAAACTTTTTTACATACTTACAAATTTAGCATTGATCAGATATTTGTTTGATATTATAACAATATATGTACTTGGGGCACCTGGGTGGCTCAGTCAGTTAAGTGTCCAACTTTGGCTCAGGTCACGCTCTCACGGTTCCTGGGTTCAAGCCCCGTGTCGAGCTCTGTGCTGACAGCTCAGAGCCTGGAGCCTTCTTCAGATTCTGTGTCTCCTTCTCTGTCTGTCCCTCTCCCACTTGCATGCGGTCTCCCTCTCTCTCTCTCTCTCAAAAAATGAATAAACATTAAAAAAATAAACATATGCACTTACCCTTCCTGACTACCTCCAAGCCTAAGAAGACATAAAGCTCCCCGGAGACAGCGACTTCACTTAACTCCTATAGTTCACGGTGATTAAAAAAGTCAACTGAACTTAGACTTTGAACTTAAGAGACCAACGCTTAGAAACCTGGGGTCTCCTTAAAGAATGAAAAGCTGAACAGTCATTCAGGCGACTCTGGAAATAGGGGGGGGACCGCACTTTGGTTCAAGTGTTTACATACTCGGGTGAGAGCTGTCTGACTTACTGTTACATTTCTTTCTTTCACTTTGTGCATCCATGAGGAAGCCTGGGTGGTAAAACCTGTTTATGAATAAAGCACGTACTTAATGAACAATAAAGCAACATATCTTCAAATATTGTCATAACTAAGAAAAACAAACAGTTCTGAAGAGGCCTCTTTAAGGACTCTCCGCGGGCAGGAATCAAGGTGGTGATGTGGCGGTTCTCGGGGTAACTTGATAAATGTCAACAACCAAGCCACTGAAGTCCATCCGTCGGGTGAACACACCTCTCTGAGTTACCTGAGCATTTGCCAAGTCACTTTGTTCTGTTTAGACAGAGCCACTGCCTTAGCAAAAGAAGAAGAAAAAAGAAAAAACAAAACAAAACTGGAAGTAACTGGACTTTAGGCAGTCCACTGAAAATATATTCTCCTTTTCCCAACAACCATCCTGGTAAAAGTATACACTGCATAGGCAGGCGGTATTTCTCAGCACGCAATCTGATTGTACGCAGGCAACCGAAGGCTGGGTGCTCCCCCAACAACATGCAGTTTTCTATGTAGGGAGACTGGCAGTGGTCCCCACTGACACCACTTCCCACACCAGATGCTCCCAGATGGCCTCTGAATTCCTGAAGGAACCTGAAAGGGTCGGTCTGCCTTTCCTCCCCAGCAGGGGAAACCGGAGACATATTCGGGGACCCACGCCATGTTCAAATTCATCCCACCCAGTCCAACCTCGAAGACAGCCCGGAGATGATCTATATTCCTGGACACAAGTTCTTTGACTAAAATCTGCCCATTGCTTATTCCAGGGCTCACCATGATTTCAGAACAAAAAGAGCCTGGAGGGTGGAAGTGCAGTGAGTGAGGTTCCACTGTTACGACAGACTCCGTCTCTCTACCAGTGCCCCCCACGTGGGCCCTCCAGTGGGGAGGGATCTCACCGAAATGTGTAAGGAGAGTGAGATCCCAAAAAGCCTTCTCTAGAACACTAGACCTTGGAGTTGTTCCGTATGTGAAGGATCCTGCGATCAGGCCGGAAAACATCACAAACAGTAGTCCTCTTTCAGGCATTCATAGCGTCTCTTACAATAAAGGCTCTGACATGTCCTGCCACGAAGAACCCGTTGAACCCAAATACATTTGTCTACACGAAAGCTTCTGGAGCAAAACATTTATTAACGTCTTTCCTCAATCGACGGTGGGTCCCATGAGATCAGAGTCTACGCTCTTTTCTTCACTGCTGTTCCTCACGTGCTTAACGTAGCACGGGATACTTTGAGAAATCTTTGATGAATTAATGAATGCATTGTGGAAGGAAGGTCCCACAGAACATGCTAAACTCCTAAAACTATTCACATCTCTATGGCATGCTTCGAGCAGAGACCACCTCCCCAAATAGGAAGATCATTTTAAATCTCATATTCAAACCTCAGTTGGTGAGGTTACTATGAATAGTACACTGGCACTTACTGTTTGTGGTCAGAAAATTTCTCCTTTCCTCTCGAACTATCTTTTGTTCGTGTCAAATTAACTTGATTGTGTATTTCAGAATTTTTAGTATCTAGACCAGCAATGCTTAAAATTTACGGTGTATAAAAATCTGTCGAGAGGACTGTTCAAAATGCCAAGTCCTGAAGATTCTGTATTTCTAGAGCAGAGCCCAGCACTCCACACTTTACGCAAATACCCTAGGTTATTCTGACATAGGCGTTCAAGTGGAACACGCTCTCAGACATGCTGAACGAGAGACGTCGTGGAAAAGGAGCCCCTGACTTGGTGGCAGAAGCCTGGTCTGAGACGCAGATCTGTGTCCTCACTACTCCTGTAGCCACAGCAGTAATCTCTCGCCTCTACATTCCCTAATCTGCATACCTAGCTCCAACCCACCTACCTCCCAGCATGAGATAAGGAGAAAGCATTTGTGAAACGCTGCCCTGAAACCTAGAAGGTGCTCACACACACTGTTCAACAGATCAATAAGTTCACAGTTATTTTAGCGTTCTATGGAATTAAACGAACTCTATCATGTCAAGCATTCAACACGGAAAGATTTTCTGCTGATTATTTAAAGACAGACAAAACAGAGCTGGCCCAATAATGTATGCATCCATATCAGTCAGCCTGGCAAACTGTTCCTCAGAACATTTGGCTCTTGCTTATGGACACAGTAATTACCCAAATCGGGGCAAGAGCCAAACTGTGGGACATTGGCCACAACACCCAGAATGTTTCAATATTTCCTCTGCTTGTACCAGACCTTCAAAAAAGCAGACACTTGGGGCACCTGGAAGGCTCAGTAGGTTGTGCATCCAACTCTTGATTTTGGCTCAGGTCATGATCCCGAGTTGTGAGTTCAAGCGTTGCGTCGGGCTCTGCGTTGAGCACGGAGCTTGCTTAAGATTCTCTTTCTCTCCCTCTATCTCTCCCCCCTGCTCTCTCTCTCTATCTCTCAAATAAAATTAAAATTTTAAATTTAAAAAGTGGACTCTTTATTCTTATGTCAGCTAATGGCTAAACTCTGGTTGGCATCTATTTACAGAAGAAAGGGTTTCCTGTTTATCAAGTATCTTCACTGATAATAATCATTGTTCAAAAACTAGAATGCAGTGGACATGTAACAATAATATAGTAGTCCTCAGTGTATTTAATTCTCTCTCCATTCTGAATACTCTCTAAAGCCTGTAGCACTCAGGATAATTGCTATGAAAACTGCTCGATCGCCCTACAAAGAATCCTTCAAAAACACTAGAAATAGGGTTGATTGTTTCCTAACTTTGCAGTATACTCTCAAGCCTGCCCTTTGGAATAGACCCGGTATTGCTTATTATCTATCTTGTGTATATAAAACAAGAAGAAAAAAAAAAACACTGAAAGATCTCTGCTTAAAAGACTAATTATTAAAAATATCCAATATATCATTACTCTATTTCCTATATATCGATTTGTTGTCGTGTGTGTGTGTGTGTGTGTGTGTGTGTGTGTGTATTGGCTTTTCTTGCCAACTTTTAAATTTTAAATGTTTATCCCACGGCTCAAGCACTCAGTGGAGACCCAACAAACTTCGTTGGCTCATCGACTTGTGGTTAATGATAACAGCAAGTGGATTTGGAGAACTGAATTCATGCCATAATGTTTATTTTCTATTGTTTATTATTATCTTTGTGCTTAAAGTTCTGGTTGTGATCTACTTCGCTTGCCTGTTAGCAGTCACAAATGTGATTGATCACAGGGCTCACGCAGGTAAGCAGGTAAATGAATCAAGCCAGGTCTGGTGACCCCATCAAATGATGGCAGTGACTACTGCCATGACAGAACGCACGAATGCCACCTTGGCATTCCTAGACTTTCCAATGTTTCCAGAGAAGTCGGGCACATAATAGGTCCCCAATAAGTATTTGCTGAATCCATTAATCAGACACCAGTATTCATCAGAAATCTCTATATTTTAGATGTAAGCAGCATAATACAGTAATAAGAATACAGACTCTGGAGCCAGACTGCCTGCTTCAAAATTTAACTCCGCCAAGTATCAGCCCCATGACCTTGGGCAAGTCATACAAAACCTCTGTGCTTGGTTTTCTCACCTGTAAAAGGGGGCAAGTATCAACCTAACAGGGTTATTTGAGAACTTAATTTTTTATACATTTATTAAATCTTAGGACAATATTTGGAACATTGCAGGTACCACATAAACAAGGAAGCTCACGCTTACACTTCAAAATGCCTTATAATTTTCACAGGTGTTATCCCATCTCTCCCCAGCATGACTGGTGGGTAAACTTGTTGCTCTGTAGACAAGGAAACAAAGTTTCCCTCACGACCCTTCAGGCTGGTTCAGGAAGACAGCCATGCAGTGACTCACGCAGGAACTCTGGGCGTGCTCACCCAGTGGGTAGTGACTTAACCAACAGTATGCTCCTTAAAATGGCAGGTGTAGAAATCTGGTCCAATACTTCCAACGGACAGAATCAGAGAAGTCTCGATCAGTGTTCACCAGCAGCCTTCTTACTCAATAACTAACTAATGAAATAAAATGAAGATCTGATTCAAACCCCTGTGTGGTTATATTTTTTTAATTTTTTTAACATTTATTTATTTTTTGAGAGAGACAGAGCACGGGCAGAGGAAGGGCAGAAAGAGAGGGAGACACGGAATCCGAAGCAGGCTCCAGGCACTGAGTTGTCAGCACAGAGCCCCATGCGGGGCTCGAACCCACAAACTGTGAGATCATGTCCTGAGCCGAAGTCGGATGCTCAACCGACTGAGCCACCCCGACGTCCCTAACCCATACATTATTTACCAGAAACCAACCGATTTGAGAGAATAATCAAAACCTTTACATTCAATAATGTCCATTTATATTCCTATTTTATTAATTTTTGCTTATAACTTCCACCGCAATAGTTTAGTTTCTCTTTCCTCTGACTCTAAGACCTTTCCCCCCGGGGGCTTTACAGACACACCACCTGACTACAGGCCTGAGTGTAGCTGTGTGTAGACACTGCTAAGTTAGGAACAGCCTGTCAACCTTTTCTTTGATTTTCCTGGTTGTTGTTGGTTTAAGGCAGATCCTTAATGTTATTTAAACAGAGGAGACTATTTAAAATTTCTTGGTAGATGGATTTGATAATGATATTTTTTTTTTAAAAAAACACCTACTGTCCTCTTGGGATGAAAGACCTCATTCAGCAGGGTACACATCTTATCTGAATAACTCGGGACTTCTTCAAAGAAAAAGGTCAATGAAGCTGTAGCTGTTTCCTTCTCTTGAACAACAGCAGTGACTTTATGTTACTGCCTGACAACTTGGGTTTCACGAAGCTGCTGTCTGGGCATTTACAGAAGAGTCTTCTCTTGTTTAGGGTACAGAGTTTTAAATATTCACTCTGTGTTGTGTTTAAGTCTGAGTCTTCTCATGGAGGAGAAATGCACTTGTTGTTAAAAATAACTATTACCAAACTGGACTTTATCAAATTTGAACCTTTTATGAACTGTGGGGCATTACCAAGAAGGTGAAAAACTCACAGAGTGAGAGAAAGTATAAATATATGCAAGTCATATACCTGATAAGTATCTAATATTCAGAATATATAAAGAATTCTTACAATTAAACAACAAAAAGAACAACCCGATTCAAAAATGAGCAAAGGCAATGAATAAACCTTTCTCCAAGGAAGATATTCAAATGGCCAACAAGTCCATGAAAAGATGCTTGGCATCATGAGTCATTACAAATACAAATGAAAACCAAGGTGAGATACCACTTATACCCACCAGGGTGTATATAACTTTTTTTTTTTTAACAAAAAATTAATGTCGGTGAAGATGTAGAGAAACTGGAACTCTCCGATATTTTTGGTACAATTGCACCTGTACAATTGTGCAGACACTGTGGAAAGCAGTGGGGGGAATTCCTCAAAAAGTTAAACACAGAATTATGATGTGACCCAGGAATTTGACTATCCCCGACAGATCTGAAAACGTACCTCCAAGCAAAACCTTGTAAATGGATGTTCACGGCAGCACTATTCATGACATCCAGAAAGCGCAAACAATGCGAGTGTCCATCAGCTGAGGACCAAACAAAATGAGGTATAGCCACAAAACCCAGTATCATCCAGCCGGAAAGAGGAGTGAAGTCCCGATACATCGTTAATATGGATGAACCTTGACAGCATCGCGCTAAGTGAAGGAAGGAGACACCGAAAGGCCCAGTGTTAAAGGATCCCAATTACACAATGCCCAGAACAAGCAAATCCATAGAGGCAGACTGCAGGTGAGCGGTTGAGAGGAGAGGGGAAATGGGGAGATTGCTTAATGGGCACGGGTGATGAGGGTGCCCTGCACTGAAACAGCAGAGCTGGTGGTACATCGCTGTGAATCTAGTGAAATGTAGTGACACTGTATGCTTTAAAATGCTTTAAATGTTTAATTTTATGATCTCTGAAATTTTATCTCATAAAAAAGAAAATACTGGCTTGAACCCTCAGTAGGAAAAGCAAGTAGTTGCACACAATGCATCGCGCAGATGACACTAAGGAGTGAAAGACTGCGTATGTACATCAGTGCCTGACACTGTGTCCTTATTCCCTTTATTTCACAGTGCCACTTATCATCAGCCCTTTGCTCTTGAAAGGCATTTTTGGTTGGTCAGTTTGCCAGAGGAAGTTTCTTTTCTGATGCTACAGCTCCATGTCCAAAAGTTTCTTATCAAAAGTTTAGCCAATTTGGCCAACGCTGATTAACGAAGAGATGGGGGAACATTCTCCCTTTTAAATTACGTTAAAGTGTTTAATTTGAAATAATAGAGTATTGATGACTCTGGTAAAGGGAGGGATATGATTTATCAAAAAACAGTAGTTTTTAATGTTTACTTATTTTGAGAGAGAGAGTTGTGTGTAACCAAAGAGGGGAAGGCTAGAGAGAGAGAGAGAATATCAAGCAGGCTCTGGCACTGCCAGCACAGAGCCCAGTGTGAGGCTTGATCTCACAAACCACAAGATCATGACCTTAGCTGAAATCCAGAGTCAGAAGCTGAGCCACCCAGGCACTCCCATAAAACAGTACTTTGTATCGTTGACAGTACTTTGTATTGTAATGACTATGGAACACTGACATATCTAATAGAAAAAGTAAAGAACATTGAGAAAAAAAATAGCTATCTAGTAAACCTCCCCCAAAAAGAAGACATATATTTCCCTCCCCCAAAACTGTCTTTTTTTCACTATTTAAATGTTAACGATAAAAGAGGGATTAGGGGCGCCTGGGTGGCTCAGTCGGTTAAGGGTCCGACTTCAGCTCAGGTCATGATCTCGCAGTCTGCGAGTTCAAGCCCCGCGTCGGGCTCTGTGCTGACAGCTCAGAGCCTGGAGCCTGCTTCGGATTCTGTGTCTCCCTCTCTCTCTGCCCTTCCTCTGCTCATGCTCTGTCTCTATGTCTCAAAAATAAATAAATGTTAAAAAAAAAATTTAAAAGAGGGATTATATGAATGGCTCAGAAGAATATACCATATGCTCCAAATTTAATTTTTCTGTCCTTCAAACCTTCCTGTCGACTAGATTATACAACGGAATATGTTGAAAAATAACTTTAAGCTGGGAAAAAAATCTCATTTTAATATATACTTGTTAAGCAGTTGCTAGCAGATTTAGTTAGATCGGAGGAATAACTGTAAAACAGCATAACCAAGTTACACACAAAGTTCGGAAAAGAAATCTGGTTACCAATGAATTTCAAAAATACAATCTCCTGAAATTATATTAAATAACATTTAACATGCGTCATGATTTTTTTAATCTCAAAGAAAAATTCTGTATAAAAAAGGCACGTTTACATCTTATGAGGGAACTATTTCAATGTTAATCTGACCAGGTTTATTCTAAAAAGGCAGAAGGAGGAAAAAGAGCAGGCATTTGAACAAGTCAAGTTTAAAACAAAGCAACGCACTTTCATGTCAAGTACTGTCTCATTCGGGTGACAAGCAAAGGCAGCTTTAACCAGAAGTGCCTGGAGAATGGCAGTGGGAATAATCCTGTCTCACAGAAGCTGCACGTATCTGGTTCATGTACTGTTATTGTAAGGAAATTTGAGAAATGTAGAAACCAAAACCAACCTGTTGACGGTGAACAAGAATTTGATGAAAATAAATGCTTATAATTTGATGTCCAAATTAGGTGAGGCAGAAGAGCGCATTATGATGTACTCGGCGGTCCAATTTCTAACAATGCTCAGCCAGAATACCCATCTGAACATTTGGCCAAAACAGTCACCTGAACTGAGAGTTCTGTTTCTTCACAGAAGGGGGAAACGAAGTTAGAGGATGAGACAGGAGAGGAAAGCACTGAGCTCATGGAAATTCCTTGTCAGACAGAATCACTTAGTTCTCCCTTCGGCTCTCCCGAATTCCCCTTCTCCGTTTCCCTCTCAGGCCTGGGGTTCTTTCTCAGATCTGCATAAATTTAATGATCAAATGAAATCCTGATGGAGACGGGACTCAAGTCCTCTGAACTCTCACTTCTTAGTTAAAGGAGGCTCTATGAGGGAGAACAGGTTAGGAATCACCCCACAGCTGGGGCCCTCAGGCTTCTGACCCAAGAAAGACTGTTCACGGTGGCAGAGGACTGGCAGAGAACGGAGTGCTCCAGCATCTGAGAAAAGTAGCTATTGCCTTCGTCCATCCACACACAGCAAGCACAGTTTTTTATTTGTTTTTGTTTTGTTTTTGGTGTTTTGTTTTGTTTTTGTTTTTTCCCAGCCATGGGGAAACTGGTATTGGTTCCAATACCACGGTAGTCCCCCAGATGACTCAGCTTTGCTGTAGAGAGAACAGGAGGGTACACAAGGGATTAAAGGTGAGGCCCAAGAAGGCAGGGGCTCTCGCAGGGCAGCGGACAGCTTTAGGGCTCGTACACTCTCTTCAGGGCTCGTACACTCTCTTCAGGGCTCGTACACTCTCTTCGTCTGGGAGGTTCAGGTTGATCTTCCCACCCATGCAACATAGCAGCTCACGGCACCATGAAAACATGATTTAGGGACTGTCAACTGATTATTCATAAAACGGCGACCACCATTTATAACCAGGATCTAAGGGCCTCTGTGAAAGGCAAGGCCTGCTCCCCAGCGGGCACAGGTGGCCACCTCTGCCAAACTCTGGCGCATTGCTTCCCTGCTATGGCCTCTTCTCAAGGCCTGTAGGTCACAGACCCAAAGAATTTGAAGAGGACAGTCCCCCACTTTCCACAGTTCCTTCAAAACATAAGCTGTTTTGGAGAAAACGGTATTTCTTCTGTTCACTAGTACATGTGGAAACAAATAGGCCTCCTCCTTTTCTGCCTTCACCTCCTTCCATACACAAAGTTTATTCTCTAGTTCGGTCTGGATGGTGGAATTCATCTTCACTCACACTCAGGCAGAAAACTTGGGGTCCCTCCTATCCAGAGCCCCTGCCTGTGGGTGAAGCCCAGGGTAGGGGGGCTGGAGGCCACTCAGGAGAGGCACAGCCTAGAAAGACTGAGACAGAAAAAAAACCTGAAGCCTGGAGAGAGAACTAGAAGCGTCCTGCAGCACAGCAGCAAGAGAGAGCTAAACCAGAGGGCAAGCTTATTTTATTTCGCTAAACCAAGGAAGCTGCCAAATTCAGGGGGAGGGGGGGACGGGACCCTACTTCCCAGAATTCCTAACAGCAGGAAGTTCTGGAGGAGCCCTCTTCTCCTGTGCAGTCAGGGAGCCTGGTGGCCTCGTCCAAGTTCTGGCCCCAGATTCTCTGCCAAAGTAGAATCGCCAGGGTTGGGAGAGAGCAAGCTTGGCCTTTTCCGTCTTTGACCAGCTTCTGAGCGACCCGTCCTAGAACACTGGGCACAGGGTATTTGAATGTGGCTAAGGGTCTGGAGCTGAGGGGACTGAGACTTTCAAGTTAGTCACTGTGTGAGGGGACACGCCCACTGGCCAGCCGAGGCCAGAGAACTTGGGCTGGGGAGTCTTCGGCGAACTCCACCGCCCTCCAAACCCCGTGCTCTTTTCGAAGGCGACCAGGAGGAAAATCAGCTAGCTAGAGGTCATTCTTTTTGACCATACCGTTTCCTTCCCCGTGCGTTTTTTCTCTCATTTCGTCTTAACTTCCACCTTTCTTTGATGTCATTCTCCCTGTCCTTCCCTGTCTTCCTCTTAGACTTAGGTACGATGAGAGAGGCTCAGACAAATGCTCCACAGAACAGCAGAGTGGCGTTTACAGTCGGGAATGGGGAGGGGGAGATACTAAGACGTCGCTCCCCTCCCCGCCCCCAAGCCCCAAATATGGACATTTACGGGTCCCTACCGCCAGTGTCTGGTGCAAAGGTGCATGAAGTTTGACATCTACCCATAACCCCGCATGCGGCCCAGGGAGAGTAGCAGAAACTTGCTTCTGCTCTTGATAGGTGACTTCCTGAAAGCTGTTCCAGGCGGGGATGAAAATCGGGACAGCTCTGGGCCAGGTATGGGCGGCCCCCGTCCTGCCTGAACCAGACTGTCCCTGCAGTCCGGGTCTGGAGCGAGGCAGGGACGCGGGCAGCGAACAGACCCCTCCCCCACTTCTGTGCCAGGGAACTCTGGGCGCACGCACGCCGGACAGTGAGGTCCCTCTGCCCGCACAGACCCGACCAGGCTCTCCGCTCCCCACCAGTCTAGCCACGCAGGCCGACCGAACGCTTTGGAGATGTGGCCACAGAGGGATTCCAGGTGTGCCATCCACTGTGAGAGCAGAAACTGCAGGCGGGTAAGAAGTTCAGCCGGCGAGGGCGCAGGGGCCTGCGCGCGCGCGCGCGGAGAGGCGAGGCCGCAGTTCTCCGCTCACTGGCTCCTAACTCCTCCCCACCTCCGTCCGGGGCTCTGTCCTTCGGCCAAACGGATCTGAGCCCCGGGTTATTTTCAGTCACAACCTCCTCCATCCCCGCCCCCCGAATGTCGTGCCGCGGTTCCGGGCGAGGAGGGGAGGGGGAGAGAGGGGAGGGCGGTTGGACCTGTGGGGCGCGAGTCTCACGCCCGCCGCCGCGCGCCTGCGAGGAAGCCGGCCTGGCGGCGGCTGGGCGCACACAGCCGTTCCCCGCGCCATCAACGCGCGCCGAGCGCTCCTCTCGCCCGGGACTAGGGGAACGCTCCTGCCCGCCCGGCTCCCCGCCCTCCAGACGTCTCAGTTCTAAATCACAGAAGCATCCTCCAAGGTTCTGGCATTTATAAAAACAGGACAAGGGCAAGGCCCACGGACCGCCGTGATCCGCTGGCGCCTTTGCGGTCTGCGCCAGCGAGTCCTGTCCGCAGCCGCTGGGGAAAAGGGGGCATCGCAGCGCCCAGTTCTACGTGGAATTTTGGGAACTGACGCTGACCCTATTTCCCAGCTAGCCTTATCCTATACCCACGTCCTTCCCTCCTTTCTACCCGGGCGGTGCTGGGATTTTGATTAAAACATCTGTCCCGGCATCGCAGAGGGAGGGTCCCAAATGGCTAGGTTTCCCGAGCACTTGGTTCTCATCCCGCGATCGGTGCCACAGCAGAAGGAAAGGTCTGGATCCAAACGCTCCTAGTCCCCTCCCCCGGCGCGCAGGGCCGCGCTCCAGACCCGCTCCATCACGCCCCTCCCCCACCCCCAGCCCCACATAATTTCCTTGTTTATGAAGCACACACGCCCAGCCCACCCCGCCTCCCGCGTAAAGGCCAGTCCTGTCTCTTTTTGCGCCCAGATGCAAACTCAGCTGGAAGTTAAGAGCAGGACAGACAGATGCACGGAAAGGGAGAAAGAGAAGAGAAAAATCACAGGGGGTGAGAACGCTGACCGGAGCTGGAGGTCGCAGGGGCAAGGGCAGAGGCGGAGGGCAGCCCGAGGGGCGCGGGCGCGGCTGCGGAGCCGCAACGCAGCCTCCGCGTCTGCTACCCGCGCGCGCCCGGCGGGGTCAAGCGCGGACTCACATGGTCGGACTGCAGAGCCGCTGTCAACTACTGCGGGTGGGTGGTTTCGGGGCTCCCCGAGATCTTCTCCCCGGCTGCCTGCGGTGTGGGGGCAGAAACAAAAACAAAACAAATCACGGGACGCGACCGAGACGGGCCGTTCGGCGCCGTGGGGACCTCGCGCACTTCGCGCAGGAAAGCGGGCACGGGGATTCGGGCTGCCGCAAGTAGCCTATAAATAGCGAACTTTTAGACGGAATCAACTAACAAATGAGAGGAGCGGCCGTAAATTTGCGCACAATGCCCCTTTCCGGGGACGACCCGACCACCCCTCCTGCCACTCTCCAAGCAGGATTTGGGAGGGGACAGGTTCGGAAAGCCAGGTGGAATTTGATTTTATTGGAATTTACGGTAGTTTTATTTTGGCAAGGGGGGCATTCCGCCCCTCTGACCCTCCCTTTCCGCCTACTTTTGCGGCAGCGCCCCCACCCCCACCCGCGGCTGGGCGCGCAGGTATCTGCTAGGAAGGGCAAAGGTCCTGGAGAACGGAGATCCTAGGGGTTGACAGTAGTGGCAGGGAGGGGGAGGGGGTCACGGAGCCGGGCTTCCCTGGGGATTACTTGGAACGACAGAAGGAAAGCGGAAGACTGCCAGCATTTGGGGGTTTCCTCGGATGCCGGGACGGGAATTTAGGTAATCCCGAGATTGGGAGGGAAGTGCGAAAGGGTGAGTAGGAAAGGCACAAAGGAGTTCCTAGAGTTTTTCCTTTCCCAGGGCAACAATAACCCTCCAGTGCTAACACCTCCCCGCCCCCCCCCGCAACTTTACTTGAACCCTCGGCTCTGAGGGGGCCGGGAGACCGAAGGCGCACGCCGGGGTTGAGTCCTTGCTTGCCTTGGGGGCCGCAAGCTCTCGAAGAAGCGCGTCCTGTCGGATGGTGCCCCAGGGTCTGGCTCGCTGGCTTCCCGAAGGCGGACGCCTTTGCGCCGAGCCAGCTCACACCTGCCGACCGGAAGAGATCTACTGGACCAGGAGTACTGAACACCACTAGCCGTCCGCCCGCCCCCTTTCCTTGCGCCAAGGCCGGATTGCCAATGGCGATTGGGTTAGTTCGATTTTCATTTTCTTTCTAGGTGCTTCTTCAAAAATAAAACCCCCGGGGACGGCGCACACTCGCTCTCCACTCCAAACTCCCTAGTTCAGGAGATTGCTTCACTAAATTTATCCTGGATGTTTCACAGGAACCACAGTCAATTGGGTATCAATAGGGGCGGGAGTGGGGGTTGGGGAAATTGAGGGCGCAGCAGGTGAAGGCCCGCAGGTGAAAGGAGGTTGCTCTGCTCCCCTTTGGAGGCTCCGTTCTCCACGCGCGGCCTGCGGAGCGGGGGCCGAGCCCGCCTAATGGGCCTAAAGGCGGCCTCTAGCTGGGAGGAGGGAAGAGGGAGCCAGCGAACGGCGCTGCTGTGTCTTTCCATGGCCTACCCCAGCCCAACACCACCATCCCGCCCCCTATTAACGGAAATGTCAAATGCCTAACTTCTACCCCTCATCCCCCGGAGAAGATTCGAGAGGGTTCTCCACGCACTCGCTGTGGTTGCCTTGCTGTCCCATTCACGCTTCTTCCAATACCGCTGCCCGCCTGTTCCCTCCCCATAAACGGAAAAGTTATTTTGTTTTTCCCAGAAACCAGCCGAGTTTGGAGGGAGAGGGGAAAAAGCAGAGGCGCCAAAGTGGTTCCAGCGGCCACTCTCCCAGAGGGGTGCGCCCACCGCCCTCGAATCTACTCGTGCGGGCCCGCAGGTCATTTCCAGTCCCCCCTTCCATCCTCCCCACGCACACACACCCCGCCGCGGGCCCCGGGTCTAATGGCTGCGCTCACCTAGCTTCCCAAGGGCCCGGCCTGAAGCGCACTTCAGGTGCTCCCAGACGGTGATGGACGGAGCTCGGGCGGCCCGAGGCGCACCAGCCTGCCTGGCGCTCCCCTTGCTACGTACCTGTCCCGACCTCCCCGCTCCGACTGCCGCCCCAGCTGGGGAGCCGGGCCGGGAGCCCGCCGCCTCTCGCGGAACCCGCCCCCGCCCTCTCCGCGCGCCCTCGCCCTCCCAGACGCTGGGCCGGCTGTGGGGCGGTCTCTCGCGGGCCATTGGCTTGGGTCACTGTTTGGAGCTGGTTTAGAGCATTTCCCCAGATTTGGGGATGCCCTTTGTGGGCCGGGAAGAGAGGGTCCGGGCCAGCGCCTTGCGTCTCACCCCACCCACCCCTCCCCCCATTCTCTCGGGTTATCTCCGCAAGGAAAGCGGAGGGAAACCTCCTTGCGGGTCGAGTGTGGAGGTCAGGTGGGTGCTTGCGGCTTTTCTCGAAGGTTCTGGGTATTCGCACTAGAGGAAAGGCCCTATGGAGACAGAAAAGACCGACGCACAAGGCAGCGTTTCCGTGGCTGTGTTCAGCGCGAAGTTCACGTCTATTGTTTTCTGCCTGGGGGAAAGCTGCCCAGTGTGATAGATCTTTTTAGAGCCCATCACTGGAAGAAAAATCCTGGTGATAACGATTATCTCCTGCTCGCGCTATCTCGCCATCGCCCCAATTCATCTCCCTCTCGCTCCAGCCCCTCGGGGAGAGGAGAGTAAGGGGCTGGCGGGAGGACGGGCCAAGCCGCTGCCCTCGGATGGAGCGGAGAGGCACCAGGCCACCTCATCCGTCCCATTCCGCTCCGGGCTGGGGAGAGAGGACACCGCGGGTTTCTTTCCCTGCCAAGCCTCACGCTTCTTTCAAATGATTTTAGTCTGGTGCTCCGGTCTATCCATATACATTTCCAATCTCATGGCTCATAAACTATTAGCAAAATGGTTTCATTATTCACCTTCTGTATCCTACAAAAGGGAGAAAAGAAGGGAGCGGCAGGAAGGCAGAGTGGGGGTGGGGGGGCAGTCGTTGGACACTAGTTAACAATGATACTGCCCGTGTTTAAATCATGCTTCAGACTGCCTTCAAGCTGACATTCAACAAATCTGATCCGTTTCCAAGGATCTGCAGCCGACCCCTTCTACCCGCCCCCCTTCTACCCTGCCCTCTTTCGCTCCTTCTCTCCATCCATCACTATCCATCTGTCCTTAACACCCAGGTTTCTAGAAGGACCAGATGAATAGCTAAGATACTGCAAATCCATTATTTGCTTCATTAGGTGTCATCAATAAGGCACGCCCTTCAGATGCGACACATACAGTTATTTGGTTAGAATGGCTACCGCTGGTACCTTTATGGGTGGTGTTGGTGACGGAATCCCATATCATCCCTGAAACCAAACCATCCTAATTCACAAGACTAGCATGACAACCAGGAAGTTGGCTGAAAGCTCGGTGTGGTGTCCATGTGCCGAATTGGGCACCAAGTCCTCCTGTGGCTTCCGAAAGACCTGGGAAGCGAGGAAGTTGCAAAGTGGTGTGTATACGTGTATGTGTGCGTATGTGCGCGCGTAGCGCGTGCCCGTTTGAATGTGTGTAGACGGAAGAATGGGAGGGGTAACAGATCGGGGTCTTTGTCTGCCTCTGAGAGGTGGCAAAAAAAAAAAAAAAATTACATGAGTAAACCCGAATTAAAAGACAAATAGGAGCTGGCTCGCGGAGGCCTGCGAACTCAGGGCAGGGAGGCTAAAGAAGGTAGAAAGCTGCGGGCAGGCGTGAACTGGCGGAGGCAGCCTGGGCGAGCGGAACCGGACCGGCTTCTCCGCTGGGGGCGATGAGGATATGAAGTGTCCGCACCAATACTTTTAACTTTTTATAAATGTTATCCAGAATGACTCTATCACGACACACACACACACACGCGCGCGCACGCACGCACGCTCTCCCCCTGCACTTTTTGAAAATATTAAGGACGCCAGGCGGGTGAGAGTGCGGTAATTATCCCTGGAGGTAGAAACCAATCTGGCTGCGAGACGCCCCTCTGCCATCGCCGGCGGCGGCGGCCGTGCGCGGACCCGCGTGGAGGCCGGGGACTCCGGGCGCTCGCTAGGTCACCGCGCCACGCGGCCGCCGCTCGCCGGCTGTTTAATATACATGGGGTGGGAACGGAGGGAAACGGATCTCGGGCCTGCACGTCCTGCAGAAAAAAAAAAATCAATTTGCTATTTATTTTTGAAAAATATAGATTTAGGGAATTTTTTTTTTCCAGCCCGACCCCCTCCAAGAACGGCGGCCCACATTTAATTACGTCTTTTAATGACTTTTCCCTTACTCGCCGTTGCTATTTCACGTTAAGGGCGGGGGCGGGGTGGAGTTTCTTTGGGGGGTTTTCAGTTCTGGTATCTTCAAAAAGATTTGCCTTATGTGTTAATTGCATGCTGTTAAGCACATCTGGGATTGCGTGCTGACCAACTCGGACCAACTTTTAATTAACACATTGACCCGGCGAAGAAGCAGCCGCCCAGCCTCCCCCTCGAAATATGTATATTAGCCGCGCGGAGGCCGCTCGGCCCGCGCCGCCAGGTGCGTGCGAGGAATTGCCTGCGTCGAGGGGCGGGAGGGGGTGCAAATTGCAGCCGCTCGCGCTCTTCCTGCGAACGTTTTTCTCGCCTTACCTCTAGGAAAACAAAGAACACAGAGCAATTGACCGGCTCCCGAAGCGGGCTTCTTACAACCTTTAATGTGACTTGACCCTGGGCGGGGAACTTGGGAGGATGAAAGGAAACTCCCCCCGAACCATTTGTAACCAGCCTGACCCGGGCCTGAGCTGAAGTCTGGAGCCTGAGCTCTTGAGACGCACGGAGTTCTCTGTTAGCCGGTGGAAGCAGAGAACCGGACACCGGCTGCCCTTTGTGGTTCTGGCCTTACTACTCCCAGCCTCCCCCCCTGCGCCCCGGGCTCCCCGAGTCCGAGAACCAGGAATAGGTGTCCCCTCCTCCTCGGAGCGCGCCGCTTCCAGCGAGGGCAGAGGGAACCGGCGGCTATTTTTAGGGCTCTAGGCCCGGTCACCGAGGCTTGACCATTCAGGGGTGATCTTCCAGGCCGGCCAGGCAAATCCCCGCTGGAGGGAGGAGGAAACCCGGAGCGCAGCACGGACGGAGCCACCTGCAGATAGGCAATTTCACCCTGAGTAATTTCATTCAGAATTGATGGCGTCTCACTGGAGTGGTGTCTTCAAAGTGAGTGCCTCGCCTGCTTCCCTGCAGAGCACAAATGCGGGTTAATCCCCAGATACGTACTCATTTTCTCTTTCCGCGTCTAATCTCCACGGCCTCGCTCTTCTAAGTGCTTAGCTGCAGCGTACCTCCCTATAAAAAAATGTCAAAGTGGGATTCCTTCTCTTAGCCATAAAAAAGTTGCAGCGAATCACTCCCAAGTTACCGTTTAACGTCCCCTCCAGGTAACAGTTGAAGTTTCTTGTTTGACATTTTTTATTCCCCAATACAGAACCTTTCAATAAATACTCGGCTCCAGCACGAGGAGAAGTCTATGTCGCAATAAATTCATGGCTGTATGCTCTCGCTGTGTCGAAGCTTTGCAAAATTTAATGTGACAAGATCGCTCCCCAAATTCCTTCCACCTCTCTTCTTTTTTTTTCCTTCTTATTCTCCTTTTTTTGTCCTTCCCTCGAATCTGCTTTTCCAATCAATTTGTTAGAGAATCTGCAAAGATTTAAAATTGAAAGAAAAGATAAAGACTAGAGAAGGAAGTTCTGTTACTCAGTAATTCCTCTGAGTTCCTCCAGATCCTTTTATATTCAGATAAAGGTATAATCAACACACGTCTTCAGTAAGGGGAAAAAAAAACAATCAAATTGGTAAATTACAATGTCCCTTTGCAAAGATAAGGCCTTGGAAAAGGTAGCGCCAGTATTACCCACATGGCTTTATTTTGAATTTTAGTGGACCACAGCTACTTATTTCAGCGCGCAAATTGATCTGCAAAATTGCAGCACACACCTGATATCCAGGGACAAACAAGAGTTGGTAACTCCAGCTGGTTCTTTTGATTTACTCTGCCTGGTAAGATGTATGCTGGGGTGTTTTGATAAGAGAGGAAAAAAGGGAGTCAGCAGTTTGATTTGGAAACTCTTTTATTGCTGAATATGGTTGCAGGTTGAAACTAAAGACTGTGTTTCTGCTGGGGACATTTGCATGACACATCCATATGCATTAGCAGCTGCACGGTGTTATATCATCAGTTCCTGCGAGCATTTATCTTTTTTTTCCCCCTTCTGTCTTTCTCAAAGGAAGCTGGTAAGTGGCTTATAGGAGAACCATATAGACTTTAAAGATACATGAATCTTCCTGTGTCCTTCAGGCCCTCATCCTCTAACTGGCCTATTCCAACCTGTATCTTTGAGGATTTTGGAATATTTGAAATGCCTAGCCTCGCTGGTTACATTTTGTAACCTGTAAGGATGGATTAACTGTGTATAAAATATAATAAAAAGTTCCCAAAGAAAGGGGCCTTGGCGGTTCTATTCCATCTCTATGTTGTCAATATTCTGCTAATTTGCTTTGTGACTTAACAGAGAACCTTCATTAAATTCTTTATGGCGCTAGTTTTCGTTTCTTGATACTTGACCGAGGTAATATTTTTGATTCAGCATAGCTAAGACCTTTCCACCCTGGCGTGTAGTGATGGCGTCAGAGACCGCAAGAGCAGTTCTAGACAATGTGTGCTTCTTGAGACGCTGTCTGAGTTGTGCAAAGGCCATTGTCTCACACCCACAGCAATGGTCTGCATCTAATTCCACCTGAACTTTGTTTCATATGTCTGATTCTCTCTGAATTCCGGTGATCGGTAAACAGCAGGAACCACAATGTCAAATTGAAATCAGAAGGAAACTGAGTTCTTATTTCATCTGATTGAGTTCACACAGGCTATTTTTTAAAAAAGAAAACTGTACATTTGAATTCTAGTCATCAAGTCAGGGTGACTGGGAAACATATGGACTCAAACCAAGTGACTAACATAAGCAGATTTTTAAAAATCGCCTCATATCTGCTCACATTCAGTGTTCTTGGGGATAGCTTGAAAATAGCCATGCTCAAATTTTTGAAGTACTAGTGCCTTACAGGTGAATTACAAAGTAAAACATACATCTTACGCACACACACACACACGCACACATACACACACACATAAATAAGTAACTACAAAGATAATAATCCTTAGGAATCATGATGCCTAATGAAAATATCCTACTAGAGATATTGTGGGTTTTTCTCCATTTTTTGGTAGCTTTTTTGATCATCGGAGAAGGTATTTAGAGGAAAAAAAGAAATGACAATAATCAGTAAAATGATGTCATCCATTTTTTTTCCTAAAACACTTGGAAGTAACATGTACTACGGTACAAGTGAGCATGCATGATAACACATAAATATGCATGAACCTTAATAATAATCTTTTTTATGTCTTGTTTCCAGATGTTTGTATATAGCACTAGTGGATTGGTTGGAGTTAACCAAAAGGTAGCTAAGACGTCTGCCATTTAATTGAATACTAGATATTTTAAGTATCAGAACAAATCTCTCCTGCCCTCTGTTGCAGAAAAGTTGCTGCCTTTTTTTTAACTTTTCAACTTAAAAACAGGAATCCAGTATAACATGGATCAAATGGTTGCTTGATATTGTATAATGGAAAATTAATAAGCTACATTATTTTATTCAATTAATTCTTTCAGCGATACCTAGAGCAAATAGCCAATTATTAGGGCTGCTAGGCTTAGTTGTTTAGTTTAGAACAGGGGCCGGGCCGGATTTGTGGCTTACTCTGCTCAAGGGCTGCATATTACGTCCCCCAACTCAGACCAGCCGTGAACAATTATGCAGCCAGAGGTAACAAAACGAACAAATGACAAGGAAGGTGAATGTGTACAAACCAAAGAAAAGTATTTATTTTTTAAAGTACACATCTAGCCGGGGTGCCTGGGTGGCTCAGTTGGTTAAGTGTCTGACATCGGCTCAGGTCATGATCTCACAGCTCCCGAGCTGGAGCTCTGTACTTATCCTGTGCTGACAGCTCAGAGCCTGGAGCCTGCTTCAGATTCTGTCTCCCTCTTTTCTCTGCTCCTCCCCCACTCGTGCTCTGTCTCTCCTTCTCAAAATAAATAAACAAATATTAAAAAAACTTCAAAGCAAGCAAGTACAGAAGAGATGATATATATGTCTACAATCCAAATGAAATCTCTCTGGCAAGATTTATTGGAGGATAGGGACAGGGGAGGCAAAAAGACCTAATTAAAGCTACAACGAGAGCTTCGGTATGATGAAGACTACTACTACCCCTGGCTGGTATTGTGTCATTTAAAACCAATCAGATGCTACTGCTTCGGTGTGTATTTTCTCTAAGATGAAGAATTTATTTGTTTGCTTTCAGATTGTGTTTTGCCATTAAACATTTCTGGCTGTATTAATGGTGTCAATAGACTTTGGGGTATGGGGGATCTGGGAGAATTCTTTACTCGCTTACCTATTCATATCTTGGTTATGTTTTCAAAATCTCTTTCTTCCTTTAAGGCTTTCCTTGTCACGGGCATGACATCATAGGCTCTTTGAAATATGGTGGTTAACAAAGGTAAACCATAGGCCATTACAACGGGTCACACTTGATTCAGCAAATCTAACCCAAACACCAGACAGAAGTTTCGTTAAGTCAGTATTTAATTCTATGGCCATGTATTCATACTCATTCCTGAGAACTATGAATTAGGTGATAAGGACATTCACAAGCCAATAACTGTAGTCTGACACATAAGGAGCTCAGAAGTTGCTACTCTGTTCTAACAAGAAAAAACTGAACGAACTGAAAACTCAACAAATCTTCTTAGATCCATCAGAGAAGTGAGGTCACAGGGCAAAATCCCATCCCCTAAATTGAAAAGACGGATGAAAACAAACAATCACACCTTCTGGCACTAAAATCCCAAGTGTGAAAATTCCCTGGGAATCAGGGGTAGGAAAATAGGAACGGCAATCGACAAATTGCTGGGACGTCCGTGTGGACAAATCTGAGAGTTTAAAACTCCAGGAGAAGCTAATCACAGATAGGACCCCACGCATTTATGACTTTTATTTCCAGGAGCTCTACTGGGTCCTCACTGTGAATATCAGATAAAATCGCCTCATGCTTCTGGCAGGAGGAAGGGAAAAGGATTCACTTTTTAATATATCTGTTTTTGTTTTGTTTTGTCGTCACAAAGCCTGCCTCAGGAGAAACTATTTTGCCAGAGCCCAACCTATTGGGGCTTATCAGAGCCTAACCTACCTGAGGGAAGGAAAATACCAAACTCCAGCCCCCTCTAGCTATCATGTCCCACCTAAGGGGGTGAAACTGAGGTACCCTGGTGAAATTCACAGCCCAGGGGCACAGGCTCATCCAAACCCTGAGACCTAATGATAGGATACACAACATGGCCACCACCCCAACGCCTTACCATCACGTTACCAAAGACCTGTCGTCTGCAGTTACTTTCGCCCAGTGTATCATGTCCACCTTTCAACAAAAATTATAAAGCATACTAGAAAGCAGTAAACACAGTTTAAAGCATTAGAATCAGACAGATATGGCAGGAATTTTGGAAATATCAGACCAATAATTTAAAAAATGATAATATGATAAGAGCTTTAATGGAAAAGTCCACAACATGCAGGACCAGAGGGTAATGTAAGCAGAGGTATGGGAATTCTAAGAAAGAAACAAAAGGAAATCCAGAAGTCAAAAACACCGTAAGAGAAATGAAGAATGCTTTTGATGGTCTCATTAGCAACCTAGATGCAGCTGAGGGAAAAAAATCTCTGAGTTTGAGAATATGACAATAGAAACTTTGAAAACTAAAAGCCAGGAGAGAAAAGAAGAAAATGAATAAAATATCCAAAGATTGTGGGACAACCACCAAAGTTATAACATACACAATGCAGATACCATAAGAGGAAAGAAAGAAAAGACGAGAAGCAAAGTTTGAAGCAGCAATGACAGAGAATTTCTCATAATTGATGTCAGACACCAAACCATAGATCCAGGAAGCTCAGAGAACACCAAGTAGGGTGAAGGTCAAAAAAATAAAATAAAAACACTATACCTAGATACGTTGTACTCACATTTTAGAAAATCAAAGGTAAAATCTTGAAAGAAGCTAGAGAAAGAAAATCTTACCTAAAGAGGAACAAACTAGAATTACATCTCATTCCTCTACAGAAACCATGCAAGCAAAAAAAAAAAAAAAAGCAGAGTGAAATAGTTAATGCATTGAGAGAGAAAAAAAAACTACCAATCTAGAATTCTGTACCCTTTGAAATTATCCTTCTAAAATGAAGAAGAAGTAAAGACTTTCTCAGACAAACATAAGTTGAAGGAGTTTGTTGCCAATACACTTGGTTGCAAAAAATGTTAAAAGAAGTTCTTCAGATAAAAGAAAAATGATACAGGTCAGAAACTTGGATCTACATAAAGAAAGGAAGAGCTTTAGAGAAGGAATTGTGAATATGAAATAAAAACATTTATTTGTCTTGTTCTTAATTGATCTAAGAGATAACAATTTATTCAAAGTAATAAAATTAGTAATATACTTGATGATTATAGCTTATGTATAAATGAAAATAAGTGACAGCAATGATACAAGGGACAGGAGGGGGAAATAGGATTATTTTGTTATTATAATGTACTTGTACTAACCATGGTATAGTGTTATTTGAAAGCAGACTTGAATTAGTTGTAAATATACATTGCAACTTAAAAAATAAAACAATACTTATTATTGGTATGCAATGAAATGAGAAGAAATGGAATAATATAAAATGCTCATTTAAAGTCACAAAAGCAGGGGCGTCCGGGTGGCTCAATCAGTTGATCATCTGACTTTGGCTCAGGTAATGATCTCAAGGTTCATGAGTTCCAGCCCCACTTTGGGCTCTGTGCAGACAGCTCAGAGCCTGGAGCCTACTTGGGATTCTGTGTCTCCCTCTCTCTCTACCCGCCCCCCTGCTAGAGCTCTGTCTTTCTGTCTCTCTCAAAAATAAATAAACACTAAAAATTTTTTTTAAAAACATAAAAAATAAAATCACAAAAACAGACATAAATATGGAAGACAGAAATGAGGACAAAGAATATGGACAACAAATAGAAAACAGTAATATATAGGGTAGATACTAATTTAATTATATCAACAATCACTTTAAACACCCATGCTTTAAATATACCAATTAAAAGACAAAGATTGTCAGAGTGAATCAAAAAATAAGATTCAACTATATGTTATCTACAAGTAACCCACTTTGAATATAAAGTCACACAGAAATTAAAAGTAAAGGGATGAAAGAAAATATACCATGCAAACACTAATTAAAATAAAATGGGAGTGACTATATTAATTTCAGGCACAGCAGAACAATGAAAGTTGTCAGGGATAAAGAAGGACATTACATAATTATAAAGGGCACAATAGCCTAAGAACATTTAACAATCCTTTAATGTCTATGCATTTAACAACAGAACGGCAAATATGTGAGGCAAAAACTGATGTAACTGCAAGGAG
Source organism: Paguma larvata (assembly GCA_030068075.1). Classification (NCBI taxonomy): domain Eukaryota; kingdom Metazoa; phylum Chordata; class Mammalia; order Carnivora; family Viverridae; genus Paguma; species Paguma larvata. The sequence goes on from CM057840.1 coordinate 44,030,195, forward strand.
AAATAAATGAATACACTATTACAGCTGGAGATTTTAATAATCCTGTATCAGAAGTGGGCAGATCCAGTAGGCAGAAAATCAGGAAGGATAGAGTTGAACTCAACACCACCATAAATCAACTGGGCATAATTGACATCAATAGACACTACTTATAAAAGAAACAACTGATAAGGTCAGACTTCATTGAAATTTAAAACTTCTACTCCCTGGAAGATAATATCGAGAGAATGAGAAGACAAACCACAATCTGATAAAGGACTGTTATCCAAAATATACAAAGAGCACTTAGAACTCAATAATAGTAAAACTAACAATCTAATTAAAAAATGGGTGAAAGATCTGAACAGATACTTCACCAAAGGATATATACAGATGGCAAGGAAGTTCATGAAAAGATGTTTAATATCATATGTCCTCGGGGAATGGCAAATTAAAACAACAATGAGATAACACTACACACTTACTAGAATGACCAAAATCCAAAATCCAAAATCCCGCCACCAACAAATGCTGGTAATGATGCGGAACAATAAGAATACTCATTCAAAGCTGGTAGGAATGCAAAATGGCACCCCGCTTTGGAAGACAGTCTGGAAACTTATTACGAAACTAAATATACTCTTACCTTATGATCCAGCAATTACATTCTTTAGTGTTTATTCAAATAAATGAAAACTTACATCCATACAAATACCTGCACTGTGGATGTTTATAGCAGCTTTATTCTTAATTCCTAAAATTGGGAAGCAACCAACAGGCCATTCGGTAAGTTAATGGAGAAATGAACTGTGGTACATTCGGACAATGGAATGTTATTCATGCTAAAAAGAAAAGAACCACCAAGTTAGGAAAAGGCGTGGACGAACCGTATATGCTTATAACCAAGTAAAAGAAGCCAATCTGAAAATGCCGCATGCTGCATATTCCAACTTTGTGACATTCTGGAAAGAGAAAAACTCTGGAGACGCTAAAAGGATCAGTGGTTGCCAGAGGTTAGGGGAGAGGGAGAGATGAATAGATAAAGAGCAGAGGATTTTTGGGGCGGGGAAACTAAGTGTATAACTACAATCATGGATACATGTCATCATCCATTTGTCAAAACCCATAGAATGTGCAACACCGAGAGTGAGCCCTGATGTAAACTATAGACTTTGGGTGATCATGAGGTGTCACTATAACAAATGACCGTGCTGGGGCCGGATTTGAGAGGGGAGGCTGCACGTGTGTGGGGGCAGGGCGTGTATGGTAACTCTATACTTTCTGCTCAATTTTGCTGTGAACCTAAAATTGCTCTATAAAGTTTATTAATTAATAACAAAACTCAATCGTTACGATGTTAATAACTTGTTACTAGCATATCCTATCTCTTAGACTCTAGGTCTTGCTGCTTTGCAAAATCTTTCTATAATATTTTATCCCTATCCACTAATAATGAAGGAATATGCATGCAACACTAAATGTTAAGATAGCTTTGTGAATAGCGTGAGTTAGTACAAGGGATTCACCCCCAAGAAATATTTCCAACACAGACAACAAACATATTTTGTTACCAAGTGGAACACGATATACTATACAACTGCGAAACGCAAATTGGCTCAGCTGGGAAAGAGGACAATATTAATTTTTCTCTACCGTCATGGTCCCCACCACTGCCACCCGCCCTGTCATTCACTGAGTATTCACTCTGTGCCAGACACTGTGCTAGCTCTTTACATGTACTCTCGCATGTAATACGCAACTCCATGAGGTAGGCTCCGTTAGCCCTGTTTTCCTGATGAGAAGCTGAGGTATAGAGAGGTGCTCTACTCTTGGACACCTGCCGGTCTGCATTAGGAACTTGCGGGTTCGATTCAGTTTCATTTTTTGGAACAGATTTTTGAGTATGCCCATGCAAAGAAAAAGCATACCTATTATTTTCTAAAAATGTATCTCAAACACACTAGGTAAGGGAAAGCCTTTATATATGGTAGTCACCTGGCTATTTTTCTGGTCTGTCCACTCTGTTTGCCATAAAAATAAGTTTCACTGTCAGGTGGGGCCATCTAGACCAGATACCTATCCGCACACAAGAGTGGTTAGCTAGGGACAGTGGGCAGGGCTTGAAGGTGCGAGGGAAATTCTTCTAAACAATTTAGAAATAAAGCAGATAAGGTTGGCTGTTAGGAGGCTAATATGTGGCAATATGATTAAGCACTGAGAATGTCTACCAAGAAGTTGCTTATAAAATATGCGAAGTTAGGGAGCTCTCAAGACTCCAAACGAGGTGGCACAAATCTAGCCTCAGAAAGACAAGAATAGAAATGTGATATTTTTAAATTCACATGAACAAGGCTAACCATCTTGGGAGGCATCTTTTCTGAGGATACATTTTTCTGAACAAAATGGGTGCAACCAAGTAAAGGAGGGATAATGGTCCAGAGATTGGACAGCTATGCCGAAGACCTGTATCCTAGAACAGTTACATAATTATTCCTTGTAAATTCATGTTCTATATCCACCATTTGTTAAGTGCTTACCGTATGTCAGGCGTTTACATACATTTCCCAAATAACCTTTAAAAATTGCCTTTAAAATAAGTTTTAATCTCGACTTTGCTGGTTAAAAAAAAAAAAAAAAAAGGGATGTGTAAGCCAGACAGCTAAGTACATGGCAGAGCCAGATCCAAACACTAGTCTGTTTCATTCTAAACCCACATTTCAAAGCACTGCCTGGTTTTATACATCCTTGTAGTAATACATACTTTATACACACTCGTAGTGATAGGAGTCTAACACTTGGAAGTGGATGCTCTTGGCATAACATCAAATTCGAGTTTCTGATTTTAAGAACGATATTCTGGACTCTGTGAGTTCTCGATGAGCTATACACACTATCTCAGGAGGTCTTTTGGAAGGCAGCCGGTTGGCCTTTTCCATAGATGCCTTTATCTTTCAGTGTGCTTTCATTCAAACCGAAGCAGGAACTTTATAACGGCTACAAAAGGACTTTTTGATAATGCCTGAATTTATATTATGGATGGGCGTGATTTAGTATCAGCAGAAAGATACTGTAGGCAATTACAAATGGCATAAAGTGAGGATATTAATTTCCATACAGGTTTTCCAATTATTAAACAAACTGAAACTCTTATCCATGGCTGATTTTAGGAAATGCTTTTACAGTAAAACCGTGGATTGCGAATAACTTGTTCTGTGATGTTCCACAGACGAGCAAACATTTCTAATACATCTTAACTTGATAAACGAGCGATAACTTGCCATCTGAGCAGTACGCGATGCCAAATGTCTCATGAGCACAACTGAGCCCATGGTTTTTCTCCCTCTCTCTCTCTCTGTCTCTCTCTCTCTTGCTGCGAGATTGTGAGTGATCGTCTCCCATGCTCAGATGCTCAGTCTCAGGCTGTGACGTTTGGCAGAAACCAGTGACTTTTCAGAACATTGGAAGGTGCCCACAACTGATACTAGAGTATTTTTTGTCACTTCCAAGCCCCTAGGGACGGTCCTTTGCTTTTCCGTAAGAGTAAGCTTAGGAATGCTTTGCTTCATTCTAGGTCAGGATGCCTGCGGATATAGCCCGTTTCCTGTAGGTTACATTAAACACAGTAGGTTACATTAAACCTGTAGGTTACATTAAACACAGTCTATGACAAAGTTTATTAACACCGTACCGTAGTCCACATCCGTTAGTGATGGTGAAAGTCATCCTACACAATAACCCTCCTCTCTCTTGTCTCCCTCACACCAGCCACAAAGGTTTTCCAGGGTAAGTGCAGGTTAATTTGTTTATTTTTCTTTATATTTTGTAGTTTCTTTATTATTTTGTATTACATGACAGCATTCTAGTCATTTTTATATGGATATTTTTGGGTCGTGGAATGAATCATCTGGGTTTCCGTTATTTCTTATGGGGGAATTCGCTTTGACACAAGTGCTTTGGATGACAAGCATGTTTCTGGAACGAATTATGCTCGCAAACCAAGGTTTTATTGTATATTCTTTTTCCTTCGTCCTTCTTTTCCTATGGGTGCAATTATCATGTCAGGATAAATTGAAATTATTTCCATGTACTAGGGCTTCCAATAATAATTGCATATAATGCCCAGGCTCTCAAATTGTAGTGTTAGTTCTCCAATATTCACACTTCACGTAAGGCCTGTATCACTCATGTTGCTAAACGGTAGCTACTTTCCAAACCTGTTCAAAGTCGGCATTTAAGACGATTGCTCTCCTTCAAGCGGGCCCCACAAAGTGACTGCCGCCAGCCTTAATACTAACAAGTGATTTTGGTCTGTGAAGCAGCCCAATTTCACCCTCTCTCCTACCTGTGGACATTGGGGACAGAGGCTGGACATTGGGAATTCATAGTTTCTAAGATGCTGGGAGGAATGGTTCCCAGATTAGGATTAAAAACAAACAGAAGATTTTCTTCTCTTCTTTCATCTTGAAGAAATATAGATTCTTCCTTCGATCTGATATGAACAGTAATCATCCAGTTTGGCTCCAACCGCCTGGAAGTTCTCTGCCAAACTAGTTCGGATTTACTGGAATATAAATCACACACACGTGTATGCATCTATCTCTCTTTACAAAAGCATAACAGTAGTCCCTACGAAACATTAGTTGTTGGAGCTGCTCAGTGGGTTAATTCAGCCAGAGAAGCACCTGTAGAGCTGGTGCGGTCAATCCTTCTCATCCGGCTTCCCGGTCACACAGAGTGCCCCCCAATCTGCACAGCCTCTGGAAGATGCGTTGATCTGAGGGGAAAGCAAGCGAGAAGCACAAAGTACCTCTCCTCAAAGCTCATGCGTAGTGATGAATGCTCTTCAAATGAGGATGGTGAACTTCAACACACCTGGATTCCTACGCTTTGTTTCGGTTCGGAGATTTAGATGGTCCCCGGGAGCACGGCCCCCCGCAGGCAGGGAGTTTTTTTGTCCCACCATCGCCTAATGTTGGGCCACAGTCAGTATGGTTCTGCAAGAAGTGTCTCCTCAGTGAATTTAAGTTATACGAGTAAATGCGGACAGAAAAGATAACAGTGTCACTGCTGGACTTTAAATCAAAAAAAAAAAAAAAAGAAAGAAAGAAAGAAGGGAGAAGAAGAAGGAAAAAAGGATGCGTTGTGACTTTTAAACAGACTATTGACTTTTGCCGGGGTAGGCGGCTCACGCCGTGATTAGGAGTCTGAACCATAATTGTTCTTGTCATCCACACGCCTGGCTACAGTCAATATCTTTTTATCATATACATTTTTAATCATGTATTAATAAACAAGAAGTCTGTATCTTATCGATGATGGGATTATATTATTGACTAGGTCCACGATTCCACACATGGCTTCTGGAAATATAAACAAGGTCAAAATGTAAAGATCAGGTAACGTGCCTCGAAGGCATAAAAATTAGACTTTTCTCGAACTCTTCGTGTGACTCTTGTGTAGAACGAGTCTGAGGCGAGCAGAGGAATTCTGAAAGTATTTACTGGTCGCACACATGATTCGGTCTAGACTAAAGAGAATAGTATAAATAAAAGCGACACTCTGATTATTCTATCACGCTGGAATACCGAAAGTGTTTTTGCTCCTCACACACTTTGGCTGAGACCGATTCGGTGCCACAGAATTTGATCTGGGCTGCTTTGAGAATTCTCTTCGAAGCGATAAGGAAATGATGGCCCTGGCAAGCAGAAAATGTTTACCTCACCACTTGCCAAAAGGATTCAGATTTACCCCTTCCAAGGCTGGGCTCCTTTTATGATGGTTCTCCCCCTCCTCTCCCGTATACCTCCCTGCTCTGCAATACCGTCCTTCCCGTCTATGGGTCTATGGTGTTTGTTCCTGCTGTGCGCTGCCCAGACACTGGGAGAATGAAAATACAGACAAGCCACGGGTAGAAAATCTTAACACGATCAGTTCAATTTGAGATACTCTCACACACAGGATATATTTTAATTGTTCTTCTTTCCTCTTCGCTCTGCACTAAAACTTCTAGTGTAAACTTAACAGTGGCTCTGCTGTCATCTTAAATCACTGAGAAACTGAAGGAGACATAGTTCTCTGGACATCACCTCCAATATCACCCCCACCCCTTCACATTTGGCCTGTGAACTCTGTCTTCTCTCTTCTAACCACATTCCCACTCCCTCCGTGTGATCTTGGTTTTGTCTTCCGTTTTCTAAAATTCCCTTTAATTCCCTGCCACTCTGCAAACTTGTATCTTTAGCTGTGCTTCTGCGGTCAGGTTAATTGTGCCAATGTGCATTTCTTAGTTTTGTTAACCTATGGGTATATATGATGTTACCATTCAGAGGAAGTGAAGCCATTGATACGTGGGACTTCTCTGTACTGGTTTGCAACTTCTTTTGAGCCTGTAACTATTTCTAAATAAAAAAAGATTTAAAAAAATAAATCAGATCTACATATGCTAAAGCCAATTTCACCTACAGCTCATATTTACATGTTAATATAAATATTTCTGCACTCTCTGGGCATAGTCCTATAACTCACCATTACTTTTTTGGTGCGGAGGGATATTGGGGAGAGAGATTGTCTGTTTTTATTGAAGAAGTTGTTTCCTATTTTAGAGTTTTAACTACTTTCAGAAAGGAGCTTTTTGGGGACAGGGTGGTAGAGCGTGAGGGAACTGGAGGTGAAACGGACTTTAAGCAAAAGAATAAGAACGTGATTACCTTTGGGTAGACTGGAAGGGAATAATCAAAAGCACAAATACCTCGAATGTTCACATAAAATAAAGTCTGGTCTTTTCACAATGAAATGGATTCAAATGGAATTAACGCTCCTTTGGAGCTCTTCATTTGCATCCGTTAAATATGATAATAATACCTTATGTATATAGTGATTTACGCTTTTCAAAATTCACATTTTTGCCTCTGTGGTCGTCATAAAAATTCTGTGACACAGGCAAGGAGGGATTGTTATTCCCATTTAAATATGACTGCAGATCAGAGAAGATCAGTATACTTTCTGAGGGGAAGCTAAGGCCCGAGCCCATATTTTCCAATTCCGAATCAGAGGCGCTTCCGATTTCACTACATGTGTTATTAGAATAACCAGTTTAGACTTTAGATTTTAATCTAGTTACGGAGGAAGAACCACAGAAGTTGTTTCCTTTGGGGAAGAAGAGTCACTTCAAATAGCAACAATATCCTGAAAGATTACATGCTGTGACTGTTACTTAGTGAACATTTTTCCTTTATCTACCATTCTGTGACCTTCTGTGTATGAAACTACCTGGGGTCTGTTACCTTAGTTTAATTTAGAAACCAACTATTTCCTCTTAATTTGTAGCTTGTCTTTTAATTCTCTTAATTGTGTCTTTGACAGAATAAGTTTTTTTTTTTTTAATGAAACTCAGTTTATCAATTATTTGTGTGTGTGTGTGCACATTTTTGGTATTATGAATAAGAAATTTTGCCTAATCCTAGGGCACCAAGATTTTCTCCTAAATATTTTATAATTTTACTATTAGAATTGTGATATATTTTGAGTTAAAATCTGTACATGATATGAGATTTCAGTTGTGGCTTCATTTTTTTTCTTTCTTCTTTCTTTTTTTTTCTTTCTTTCTTTTTTTTTTTTTTGTCTATACCCCTCCAATTTTTCTAATGCTATTTACTGAATGACATGTGTTTTCTCCACTGCATTGGCTTTGCATTTTTATCAAAATCAACTGGCCCTATTTATGTGGGTCTGTCTTGGGTTCTTGATCTTTTCCATTAATCTCTGTGTCTGTCAGTCTGTCAATATCCCCGCTATTCTTGATTTCTGTAGCTATATGGTAATTCTAATGGTCAGAAAGTATGAATCTTTCAACTTCATTCTTATTTTTAGAATTCTTTTTGCTAATCTGCATTCTTTCCTTATAATCTTTTCTTTCCATATAATTTTAGAAACACATCGTTTCTATTTACAAAGAATACTACCAGTATTTTAATGGAAATTACATGAAACTTCCAGAACATTTTAAAAGGAATTAATTTCTTTCCTTTGTAGTATCTTCAAACGCATAAACGAAATATGTCTTTCCATTTATTTAGGTTTTCTTTTATTTCCTTTATCAGCTTTTTGTAGTTTTTAGCTTAGCCTTCTAAACCTTCTTAACCTTCTGTATGTTTTATTAGATTTATACCTGAGCACTTCTTTTTTTTAAGCTATTTTATTTTTTAAAAAGTTTTAAATGTTTATTTATTTTTGAGAGAGAGACATACGGAGCACAGCTGGGGAGGGTCAGAGGGAGAGAGGAAGGCACAGAGTCCAAAGCAGGCTCCAGGCTCTGAGCTGTCAACACAGAGCCTGATGCAGGACTCAAACCCACAAACCATGAAGTCATGATCTGACCTTAAATCAGGCGCTCAACCAACTGAGCCACCCAGGTGCCCCTTTTTGAAGCTACTTTAAATGTTATTGATTTAAATTTTAGTTTCTAGTTGTCCATTGTTCCTATACAGAAATATGATTAATTTTGCACATTAACTCTGTGTCCTGCAACTTTGCTGGACTCACTTATTGGTTCCAGATTGTTTATAGATTATTTGGCATTTTCTGCATAGACAATCATGTTGTTTGCAAATAATTGTATTTCTTCCTTTGCAACTTGTGTGTCTTTTCTTTTTCTTGCTTGTCCCTATTGAGTAGGGACAAGTAACACAATCAAGTGTCAATGTTCATTTTTTTTGGTCCAATAAAATATATCCTTTCTGAACTCATATGTTTCAGAGTTGTTTCTTACAGATTTCATCATAAGAGATGTTATCTGTTCCTCTTTAATAATAGTTTTCTTTTTTGGTTTCCAACCAGTAAGTTACCAGATGAGACCAGGTAAAACTCTGTTCATTCTTTATTAACTTTAAACAATTTAAATACTCCTACCTAACATAAATACTGAAACTATGCTAAAATCCTTTCAAAAAACACACAAATGATCCTAGCAAGTCAACAAAGGTTCTAAAGTTCCTACTGGGCAATTTTCTAAGGAAGAATTTACCTTCTAAGAAGACTAGGATTTTGTAGATTTATTTTTTCAATTTCATTACAGATGAGACACCTGATATGTCACAGAGCACAGCTGGAAAGTTTAAATTAATTGAGTCACCTTGCAAGCAAAGCAGAGTATGGGGAGGCCACCAGCAGGAGATGATCAGAGTCCCTGGGCAGCTGGTGTTAGGGAGTACAGAGAAAGCGGACGTGCCTGTCCAAAAGTTATACAACTAGGATGAACTTCAGAGATCAGATTCTAGCCTCCAAACTGTCAAAAAAGTTGAAAGCACTCGTTCCATAGGACTGAAATATAGGTGGGTTACTGGGACAGAAAGCTGGAAACAGTGGGATAAGTTGGAACATCAGACTTCATGCCTGTGGTTCCTGGGTCAGGGTGACTCCAGTCACAATACTGGATTCCAAGGTGTTGGGCAAAGCTCTTGCTTAAAAGTCACGATTGATCTTTAACTTGGGAGTGAGGACTTAGTGATGGGTTGGGGAGTGAGGAAGGATGAGCAGGCTATGAATCTCACAGATTTTATACTGCAAACTGTGAGTGAAATCCTCAGCCATCTTCACTTTTTTCTTTTTCCTCTGATTGTGTGGAGAAATCCTTTTCTTCTTCTTTCAAAATCATTTTTTAATGTTAATTTATTTAGGGAGAAATACAGAGAGCAAGGTAAGGGCAGAGAGAGCGGGGGAGAGAGAATCCCAAGAAGACTCTGCACTATTAGTGCACAGTCTTCCACGGGGCTCAGATTCACTAACTGTGAGATCATGACCTGAGTCGAAACCAAGAGTTGTCCACTGATCCACGAGACGCCCCCAAAATCAATTTTTAAATCAGAGATGTTTATATTTGAAGTAAGCTTTATTAGTTTCAAATATGTAGATTTATGTAATTAGCTCTAATCAAATAGAGCAGAACATTTAGGATCAAGTAGCTACTGTATTGTTGCTTCCAGACAAGGAGTTTTCTTTCTTTTTTGTTTGTTTATTTTTTAGAGAGCGAGCGAGAGAGCATGAATGGGGCAGAGGCAGAGAGAGGGCAACAGAGGATCCAAAGCGAGCCCTTTGCTGACAGAAGCAAGTCAACGCAGGGCTTGAACTCACAAACCATGAGGTCATGACCTGAGCCCAGTTGGATGCTCAAGGGCCTGAGCCACCCAGGCACCTTGGGGTTTCTTTCATGGTTAGCATTTCTATAAAAACCTTTTTCATTTGTGACGAAGAAACTATGTAAACACCCAGTAGGCATTTTGGAAGCGTACAGAACGCTAATCAATGGGATGGTGTATCAGGTATTTCATTTACTAGATTCCATTATTAGCTGCAGCCAAAGCATCATTTTGGACAGATTCTTGGACAGAAGAGTGTTCAGATCATGAAAAAAGAGTTTATTTCTCTCATCTATCACATCGTATTAGGTCATGACTCAGTCTTAATCATGCTCTCACTGTAGGTATAGGTGCGGTCCTGCCAGGCTGTAAAGGACTGTGATAAAATGGGCTGGAGACATTATACATTCTAGGGGTTCCATAATTCTGCTCAGGTTTCCTTATACCGTATCACGCATTTGGTGGTGTGGTATTGAAATACCTGGTCGTTTGCCACGGATTAGCTCTCTATAGCTTTCCAAAATACCTTCCGGGTGATGAAACATGTTCCTTCCTCAAGAAAAAAAGTATTTATAGAAATGCTAAAAAGGTAGCACAACCCCTTTCTGAATTCAAGTCACTCGCATAACTGGTTTGGATCTCGCAGCCTCCTAAAGGTCACCTGTGTGGTTATTTGCATTCATTGTGCCATCAACAAATATAAATTAAGCCACCTGCAAGAAAAGGAACTTTAAATTTAGGCAATGGGCATAGACTGGGCCCCAAGGATCCATTTCCACTAAATGAGGCTATAAAAACTAAACATGACCTAAGCATTCTTCTGCCCTCCAAAATAAGGCTCAAGATGACAGTAAAGCCAAGAAAACATACTACTTGGAAGAAAGCAGAGGACAGGACAAATACTCATCCCATCATTTCTTGGTACAACAAAGCACCGATAAAATACAGGTTTGGAAAAAAAACACTGGCGTGATGCATTAGCTTTTCTGATATTCCTCAAATGGCATTACTACCAGATACTCACACACACACACACACACACACACACACACACACACACACACATTTTCACAGGAAAATATCATCTCTAAGATGTATTGGCAGTAAGTACAGCCCAAAAGGCACAAAATAAGAGTGTCCAAAGGGTCATTACTCACATATACTACAGCGTGCATTTCTCTTCAGTGTAGAATCTTGGTGTGTAAATATATACAGCGGAGACTCTCCTCCGCTGTACTCTACTAAATTCGTGTGGAATAGCCTGTGGTGATCGCACTGGGCCAGCCGGCGCAGCCCAGGGTTGGAATCAGCTGAAAAACCGGCTCGGTAGCAGCGAGAAGAAACAAAGCAGTATTAGGTCTCTGGTCTTGTGTCATTTACTGCCTTTATTCTTCCGAGGAATGGTATGGGCTCCTTGTCATAATCGCTTTCTCTTGGAATTTCTGAATAGCCTTGTGGCTTCCATTATATTAATTAACCACGAAAAGGAAAATTCCCTGGATGTTTTTCTATCATTGAACAGCTAGATCGATTTGCTTAGTTCAAGACCAAACTAAAATTCTGTAAACCAGCGTTTCCCAAAGGAACGTTATGAGAAAAAATTTTCATACTTATCTATGTTTAGAAAATGATGTTTTAAATAAAGTTCAATAGGTTGCTTTACGTTTGGGCTTTGCAATGCCTGTTACAAGCTCACGTACATGAAGAATGTCCTAGAGGGAGCCAAGTAGTCCGTATTTCCCCAGCTTGCTTGACCATAGAATCTTTCTCTCATGGAGCATGTCACTTGACAAGTCTTTCCCAGAGCACACGTGAATAAAACACTGTTTCAAATGGTTTCAGCAGAAGCATCATTAAAGCCAGGAGATCTTGTGCAGCTTCTTGCTGGCTGGCCCCAGGCTACTGGCGGAAGGGACCACACTGAGTGTAACCTTGTTTCTTTTGTTTTCTACACAGTGAGAGGAGCTTGTGTATCAGTTGCTCTGTTTGGTTTGATTTTACAGAGGGCTGTGAATCACCCTGACCAATAATAGTACATACCCATCAGGGGGGGCACATAATTTGGGGGATTCAAAATAAGCAGTCAGTTATTCCTTGGATGGTTGCAAAAAAGAAATTGCAGGGATAATTGGTCTTAATATAAAGATTTGATGTAAGAAAATCCTGAAAATCTGTACTATACTCTACTATGCTTTGCTTACTGTGAATGGGTTCATATAAGAGGTTTTACTATGTATGTGTATATCAGTATGAGTAAACTCTTGATAATAATTTTATCGGAGATACACTGATTATAGAAGATAGTCTGTACTGAAGACATTCTTTTACTTCACCACACCGATATAAAATCTCATTATGTATCGAATGGATGTGAATAGTGAATACCTATATTTCCTCACATAGAAACAGACATATCGATTTATACATTGCAAGTGTTCTGAGATTAAAAATAATTTTCTCTACTTTTACCCCACAGAAAAAGTTAAGAAGGTCATTTCATGTCAGAAAATAAGCCATGCCTGCAAATTCGGATCAAAATGTAACTTGTTTTCTTTCTGTATAAAAAAAAAAAGTGAATTCAGTTGTTCAGGCCTTCTGTAGATAATTTTACAGATCTAAGATTTTACTTGTCAACCAGTGAGTTTTCTATGGCACATGCACAGCCTGCGTCTGCATTCTTTGGGAGAAACGAAGGAATATAGACTGTGGTGATGTTCTGTGTTGTAGGAGGATCCAAACCACGTGGCCACGGGAAGTCAGCTGTCAGCAGACAGTAGATGCAGTTAAGTAAAGAGTCTGACTAATATCGTTCCTCTTCAGTTGATGAGTTGTTTGGCGTCTTCTAGCTTCAGTCTTAATCTCTGTGCTTTGAGGAAGGACAAACAAATATTTAAGAACACCCAAAAAGGACAAATCCGACAAATGCTACCTGACAGTGCTCACAGGATGCTGATAAGATATGTTTCATATTTGTATTTGTTGAGGTAATCGAGGCTAAGGGACACATGTCTGGGAGAAGGAGGCATGGTAGGGAGGTCATTACCTCCCCTCTTATCTCCCTCTCTCTCTTCCCCTCACAAAAAATACCTTTTTTATCTTTTAAAACATTTTTTATGTTTATTTACTTTTTGAAAGAGAGAGCAAGCCAGGGAGGGAAAGAGAGAGAGGGAGAGAGAGAATCCCAAGTAGGCTCCACACTGTCAGCACAGAGCTCAATGAGGGGCTCAAACCCATGAACTGTGAGATCCTGACCTGAGCCAAAACCAAGAGTCGAATGCTTAACCGACTAAGCCCCATTCACAAAAGGAGGAAGCCTGACAAGTAAAAAAAAAATGAACGCAAATAACAAACCAGAAGTTTGTCCAGATTAAGTCCCAAGAATGACTATAGTTTGGTAATTCGAAGATGAGAAGCCTTAAAATATCTATTGATACTTTTATATTTCATTTGGTGGATGATGGGAGAAGTAACTTGAAGTTTCAGTGTATAACTACTTCATACTATATAGTTGAATTTATCTATAGGTAGATATACACATTATATATAGATGTATTAAGATATGTTTCATATTCATATTTGTTGAGGTGATCGAGGCTAAATGAAGTCGTAAGGGTAGGGCCTAATTCTGTAGGATTAGTGTCCATGCAAAAAGAGGAAGACACATCAGATCTCTATCTTTCTGTCTCTCTGTCTCTGTTTCTGTGTCTCTCTCTGTCCCTCTCTCCCTCCATGTGCACAAAAAGAGGATGCCATGGAAGGTGACAGTGGTGAGAAGGTGGCCATCTTGAGGCCAAAAAGGGAGGTCTTACCAGAAACTAACACTGGAAGTACCTTAATCTTGAACCTCCAGCCTCTAGAACCAAGCTAAGCCACCCAGTTTGTGATATTCTTCTCCGACAGCCTGAGCTGCCATGGCTACATGACTTTTTTTCTTCCCCTCTCGATATCATTCCTTATTTTAACTCATATGATATTGAATTGTTACTCATGTGAATTGTTACTACCGGAAGAAGAAAGACTAGTACCTGAAGTCTCCACTAAGGGTAGCAGAATTTCATTAACACTTTCCACTTAAGAGACGGCATCTTGGTATCAGTGATGCCTCTGTAAAGGCTGAGCAACCATCTGAACAGTAAGAACACTTGGCATCCTCAGAGGTCAAGGAGAACTTATCTTTTTGGAACACTTGAAACAAAGTTATTAAACGGGAGCACGCAGCTAGAGGACACTCCAGGCTAGGTGGAACTTTTCTTAAGGTACATAAGAAACTATAATATGGTCTCCTAAGCAGGCTCCGCACTCAGTGTAGAGCCTGAGGGGGGGCTCGATCTCACAGTCCTGGGATCATGACCTGAGCGGAAATCAAGAGACGGACTCTTAACCTACTGAGCCACCCAGGTGCCCCCTGCCACGTTTTTCTTCTCAGTTGTAACCCGCGCCAGAATATTGGTTTCATCTCCTTTTTATCTCCTAGCTAGAACCACACATAGAAAAGGAAGGGTCCTAAGAGCATCCTGTTATCCTCAGCTCTTATCAAGTTTTCCACGTGGATGTTTACCCTCCATGCCCGTATCTTTTGGACAAGAAAGGTATGGCAGTAGCTGTCAATGCCTGACTCCATCTGACCTTGGCCCACCTGAGTTTGCCTGCAGGTGTGAGACAGTTCCCAGCATGCAGCAGTTTCCCACCTGACCAACATCTCTGTTCCCTGCCTGAGGTTCTCCCTGGTCCCATGGAACTTGCTACCTTGTAAGTGCGGGCAATCTGGAAGTGTACCCATGTGGTTGTTGCTCCTGAGAATTGTTGCAACTCAGCCAATGAGGGATGCGAGTCCACGTACATGCCTCTACCAGCCCATTCTCCTGATGCTCAAGTGTATTCCTAGGGCTTCTCAGTGGGTCCCAGTGAGTTTGAACCCCAGTTGTCCATGGAGGTAACTTGTCCTTCAGCACACCCTCCATCGACATTTCTCCTTTCTCTTATTCACAGGAATTACCCAGGATCACCTTCCAAAGAAACTGCTTGCACCCAAGACCTTATCTCAGCATCTATTTTGGGTGCCCCAAATTAAGACAAGCACGATGCTTGTCGATCAAATAGCATCTCTGTTTATCAAAAGGGCCGTATACTGGTTACCAATGGAATGTTAGCCTTGCACAACATTTTAAACAAAATTTACATGATTTTATAAATCATCCTAGTTTTCTTGCTTCTTTTTAAACATTGCTGTATTTATTCCCACTGGGCCCAGAGCAGCCCGCCATCTCTTCAGACTGGTCCTGTGCCGTGGATGTTGTCTAGGCTGACCATTCACCGGGGGAATGCAGATGCCGAGTGTATCCGCTCTGCTCCCCGTCCTCAGGTACCACCTGCCAGCCTCCTGTAGGCAGAGTCAATAACCGGTATTGGGCTAATCGCTTTGCCACTGATGAATATGGGGGAATAAATACATTGTGGCAAGTTAGGAGACATTCCTTTCTTGATGTTGTCGGTTCTGGTGAATAGTTGCTCACCACGGAAGTGAGGAAAGCTCAGAAGCTACTTTCATACCTCAATCCCAGAGCCAGGACCACATGACTAGTGGAGAACCCTATGTTTTGAGAGGTTCCGATCTGGAAAGGAGCACAGGCAAAAGTCCTGAGGGAATTGCACTGACCTGACATGAGTGGGAGAGAGGGGCAGAGAGAGAGAGAGAGAGAGAGAATCCCAAGAAGGCTCCAGACTCAGCACAGAGCCTGACGTGGGGCTTGATCTCAGGACCTGAGCCGAAATCAAGAGTCAGAGGCTCAACCAACTGAGCCTCCTCGGTGCCCATGCGATGGATCCATTCCATTGCTGACTGTGTCCAGGCCAAAGCTGTCTTGGGTTGTGTCCTGAGCATAATATAGAAGGAGACATCCTCCAGACCTAAAAAAGTAACAACTCTAGTTTCTCTGGTTTAGGATCTCATCTTATTTTTTTTCTTTGCTAGAGAAGACATTTAGAGGAGCACAGAGAATAAACCATCAAAATCAGGCCGAATCTTAGAATGAGTTACATTTACAAGCTTCCACCACAACGTTGTGCGTAGGGAGTGACGAACTCGGTTAACCTCTCTGTTCCTTGGTATGTTAATTTGGCCCAAAGTGATAATCATCATATTTAGTGACCTCGCGGGTGCCCTGAGCATTAATGAGACAATGTGAGAAAATTATCAAGTAAGTGCTATGGTAACGTTAGTCCTTGTTCTACTTGTTTTATACCTCTCATTTATCTTTAAGGAAAAATTTGTTAAGTGGAAAGACCTAGGACTACAGAGGATGGAGAAAACAAAAAAAAAAAATAGTTATCGAAACAACTTTAGCAAAGGAAATAGCAAACGGACACAACGACAGAGAGGACCCTGTTTGTCGACTTCTGAAGTACCATATCTTTATCATTTCAGCCAGTGCAGTTTGGGGAACACGAATATAGTTTAATTTTCTAAATGTATATCCGTTCCAATTTCCCCTTTCCTAAATGATTAGAGTTAACGAAACAGACGTAAAACGTCTATAGCTATGTACATATAGTGGGTGCTAAAAATTATGCCAAAAAGAAGAAAGAAAAAAATTTTCACTTGTTTTACTTGTACAATATTATAACAGAAGTAGAGAAGTCGGAAACAATGGAAGAGAACTAGGATGTACCCTTAAATACCATGATGCTCAAAATCATTTCTGTCTGCTTATTGACCAATTGGCATATTAAGGCTTCCCTCTACCCAATACGGGGAAAGTCAAAGGTGTGTACACTGAAAAACAGTGTAAAATCTAGTTGGAGAATCACGGCAAACAAATAGACATATACATCTGTGAAATAATTACAAACAATGAGATGTAAACTATGGATTGTGACTCTTTGCACAACAGGCACTCAGAGGAGGGAGAGGTTACTAGGGAGCGATCCAGTCAGAGAAGACTCCTGAAGGAGATGGTACTGGAATTGGACTTTAGGGTAAACTTGCTCTATCCCCCATCTATTCCTCACATGGACCCTGAGAGGTTAATCTCTTTTCATCAATGAGGAAAACACTCGGGCAGATTAAGTCACTTACCACGGTCACACAACTGAGGTCCAACTGCAGAGGTCTCTCCTCCACACAGCACTGTGTTTTCTGTAAGGTCTGGAATGTTGCGGTAACAGGATAAAAGCCTAAGCTGGCCTTTTCTGGTCTGGCCCCTGCCCCCATGTGAGTCTCCTCACCCACCATTCCTCCATATGCTTTCTGCTTCAGCTACTCTTTGTGGTTTAGGAAGGATCCTACCAGGAAACACATGGCATGATTAAAAGAATTTAACTAAAAACTAATTTAATGAGGAATTATTTTCAGGAAATGGGGAAATTAGGGGAACTAACGAAATTAGTGATGCACCTAGAAACTAGCCATAGCGGGAAGCCATTACTACTCCGGGACTGAAGAGGTGAGAGGAATACGTGGGGACACAGAAGCCTGAGAATGCCAGAACTAGAAGGGGGCCAAGTCACAGGAGCAGTAGCTTTCCATGGGCACTGCTGAAACCACAGTGAGAATAACACCCCAACCTCCCTCTGTGCCTGTCCCTGCATCTCCTGCTAGAGTCTTCCATTGGGCAAACCTCTGGAAGACAGAGAAAGGGAGTCCAAGTGATGCAGTCCATGGACATCAGCCCCCCAGGCAGGGAGAAGGGAGGACAAGGAGGATTATTTTAGGGGCAAGAAAAGATACAAAACTTTCCTTGAACACCGCTGACTGGCTAATGACTCTTGATACTCGAAGACTTAGTTCAGGGATCACCAGTGCTGGGAAGCAATTTGTTACCACAGCCTGAGCAGGGAGCCTCTCCACTGGCTTTCCCAGTCTCTGTGCAAACTTTTATTAGTGTTCTTTTGTGTTCTTGAATGGACTCCAAGAACCCAGAGGCATCAGGAGCTAAGAAAAATTGCTCCCCTAATGCAATTAAATGCACAAAAAGGAGTTGCCCAAAGTGAGCACTTCATGAGAAACCGACATCCCTCAAATTGTACGTTTTGATTTGATTTTAAACTTAGGGAAAAGTTGCCAGAATAATGAAAGGAACTCCCATGTTCCCTTTTTCCCAGGTTCACCAATGACTCTTTTGCCCCATTTGCACTATTATTCTCTCTCTGTATATGCACGCGCGCGCGCACACACACACACACACACACACACACACATGAAATTTTATTATTTGAAATTTGGAATGATTCCATTCTTTTGCCCCTAAATCCTTCAGTGTGTGTTTCCTAAAAACAAGGACATCCTCTTATATACTTAAAATACAAAAATCAAAATCACGAAATTTAACACCGACATAATACTATTACCTAGTCCATAGTCCATTTTCAAATTTTATCACTTGTGTCAATAGTGTCCTTATTAATTATCCCTTCTCCCCTCCCCCAGTCCAGAATCCAATACAGGATCATGCATTGCAATTAGTTGTCATATATCTCGAGTCTACTTTAATCCGACTCTTTTGCCTTTCTGTTTCTTCACCTTGACATTTTTGAAGAGTACGGGACCCTAATTTTGTAGAATGTCCTGCAAGATAGCGCCACCTGATGTTTCCATATGATTAGATTTAGCTCCGTCATTTTGGCAGGAGCACCACAGAAGTGATGCCGTGTCCTTGATCCCTCGACTGAGTGATCTCAGTCGGTCCTGATATCGGTGATGTTAATTCTTATGATTCACTAAGCTGTGTCTGCTAGGTGTCTCTATTATTAAAGATAGTATGTTGATGTATTTTGTTTTATTTTTGAGAGAGAGAGAGGGAGGGGGAGAGAGAGAAGAGAGAGAGAGAGAGAGAGAGAGAGAGAGAGAGAGAGAGAGAGAGAGAGGAGAGAGCACGAGCAAGGGAGGAGCAGAGAAAGAGGGAGACACAGAATCCGAAGCAGGCTCCAAGCTCTGAGCCATCAGCACAGAGCCCAATGCGGGGCTCAGACTCACGAACCTTGAGATCATGACCTGAGCTGAAGTCTGACACTCAACCAACTGAGCCACCCAGGCACTCCTAAAATAGTATTTTAGATTTATAAATAATATGGGAAAATTCCTTGGGACTATGTAAATAGCTTGTTCCTTCATCAAATTACAACCATTTCTTTGAAGGAAAAGCGGATCCTCACTGAGTGTGGTGGAGAAAAAAGAAGTGATACTAACCTACAGTCAGTCCTAATCTCCTGCCCCTGGTGCCAAGGCAGGTCGTTCTCACTGTTGAGGGTTCTCCCTTTTAAATTTTAATTAATTGATCAACTAATTAATTAGTTAATTTTAGAGAGAGAGACAGAGACAGAAAGACAGAGAGAGAGTGCAAGCAGGGGAGAGGGAGAAAATCTCAAGCAGGTTCCATGCCCAGCGTAGAGCCTCATGTGGGGCTGAATCTCATGACCGTGAGATCATGACCTGAGCCAAAATCAAGAGTGGGATGCTTAACCCATTGAGCCACACAGGCGCCCGTAGGTTTCTCCTTTCTGAATCACAGCTTATCTCTGCTGGATCCCTGCGAAGGCTTCTATCAGGGGAAAACTGAAGGGGTTGATCTGAGTCAACCCCAACAGCAGCTCCTTGGAATCCAGACTCGGTCCTGTTATTATTCTCATGTCCCCTCCTCCCGTCCAAAGCAGGGATCCCTTCCTGCCTATTGCAACTTAACTCAGTGCACATCAAAACTGACCAGGCTTCCCGATGGCTTATTTGCTTCCAAGGTTTGAGCAGTAGAAGCATAGCCTAATTATTATTGACCCAAGTCATTTTTCTTGCTCAGGAAATGATTTAATAGTATTAGGAGCTGAAGTCTGGTAAAATTGGAAACCAAAATAATCTTGTCCTTAGACCTTGAACACTAATACAAGGTTAATGTCTCTACCTTTTTAAAAAAGAAAGGATTTTTAGGGTTTTAAACCGGTACTTGCTGTCCTTTCCATATGTGCCACAATAAAGTAATCACAATGAGAACTTTAAATCATCTGCAAAATATTGCAGTGTAGGTATTAGTTGAGTTGTCTGTCCCACGCTAGGGTGAGAGCTCCCTGCGGCCAGGACTGTGTGCCATTCATTGGCACGTGCTTTCTTGTCTCTCTAGCTTATCGCCCAGCAAATCATGGGTCCTCGGTTTAACTGAGTAGCTGAATGACTTAAATGACCGTCTGTATTATAAATTATTCTTCGCTGCAGTCTGTTCTTTTCATTAAATATTTCAGGAGTAAAAGCAATTTGGTTAGAATCTATTTCTTTCAGGGTGGGGCCGTAAAAAATGATAGAATTGTATGGAAAAACATTTCGGGAAATCTAAATAAATGTACCAATATCACTTTTACAGAGAGAATCTCTTCATACTGTTCAACACTCTTAATTGGAAAGAGTTTAAAACTCACAGGAAGTTACCGAAATGGTACACAGAGTTCCTGTTTACCCTTCGTCCACAATCCCCCACTGATAACATCTCACACAATAGAGTGCGTTTGTTCAAAACTGGAAATTGACTTCGCCATAATACTTATAACTACACACCTATTCTTATTTGGGATTCACCAGTTTTTACAAGCACTTTTTTGTTTGTTCATTGATGGTTCTAAGAAAGCTTATCACATGTATAGTTTTGTGCAGCCATCATTGCAATCAAAATACAGAAATGTTTGGGCACCTGGGTGGCTCAGTCAGTTAAGTGTCTGGTTTCAGCTCAGGTCATGATGTCATGGCTTATGAGTTTAAGCCCCACATGGGCTCTGTGCTGACAGCTCAGAGCCTGGAGCCCGCTTCAGATTCTATCTCCCTTTCTCTCTGCCCCTCCCCCATTCTCTCTCTCTCTCTCTTTCTCTCTTTCTCTCTCAAATAAATTAACATTAAAAAAAGAATACAGAAATATTCTGTCACCACAAAGAAACTTCCTCATGCTGTTACTTCATAGTCACACGTCACCACCACCCCACCGCCCACCTCACACAAGACTAACCTCTGGGCAACCTCTGAGCTGTTCTCTATAATTTTGTTCCTTGGAGTGTATTACTTAAATGGGATTATACAATATGTTACGTTTCATGATTGGCTTTTTTTTCACTCAATAATAATGCCCTCCAGATCCATCCAGGGCTCTGCCCTGAGTCTCCTTCCCATTTTCATCTCCCTAGCTTCTCCAAGTGATTTCATCTGGTCTCATAGCTTTCAATACCAACTCTATGATGATGATTTCC
This sequence comes from Paguma larvata, assembly GCA_030068075.1. Lineage (NCBI taxonomy): Eukaryota > Metazoa > Chordata > Mammalia > Carnivora > Viverridae > Paguma > Paguma larvata. The sequence goes on from CM057840.1 coordinate 44,051,521, forward strand.
AAATCTATATTCCCAGGACCCTAGAAGTGCAGTCTTAGGTATTCGGACATCCACTTTATGACTTCGTAACCCATTAGTACATTTTTCAAAACTAAACCTGCTTTAAAAACCCCCTCAGACCCACAGAAGATTAGAAAACTTCAAGCTTTTTCATTTCAACACCCACTATTTGCCAAATGGCCCAGGACAAATACTGAAGAGCTCTGATTTCTCTATTTACTTTTCTATTAAATTCATCTGTAACTCAGTTGATTTCAAGTACAATCGCATCCCGAGTTTGAATGCAGGCATTCTCTCTGGGGGTGAGCGTAGAGCAGAGGCTAGGAGCTTGCACACTGGGTCCAAGCCCTGATTCTGCTTCTTGCTAGATGTGAGATCTTAGTTCAGTTGTTTAGGGTCTCCATACCTCCATTCTGTCACTTGTGACCGAGAGGCAAAATGGCACATACCCCGTGAAGTTGTTGTGAAATGAATCAAGTGAAAGTATGAGCACATTTTTACGTTTTTTGTTTGTTCTTTTGTTTTCTTGTTTTGTTTTTTCTTTTAATTTAAGTAATCTCTACACCTGCCATGGGACTTGAACTCACCACGCTGTGGTCAAGAGTCACACGCTCTCCCAACGGAGCCAACCAGATGCCCCAAAATATGAGCACTTTTAACAATCTCTTGTACACAATAAACACTCAAAAACTATCAGCTCTCTTAGTCATTTGTTCGCAAATACTGTAGAATGGCTGTTATCGGCTAGGCATTATTGTAGTTTCTGGGGATTGAATAGTGAAGAGAGTAGAGATCCTGGCTTTAGGGAACCTACATTCTAATGGGGTCCGGGAGTGGTGACAGAAATTAGTAAATATACATAACATTTGTAGTTACTACGGAAGTGAGTCACTCCGATCTTCCTTTAAGAGAAACAGCGATGAGGAACAGAGGTAGCTGCCGGTCTCTAATTGACCGCTTTCAGGGCTCATGGGGTTTGTGATGAGAGCTTCAGTCTTGTTGGTGTTTTTCCTGAAGGCAGTTCGAGTCCAGCTTCCTCTGTTTGCTCTCTGCCTATAGCAGCCACTTGTGGGGCACTGTGGGCCACAACTCTTGGTCCAGCTGACGTCAGGACAGTGGTGGACAGTCTGTGTCCCACATGAAGCATGACCTCAGCCTCTCTGGGCTGCAGCCCTTGCCTGAAAGCACCCCGGAAGTGGGAAAGTGTTAACAGTCCTGGAGGCAGCCCTTGAGGGTTGGAGGAGTCACAAATAAATGCTCTTGCCTGCTCGGAGCCAGTTCTACATGGTTCCTCAGAAAGCTCCCTGAGGACCCGAGACACAGCAGTGACTGGTTCATGAGCCCCCGCTTTCCTGTCTCACACTCCCCACTCCCTCATTTTTGCTGTCTTGGTCCACTTCCCAAATAAGGCCTTTCTCATCCTCTATTTTCAGGAAGAACCCAAAGTAGGACTAGACTCTCTAACTTCTAATATCTTGTTAATATATCTGCTGCGCTTTCTTCTGCCATTCTTTCTGTCCTTGTAGGTTATAGTTTTAAATTTCTTATTGTCATTTCTGTGGAGTTAGGAAGGATGTGGAGATAATATGTGTTTTCACATTGCTCTTCTTCCCTTTGCTGACTCCTACTCAACCCTCAGCTTCAGTGTCACTTCCTCAGGGAAGCCTTCTTGGATCTTCCCATCACAATGAGACCCCTTGTTTGTCTTTCTCATAATATCTCACATTTGTCTTTATAGCCCTTAACGAATTTGCAATATATCTTTATTTGTTGGTTTACTACTCTCCCAGTAGAATCTAAGCTCCATGAAGCAGCCTGCAAGCCTTTTATAGACATCTCTATGTTTTTGTTCAATGATCGAAGGACTTCCCTCTGCCCAACATGTTCTAAATAAATCCAACTTCCCTATCCTGCTGTATAGTGGTTAGGCAACCACTCAAGTCACCCACCTAGAGATCGTTTTTTGCACCTCTTCTTGGAAAGGCTCACCTTTGAGCCAACTCAGAATTATGTCATCGAGAACAAGTTGTCAGCTAACAAAACCTATAAGCGTGGAGTGAGAGGGCAGCTAGCTGACCTGGGGAATGGACACAAGAAAAGGACAAGCCTAGAACCACCAGGCCAGACTTGATTTGCTTGCCCACCATCTGCTCTGGTTAACTCACTGCCCGACTCCTGGGACTTTATGATTCAAATTGCTCTATAAAGCCCAAGTGTCTTACCACCCCATGTTCCCGGTTCCTGGGATCCTGATACTATCTCATCCTTTGTCTGTAGAGAGTAATTCTCCTACTCTGCTGAAGCACCCTGTCCCTGCCCAGCCACAGACGCTCTAAGAACCACCTTCATAAGACCTTCGAAATAGAATATGGGGATTGTGCCTTTAAAGTCTTATGTAATTGATGATTCTTGTTCGTAGGACAAAAATAAATGATTCTCACAAATAAACATAGCTGATATGTGTTACAGTGATAGACCAAAGATTATTCGGTGTAAAGAACCACTAACACATGACGAAGGGATTGAGAAAGTATCCCCTCCCTTCCTGAAAGTCCTTCATGTGACATCCATCTTCACACTGCACCTGTTCTAAAACTAGCACATGTATGACATATAATACAACATTTATAAATTAAGGAAGCCCACCTCTTTTAAGTAATATTCTTTAAATCTCTCTTTTTGACAGTCCGACTATTTGCACAGTAACTATGATAGGCGCCTTTTTCGGAAAATAGTGAATAAAAACTGACAAGCTATCTGGGGAATCTGAATGTATAATTGATAGGGGCATAAATTAATATGATTAGGCCTTTATTGGGTGCAGTGGCTGCCAAACCTACAAAAGGGGCCTGGAATGAAACACGGCTGTGGTCTCAGCGCTGATAGACATCAATATGTAACGTGGGTTATCTCAGGCTTTCTCATGTGGTCTGCTCATGACAGCGCTGAGCCTAATTGAAATTTTTATCTTTTTGTTGCATACAGACAGTTTTGGCTGGTCACTTCCTTTGGAAAGAGAGCAAACCAGGTGATAAAAAAAAATGAAAGAAAGTAAGAATGAAAGAAAAAAGAAATCAAGGTTTTCAGTGAAGGTCTTAATAAAATCGTTTTATAAAAGCTTTAGAAATTAGTCCTTTGTAAAGCCACTCCAGAGATCCTGACTTCTGGAAATTCCTTTGCACCATGGTTTTTTGAATATTAAGCAGGCACGTCCAAACCAAAGTAAGAAGGACCCAGAAGATTCGGTCACTTCTGTGGAAATGAACGGGTTCTTCACCAAATCATGGTTAATAGTTTAGCCTTTGACATTGTTATAAAACCATTTATTAGCGACTGTGATAAAATACATCTTTGCTGAATAACGTCTGTATTTCTGTAAGTATCAAAAATAAAATAAAATAACAAAATTAAAATGCTTTCCGTTCTAAATCACAAATTCACACGCTTCAGTTATATAGTTATGATCTCTGTTTCTCAGTATTGTTGTTCACATGTGGTTTTCCACTGCGCGTTGTAGGTTGTAATTCTAAAATCAAAAATAGGAGGTTGGAGTTGTGGTATTTACAGAATGATATGTTAAGTTTCACAGATTGAATCACATACCTCCGTAATTTTCCAGGACTTCATCACTTTACAACGTGTAAGATATTAGTCACGTTTTACATGTGCCCTTGGCGGTAATAAGTTTAAGATGTGAAAGAAGCTCAATACGAATTTGGGGAACATTTGTGTACTGCACCGAGAAAGGTCATATGTTTTATGTACTTTGTGATCAAAGTGAGTGTTGATATCTGGGGACTGGACAATGAAAACTAATGGGGCATTGGAACTTTCTTGGTGACCCCATGAAGCAATTTACGATCCTTTTATCACCCCTAATACGATGTTGTCATAAAAATGATCTTTTAATTAAATGTAACAGGAAAACTCTGCACTCTCATTGGGGTGTTTCTGGTCCTGGTGAGTTAACATTTTTAATGGCACACCTTCAGCAGTTGGCAATGTTAGATTTATAAAATACTGTTCCTCTCGAGTACTTTACTTTCAGAGCTACAATCTCTGTAGCTGTATCTACCCAAGAGACTGAGGAGTAAAAGGAAAGCAATCGGAAGAGTTTCTCCAAGAGGAAGGCAGAGGAGTATCATAGAAAGACAACTAGACCAAGAAGAGAAATGGAACATCCTTTATGAAATGCCTACTATGTGCTAGGCATTCTGCCAAGAACTTTGCCATAACTTTTATTTCACTTAGTGTAGCTCTTGTTCTCTGGGGAGCTGGGGTCTATTTCTGATTCTGCCACTATTTGGTCGTATGAACTTGGGCACATAACTCTGATCTTAGTTTTCCCTTCTGTAAATGGGGTGCGAGGGAAAAGAATAGGGCCAAATGCTGTCTAATTCTAGCTTCAAATTTCTAAAGAAAAATTAAAATAATGAGGAAAGAGCAAAGGAGAATCAGAGCAAAGGGGATTATTGAATGTTACCTTGAACCATCCATTGTCTTAGGTTTTGGAGACACATGATCATAATCTAGTCCATGCTATTAAAGAACTTGTAGTTTTGTGAGAGAATGCCGTGTTAGTATAGAAATAAGTTCACGGATAGTGACAGTCACAGAGGGCTTTGAAAACAGGTGGAGGCTTAAATTTCAAATGCAATGTTTAGGGAAGGATTCTAGAGAGAGCTGATGGCTAGTGAATTCTTAAGTAATAGAGTGTGACCTGGATAAAGACAGATGAGAATGAGGGACACCTGGGTGGCTCTGGGTTGGTGGCCCTGGGTGGCCCTGGGTTGGCGAAGCGTCCAACTCTTGATTTTGGCTCAGGTCATGGTCTCATGGTTTGTGAGTTCAAGCCTTGCCTCGAGTTCCATGTCAGGCTCTGCGCTGGCAGTGCACAGCCTGTTTGGGATTCTCTCTCTCCCTCTCTTTCTGTGCTTCCCTTGCTCGTGTTCTCTCTCTCTCTCTCTCTCTCTCTCTCTCTCTCTCTCTCTCAAAATAAATAAAAGAACAAAAAAATAATAATAAGACAGATGGGAATGATGTCCCATGCAGAGGAGAGTCTTAGATGAAATAGCCTGGCATATACAAGGAACTGCAAGAGGTTTGGCATTACTGGGACATGAAATACAAGGTGGCTCATAGGGGGAACAAAAATTGAAGACAGAAGGGAGCAGTTCATGAAAATTCTTACAGGTTGGGCCTAAGGAGCATGGACTTTATCCCAACAGAAATGGGGAGCCACAGACAGGTCAGATTGAGTTAGAAAAATGACCCCAGCTACAGTTAAAGGAGAGATCTAAACACGGCAAACACGGAGGCAGGAAGGTCAATTAAGAACGTACTGCAACACTTGTTGAAAGATGCTCTGTCCCCAGGCCAGGAATTGGTGTGAATGTTGAAAAGAGAAGGCAGTTATGAGGAATGTTTAGAAGATAAAATCAGCAGGGGTGTGGGCTTGACTAAATGTGGGGTCAGTCTAAGAAAAGAGAACAGGCTGGACCAAAGTGCTGGCCAATTCCATCTCTTCAGCAAAACTCAAAGTCCCTTAATTTAGTGGAAAAACTCAAACACTTTCTTTGTTACTGTGGTCTCAGAAAAAAACAGAAAACAGCTGATTCACTGAAATCTTCATTTTTCACCACATGATTGGCATGGACCCCGCTCCTTTTAACATTTGTACCCCCACTTGATAACTGGGGACAAGGAAGCCCGGGGTTGTGGGGTGATATCCCAAGATGGCAGTAGACATGGAGGAGGAAGCCCGGTGCCTCAGCTCCCAATCTACATGGTTACTCCTTACACAGCTTGCCTCCTCTGTGACAAGAGGACTTAAAGCAAGTCTTTTCGGTTAGTGTTGATTGTTATTAGCATTCAAAATTTTGAAAATATATTTTTTAAATTTTTTAGCGTTTATTTATCTTTGAGAGACACAGAGAGAGCATGAGCAGGAGAGGGGCAGAGAGAGAGGGAGATACAGAACCGGAAGGGGGCTCCAGGCTCTGAGCTGTCAGCACAGAGCTCAGTGTGGGCCTTGAACCCACGAACTTCGAGACTATGACCTGAGCCAAAGTTGGACACCCAACCCGCTGAGCCACTCAGGTGACCACCCGAATTTTGAAAATATTTTGATTCTTTTCTCTGATAACATAAAGATTTATAACCAATAGTTTTCCTTAGGGAAAAGAGTCATCTTTGCATTTTAAATTTGTTTAAGTTCCTACACATTTGCCTGAATAGTGATAAGTAGTAGCTATGACGCTATTTAAAAAGTGACACATTTAAATCAACACCCTTCAGCTTGAGAAAGGAGCCCAAAGCAATCCACTACAGCACTCATTTACATGAGATGTGTTCTTTTCACAGGAGTGTTCTTGACAGTGTAACTGGCTCTTGATTTTCCATGGTGATTGGATAATTGGAAAAAACAAATAATCCCAAGTCTCACTCTAACTAATATTTTCAATCTTACTGCGTACCAACCCTTTTACTACAGCTGCGATCAAGGAGCAAAATTAACCTGCTGGAGTTTTATCTTTTCCTCACTTCAAAACCTGTTGAGGATTTGACCCTGGGCCCTGGGAAATATGGAACACAAAGACCTTGTGTATTAGCAAACTAGATAATACTTAGCAATGACTGAACATTGCATTTCGTAAGTTACTGACAAATTCGTTAACTCTGCACTCCTTCGATCTTCTGAGCTATGAAATCCTAACAATTCAAATCAACATATGTCAGCCCGATGTTAATAAAAGCGTTGCTCAGGGACCAGAGTCAACGGCCCAAGAATTAAAATCAGGTAGGAAACAGCAACATATGGCTGTAGCCACAGTGTCGGAATGTGAATGTTAATAGCATAGTACATTCAGTGCCTGATACGTGAGTTTTAGTTAGCACAGTTCTCTTGCTTTTCTCTCAGAAGGTTGGCATTCTGAATGAATTCGAGCGACCAAATGGTTCTCACATTGACCCTCTCTCCACTCTGAACTGATTCATGCCACTTTTAGGTCTTGGTTGGATTCCTTAAACATCTTCCTACTTCCTAACTAATCTCTTTACTTCAGATTACCTCTGGAATACCTCCCACTCTGTGTAACTGTTGTGATCCTGACTGGTCCTCGCATTTCCATGGCTTTCTAGGGTGTGTCTGGTAAAGCGCAAATCCCTTTACTGGCATATAACCATAAATGATCATCCTCGGGCTATGTGTCTAGCCTCATGTCCTACACTTTCCTTCATAATCCCTGAGTTCCAGCCAAGTGAAACCACCAGTCGGTCTTCAAAATTGCTACCTTCTTTTATGCCTACTCCCAACTGGAATAGTGCAAGCCTAATAATCCATCAAAAATAAGGTGCAGGCTTACCTGCTGAGGCCAGTGAGATTGAATGACTCCTAAAAGAAAGTAAGGACAGGGATGCCTTGGTGGCTTAGGTGGTTAAGTATCCCACTCTTGGTTTCAGCTCAGATTGTGATCTCGTGGTTTATGGGTTGAAGCCCCATGTCGGGCTCTTTGCTGAGAGTGTGGGGCCTGCTTGGGATCCTCTCTCTCCCTGTCTCGTTGCCACTCTTCCTCCCTCTCTTCCCCCCCTCAAAATAAATAAATAGATATTAAATAAATTAAGACAAAAAACAGTAAGGACATGAAGGTTAAAGATGTGGGCTAGAATCCAGAGTCAGGACCATGAAGGAATTACTTAAGTCTTTTAACTATCAGAACTCTTACTGCAAAAACAGGATAAGAAGGTCTTTATCATGTTGAAAAAAATTAAAGAGCAAATGTATGTTAAGCTTACAGCACAGTGCCTGGCACTGGTAAGCACTCAAAGTATTAGATGTTAAAGTATTATTAGCAGTGATTTTTAAAAATTTATTTATTTATTTTTGAGATAGAGAGGAGGGAGGGACAGAGAGAGAGAGAGAGGGAGAGAGAGCATCTCAAGCAGGCTCTGCACTGTCAGTGCAGAGCCCAACTCAGGACTTGAACTCACAAACTGTGAGATGACGACCTGAGCCAAACTCAAGAGTCAGATGCTTAACCAACTGAGCCACCCAGGCGCCCCGTTAGTAGTAATTTTTAATCACCCTTCCATGCCTCCCTCAAGCCCAGTGAGTAGTCAGCTATTTCCTAGGCATTCGCTTGCCGTATTTGTTTGAATATCTGTCCCTTCTACCACGCTCTACAGAATCTGTATACCTCATATGGGAGGTTAAGACCTGGATTCAAATGAATTAATGAAGAAAGGAAACCTTCACTCTACTGCTCCCATAAATATAGAATAAGGTACATTTTTTTTCCATACCTGTTTCAACTCAAGAAGGATTCTACATGAAAGTTTATAGCATATTACTAATCTCATTCTTATTTGAAAATGGGCTCTAATATTTTTTTTTCAAGAATATGTTGAAGGACGGCTAACAAGCCCACGCTTCACTGATTTGATTTGCATTTCATTCTGTAAAATAATTATTTTAATGGCACATTTTAGCAAATTACCTGGCATCTTGGTAGTGGAAGTAATGGTGTTGTTTTGTTTTGATTTAGTCATCTCCTCTAACCTTCCTTCCTGTTACTTATAACTACATTCTTCTTATAACCTCTGTTTGCTTTAGCTGTTCTTGTCTCTATCTTCTGTTTCAATCAAGAGGGATGAGGTCTGTTAGAAGAAGAAGACGAAAGTGACCCTGCGAAGACATACACAGAGACACTCTGAAAGTGTCTTAGGAGCACCTGGGTGGCTCAGTCAGTTAAGAGACTGACTCTTGATTTCGGCTCAGGTCATGGTCTCACATTTCGTGAATTCATTTGTGAGTTCGAGCCCCATGTTGGGCTCTACGCTGACAGTGAAGAGCCTGCTTGGGATTCTCTCTCCCTCCTTCTTGCTCTAACCCTCCCCACCCCTCTCTCTATAGGTAAATAAATAAAGTTAAAAAAAAAAGAGAAAGTGTCTAGTCCACCATCTTGAGATAAAAGTAGACATTTACTTCTAATACTATTTCATTTCATTACTACGTAATTTTACAAGGAATAAGTAATTTCCATTGTATGAAAGCACCACACTGACTCTCCCTTCGCCTCTCAGACCCTTTTCTGTGCTATTATTAGAATATCTATATAGATATATGTATGTATTTATATATATTTAATAATTTTTTATACTGAATTCATAGTTATTTTTATGAGCGTTAAATTTTTAATATTTAACAATATCTCCTGAAAGCTTTCCCTGTCAGTATATAGAGGTCTTAAGGTTTAAAGTTTTGCATAGTATTCCATGATTTATTAACCATGCCACTTGATAAATATTTAGATTATTTCAGTGTTTATACTGTTACAACAGTGCTGTGCTAACACCTTTATATGTGCCTCCTTGTATACACGGATATATATTTCTCTGGGAGTAGATACTGAGAAGTGGAATTTGCTGATTAGTGTTTGGACTTGGAAAAATGTAATTTTATTCAGTTATTTTTTCAATAAGAAGACGAGCTGATGGTAGAAAATTCAGAAGTTATGAAAGGGGATTTACCTTTCTACACCTGTCCTCTGCTCACATAATTGCCCCTCAGGAAGCAACCAGTGTTACCATTTTTCTTGTATGTCCTTCAAAAGATAGTTTTTTTTCCATATTCAAGCAAACAATTAAATAAACGTATTTACACTTATGTGTTTATTATGTAGACAAAGATGTGTGTGTGTGCGTGTGTCTGTGTCTGTGTGTGTGCAAGCCTACAATTCCTTACCTGCCCTTCTGAAAAATCTTCATTTACAGTTTTATATTATCTTACTCGACATGAATCTTCGAATATTTTACCACCAAAATATCAATATATGTGATTAAGGTGGTGCTGCTTCAGACTGTACAAGGGGCATAAGCTCAATAATGCATTTGTAAAATTGAAAATATTCTGAATTCTAAAACAGCTGACCTCCAGGATTGCAGGTAAGAGATTATAAGCTGGATCTATTCTTTTTAATTCTTTGATCCCTCTGATCCCAGAAATCTTAATAAATTTAACAATATGCTTTTGTTGTTTATCACTGTGTTTAGAAATGTTCTCATATTTCAAAAAATAATATGTGTATTTTACATTCACATATTATAAAGCATATTCTCAGAGCTTTTAATAGATGCATGTTACTTCATTGTATGGATGCACCATAATTTGTTTAGTGAGCCCTTTACTGATGGTCATTTCGCTGACAAAAAACACTACAGTGAATAAATTGCTGAGTCAAAGTACATTTACATTTATATTCTTATAGATACCTCCAAATTTTCTTCTGTACAAGCTATGGTGGGTTAAAGATGGCTGCAGGTGCCTGGGTGGCTTCATCGGTTGAGCATCTAATTCTTGATTTTGGCTCAGGTCATGATCCCAGCGTCGTGGGATAGAGCCCTGTGTCTGGTTCTGCACTGAGTGTGGAGCCTACTTGGGACTCTGACTCTCTCTCCTTCTGCCCTTCTCCCCTACTTGCACACACTTTCTCTTTCTCTCAAAAATGAAATAGAAAGAAAGAAAGAAAGAAAGAAAGAAAGAAAGAAAGAAAGAAAGAAAGAAAGAAAGAAAGAAAGAAAGAAAGAAAGAGAGAGACAAGAAAGACAGAGAGAAAGATGGCTGCAAAATTTCTGCCATTTCCACCATCAAGAGGCAGAATCTATATTCCGGGCTGGCCCTATGAATTATTTTTGGCTGCTGGAATGCTGTGGAAGGAATACTGTATACTTTCTGAGCTGATCTTAAGAGATCTGCAGCTTTTGCTTCTTCAAGCTTAAAATACTCACTTGTGTGGAACCCTGAGGAGGAAACCAATGTACTCTGGTCCAATAGCTCCGGATGAGCTACCGGCAGTCAGAACCAGCCCCATCGGTCAGCCTTCTTGGTTGTTACAGCCTAGTCAAACCTCTGGATGAACCCCTCTATTGAGCCCAGTCAACCCGTAGTGTCATAAATGGTTGTAATTTTTAAGCCACTGAGGTTTAGAATGATTTTTATTTTTATTTTTTATAATTTTTTAAATATATTATTTTTGAAAGAGAGAGACAGAGACAGTGCAAGCTGGGGGAGGGGCAGAGACAGAGAGGGACAGAAGATCTGAAGCGGGCTCCTTGCTGACAGCAGAGAGCCCGATGTGGAGCTCCAACTCGCCAACCGTGAGATCATGACCTGAGCTGAAGTCGACACTTAACCGACTGAGCCACTCAGGAGTCCCTGGAATGATTTTTAAATTCAGTATTTAATATGTTAAAAACATGATTTCAGCATTATTTTAATTCTCATTTTTATTATGAATAGAGCTAATCATATTTTCATATTTTAGTTATTTTTAATGACCCTATATCCAAAGCTTGAGCCACCACTGGTCTGTTGGGTGCAGATATCTCCGCTTTCTGTTGCTGATCCAATTACCTGTTATTTCCTAGAGTTCCCTGAAGAGGGTTCCCGTACAAGGCTGTGAACTCCCACAGAGAAGCCTCAGTGTTACCATTGTGGTGAGTTTCTCATCCTACGCAGACCCAGGCCTTCTCCGGCCAGTTATAAAACAAGGTCTCCATGCCTATGAGTAGCTGATAACACGCACAGTCCTGGAAAGTCTTGGAGGAGAGTTGTTTGCACTGACAGTTTTAGGGTTCTAATTTTGCCAGTAGTCAAGTCCTGCAGCATTTAGAGTTCAACGTGGATCAGTTCAGTGCTCTCCTTTCAGATCTGAGAAAATCGGTCCTAGAAAGTCTGGGATATTGATTCCATGTTACAAAGGAAGTCAATGGTAATTTTAGACTTAGGGTCAGAGTCATGACTTCAACTCAATATTCAATATATCAACCGTCTGTATTTTTTAATGAATTTTTCTACATTGTAGTTTTTGTTCTACCATATAAAGTCTGCAATATTCTATGTTTTATAATAGTTGGTACTCTTTTGGTTGCATGTGACAGAAACTCAGCTCAGGCTAGCTTAAACATAAGAGACATTTGTTGGCTCTAGTACCTGAAAAGTCCATGCATGGCAGGATTCAAAGGCCCAGAATGTATTGTCAGGGCTCTGTTTGTTTTCATCCCTCGGTTTTGCAATTAGCTTTTGGCTACATTCCCAGGCGGGCTCTTTCTATGAAGTACAAAGAAAAGCTACCAAGAGCTTTAGCTTTACATGGTCTCTTTACTTTACAAACCTGAGGAATGTATCTCCTGATGTCCTGTTTGGGTCACGTGACCTTCCTTGCACCAAATACTGTAGCCACAGGGATGAAATATTCTTCCTGGATCTGAGTTATGAGCCCAGCCTTGGGACCTGGGGTAGGGAAGAGGCAGAACCAGTCTCATATAATTTATATTGAGACCACTGGATAATTACAGCATGGGGGAGGCATAGCGTCCAAACGACAAGGTACCAGGTAGACAAGCTTCATGTGTCCACTACATGTATTAGTATCTATCCAGTCTCCATTCCACTAAATGTGGCAAAGGCTTGTACTTAGTTGAGGGTTCTTATACTTCAGTGGGTAAGATTCCTAACTAAAACCTTAGGAGGCAATTTAATTGCCAATTCACATTTGGGATGGGCTCTGCCCTTGTTTGGGTGAAACAAGGAAAGGGAAACAATACAAGCTAGTGTATAGCTGGGCTTACTGGGGTTCTCAAGTGGGCATTCTGCATTCTGGCTGTACAGGCTCCATCATATAACTTATATGACCTTGTGCAGTAGCCCTGATTATCACTCTCCAACATCCTGAGAGATTAAATAATCTTAGGACTGAAATTGCAATCCTTATATAAAATAAAATCGACTCATTTTAAATGTGTCTCATGTGATTTTTACAAATGCATATAATCATGTAACAGCCATCCAAATCAAGACATAGAGTATTTCCATCATCTTCAAATGTTCCCTCATCCTACCTTTCAGTAAGATCCCTGCCCCTACCTCTGGTTTTCAGCCACTTCTGACCTGCTTCTCAGAACCATACTCTTTCTTTATTTGAGAATTTTCTATACATGAATAAAATATCTTTTATAATGGCTTCTTTCCCTTACTATAATACTTTTGAGATTCAAACGTAATATTACTTGTATTTGTAGTTTGCTCCTTCTTATTGCCGAATAGTATTGCATTCTATGGATATACCACACTTGGTTTACACATTCACCAACTGATAATTATTCTGATTATTTTCAGGATTTGGATATAATGAAGAAAGTGCTGCAAATATTCACATACGACTCTTTGCCCAGGGCATATTTTCATTCTTTTCAGGATAAGTATTTAGAAATGGAATTATTGAACTGTAAGGTAAATATAGGTTTAACTTTCTAAGAAACTGCCATTGTTTTTGTGATTTTTGTTTGTTTGGTTTTTGTTTCGTTTTGTTTGCAAAGTGACGGTGCCATGTTGCATTCCCACCAGTAATATATGGGAGTTCTACTTGCTCCTATCTTTGTCAACACTTCATATTATCAGACTTCTTAATTTTAGCCATTCTAGTGGGCATGTATTGATACTGCATTAATTTTTCATTTCCTTAGTTGGTCCTAAGAAAATTGTTTCTCATGTCTAATGGTATGAGCATATTTTAGTAGCTTATTGGCTATACATCTTCTTTGGTGAAGTGTCTGTTCAAATCTCTTGTTTCTTTTTAAATCGGGTTGTTTGCCTTCCTATTATTGAATTGAGAGTTCTTTATGTATTCCCACATCATTCCTTCAATTCATGGGGAAAGGGAGTATTTAAGCCATTTTAGATTCAGAAAAATGTAACAGAAAGAGATTGACTATATATATATATATATATATATCCCTAGTTGTCTGGTGAGGGAAAACTTGTTTTCCTCTGCCTTCATTATACCATATGGAGGCAGCTCCCTTAGAGTTATTTTTCTGCCTCTTTCCCCACTCCCTTACCAGGAAAGTGGGAACAGAGAGCTATCTGATCGGTGAGTGTGAGAAAAGTTATGAGCATGCTCAGTTAAGCCCCTTGATATTCTGGGATCTGTTGTGTGCAGAGAATGTGTCTTTTCTGCTCCTTCCCACTGTGATAATGCCATAGCCTGTGGTTTTCTAACCACTGTCTATATCTGAGAGGCTTCATTCAATTTGGAAGAGTCTAACAAGCCTATTTGGTCCTCGCATGAAACTTTATCAAAAATCAACTTTTCAGTAAGGTAAGCATGAAACCGACTAGCCCATTATCTTTGTCATGTAATATTACCCAATCAAGGGAGGAACTATCCTATCATATTCACAGGTTCCAGCTATACTCAGGGAAGGAGAGATTGTGTAGGGCAGGTGGACCAGAGAAGGGGGAATGTTGGGGCCATTTTAGAATTCTACCTGTCTCGATACCTTATACCATGAGGATACGAAACTGTGTGTATCCAGGACAGGACACACACATGCAAGGGAGCCGTTATTTAGGGGAATTTAGGTAAGAGCAGATGGTGAATTCTTTTAAGGACCCCAAGGTAAATCAGATGCCACTCAACTACTGATTTTGGAAATAACCAAAAACCTACATATCAAAACAGTAACAGAAGATTTCTTTTAGAACTTAATTTTCCCATGTAATCAATGTATCATATTTACATATGATACCTGTAAATTACCTATATACCTATAACCATCAGCTACCTCTAATACTGTTTGCTTCCTTTCCCAATACTTCTCATGCCGCTGCCCTATCATTTCTGTTGTATATGCTTCTACTCCTCATTTCTGTTGCACAGAAATCTTGTCATATTTCCCTGGGATTTCTGGAATCTATTTTTGTCCCAAATCATTCAAGATGGGTGATTTCTGAGAGTCCATGTGTTCAACCCAGAACTTGGCAGATCTTTAGGAAACATATCACAAAACACTGCTAAAGTCTAAACTGAAAACCCAATTTCTTCCAGAACGATGACTCACAATCTGGCTGCAGGTGGGCACCTGCTGGCCAGAGGTCCTCAGGTGCAGGCTGCCATGCAGCTCCCCTTCAGGTGTCTGTCAGTTTTGTTAAAATGCACCCCTGTCACTTCTTCGGGAGTGACCATACCTCCTAGTTTTCTTGGACCGTCTCGGCTTACACCTGTTGTTCTGCAGGAGTTATTTGTCATGCAAACTCCTCCTTGTCTGAAGTGTCCTGGTTTGGACAATGAATGATACGATCACTCCATGATGTATTACAGTATACTTTCCAAATTAAAATAGAACTTACACGCACGCTCACACACATACACCCACAAACACATTCAAAAATAGCTGTTTTGGGTATTTATTAGTAAATTCACACCCAGTCTGCGTTGCAAAAATTCCAATCATTTGACAATTATTAAATAATCATTCCATACTTGCTGTCTTCCACGAGGAATTCTCTAGGTTTTATTCTCATAGTTAATGATAAAATCTTTTTAATTGAAAAAATCACAAGGCTATGATTAAGTACCTCTGTGTATACAAATTAAGATCATCAATTAATATATTCTGAAAACAAAGAATGTATCAGTCTGTAAATTTTATGTATATGTTACTGGAGCCTCATTCTCCAATTCCATTATGTTGTACAGGACCAGAAACCCTCTGCCATGGTCTGGGATTCTAAAGATGATTAGCGATTGAAATAAAATTCAGAGAAAGAGAGAGAGTGGGTGATGGAGAGAATGTGCTGACCAAGTAAGTCTGTGTGCCTTGCTAAGTCAAAGGACATATGCGTATCTTGGTCAAAGAAAACTATGAGTCCAAGGCTGGCACAAAGATCAGTAAAAGGTGATACCTTTAAAACTGTCTGCATGGAAAGGTCACACAAGCGTTCGAAATAAAAAATCAGGTAAAAATCAATGATCAAGAATGTGGACGTATCATGGATAACAAGTGAAATCAAGTAAAATCTAATAGCCAAAACAGTCTTTTGACTGTATTTAACTATTATTTCCTTCCCACTCTGGTAGAAGACAATTCCCGATTGTTCTAGGACTAACTACCTTCTCCGGGGGTGGGGGAGGGTAAGTGAAGGTAGATGACATGGCTTGAAATGTTGGGTCAGGGACCAGATACCGTTTTTACCGGACACAGTGTCTGGGAATTATTTTATTTGTTGAATATACTTTAACAAACATTTGAGCACTCACTATGTCCCAGGCATTGTGCTAACAAGTGTTGGATGTGAAATGGGGAGGAACTGGAAAAAAATGACAGTAGTGACAACAAAAGGTAAGATCTCTGCTCCTAAGATGCTGATTCCTGTCCCTTAATTTCCGGTTTCCTTCTGTTGCTGTATCCACTTCAAATGTTAATTGAATAGACACGATTCCCTTCTTATCATTTACACGTCCAGCTAAGTATTTAGTAAAAAAATTTTGAGCAACAGATATATTTTGGTCCCTATCTTTATGGTGCTGGGACCAATGCTTGAGTATAATTACTGTAAGCGAAAGCCCTATAATATTGGTTCGAGAACATTCTAAATACAAGTGTAATGCTATATTATTTGGTGCAAATGTTCGTTTTCAAGAGCCCTTCTCTTCCAAAAAGCTCCAGACAATTACACATTCATCGCTCTCCTTAAGTGCTATCCGTTACCTAGCCTCCACATAGTATTTCAACATGAGGTTAATTGCAGCTAAAGAAAAGTTTATGATTAGTCCAGACAGGTATTTTTCTTCATTGTCTAATACCATAAATCCATTAAATTCCTATCCATCTTGTCATCCTCTCCTTGAAGACTTGGTTATATGACCTGCAATACTAGTTCAGTTTCGTGATTATAATTGTGATTGGCAGAGAGCTTTCAGAGTTGCAATAAATTTTGCCACGGGCAGAGAAGGATTTTGTACCAACCCAATTCCATTGTGAAATCTGAATTTTTAACTGTCTTATTACTGGTGAACAGAGTCATTTGGAAGAAGGAACTATAGCAGTCTTCTGGCTTTAGTAATTGCAGTAATTTTCTTTGGAGCATAAAGTGTGAAGACGCTTACAGAAATAGGGCTTTTCTTTTTATTATTTGTGACTAAAGCATACCACACTACCTTTGGCCCCATTTTCTGGAATTATCCTGTATCCTTCAATGGCTTTTTTAAATTGTTTTCATAACCCACAGATGATCCTGGGACACCAGAGCCATGGTAGAGCGCTTGTCATTGGAAGTAGACAACACATTTTCCTCTGCTTTTTTTTTTTTTCCCTTTCTAGAAAAAAGGGCAAATTTCAGGGACTCTCCAGTGTATGTGTATATGTGTGTGTGCATGTGTGTGTGTATAATAAACAAGTAGCCCATATGCCCATGATACATGTATTCCTCCTTGAAATTTCAGTTGTTGACATGCTGGAAAAATTGGGTGCGTAAATTATTTCTGCCCCCAGGCACTTTAACTTGGACGGCCAGCACTTACTCAGCTGACCACCATAGGTCTCCCTGTCCTTGGCAGCATTACAGGGGTAATATTTTTTAACATGGTTGAACAGCTCTTGGAAATTTCTCCAATGTATTAAGCATGAACAAGCCTTTCTTCAACATCAGGCTTGCATGTCTTTCCTCCACATTTATTTCTCTACAACAAACATATTTATTGAGGCCATTATGAGAAAAATCTCCCTCTCCATAAATGTTTGTCTTCCCCTTTGTCCCTTTTATAGGATCGTGAAGAAATGATGGAGAGTCTTGTTGGGTGGTTGTGTGTGTGTGTGTGTGTGTGTGTGTGTGTGTGCGTGTGTGTGCGTGCTTTTGAAGGGGAACTCCTTTTCACTGAATTATCTCCATGAAGTCTTCTTTAAAAAGCCAGATATTAGGTTTGGGTAGTTTACTTTGGGATGAGAATTGGGCTAAGTTACAAAAGAGGTGGTACACAAGACTTGTGATGTAAATAAAAAAATGGGTCTTCTCTGTACCAGCATTTGCACATGATTTCCTGTTCTCATGGTTTAACTGATCACCCTCTGGTCAAAGTAGCTCTATGTAAGATCAGCTTACACTGTTGAATTCAGATAAATGACTGCTCAGAGATTAGTTAATTTTTCAAAATTTTTACAATGGGAGACACAGCTGAGAGAAAAGTAATCAAATTTCCTTACACTCATGAAGAGCAGTTATCTCTGTGGTACAGGACGATATTGTCAAGATGCTCGATGTGTCTGTTGTCACAGTTTCTACTTCATAATTAAAATAAAATTCAGGGTACATTTGAATCTTATTTGTTCAAAAGGCTATCATTTTAGATTCTGTGGAATCTAGGGTGACAGCTGGATAATAGAATGATGTGTTTTCTATCATGCCTTGTAGAGGGAATGGAGAAAGCTATAGCTTCCAGCCATTCCAACCAATCCCTGCCCCCATTTTGGCAAGCCTGGAATCCATTCCTCTTCTGCAGTGTTTGCTTACTCTTGCTGGTAGCCAGAGGAGTAAATGGGGGATAGGAATCCCTATATTAAGCATTATATCAAAATTTCACACGATTCCTAATACGTCTGTTGGGGGGCTTGGCAAGTTGGGTCAGAGAACAAAAATACATTCTGTGGTTATGATTCTCCAGGTGAATTTGGGGCACACTTCCCCCTCCAATACTCATGCTTACAATCACATCCCATCAGATTCAGTTAGGGAGCAGACAATCTGCGTGTGTTTCTTGCGGGACCTTTCTCAGAAAGCCAATGACCTGACTAACCCTCATATTGGCAGCCTCTGTGAAAGCCATGGAGACTAAGTGACCCACTTCTGTCTTCAAAGTAAGGCTGAGGGAAGATGGGAACAGAGATCAATCCTGGGCTCTAGCCGTTGTTGCTGTTGCTGTTGCTGCTGCCTCATGGGCAGGTCTATTTCTAGGGAAATTTAGAAGGTTCTATTTTTAATCCTCTCACCTTTAATGTATAACTACACCGTTGCGTTTGAAGACATGAGATCAGATTCTGAGCCCTAAAGAGAGCCTTTCTATTAAAATGTATTTTAAAACAGGTTACACTTGGACACATATCGTAGGGTGCTCTCTACTTTCTAAAACTTAGAGATACCATGAGAGATTTTTGGGTGGAAAATTTGTTTACGAATATTTTTTATAATTTTAACTTTTTAATAACTGAGGGAAAATTTTTTATGTGCGAAATGTGTAGTTCTTAATGTGCAGTTCGATGACTTATGACAAATGTTTGCACTTGCATAACCAAAAGCCATCTCAAGATATAGAACCTTTCCTTCAACCCAGAAAATTGCCTTGTGCCTCCTTCTAGTCTTTTCCCCACCATCAGCAACCACTTCTTTAATTTCTGTCACTATGGGTTACTTTTGCCTGTTCTTGAACTTCATACAAATGTAATCACATAGTATATACCCTTGTGTCTGGCGTCTTTTGCTCAACAGAGTGTTCTAGAGATTTATTTATGTTGCTGAGTGTATCAGCAGTTCATACTTTCTTATGATTAAGAAGTATTGCATTATATAATATGTTTTGTTTTTTCATATCTTATTGATGGCCACTTGGTTTGTTTACAGTGTTTGTCTATTATTTTAAAAGCTACTAAATACATTTGTAAAAGTCTTGCTTTGGACATATGTTTTTATTTATCTTCCGTATATATCTAGGAGTGGAAATTCTAGATGATTGAGGGCGTTTAAACCTTTAAGTTCCTAAGAAACTATTGAACGGTTTTCTTAAGGAGTCCTACCATGGGTTCTGGCTGTTCCACAACCTTTGCCAACGTTTGGTATTCTCAGCCTTTTTAATTCTAGCTTTTCTTTGCAATGTGAAGTGTTGAGTCAATACAATTTTATTTTGAATTTCTCTAATGATTTCTCTTCGTGATTTGATGTTGACTAAACTTTAGTGTGCTTCTTGGCCAATCATGCAACTTATTTTGGTATAGGGTTCAAGATTTTTCATGTATTTTCATTGGCCACTTGTCCATTTGTAATTGACTTCTGGGCTCTCCATCTTCTAGATAGGTCTTTTGTCACATATGTATAATGCAAATATTTCCTTCCACTCTGTAGCTTGCTTTTTCATTTTCCCAATATGCCCTTTGAAAACAGAAGTTTTAATTTTGATGAAGAACATTATGACAATTTTTTGGTAGTTAGTACTACTTTTTGTGTTCTCACTAGGAAACCATTGCCTATTTCAAGGTTACAAGCTTATTCTATTTCCCTCCAGAAGCTTATGATTATAGCTCTTAATTTTAGGTGTACTACTTACCTCAAACTAATTTCTGTGTATACTGTGAAGGATGGGCTTAGGTTCCTTTATTTCTTCATATTATTTCCAGTTATTTCATGCCTGTGTTCATAAAATTGTCTTTTCCATGTTGAATAGTCTTAACACATTTATTGAAAATCAGTCAAAATTTTTTGTGTGGATATATTTTCAGACCCAACTCTGTGCCGGTGACTTGTCTTCCTTAATTAATGCCATACTATCTTGGTTACTATTGCTTCATGGTAAGCTTTGAAATCAGATAGAATCTGTCCTCCCAATTTGTTCTTTTGTTTTTAGCTAACATTTAGTGAACATTTATTGTTTGCCAAGCCTGGTTGTCTTAAGTCCTTCCTATGTGTTATTCAATTTTGTTGTCACACCCTAATGTGGAAAGTCCTAATCCGGCAAATGAAGAACGAGGGGCACACAATTTAAATGAATATCATATAGCCCATGATTGAATCAGGATTTGAACCCAGTAGTTTTTCTTTTCTTTTCTTTTCTTTTCCTTTCCTTTTCTTCTTCTTCTTCTTTTTTTTTTTTTTTAAGTAGGCTTCACTCCCAGCATGGAGCCCAATGCGAGGCTTGAACCTACGGGCCCTGAGATGGAGACCTGAGTCGAGATTAAGTGTTGGACGCCCAACTGACTGAGCCACCCAGGTGCCCCTCTTTTTTTCTTTTTAAATTATTGTTCAATTTTTTATCTGTAAAACCAAAAACCAAATAGCACACAGTTCACCCATTTTTCCCACCCTTCACTGCCCATCTCTTCCAACCACAAGTCTGTTCTCTGTATCTATGAGTTTGGTATTTTTGTTTGTTTTTACATTTGTCTTTTTTTGTTTGACTGATTTAATTTAGTATTATGCCCTTGAGATTCATCTTTATTATTGCAAATGGCAAGATTTCATTCTTTTCTGTGGTCGAATAATATTCCAATATATATATATATATATATATAATCATATATATATATAATGAGAGAGAGAGAGAGAGAGAGACTTAGGTTGTTTCGACATCTTGGTTATTATAAATAATGCTGTAGTGGACATAGAGGTGCATATATCTCTCTGAGTCAGTGTTTTAATTTTCTTCAGATAAATACTCAGAGGTGGAATTGTTGGTTATATGGTCGTTCTATTTTTTAATTTTTGAGGAACTTTCATTCTGTTTTCCATAGTGGTCCGCACTAGGGTACATTCCCACCAACAGTGTACAGAGTTCCCTTTTCTCTACGTGCTCACCAACATTTGTTACTTTTTGTCTTTTTGATAAAGGCCATTCTAATGGGTGTGAGATGATATTTCTCTGTGGCTTTGATTTGCATTTCCCTGATGATTAATGATGTTGACCTTTCTTAATGATATCAGTCATCTTTTCATGGATCTGTTGGCCATCCAAATGTCTTATTTGGAAAAGAATTTGTTCAGGTCCTTTGCTTATAATGATAACAGAAGGATTTCATGGCTCTTCTGTTCAAAGATAACTCAAAATTGATTTAATCTTAATGCGGTGCTGTTGAGAATTAGTTATCTAAAATCTGGTTTATCGATACAATGAAATATTCTGCAGCTATCAACTGTAAAATATGCCTATATACCTGGGAAATATCATGATATATTAGATGAAAAAGTTGAGGTAAGTTTTATTAAAAAAATATGAATGTACTTTGGCCCAAATCTTGTAGTTAAAATAAGGTCCTTTTTTAAAAATAGTTCAATTAAAGATGAATGAAATAGTTAAATGCCTGCTATATTGTGAGAGAGAGAAAAAGAAAGAGAGAAAGAAAGGAAGAGAGAGAGAGAGAGTGATATTAATAGGCAAAGACATGAAATATCCTTCTGGGATATTGGAAATGTTTTATATCTTGATTTGAATGGTGATACATAGTATATATTTAAGATATATTTATATATATACTTATATATATTTAAGATATATATATTTAAGGTACACTAATCTTAAGTGTGTATATATATATATATATATATATATATATATATACTTAGATATATTTAAGATTTATATATATATATATATATATTTAAGGTACACTTAAGATTAGTGTACTTTACTCACTTATTATAATTAAACTTTACCAATAAAATGTTCAACAATTGATAGGACTTTAACTACAATGAATTGTCACCAAAGACTCTCCTAGTCTTCCCAGTCACGCCGACAGGGATTATCCCATCCTGCAGAGTATTTCATATAATTCAGTCCCAGTAGTTCACCCTTGGAGTGAGAATTTAATATCCACCTCAAGCTTGGAGAAAAGGCATCCCGTCATCAGAAGGTAGTTGCTTTGAAGCAGGTTGTTAAATTGCAGGAATAGACTGAATGCCTACTGAAGACAAATCCAGAGATGCTTGCTGGCCACCACCATTCTTGCTAAAATCTCTTTGAAAAATACTCATCGCCATTCTTAGAAGAAAATCTAACCACCCCCTATTATGACTATCAAACCATGGAACACCTGACCTTTCCCCTCCTCCCTGACTTCACGTCCCACTGCCCGCCATCCCTCTTATTCAACTGCTCCAGCCCCATGCCCCTCATTTCTGTATCTTGAACATTTCAGTTCTGTTCCAATCTCAGGTACATTGAACTAAATTGACTTCCTGGTTAGAAAATCCCCCCACTCCCCAACCCACCATGGCTATCTTTTATTCAATGTTATCCAACTCAAATATTAACTCTATTTTCTCAAAGAAGACTATCCTGACAGACTTACCTAGAGCAACCGCCTCTACTCCCACATAAATCTCTTCATATTACCCTATTTTATCTTCTTCAAAATATATGCAAACACATCAAAACTGTTTTTGTCCTTATTTAATCCGTATTTTTGGGGAGGACCTATCTCTCCCCTAGAACATAAGCTCCTTAAGGGAAGAGGCTCTATCTTGTTCTGTGTCGTATCCCAATTACTAGTGTTTAGAACCTAGTAGCATTCAATAAATATTTTGACTGATTTTGTAACTAATTTATGGTGAATAATCATCACCACTGAGTGTATTACACCTGAATCTTCACACAAAAAGCTGATCCTGATTCAAACACCTGTAGGAAATTGGAGGAAGTTTTGGAGAATCTGCAGGTGCTGCCACATAGTATGATAATCGAAACGGCGCTATGTCATCCCTATCCACTCTTGTTACATTATTTTAGCTGTTTAGCACTCATATTTCAGTGTGTGTGTGTGTGTGTGTGTGTGTGTGTGTGGTGGAGAGAAAGTAATAGTGGCAAGCCAAGGTCATGCAGTTGAATGTTACCTCCAGCTATGACGACCACTACCCCGCTGTGTACCAGAGTTCTCAATGTTACTCATATTCATAACTTTTAATTCAAAATCATATCCATGGTGCTTGATTTACTGGCTTAAGAAATTTTACTAGCCACAGTGATGTACTATGCCCAGAAATTACCCTTTCCCCAAACAACTTAGGTGTCAAAATTAAACCATTTTGTTTCTTTTTGCCAGCTATTTTGGGCATCTTTTCTGCCCAGTGGTCTCTTTCAACAGGGACTGTGTCAATGATCCCGCCTGGTGGGGTTTTTGCAACACTAGGGAGAGCCATGCTTTCTTTCTATAAGTATGCATTCTCATTGCAGAATGATACCACTGTGTAAATGTTAATAAATTTCCTTTGACAAGGAATAAAGGCAGAAAACAAAGAGTTGGAAGACTGAGGAGGTGGGAAAAATTTCGGATCATTGTATTTTAGCCAGCCATAAGAAAAAAGTTTTCCTTTGTTCTTGCGATGTGAGGATAAAAGGTCAAATTAATGAAGCTCTGAATAAAATGACAGCATTTTCAGATATGCCTTCACATTCCACTAGTGAAGTGAAGAAAGCCTGAAGTGGATCTGGTTGGGTTTCTAGAGTGTAGCTGATATTCCTTACTGTTAAAAAGTTGGGGAAAAAAAAAACCCCAAAGCCTGTTTTCAGGTATGCCTGTTAGGATGAATTGGTGACTTATTTGGAACACTGGGTGAATTATTTGGAATGTCACCATTTCTGTGACTTTCCTTTCAGTTTCCATTCATTATAGTACATTTTCATGGCTCAATTACCAGGCCAATTATAGTTTTCTCTTTTTATTTGTTCTCTTTTATTGCCACCCGGGACAGAAAAAAAGAACATTGGTGACAGTCATCTCGTTTATGGAAGGCTTTCAACATTCCTGATTAGAATGCTCTTCAACAAGCCGACTTGCCAATGACATACTATAAAAACAGCTTTTCAGATTAGCATCTTCATGGCAATGGAGATAGTCTCACTAATGGAAATATACAAATGTGAGCCGACTCTCTGAGTGAGGGACATGAGGTCTCTTTCAGGTGTAAGTCTCAGATCCATTGTTTCTTTTTAAGATTTTCATCATTGACTTGGAGAATGGAGCATGCTTCTAGATGTCATGGAAAAGCAACTGAAATTAAAAATTACCTACATTCTTAGCACATAGTTAAAAATGACAGTTCAAACATCAGGGTTTTATTTTTTTATTTTATTTCCTTTTTTTAAAATTTATTTTGAGAGAGACAGAGACAGTGTGAATTGGGGAGGGGCAGAAATAGAGGAGAGAGCTAGAATCCCAAGTAGGCTTGGTGCTGCCAGCACAGAGCCTGATGCAGGGCTTGAACCCACAAAGCCGTGAGATCGTGACCTGAGCCAAAACAAGAGTCCATGCTTAATTGACTGAGCCACCCAGGTGCCCCCAAAATAAGGTTTTTTTGTTTAAAAAATTAATCTCTTTCTTATTTTTGAGGGATAGAGAGAGACAGAGTATGAGCTGGGAAGGGGCAAACAGAGAAGGAGATGCAGAATCTGAAGCAGGCTCCAGGCTCTGAGATGTCAGCACAAAAGCCCAACGTGGAACTTGAACTAATCAACTGTGAGATCATGACCTGAGCCAAAGTTGGACTCTTAACCAATTTACCCACCCAGGTGCCCCCAAATCAGGTTTTTAAATGCTATTTTAATGTCCGAATTAGACAGTGGTATGATTATTCATACTGAATTTGTCCTGAAAGAGATCTGAAACGTTTACATATATATAACAGATATTATATATAACAAATACATAGCAATGTTATATATATATATATAAATGTTTACATATATATATATAACAGATATTATATATAACAAATATATAAAAATATTATATATTTTCATATACATTGGAGATATATATATATATTTCCTAGGCAATTCAGTGATTCATAGGTAGGTATAGCGTGAATAAAACGAGAGCTTAGAAGCATGTAATTGAGAGCAAGTAAAGTGCTGGCACAGAAAGAAAACTATCCCCACAGGGCTGGAAAGGGAAGGATCACAGTCACTACCAAGCAAATATTGACGTTATGACTTTTAATGATGTGACAAAAACAGAATAAGTCCATGTGTGGAAGTCTGCTCTAAATGCTGTATTTTCATTGTCAGAGACAATGCATGTTGTCTGAGAAGCCATTTGTATTTGAAGGTGTGTCTAGTTGTCAGGCTGTTTACATCCTTTTCCTAAAGCACGGACTGCTAGATTCCTTCACCTCTAAGTTTCATCCTGTCTCGGGTTTCTAGAGCAATCCTAATGTCTCAATGTCCCATCCCTAAAATTGGAAAAAGTCAGATATGGTTCCAGATCTTAGCTTGGAGTTGGAGCTTAGCTTATGATGGGCTGAAAATCCGAGCTGCTAAAGTACTAAGGAGAGCCGATGGAAGAGGCCTCGCCTTGAATAGAGGATGGACACACACAGAGAGAGCGGAGCAAGATCGTAAATAAGGTATAGATAGAAGAGACGGGCAGCGGTGGGCTTGAGTGTCAGAAAGAGTTGAGGAGGTCTTGGCTATTGATTGCCTCATTGCTTTTATGAGTACATGGCAAATGGGTATATTTTACCTACTTAAAGGTCAAGAAAGACAATATCTGAGATTCACCATCGTCAATCTTTCTGTCAAGTCTGGTTCTGACCCCTGGTCCTCCTAATTAGATAACTGGGAATCTGGTTCTTCCCGACTTCAGTCCTGCCCTCAATTTCAGTTGGGTATTTGGGAACTTGGTACCAGAGTCTTCCCTTTCAATCTTCCTTAGTTCTTCTTAGTCTTTCCATTGCTATCTGTTATCTCTTTGACCTTCCTTGGTGAGATTCTTTTCTGGACCAGGGCTTATCATCTGTATCTGCACCCTTCAGACATAGTGACCTTCTTGCTGAAGAAGACACTTTCTCAGAAGCATGCATTTAAGGCCGAGTAGGTGTCCACTTCCGGGTAGCAGGAAGGTATCAGTGTCTCCTTGAAATATTTCTTTTCTTTCTTCTCTTTTTTTCAAGGAAATTTGTCTTTTATAAATTTTTATTTATTTAGTTTGAGAGAGATAGAGAGAGAAATAGCAAATGCACATAAGCAGGGGAGGGGCAGAGAGAGAGAGGGAGAGAAAGAATCCCAAGCAAGCTCCATGGTCAGCAGGTAGCCTGATGTGGGGCTTGATTCCAGGAACCACAAGATCATGACCTGAGCCAGAAGCAAGAGTAGGATACAAGCAAATGGGCCATCCAGTGCCCTATTTCTAAAATATTTCTTACCAAATTGACAATCGATGCCTAGAAATTTGGGAGGCAAGTGTTTACCCATTAAAATACATTTCCATGATAGAACTAATTATTTCCAGGTTCCAGGTCTTTGTACCTTGGTGGGCTTGAGGGATCCAAGAGAGACATTTTCATGGAGGAGAGAGGGAAAGGTAAAAAGCAAAACTGGTTACCTAATGTCAGTAGTATGGAGAAAGTAAAAAAAAAAAAAAAGCTGAGAAGATGATTTCACTGTTTTGGTTAAGACTTGTTCTGAATGTTTTAGTTGATTTACCTATAGCAATTTGCCACAGAAAACCAAGCAAACAGGCAAAAAATAGAGTCCTATATTCTGTATACATCGTTTCATGCAGTGCTCTGGGAAATAAAATAAGTCCCTTATTCTCTCCCAATTATTCTGAAATTATTATTCAAGATCTTTCCCAGCCCACCACTGGTTATTCGCTACCCCACACCCTCCTAGCCCACAGCACCCCTGCCTTTGTTCATTGCACACCCATCAGGACTGTGGACTACTGTTATGTTGGAGCAAACCAAGCTATGGGGCAGTATTTCATTATGAATTTTCATTTTTGCTTCATGACAGCCCTTGAAGACCTAGAAGGTAAAAAGACTCATAAGGACAGATTTTAAGATGATGGACTGAAACATCGAGACCAGTTATAATAGGGGAAGTCACGGAGCTTAGGTATATTTACCACGTAACTTAAATATTTTGAGCAGCCTTACATAGAGAAATTACAGGTGAATTTTATGGATTCTGGATATTTTAAGTTGATTTTAGAATCTACTTCTAGGTTTTACAGAACTACCTATTTCTAAAAATTATAATCCTATAAGAAAGAGATACTTTAGGTACTCTAAATGTGTCATATTCTCTGTCATCTCTTCTTTTGCATATATTGTTTTCTGTAGCTGCCCTTACCCTAACATCATTAGCTTCTCTCTATTTCTTCTACTTTACCCAGCAATTGCCTTAATGCTTAATATCAGTGTGTAGTTGTGATTCCCAATGAGGAGTCTTCCTTGAGCTCCTAAGACTGGGTTAGGAATCCTTCCTGTGGTCTATAATACCCTATTATTGCATATAAGACAGCATGGACATGTTGCAATATTACTATTTTTCTTACTTACTTTCCCAGCTTTCCAATTAAACCAGAACCATTTTTTTTTGCAGCTGTTTCTGTGTCCAGTTTACCATGAGATCCCTTTTGCCTAGTGCCATGCTTGCAAACATAGGAGGGGCTCAGAAATATTTGAAATACCTCTGCCATGTCCAACATCTAAACCAAGTGTCTTCTCTACTCTTCTTTTCTGTGCCAATCTTATAAGTGAGGGAGCAATATTTACAAAACTGTGTATTAATTTCAGTAGAGGTGTTTGACATAACATTAATGATCCTATTTTCAAGGGTATCCAAGAACTCAAAGCAAGTCAACAGAAAGAGTAATTCCTATGGGAATAGTGAGCTTGGGGCTGGGGAGTTGAATTTAAGGAAGTGCTGACTACTGTTGTCACCTCCAAAGGAGTATAGCAAGTGCAGTTCCACCCAAAGCGTCCAATCCGGAGGAAGGGATAGCATCAGGGGTCTCGGAAGAATATGACTCTAATATCATGCTTCTAGGAAGTTTCAATAGATTGGAATAAGTTCTGAAAAAAGTAGTAAGGTCTACTTTCTAAGAGAGAAGAATGAAGCAAGACCTGGGCAGGGGACCAGGTCTCCAGACAAATGTGTGGATAAGTATTAAGAAACTGGAACAGAGCCTAAAAACCAATAAAGAAACTCCATTAAGTGGCCTAGGCCCAAAGAGTGAGAGATGAAGATGGAAGCTGCAGCTTTGTTAGCATGTGGACACACATAGACTCACACTGGGCACATCCAATGCCATCCAAAAGGTAACTGGCAAATGCTAGTCTTCATAAACCACCCAGAAAAGGACAAACAGGTGCTTATTTTGCAAAGACTATCATAACAGGGCCTTTGGCAAGAACCTCTCTTTCTCATAAACTCTAAGGTTGCACCAAAATGGAGTTCAAATTCAAATTACTTTCCAGCAAGTGATTCTGTTACCACCATGCCTCGCAAGGGAAGTCGAGGATAATTTCTGAACATCAGAGTATATTGTACAGAAAAGAAATAATTTTTTTGGCCGTCTTACAAATCATGCCAGTTTTAAAGCATCAACTCTTGGATTGTCCATTATCCAACACGTTCCACAGATAGAAAACTACACGCTGAAATTGCCGTTAAAAACCTTGGCCAAAAGGATTGGGCCAAGTTCATTTAATTGTTGAGACTGTTTGTTTTACAGACTATTTTTTAAAATCCCAACTGAGCGGAGATAAATGCCTTCTATGCTGCAACAGAAGGCTTAGTGAGATTTTGGTTATCCAAGCACAGCTCTGCCATTGCACCTTTCTATTGTTTGATATCTTTCTGTTTTTGTGCCTCTCTCTATAATAGATTATGAAATCTTATGGGAAGTGACTTTGTATTTTCACTTCCTGGTGGCCCACACTTAGTCCTTGTGATACAGAACAATAGCTCTCCTCCAAAATGGGTTTCCTTTCTTTGGCCACATAGCTAGGTTTCAGTTATCTATGATTAATTGGCAGTACTCTTTTAAAATATTTTAATTCCAGTATAGTTAACATACAGTGTTTTATATTAGCTTCCAGATATGATACAGTGATTCAACAGTTCCATACATTATTCAGTGCTCATCGTAAGTGTACGCCACCCCCATCTTCCTTCTGGTAACCACCAGTTTTTTCTCTATTGTGAAGAGCCTGTTTTTTGGTTTGTTCCTTTTTTTCTTCATTCATTTGTTTTTTTCTTAAATTCCACATACAAGTGAAATCATATGATATTTGTCTTTCTCTGACTGGCATATTTCACTTAGCATTACTCTCTAGATCCATCCATATTGTTGCAAATAGCAAAATTTCATTCTTTTTTTGTGGTGAAATAATACACCATTGTATGTATGTATGCGCGTGTGTATGTGTATGTGTGTGTGTATATATGTATACGTATATATGCGTACATATAATCTCACATCTTCATTCATTTATCTATCAGTGGATCCCTGGGCTACTTCCATAGTTTGGCTATTGTAAATAATGCTACAATAAACATAGGTGTGCATATATATCTTTGAATTAGTGTTTTCATATTCTTTGGGTAAATACCCAGTAGTGCAACTACTGAATCATATGGCAGTTCTGTTTTTAATTTTTTGAGGAACCTTCATCCTGCCTTCCACAGTGGCTGCACCAGTTTGCATTCCCACCATCGGTACCTGAGGATTCTTTCCCTCCACATCCTTGCCATTTGTTGTTTCTTAAGTTTTTGATTTTAGTCATTGTGACAGGTGTGAAGTGGTATCTCATTGTGGTTTTGATTTGCATTTCCCTGATGATGAATGATTTTGAGCATCTTTTCATGTGTCTGTTGGCCATCTGTTTGTCTTCTTTGAACAAATGTCTGTTCATGTCTTCTGCCCATTTTCAAATTAGATTATTTGGGGTTTTGGGTGTTGAGTTGTATAAGTTCTTTATATATCTTGGATACTAACTCTTTATTGGATATGCCCTGTGCAAATATCTTCTTCCATTCAGTAGGTTGCTTTTTAGTTTGTTGGTTGTTTCCTTTGCTGTGCAAATTTTTAATTTTGATGTAGTCCCAATAGTTTATTTCTTTTATTTCCCTTGCCTCAGGAGAATATCTAAAAAGATGTTGCTATGGCCCATGTCAGAGGAAATTACTGCCTGTCCTCCCTCTCTTCTAAGATTTTGATGGTTTCAGGTCTCACATTTAGGTCCTTAACCCATTTCGAGTTTATTTTTGTGTAGGGTGTGAAAAAGCAGCCCAGTTTTATTCTTTTGCATATAGCTGTCCAGTTTTCCCAACACCATTTGTTGAAGAGACTGTCTTTTTCCCACTGCATATTCTTGCCTCCTTTGTTGAAGATTAATTGACCATATAATCGTGGGTTTATTTCTGGGCTCTCTATTCTGTTCCATTGATCTATGTGTCTATTTTTGTGTATTTGGCAGCACTCTTAAGTCATGCATAAATATGCCTTAACTTAGTGCTTTGGTCTCAAGACAGGAAAACCAAGTTTCACCCATTGTATTATAAACAAATGACATAGACAAAACCTGGCAAATTCTCAAGGACTCGGATTGATATGGTGTCACTATAAACCCAAGCCAGTCACAATCACTTTATGAATATATTCAGACCATTCTTTTCTAGAAGTTTACATGAATAATGTTTTTGAGCTGATTTTCCTAATAGGAAATGATATTTTTAGAAGGGTTATGATGTAAAGCATGGGGATTTTAACAATGGACTCTTATGAGTAAAAATGTGCTTTTCTCTTAAGAAAGACTACAGTTGGGTGTGTTACCTCTAGGCAAAGACATTTTCTAGTCTTTTCTCCCTTCTTCTGTTTCTGCCCCTGTTTCTTTACACACATTATTTCTCCTTCCAGAAGTACATCCTAGCTCATATTCTTAAAAATTCTTCTCAATATTTATTTTGGGTAGTAAGGATGTTCTCATGTAGGAAGTGCGTGTTTGTCAGCATAAATCACATTTGATCTTTCCATTTGTTTTGCGAGCCTTCTAGACCTTGGGTATATATAAAAGTCCTTGTAATGAAATCACCTTGTTTGGAAATTGGACAAACAGCTTGAAAACCCAGCAGCAAACTTTCCAAGTACCAGAAAAAAATCTGATTCATGGATTGAAATAAATGATGACATTAATGTAAAAGTCTATTTTTCTTCAGTCCAAACAATTAACTTAATTAACAAATGCTTATTGAGTTGACATAGTGAGTTCAAAAATAATGACAATAATAAAAAAGCTTTTATTTAGTTTCCAATCAATGATATTAATTTAATTGGTTCTAAACCCATTATTTCTGAACTCAATACTTAAAAATTAACTTCATAATTTTTAAGTCATAAATAAATCTTCTGTGTTTTTAAGCAATAAATAAAGCTTCTGTACCTTCGTAGGTCGTGTCTCTTAATTTGCAAATAAGCCATTTTCTGCCTTTTGATTATAGTTTATATCCAGGTTAAATTACATTGGAACAAATCGTATTGCAATGAAATCTCTCTTCAGAGTCAAAGAATTTTAACTCATATTTCCCCTTATTTCAAATAATAATTGCTGCACCGAAATTCTAATAAGAGGAAAGTTTGAATGATCCTTTGAGAATTTTGAAAATGTCGTTTACCTGCATTTATAGCTTTTTTTTTAATTTTTAATGTTTATTTTTTAGAGAGAGAGAGAGAGAGAGACAGAGTATGAGCACTGGCAGGTCATAGAGAGAGAGGGAGACACAGAATCTGAAGCTGGCTCCAGGCTCCGAGCTGTCAGCACAGAGCCCGTCACAGGGTTTGAACTCACAAACCATGAGATCATGACCTGAGCCCAAGTCGGAGACTTAACCGACTGAGCCACTCAGGCGCCCTTGCATTTGTAGCTTTTTTGAAAGCTATGGTTAGAAAACTTCTTGCACTAAAGGCATAGCTCATATGTGGAGAGGAAGAATTTGAAGCCACTTCTCTAAAAAGTATTAAATGATTGGACTTAGAATTTATATAAATTAAGTATAGATAAAGTTCAAACATGTATTTCATCTCTTCTTTTTATTTGGATTTTGTTTGTTAAATAAATAAGCAAGCCACAAATGTTTGTGAGATCTACGATTGTCTTGAACGACCAACTAGTGTTTCTAGGACCCCAACCCTATGGACCCCAACCTCCTATCTCTAGTGAGAAGAACGTCGAATGATTAGAACTCTCTGTGCATCTTCTACTGTAGCAGACGCTAAACTCTGCACCTTGGGGTGACCCGAGTTCCCGTAGTGGGTCATATGATCAGACAACCATGTGTATAGACTCTTGGCCGTGTCTTCAGCGCACACATTGTAATGACGAAGAATGATGTCAGAAGGTGGAATGCTTGATCTAGGACCAGAACGAAAAGATTTTTGTCTTGACTTTATTACACCAGACTTCACTGTATTTTCTAAAAACTTAGATTTCTGGTTCAGATGACGTTTTTCAATAACAAATTACTCCTTTTAATACGAAAGTTTTTACCAAAACAATTTTCTGGGCATTATAATTGCGCAACCTAATGAAGCCTTGCCGATAAATGGAAGAACTCTCTTGGCCCGTGCATTTTCCCTGGGCTTCTCGCACTAACGTCATAGTGCTGACATGTTTTTGCGTCCCCCAGCGTTACTGCTAATCTGGCCGGTTCATCCAAAATTCCTTTTATTGGATGCAGCCTGACTTTTCCCCCGTTAAATTTGATAAAGTTTATTTTGTTTATTTATTATTTATTTTTGATAAAGGTTATTATTATTATTATTTTAATGTTTAATTTGGAGAGAGAGAGAGAGACAGAGCAGGAGGCAGGGAGGGGCAGAGAGAGAGGGAGACAGAATCCGAAGCAGGTTCCAGGCTCTGAGCTGTCAGCACAGAGCCCGATGTGGGGCTCCGACTCACGAACCGTGAGATCATGACCTGAGCTGGAGTCTGACGCTTAACCGACTGAGCCACGCAGGCGCCCCTGATAAAGATTATTTTAATACCTGCCGCGGACGGAGCTCTTGCTCAGGGTGGAACTGACCTCCACGTCCAGGACACATTCTTCAGTGTGGATCCAGCTTCGGGCTGGATCGAAAGCAGCCAAAACATTCAATCTGCTGCAAGTGTCTAAATATTGAGTGCTTTCCATTGTTTGCATAATGACTGATTTTCATTTTCATTTGGATACTTTGGTGTCCTGTAGCTGCATGGTTTCTTTTCTCAGTCTTCCGGAATGGAGCCTGTTCCCACGGTTTGGAAAGTTTCTGAAAACCCTCCTGACTTGGGTCTCTCGGGTACCTTTCCCAGAACCCCTGCTTGTCGGGGAGGATGAAAGGGACTCCGCTATTTTTTTTTTTTTTTGTGGACTTTCCTGGTTACACTGTCGTCTTCATGGAAGACACTGAGTGGTTTTCGCTTCCATCGAACGGTGTTTTTGGATAACGCTTCTATCAGCTCTGAGCGTTTGTTCTTCCAACGGTGTGGCTGTGCCACACGCGATTTCCAGGGGACACCGGCGTCACCCCTGCTGGTTAACTGCAGAGTTCTACATACTTGTATTTTTTGCAAAATATTACTGCCAACACCATCATATTTCATCCTCAAAACATCGTTCTGAGGCGGAACCAATGTATTTCTCCCTACTTTACCAATGAGAAGACGGTGATACACAAAGATGCAATAATTTTTTCTCAGGCCTCCAGACAGCTTCGGCAGAACCGAGGCTAAACAGTCCGGGAGGCATCGAACAGGCAAGGCTCTTCCTGTCCCATTTTAGAAAACGACAGTAAAAGTTTACTTCACATAATCTTCTAATACATGTTTGGTTGATTTTAAAACTGACTTTGGTCCATTATCTTGTTGCGTCTTTCAGGACCAATAAAAACTAAAATGTAGATGTCTTTCAAAACCTCTTTATCTCCAATCTGGAATCTGGAGGAGAAGACATATCTTTCTAAGCTTGTCTTTATATTTAGTACAATGAAGCATGTTTCCTTTTATTTCGAAAAGGAAATGGATGCAATAAAAGGAGATTTTACAGCCTCTGAGTATCAGGGTGTGGCGACTTTTGTGATAGTCAACACCTATCAAAGGGGCATGAAAATTCAGCAACCTTCACATTCACTCTTAAAAGCTAATTTTTAGATTCTGCTTTAAGACACATAAAATATTCATATTTATACTCTTTTTTTAAATAAACGAGTATCTCCTTTCAGAGATACCTGAGAGGGTATTCTGGTAGAAATATGTCACCCCCAACAAATTCAACAGCCCCATTCTTGTCTTCATGAACCACTTCATTCACTTTCCCGACTGGTTATGCAGTAAGAGTTACCACATACAAGGCGCCTGGGTGGCTCAGTCGGTTAAGCATCTGACTTCAGCTGAGGTCACGGTCTCACAGTTTGTGAGTTTGAGTCCCACATCGGGTGAGCTCCGGCTTGCTTCGAGTAGCCTTGCTTCTCTCCTTCTCTTTCTCTTTCTCTCTCTCTCATGGAAATTTCTCTCTCCTTTACTTGCGCCCTCTCTCAATCTCAAAAAAAAATAAAAATAAAAAAAGTTACCACATAGATAGTTAAATTATCAAAGTTAATAACGGAAGAAGTGATTTTTAAAAATTTCTCTCTGTCTAACCCTAGCTATAGGCAGAAGGAGGCTATCCAAATACACCATCTACTTCCCTTCTTTTCTTTTCATTTTTGTCAAGCTTTCCTCTAAATTGTCATTTATTGCTAGCTGTGGCAAATTTGTTATTCCTTGTTAAGAATCCACTTTATTGAACTGTAAATCTCATCCTCTTACTATTTATTAATATCGTTTTAGAAGAATCCTCCCATTCTGGTTGGGAGCTGCTCCAGTGGGTTTAAATGTGATGTACTTGTTGGCTGTTTAGTCCCATGGGGACTGTGCTGAGACAGACTTGCCCAGGCTTCCTTTGAACACAGAAATGAAAATCAATAAACAATTTGAACTTCTTCGAGGAGAATTTTTCTTCTCTAATGAATATACAAGCTTGGTTACAGCTTAATTCAGAGATTGAATTTAGGGAGTGTTTTTGAATGCACCATAAGCAGGACAAACACAGGCTGCAAATGACATGCCCCACGGGGAGACTCAATGTTTAAAAAAATCGCCATACTCTCCCATTCCAACCCCACGTAAAAATGAGATGACTCAACTGCAATAATATTTACTTGAACCAGTCTTGAGAAATGGCCTGGTGATATAATTCGTGCTGTCTATACACAAAGAGTTTTGAAAGCAAACGCAAATACGAATAACAAAGAGCCCAATCAAACGAGTAAATATTTTATCAGTTACGATTGCTTTATATTTCAAGTGACAGAAAACTCAACTCTGGTTTGGGTTGAGTCTTGATCCAGGGGCGCGTGTGGTGTTACTAAGACTCGCGCTCATGCTTCTCAGTGTTTTCCCTCCCATGGTCTTCATTCCCTGCTTGGAAGCAAGGTATTCCCACCTGACAGCAAAAGGTGTCCAGGGAAAGCTTTTTTTTTTTTTTTTTTTTTTTCCCACACAATTGTTGAAAAAAGAGTCCAAGTTCTGTCTCTGGCTGACTTGAATCGGGTCATATGTTCATTATTATCTCTACATCTAAAGGGATAGGATGTACTCATGGAATTAAGGCATCATAATTCACTTTTGACATTGATAATAGTATCAATGCCAGACAAGTCTCGAAGTATTTGTCAGAGGTGATTTTTCAGAAGACATCTGAGTTACTGTTTTACCATAGAGTCATCAGAGAGTCCTATATGACCAAAAGTACAGATAGAGGCAAGTAAAACAGATCCGAGGAATGGTTGAATAAATTACTTAGTTGACGGTATTATTAGAAACCATCTTTAAAAATGTGGTAATAAGTTGGGCTATACCCATAATGTATCACCAGTAGCTGGTAATATTAAGCACAGATGTTAATGGACAATGACATTTTTAAAATATGTAAGAATAAAGGTACATCTATATAAACAACCAAACCGATATCATAAATGGAACTAATTACTTTACTTACCAATAAAATCTATTATTATATACCCATGAAAAATAAGATTTCACATTACGAACTGAAGTGACTCTAGAGACTTAATTTCTTTGCTCGTGATAGTATGTAATCATTAAGCTTCTGATTTTTCCACGTGGTTTAACGAAATACACAGTGGAGCTTTGGAAGTTCCACTGTATGTTCTCCACCTCCTATATTTTTCTCTGATAAAAAAGAAAGGGCACACAGAGAGAGAAACCTGTAGGACTGACCTCTCTTTATCTTGTGTAAATCAAGAAAAACATCCTTCGCTGGTTTATGACCAGGCCCATTGAAAAATCTGTAAGTGAGAGAATTTTGTTGTTTGATGAGGGTTAACAGTTTGGGGGGTTATGGGTAGAAACAAAGTACATGTCTTCCTGAGCCTGGTGAAAAGAACAGAAGTTTTTTTTGTTCTAATGCCAGATTCTTGCTTTGACTCACATCTATGTCAAATGTCCACAAATTCTTCGCCGTTCCTCACTCTAAATGCTGGAGCCTAATTGCCATCCTCTTGCATCTGGGTTGGCCTTACTGACTCACTCCTAATGAAGAGCATATAACAAAAGTGATGGAAACTCTGTCTTAGGTCATTAAAGGAATGGCAGCTTCCTCCTTCATCCCCCTTTCTCCTTTGGACCACTGGTTGTGCAGGTGGCCAGTGGTCATATAGTAAGGACACTTCAGCAGCCCTGTTAAGAGTCCTTGTGTAAAGGAATAAAGGCCCCCTACCTACTGTCAGCAAGAAACCGAGGCTTCCAGCCTACAGCTTTGTGAGTGAGCCATGTTGGAAGTGGGCAGTGCAGCCCCAATCAAGCTTCCTTCAGGTGGTAAACCCAGCCTATACCTCGCTTCACCTCAACCCTATCAGAAGTCCTGAACCAGAGCTACTCAGTTGAGCTCTCCCCAGATTCATACAGAAAATGTGTGAGATAATAAACATTTGCTGTTTAAGCCTTTAAATTTGGGGTAATTGGTGACGCATCAACAGATACCTAATTCAATACCCAATCTTCCCACTGCTCATCAAGATGCAAACTCTCCTGATGTGTGTCAGCCTATAAATTAGCCAGTAAAGTAGTCAACCAATCGAGTATACGTTTACTCCTCACTCCTTCGGTGCCCAGCATAATCTCATATTTAATCTCAGCCCCTTCCTTGTCTCATCTTGCCTTCTTTTTATGTCTGGTGATTTTTAAGTCAGTGGCGTAGAGTTGAGCACACCACGTTGCTTTAATTGACTTATACATGTTACATTTGGACAACTTCCCAAAAGGCAGAGGTCTTCATAGTTTTAAATATTTCTGAATGAATTTCTGGACTCAATAAATCTTAATTAATTGAGGTAGCAAATTAGTTCCTTCAAATTGCTTAACTCCCAGAAAAATTAAATAAATGGCTCGCTGTTTGTTTTGGAACAAGTGCTGGATTGTGGGTTTAGGCAGAGAACAATCTGTTTTGCCCATACCCACCCCTTCCCACCTTACCCTTGTCTAGAGCAGGGATCAGC
Organism: Paguma larvata; assembly: GCA_030068075.1. NCBI lineage: Eukaryota > Metazoa > Chordata > Mammalia > Carnivora > Viverridae > Paguma > Paguma larvata. Next base: position 44,089,435 of record CM057840.1, read on the forward strand.
AAACTGTTTCTCTAAAGGGCCAAAGAGTAAACATTTTCGGCTTTGCAGGCCATATGCAACTACTAAACCTTGCTGTTTCAGTGTGAAAGCAGTGAGAGACAGTAAGTAAACGAATGGATTTGACCGCATTCCAACAAATATACTTTATTTACAAAAACAGGTGACGGAAGAGTTTTCGCCTACGGGCTATAGACCCAACTTAGGACCCAAGCCCTAAAGTGTTATTTCCCAGCATTGCCTCATCATCGGAAGAATCACCTGAAAAACCTGTTTTTAAATAAACACATCCACCTGCGAATGTGTTTTAACTAAGCACCTCTGGTGTTCCATATAATCTGACAAATTGAGAAAACCCGAAGAAAAGAAACAAACTTACTTTCTCCTTCCTACCTGGGGATACTTTCCTCTGTGGGGTGTGTGAGAGAGGGGAGATGGAGGGCAAAACCTAAGGACTCTCAAAGAGTAAGAACAAACTGAGGGGTGAGGGAGGTGTGGGAGAGGGGAGTGTGGGTGATGAGCACAGAGGAGAGCACTTGTTGGGATGAGCACTGGGTGTTGTATGGAAACCAATTTGACAATAAATTATTTAAAAAAAGGATGAAAAAAAAAAAACAAAAAAATGACATTTCTTGATGACAACGATTCCTATGATTTTTCAAGGCCACATGCCTAAGGACAAACTATGATGTTTCTCCTAATTACCCAGCTAAATGTTTTATGGTAGTAAAGACAAACAATGGGTAAAATGATCACTTCTCTGTTTCATTAAGGAAACATTAATGTCCCAAGAAAAATGTCTGGACTTTCTGTTTTGTTTAAAGGATGCCGGCCCCCTAACTACTCTTCTGCACGATGTGTAATTTTCTTAAAAAGATAGTTGCTTTGCAAGAGTAAGATTTTGAAGATAGAGAATTCATATACATAACACGAAATTAGGTGTAGGGCAGAAACACCTAAATCTGACCTAAGTTCAGTCAAAGTGGTGGTTCATAGGTGCAGTGCTGTGCCGGGATTTCAAATATGTGATTTATCTGTTAAAAATAAAAATTTATGTGCACTTTTTGAATGGGTCCCTGTCCTAGTCCATATTGGAGAAGTATATAGTACCCTAAGATTGTCTTTCCATTCCTTTTTGAATGAAAGTTTTATAATTTCAATAAATGGGACCAAAGAGAAAAACTAACACTATTAATTGCCCCCAATCTTCCACACATATATTCAGGTATAACATATCATAGAAAGTTGTAGAGAGCATGGCTTGGTTCAACCTTGAGACTGTTGACATTTTGGAAGGCAACATTTTTATTGTGGGGGGCTGTTCTGTGCATGTGTGTAGGCTGGTTACCAGCTTCCATTGCTTCTATCTGCTAGATTCCAATAGTACTCTCAAGTTATGAGAATCAAAAATGTCTCTAGACATTGCCGAATGTTCTCCAGAGTCGGGGGGGGGGGAGGGGGAGGATTGCCCCTGTTTGAAAAGCATGGGTATCAAGAACCCTAAGCAGAGTGGAGAATAGGAATAGTTTCCCAGACATCTCATATTATGTCCCTTTCCTCAAATTTTCCTAAAACAGTTAGATATGGAATAGAAGGGTTCATTCAAGCTATAATTATTCAGGTAATTGATTCAGTTCTGTTCTTTGCTTTCCATGTGTGAGCAGCAACAGCGATACTTAGCTTTTCTGGGAACTGCCCAGGGAATTGGTTCTATAGGAGCACCTGGGGACCATCGTCTGTGGGAACCCTCAGTGATGATTTTCTAACAGACAGATGTTAGAAAAACCGTTTATACGCACTGACCCAGACTCACTGCAATTTAACAAATCTATACCCGGAGAATGCCAGGGTGTATGAGTGAGAACCAGGCAGCATACACCATCTGGCATCTTAAAAAATATATACTACAAGCCCGATTAAGAATTTATTTTTAGGCTATTTATGAATGGGCTTATTTCGAACAAAACAGAAGAAGCCTAACTCCAAAATAAATGGACTAGCTCAACATTTTCTCTTAAATTGAATTTACTGACATTATTTCATTATAATGAGATTTTAGAATACATTGTTTAGTCTGAATTGTTTCTACTCGCCCCTGCCAAATTCATATGTGGAAGCTCTAACCCCCAATATCAGAATGTCATCATGTTTGGAGATAAGGTCTTTAAAGAGGTAAGTTAAACAAGTTAAATAAATTAAGTTAAATTAAGTTAATAGAGTAGGCCCTAATTCAGTATGACTCATGTCCTTATAATAAGAAGAGGAGCGGGGCACCTGGGGGGCTCAGTAGGTTAAGCGACTGACTTTCGGCTCAGGTCATAATCTTGCGGTGTTTGTGGGTTCCAGCCCCGCATCGGGCTCTGTACTGACAGCTTGGAACCTGGAGCTTACTTCAGATTCTGTGTCTCCCACTCTCTCTGCCCTTCCCCCACTCCACTCTGTGTCTCTCTCTCTCAAAAACAAATAAACGTTAAAAGAACTTAAAAAAAAAAAGAAGAAGAGAAGATCTGAATACAGACAGGTGCACACACAGAGGAGAAACCGTATGTAGGTTCATGGTGAAGCTAGCCATCTGAAAGCCAAGGGAAGGGGGCTCAGCAAACCTGCTGACACCTTGGTCTTAGACTTCTGGCCTTCAGGAATGTGAGAAATAAATATCTGTCGTTGAAGCCACTCCTTCCATGGTATTTTGTTATGGCAGCCGTAGCAAAGTAACACGTGGGTAATTGCATTTGTTCCCTAATGTGAGAATAGGGTCATTATGATAGGAAAACGACCAAGAAATGGCCAAGTCCCTAAAATTACCCCTCCCAACTCTCTGCTCAAGTCAAGACAGTAAATTAGCAGTATATCACGTTCCTGAAGCAGTGAGAGAATTCAGTAATATCATTAAAAACCAGGACACAGGGATGGTGGGCTCATCTAGCCATTTAATTCACCTGTTTGGTCTCAGCAAAACCTGATAGCTCTTAGCAGATGATAGTGAACTTTTGCTAACTTCGCTAGTTGTTAGACTCAGCTGCAAGTATTGTCTGGATACGCAGCGTGTTGTACTTGGTATGTAGGTCCTGGTTTGATAAATTCTTCTCCAAACTTTGTGAACAGGAAGATCAAAAGCACTTTTCATATACATGACAAGGACAGGACTGTACCTTCACTATTTTGTTCCTGAGCTATGTTAACTATCCTGTTTCTCGACATAATATAATTCATGGGGCCTCAATCATCTTTATATTGCATAAAGTATCCCACCAGTCGCCTCTATTGATAATAGCATGCTAACTGGTCTTGAAGAGCAAAAACTCTCAGGTATGCTATAATCTTGGTAAGACATATGAATGCCACAGAGAGAAAACCATAAAGATCCATGGACCTACCACCCTGGTGAAGACTTTAGGAGTTTAGTGGCCTTGTGCATGCTGGGACATCCCCTCTAAGATAAAGAGCAAATTGTTGTACCTTGTCCTTTCTACCATTGAGAGAGAAGCTCAGTACCTCTTAGATCCCTTTGAATTCTGTGCTTGGGGATATTGCTCTGACCCATTTGTGAAGTTTCCTGGCTTTGAATGAAGCTCAGGGCAAGAGGGAGTTCTGTATAGTCCAAGCTGTGGTAACAGCTTCTCTGATGCTTTGGCTGTATCCACAAATCCTATGGTGCTACAGCCCTCCATGATGGATGGGATTGCTGTGTCTCATCCCTGGTGAACAATTATAGGAGAGCTAAGGTGCAGAACATTACAGTGCAGGAAACTATGCTCTATGGGGCAGAGTTCTATTCTATGTTTGTAAAACAGTCTTGATTTACTACTTGACCATAGTAGACACTGAGCATCTGACCACAGGCCCAAATGACTCTTCCACCTAAGCTACCCATCACTAACTCAGCGTTACTAGATTTATTTACACATGTGAATGGATACAGCAACTATTCATTAGGAGATGGCAGAGATGCATTCAGGATCAAGCTCAAACGGGTGAAGAAAACACAAAAAATTATGTGGAGAGAGATCTCAGACTCCCTTATCACTCACCGGTACTATTCTACATGATGCTTCTTTCAATCCATACCACGGCCTCATGGGAAGTGAGTATGTGTGTCTTGGGAAGTGGAGGGTGGTTTTCCTATGACCAACCAACAGAAGAGAAAAGGACAGAGGCCTAGTTTATAGATGGATTGGTGTAATGTTGGCTTTAATTGGAAACGTACTGCTGCTGAATTACAGCCCCACCTGAGGGAGCCCTGGAAGACAATAGTGAAAGAAAATCCAACGGGCAGAGCTTTGAGATGCACATTTAGTTGTACATCTTGTATGAAGGGAAGTGATCTGAAGTCCAAACTAGAGCTGTGTATTGGTTTCTAGACAGGAACAAATGGCTTAGGGGCCATTGGTCAGGGGCCTGAAAAGAGTAATACAGGGAGATCAGTGACCATGAGATCTAGGGAAGGGCTGTGTGATTGGACATATGGGGGTGAGCCCCAGGCATCTCTGTGAAGATCTTTGTGTCTTAGTTTGATGCCCACCAAAGAACATCTGTACTGCAGTAGAGCTTCTCATCATCCTGCCAGAGGGACAGCAGAACCTTTCCTAGGGATGTCGGCCAGCCTTTCTTCACGGTCACTTCAGTGCAAGGGGCCCATGAACAGAAACGCCATGGTGGCAAGGTTTCAGATTATTTGGGGCTCAGTGTGGGTTCCCTTTTATGAAGACTGCTGTAGCTGTTGACAGTGCCGAGCGCCCACCTTGCTGGCAACTGACAACACTGCTGGGCTCCCTGAGATTGCCCCACTGACAAACCAGTCACCTGGAAGTAGGTCAAAGGTAGCTCTGCCCTTCTGCCCTTAAAAGGTGGACATTCACCACTACTCAAATTGATACATAATCTAAATCTGGGTTTTCTGTCTCTGCCCTCAGTGCCTTTGTCATTCAAACACATATTGAATCTGAGGGCGTACAGAATGCCTTAATCATCGCTATGATAGCCCACACACTAAGCCTGAGACTCAAGGACTGGTTTTGTTACAAAGACATGAGCGTGGACTCATGATCGTGGGATTCACTCGCTTGACCATGTACGCCTAGTTATTCAAGAGCAGTCAGCCATTGCAGGCTTAGCTAAAATGCACCTGGGAATATCTGATGGGTCTGGAGTGGTACCTTCTAGCATGCAGTATATTCAGTGAACCAAAGGGTGATATATGGGTTGTGTCCCTGATAATTAGAATATATAAAATTTGGAACCAAAGAATGAACGTTGGCATGGACCGTGTCAATGGTCACACTCAATGACTCACTTGTGGAGTTTGTCTTTCACTCTCCTCTTCTCGCTTTACCACCATAGATACCTGGCCATCACAGATGGAACACTTCCTTCAGATGAAACAGTAAGACTCCCTTCCACTGGAAGCTTTGAGTAGCGCTTGGCCACTTTGGACTCCTCATGCCAGGACAACAGCAGGAGTTGCTAGAATAATTGTAGCTGCTTATCATGAAGAGCAATTGACCCTGATTGCCAGGGGAAGTTTGGCTAGCTATTATACAACATAATTAGACAGGGAGAGGGGGTGTGTCTGGATCCCAGGGGAATCTTTTTTTTTTTTTTTCAGGCCCAGTAATACTGTTAATGGACAATTATAGCAATTGCAACCCAATAAAGGACAAGTAATGCCCCAGACTCTTAGGGGATAAAGGTCCAAGTCACTCCATCAGGCTTTAGGACTTTCAGGAGTTTGAGATGGGTTATCATCTTGAAAGGGACTAAGAAACCGGCCTTGTGACTTTCTCAGAAAAAAAAACAAGGGCATCTTATTCACAACACACACACATAGACTGGAGGCCCCATATTGTAGTAGGAGAACTGGATATAAACTGGGAGGGCGGAAGTGGGACTGAGTGGCACAAAGCTTAACTGTATTAAGCATATCTTATTTGCTTGTTCAGATTCTCTTGGCCTCACATGCCTTCTAGAGCTTCAGCTACTTGTTCTGCCTGAGCCACCACTTTGGCCAAAATCCGTGGTTCAGCCATCTGAGCCCTAACTACCACACACCCAGAGTTTCTGGCTTCTTCAACTTCTAGACTGGATGAAACACCACATCACAGAACGAGGAAGCTGAATTTCCAAGTAGTTGCTACAGGGGCCCAATATATGCCCAGAAGTGGAAGTCTCCTGATGAGGTGGAATTTCACCAATGCGAGGAGAGAAGAAGGAACCGAGTAAGTAAATTCCTTTTCTCTGGAAGGAATTTCTTGTCCGCATGTTTCTCTTTGGTTAGCCTGTGGGAATATATCCTATTCAGCCTCATCACTGATATAAAGGAGCTGGCTCCTGCTGTTTCGTGAGAACATTTCGTATGCATCTCTTCCCAACTACGCATTCAGTGACGGTATACTGGTAGTTTAAAATCGGTTAAAACAGGAGTATTTACACCACAGGAACTGGAGAACACTAGAAATCAGGGCTTTTTCTCCATGAAGAGCTAGTTGTTGAATATTTACTCCGCATACCACTGAGCCTAATGGACATACCTCCTGAATGACTTGGGGTGTCTCTTCGCGGCTTATCATGAAGCAGTGAACATAACGTAAGGCGTCACCTGACCTTGCTACCCACCTTTCTCTGCTCTGTTTCCCTCCAACTTTACTCCCGCTGCCATCATGTATCACTTCCCCAGTGAATCATTGGCGCTTCATCTGTTTCAGGCTGTTTGCTGGGAAAGACTGAGACGGGAATTAAATGGAGTCGAGTGAAAAGATTCCAGATCTTTGTTAACACAGGATGTTGTGGAACCATGGACACACTGTGGAAGCTTTTCCTCTAGCAGCCACACGCCAACATGGGAGCAAGAGTGAAGATGACTGGCAGGACTTACTCAGGTTTGGGTAAGTGGGAGACGGTCCAGTATGGAAGAGATTCTGGGCTTCTGTGTTTCTCTAGTCGAGATGATTGTTCTGGATTTCTCACCATGCCTACAGGGTGAAACATGGGAGAAGGTGAAGGACTGGAGGAGCAGAACCAAAACTCACGAGAGGTATTGATGACAGAAAAATCATATTTAAGAAACAGTGAAGGAATAAGAAACTTTTTGGAAAATAAAGATTTCTGAGTATTTCTCCAAAACATATGATATTTAATATATATATCTCTATATATATTAACCTACCATTTTCTTTTACACTTCTTCTCCTTTAACCACTGGGTCTTCTTGCTGTTTCTTAGATAAGCAACCTCATTCTGCCTCGAGTGCCTGGCGGATTCTATACCCAGATATTCATATGGCTTTTTATATCACGTGTATCAGGTTACAGCTCAAATATCATCTCCTCAGAAAGATTGTCTGAGATTGCCTTTCCTAGAATATTCCAATTCTCTCTATTCACTTACCCTGCTTTTTTTATTTTTATAATCTTTATCACAATTTGGCACTATTTTCTTTACTTGCTTCACTGTTTCTTTATTGCCCGCATTCCCTACCAGAAGACACACCTTATGAGGGCAGAAATGGTATTAGTTTTTAATATCCAGACTTTTTTTTAATGTTTGTTTATTTTTCAGAGAAAGAGCATGAGTGGGGGGGGCAGAGAGAGAGGAAGACACAGAATACAAAGCAGGCTCCAGGCTCTGAGCTGTCAGCACAGAGCCTGACGCTGGACTCAAACTCAAGAACTACGAGATCATGACCTCAGTTAAAGTCAGATGCTCAACCAACAGAGCCATCCAGATGCCCCTAATCTCCAGACTTTTAATAATGCCATGCACATGGTAGATCCTTTGTGAATATTTGTAGAGTAAATGAATAATTGATTATTAATAACCATTAATTAATTAAATTATTTGCAATTAAGTAATTAAATTTTAAAAATTAAAATGATTCATTTACCAAAGACTCTGTGTGTGCCTTGTTCTCTGCTAGGTAGGAAGAGAATGATGTTTAAGACTTAATTCCAACTTTGGAGCTGCTTGTAGTTTCTTGGAGGTGATAAGGCATGTGCAGACACAATACCTAAACAAAGACACTGCAGTTTAGTGTGTATTATGTGTCACAGCGATGATGAGCTTTCTATTCGACAAGTGTTCAAAGAGTTCAGAGAAGAGAGAACACAGTCCATTGGAGCAGTTAAAGATTTTCAAAGAGGGTCGGGTTTAATTGCAACCATGAGCTTTGGTTCGATATAGTGGGTAGATATAAAAAGAGTATTGTTTTGGTTCCCCATGCATGACTTTACCAGTGCTGAATTCACTGGTGTCCAAGCAAGCAACCCATTAAAACCCTCGAATAGCCATTTGTCCACTTACTTTGCCTACATGACACATGCACATATGAAAAAAAAAGTCATCTAGGAAATAAGATATAAATTTAATACTTTAAACAGTTCCCCATTAAATTTTTAACTCTGTTGCATTGACATGAATAAATATGGATTGGTTTAAGTGAAATAAGGAACACTCGATTCAAGTGCTGAACTCTATCTGTGCACCACTTGAGGAAGGGAAAAGCAAGATGGATTCCATTTGTCAGGACTGACTGATGTCCAGTCCCGTGTCCTCAGTTGGTGTCAGCCTCTGATAAAAATGAAGCCAGTTGATTTATTCGAGTATTTTTTCACTGTGACTACTTGACAAAAACCCATTTAAATTGCCCTCATCAATTGTCCTCTTTTATCCTGGTTTTAGCTCTTATTTGTGCTGTCTTAATTTCTCGACTCTGGTATAAATTTTCTTTGCTTTAACTTTAAATTTTTGAATCCAAAAAAGTTTCACGCACCCTCAGATTATTTATTTATCCTAGTTTTGAAACCTAATAATTCAAACAAAATAAATCTAACCCTACTACCCCCCAAAATATTGGCTACCAGCTCCTAAGGGTTTAAGCAGGTACAGACAGCAGTTCATAGATGGCATCCCACACACAATCTTTTTTTCCCCTCGAGCTGATACTCTGATGTGTGTAAGACTAGGAGCATTTTTCCTCCTTAAAGAATCAGTCCTCATCAAAGCTCCTGAAGGAACACTGTTGTTCTTAGTGACACTAGAATGGAAGCTGAGAAGGTCCTTTATTTCTAAAACTATTTTTCCTTAGCCCATAGACATCTGATATATTAGTAACTCTGCACAGGACAGTAGGGCAATCTCAACTCAGACATGAAGGGGTCTGAGTGTGTTTCCTTCTCCCACAGAAAAGGAAGAGGAGTTCAGCTCTTACTAATATTTACCAAGGCCACTGTGGAAATTATTTAGAGGTGAGATATTCCAAGAAGAAAGCACAATTTTCTCTTTTTGGGTTAGGAAAATGTTGTCCAGGTATTCCACAAGCACTTTCCAGAAATTTGATGATGGGAAGAGTAGTTCCAAGAGCCATAAACAGCCAAGTAAGACTAGAAAAGCAAATCATGGTAAACTTAAGTTACTCATGGAAGAGAAGCCAATCAGGACATTACTATTAAATATTTCAAGAAACTTGAACTTAGAACTAAAGGAAGAAAAATGGACACTCAGAAGAATAGATATGTGCTGAGTGTTGAATTAAAAAAATATCAGAAGGAAAGGAGGGAGGAAGGGAGGGAGGGAGGGAAGGAAGGAGGGAGGGAGGGAGGAAGGGAGGGAGGAAGGAAGGATGGAAGGAAGAAAGGGAGGGAGGGGGAAGGAATGAATCAGTAAATCTTAGAAAAATGTTTACTCTTTGCTTAAAGTATAAAAATTGGTGAAAACCTAGATTTACAGCAGCAAAGTGTGTAAATCTATATCCCTGAATGATGTAATCCCACTGCTATACTCACTGAAAAAGTATTCCTACTTGAGGCCATAAGGATTAATGTTGCTCTCTTGGTAATACACCAAGAAACAGTTCAATGTCTTTTAAGACAAAGCAATATAACACTCTAAATGTACAAGCAACATTGCTCCAGGAAACACATTTGTCTGCCAGAGCCAAATAGTAATCCTAATTTAATGAACATCCCCAGTTTGTTGAGCCCATCGGGGAATGAAAGAGTCTTTTGGGAAAGCCTGAAAATGAACTGTGCCAATTGATTAGGCAGCTTTTTATTTAGGGGGAACTTTAAGCGTCTGGAATACTTGACCGAAAGATTTGAGAGTTCTTTCAAAATTGAGTCTATTACCCAAGATTATCCCTTAAATGTTGAGGGAAGGGGAAATAGTCATCTATATATTAGATAGTTGTCCTGCTTCCAGATGAGTTACTTGTATCTATCTTAAGATCATCACAAGATACACCAGCTACAAGGAACGAAACCTGTGTGCATAATCAAAAAAGGGAACAACATTAGATTCATTCATTCATTCATTCATTCATTCATTCATTCACACATGTGGTGTTGGACATGCTTGATTGATAGTCTTTCCAAAAGGCCCGTTTAGAGAGAACGGCATTTCACAAGGAAGGACCAAGAAAATTTAAATCAACTGGTATTTTCTGGAATATCTTGATTTTCATGGTAGTGGCAGCTGTGGGGCTCACTAAGCAGGCTTTAGTCAGGAGCTATGTCAAGGTATATATCACTATTCAGACAGTCCTCACCACCTCCCAGACGCCAGTGTCCGCCTCTTTCTCCCTTGCGAGGCTCTTGCTCTGGTAGTTACTGTTGGTATTAGCAAGGGAGACCACACACTCTTCCAGAACTGTTAGGCTGTACCTGCCCAGTCTAAGGAGACAAGTTTTGCAATCAGACTGCCTTCAACTACTCAGCATTGTGCTCTCCCTGGATAATACTTTCACTGTTCTCTAGGATTTGGTGTCTTATTTTCTACAGGACTATCTGGTGGCGGCTAGCATCGCCCTTTTGTCTTAGAACTTCTATAATAGACGTAGTGCCCCCTCTTTTCCCCTTATTTGGCATATATGATTTCTGTATTTGTATATTTGGTCATCTGTTGACAAGGCTGGGCACTGGCAAGGACACGTATGTATCTATGTGCCAAGATGTTGGGATTGCCCAGATCTACCTGGCAACTTTTCCGGTGTTTTGGAGCTAGTACATTTTTCAGAGATGCCAAATGTTTATACGCAACAGCTAAAAAAAATGAGACCTCAGTTCATAGTCTTCTCTGAATTGGAAGCGGAGACCACAGTCGCAGGTTTATTTCTTCCAAATCTCCTGAAAACTCATCTGTAACATAGTATGGGGTGTGGATTGTTATCGTAATTGGAGGTTAGGATGAATTGGGGAAAATTATGTAACATGAACAGAGACAGAAACCGTATAAACTGTTATGAAAATTTCTTCCTGGAAACTGGACTTGTGATATTTTATTGACTGCTCCCAAGATGCCAGTAAGCATCATGAGATCAATGAAATTCCCAAGGATTCAATGAGCCAAACTGCTCTCTGTCTTCACTACATTACCCTGGATCCCAGGGAGGCAATGCTGCGGAGTGGGGATCCCGCCAGCTCCAACTGCCATTTACTTAAAAGAGCAAGTGCTCCGTCGACATCCCGATGTAGAGGGAGGAAGGGGACAACAGAAGTAAGGAATGGAATTTACTTCTTTAATACCTACTGTATAACACTTATAAAAATTTCTTTCTCTAATGACCAGCACAACATCGGAGAAAATGATATCATGATAATAATAATTGATATCTAACGTCCTTTTAAAGGAATCGAAACAGTACAGTAAGGATAGATAGAGCCTTAACGTGACAAGACTGAAAACAATTTTGTTGTTACGCATGCACCGATCACTTGCAATCTTCCAGGTGCAGTACTAGGACTAGAGAGGAATATAAGACCTCGTCCTTTCTCTGGCACACTCATCTTCTAAAGGAGGCAAAAATTTAATACTTGTGTCCAAGTCACGCACTCAGGGAGGTGAAGCTGAAGAAAGTTCTCATGAAAAAGAAATTAATCAAGTGGAATCGGGGATAAAGCTGGGGAGAAGGAGCAAGAGGCAGAGCCAAAGCTTGTTGGCTTCGTTGCTAAGTCATGAGAAAGTGGATGCCAATTGCACCGCCACTGAAACCCCAGAGGATACAACTACTCGTGACCATCAACGGATTAATGGTGCATTTAAACTGTTCTCACCAGAGGTTATACATGCACTGAGGCACAGTAGAGGTCAAGGCTGCATGGCACCTAATGGCAAACTTCAAAATGCCCCTGTACTTTTCCGAAAGGAGGACTGACAGCATCTAAAGAAGTTGTGGCCAACAGTCAGATGAGACATCTAAACTCCAGGAAGGCCTCAGATGCCAGGAGACCGACCACTGGGCTCTAGAAATGTTTCCAGGGGAATTCTGTCCCCTGACCAGATGGAGGTTCAGTGAATATGCACTTTGGTTCAGTGAACTCGACCCTGCAAGAAGGGAATTAGTCGTCATACTAACAGCAGCAGGGGAGTCTGGGATACTGTGCTAAGTGTGCCGAATGTCTCCACGAAATGTCAGGGTGAGCTGTGAACTTGGCAAACTCGTATTCAGTCCCGGTTACCATTTTTCTCTAATTCCCCAGCAGACGATGTGGCCTGGTTGGCAGCTTGCTCGTAAGAGACCCAGAAAGGCATCACTGGTTCAGCGAAGCCAACCCTATCACGGAGAGTCACGATAGGAATGAGGCTGCCCAGGCACAGCCTTAAGGAGGCTGACAACTTCCCTCTGGACAAGGAAGGAACGTGTCGTCCGGAAGCAGCTTGCGTGGAGGAAAGCTCTAGCGCCTTTGCAACGACCACAGTTTATCTGGCCATCGTGAGAAATAGGCCGTCTGAGGAGAAGCTCAGCATGGAGAGAAGAGCTCACAGCAGCGCAGCACATGGCGAATCACAGAGCCACAGGGTACGTAATAAAAGAAATCTATCGTCCTGCTGGGTGCCAGCCTCTAAAAGCGCCACAGAATGTCAAGGCCCTGGAAAGTCTTAATATTTGGAATAACTTGAATGTGACACACGGGAGATGTTTAGGGCCTGGGCTCATCTCAAAGTTCAAAGTTCCTTGTCCCCAATGACATTTCTTTTTCTCCAATGAAGTGTTAGTAACTGGGAAATAAAAATAATAGTAGTAGTAGTTAATAACATTAGGTTTAGCCAACTCAAGCTACTATAATGAAATACCACGGACCGAGTGGCTTAAACTACAGACGTTTTTTCTTACAGTTCTGGAGGCTGAGAAGTCCAAGATTAAGGTACAGAAAGCTGCAGTTCTTTTTGAGGAGGGCTTTTCTCCCCACTTGCAGTTGGCCGTCTTCTTGTATCTTCACATGGAGGAGGAAGAGAGGGATCCGCTCTTCTCTTTCTTCTTTCTTTTTTTTTTAGTTTTTTTTTTTTTTAATTTTTTATTTCTTAGAGAGAGACAGTGTGAGTAGGGGAGAGAGGAGAGGGAGAGAGAAAATCCCAAGCACACTCTATGTTCAACGTGGAGCCCGATGTAGGGCCTGATCCTACATCCCTGGATCATGATATGAGTCAAAATCAAGAGTCGGAGTCAACCAACTAAGCCACCCAGGCCCCCCTTTCCTCCTTATAAGGGCACTAATCCCAGCACGGAGCTTTCACCCTCATGATCTCATCTAAATCTAATTACCTCCCAAAGGCACTATCTCCAGATCCTACCACACTGGAGATTGGGCTTTGGTACATAAAATTGGGGGGGATAGAAATGCCAGTCAATAATAATTATTATTACTATTAATAAGCATATTATACAATAAATATCCCTACCTTAACGAAGTCTACAGGAGTTATAGATGTTGACCAAATTGTCATATGCAAATATGTGAAATTACAATTGTGCTAAGTTTTAAAAAATTACAGGCATGCGAGGCTACAAGAGCCCGTAATGGGGGCGTTGCCTAATGCGAGCACAGAGAAACTCCTGTCAGATGGTGGCAACAGAGCTGAAATTGAAGGACAAGGAGGTGCTAACCCGTGGTATCAGACAGAGAATACAAGTAGCTGCCAAGGGGAGAGAGATAGGCAGTATCGAGAGGGACCTGTGGGGTCAGGAAGTGTGTGTGTGTTTTATTTTAAGGAGGAAGCTTGAGTGCCTAGAAAGATGGGTCTGGGCTTCATGAAGTCGTATGATGAGCATAACTCCGTGGGCTTTCCAATTCTTCACATTTAAGTTAAAAAGATTTTTCCTCAGTGTAGAGGAAATTATGGAAATATTCCTTCTCTATTTTACTGAGGTCAGTCTTGTCTCTGTCCTCATGTAATGTCCACCTACACCCCTCCCTACCTCATCCCCTTTCCCAAACTCCTCTCCCACCCCCTTTCCATGAGCCTTGGTGCTCAGGTTGCTGAAAACTGAATTCCCATTCTGTGGAGGAGTCTGTGAGTGTGACTCCACTTCTCAGTCCCTATTATCTGAATTACAGGTATTTTAGGATTTTTCTATTAAAATGAGCTATAGTAATCACAGAAATATTATAAATTGAACAGGTGTTCTGTTAGAAGACAAATTACCTCCTCAGAAAAGAAATTCTTTGTAAATAACATGAACATGGTGGCTAGGTTTTGTATTTTACTTTTTGAGAAATAACTCAGAAAGGGTCATGGCTAATATTCCTACGGACAAAATATGCAGTTAATTCTGTGAGACATACATACTTAAAAAAAATCTTCTTAAATTGCAGACAAGAAGTCTTACCAATTGTACGTCCCAAAATGTTTCCATTAGGTAGTTTGTCATACATATTCAGCCTTACAAAGGAATTTCTGAATGGACACCAGCATGCTACACACAGAGTGAGATAAAGAAGGTAAAAAAAAGCATAAGACATAACTTGAAGGCTTGTAGTCTAGGCAGAGAAGAAAAATCAAGGCTCATTTATTCATAAATATTCTTGAGTACCTATTAAGTGTCAGCAATGAACTAGAAATATGTCATCCTTTGCATTGGCAGAGACTAGAGTCTAGCCAAGGCTACGCACTCAGGAAAAGAGAAAGACGCAAGCTTCCAGACATGACTTTTAGCCAACTTCAACATGTTCTGTTAACAAAGAGACAAAAACAGTAGTATTATAACTTTTTGCCTTCATACAGACAAACTTATTACATAGACTTAACTTATTGAAAACCAAATTCCTCACAAGGTTCTGGAGTCAAACATTTATATATATACTTGTAAGAAAAGAATATGATTGCCAGAACATCCAAATGAATCAACAGGTATATATCGATGTTTAGGAAATTCACGTGCTCTATTACCAGGAATCTTCCCGTGGACAAATATGTCTCTTCCTTACAATAATTACATATGAAGACATTGACTGATGAATGAGAAAAAAATATTAAAGACTGAACTGTGTCCTTCCAAAATTTATATGTTGAAGTCCTAATGCCCAAGGTGACTGTATTTGGAGACAGGACCTTTAAGGAGGAAACTCATGTTAAACAAGGGATAAGGGATGGGCCCTAATCCAATAGGACTGGGAGCCTTATAAGAAGAGGAAAAGATGCCAGTGTCCTCTGTGTGTGCACAGTGAGAAGGTACAAGTCAGGAAGAGAGCCCTCACAAGAACTGCATTGGCTGACACCTTGATCTCAGACTTCTTGTCTCCAGAACTGAGAGAAAAAATAAATAGTTGATGTTTAAGCCACCAAGCCTGTTGTATTCTGCTATGGCAACCCAAGCAGACTCATACAAAAATAAACTAATATTTATTGGGTACTTTTTAGGTACCGGAATCTGTTTGGCATTCTATCAGTCAATATTTACTGAATACTTACAAATAAAAATATTCTTAGGGCATTACCTTCTTTTGGATAGGTCAACATGGTTTGCCACCATGTCCGCATTGCAACTACGAGATGAGAAAAGGAAAGAGAATAGCTCTTCTCTTCAAGGCTCCACCCAAAAGTAGCACATTTTATTTGCTTCCATCCTATTAGGAGAGAGTAATCACATAGATACCCTCAACTACAAGGGAGGTCAAGAAATGTACTCTTCATTTTTTTTTCCAAATCAGAAGTTCTATTACTCTCATGGAAGAAAGAATGCATATTGAGTGACACCAATCTTTCTTATACCCACACCCTCAAATGGACCTAGACATTCTTGAATAAGATATTTAATGTTTATAAATGTTTATAAACTGTCCTGCTAGGCTTCGCCTTAGATCCTTTGATTAAATCATTGAATAATGTTACCACTTAGTTGGAGCTAATATTTTTGATACATCTTCGTTGCTGACTCTACTGTAATGAAGCCAGCACATCCTTTTGTTGATTAACCCCAGTCGTTTATCGCCCTTATAATGGAAAAAACACAAATTTTTCTCATAGCCACAAAAGCAAAGTGGTTTGCTTAAGGATTCACATAGGAAGCAAATAGGATAACTGGGATATGAATCAAGATTTTGGCATTCCAAGTGCAGTTTTGTTCCCACTCAACTATCGGATGGTTTAGAAGTGCCTCCTAAACACACTATAAGATTTCCAAATGAACCAGTCTCTACATAATAGAAGATATCAGGTAGGCAAGTTCGATGGTGAAGACCAACCTGAAAAAATGGGATGAAGTTCTTGTGTTTCACTTATTTCTTTTTTCTTAAATAGTTTGATTTTTGATCACTAATATTCCATGATGTGAATGTATCATGTCTTCCTAAATCTCCTGTAAATGTCCATTTAGATTGTTTTCATTCTATTTCACTGCTATTATAAACCACACTGCATTAAACCTGTTTATAGGGGCGCCTGAGTGGCTCAGTCGGTTGAGTGTCCAACTTTGGCTCAGGTCATGATCACACAGTTCATGGTTTCAAGCCCCACATCGGGCTCTGTGCTGACTGCTTGAGCCTGGAGCCTGCTTTGGACTCTGTGTCTCCCTCTCTCTCTGCCTCTCCCCCACTCATGCTCTGTCTCTCTTTCTCAAAATAAGTAAACATGAAAAAAATAAAAAAGATAAACCTGTTTATAAATATTTATATGGGGTGCATTGTTCGAAAGTTATACACAATTTTAAAACCTGTCTTTTGCAATGTTGCCAAACTGCTGTCCAAAAAGACTTACTAATATTTACTTCCATCAACAGTATATGACCATAAGGATTGAGGCCTTACACTGGGTTCTTCAGAAGCAAATCTGATGTGAAGATCCTTAGGCAAGTGGTTTATTCAGGTAGTGCTTCTAGGGGAGGCCAGTCAGGAAGTGATAAACAAGACAGGGAAAGAAAGGAAACCAGGCAAAAGAGTGCTCTTGGGCAAAGTGCCACAGAGTTTAGGCTTCAGCCTGGTCCCTTGGGAGGACTCTTGAGAATAAAGTAAACCTTAGAATCATCTCATATGGAGTCAAGGAAGCTAGACTTTCACCTTCCGATGCCTGATAGTCACTTGTCAAGGGCCAGCTTGGGGAAGACATAAATCATAAGCATGCACGTTCTGTGGTAAAGCAGCTCCAGTAGCCTGAGGGCAATCTTCCAAACAAGACCTTCAAGTCCTACACATTAAAAACACACAGAAGTCGGCAGTAAAGGCACTGGAGGTTTTGTACAGAAAATATAAGAAACCTGAGAGAATCTGGACAAAGCATTAGTGTTTTCTGCTACAGTCCACCCCTTGGCCCTGGCTAGCCCTCTCACATTTCATGTGCAGTTCACTCCATTCTAATAAAAATTTTTGAAGGTGATAGTTGCTGAAAATTTCTGGGGAAAGATTGTAAGTTTGAGGGTTAGTCAAACAAACTACAGTCTCTACAGCTGCAGTTGGTCTCAAGGTGATGACATTTTTATCATCTCTCTCTTCTACCTCAATTCTGGATTTTTCTTGAGGACTACAGAAGTTAGCAATAATGCAACGCACTACTGCCCAGCACATTGTTCATTGCCTTAGTGAAGGAACTTCCCTCTGGGCCTTATGAGGAATAGTCATGCTCTCTCTAAATCTTTTGATCCCTTTCTCATTACTCTGCCAGGTCATTATTTGTTCCAAGCTTCTAGGAACGATTCCACTGGCATATTAGGACCAGGTCCAGGTGTCCTTGCCTGAGTGTTAAATAATGAGTCACAGGAGAGAGGCTCTATATTAATAAACTCTCCCTTACCCACCATCTTGGTCCAGCATCCTCAATATCTACTTCCAGGGATGCTCCTCCCAGGAACCTGAGAATCCATATTACCCTTGCCCTACAGATCTTTTAGCAAATAATTTCTTCTTCTTTTAATTAGACCCAAATTTCCCCAGTTAGGTCATGTCAAGGCCTGGCCCTAGTTATCTATTTACTGGTCAGGAAGAAAGGTACGAGGACAGCAAGTATTACCTTTCAATACATCTGCCTTAGGTGAGCCTTCTGAATCATCTACAAGCAGGAAGGGGACAATTATCCTGTAGACAATGCTAGCTGGCAGTTTTGCAGGCCCAGAGGATTCAGTAGACTCTATAGCATATCTACTCAGTTGTATCTGTCTTGAGTCTCATCGTCCCCCTCCTTCCTTATGAAGGCCCTGATTTCAGTGTAGGGTATTTGCTAGGGTCCTTATGTTCAGTCTTCTCTGGATTTTTGTTACCCCTACAATCAATCCCAGTGCCTGGTCTTCAGCATAATCTTTCTTCTGCCTGAAGGATGTGAGGGTCTCTTTAGATACTCTTAAAGTCTTGCTGGCTTCCATACAATGTCTTCAGTTGGTAACTGACTGCCCTCAGCCTATATTTTTCTCTCTTTGATGTATTAATAGCACACAGTGCTCAAGCAACCAATTTCACAATTCTTATAATCACAATTTTTCTTGTATCTTTTCTTTATTTTATGTTTTAATTTTATTTGAGAGAGACAGAGAGACAGAGAAGGGTAGAGGGAGAGAGAGGGAGAGAGAGAGAGACAGAGAGAGACAGAGACAGAGAGAGAGAGAGAGAGAGAATCCCAAGCAGGCTCTATGGTCAGCACAGAGCCTGATGCAGGGCTTAATCCATGACCCTGGGACCATGACCCGAGCTGAAATCAAGAGTCAGACGCTCAACCAACTAAACCACCCAGGTGCCCCTTTCTAGTATTTTTTAAATGAAAGTGATGTTGTATGAATCAGGGCATCCTTGTCATCTGTATGCCAGCCCAACTTAACACAGATGAAAATCTTAGTAACTGCACGCTAATGCCAGGAATACAATACTCCACTTATGAGCCTTTGTTTTCAAGTACTCAATGAATAGCTAATTCCAGAATCTGGTCCCAGAGTCTGCTACCCAGTACAACTGCTGGTACCAACAATTTTAGGGGAGTTCTGTAGAAGCAGTCCCTGAGATGAGAGTTTGTATGCAAATAATTTCAACAAATGCTCCCAGGAAGACTAATAAAAGAGTGGGGAAGACATGATAAGAAAGAGAGGAAGCCCAACATTGGTGTGCTCTCTGGCAAAAATCCCTCAAAAAGTAGATCTTTGAGGGCACCTCTGGTGTTTGAGGGAGACCGCAGAACCATCTTCATCTGAAGCAAAGGAACTAGACTTTAGAACCTCTATATCCATCAGTCTTTGGACAGGGGCCCCCCAGTTGTAATATAAATTCTTAGGTACTTCCAGTTCTCTGTATAGAGGGGGGAAAATGACTCCAGTACCCCAAGAGAAGTTCTCCAGGGCAAAGCTGCTGGTGCTGGTCCACAGAGGAGCAAGCATGGAGAAGGGGGCGTGGTAGTTGGGACAGGGTAAAGGGATCCTGGGTAGACTACTACCATTGTCTGCTTAGAGCTATACTCTCCTCTTTTTGTTTGTTTGCTTGCTTTTTGTTTCTTTGTCAGCACGACTTCTTTTTTTTTCTTTTTACTACTCAAGGTAATTTACTTATACAATGGGGCATAGTTGGCATATTCTGTAAGTTTGAAATTTCAAAAAGGTATACAGGGATCATCTCTCTCCTTTGTATCCTTTCAGGGATACCCAATGAGAATAGATCGTGTGCGGTACAGAAATCACAAAACCGCTTGTGTTTCAGCATTTTGTTTCAAGTTTTGTTTTATATAACTCACTCAAAGGGATCATTTCTTTTCTTCACGGGAACCCAGAGCAAGGATGACACCCCATAAGGAAAAGAGAAGTAAAGTAAGAGTTAGTGAGTGCCAAGCAATGCACAGAAGAGGGCCTAAATTCCCTATATATTAATTGGCAAATCTTGTTCCAGAAGGTGGTAAGGACAATTATAAGTTTAGAGAGGAAATTTCGTTAATTATTGGAAATATTTCTCTCAAAATTATATTCAATTGTTACACTGTGAATGAAACAGAAACCATAACATGGTGGGCTGGTAAAACACTGGATTATAATAAAAGGCATCGGACGGGTTTTAGGGCCACCAATCTGACTGGACCTTTAAAGAACAATAAAGCTTTTACTTATTTGGAAAAAAAAATCAATGTCAAAGTGAAAACAACAAGAGATAAGAGTGAGAAAACTTGTGCATTTGCCCGTCTTGCCAGGAACTTTCTGTGTTACCTCAGTCAATTTACTTAAACTCTCTGTTCTTCCATGGTCATCTGTAATCTTTCACAAGAGTATTGTGAAAATAAGTATTTCTAAAGTAAAACATTTGGATAATTTGGTATACAATAATCTAATTAAGCATAATACTAATATGATGGATTAGGCTGGTAGACAAGTATTTTTTTTTCCCCTTTGATTTACTTTTAGATTGTCACTGTCGTTTAGCTATCTAAACAAAGTATCAGTAGTTTCCTTGATTCTCCAAGGTCAAGTCAGCTCATCCTCTAGACAGAAATGTACATTTTCATTCTTAACGTGTTGTTGAGGAAATGCAGTTTATCAAGTGAAGACACAGAGGCCGTCAGCTCCTAGTCCTCGCTTTGGATTGACAGAGATTTCCATTCATGACTCTGTTGGTATGATGGTAAATAGAGGAAGAGGGAGTGTTGAAAATTACATTGTGAATTTAAATTTTGCACACAGACCAGGAACGCTAAGCCTGCAACTGATTGGCACGTTTAAATTTATCAAATGAGTGGAAGAAAGTATCAGTTGCTTTTATTTGATTACCAGCCCAGAGATCTTTCAAAGTGCCTGACCCCCAAGTCTATTTGTACTTACCTGCTGCTTCTTATCGTCACCTGTCTGTCAAGTGTCCATATATCGCGACTTCGGCTACACAGATTTTGAGGACAACAACTGTAGAACACCTGATTCCAAAGTGGACTTTGTTTTTGCCTGAATTACCCTTGTAATTATTTTCTATTGTTGCTATAACAAATGACCACAATGTAAGTGGCTTAAAACAGCACAAATTTAGTATCTCAGTTAAGTGGGTCAGAAGTCCGGGGACAACAGGCTGGCACTCTGCATGGACTGGAATAATGAAGGTGTGGGTAGGGCTCTGTTTCTTTCTGGAGGCTCTCAGCATCTGCTTCCGGTCTCAGGGTGGTTGGTAGGATTCAGTTCCATGCACGTGCACAACTGAGGTCCTGTCTTCTTGATGGCTGCCCGAGGGGGGTCAACCCTAGTTCCCGTGGGTCTCACTTCAGTCTTTGCAGCCTCTTGCATTTCAGAGTCAGCAACAATTCACAGAACCCTTCTCACACTGCTGCATGTTCTGTGTATTTAAGTCTTTTTTGTTGTTGTTTGTCTGAAATTCTATGTATGAGTGAAATCGTATGGTATTTGTTTTTCTTTGTCTTATTTATTTCACTAAAGATTCTACTCTCTGGGTCCATCCATGTTGTTGCAAATGGCAAGATCTCATTCTTTTTTATGACAGTAATATTCCATTGTATGTATAAATACCACATCCTATCTATTCATCTATCAATAGACACTTGGGTTGCTTCCATATCTTGGCTATTGTAAATAATACTACAATAAACATAGGGGTGCATACATTTTTTTTTCAAGTTAGTGTTTTCTTATCATTTGGGTAAATACCTAGTAGTGGAATTCCTGGATCATATGCTAATTCTATTTTTAATTTTTTGAGGAACTGCCATACTGTTTTTCACAATGGCTGCACCAATTTGCATTCCCACCAAGAGTGCATGAGAGCTCCTTTCTCCCCACATCTTCTCTCCAGCACTTGTTATTTCTCTCTTTTTGATCCTAGCCTTTCTGACAGGTGTAAGGACATTTCATTGTGGTTTTGACTCGCATTTCCCTAATTCTTGGTCATGATGGGCATCATTTCATGTGTTTGTTGGCCATTTGTATGTCATCCTGAGAAAAAAATGCCTATTTCTCTGTCCATTTTTAATTGGATTATTTGTCTTTTTGGTATTGAGCTGTGTTCGTTCTTTATATATTTTGGGCATTAAACCCTTATCAGATATATCATTTGCAAAAATCTTCTCTCATTCAGGAGGTTGTCTTGTCATTTTGTCGACTGCTTCCTTTGCTGTGCAAATCTTTTTTTATTTTGGTATAGTTCTGATAGTTTATTTTTGCTTGTTTCCCTAACCTGAGAAGATATATTGAGAAAAATATTTCTACAGCAAATGTCAAAGAAATTACTGCCTATGTTATGGTCTGTAACCTTAATCACTTCTGCAAAGACCCTTTTGTTGTAACATTTTCACAGATTCTGGGGATTAAGGCATGGCATGGAAATCTTTGGGGGCCATTATTGTGACTCCCCCAATCCCAAATGCCAAAAAATGAATAATTATGGGGTGAAATGTCTTCATATAATTACCTTCCCTCTAGAATTACTTAATTGTGATTGATTATTAGTTACTACCTGGTCTATCTAGCGAGTGTTAACAGGTACTATATGAAGCAGGTGAGATACTGGGATGGGATAAGAACTGGGGGAGGAGTGGAGACACATTTTCCTGATGTTTCCTTCCATGTGGAGAGAGATTCCCTAACACAAAAATCCTAGCCTCTCTTACACACTCCTTTATTCCTCCCCATTATGTGACTGATGACTTTGGGAGGAAGAACTGGGACTGCATGTACCAGCCCCTATGGGGGAAGGTCGCACTTGAGATCTGTCTACCAACAGGGAGCGGGAGCACTGGTCAGCTCTTGGTTACATGACAAGGTCAGGGGTAAATGCTCTGCCTTTGTAGGGGGAGGCCTCTGATTGTCGAGTACTGTCCATAACTGACAGTGTATATGCTCAGATGGATTAAATCACTCTTCCAGGCCAGTTTTACCATGGACAGATCAAGCTCAATATTTTAGATTATTGATGTAATCGCTACATGCCAAGTAATGTATGTGCTACTTAAGGGTAGACAAAGAGAAATTGGGACTTGCTATTATAAGATAGCAGAGTAAAGGTATGTTTTCTCTCTTCTTGCCTCTGAAATCACTCCGGTAAAAACAATATAGTGTGATAAATAATAGTGAGGTAGTTGGAAAAGTGATGAGAAAGAGGAAGACAGTGTATTCAGCTTGATTTCTTCACCTTTTACAGTGGGGGAAGAACAAAGGTGGGTATCAAAAGATATCAAAATGGCAAATTATGTATATATTTAAACCTATTTACAGAAACACAGGCAAGTTCCAGAAAACCTAATGACAATAACATGATTAACTAAAATTATGTCAGGGAAGGGCACCTGGGTGTTTCAGTTGGTTAAGCGTCTGACTCTTGGTTTCAACTCAGGTCATGATTTCACCATTTGTGGGATTGAGCCCTGTGTCAGACTCTGCGCTGACAGCATGGAGCCTGCTTGGGATTCTCTCTCTTCCTTTCTCTCTGCCACTCCCCTGCTCTCCCTCTCTCTCTCTCAAAATGAATATATAAACATTTTAAAAACAAAATGAAATTATGTCAGGGAAGATGAGAGGTAGAAAAAATTATAAATATATGAGTTTTGCCATTGCTTGAGATAAGGAGACAGTAGACACTGCCTAAGAAATAGAATTTGTTGTAGTTTATAAATTTAAGGTATAAATTATATCACTAGAAGATTGAAAATAGAATACAGACATGCAGGGGGAAATGTATTTGAAAAGAACAAAGAAAGCATAGAGATAAAATGAAAAATTGGAAAAGGCATAAAAATAAGAGTAACTTAAAGGTAAAACCAGAAAGTATATTTTATATCAATAAATATGTATGATATATGCTTTCCTATTAAAAGATAAAGGCTTTCAAGTTGTATCAAATGTAAAATCCAACCATATGATATATAAACACATACCTGAACCACGTTGACAAAGAAACATTTAAAATGAAAGAATTTATAATTTTTTTAAGTTTATTTATTTTGAGAGAGTGGGGGAGGGGCAGAGAGAGGAGAGAGAGAGAATCCCAAGCAGGTTCTGCGCTGCCAGTGTGGAGCCTGATGCAACGCTTAAACCCATAAACTGTGAGATCATGACCTGAGCAAAATCAAGAGTTGGACACTCAACTGACTGAGCCATCCAGGCGCCCTGAAAATGGAAGAATTTAAAAAGGTATACCATATAAATAAAAAGATAGTGCACTGAAAAAGATATAAATCGGTTGTCAATAACGTGAAAAGATCTTACTCTCATAATCGGAACAATTAAAAATAAACTGTAGAAAAGGCTGTTCACCTATCCAATTAGCAAAGATCAGAAGTCAGATAACACGCTGGTTGTCGGAAGTGAGAGCAAACAGGGGTGTCCCCTACATGGCTGGAGCGACTGCAAATTAACCGAGGACTTATGGAGTTGTAACTTAATAGTACCTATTGAAATTACAAATACATTTGCCCAATGATGCAGCAATCCCAGTTTGACAAATTTATCCTAGAGCAGTCATCACACATATGTACAAGCATGTTCAATGCAGTATTTACTGTAAGAGCGAATATTTGACAGTAATCCTAAATGTGTATTAATCAAATCTATGAAGCCATTAAAAATTAAAATGTAACTTTTTGTGTGTGGGTATGAAATGAGCTCCAAGAGTAAGGGGATGGGGGAGTGTTCTTATCAAATGTCTATGTTTTGTTTCATGTTGTTTTTGTTCAAGTTAGAAAAAGATGCCTCCTTCCTCTGCATGGACACAGTCCTTGCCTGGACCTGTGGTCTACAACTGGAGCAGAAGAGAATTTTAGCCACACTTACCCCTCAACCACATACCCTTATGGGGGACAGAGCCATATGTGGTCGTCCTGACTCCAAAGCACAAATCTGTATTACTTTTTAATATGTCATTTAAGGAAAAGGAACATCGCACCTTTATTCCTATTCTTTTAGTGCATAAACGTACTATCAAATGATTATCTGAGTAGAAATAATGGATCAAAGATATCTTAATGTAACCCACGAGGAAAATAATAACCGGTGGGTCATTAAGGTTTAATCATCTAGTGGAAGGAGTAGCATTTTATTTACCAACGTTCTTAATTTGTTTTCTGAATTCAATTAATTGATTAGTTAATTTGGTGCTTAACACCACTTGTTACCTTTGAACAGCATCGCTGGAACTTTAAATTAGTAAAGTGTTTACACAATGAATTGGAAGATGGACCACGACGTCACAGAGTTGCATCAAACAAATGTTTTCTATCATGCTAATACATTGTTATTGTAAAACATTTGAAAATTCAGTTATCTACAAGTTTGGTCCATATCATGCTCAGATACGGTTTGTATTAAACCTCCTAAAACAAATAGACATCAACATTTCAGTGACTTACTGTGATAACCCAATGCGATTATTCCTGGTTGGCTGCTGGCT
Source organism: Paguma larvata (assembly GCA_030068075.1). Taxonomy (NCBI): domain Eukaryota; kingdom Metazoa; phylum Chordata; class Mammalia; order Carnivora; family Viverridae; genus Paguma; species Paguma larvata. Next base: position 44,114,970 of record CM057840.1, read on the forward strand.
TTCCCCTTGAGAGAGCTAAATGCAGGGTCTTTTTTCCTTTTGTGCTCTGCAGTGACCTGGGGCCTTGGAATCCTCCATATACATCTGACTGAAAAGGAAAGAAAGACTAGAGAATGTTGCCTCTTAAAAGCCTCAGACAGGAAGTGACAAATATCACTTCTCCTCTTATTACATTGGTAAGATCTAGTTTTATGGCCACACTGAAACATAAAGGAAATGTCTGTAGCCCCACAGCTGTCAATCAGAAAAAAGCCTGGGGCCGGGAGTGGGGGACACATTTTGAACAGCTAAATATCTCTGCCACAGAGTTGGACTTTGTTGGGCAATTTCTGACGGAATTAATTACCCTGAATTTAAGTGCTTTGCATTACATGAACACAAGGTTGGCCTATACGTGGAATGAAAGATCTGAACTGAATAAACTACCTGATGATTCTTCAAAACAAAAACAAAAACAAAAACAAAAACCACAAAGCACTTATGGGTGTAGTCTACGTCTCATTGATTTTTCAACCCACGTCTACCTGAAGCTTATTCTTACAATTTCACCTGACAATATTGGGCAGAAATATATTGACCTCTTCCACAAACTCAACCTGCATTTTTCTATATTGATGGACTTGCACTGAGTGACACTGGCGACAGCTTCCTCTTTCCTAGTATTCTCACCTTTGTCTACACTTGTCTCTTCTTCTCCTACTTCTTCTAGACATTTCATCTCAGATGTCTTCCCGAGTTTCCTCTTCTAATGTTCCTTGTTGATACATGTTCCCAAAGGGTTAATCCTGACTCAACACTCTTCCTTTTCTGAACCTTCCTGGAATGATCTTATCCTTCTTATGATCAGAGCCACCTGAATGCAGTTCGTGCTCAAATGTGTAACTCTAAATATTAACTGTCACCCAAGCTTCAGACCATGCTTCCATGCTGAACATTTCTTCTGGAAATCACACAAAGACTTTTCAGCCGTTAAGTCCCAAGATACCTTTTTCTAAATTTGCTTTCCCCCCATTATTTCTGTCTCAATCATGAGACATTATCTACCCAACTATACAAAAGCTTTACCCTGTTTATTTCAACCCCATTGAATTAACCATGAGCCTGGGTGGCTTATTTTACCCCTTACATGTCCTTTGAAGCTATTCCTTCCTATTCATTTCCTATTATTATTGTCTTAATTTGGAGCTTTAAAATTTATCCTCTGAATTACTGAAATCATCTCATTTTGGAGCCCCATCTCTTTAGATTTTACACATTGGCTCATAATGATCCCTCCTCAGACCTAGGGACTCAAAACATCCTGAACTGGGTCATGGCGCCTAATTTGAAATCGTAGTGAAGATCCCAGAAATTCTGATTACCAGCCAAGTTTGAAAATTACTGCCCTAGAATAAGTTCTATGGGCAAGCCCCAAATGGCAGGTTATAAAGTAGCCAATCCCCATGTGTATTTTCAGGTCTTTATATATTACTGGTTAGTCTTCTAAGCCCCGAAAGCTACAAATGAGGGATATGGAGGCTCTGACATGATGAGTCCAGTGACTTCGATAGCTTCAAGTTCAAGTCAGTTATCATTCCTATGGAGAGACTGAATTGGAGAAACCCTTGGGTTGCACTGTGCATTTTATAACCCCCTGTGTTCAGAGTATTAATCAGGTCACAGTCATTGATTATGAGGTCATGTCGGGGAAGTGATAGGGCATGAATCAATGAATTGGCAAACTAACAGGGGCTCTTGTATAACCTCAGTTGCTGAGTTTTGAATGCCATCACCTAACAGAGAGAAGAATAGGAAACACGTGAGTAGGTATCAGTGTTTCTTAGATTCTTAGATTGGTTGTGTGATGACACAGTGCATTTGTTGGCAGGATATTGGAGAACTCATTAAGTTGGCTGAAGGTGGACAAAAAATAAAACACAAAAAAACAAAAACCAACACTGGTCAGTGAGCAGAAACTGGGGGAGCTGAGAGGCCTAGAAAGCAGGAAACCAACTAGTTATCTCACTAGCAGGAACAGGCTGGCCAGGACCCTGCTATGCCACTGCTTGATGGAGGGCCTCCAGGTGCTCATTCAAAGATCTGAGACTATCCAACTGGTCAGACTTAGGTCACTGCCAGCCTCCTCTTTGCTATCAGTGCTAGCAAGAGGGTGGATACAGGTCCCCAGACTTCGTAGACAGAAGTAAGACTGGTCACAATAAAAGAGAGCTCACTTTCCAAAAGAAAGTCAGGGTGCTGTTAAGAAGAGAGAATAAATGTTCACAGATATCCATGGCCGTTCACATCAGGAGAAATGAAGCGGAGAAGGAAAAAAGACAAGGAAACAAAAGGTTGAGGAAATGAGGAAAATATTAAGTTCCAGCTCACACAAATAGCCACATAGGAATTTTATTTTGCTTTGCTTTGTTTTTTTTATTACTTTTTAAATTAATTGAAAGAAAATCTCTTATGGACTCGATAATAATACATCTGGTCCTAATAATCCTAGAGATCTCTATTTATAGACACCGAATGCGTTGTTGAAATTAAACATAATGCATGAACAAAAATTTCAAGATAGGTTTAGGGTTTGCTTTTTCAATAAAGTGTACCACAAAGGGAATAAAGAAATTCTTTCCTCAAATTAATGGTGAATTCTTTTGTCATGAGAATAGGAGTTTATATTCATTTCAGTGAAAGCACATAAATTGTTCTAGACAAGAAAAACAAAACTAGCCCAAGGCAGTATTTTCATTATAGAAAAAGGCACATGTCCATGAATATCTAGTTTAATATTAACAAAAGTCATTCAATTAGCTATGCATGTGCCATTGTTATGAATATTTATTCATGTCTCAGCTAAGTAACACTGATATCTTTTATTCACTGGCTCAGAGATTCAGATGTTATAAACATTACCCTTCTTGCCCTGGTGTGACATGAGAGGATTTGAGTCCAAAAACGACCTGACACTTCTCACTCCTGAAAATGCAAATTTCTTTGGAACTTTCAACTTTATGTTAAGGCAATTGCCTTTGTTGTGTGGTGATTTTATTTCTTCTAGAAAATCATTAAAAGGGAAAAAATACACTAATATTGCTTCCGGAACGATCATTTTTAAAGAACCGAAAAAAATGGTTTCCTTTTCCTTGTTCCTTGCAATAGCTCTAGGTGGCCAAAGGAAGAGAAAAACATGTAAAATGCAGGGGAGTGTGACTAGAGCAGGGGTCTAAAAACATGACACGCAAGCTCTCGCTCCAGTCATCCCTTGTCTATGATGGGCTTTGCTAATCGGTTAGGGTGCTCTTTCCCGCTAAACCCAGTTGTGGGGTCCGTATCCTAAGCTCAACCCTTAAGCATGTGTTTTTGATCCATAGGACATGTCATGTGACATAAAACATACTTGCCATATATAATTTAGGTCAATCCAACTCATTGACAAAAACAAAAACCAAAAAAACAACAAACAAAACAAAACAAAACAAACAAAACAAAACAAAACAAAAAAGCAAAGCGCAACAACCAAGTTTTGGCGTGCCACTCTGTTTAGGAGATGTATAGTCGCACCAATAACTTGATGATCTCAGTTTTGCCATTTGAAAGGCCTCACACTGTCCAAGTCCATTAGTGACTTAGAATCTCATATTTTTCTTTCTCCCCTCAACCTTGACTTTTTCTCCTGCGACCATTGAGCATGCATTATCTATGCTTTTCTGGGCTTTTATGCTCTTTTATCCTTCTCCTGATTGTCAGTCATTTCTGGTTTTAGCAGCTTCTGCACTAGAAATGGAACACACACACACACACACACACACACACACACACACACACGTTATTTGCATGTGCTCCAGAAAAATTCTGGATTAGAGAAGAAAGTGTTTTCTAAAATAAATAAATGTTTTACCTGTAGATTTCAATGATCTAAAATTTATCTATTCTCTACCCCCTTAAATAAATTCTATTCACTACCCATCATGAAATTATTAAGTTTTATAAATTTGAGAGTTTCATTTCACAAACACACCAGAAATAATCTCTCTATCAAAGATACTTCTATGTTTCAGCAGATGTGCCGTCCTCCTTGATTTGTCAATAAGAAATACCATCAGACATAAAAACAGAGAAGGAGGCAAACCATAAGAGACTCTTAAATACAGAGAACAAACTGAGAATTGCTGGAGGGGAGGCGGGTAGAGGGATGGGCTAAATGGGTGATGGGCATTAAGGAGGGTGCTTGTTGGGATGAGCCCTGGATGTTATATGGAAGGGATGAATCACTGGGTTCTACTCCTGAAACCAATACTACATTGTATGTTAACTAACTTGAATTTAAATTACAAAAAAAAAAAAAAAAGAAGAAATTCTATCGAAGAAAAACTGTCTTTAAGACAGCTGAAATCTACTCTAGTTAGGTTCAAACACTGCTTCTTTACCTTATCAATTTCCATCGGTCTATATTCCTATTTTGGATATAGTCCGAGGGCCGCTTCCCTCAATGATTTCCTTCCTCGACCCCTCGTTTAAAGTCCTTCTGTTACTAGTGACTAGTGCCTAGTGCATAAACTGTCATTCTTCTTCTGTTTACCTCAGTTTATGTGCATGAATTTATTGTTGCAACTTTTTTTTCTGTTAATATCCATTTCTACTATGAGACTGTAAACCCCATGAGATTAGGAGCTGCGTCTTCTTTGGCTTCAAATTATCTTCCCAGTGCCCAGCACAGAGTGTGACCTATACTTGGGACTATAGTGGTTGAATGCATTATTAAGTATTCAACTTCCAGCTACAGATGATTAAGGATAGTCTGATATGTCATATGTACTAAGTGAATTTGCCGACCAGAGGAGAAAATATCTTAACCCGAAGGAGTCTCCAATGGAAAATTTCAACTATCTGCAACAGGACAGAGAGAAAACTTCTCCTCTTCAATGCGTACGTGTAAGGGGCTTCCTAGTTCTCTCAACACAATACCCTGGGTAGCTGCTTGCTTTCCCAGAGTGCTCCAAACTCCAGCTCCATTTCTGTGAATGAGAAAGCTTATCTTCCTCCAAATGTCCCCTCCAGGGCCTCAGCAGGTCGATGGGTCTACATGAAGCAGCTGGGTTTGAGTTAGGTTATAACATAAGCAATGAGATAGTAATGTTCTCCTGGCCCAGGGCTCAAAGTGACCTGGATAGCACAGGAGACTTTGTACTGTCAGGCTCCCCCAATACCCGTCTTTCTTTCTTTCCTTTTTTTTTTTTTTTTTAACATTTGGGTCAACATTATAAAAGTGACTGAAATTGCTGTCCTCAGTTGGCATGGAATTAAGAAGAGTCTTTGGCCCTCATACCATTAAAGTGTTAATTAAGTCAAAAGTGGGAACTCATTACCTCCTGTGTAGCTTGAGATCTAGTTTTCGAATTACATCATGGCCACAGGCCTGGGCCTGCAGTCTCCGCTTCTAACCAATAGGCACTTTGCCCTCCACGGCGGTCGGCAGACAGTCTTGTCTTTTCACAAAGGGAGTGGTTAAATCCTCACTGGACACCGCTTCCCTTCTGATGGTCTGATTGGACAGGAGGGATATGGTATTTGAGCTTCAGGAAAATGCTGGAATTTAAGATATCTCTTTGGAGTGCCTGGGAGGCTCAGTCGGTTAAGGGTCCAACTCTTGATTTCTGCTCAGGTCGTGTTCTCATATTTTATGAGATCAAGCCCTCTGTTGGGCCCCCTGCTGTCAGCACAGAGCCTGCTTGGGATTCTCTCTCTTTCTCTCTCTCTCTCTCTCTTTCTCTCTCTGCTCCCCCCCTGCTTGTGTGTGCATGCTCTGTCTCTCTCTCTCTCTCAAATAAAAAAAATAGAATGAACTTGAGGGAATAGTGACATTGGGGTCACCCATGAAGGAACACATGAAGGCCAGGGGAGGAGAAGGACAGTGCATACTATTACTCTGAGAAGAACTTGCAGATGGTTCCTGTGTATCAATAAATAAGGTTGCAGATTGCTAGTGTGAAGCTATTTTTTCAAAACTCAGAACACCAAGTAACAAAGTTTTTGGTTTGATTTAGAAATTTATTCTGTAACAAGCATAACAAAACTAAAATACCTAACCATATGTAGTTATTCATTTAGATGTCTTATTTGAAGTGTAAAATATACAAAAATGTGAGTCTTATAATTATAGCCTCTATAAACGGGAAATCATATTGATATAAATGGTTAAGTGGATCTAAAGACTTGATTCTGGGGCACCTGGGTGGGCGGGTTGATTAAGCGTCTCACTTCAGCTCAAGCCATGATCTCATGGTTCATGAGTTTGAGACCCACGCTGGGCTCTGTGCTGACAGCTCAGAGCCTGGAGACTGCTTCAGATTCTGCGTGTATCTCTCTCTCTCTGCCCCTCTTCTGCTTGGGTTCTGTATCTCTCTCTCTCAAAAGGAAATAAATATTTAAAATTTAAAAAAGGTCTTGGTTCTGATGACCGGCTGTAATGTAAAGGACATTCCCTCCTTTATCAGCTCCGTTCCATAGAAATACAATGCAAGCCATAAGTGAGACGTTAAATTTTCAAGGAGCCATATTTGAAGAAATCAAGAGAAAGGGGTGAAAATAATTTTAATAACACATTTTATTTAATTCAACCTATCCAAAATCTTGTCATTTCAATATCTAGTCAATATAATAGTAACGCATGAGATACCTCATGTTTTTCATACTGTCTTTGAACTTGAGTATTTTGCACTTGAATTGTGTGTCCGTTTTAACTAGCCACATTTCAAGTGCTCAGTGGTCAGATGTGGCTACCACAGCGGACAGTGTAGCTTTACAGTTTCTCTGGCAGTTTACGGATCTCTAGGTGAAAAGAGCGTATTTATTCATCCCTCTATAATTCATGGATGTGCAATAGGAAACCTTAAAATGGGTGTTGAATTCCCTTAGAGGAAAGACTTCCACCCCATTTCTTATTATCATAGTTAATACAAACATAAATACAAAATAAATGTGATAATATGCTAATGAAAATGAAGACATAACTATACCTTTAATTAATTCAAAACCAAATCATCTTACAATGACATAGCTTTATGTATTCATCTATATTTTACTTGTGAACATAGCAGATAAATTTGTGTATATATGTCAGTCTCAAATTGAGATTCAGGTTTTGCTCACATAAGACTGAATGGGTAGCTGAAATTTAAAGGGATACAAAGACATGTAAGACACAGTCTCTACTCTCCGGGAATTTTCACTATACTTAGGGAGAAATTTATGAAGGCCTGTGAACTCTAACATACTGTTCAAGTTACTTTTGCACACTGGGATTTTGTGATGTTAACACTGGGTGTTATATGTAAACCAATTTGAAAATAAACTATTATAATAAAAAATTAAAAAAAATAACATGAGAAAAGCAGGTAGTAGCTGGGTTTTCTGTACCCTTTTGGCAGGTAAGAGTTTGTAATAAGTGTGTGTAACGGGATACCCTGAATCTTACTGAGTATCAGATCTGATGCCATAGAGTGTTGATTCCTCAAATGATTTCAGAGCAACTCACGGCACCACTACAACAGTTCTCTGCTGGTTATCATATTAGTTTTTTTTATTAGTTCTTTTAAAAAAAATTTAAATTTTAATTCCAGTATAATTAACATACACTGTTTTATTAGTTTCTGGTGTACAATATAGTGATTCTCCAATTCTATACATCACTCAGTGCTCCTCATAAATGCAGTCTTAATCCCCTTCTACCTGTTTCACCCGTCCCCCCCAACCGCCTCCCCTCTGGCAACCACCTGTTTGTTCTCTATAGTTAAGAGTGGGCTTTCTGTTTGTCTCTTTATTCTCTGTTCATTTGTTTTGTTTAAGTTTCACCTATGAGTGAAATCCTGATATTTGTCTTTCTCTGACTGATTTATTTCACTAGCATTATACCCTCTAGATCCTTCCATGTTGTTGCAAATGTCAAGATTTCATTCTTTTTATTGCTGAGTAGTATTCCATGGTATGTGTGTGTGTGTGTGTGTGTGTGTGTGTGTGTGTGTGTGTGTGTATAAATATATATACCGCATCTTCTTTATCCATTCATCTATCAATGGACGCTTGGATTGCCCATAATTTGGCTATTGTGAATAATGCAGCAATAAACACAGGGGTGCATGTATCTTTTTGAATCATATTCTTTAGATAAATATTCAGTAGTGGTATTGGATCATATGGTAATTCTATTTTTATTTTTTTGAGGCGTCTCCATACTCCACATTTATTTTATTGATTGATTGATTGATTGATTGATTATTGATTATTGATTATTGATTATCTATTTTGAGGAAAACTCCACAGTAGCTGCACTATCTTGATTCTTAAAGCATTTATGTTTGCTCTGAAAATGACAGACTGCAAAAATGTGGGCTCGAGCACCGCACTGGACTCTGCACTGAGCATGGAACCTGCTTGGGATTCTCTTTCTCCCTTTCTCTATCTGCCCTTCCCCCACTCGCTCTCTTTCTCTCTCTCTCTCTCTCTCAAAACAAATAAATAAACATTTGAAAAAATGCAGGATGATTGATTGTCAAACCAAAGCAAAATCAAATTCCCTACTATGAACCACAGAAACTATTAAAATCAAGCTATATTCTACATAAACATGTCTTAAATTTAATTTATCCTTGAGAAGAGCTTCCAGGTCAAAACGGCAGACTGAAGGCCCCCCGAAATCACGTTCTCAGACACTCCCAGTGTGTGGCCCCAGGGCTGTTGCTTAACTCTCTCTTCCTTTGCCCGTCTCACCTGGCTGCTGTTAGATTTGTAGGCTGATGGACTTTTGCAGGTTCTACAACATGCCCTGAATGCGAAAAAGAAAAGAAAATCCCCTGTTTATTTACTCATTTTGGTTTAATACCAGGTTAAGAAATCCTACTTGAGACCGAAACTCTGTTTTCTGAGCTGATCATTTGAACAGATTGGAGTATGAGAAGCCAAACGGAGAAATGCAGTGATAAAATATCACAGATTAAAAGCCCATTTTATTTCAGGTCTTTTGAATCCGCTTTCACTCATTAGTCTTTTATTTTATATCCTTCTCCAAAATTGCCTGATGTCTGCTGGTTCTGAGGAGAAAACAGAAAAGGTTCTTGGCGTCTTATCAGATGCCAAATTATTGAGTAGATTTACATCTTCCCGTAACGTTGGCTTAGAGATATGTATATCTCCCATCAAGCCTTCCCTTCTGACTTAAACTACAGGTAATCAACTCCATGGCAATAGAAAGAGACTTACCTATTTCTTGGAAAGGAATAGAACAAACAAATGTGTGGACAACCGCAGCCGTATTAATATACATGAGAAAGCAACAGCTAGTGTTATTCTACAGAAATGAATGAATGAATAAATAAATAGACTCTAAGCGCTTTATTCTTCTCACATAATTTCTTCTCAGTGACATTATTGAACAGGCTGTTGAAAACAAACATCGTTAAATGAGAAAAGAAGAGCAGCAGCCTTTCTTATTCCCAGCTGCAACGTTTTACAATGACGAATGCTCCCTAAATGGGATTGAGTTTTTTGAAAAGAAGTCAGAGAGAAATTCGCTGTGGCCCCCTGACCCCTGGTAAGCACATGTATCTTCACCTGTCACCTAACACACTGGCACTTGCTTACTTTTCAACAAAGACTATTGATTTTGCTTATTGGCTGCAGGCGAGTCCATAAAGAACAAATTACAAAGTCAGAGGTCCACAGTTAGCAATTGCTTGCATGATAACAGGGGCCTCACTCCACCCCCACCATTTGCCATGAGCATCCTCACAACCCCAGCCGAAGGAGAAAGCTGGATGAGACACCCAGGATGTGTTTTCAACTGCTGTAAAGTCAGTGATATCGATGAAGGTTTCTGTAAAGTATGAAACTACAGGAAATGGGCTACAGATGTCAAGGGTATGTGTGCGTGCGTGCGCACACACGTACACACACGTGTTAAGTACTGAATGCAAAGCCGAAGCCTGAAGGTAGAGAAGACTTTCCGTTCTGGATGTAGAAAAGGGAACATGGAATAAGATGTAGAAAAGGGAGCAGCTTGAGGCTTAAAATAAAACATGTAGATTGGTACGTAGATTGGTATAGATATGATTCTGGTTGAAGAGAGTTTCTCAAGAGAACTTCCAGGCCAAAGAACCCATGATTATCTTACAGAGATTGAAGAATGGCAGAATATGTTTCCCCTATAATTAAACAAAGCCTGTGAGTGGAACTTTTAAAAGTTTATTTATTTATTTATTTATTTTTGAGAGACATAGAGACAGAGTACGAGCAAGGGAAGGTCAGAGAGAGAAGGAGACACAGAATCTGAAGCAGGCTCCAGGCTCCGAGCCATCAGCACAGAGCCCAACGCAGGGCTCGAACTCACAGACCGTGAGATCATGACCTGAGCCGAAGTCGGCCACTTAACCAACTGAGCCACCCAGGCGCCCCAGAACTTTTAAATAAATAAACCAAAATCAGTTGGAAAGCAGTGCGATTCAAATCAACTGAAAGCCACTAAAGTGACTGTTCTTCCATCCCTTCATTTCTATCCACACCTTAAATAATTTAACCAAGTGGATCAAGCATGCCATGAGCTGAGTTCGTTGTTTCAACTCCTCAAAACTACTTTCTCATGCAACAGTTTTCATCAGGCTTAGAATCCAAGATTTGATGGTCACTATAGTCAATAACCTAAAAAAGACTGGGGGGAAATTAGTGGATGCTGCTTAAAATAATTAGATAACTTGACAACTTTTTGGCCTAAAATTATAGTCTAAATCCAAAGTCTAAGTACCAAGAGACAAGTAATTAAAATAAAGAAAGGGAGGGTTTAAAAAACCTCATGTCGTAAAATTCATACATCATTCCCGTGAATGAACGTACTGGCATTTCTAACTCTCCAGAAGACAGATGCTGGAGAGACAAGACATGTGCTGAAAGTATAAAATTATTGATGGACATGGAGGTGGAAAGTGGCTTCATTTAGTGTTTTCCTAGAGCTTGATCAAGAAAATAAATACTGGAGAAGTCTATCCGAAAGTTACTACTAGGTCATGTCGACTACATAGATAACCAATAATAAAACGATCCCAGCGTCCTGCGGTTGAGGTGCGTACTTCATTCCCACCTCATAGCGTGAACATGAAGATTGGGTTTGACTTTGCCACGTATTTGCTGACGGTCATTTACTATATTTGAGGGGATGCCATGCTAAGGAGACAGATCCACGTGCCTTAAATAACTGCACGGAAAGGAAAACTTCTAAATATACCCTCCCACAAGGCAGGGGCTCTTATGAATATTATTGTGCATTAACATCACTTTGACGGAATTGCTGAGCTAGATTGCAGTTTTAAACGAAAACTAAAATCCTGGTCACTTTATTTCCGATGACACCGTAGAGAGTCTCAGGTAAACGCACCCCAGAGAGAGTTTGCCAGAAATGTTTGACTATGCAAATTACCTGCTACGATGGATTCAGAGGCAAAAGCTTGCAGGAAGATTATGTGAGTTTGGAATGAAAATGACAAGTCCAGCTTGGGACTCAGGGTCTGAAGCATGGTGGAGGGTTATTAGCTGCCCTCTGAGGCCCTATAAAACCTACGGAATGTCGAGCAAGGAAAAGTCTCAGACTTCAAAGCCAAACTTTTCTTCACTCCCAGGGTGCTCCCCTTCACCTCCCTCCTGCCCGCCTTGGCACCCCACAGCTCGGAAGCACACGGCCTTTTTTGCACTGTCAGGTGGATGGAATAAGTTTGTCATCATCTTCAGCTCGTAGTAGCTGCGAACTGGTTCGGGGACTGAGAGAGGAGTCGGGGCGTTTATGATCCTCCGCAATGATTGCTGCTGCTAATTCTGCTGTGAAGTATGCAGAGCATCTGGAGAGGGAATTCAATAAAGTGTGGCCAAAATAGCACTCACTTTATGCCCAAGCTTCTGGCACCATTTAAGACAGCACTGAGACAGATCATATGACCCCAGCCCTTGCAAGACCTCATCACTTTTCATGGGAGAACTGAAAAGTGCTGATCCTGGAGCATTTATGCTGATGGAACACAGATAAAAATCTGCAGGTGTAACTTTTTAAAAATTTAGTCCATGAAGCATAAAAAATATATCAGTACCACTATACATCATCCAGACCCAACTTCAACACCATGTTGTAGATACAAAAACACCCATCTGACTCTTCCAATGTGCAAGCATTCACATAACAATGAAGAGGTAATTCCTCTTGCAATTTTTAAAAGATATCGAGAACGGTATTTGCTTATGCTACCCCTAAGAGGACACGGCGTTTCGATATAAAGATATCAAATATCATTGACATGGATTGCCATCATCTAACTTTGCACTGATTGAGAACTGGTCATCTAGAATGTTTAGAAGAAGTATTGAGGAAAGGAAATAGAAAAGGATGAAGAAGATGGAGCATTCAGAAAGAACTGGAGGCGAAAAGAGCTAAGCCGTAGGGAAGTGAAGAGAGAGGAACATAGGAAGTCCTAGCTGAAGTTCTTCACCTGGGAAGTGAGTTGAACTAGATTTTGAGTCTAATTCGAAACTCTTCCCTAAGAACTCAGTCAAGGGAATGAAGGCTGGGCATACAAAGATAATTGATATGATTGGAAGATACACGAATCCAGTTTTCCTAACTTAGAAGGGCTTACTGTGAATCAATCACAGATATATAAGGAAATTGTTTTGGAAAATAATGGACATATTTGCCATATTCTTGTGTCCTGAACAAATTCAAGGCAATTTACCAAGTATATGTCGTTCTATACTGGATGAAAACAGGAAGGTAATGTCTTCTTCAGAAAAAGAGACAGAAACAATTTTGGGTCAGAGTGGGAGAGGGTATAGAGGTAAAATTCCCACCCAGGTGTTCACCATTATCTGCTTTCAGCTCCTTTCAAGGACCTCGTCAAACCTAAAATGTCCCAACTCCATCATATCTTCGACTCCGCCCACCGTGCCGACTTCGTTCCCCCGCCCACACATCGTTTTCTGCTCTCAGTTCCATTGCTTCATGAATGGCACAACCACTCTTTAAGATAGAAGGATGGGAGTCAGTCCATGAACCTCCTCTTCCTTCTTTATCCTGCATCCTCAGTCAAGGGGTCCTACGAATTTTATGCCTAAATAATCTGTCCTAGGATTTTCCTCCCCGCTTCTGCTGTCTTAATGTAACCCCTCGTTATGTCTTTTCTGGATTGTTGCACCTCCTAACTTCCCAACACCACGAGGCAACACTCACCTCTCTTAAAAAATTTTCCTCACTCCTACCAGAGAAATCTTGCCAAAAGAAAACCTGCTATATTACTCAGCATTACATCTTTCAATGGGGCCCTATTATCCTTTGGAATCAAAACCGAATTCCTTAGGACGGCATGAAGGATGCTCTGTCATCTGAACTCTGTCTCCCTCCTTTAGCCTCATCTTCTTTTAAAGTCCTACATTCATTCACATTCTGGCCCACTGCTTGAAGCTAAAGGAAATCACAGACTCTTCCTTGGCCTCCCTCCACCTGCTCCCCTCAGCCCATTCTCTGAACTTCAACAATGAGTACAGAAAGAACATTGAACTAATAGACCAAAGAGTCTTAGTTTCAGTTTTAAAATAACACCCAGCCAGGGGCACCTGGGTGGCCCAGTCAGTTAACCGTCTGACTTTTGATTTTAGCTCAGGTCATGATACCATGGTTCATGGGTTGGAGCCCTGCATCAGGCTACAAGCTGGCAGTGCAGAGCCTGCTTAGGATTCTTTCTCCCTCTCTGTATACTCCTCCCCTGCTTGGGCTCTCTCTCTCTCTCTCTTTCTCTCAAAATAAAGAAATAAACATGAAAAAAAATTTAATAACACCCATTGCAAACGTGTTTTTAGATTCCCCTAAAACACGTCTTTCTTATAAACGTGATCTTACAAATCAAATGTCGTTTAAGTTTTCAGATCATTACCTCTGTTAAGAGCTCTGAAAAACTCAGTCTGAAGCTCGGAGCTCAGTTTCCTTGTGAAAGCCTGGTTCTACCTCCTCTTTGAAGCTATGAATGGCACTAATTCTGTGAGTGAAAGTTGTGCATAGGTCAACTAAGAGACTCTAGGAGTTACCAGAAATTAAAAAGACATCAGGTGGTATTTTAGGATTCGGTTTTCTACTGCAGGATCTTATCAGGAAAACAATAGGCGCTGGCCCAGGGTATCTGACTCCCTGGGAAACCACCGGGCCATTTCAAAATAATGAAAAACTATCCTTCAAATTCCCTGTGACTTCATGTCTGTGAAGGAACTCCTCTAGTAAACACCAACCTCTACTTCACAAAGATATAATATTTATGATAGATTTAGAATTTTATGAAATATATTGCCCCAGCCTAACACAAAATCAGTAGCATACATCCATTGGTCTGTTGACGCTCAAAAGGATTAAAAAGCGTATCTCTTCCAATGGCACATGGTGGAGACTGGGTGGTCCCTGAAGAGAAACATTGCTGAGGATACAGAGGAGATAATTTTACTTCTGTCTTCGGGAGCAGTGGTGAGAATATCTTGGCTTCTGTGACTCCAGGAGAAGATTTATTATGTCCAGAGAAGCCAGAAAGGGAGAATCGAGGTGGTGGTATTGAAGTGGTCAAACCCAAACAAGACAAAGCAATGAAATGTTTGTGGGTGCCTTTGCTAACCTCTTATAAGATGTTCCGTTCAATCCTGAAGACAAGGAAGAAAAGCAGAACTTTGCAAGTCACAAAATTAGCACCTAAGGGAACCACTCAATTTGTATTAAAAACAAACTGTCACTTCAAGAACTAACTTTCTTATCTTCAAATTCGATTTGAGTTGATTTAAATTCAGTTACTTCTTTACTCATTATCATATATGTATACTCAACTGAGATTTTATTCATGCTTTTCTGCTATTTGATCCCTGACTCAAACAGCAAATAATAGTTTTATCTTCCTTGATACCAAATGACATGAAATTCCTTAAGCACTTGTTTAAGAAGCAAACATCCCATAAACATGTTTTTCCCTCTCTTGAGAAAGATGTCAAACAACTTTGTTATTCTGGAGCCTGAAACTCTTGTAATAGATTAGTAGTAGTTTTACCTGAATTTTCAGCAGTAAATCCTACATGGTAAATTAACTGTTGAGAAAGTGTGTGTAAGAAAAAACATTGCTTACATCACATAGAATCAGTGGTGCTGCTTTAACATGGAAGGACGTCCATTTCTTTACTTGAGTTGGTTCCTTGGTGTTATCACAGAAGCGAGCAAAATAGCCCTTTCTAGGTAATTCCTTTGTCATGATTCGGCTCATCCCTGTGCCTTAAATTTAAGAAGGCCAATCAGGAGCCAGGACTGCTCTTTCCTGCATTATAATTCATAAGGTGCATTCTAAGGAACTTCTGCGTGTAATTTATTGCCCCAAAAGTTCTAAGTGTCACAGTCTGTCCTTACTCCACCCTGTTCCAATCAATCTATGAGGTCTCAAAAAAGAATTGCTGGAACTTATGTTCACTAAAAATATTCCTAATTCTAGAGTATACAAAGAATCTTCTCAAGAGACATAATGGTCTATATTCTTAGTTTAATATCTGCCAGAAAAAAAAACCACCAAAACCCTAGCATGGTTGAAGGTTTAGAAATCTCTTATTTAGACTCTTAGATGTGAGATCATTGGAAGTTTTGATTTCTAGAGTTTCCAAATACTTCTTGGTAGTATATTATCACGACTACTAAGAATAGCTTACACAGATTGAGTACTTATTATGTGCAAAGCTGTATCTTATTTAATCTTTGTAGCAATTTTATAAAGTTGATAGTCTTACTATCCCTTATTTTACAAGATAACAGTCTGCTTTCAGGGTGTTGCTAGTCATTATTACCAAGACTGTAAGTACCCATTAACAAGTCACCACGTCTCCAGAATGTTGAAGCTGGAGGAAGTCCTCCAGAGTTTCAGGGTTCCACTACCCACACGTTTATTCAATAGTTTGAATGTTTAAAACTAGTGCCTCATTTCCCGTCATGGTTCCCAATCTCCTGTGTAGATTTAATGTTTCAGAAAATGTGATCCCTCTTAAATGCAGAGTCTTCATCCAGTGGATATCAATGTTCACTTTCTCTGTGAAATAAGTGCTTTACTTTAAGGAATATACACCGTGTTTGGTGAACATGCCAGGCATAACATATGTTTGATATTGAATACTGTTGACGCTTACCAACGTCAACATGATTGTGATTATTGTTGATTATAATGAGGAAAGAATAGAGCCAAAGACTAATAATAGTCTTAATTTTTAGTCATTTTTAATTTCATGTCATTTATCTCAAGCTTTTGTGATAAATATCAAGTAGCTGTCATAACTTTAGTTTGTCTACAGAGGAATATTCAATGTGCCCATGATTCCCCATACTGACAAGGAGTTACAATCAGATATGGAACAATTTTTTTTTCTGTTTGACCTCTCATTTTTACCCTTACTGTGTCTCCAGCCTTTGTGCCCATTTGATAAGTCTTCTCTCTGACTACAGAAATCTTTCAGCAACTGGGTTTCTTTCACAAACTGGATATTAATCAGATGATAACTGTATTTAATGGAGTAGTCGGGGACCCAACATTTCCTTGATCTGATTTTATTTCTCTTGAAAGTTTGAATCATAAGATTATAGCCCAGTCAAAGCTGGAAGGAATCTTTGGGATGATTTCCCAATTCTCACATGTTAGAGAGAAATGGAATTCCAGACAGATCAAATGTGTCCTTTGTGGACCAACGTGACTAGTAGTTCTGACTCGTAGCTTATATCCTGTGCCAAACTTTTCATACTATTTCATGACTGATTCTCTTTTAAAAAGAGAAATAAAATGTTGGTTGAATTAAGTAACTACAATGCATGGAGAGAGGCCTCCTGCTGTTCTATCTCTGAAAGGCAGAGTACCAAGACACCAGTGGAAAAGCCACTCCCACTCAGTGACTGACTCCACGGACATTGTGCAAGACATCCGACATCTGTTATCCCTTTCAAAACACACAGTCACTCTGCACACTTCTGCATGTAAGGATACAAGAGCTAGAAGATAGCTAACTTGGCTGAGGTCAGAAGTAGTTAAATGGCCTGCCTGGATTTCGAACCCACATTTTTCTGACTCCAAGCTGGGTTCTTTTCAGTCTAAGAACCTGACTTGGCATTTGGGAAAAGGCAAGTTGTTTGGCATTTGGGAAAAGGGAAGTGATTTATTGTGTTTTTTTTTTTAATTTTATAATAGTTTATTTTCAAATTGGTTTACATATAACACCCAGTGTTCATCCCAACATGTGCCCTTTTTAATGCCCATCACCCCCTCTCCCCCCTCCCTCATCCCCCTTACCCTCAGTTTTTTTCTTAGTCTTTGAGAGTCTCTTATGTTTTATCTCCCTCCCTCTCTGTGTCTTTTTTTCCTTTCCCCTCTTCCCCTCCCCCTGGTTTTTGCTTAGTCTCACAAAGACCACCTATTCGTGGAAACATATGGTATCTGTCTTTTTCTGACTGACTTATTTCACTTAACATAATACCCTCCAGTTCCATCCATCTGGCTACACATGGCCAGATTTCATTTTTTCTCATTGCCACGTAGTAGTCCATTGTATAGAAGTACCATAACTTCTTTATCCATTCGTCAGTTGATGGGCACTTGGTCTCTTTCCATGATTTGGCTATTGTCAAAAGTGCTGCTATGAACATTGGGGTACATGTGCTCCTATGCATCAGCATTCCTGTGTCTCTTGGGTAGATTCCTAGCAGGGCTATTGCTGATTTATTGTTTTAAAGCAGGGTGGTATGTTGGGAAAGCATGTTGGAAACAGAAAACTTGGTTCTCCCTTCCAGTCCTGGAAGAGATTGTAAAGCGAAATGTATCCTGGGTGAGGGCTGTTTGCTCACATGCAGTGTGAGCTTTTTTTATCATAGCTCTTTGATATTTAAGTCTATTGATCAGGTGATTTTTCTGACTAGGGATTTTATTTTATGCGTTGTTTCAGTGTCCGGCTGTCACTCACTTCAGCAAAATGACATGTCTCTTCCCTGCCAAAGAGTACGCAATGTAACGTGACTCATCAGAAAAGTAACATGACACATCAAAAATAAATGCTCATGACTGGTGATTTAGGTAGCTAATAAAGGCAAGAACATTGTATTATTCATGTCTAGATAATATTCATGGATAATTCAGTATGCTTAAACCCCTAAGGATGAGGCTTCTAAGGCAAATACACTCTTTCTGTGGACTTTGCTAAATCAAACCAGATGTGCTGCAAGATACATTTTTATCAAAAGCTTCAGTTTATAAATAGGCTCACCAGCCAGACTCATTTTCATCCTGTACACCGCCTAGGGTATTAGAAGAAATGATCCATTTCAGAGAACTGAAGTTTCCCATCAGATTTCTCACTCTGCACCAGCAAGTTTTTGAACGCCTCACCCTCACTGCCTTCTTCAAAGCAAGAGTGGAAAGACGTTGTTAAAATGAAGACAGGAACCCCTGACCCAACTCTTGCTTTATTGGGTGGGGGAGTAAAGTGTATTTCCACGGAACAACGAATCAGTTCCCACAAAGATTCACATTAATGGAGACCCCTTCCTTACATGTTCTTCGATGGTTCCCTACAATTTAAATAGCTTCCAATGTACTTAATTACCAACGGAAACTGTATACTCTATTTTTTTTATTTGGATTTTTCCATTCATTTCTCAGGAATGCAGAAAAGCTGAGGGAAACTTCTATACAAAATAAGAGGCAATAAATCTAGAGGTTAAAAGCAGGGTTTGGGACTACGGCACACAGACCTTGGTTCAAATACTTGCTTTGTCATGGACTAGTTGTGAAATCCTGGACAAGTTCCTCAACTTTGGCCAGCCTTGGGCACCTCATCTGTAAAATTCTACACTTAGGATTGCTATGAGGCCCAAATAAGATAATGCCTGCACGGAGGCCTTCGGATAATAATTGCTCAATAAAGATAAGCTCTTTATGAAATAGAAAGCTGAAAGATCTCATTCACAGGAACATAAATAAGGTATTTATAAATCTTCAACCATTTGAAGATCGGGTCCTCGGGGGACGCAAAGTAGATGAGCAATGTCCCCATTGAAGAGTTTCCATGATACACAAGAATTAACAAAGTTTGCAATCATTTCTTTCTCCTAACTGGTTCTTTGATTTGTCATTTTGGATGATTTTTAAAAAGGATTTATTTATTTTTTTAATTCCAGTAGAGCTCACATACAGCGTCTTATTAGTTTCAGGTGTACAATATAGTGATTCACCAATTCTATACATTTTTTCAGTGCTCATCACATTAAGTGTACCCTTAACCCCCTTTATCTATTTCATCCATCCCCCCACTCACCTCCCCTCTGGCACCCACCAGTTTTGATAATTTTAAGGCAGAATATGCAATGTATTATACATTGACACTAGTAGCCATTTTTACAGCACAAATTATGTAGGACTGTTTTTGTAAATTTGGATGTCTGTCTTTCCAAACAGACTGTTACCCTCCAGGACTAGAAACCTGATTTTGCTTTATATTTGTGACATTTTTCATGCAATCTGGCACATAGTAAGTGTCACATAAGTGTTGAAAAAAATAAATGAATGGAGACATTATTTCCCCATTTTCGAGAAAAGAGTTAAAAGAGGACAGTACTTGTCGCATGAGGAGTAATGCAGTTTGTTCCTGACGGACAATTGTACTCTGTTTGAACACAGGCATTTGTGAAAGCTTATGTGGTATTTAGGGTCATAAAGAGTCTTTTAAAAACAATACTGATAGGGGCGCCTGGGTGGCTCAGTTGGTTGAGCGTCCAACTCATGACTCGGGTCATGATCTTATGTTTTGTGGGTTCAAGCCCCACATCAGGCTCTGTGATGGCAGTGCAGAGCGGGCTTGGAATTTTCTGTCTCCCTATCTGTCTGTCTCTCCCCTGCTCTCTCTCTCTCTCTCAAAAATAAAATAAATAAATAAATAATAAATAAATAAATAAATAAATGCGATACCGATAGACCCTTTTCCTTGTATTAATAGTGCTTTGTTTTTTACCTTTATTATAATTTATTTTCTTCAGAGTTAATCTGTAGTGTATGTGTGTGTGTGTGTGTGTGTGTGTGTGTAACCAAAAGCAGGAGGATTTGAACTTGCCTTCTGCCTGCTTCTTAGGTTCCTTGTCCAGCTACATTAGACAAGGTCATTAACTGAGACCCAAAGCACAATACATACTTCTTCCTGGACATTCCTGCCGCTCTCCTTCCTAGAATAGAAACTGATGCGACACGAAGCACAATCAGAGGAATCTACATTCTAAGTCATGCTCGTTTCTGTTCAGAATTTAAAGAGTATGAATTTCTAAAACTTCTGTCATTTACTAAAACTCTTAATCCCAAGTGTCCGATCCGTGATGTTCCTTGTTATCCAGGCCTTTACCCGGGACACAGAAATTCCTCAAACAAACAAGGAGCATGACGATTAGCTGTAGTTTGCAGGGCATAGCAAAGAGAAACCCTAAACAGATGAAAACACTTTTATGATGCTAAGGAATTAAACTGATTTGAACGTAACCATTTACTTGATTGGCACCCAGGGGAATGTGCATTTGTTTCTGGCCTAGCATGGTGTATGGCACGTAAGAAGCACTCAGTGAATGTTTACGGACCTGAATTGTTGAACTGAGCAGGTGTAGCCAAGGTAGTCAGTTATATATGGTGGCAATATCCGCCTGCAAAACAGAGTCAACTGTAACCTCATTCGGAACTTGATTTTTAATTTTTTTAATGTTTATTTTTGAGAGAGAGAGAGAGAGAGAGAGTGCAAGCAAGGGAGGGCAGAGAGAGATGGAGACACAGAATTTGAAGCAGGCTGCAGGCGCTAAGCGAGCGGTCCACACAGAGCCTGCGATGCGGGGCTCTAACGCACTAAGGGCGAGATCATGACCTGAGCCGAAGTCCAATGTTCAACCATCTGAGCCACCCAGGCACCCCCAGCACCTGATTTTTAAAAATCAACTTGCTGAATCGATATCTTGTATAAAGCATCCATTAGAACCCACTTATGATAACTAACAAATCAAAGGAAGTTTTTCTGTGATACTCAACAGAAACACTGTGTTGTGTTCAGGGAAGGAAGTGGAGCACAAAACAAAGCTGAAAGCGAGACCAGCTTCGGTACGGGAATAGATTCGCACTAAGGACACGAAGAGCATCAACACTGGCTTTCAGAAAAATTCGCAATTTTTAGCCAGGAGAAAAAAAATATTTCTGTCATTGCCAAGTTGTTCTTTGCTGCCATGAGATGGGACAAACTACCCTGAGCAAACTACCAAATGTTCTCGTGGCCTGGGTGTCTAGAGATCTTTTCTCACATTCATCACTAGAAACTCTAATCTTTTGCTCTGCTCTTCTCTAAAGCCTATCTTAAGAGAAAAATAAATACTGCCAACGATCTCAAATTATGATCACGGAAATGATAAACGCAGCCTCTCCCTAAACATTCTCTCTGGCTCCCGCTAGGGCTAGAGATGCAACAGGAAGAGCTGTTGCTGCAGAGCGAACTTGGAAGACAAACTTCAAGTCCGTCCCAGAGTGATGGAATGCGTCAAATACGACACACGAAGGCGACAGCGTGGGGAGTGCTGGAGAAATCCATAGGAGGTGAGCTACATGAAGAAGTGCGTGTTCATTACGTGGCACAAAGCGTCGACGGTGGGAATCGGGCTCTGCTGATGTGGCAAAACCACAGCACATTTCTGATATAACACATTCCTTAAAGTATTTTACACGCAGTATTTTGGTTTCTGCTGTCACAAGAGAAAGACAACCAACGACGACAACAACAACAACAACAACAAAAAACAAGGAAAGGTGGGGCGCCTGCGTGGCTCAGTCGGTTAAGCATCTCACTTTGGTTCAGGTCATGATCTCGCGGTCTGTGAGTCTGAGCCCTACTCTGTGCTGATGGCTCAGAGCTTGGAGTCTGGTTCAGACTTTGTCTCCCTCTCTGCCCCTCCTCCGCTCATGCTCTCTCTCTCTCTCTCTCAAGAATAAACATTTTTTTAAAAAATTAAACAAACAAACAAACAAAAAATCCCAAAAGGAATGGTGAAGAGACTGCTACTAATGAAAAAAAAATTCTCTTGCCCACATGAATTCTGAGCCAGTTGAGGAATAAGATAAGAGTCGGCCAATAAAAGAAAAATATCACTTTTAGTAGTGACCAAGGATAAGCGGGCAATATAGCATATACAGTATTTTGAGCCCAATGGGTCTGCTAACTGAACAAGAGGGTCAGAGAGACTTAGCGGCCCATCTATGGCAGGGGCTGGGTGACGGCAACAGTCCCTCTCTCCCCCACTCGCCTTCCACGATGAGAAAAACCCTTCCCTGCCGGAGCTGAGGGGAATGTCTGCTCCCTGTCAGCGACTTGCTCCCAAGAGGGAGAAGGATGGAATTGAGTTGGGGGTCCCCGGTCTATTCTTTCCAATTTTACCAGTAGTTACTCCACATCCCCGACATGAGAAAGGTCATGGGGAAGCCGGCAGTAACACCGGCGAGTGTCACAGAGTGGGAAGAAGCATTACCTTCTCAACAGTAGAAACGGGCACAAAATTATTACGTTTCTTCCTGCAAATCGAGGCTATAAAACTCCATTGAGGGACACATGAAAAAAGATTTTTGTGGGGAGAAATTCTGAGTGACTACTGTAAAAACAACAGTTATGCTGCTGCATTAATTTATGAGAAAAGGGGAATCTAGGTAATGATTTTATAGTTCATCTGGAGGAATATACTTTTCAAATGATAAGGAGGAAGAAATCTAAAGACAGTGAAAAATGCACTGTAGGGCTAATTAACAAGAGATACAACTTATATAAAGACCGACAGAAATGACATAGAAGGAAAAGTCCGGAAACATTCTCAAATATTGATAGTTTTTCGTATCAGTGGGGAAACTATCCGGATTATATTTTGAAAGATTCTGGGACAATTGATTAATTACTTGAACAACAACAACAAAAAAAAAAGAAGACTACCTCACACTACAAAGCAAAATAAAATAATAGTAGATAGAATAATTAAATTAAAAAAGAAAGAATCTGCGTTGGAGGGCATTTCTAACATAAAAACAAAAGTAGAAACAATAAGGCAAAAAACTGATAAATTACACTGTGCTGAATCTTGAAATGTATCAAAGGATCCATAAAAATTAGGGAAAACATTTACAACATATACACTGTGAGACTTCTCCTGGTGGCCCGAGCATTAGTGTCTCCTGTCTGAGGCCATACGGGATGGGGGTGGGGGGGGGGCGGAGGCATGCAATTATTTTTTTGCGGAGAATTCAGAGACTGCATACTCATTTCCAGAAGGGCGGGGAGCCAGCAGCATTTCAGACTGGTTTGGACAAACTAAATTCTGACCTTGAACAAACGCTCTTAATTTTCAGACAAGAAATAAATTTGTTTAGTAAAGCGACTCATGTGGCAACACATGTGTGTCAGACACCAGCTTTGATAACAAACATTAAAGTCCTTTACAAATTCTGAAGCAGTACACAAACGAAAGGAATTGAATATTGTGAATTATACTCATTTATTTCTTCTGGGCAGATATGGGTGGTTCATTGCTTAGAGGACAATGATCATTCATTGGAACCAACAAAAGGAGGTGATATTTGAATAAATTTTGCTGGATGGTACGTGATGAGAATTGAGAATTTTCTTTGAAAAAGTGAATTTTATGTTTTTCAAAAAACATTATTAGCAAATGGCATTCATAAACATTGGCTATCTTAATTTTTATTAAAATTTTATGTCATTATGATATTGATATATCATCTGAAATTCAACAGAAAATCAAAGAATTGGATATAAGAATAACTTCGCAGGGGCACCTGCGTGGTGCAGTCGGCTAAATGTCCAACTCTTGTTTTCCGCTCAGGTCATGATCTCACAGGCTGGTGAGATGGAACTCCGTGTCTGGCTTTCTGCTGATGGTGCGGAATCTGCTTGGGATTCTCTCCTCCTCTCTCTTTCCCCTGCCCCCACTCATGCTCACTCACTCTCTCTCTCTCTCTCAAAATAAATAAATATTTTTCTAAAAATTAAAAAAAAGAATAACCTCACAGTTTATGAGTATTGTACCCTATTTAGTGCATATTAAAGCTTGCTTAAGAATATATAAGGCTTACCATGGGGCTACAAAATCTTTTATGCTTTAAATATGATCTAGTATTTCCTTAATTTGATATACAAGAACATAATAGGCTCCCTTTTGGTTATTGGACTACAATTTTGTGAGTGTGGATAGAGGTGTTTTTACCACATAGGGCTGTTTCAATAGTACGGGAATGAGATTGATGAGTTAAAGTGACAATACCTCCCCACGACCATCCCACCACTACATACACCTTAAATATCTTCAGCAAATTCTCACTGGTCTCAGTCCACGGTCCTCAGCACGATGTGCAAGGCTTTTGTATCTCACCTTGCCTACCTCTAGAGACCCTCGTCGGATCACCGAACTCACTTTATGTCCCGGTATTGTCAAATAATTCATATCCCAGGACAATCCCTGGTGTGCCTGTCTCCTGCTTCCGCGCATTGAATTCCCTTTCCCAGCATTGCTGCTTCTTCCCTCTCTCTGCCCTTCCCCAGACCGGCTGTCTGGAAAAAATTCCCATTCATTCCTCACACTCTGTTCAGATACCTCCTCTGGGAAGCTTTCTCTGCTTTGCATGTCAATAGATTCAACACATTCCTTTTTTCTTGCTGCTTTTCTGTTGTGCTCTGTTTTGGGTACTGTTTCTGAGCTAGGAGCAGAGTTCCATTATTTACAGTCCCCTCTGTGTCATAGTTATTTACTTATATGTCTGTTTCTCCTTTGAGACTCGGGCCACTCGTTGTCAGGAACCAGTCCTTAATAGCCTTTGGCCACCCTCTGCCCGGCACCCGGGATGCCCCATGCTTAGTAAATATAAATCCCTTAAATTTGGAAGGCAAGACCAATTAATTTTATGTTAAAAAATTGACTTTATGAAATCACTTAAAAATGATTTGCGTTCCCTATGATTGCCACCAGCACCTAAGAGTAGAAGATCTTCTTCCGTGCTCGCCAGTGCCGGGCAGCAGTTTCTCGTGATGGTTACACACGACCAACCACGGTGGAATTCTAGCAAGGCCAGGGCCAGGGGGTATGTGAGGCCTGGCACATCCCGGAACCTAGAACCTCTATTAGAAACATAAAAATCATTACCTCATGTTTCTCAGGTAGTAAGTTGGGGACAGAGAGTTGGGATTCCTTCGGAATTTTGGCGCCCTAAGTTCTTCTGGTGGGGCGTCTTTATAAATGAGAAGATCCGTGTCCTAAAATGTTCGTCCCCTGACTCATCTGCAAAGTGCAAAGGTAGCTGTGTTTCTGCTTGTTTGGGGCCACGTGAGGGGTTTTCTCTCCATTATTCACAGCTGGGTATGTGACTGTGGATTTCAGGAATCAGACACTTCGTTTTTTCGCATTCACGAATATAATTGAAGTCAATATTATGTTTAAGTTGACTCTTGTTGGGAAACAAGGCACATAAAATAAGGGAATCATGAGACTTTTTTTTTTTTTTTGCTCAGTCTTTTGGAAAGCTAAATAATCGTCTTTCTTTCCCAGAGTATATCTATTTTCTAAAGATATTCCTGCTTCACCAATAGGAATAATCACAGGGGACTTTCCCCCCCTAAGGTGTTATTTTGATTTCAGGAATTAAGCTCTAATTGAGCAGCTGAAAGAGATTCTGCTGTAAATGTTAACGATGGAGCTGCTTTTCTAATGAACACCAGCTGATGAGGGGGCGGCAGAAGGAAAAGAAAAGGCCAGCAGTACTAAGGAACGGGCTGGGTAGTGGGGTGATAGCAACCCCCCAAATTCATGTCCACCTGGAACTTTAGAACTTATTTGGAAACAGGGTCTTTTCAGATGTAATTAATTAACAATCTCTAGATGAAATAATCTGTGCTTTTGTATGGGCCTTAAATCCAACAACTGATGCCTTAGAAGAAGAGGAGAGGACACGAGGACACACAGGGAGAACACAGCCACGTGAAGACAGAGGCAGAGACTGAAGCTATAGAGCCACAAGCCAATGAGGACCCAGAGTCTCCTGAACTTGGAAGAGGCAAGGAAGGGCTCTTCCGCCAGAGCCTTCACAGGGCACATGCTCCTGCTGACTCCTCGATTCCAGATTTCTAGCCCTCACAACTGTGAGAGAAGAAATTTCTATTGTTTTAAGCCACCAAGTTTCTGGTAATTTATTATGGCACCCATGAGAAACAACTACAGTGTGTATGTTTGTGTGTTCAGTAATTGTTAACCGAGTGCCTGCTATTTGCCGGGCACCGTGCCTACACGCTGTAATGAGTGAAAGAGGCATTACATAAATGCTGTACTTATGCCACTGTAAGAGTGTCAAACAAGGGGTGTAGTTTAAGAGTTTGGGGAAGACGTTTGGCCCAGAGAAGGCAAATCATGGGTAGGATTGTGTAGGTAAACAAGGAAGATGATGGTGACCATTACACTAGAGGGAAGCTAAAAACTCTAGGTGCCAACTAAGAGGATGCAGGAAATGAAGTGAGGGATGACATCATACAGGTCCTTTAGGTTATGTTAAATGTTACCGACACTATTCTAAGGGCAATCACAAATCTTTTGAAGAATTTATGGAAGGGTGAAATGTAATTAGAGTTATTTTTAAGAGATCATTCTGGGTTCCCTGTGGAGAAGCAATTGGGAAACGACAAGAATGGCCGCAGGTCACCAGGTAGATGGATGCCGAAGCAGTCCAGGAAGGAATCGATGATGGCCTGGACTCAGGTCACGGTGGTGGGGATTGAGAGCTGTGGATAGATTTAAGATACATTCGGGGAGAAGAGGTCATAGGACTCGATATGTAGAAGAAGGAAGCAAATGCACAGATGTCAAGAATATGCACTGTGCTGGGTGGAGCACGTGGAGGCCATGACCCTGAATTTACTTTTGGATTTGTTTTCAGAAGTATCTCTGAGACATTCAAGTAGAGACATAATATTGGTTGTTGAGAATACAGGTATAAAGTTGAGATGTTCTCTCTGGCCCAAAGATATAAATTCTAAATCATCAGGATTAGATTGTTCGTGAAACAACGGGAACAAAAATTATCTTCTAGGGAAAGAATGCAGAGAGAGAAGTAATGCGCAGATAGGCTTAAAAAGACGCTGGGAAGAAAGACCAGAGGGAAAGCAGGCAAGGATCGTGTATGGAAGCCTAGGGAAAGAAGTGGCTTAAGGAGAAAAGGTCAATTAGTTTGAAAGCTGAGAGGTGCCATAGTAAGATGGGTATGAGAAGTGTGTCTTGAATTTACAATATGGAGTGGGTTGGTGGCCTTAACTAAAACGAGAGAAGCGGACAATGGAGGGTCAGGTGCGGGTGCCAGTAGACCTCAGGAATGAGGAATTCCAGCAGTGTGGGTGGTACCAAGTCAGGCTGCTCTACTCACCCTCACTCTGAGGTGTTGGTGTTTCAAAAGGCTTTGGAAGTATCCTGAGTGGCCTGAGATTGGGTCTCCATACTCTGGAAGAATGGAAGCTTGAAACAGAGATTAAGTTTGGTTGTAAAGAAAGCTGCCTGTCTTCACGCACGTCTGGGATTCATCTTGCTACGATGAAATGAGTTTGGGGAATGTTCAAGTTGAAGAGGAGGAGATGCATCATCTTGGGAAGAGGGGACGACCAGCACATTCAATCCCAGGGAAAAATGTTTTCAAGCCTTTCAGTAGGGTAGACAGGCTAAAAATCTCTGCACTGAACATGCATTTTATTCAACATAGTAATGGTCCCCTAACTCTCTTCTAAGATATTAAGATCTAGAAGTTAGTGTCTGCTTCCACTACCTGTTTATCTGTTCTAAGGTTAAGTAATATGTGTGTTTTTAGATCTCTTGGGAGGTTCTGATACTCCAACAGTTGGGGGGAGCCTCTGGGCTGAACACCAGCCTCTAGTGTTCTTTCGACCTAACACTACAAACCAAAGAGGAGGGCAGAAGTCCAGGGCAAATCCTGCGTCAGCGGCTTGCTGGGCACTTATTCCAGCCCGTGTCTGGTCTTCAGATGGTTGTCCCCAATGATCGGTGTGGGATTCTAGCTCATTTCCAAATAAAATTCAAGGACTACCTAACAAGATAGAAACTGGATCAGGAAAGCTTGATCGAAGTACCACAGGAAGGCATGTTAACAACCAGATCCACAGCTCTGTGTCTTTAGGGATCTGGATGCCATGACCTTTATTCTACATGTATTTTTTAGTTAAAAATTATGTGTTCTAAGAGATTCCATCTCTGGCTTGGGGCACCTGGATGGCTCAGTCAGTTAAGCATCTGACTCCTGATTTCAGTGGGTATCTCTCACAGGTATGCATCTTTTTAGGCTGAACAGGGAAAGGTTCCTGCAGAACAAAGTGTTCCTGGGGCTCCTGGTGGGCTCAGTCCATCAAGCCTCCAACTAGTAATTTCGGCTCCGGTCATGATCTCACAGCTCCTGAGATCAAGCCTTGCTGTCCGGCTCTGAGCTGACAGAGCGGAGCCTATTTGGGATTCTCTCTCTCTCTCCCTCTCTCTCTCTGCTCTTCCTTACTCTCTCTTTCTCCTTCTCTCTCTCCCTCTCTCAAAAATAAGTAAGTAAATAAATAAATAAACTCAAAAAATTTAAGGCCTTTAGCTTTTGTAAGAAAAAAAGGTGTTTTTTCTAACCCTGATCCCAAAATTGAACAGATATTTTTCAGATTTTGTGTGTGTGTGTGTTTGTGTGTTTGCTCTCACAAAAGTAAGTATTTTACAGTCACGCCGCAGATGCAAACCCAAGAGCAACATGATGTGACCACGGGCGTGACATAAATGTCAATCCCCACAGTGTGGGTAAGGACTATCCCAGCACTCTTGCCAAAGGGGGAGCAAGGTCAAGAAGGAGCATGCAAGAGGGCGCCGGGGGGTGAGCTGGACAAGGAAGAGGAGACCCAGAAAAGGAGAGGGGAGAAAAGTCCACGTCTACATTTGCAACTTGTTTGAAACTGCTCTCTCTTTAATACCTCCTCTGGTTCTCATAACTACCCTGTGAGGCAACCAACAGTTATCATTCCCGTTTTTGAGATGCTAAAATCAAATCTTCAGAAGTTCAAGGTATGTAGCTAGAAAAAAGATGCTGTTGGTACTTGAATCTAGGTCTTTTCACATATTTTCTTGCTAATCACTCCTGAAACAACCCGTTGCTTCTCTAAACTAATTATTTCTGTTATTCAGTGCCCACATCTCAGTTGTCATAGACTAGTTTTCATCCCTCTGACTAGAGTAATTTTAACAGCCACTAGGTGGGAAGCTGATGTTGGTTCTGTTCACTGCCGTAGAGGACAGGGCTTATATTTGTCTCTCCCGTGAATTAAAGGGAAAGCACAGTTAGGACAGAGTAAGTCTAATTCAAATTTCACCATATGGAACTTTCAAGTCAAGTTTACATTTTTATTTATTTATTTTTTAAAAAAATTTTAATGCTTATTCATTTCTTGATAGAGAGAGACAGAGCGTGAGAGGAAGAAGGGCAGAGAGGGAGAGGGAGACAGAGAATCTGAAGCAGGCTCCAGGCTCTGAGCTGTCAGCACAGAGCCTGATGCGAGACCCAAACCCGCAAACCCTGGGATAATGACCTGAGCCGAAGTCAGATGGTTAACTGACTGATCCACCCAGGTGCCCCATCAAGTTTACATTTTTAAATAGCATATTATTTTGACTATTGCTATTATTATCTGCCATGTGATATATATTTTAAAGCTTACGACTTTAAGTTATAAACTTATTAGCAGTATTGTAGATTTCAGCTCTCCTATGAATACTTAAATACACAGTTTCAAACTGTCTTAAATGTTTTGTTTTGTTTTATTTTATTTTGAGAAACAGGGGCAGAGAGAGAGAAAGAGAGAGAGAGAGAGAGAGAGAGAGAGAGAATCCCAAGCAGGCTTCATGACCAGTGCTGAGCCCCATGTGGGGCTTGACCCCATAACTGCGAAATCATGATCTGAACAGAAACCGAGAATCAGAAGCTCAACCCACTGAGCCACCCAGGTGCCCCCAAACTGTTTTAAATCCCTCTTGACTTGAAGTACGTGACAGTGAAGGGAATAACCAGGAAGGTGCTTCTCTTCAATAGTTTCGGTATTTAAGATGATAAATTCTTAATAGAATCTCTTTCTCTCTTTTAAAACAATATTTATTTAGAGAGAGAGAGAGCATATGAGTGGGGAAAGTGCAGAGGAAGGGAGAGAGAGACTTCCCAGCAGGCTCCGCACCCATATAGGCCCAACTAGGGGCTTGATCTCAGGATGGTGAGATCATGACCTGAACTGAAATCAAGAGTCAGATGCTCAATTGACTGATCCACCCAGGCACCCCAACATTCACTTTTTTTTAGAGAGAGAGAGGGCGAGTGGGGAAGAGGGGCAGAGAGAGAGGAAGAGAGAGAGAGAGAGAGAGAGAGAGAGAATCCCATACTAAGTGTGGAGACTGACACAAGTCTTGATCCCACAACCCTGGGATCACGACCTCAGCAGAAATCAGGAGTTGGAAGCTCAACTGACTAAGCCACTCAGGAGCCCCCCCTCCTTTTTATTTTAAAATAAATGTACTCTTTTTTTAATATTTATTTTTATTTTTGTGAGAGTGCAAGCAAGGGAGAGGCAGAGAGAGGGGCACAGAGGACCCGAAATGGGCTCTATGCTCACAGTCTGACAGCAGCCAGCGCAATGTGGGACTCAAACCCACAAACCCCGAGACCTTGACCTGAGCCCAAGTCGGACAGCAAACGACTGAGCCACCCAGATGTCCCGCCCCTCTCTCCCTTTTTTAATACCTGTGCTTCATCACGTATTTTACAAATACTCACCACAGTCACTCCAACAAAAAAAAAATTTTAAAGACCTATCACGTACTGCAACGTTGTATGTTAAAGCAAGGTAGGTGTGGATTTATTTCCTGTTATTTATGAATGGTCGTCAGCGGCAGCCTCCTCTGCCCGAGCCTCACGTTTCCAAGTGCAGGGCCTTTAGTCTGGTGGGGAACCCACTGGAGCCCCTCTGGCTGCTCTGCCGAGTCGCCCCCGTACCTCCGAGGTCTCAGGTGGCTGAGTGTGGGAGGAGAAACGGCTTGACAGCCTCCCTCCTTCTACCACCCGTGCTCTCTCATCTCAGCTCCTCCCACCACCGCGGTCCCCTCAGGAGGCTCTGTCCCCGTGAAGGAGATCTGCGGTCCCGTGCAGTCCCGGGGGCCGGGGCAGGAGGTCAGGAAGCCCGCTGTTGCCTCGCGACTGGGCCACAGGGCCCAGAGCTTCGGCCTCACTCCCTCTGTACCTCTCAACCGGTCCCGAGTCAGCCGGCAGTGAGGGGCGCTCCCTGAGACCCCCCTAAATCTCCAACAAGTATGTCCTCACTGGGTAATGCTTTGGGGGAGAAACAGCACGCAAAATTGTTACTGACTGTGTCACTCCAACAGCCTGGGCCTGTAGACACAAATCAACAAATAAAAGATAGGTTCTTCATCCTTGAGGAGTTTATGTATTTTGAGTGTTTTTATATTTTGATAGTTTATATATTTTGACACTTTTGTGGACACCTAATCAAACGTTAGTACCTCATGAAATGAAACAGATATAGGTGCGTTAGGTATTTCGATCAAAGGCAGACAAGCCCTAGGATGTATTATATAATTTAATTTCCAGTATGCGAGCCGTCTTTCCTTTTAGCCATCCGGTTGCCTGACTCCATAAAACGCATGTGTTAGTAATTAAATTATGTCAGGTACGTAAAAGTGCTTTATATATTTCAAAATATTATGCACATATAAATCGTAAGCTATTATTTCGGTTATAATTATTCCAAATGTAACACCCTTTCTCTCTTCCCACCTGAGGGTATATTACCTCAGGCACAAGCTGGTTACATGGGATATGGGAACAGCCACCTCTTTTTCCAATTGTAGAATAATTATTACCAAGTAAATTTTGTCAAGGAGAAGGTAACGTATTATTCTCGCATTCCAACTAGCAGTCTTTAACCGACAGCAAAATCAATGCCATTTCCTCAACAGCAAATTATACTCCACTTCTGTACATTAGAGCATTTTCTCGGGGTTGATAAATAAGGGGAAAATACTGATGGTCATTTAACTTTGTAGGATTTACTTAAATGAACTGCCAGAAAGAACTTAACTCTTCAAATAATTGATTTTTCCCTACATCAGATGAAAAATGTACAATAGACTAAATGAAAGTCTTTTAAATAAAAGTAATTTTCTGTTCATTAAAGGAAACATAAAATACACTATAAGATTGAATTATCCAAATCTGGGGGAAAAATTACTTGCAGGTTATTAACCTATTTTTAAAGCACGAAGCTTTAGAGAGTGTTCAGAGCATTTCCCAATGTGGTGTGCCGGGAGATGAAGAAATTTTAAAGCGAGTAATTATTGTTACCCCGGTATTTTTGCCACAGACGGATGCAGTAAAATCGCTAAAGTGATTCGAAAATGACAACCCTCATCACAGGCAGCGGCATCAGGGAGACCTGGGGAAAAAAATCCATACCGACCTCACTGCCGTTCAACTCCTATCGACAGTTGTCACTCAAACGGCGATATCACATAAAAACTTTCCGATCTGTGGCTTAAGTTTCTGTAGGAGGGCAAAATCCTATTACCTCCTGACCTCCCTCTCAAACATCTATTCTCTTCTCTTCATGTTTGCGAACTCCTGACAGTTCGTCTAGTGAAATGTTTTCTCCTCAGGTTGGTTTTTGTTATCATTCCATCCTCAAATCTTCTTCTTAGGAATAATCGATTGTCTAGAATGATACGCGGGTTAATTATGTTTTTCCTAAAGTTAAAGTCTGCCGCACCCAGCTCTGTTCCCTTGCCGTCTCCCGCTGTCGCTGCTTTAAGGAAACGTTTCCACAGCTGAAACCTTCCTGGTATTCAAATCGTGGTTTGTGAATTTAATTTTAATGTATTTTGAACACTTAGCTTGTTTCAATGTTCTTGAAATCTGGGAATAGAAGGGATTAGTTGTGGATTCCGTAAGCATTACTTATAATTTAGAAAATGTGTGGGATTTATAGACGGGAGTCTACAGTTCTCTATTCCAAAGAAGTTGGTTTAAAAGTTAGGAAAGAAAAAAACTCAGCTTCATTCTGCTTATTTATATGATGTGAGGTGATTGGCATTTCCTTAATATTTCACCGGGCGTTATGTCTGTACTCGTAGACACATTGTAGGATGAAAAGAATAGCAATGATCTCTTCTAAGAGCCCGTCTGAGGTCAATCCAGTGAGAGAAGTAGAGAGAGTGAGAGAGAGGTGTTTTATATCAGAGGAAACTAACGAGGGCAGAACTTTGTCATTGTGCAAACTGCCAAGGTTCAGTGGTTCCCAACCCAGTTTGGTCACATGGTTTGGCATGTCCATGGTTATCTGGGCACCTGGAGTAGGGGCTATGATGGCATTTTCAAGTCATGCAATTCTCCCAAATCATTAATCCATTAAAAAATATTTATTTAGTATCCATTAGGTGCTTGAACCTAGTAGTTCTTTTCTGTTCCTTTCACCAACTTCACTCCGACTCGGCCTGGTTATTTAGGGCAGATATTGGTGCCTTCATAAGGCCCTCCCTCACCCTTCTTTTCCCTTTTTTACTGGTGGAATGAATCACATTATCCTGAACTTCTTCTGTTAGAGAACACCTTCCCTGAGATGTAATTCACGTAGGAAAAAGCCGATTTTTTTGAAGGACACAATTCCATGGGATTCCATATATTCACAAGGCTGTGCACCCATCACCACTCTCTAATTCCAGGCCATTTTCGTCACTTCCCAAACAAACCCCAGCCTAAGATCACTCACTTCTCAACTCTCTCCTCACCCCAGATCCTGGCAACAAAGTTACTTTCCGCCTCTGCGGGTGTGCCTATTTTATACATTTCAAAAGGAGAGTCACAATATGCGGCCTTTTGTGCCTTGCTTGGCATGTTTTTTTTTTTTTTAATATTTATTTTTGAGAGCGAGAGACAGAGCGTGAACAGGGGTGAGGAAGAGAGAGAGGGAAACACAGAATCCGAAGCAGGCTCCAGGCTCCGAGCTGTCAGCACAGAGTCCAATGTGGGGCTCGAACCCACAAACCGCGAGATCATGACCTGAGCCGAAGTCGGGCGTTTACCCGACTGCGACACCCGGGCGCCCCTGTTTTTAATAGTCATCCATGTTGGCATTCCTTTTTATTGCCAAATAATATTTTTCACTGTCTGGATATACCACTGTTTATTTATTCAGCAGTTGATGGTAGTTTGGGTTGTTTCCACTTTTTGGTTATTATGACTAACGCTGCCATGAATACTTACATACAAATTTTATAGGAACATGTTTGCAGCTCTCTTGGGTGTATACCTAGGAGTGAAGTTGCTGGGTCACGTGGTAACTTATGTTTAACATCGCGAGGCACTACCAAACTGTTGTCCAAAGTGATTGCACGGCTTTAAAATCTCACTAGCAACACAGGAAGGTTCTAATTTCTCTGTATCTTTGGCAACACTGGTTACCGTTCATCCTTTTTATTATAGTCATCCTAGTGAGTATGAAAGTGCTGCCTCCTTGCGGTTTTGATTTGAGTGCACTGACTATAGGTTAGTCATGTTCCTCAACGCGACTAATGACTTCGAACATTCTTTCGCCTGTGTTGGGAGAGTCTTAAGTTTGGGATCAAAATATGACTTGCTTTACTAATTCTAGTACCAAATAGGAACTGGCACATAATAGGAACTCAATAATGTTTACAAAAGAAATGAATACATATTTAATTTTTAACAGTACTGTGCTTTGAATTACTTATAAGAAAGATCCTAAGGACATAACGTTCACTGCAAATATTCTTCTCAAATATGCCAAATACATTGATATCATTCTATCTACCGATCGATCAATTGATAAATCTAGAAACACACACACACACACAGACATACACACACAAACACGGATTCTTCAAACCCACTTTTAAAAACCAGTTTAAAATAAGTATTTCTTCAATGATGACTTGCTTACTTATGTTTTTCTTCTTAGAAATCAGTTTTAGACAAACAGTACATCAGGGCTCTTTCTGGGAGCAAGGTTTAGCTGAGATTGGGTTGTAGCTGTGTGTCAGCCCAGCTAATCACGGGGCCGGAAGACTAAGGTTTGGTGTTTGTGGAAGGCAGACACAGATACGGATCTTGCGTGAGAGCCTGTCCCCTGAAATTAGAGATGGATGAGAGATAAGGATTTATTTTTCAGGATGTGTTCCTTCCTGGATGTCAGATGCCATTTGTCACATTGCAGATTTTGCTGTCTATCAGGATCTAGGTAAAAAAGGTATTTCAGAGCTTAAGGAGTTTCCTCCATATGGCATTTTATCCAAAGGGTCAGTCTCCATTCCTCTGAGAAATTTAGAAAGTTTGAGAAAAGCAAAGCCGTGGATGCACCACTGTTTCTGCCAGGCTGGTTCTGCATCCCAGCTACCTAGCCTAACTCAAGAATTTATGTTAATTCAATTATTTTTCAGAATCATTTCAATAAATGCCGTGTCCATGATCTAAGCATGACACAAATAGCTGTAAAAGATTTTTCGGAGGTGGCAAATCCGCTAACAGTGAGTAATTGAAAAACTAGGAGAATGCATTCATTCACAGTCGCCTGTGAGAACATGGTTTGACAAAAGGTTTCAAAAAGCTAAAATATGGGCATAGCCAGTGATCCAGGAAGCTTATTTTTAGGGTTGTAACTTTAGGAAATAATTAGACAACTGTGCAAAGATTTATGAACACAGATGTTCATGATAGGATTGTTTAAGAGAGAGAAACCTATAAATAATAATCTAGCTATAGGGGGGGTTGGATACATCTATAAGATGTATCCATCTTATAGAAGACCAATTAATGACACAGAGAATTTCAAGATATGTAAAGTTGGGGTGTCAGGGTGGCTCAATTAGTTAAGCATCCGACTTCAGCTCAGGTCGTGATCTCACAGGTCATGGGTTCCAGCCCTGCATTGGCCTCTGTGCTGATACCTCAGAGCCTGGAGCCTGCTTCACATTCTGTGTCTCCCTCTCTCTCTGCCCTTATGCCACTCATACTCTGTCTCTGTCTCTCAAAAGTAAATAAATGTTAAAAACTTTTTTAAAAAGATGTATAAAGTTAAAAACAGATTATAAAGCATATGCATGTTGCAATCAATCCTTTTAAAAAATATGTACGTATGTGCATATATAATTGCATAGAGGAAAATACTGAACTCTGGTGATATAAGAGCAGTTTATATATTCTTATTCATGCCTTTTGGGTCCACATTTTATAACTAAGAATTCATTTTTTTAAATTTTTTTAATGTTTTATTTATTTTCGAGAGCAGGAGAGACAAAGCATGGGCAGGGAAGAGGCAGAGAGAGAGAGAGAGACACAGAATCTGAAGCAGGCTCCAGGCTCTGAGCTGTCAGCACAGAGCCCGAGGCGGGGCCCGAACCTATAGATCATGAGATCATGACCCGAGCCAAAGTCGGACGCTCAACCGACTGAGCCACCCGGGTGCTCTTAAGAATTCATTATTAAATGGCACATTACTTAAAAAAAAAAAAAAAAAAAAAAAAAAAAGCAGAATTCTTGATAAGGTACCATGTATGCAAGAGATCCAGACTTTAGGAGACAATATTTTATATAGGACTGATTTCATGGAAGTTTGATATACATGATATGAGAGATGCACAGATACACACACATAGACACGTGCAAACACAAGCCTACAGTAAAGTACTTTTTGAGGCTACTTTCAGCTTTGGCTTCCTGTCTCAATATTTATTTTATTTATTTGTTTGCTTATTTATTTATTTACTTATTGAGAGAGAGAGAGAGAGCGTGGGAGAGGGGCAGAGGCAGAGGAGAAAGAGAGAGAGAATCTCAAGCAGGCTCCGTGCTCAGCGTGAAGCCTGACATGGGGCTTGAACTCACGACCTTAGAATCATAACCTAAGATGAAATCAAGAATTGGACGCTCAATCGACTGCACCACCCAGGCGCCCTGTCTTTATTTCTAAACTGGAGAGGCTACTAAGAAATTTTGGAGAGTATTTCTATTCCACAGTCGCGTATTTCCCTGACTCTCTCAGCCCCTGACCTCACTCAGCCCCTGAGACGTAGAGTGACTTACCTCATAGTAAGGTAGCTCTGCCTTTTCCAGACTTGTCTCTTTCTTTGTTAAGGGCTCTGTCCTCAGGACTCATTCGCAGCTCCTCTCTTCGGTGACCTCCGTGGGGCAGTCTCTCAGATGCCTGTGTCTCTCCAGCTGTGTCTGAGTGCGTAGGCAAGACAGTCTAATCACCATACGGTGTTGCAGAGCCATAATTATATTCATATCTTCAAATCCAGTTTTACTGGGTAACAAATATGATCTTTAAAATCTGTATCTGATGTACACAAGTAATTGTTTTCTTATATGCCACCAATGGACAATTGGTAATTGAAATTAAAAACACACTACCTTTTACATTCGCACCAAAACTATACAGAAATACTTATATGTATATCTAATAAAATATGTACAAAATCTGTATGAAGAAAACTGTAAAATTCTGATAAAAAAATCAAAGAAATCTAAATTAATGCAGAGATATTCCATGTATGTGGTAAGAAGACTCGACATTGTCAAAATGTCAGTTCTTCCCAACTTGATCTATAGATTCGCTGCAATCCCAATCAAAATCTTAGCAAGTTATTTTGTGGGTATTGATAAACTGATTTTAAAGTTTATATGGAAAGGCAAAGGACTCGGAATAGCCAACAGAATATTGAAGGAGAAGAACAAAGTCACAGAACTGACAGTACCTGACTTCAAGACTTACTATAAAGCTACGGTAATCAAGACAATGTGGTATTGGAGAAAGAATAGACAAATAGATCAATGGAATAGAATAGAGAGCCAGAAATAGACCTACATAAATACAGTCAACTGATCTTTGACACAGAGCGAAGGCAACACAATCAAACAATGATAGTCTTTTCAACAAATGATGCTGGGACTAGTGGATATTCACGTGCAAAAATTAATCTAGATCCATCCCTTAACATCTTTCACAAAAATAACTCAAAATATATTATAGGCCTAAATGTAAAATGCAAAAAGTAAAAAACTCCTGGGAGATAACGCAGGAGAAAATCTAGGTCCCCTGGGGCTTGACGATGACATTTTAAATACAACATTCAAAGCATGATTCGTGAAAGAAAAACAATGATAAATTGGACTTCATTAAAATTAAAAACTTGCACCCTGCAAAAGACACTGTTAGGAAAATCAGAAGACTGGGAGAAAATATTTGTATAACACATATATGCTCAATGACTAGAACTCAAAATTACAGAGCAGTCTTAAAACTGACCAATAAAAATCAAAAATCCAATTAAAATCTACTCGTCTGTCTTCTGTATCCATATGACAATTGGTTATTAACTTGAAAAAGTAAAAAAAAAATGTGTTGTTTATACAACTCTCCTTATAAACAAAAATCTTGATGGAATAATTTTATGGAGATGTTTGGAGAAGACAGAGTTCTCAGGCAATTCACGAGTGACCTTTAGTGAGCTAAACCCACTTGACATGAGTATTGGAGAGAGATGGAACATGACTGGCTGAGGCATATTAATTTGTTCCTATAGAATACACGGAAGTAGATGCAGAATCCCAAGTGAGAAAATAAAACAAAATGGGCTGAAGTAAATTTTGGGGGTTAAAGAAAGAGACAAGACAGCCAAAGCTTATAAACTTAAACTCAAGAGATGACGTGCCCCATGTGAATCTTGGCTCTGTTCCTGACAAGCTGTGTGAGCTTGCACAAGTCATTCAAACTCTGGGAGCCTCCATTTCTTCATCTCTAAAATGAGAATAGTAATTTTTACAAACACTTAAACAGCATTCGCCATTAAAACAAAGAGAATATTCTAGAAAGTAGATTGTTCTCTTATGCTCCCTAGCTTATTGTTCAAACTCCAGACTAGATCTCTCTGGCAAATTCTTGAAATTAGGGCAGTTTATCTTAAAAGTTCAAAAGGAAGTGAGAATTCAACATCCAATTCAACCAGATCAAAGCTGAGTACTAAGTAAATAAAAAGGAAGACGTTATAGAGATACTCCTGAATCACAGGCCGAAGATTTGGGGGTGAAACACCCTTTCTGTTTAGGATCATCTGCAGACATGTAAGACGCTTCTAGAAAAACAATGAAAATGCTATCCCTACAAAGAGCAACAAAACACTTAACTTGGATCACCAGGGACACACTCATCTTTTATTAAACTCACCAAGGATGTGGTCTCCATGAGGGGGTAGAAATTGCTGCAAAACCCTGACATCATGTGGCTTTGTATAGAACTCAGGGACACAGCCAGGGTCACCTGACTCATAGGTGAACTCCCCATCTATCAGAAAAGACTCTCAGGTGCCCCACTGAAAGTAACTCAGATGTAGTTTGAGCTCAATAAATACCGTTATTTTTGTCTTATGCTAATTAATGTTTCTGAAGAGATTAAATATTTGTTCTGTAGGTCACATAGTAAGGAAAAGATGAAGTCAGTATTGGAAGAGGCCCATCTGACATCCAAACCTAGGCGCTTGGAACTGGATAAACTATAGGGCAAATTCTAATTCTTATTTCTTATTGTAGGGTTAGAGCCAAAAACACTAGTTAGGCGAATGACTAATTTGGAATATCGAAATCAGCATCGGAGAGTAATTTTTTAAAAACAAATCAGATGTAGTAAGCCAACCAAGTACTTCCAAGTGAGATCTACAGATCTGTATTATCTGTATTTTTGAATAGATAAGAATTATTTCAAACAGCACACCAACAATTGCTACTGAAGATAGTTCCTGCTAAAATATTAAAAAATAATTTGTTGCCATTGGTAAGTAAATCGATTCCATGATAGAGTTCAAAATATTTGTCTGCTGAGCAAACTTTGCTTCTAAGACTGTGCAAAGTTAAAGGTCTAAACTTTCTGAGTTTTTTATTTAATTAACGTCTATATTTTAAGGCACTTCAAAAGAAATATAAATACAGGACAAGAGTGGAATAATTTCAAAAGTTCCTGTGAAAAACTTCTGATCCCTGGTGGATAAAATATAAATAACCTCATTGTCTACTACCCACTCCTTCTGCCCAAGCATTGGAACTTCAGCCGGGTACAGAATGCTTTAATTTGAAGATGAAGAAGGTTTTTTTTTTTTTCACCTAAGTAGAAAGCGCACCGTTGAGAATATGAATCACTAAGGGTGACATTAAATCTTGCAAAGAGATAATATATGTCTCTGCAGTGGCTCAAGAGACTAACAATAAATGTTAAATATTAATAAGATTGTGGAAATCTTCATGGATACTCTGATAAAGTAGCACCAGAAAAGAGGGAAAGACGGGGGGGGGGGAGGGGAATGCAGGGATCTATGTAGTGGTCTTTACTGCAGTGCAATGTGTCTTTTATTTGGGGAAAAAGTAACTAAAGAGAAATGAAACGTTTCTTCACTAGAGAGTAGACAGGTTTGGAAATACATAAAATTAGAAAATAAATAATTTTCATCAGAGACAAACAGGCAGCAGAACTTCCTCTTGTACTCTGAGACATAGAGGAATGTTAGCAATATTTTGAGGAAGAACCCACTTCCAGAACCTTGAGAGTGAATCCATTTGCTTTTCAGTCCATGGTTTTCTGAGCTTTTGCACTCGCTTTGGTCTCTAGAGATGACAGAAACAATAATGCTGACAGAAGACAGTAGTGTCAACCCATCACTCAGAGAGCAACGGCTGGCCAGGCCAGGGTACAGCTTTACCTCATGGCTCCTCTTCAAAGCCTAAGGCCGTCCAAGTCTCTGAGTGTATCTGCAGACCAATTATGAGGGAGAGACTTTCTGTCGATAACATTGGCTCACCCTGCACTTAATTCTGAAATGAGTCCTACTTTTAGACTCCCTTTCTTCTCTCCTGACTACCCTGAGCCTGATGGATGGGGCCACTTGGACCAGTGGTCTCCATGGGGGAGCAAATGCATTTTCTCACACAGAAAGAGGGAGTGGAGAGCAACAAAATAAAAACAAGAAAAGGCAAGGATTCACTAGGCTTATGGTTTTTAGGGTTCGGCTGCATGTGTAGGTCGGATTGTTATGGTAAAAATAATCATCATGATAATCTAGATACCCTGGAGATGGTGAGCAGAAGGGCAAAGGAAAGCATCAAAGGGAAACAGCCAAACTGATTTAAAGGCTGAGTGTGTGGCTGCCCGTGGGGAATAGTTTGAGAGTCTCAGAGAAGCATATTGCCTTTCCATCCAGATGCAGAGGGAGCTGGGGGACGCCAAAGGTCATACAAGTGTGTCTGTGTGCGTTTGAGAGGAGAGAAGGATCGGAGCTGCAGAGCAGACACGGAGTTGGTGTGTGAGCAGATGGTCGTGTGGCCTACGCATCCCGAAATTTACAAAATCATCTGAGCCTTACTCTGAGCGAGGAAAATGGGAAGATTC
Organism: Paguma larvata; assembly: GCA_030068075.1. NCBI lineage: Eukaryota > Metazoa > Chordata > Mammalia > Carnivora > Viverridae > Paguma > Paguma larvata. The sequence continues at coordinate 44,156,601 of CM057840.1, forward strand.
TAATACGGTTCTCATCTGGACTTATTGCATCTTAGAAAAGGAAGAAAGCTAAGCAAATTAGTAATTATTTGCAATCTATAGAATATTATTTGGAGAGTAAGTCATATTCTGAGACTGAGAGTCAGTCTGCTTTCTCTTTTTTTTCTTTCTTATGTATTTGATTGAAGAGAGGAGGCTCCATGAAGCCAAAGCAAGGCATGCTTGACGCAAGTTTGATCAAATTCTGCCAGACACCACCGTGATCTCTGTCTCCTCCAGGAATTTTTTTAAAAGGTAGTCTGGTTTTCATTTTGATTTAGTTGATAGCAGAGATTGAACCAAATGACTCCCAAGACTGTTCCCCATCCACATTCCATCATGTAGAGAAAGAAGATGTTCTTTTCCAAGGATTCCAGGCGGGTGTTAGAAGAGTTTTGTTTCTTGTGTGAAGGCAGAGCCCTTGGAGGGAGAACTGGTGAGGATGGTTGGACTCCTAGCATTCCTCAAGTTCAGGAACACAGTACAGATGAAGCGAAGGCAGGATAGGATTCCTCACTATCCCTTATGCACAGCAGCCGAGCAGGAGATCTCCGCATTCTTTTTTTTTAATTTTTTTAATGTTTATTTATTTTTGAGAGAGAAAGAGATAGAGTGTGTGAACGGGGGAGGGGCAGAGAGAGGGAGACACAAAATCCGACGCAGGCTTCAGGCTCAGAGCTGTCAGCACAGAGCCTGATGCGGGGCTTGAACTCATGAACCGCGAGATCATGACCTGAGCCGAAGCCGGATGCTCAACCGACTGAGCCACCCTGGCGCCCCAGGAGATCTCCACATTCTAATGTCTCCTGATGTCCTCCAATTTCTTCCACCTCCAAAAACTTGAATTTACTTAGTTGCACATTTTATCTGTGATAAAATAGAGAAGGAGAACATAACGGCAAAGTGAAGGCAAGGTGTGTCCTTATGTTTTGTGGAAAGAAAACCTGAGCCTCTTAGACACATGCAATTTCTTTATGGAGCCAGATTTGGGAGCAAAATGACAAGATATTTACTTCCTCGTTGTCTTCGAGGTGTAGTATTTTCATAACCAGTCATTGCCCTTTATGTTGGGGGTCGAAATGGGTCATACGTGATCGCAGGTCACAGGAGCCAGGAAGAGAGATCTCAGCGGCAGAACAGATCTTAGTGTGTGAAAATGCGCTTGGCTACAAGTAAAGAAACCCTGAAATCCGAATTTACAGGAGACTATTTTTCTGATATAAAAAGTAACCCAAAGACAAATACTGTATGGTATCACTAATATGTGGAATCTAAAAAAGATGAACTTGTAAAAAGAGAGATCAGAACAGTGATTACCAGGGGTTGTGGGGGCTCGCGAGGGAACTGGAGAGATGTGGTTTAAGGGCATTAATTTGCAATTAATAGAGAAACGAGATCTAATGCACAGCGTAGTGCATATAGACAAGGACACAGTATTAAAACCTTCGAAGTTGCTGAGACTAGACCTGAATTGTTCCCACTACAAAAAAGACACGACAATTATGTGAGGAGATAGAGGGGTTAGCTATGGTGGTAATTATATCTTATCACATAAATGTATCAAATCAACATGTTGTACACCTTAAACTTACACAATGTTGTATGTCAATTATATCTCCATAAAAATTAATTTAAAAAAAAGGAAGTCAAGAAGTAAGTGGTTTCTGGTGTTGGTTCAGCAGCTCGATCATGTCAGCGCTCTATCTCCTCCAGTTCCCTTGGCTCTTTCCTCATTGTTCCAAGATGGCTTCTTTAGACCCAACCATGTGTCAACATCCCAGGTTAAGATGAAGAGAACTAGGGAAAGGTATCCAAGCCAGTCATATTTGTCTCCTTTTATGAAGGAAATAAAAACTCTTTTAGAAACCTTCCCTAGCAGACTTCTGGCTATATCACACGGCCACCTCTAGCTGCAAGGGAGGCTGGGAAATCCACGATGAGGATTTCTTGATTGGCTGTGACCTAACTACTTGGAGCTTTGCTATCCTGAATAAAACTGGATTCTGTCAGCAGGAACAAAGGATGAAAGTGTTGCAGGTAGACAACTAGAAGTGTCTATCAAATACAATAACCCGAAAAGAACAAGGGGTTTGTTTTAGAAAGGATGGAGTTCCAAATCTAAGCTCTATTATGTATTATATTGGGCAAGTCAGTTAATTTCAGGTTCTCAGGTAAAATAGAGATGGTGATTTTTTTATCTCAGGTTGTCGTGACTATTACAATGAGATGATGCCTGTTGAAAATGCTTACTGTATGGGCCGGGTAATAACAGTTCCTGAGAGGTGTTGTTCCCTTCTAACTCCAACCCACGATCTGTTCACGCAGGGCGGTCTTTGGCTCTTCCCTGAGGCATGTGAGAAATTCTTCAGAGCAGGAAGAATTCAGTTCTCAGTTAGTGGCATCCTCAGCGAGGCACCAGTCCGAGGGTTGGTAGGAATTCCCAACTCAGGTGGGGCAACTGGGCGGATGAACCACTGGACAAAATTTCTTAGAAATATTGGCTTCCTGTGCTCCTTAGGAAAACTACAAACGAGTCACACGCAGCATCTGGAGAATGCCTCCTGGAGCTCCCCGACCGGCCACACCACAAATAGTATATCGATTTCCGTGATGGTAGTAGTGGACTTGGAACAGTGTGGTTGGGGCAATGGTGAAAATTTAGGCTTTGGGCTGGGTTCAGACTCTAGCCTCTGTCTCTTATCAGCTTAAGGCTACCTTAAGCAATTTACATAATCTGTGCTGTGTGTCTCTGAACAAGTTACTTAAACTCTCTGTGCCTCAGTTTCCCCATCTTTAAATGGCAATAATAATAGTACCTCATAATGTCGTTATGAGTAATAAAGAAGTCAATATACATAAAGTCCTTGCCGGGGTAATATTGTTGAAGGAATATCTTGCAGACAGATTAAAAGTGGCTACATTATTACTTGATTTAAACTTATTCCATGAAGCTTCTTGTATTAGCGAAAGAACAACAGGAAACTACTGAATTGTGGGCTCTGATACAGCATTTTAATAACAGTAATAGCGAAAGCAATGTTGTTTATCGAATGTTGTTTCTCCTGTGCCAAGATTTGCACTGGGTGTCACTGCGGAGCAGCCAGCCTTTGCCCAGGCCGCCCTGAGATCAGAAACCCTGCAGTCAGAGGAAGGGAGTGGAAAAGTGTGAGAAGAGGTTTCCTAGGATACGGTTACCAGCTCAGATGAGAGACTGACATTTGTAAGAGACGGAGGGGAAAAGGCAAAAAGCCGGCCCACCAGGATAGCGGCAGACTTGAGCCTATGATTTCAACTTAGATATGCAACTTGGTTGCCAAGATAGCGGCGTCTGAGATATCTTGGAAAGAAACGACCCCCTGGCTTGATGGCTAGACGCAGGGGGGAATGTGGATTGGAAAGCAGTCCGTCCAGGCTGTCTGCCCCAGACCTCGGCAAAAGTCTGTCTTGAACCATGCCACTCAGACAGCAGTTAAAAGAGGCGCGCGCTATGGTGGAAAAGCTCCAGTTTGGGAGCTAGAGACCGCTTGAGTTCTTACTCAGCACTTCTGCCGCTTGCCCGCACCTAACTTTGTACCCAGTTTTGATTTCTTTTTATACCTTTTGTTATTTGTAAATCGCTTGGAAGACAAAATCGGGACTTCCGTGTTCTTACATTCCTCACTGCAGCTAGCACAGAGCTTCGAACATAGTTTTACTCCCACTCGAGACTTCTCCAATGAGTCAGTAGAATCAGCAACGGTCAGGGATTTAAGAAACCAAGACTATGACTTTGAAAAGGATCGAACTATTCCATCACATATCTATAGAAGCCATGCAGGTGGTAGGAAAGGGCATGACCTTTAAGTCAGGCTGACCTGGGTCTGGGTCCTGGGCCAGCCTGTGACCTTATTATGTTGACTTTTGTCACTTACGCTCATCTCTGGACTCATCCCTCAGCTACTTGCCTCCAAGCCTCAGCTTCCTCGTCTCTAAAATGGGGGCAATAATAGTATCTACTGCATGGAATGATGGTACCTACTTCAAAGAATCTACCTCATAATAAGATTAAGTCCTTTCTAGTCCTGAGGATTCCGTGGAAATCGTGGTTATATGGTGCTTAGCACGGTTTCTGGAACATGGTAGGCACTCATTGAATGAGAGCTGTTAATAATAATATCCATAACCTTGTCATTCTCAATGTCCACTTCAATCTGAGATTTACTCTGGGTGGCCATTTTCACTGCAGTATTGAGAAAAAAATGACAACAACCTAAAATACACCGGAGCGTCCCTTGAACACCAGTATCATTGATCCTGCCATGCAAAGGTGAAACTGTTCTGATCATTTGATTAAGTTTTTATTAAAATATTTAGGTAATCCCTTAAACATCTTTAAAAGAATCTCTGTGATTATACAAAGTATTATTACGAAGGTGCCAGGGGTATAATAATAGCTCTCATTTATTCATCTTCTGCCATGTGCCTGGCACTGTGCACGGGGCTCTGCTACCTCACCTAATCTTCCGAAGGGGCAAAGACTTCAGCTCCGTTTCACTGATGAAGGAACTTGAAGCTCAAAGGTTAACGACTTGCTCTGGTCACCTAGTCAGAAAGGAGGAGGGGCATGATTCTAAGTGGGCTCTGACTTCCAAGACCGTGCCCTCACCGGGACTCCTGACTTCTGGAATATTTGCAGTTGGGGTCTGTACCCCGGTGACTTGCCCAGAGGTTTTCCGTACGCACTATTTCGGTGGCCTCGGCATGATTCTTCAGCTCGTCTTCCAGGATCCAACTGCTGCATTTTAACCCCGTGCAGAAACCCCACTGTAAATTACTCACCTTGAAAGTTGGATGACGCACCTGACGCCTCCAATATCCACAGCAAACAGTGACGACATTTGGGGAGTGGGGGCTCCCTGCCAGCACACGGCCTCGTTTGTCTCAATCCTTCTCGGTGCGCACATCGCCTTGACCCTTCGGCGCTTCCCGCGTTGCAGAGTGACGTGTGGCCAGGGGATTGTGGGAAAAGTGCTCTCGCAAACATTCGCCATGGTTTCAATTGTCCTTAACTCTTGCCTGGTGTCTGCTGGGTTTGGAAGGCCAGTCTGTGAAGATACTGTCTGGAAGAACGAGCACAGTAGATATTCTTCTCCAATCCCACCGTGGAGCCCCTGTTATATCTGGGCCCCGTGTTGGGCTGAGAGGGAGACAGAGGAATACCAGGCCTTTCCTCAGGGAAGACTGGAGGGCAGAGCGAGAGTCTCATTCCAATATGGAAAGTGCTGTAGTAGAAGTGTGTGCAATGGGTGACCCTGAAGAGAGGTCATATGAAAGGCAAAGCAAGGGTGGTGCCTGGGTGGCTCAGTCGGTTAAGCGGCCGACTTCGGCTCAGGTCATGATCTCAGGGTCTGTGAGTTCAAGCCCCGCGTCGGGCTCTGTGCTGACGGCTAGCTCAGAGCCTGGAGCCTGCTTCAGATTCTGCGTCTCCCTTTCTCTCCCTGACCCTCTTCTGCTCATACTCTGTCTTTCTCTCAAAAATAAATAAACATTAAAAATTAAAAAAAAAAAAAGGAAAGAAATTTAGTGTTAGTAAATCAGTGAATCACAAACTATAGTCCCTGGAACTCTAACGTGACACCTACCATGCACCAGGATCTTTCTGAGCCCTGGGAACACAGAGGGAACAAAATAGAATTGATAGGAATGAACTTCCAGAAGCACACTCTTCCGCTGCTAATACGTTATACGACCATAGTACGCTAAGGTAACATTAGGAAACCTTCACCCTTTTATTTTTTTATTTATTTTTAAAAAGTTTTTATTTATTTATTTTTGAGAGAGAGAGAGAGAGAGCAGGGGAGGGACAGAGAGAGAGGAAGAGAGAGACAGAAAATCCCAGGTCAGACTTGGGGCTCCTAATCAGACTGCAAGATCATGACCCGAGCCAAAATCAAGACCAGATGCTTAACCGATTGAGTCACCCAGGTGCCCCAATCTTCAATCTTTTAGACTCAGTTCCTTGAAAAAAAGAGGAAGTTGAAAAAGATGTTCATTAAAGTTCTTCGTTAAGCTTTAACCCCTCGAGATTCTATGTAATGAGGATTTCCGAAGGGTTTGATGTTTTTCACCAAATATTATCCTGGGGCGCACAGCCATGAGCCGCATACCCTCCTGGGTTCTGGAGTTCAGGGACGTTCATTGTCCTTGCAATTACCGGCTATGTGGGAAGCAATTGTAAACAAACAAATAAAATGCAGAACTACATATTACCAACAATGAGCATTTTGAAGACAAATTTTTGGACCAACATTTATGTGTGTGGATAACAAAACTGTGTCTTTTCCAGTGAGCGCATCGTGGATGACATCTGTCCAGGTGTCACCGAGAGCCACACGCAGACACAGGCACCCAAGAGAACGGGAGGTGTGGCTGAGTCATCGAGCACTGTTTGTCAGACCGCTCCTTAGACCCTCTTCAGAGCCGGCTGAGAGCTCAAGACAACTCACTGATAAGGAAGGAGCTGCAAAGAAAAATAAAGTGCTCACGCCAGCCTGGAGAGAGGCGAGACGCACGACTTCGCGGCAGTGTCAGATCTGATTTGGACCGTGACACCGAGAAATAACTGTGAACTGACAGCGTTTGCTGCTCAGGTTGCAAGCAGACAGCAGTGAGAAGATCAGGCTCCTCTGAGCAGCAGACGGCTGTCCCCAGAGTGCTTCATCCTGGCCAATGGGCTTTGGCAATAAATGGCTCACCAGGGAGAGATGGGTTTCACTGTGAGCAATTGTTTAAATCCAGGCTTAAGGAAGCTAAGTGCTCCGTCTTCGGTCATGAGGCACTTTGATGAGACTGCCACGGTGTGACAGAGAGGAGAGGGGAAAGAGCATTCATGATTTCAGCTCCCCAAGTTTCTGGTTATGAATTCTCAAAGTTATAAGTTAACTGATCGGGGTCAAAATAGAGAATAACGCCAGCCAGTCTTTAAATTGTAGACTTCCCTCAAAAGTTCTCTGGGAAAATCACCACGTTTTTCTCATCACGATTCTAAAACTATCCACACGGGTTATCTGGTTTAAAAAAAAAAAGAAAGAAAGAAAGAAAGAAAGAAAGAAAAGAAAAACAACACATTTAAAAGACACAACCTGCTGAAGTGACCCATTCAAGGTCACCTAGCTAGTGAATCCTACGACCAGGAAGAGAACCGGATAGTCCAACTCTTTTACTCTTTGTAATGAAGCAGGCTGTTTCTTATTTTATGTTTGCATTCTCAGGAATTACAAATTAGCCTCCAGTAAACTTCTATCTTGGGGGAAAATATAATTGGTCAACTCATAAACTGGAGAATTCACAGCAGAAAAATAAAGTCCCCATGAAGAACAGGAAGAAAGCTCCTGAATTTGGTCCCCGGTGCACAGTCCCGTCTCAGGCAAGTATTTGCCCTTGCACGCCTGGCTCGGTGCCAAGCACCAGCAAGTACTAGATCTCTCTCTGGTTGTCTTCAGGACAAAGAACTTGGAAATGAGGCCGGACGAGGGTACCTTGCTCTTGGAGTGAGAGGGAGAGAGTCCAAGCAGGGAGATATACTGCAGGTAGCCCTCCATCATCAGGCACCCCCAAACCCTCCCCGACCTGGGTTACACATGCTTTTCCCAAAAGTTACCAACGGAGGGGCTCTGTGAGCAAACACCTTTGCACACAGTTCTACGGGGCAGTGAGAGTGACATCAAGTGGATGTGGGAGTGAATGAAACGGCCAAGTTCATTTGGTGGCAAGGTGCAGGTTTTTCATCCTGTGAACTCCCCCCAGGGGTAGAGTCACATGCTGGGCTCGGGTGCTGGACTCTGTGCCGTGCACTCATTTCTCACTTGCATGTTCCTTCTTCCACAGGAACCGGAGCGCCCCCTCCCCACCCACACGCAGGACGGGGCATCCCCTGAGCTTAGTCAGTCTGGTGCCCGCAGGGCTTGGGGACTGGGGCGTGTTCATATTATGTGAGGCTGAGTTTCACAAATATCACTGGAGTGCCTACCAGGTGCCACCTATGACCTTAAGATCAAGGATTTGGAGACAGTCCTTATGCTCCAGAAGTTCACTCTCTAGTTTAGGGAGAAAGACAATAAACACAGGTGAACATGCAGAAGAGGTATCTAGTCCATACCACCAGGAGAAGATGACACTGTTGAGTCTTGAGGGAATAAGTTAGCCACACACAGCAGTAGGGGCTGAGGTAACCACGTGGAGACGGAGAGCAGTGTCGCTGGTGCAGACACGGTTGTCGGTCAAGGTCGCGGGATGGTGGACCCGGATACAGACGGATTGCACACGGGTCCCAGATTCCTCCTCTGCAAGATGAGAGGGTAGACGCCGCCCTTGGCTTTCTCTGACCCCATTTCCTGTGAAGAGGATGAACTTGAAGAGTGATTTACCTGAGCGGCCCATCCAGGTCTAGATTCCTCCAGTGCCCTTTGTTTCAAAGAGTGAGATCATTGTTTATTTTTTTTTTAATGTTTACTTATTTTTGAGAGAGAGAGAGAGAGAATAGGGGAGGGGCAGAGAGAGAGAGAGAGACAGAATCTGAAGCAGGCTCCAGGCTTCAAGCTGTCAGCATAGAGGCTGACACGGGGCTTGACCCCATGAACTGTGAGATCATGATCTGAGCTGAAGTTGGATGCTCAACCTCCTGAGCCATCCAGGCTTCCCAATATCATTGTTTATTTAAAGATGCTAATATTGAAAAACATGAGAAATTAAAAATTTTGAACCTATCAAAATCCATTATGGAAGTTTTTTTTTAATTGTGGTAATATTTATGTTACATAAAATTCACATTTTAACCATTGTTAAGTGTGCATTTAGCGCCATTAAGTAAATTCACATTGCTATACATATGTCACCACTATCTGTCTCCAGAATTTGTCGCCATCCTGCACGGAATTTCTGAACCCATGAAATCCATGAAATGAAATAATTCTCCCACCCCCTTACCCCTGATAATCTGCTCTTTGTCTCTCTAATCATCGAACTGTTTTGCTTTTCATGCAAGAAGTCCCAGGCTGCTTTGCCCCAGCACACAATAGATGGAATTACCCAAGAGAATAGACAGCTCCTAACGATAGGACTTCTCACAGAGGGACAGCTGTCAGCTTCTTGGTTCTTGCCACAAGGCTCATTAACTGTGCATTTTGAAGCCGGATCAAGAGTTTCTTCTCCAAGCCTGGAGCACAGACCCCACCAAGGAAGCTTGAGCTCCCCCTAGAGTTTCGTGTCTCCGTTGCAACAAGCTGGGCAAAAAATCCCAGGCAAGGAGTTCCAACTGTTGGCGGATGTGGGAAGAAGATTTGAGAGCCGCGGGGGAGTTTCTAAGGACAACCTGTCCGTGCCTCTGAAATAGCACTTACTCCTTTCCTCTCTCCTTCTCACACACCGGACTGTGTTTCATAATCCTGCCAACACTTAAATCCCTTTTGCTTCCTAGCCTGTCCTGAGTAATTGATAATGCTGATACTTTAGCAAGCAATGCTGTTCTACAATTCAGTCGGAGAGGAGCGTTTCGGCAAGGGGCGCTTTGTTCCCAGGGGTGGCAGAAATCAAGTGAAATATAAAATGCAGGGCCTGACCACCTCTGGTCCCCACAGCGTGCTTGGAACTTCTCACAGGATGGAAGACTTCCTGTTTCTGCATTAATCCTTGTTTGCTGGCCGGGTTCCAACTCAGGTAATTACGGTCTCCCCTACCCAAATCCCCACTGGCAGATTTAGTCTTTTCCTGTGTCTTCTTGCGATTTTTAGTTTTTGTGGTATTTTGCTCTTGACACAGCATTTTTCTGAAGAGATTTCGCCTTTTGGCGAGAGGGCAGAGATGGATGGGCCCATTGGTACCGTGTATTATCCACAGAAAAATTGTAGCATGAAGGAAAAGTGGAGCAACGCTGACCAGAGCAGAAAGCTAGAGAACCCGAGATGCGAGGAGATCCCCTGGTGCGGCCCCCTTCCCGCAGGCGGGTGCATAACTAAACTTCTAATGTCAGTTACTGACTTTTTGATGTAAAGCCTCCATAACCTTCTTGAGTTATGGGGCCAGTTTTAGCACTCTTTTGGTGCATGATTCTAACTTGCCCTCCAACTAAACCCCTATTGCTTGGGTGTTGCTAATCTATCCTGTGTTTTTCGTGTTCAACTGGCAAATGGTTTGGTTTATCGTTCTGTTCCGCAGGGTTACGATCTACGTTTGACTTTGGGATCGGGAGCTTGTAGACATGTTTGGTGACTTGGATTCAGAAAACACCAAAACTGCCAGAAACTTTCCAGTGATTTTATTAAGTATCAACTGACCCTCAAGATGTGATCAATTGTGTGACACATTTCAACCAAGAAAGTGCTTATTAAATACTTCTGCCACCTTCCACTTATATGACCTTGAGGAAGTTAGCTAACAATTTCATGCTTTGGTTTTTTTCATTTGTAAATTGAGGGAGATAAGAATAACGACTTTATAATATTGTTGTGGCAATTCTATAAGAGTACATGGGAAGCCATTGCTGTCATTATCACCATCATCCTCACCATCATCCTCACCATCATCCTCACCATCATCATCACCATCATCATCATATTATGATGACTATCACTGTTACTAATTGAGCAAATATTTTGTGGAGATAATCTAGAAAATAATGAAACACTAAAAAATCTTTTAAATAGGACAAGGATACCAAGATGACTAAGCAGTGATCCCTGTTCCGGTTAAGCTTATGGTCCAATGAAGGAGTCATATATTGTCCTTCATTGCTGTGATCTTAACACCTAGATCCATGTATAGAGGGCTTGGCATTTGGATAGAGTGGCCGATAAATATTACTTGAGGGAATGAATGTAGAAAGGACTTAGACATGAACGTAGAGAAAGGAAATTACCAATGGGGGGAGTTGAGGACAGCTTCACAGAGAAGTGTGCATTTGCTCAGGATCTTGAAGAATCGATATGAAGAATGAATATATAAATATGTGAAGAAGTGAAAGGTGTTCAAATCACTTACTGGAACATTGTTCGCCATCTTTTTTGGATCATAGCACATAAGGAAAGTGATCATGTTATACAGGACACTGGCCAGAGGCTCTACACTAGAACATCACCCCAAGAGGACAGAGACCTCGTGCACCTTGATCAACTTCATATCCCTAGGATAGTACTTGGTACATATTAGTTGAGTGGGAACAGAGTGGAAAGCACGAGCAAACACTTGAAGTTGGTCTGTAAAAGCCATGATAAGCAGGGCACCTGGGTGGCTCAGTCAGCTAGGCGACCAACTTCAGCTCAGGTTATGATCTTGTGGTGTGTGGGTTTGAGCCCTGCATCGGGCTGTGTGTTGACAGCTCAGAGCCTGGAGTCTGCTTCAGATTCTGTGGCTCCCTCTCTCTCTGCCTCTCCCCCACTAGCACTCATGTTCTCTCTCTCAAAAATAAATACACATTTTTAAAAAATTAAAAGAAAAATCCATGATAAGGGCTATGGGAGCACCGGATTCATAAGGAAATCTAGAGAGGCAGATGGAGGAAGATTTTGAATGCTGTGCCAAATTTGCCTTTATTCAGAAGGGCATGGGATCCATTAAATGTTTTGGAACAGGGAGATCAGAAGAGAATGCTGGCTGGGAGCTGAGTAAAAGATGGAGTGAAAAACATTGTGAGAAAAAAAAAAAACCAAAAAGGTGGCTATTTGTGTTGTCTGGAGGGCAGACTGTGAGGGCCTGAAGGGGGCTGAGGGAATGTGAAGCAAGGAGATGAATTTGATACTTGAGTTCAGAATATTCAGTAGGACATCACTGGATTGAATAGGAAAAAGCAAGGCAAGAGTCATATTAACACGAATTTGCTATTTCACCTCAGACGGTGTACTTAACTTCCCCGTGTCTGTTTCCTCATCTACAGAATGAGAGACCTGAACTATTCCTTTAGTCCCATTAATTTTTTGTATTTTAGAATCCAAAACCTTATCAAAATCCTTACTTATACCCTTCCTATACCTCAATTTGTTGTGGCATTTCAGCTTCTGACTTCTTTTTTTTTAATTATTAATTTTTTTAAAATTTGCATCCAAGTTAGTTAGCATAAAGTGCAACAGTGATTTCAAGCATAGATTTTTTCAATGCCCCTTACCCATTATCGTATCCTCCCTCCCACAAGCCTTCCTGTAACCCTCTGTTTGTTCTTCATATGTGAGTCTCTTACGTTTTTGTCCCCATCCCTGTTTTTATATTATTTTTGCTTCCCTTCCCTTATGTTCATCTGCTTTGTATCTTAAAGTCCTCGTAGGAGTGAAGTCATATAATATTTGTCTTTCTTTGACTAATTTCGCTTAGCATGATACCCTCTAGTTCCATCTACGTAGTTGCAAATGGCAAGATTTCATCCTTTTTGATTGCCGAGTAATACTCCATTATATATGTACCACATCGTCTTTATCCATTCATCCATCGATGGACATTTGGGCTCTTTCCATACTTTGGCTATTGTTGATAGTGCTGCTATAAACATTGGGGTGCCTGTGCCCCTTCACAACAACAGCTTCTGACTTCTGACTTCCTTCATCCCTTTGAAAAATTTCAGGTTAACATTTCGTTAATGCATGGCATATCCATCCACAGGCCCAGGGTAGAATAGTCTTTCCGACTATATCTGAAGAATATTCAAGTCGGACTTTCCTCCCACCATAAATCTCTCATTCACTTGGCCTTCTCTGGAGACGCCTGACATCTAGCTTTCTCCTATGGAAAAGAATTGTGTCTTCCCTTTGTCAGTCCAAACCTGACCCATAATAATCGGTAAAAAATATGAAGAATGAGTGAATGAATGGACAAATGATGAATGAGGCACAGATGGGAAGACATCCCTTGAGTTAGATGTCACCGGCCACTGGCCACTGTGAAGTTATAGTCAGATGCATTATGACAGGACACCAGGAACATCATCTTTTCCTTTTTATTTCCTCAAGAACTCTTAAGAATCTAAATGATTTTCTTAACCTTTGTTCTCCTACAGCTATTTCCGTGAGTTGCTACTCAGCCTTTCTCATCCACAAGTGGTTACCTGCCTAAGCTCATTTGAAGGCTGGGGAATCAACTCTGCCATTGTTTTCTCTTAGGACCAGAACACCCACAGTTCTGGGCACAGAAATTCCATCCGCAGTATCAACACAGATTTTCTAGGATAGAGACCGAGAATGAGTTAACAAGCACCAACACATTTGCTAAGCTTAAAAGAATACTCTATTATTGTGTGGCAATTGGTAAAGAACTTATTAATTAAGGATATAAGATAGAGAGAAATCTCCCAGGAGGCAAAAAGCCATTACAAAGACATTGTGGAACCAATCTAGCAGTTAATGGAATACTCAGAGGCTTTTTAAAAAAAAAGAAACAAAGAAAAAAAAAAGAGGGGGTCACTTTTCAAAAGAATAGGTATTACCAAATTAGTGACATTGCAGAACGGGAGTCCGAGCAGGGGGGGACTTATGAAAAGACAGGAAAAATCTAAAGACAAACCAAAACCCCTAAGCATTTGTTTTAATACATTCCAATCTTTCCGTTATAACATTCCTAGATCCTAAACACATACCCATACCACCACAAAGCATAAAAGTAAATTGAGATGAAAATCGAAATCAAACTGGTGTTGCGAATGAGAATTAATAGTACATTTGCTTTTGTTCTGAGAAGGGGCATCAGAGGCAAAATAAATAACTCATTTCAAATGCCTGTGAGCTGTTTGCTTAAGAATAACTATCCACATCCTCGCCAGCATCTATAGTTTCCTGATTTGTTCATTTTAGCCACTCTGACTGGTGTGAGGTGGTATCTCAGTGTAGTTTTGATTTGTATTTCCCTGATGATGAGTGACATTGAGCATCGTTTCATGTGTCTGTTGGCCATCTGAATGTCCCCTTTGGAGAAGTGTCTATTCATATCTTCCGCCCATTTCTTCACTGGGTTGTTTGTTTTTCGGGTTTGGAGTTTGGTAAGTTCTTTATAAATTTTAGATATTAGTCCTTTATCCGAGAAGTAGGCACCCTCCTACACTGTTGGTGGGAATGCAAACTGGTGCAGCCACTCTGGAAAACGGTGTGGAGGTTCCTCAAAAAAATGAAAATAGAGCTACCCTATGACCCAGCAATAGCCCTGCTAGGAATCTACCCAAGAGACACAGGAATGCTGATGCATAGGAGCACGTGTACCCCAATGTTCATAGCAGCACTTTCGACAATAGCCAAATCATGGAAAGAGACCAAGTGCCCATCAACAGACGAATGGATAAAGAAGTTATGGTACTTATATACAATGGACTACTACGTGGCAATGAGAAAAAATGAAATCTGGCCATGTGTAGCAACATGGATGGAACTGGAGGGTATTATGTTAAGTGAAATAAGTCAGTCAGAAAAAGACAGATACCATATGTTTCCACGAATAGGTGGACTTTGTGAAACTAAGCAAAAACCAGGGGGAGGGGAAGAGGGGAAAGAAAAAAAAGACACAGAGAGGGAGGGAGATAAAACATAAGAGACTCTCAAAGACTAAGAAAAAACTGAGGGTGAGGGGGATGAGGGAGGGGGGAGAGGGGGTGATGGGCATTAAAAAGGGCACATGTTGGGATGAACACTGGGTGTTATATGTAAACCAATTTGAAAATAAACTATTATAATAAAAAAAAAAAAGAATAACTATCAAATTAACAAGAAATGCCAGACTCTTCTTTATTTCCCTTCTTAAATTGTAAGTCACCCCCCCACCGGTCCCCACAGATGATCACATCACATGAAAATAGTGTTGTTTTAGAGAAGGATTTGGTGAGATGAGCCAAACGCTGAGGGTTACTCAGGAGCTGGCTCTTCTGGAGTGATAACAAGGATCTTACATACCTGTTATTTTAAGATGTTTATCTCTAGAAGATTCTGATAGCTCCAACCTTGTGAGCTGGCACTTGTGGGGACCGGCTGAAGCAATCCTTCCAACCGTCCAGTATCACAAAACATAGAGTCGCAGGACCCTAATAACTCAGTGTGTTGAACCCCAATGACCCTTTCATCTTTGAGGCCAAACCAGAATTGAGAAATCTCTTCATCAGAACAGTACATATGTTAAGAGCATGAGAATGAGAAAAATCAGAGACATTTGCTTAGTTACATTGGAATTTAAATGGAACCTAGGCAAATCCTCTATCCATAAATGTACATTCATAAGTTAAACTTGTGAATTATTTATTCCGCATTTTTGGAGGGAGACCCATTTAGATTAACAAGCATAAGATATCCAAGTATAAAGAACATAGCGCATGAAATGCAAAGATTTGATTCTGAGTATATACAAGCAACTTCACAGCTCTGTTATCATGATGCATTGCTCACACTTTCTGAGCCTCCTCCTTCTTATCTGTAAAAGGGAGTAAGATCAGACTTGCTTTGCCAGCCTCACAGAGAAGATGTAAAGATCGTGCAAGGTAAAGTGTGCCAGAACACTGTATTACCCACAGAGGTGTTATCAAAGATGATGATGATGAAGAAGAATTATTAGCTCAGGGCAATTACCTTAGTCTGTTGTGAAAGAAGATGGCTAAGCTTTGTGATAAATGATGGTAGAAATGAAAAGATAGTTTTCTGATAAAGAGTTCCATGAGAACGTCAATACTTCTAATAGCAACAACTCCATAGTGCCACTGAATACTCGGCTGTATAGAATGGATTGATCTGCCCTTGATTTTTAGGCAAAACCCAAATCAGACTGCTATAAACCTATATCACAAGGATGTAATACCAACAAATGGCCGTCCACGTCAATGTCAAACCTTCCCACTGTAATGTGTGTATCCCACCTCTTCATTTCAGTGCCTACTTCATCTGTACCACTATCTCCATCACTGTTGCCTGTCCTGGAGTTCAATGTCTTTTTCAGCATTTCTGTTCTACTTGCTTAGTTTATGAGTATCATTTCACTTGATACAAAAGATAGAGGCCAAATGGAAGTTGAGTGACTTGGCTTTCTTTTTGTAAACTACCTGCTAATTAGTACACCAAACATCCCCAAATATGGATCTCTTAAGTCTTTGCCTTTTTGTCTTCAAATACAGTAAGATTTTTTTTCTTTTATTGTTTTTCCAGTTTCATGAGCTTTGCCCACTATTGGCCTTGGTCTTCCCAAGCCCATCTTTTTGCACTTTTATATTTGTGTTCATCAGAGAGTTCTTTAGCCAGTTACAGGGCTTTCTGCAGACTTAGCCCTCAACGCTTCCCCCCCCCCATTATCATTGTTTACAATTAAGGTAGAATTTAATTTCTTAGCATCCTGCAACTGCCTGACTGTCTTTTAGAATTTGTTTTAGCTTTGTTCACAGGACTATTTGGCACCTAAGAGCTTGACTTGTTAAGAATCCCTATGTTTGATGCTTTCCTCCTTGATGTTGCAAAATTTCATCATAGCGCCCTATACCCACCTAACCTATCCTATCTTTGTTTTCACTATTTGTTTGGGTCTTAGGACTTTAAAACTTTATATTCCCTCTGCCTGGAACATTCTTGCATATATGTTCTTTGTATGTCAGGCTCCTTCTCATTTTTAGGTCTTAGTTTAAATGCCATGTCCTTAGAGAGGACCTCCATGATTATAATAATTGAAGTACCCTTGGGTACATGTGCCCACACCTACATACCCGCCCACACCTACATACCCGCCCACACCTACATACCCGCCCACCCCCACACACTTATTCTATCTCATCACTGAATTTATTGCTCTTGATGTTTAACATGATTGGTTTCTATTATGTCAACTGATTTGTTTCCCTTTGTGTTCTCTCTCCCTCACCCTTACCCCATCTACCAACGAGGACTTTCGTCTTGTCCATCTTGTTCGTTGTTGCTTCCCAATTCCTGGTGTAGGGACTATGACACAATAAATAGGTCTTGGAGGAATTGTTTTGTTCTACATGATTCTGTAAGCCCTAAGCAGGGAGAGTCTAAAGGCATTAACTGATGAAAATTCATTACAGGTAAAATTAATTCTTAGAATGAAATAGAATGCTTGTAATATTACAGGTTTGCTTTCTCTTGCTACAGTTGGAATCCCAAATGCATCATATGAAAAAGCACAAGCTAACCTTCTGGAGAGGTCACATAAAGAAAAACCTAGCTGCCTTCACTGTCTGCCTGCCAACTGCTAGACCCGTGAGTGGGACCATCCTAGAACACCCAGCCCTTGGTCTATCTGAAAGCTGACTACAGACATACAAGTGAGCTCAAGTGAGAACATTAAAATATTTGCCCAAATGAACTCAACCCAAATTGCCAACCCACAGAACTATGAACTAACAAGATTGTTGTTTTAAGTCACTAAGTTCTTGGATAGTTTGTTACACAGCAAAAGCTAACTGATACACATATACAATACTTCCTACATTGCTTTCTAGTCACCTTTATTTGTGCTGCTCAGATGTACCTCAGCAGTAAATGATCCATTTATCCCCATTTCACAGAGAGGAAAAATCAATGTCAAGAAGCTTTGCTAGTATCGATGCCCTGACATGCTTAATTCTTTAGATCCCATACATTAGAGATCAATCCTCCTTCGAGACTTTTCAAGGAAGCAGCCCACTGAAAATGTTTGGAAAGGAATTAAACAATTGAGGGTGTGCAGACAGTTCCTGAAAGCCAGACTCCAAAACATAAACATGAGTTTAGTAGGGTTTATAAAATTAATAAAGCCAGTATCCAGTTTTGTCTGTTTGCCTCTCATTCTCTAACTAGCAGTTGTCAAGTGTACAAAACATCTAGGCCATTCCAAGGCTGCCGTCACTAGAACCCACATGACAATAATCATAATAATTTCAATACTATTTACTGATTGCCTTCTAGGTGTTAGGTACTATTCACATTCATTATCTCTGATAATAAGCCATAATAAGCTTATTAATTAATTGATAGGTATAACTTCCCTTTTACATAAGAGGAACTTAAGGCCCAGAGAAGTTCAGATAGCCCCAAACCACATAGCTAGTAAAGCAGAGAACCGAAATTCGCACCAGGCTGAGTCTCTATTTTCTCATCTACGGCTTTTCTCCTTCGGACTGACCGCTACACAATTCCTCTTCCTTTTTCACGTGCAGGTCATGAGCCCCACGTGCAAGGAGGCCTGCGGGGACCGTTCCTCAGCGAGAAAGCAGAGTTTCGGTTATGTATCAGAATGTAATTGATTTTCCTTTCAACCAGCTTGAGTCTATTATCCTTGGGCTCCTCCTAGAAAAGCCTCCTGTTTGTCTACAGCACTCACTTCTCAACCTAAGTTTTGAGGAGGCAAAGGGAATCCATCAGTTAAGTCATGAACTAGACACATTCCTTCCTAACTTAGAGCCAAACGGAGTAAAAAGTAGCTTCCCAAACTGCTGATTTCAATTCCTAAAAACTCCCCAAAGGAGACCTCGATATTGGAAAACCTGAAAGGCCAGCCTGCGGCAACGAACAGTCTTTATAAATATGTTTCCGTTCCCGGTAATAAAACAACGCAGGGCACACCCATCTCCACGAGTGACGCTTAACACATCTTAACATCATAAAAATGGGCACTGGGCTTTTAATTTAACTTAACTGATCGTCTCTTACCTGCTAATTACACTTCACTATCTCCCTTCCTCCTCAGTTACAGGTTCAAAAAACTCATTTCGTTGCATCTATTACATACTTGTTTTCTATCTGTTTTACATCCAGCTGACTTTGGAAGCTCACTTCCTGGATGCCCACCTCTCAAGTGCTCCTAATTATGCTTGTGTCTTGAGATGTCTGTGACCCCTCCATGACAGCTGGCCCCCAACCTCAGTCCTAATCGTATCCTAAAGCTGAGGGCAGCTCCTGACACCTATCAGAGATGACTAAGTGTTTGACACATCCAATTACACCACTTTCGCAGCCCCACTTTGCAGATAGAAGCAGTTCTCTAAATGCTTGCAGGCCACTCCGTTAAGGAAGGGGAGACAGGAATGATCACACAGAGGAAAGTTCATCATGATTATAGGCAGACCTTAGGAGCAGGCGATCAACGATAATTTCCTTCCTCTGTTTTCACCTATCCTAGAGGGTTCCTTTCCCTCATCAGTTCTTGCCCCCAAACTCCAAACTAGATCTCTAACCCTGTTAGAATGATCCAGGTCTCTCTTTCTTGCAGGGCCAACTTCCTGAATAGGATTCCGCTAACTTACACACCAGTTATATCAAGAATCACAACAACCTGGGGTGCCTGGATGGCACCGTCAGTTTAACATCCGACTCTTGCTTTGGGCTCAGGTCCTGGATCTCACGGTCATGAGATCGAGCCCTGCTTTGGCTCCCTGCTCACAGAGTGGACTTCTCTCTCTCTCTCTATCTCTCTCTCTCTCTCTCTCTGCCTCTCTCTCCCTTTCTCTCTCTCAAATAATAAAGAAATTTTAAAAAATCATAGTAACCTATCTCAAACTTTATGAGACTTGAGTGACCAAAGTGACTGGAAAAAGCACAGTTTAGCATCCCTTCAGTTCCTGAAAAACAGCAGAGTTTTAAAGAAACCAAACTGCAGAATTCAGTTCAGGGTGTAAATGAAGCACAAGGAAACAGCACAAGGAAACAGCAGCAGGAATTCTCCCGTGGCAGGTTACACCTACTAAGCTCAAATGCATGCATCAGCAAAATAAGACAGCCTTTTTTTAAACATGATTTCTCTTGAATCAGGACCCCTTCCGATGTGGTTCGTCTTGCGTCTGCTTTGCCCAAACTCTTGTCAAAACGAAGTTATCGAAACGTCCGTGCTGGGAGAACAGGCAGCACCGGGACAGCACAAAGGAGACGAGAAAAGAGCAGGAGGAAGGGACTATGTCACATCCTGACTACAGGGAAACAGTGCAAAACATCTAATCACAGCAGTGCCAGGGAACTTGAACCTGTCCAAAAAGATCCCGGGCTCTCCATGTTTAATTGCCGTTGATGGCTCCTGGCCAGTCATGCGTGACAATGCGTGCGTGTCTCACTGCTCCCTGCCTGTGCTCATTGCTGTCAGCTCTCACTCCAGGTGACGAACACGGTCCTTGGACGATGGGAGAGGGTTCTGGGCCAGAGATGGGGGTGGGGCGGGCTGGAGAAACCCCTCATGGACACAAAGTGGCTTATGCCTGGATAACCCACTGCTAAACGGAGTTCTTTAGAAACAGAAATGTTAAGACCAGTTTCAATCCCTCCGTTGCTTTCCACACGTATGCAGCCTATTTGTTTTCCTTGAGAGAAAAACAAAACTAGGGCACACCATGCAGATGGGTAGGACATCTGTGACCTGAGGTATGTCAATTGGCAGCGTGCAAATGTCCTGTTTGGTCAATTATATTTGAGCACATGCTGGAGGCTGGATACAGAAATCTGAATTACACTTGAGTAGCAAAGGATATTATGGTTTTTGGCGACTCGATTCTTTTAAACCTCTTCTTTCTGTCTGTCCAAGAGGTAAAACCGCGTTTCTATTGATTCCAACGACAAGAAAACCTCGCCCACGCTCTGGGAAGATGTCTATGAAGTCTAGCGCGGCGTTGATAATTCGGAAGGAATTCATCGATCCTCTTGCAGCCTCATTGTTCATTTTTAGTGTGGGATCGGTCTAGAGCTTCTCTGGAGCTTCAGACCCAAGGTAGGCTCTTCAAAGCACAAATCGGTGGGGAACCTCAAAGCACAAAAAGCCCCAGACGGCACAAAATCACGCGGTTGAGTTTGGGACTCGCTTTCTGCAGCAGGCCTGCTCCTTGTCCACGCGCTGTGAAGTGTCGAGAAGGGCTTAACTTCTCTCTCGGCTTTAATTGCCTTATCTCTAAAAATAGGCATTTCTACCTCATGGGGATGCCATGCGGATTAAATGAGCTGATGTCTACTTACAAGCTTCCTCTGCAGAGAAATAAACAAACGGCAGGCACGTAAGGACAAGGATGCGTGGTCTATTTGTTTTCGTAAACCTAGCGATAGAGCACGGTGGTTAAGTGGTACAAGCTCCGAAATGAGTCAGGACTACTTGGGAGTGCTGACTCTGCGGCTAAGTGAGTCATGTTAATTTTCTCACTTGAAAAATAGAGTTATTCGTACCTGAGAAACAGCTGAGCTGTTGTACTTAAGATGCCTGCCATACGAGAAATGTTCTAGAAATGGTAAGTAGCTCCCAGCATGGAGACGCAGAAGAAAAAGTCGAGAAATAAGTTTATGATCGAAAATTAAATCATCCATGATGGGAACACGGTTGTTGTTGATTAGCAATCGGAGACAAATGGTATCAGGATCTGACTGTTTTCTCAGCAAGAACCAGAAAGAAAAAATGGGGGCAATGAATTTTATTTCGTTATCAAACCGACCTTTTTTCTCCACAATAAAACTAGTCTAATTTTTTTTTCTGAGTATATAAACGACATCTGCATTTTGTGAAAAATTTTTAAAAAGCCAACCAATCAACAAGGGTAAAGAGAGGAAAGTAAAAATCACCCAAAATTGCACAGTCCTGTGATAAACACCATCAATATAAAAGTAATCGGCAGAGTCAAGTGAGCAGGAAGACCCAGGAAAATGTGCCTCAATCATACCCCTCCCTCAGGAACAGCATTTGTTCATGGACAAAGGTGGCTTTTTGGGAGCTGTAGGATTCAGGACCACACCTAAGGGGACTCGGGCAGTCTCCCCAAACTGTTGAGCAGTACAGACCTCACTACGAGCTGTAGGTCCTGAGATGGCCTCGGCACCAGCCCCAGTCCCTCTCAGCTGTGGTCCGGGAGTCCCTGGAGAATAGTCTTAGACAATCACTCATGACCAGAGAGGCTTTGGAGAGGTCCGGATTTCCAGAGAAGATCTAGCACACTATTAGAGCAGAAACCTGCCGGGGTCCTTGTTCTGGCGAATCTTGGGGCATTGGACAGAGTAAGAGGAACGGTTTGACTACCTTTATCTCCTCCAAAGCACCCACTCAGTGCCAAGAGGGACCTTCCTGGCCTGTGATTTCTCCTACGGGGTAAAGCGAGAGCACGTGAGTGGGCCTCTGGCTTCCCCAGCTACGCAGGATGCTGCCGGAGAGGCCCATCTGGAGTACTGGGTCACGAGCTGCACCACTAAAGGGGGGCAGGCAGCTGCTGGGAGGACCGCAGACAGGACTCTTGGAGGGCGTTAAAGGCACATGAATCCTACTAATTGGGTGGTAGGCTCCAATAAGACTTCTTCCAAGCCGCTGGGAATGCCTCTCCCACGGATTCCCCCAAATGGCCCATGAGCACCCTGAATGTCCTACACCCCACCCTACACCATGAGACTTTAAGGAACATGCAAAACATGAAGAAAACATGACACCAGAAAAGTTTCACAACAGTTGTTGGTAACCAATCCCTAAGATACAGAGATCTGTGATTTACCCGATAAAGAATTCAAAATAACTGTTTTCAGGGAGCTCAGCAAATTACAAGAAAACACAGAAAGAGAATTCAACGAAATCAGATAAACGACACATAGAGAAAGTGAGAAGTTAAAGAAGAGAAATCACAAAAAAGAACTAAACATATTCTGGAGCTGAAAAATACAACGAATGAAATGAAAAAACAAAAACAAAAACAAACAAAAAAACAGCCCAGCAAGACTGGACATCAGTAGAATGAAACAATTGCAAGAAAGAATCTGTGAATTAGAAAACAGGACCCTTCGAATTATCCAGTCAGGGGGAAACAAGGAAAAAAAAACACAAAAGAAAGCATACCCGATCTATGAGATGTCATCACAAGAAACAATCTGCAAATTATTGGAATCCCAGAAGGAGAAGGGAGGGAGAAAGGAGCAGAAAGTTTCTTTAAAGAAATAATGGGTAAGAACTTGTAGGACTTAAGCTTATACAATGTCACATGTCAATTACAGCTCGATGAAGCTGGAATATAAAATAAATTCCAGATTTTTTTATTTAAAAATATTTAGGAGCCATCCTTTTATGTATACCTCTCCCTCTCTCTCTCTCTCTCTCTCTCTCTCTCTCTCTCTCTGTGTGTGTGTTTATAACCCAACATGGTGTTCTTCATTCGAAGAATGTAACCCATTCACCTTTTTATTTTTCTTTTTTCTCTCTTTTTAGGGAGAAAGGGAGAGAAAGCAGAGCCATGGCAGAGAGAGGGGGAGAGAATCCCAAGCAGGCTCCGTGCTGTCAACACAGAGCCCAATATGGGGCTCGACCTCACAGACTGTGAAATCATGACTTGAGCTGAAATCAAGAGCCTAACCGACTAAGCCCCCCAAGGGCCCCTTGCCCATTTATCTTGAGTGTTGACAACTGTCTTTGATATTATTGCTACCATCATATTTCTCTTTGATACTTATTTACTTCATTTTCTTTATTTTTTTTTCTGGTTTGATCAAACTGATGTTCTTGACTCTTTCCACCATTTTTAATTTAGAAGTTCTATTTTCATTTTTTGTAATTCTATTAGTGGTCACCTTTCCATCCCTGGTAGTGAGAATGAACCACATATTTCTGTACTCCTTTATGAGAACACGATGCCTATGACTTTACCTTCTATTTTTCCTTCCATTGCTTCTGCCCATCCCAATAAGATGAAGCTTTCAGGTTTTTTTCTTACCCAGGCCGCAGCACACACACACATATAGAGCACCCCCCCATAGATAGTATTTAGGAGGCTGTTATTCCCCACTCCTCCTGCACCCGTGGCTCTTGTTTTGCTTCCATAGTTTAATTATTTTTGTTTTAGATAAATCTTGGGTTTTCCTTTATAAACTGTCATTTCTAATTTAGAAATCATAATTTAGTATTTATTCCACACATTGCTGGTTACTCTATCACTAATCATTTGGATACAATTGCTAGGTATTTCAGCGCTCTCTGCTCATGCCTTGATTTGTCTTTTCTCCATCTTCTACCTTAAAATCTCTGTTCTGATTCATTTGCTATTTGACTATAACCTTTTTGTGAGCACTCTCTTCAGAAAGTGTGTGGAGGGAGAATTCTCTGAGCCCTCGCATATCTACAAATTTCTTTCTTTCATGCTGATAGGTAAATATCATCTCAGCTGGGAATAATTTTATTGAGTCACAGTCTTTACACACCGTAGTCCTGAGCTATATTCTGAAAATCTTCTAGTTTCCAGTGCTGCAGCTGAGAAGTCTTTGCCTGCCTGATTCTTCTTCTTCTTCTCATTTTCCTCCTCCTCCCCCTTCTTCTTTGTAAGTAACTTGTTTTATTCACTCTAAAGTATTTAAAAGTTTCCCTTGGAGTTTCAAGAATTTCACCATACACTAAACAGATGCTTTATCATCAGGACTGTCTAGAATTTCATGAACACTTTTGACATGTAGGCTAAAGTCGTCTTTCCCTTCTATTCTGTGCTTAGTTTTTGCCCGTCCATCTCTTCCTTGTTTTCCCCTCCTGGAACTCCTCTTGTTGGTATATTAGGGTTCCTGAAATACTGAATTTTAAAACTTTGATAAGCACTTTTTCCAGAAAGGATTTTATCCTATAATTAAGTCTTTTTATGTGTGTTTATATACATATACCTATATACACATAAATGTATGTGTATGTATATTTACATACACATGTATATTTATGAGTATATATGTATACATATATAGATGTGTGTACACATATACACACATATATACATACATATATATACACATACACATATATATGTATACACACACACATATATAGTAGCCATATGTATACACACACACACACACACACACACACTATTCAAGTTGTTATCTGTCTCCCCCAACAGTTCTAGTTTATATCCTGGGTATCCTGCTAATTTTTTCCTCTCTCGGATTAACAAACCCCATAAATGAGTTGTATTTCTCTATATTTGGTCGTGGTTGAATTTATCATTGAAGTTCGGCTCTTGATGCTCAGGTGGCTTAAGCATTAGCAATTCCATATAGGTTGGACCCTTCGAGTCAATGATATACCAGCTGACAAATGGCCTATTGAGACACGATTTCCTATTTTTCCAACTTCCAAGCTCATGCTCTCCCCTCTTTGGGTGTGTAGGACTCCGGGCACTTGTTCAGAACCCCCTCTGTGTCTCTTACAAGAACACTAATGCAGCCCAGCGTTTCCTGTCTCTAGTCCATCAATGTCTATAGGCCTAGTGTCACCCCGGAAAGAAAGGTCTTGCACCGTCTTTCAGCACCCTCCAGGCCCTGTCTCTCTATGAATACTAGGATTGATATTTGATTCAAGAGAGTCGGGGAGAGTGGACAGAGTGAGGATACTCTCTATTCCCAGAATTACCCTCATAAAATCTTTCTTAAATCAAAGGAGATTCTCCTGCTATTGTTTATCCTATAGCCATTGATAATAAAAACTGTTGGAATGTTTTATATAGTGGCTTAAAAGTTAGAAGCCATGATCTGAACGCATGTCTACTTGGGAACTCACTTTCTCTACTTTTTTACTATTGACTTTTGTGTATCTTTTCTATCTATAATTTTCAACTCATATTGTCTTATTTTGAGTATATATTAACTTTATAAATTATTGAATGTAATATTGTAATTGTAATTTTTTATTTGTTCTTTCACCAATAGGTTGAGCTCTGAAAGTCTTTGAGAATATTTCTTTAGAATGTTTACTGATCTAGCTTCTTCATTCATTGCAAAAATATAGACTTAGAGAACAGTCATTTATTAAGGCATCAAGCGTTTACATGATCGGACCTCAAGCCTCCTTCTCCCACCTCCATTGGTCATTTCTAGGGAAGGATGTTTAATTATTTTTCCAAATGTGACGACACCTTTGTTAAGAGTCTGATGAACTCTGGATGAAGAGCTACCCTCCTTTGGCTTTTGCTGGTACAGATCCACTTACTTGGATTGTTTCTGGGAGTTGATTTAAAGCAGTGCCCTCCAGTCTGGAGAGAGAAAAATCAGTTCGTGTGCTCATTTGGTCTGGGGACAAAAATCTGACAGCTCTGTCAAAGGTGTGAATATTTTGTAAGCAAGTAACAAATCCTGACAAGTTGGACTTCATCAGCCTCTGTAGCCTTGGGTGAGAGTGAAGCCTGTGGTGAGAATGAAGATGAGTCAGAATTAGACATGGAACTTTCTGGAAGACAGGGGAGTCTGGGCATAATTATATAAATACATACACACGCACTGAGCTTTCTGAGGCTGTGTAGAATTCAGGGAGTTGGATTTTCCTTTCTTTTCATGTAGAGATTATCAAAGAAGTTCCAATGTCAGATGCTTTTTCAACATAACCAAACTGACGCCCTTAATCTTACATGAAATCAACAAGCATGCATTTTCTGAGGAAATATGCTGTGTGCAAACCAGGTCAAAACACTGGAAAATACCAGCGGTTGTCATACATCCTGTGCTCAGACGCTAATACAACATTTCAAGAGAAGAACGGTTTAAGCCACAAATGGTGGGAATAGAATATAAACATTACATGAGTCGAGAATCAGGAGAGAGTAGCATATTCTGGAGTTACACAGAAAAGCTCCATGACAAAAGGGTAGCTTGAGTTGAATATATATATTTTTAATTTATTTATTTTGAGAGAAAGAGACAGCACAAGTTGGGTAGGGGCAGAGAGAGAGAGAGGGAGAGAGAATCCCAAGCAGGCATTGTACTGTTGGCACAGAGCCCGATGCGGGGCTCAGACTCACAAACCACAGGATCATGACCTGAGCTGAAATCAAGAGTCAACTGACTGAGCCACCCAGGTGCCCCCTGAGTTAAATCATAATAATGGATGGGAATTTGGACTTGAGGAAAGGAGAAAGTACACTTCTAAAACCACAGAAGCAGAAAGAATTATGGTGGGTATAGTGGATGGTAAGGGAAGATTTCTACTTCTGAGCTGACAGAAAGGTATACTTAAGAGTGCTGTGATTTTGGGGCGCCTGGGTGGTTCAGTCAGTGAGCGTCTGACTTTGGCTGAGGTCATGATCTAGCACTCCATGAGTTCGAGCCCCACATTGGGCTGTTCTGTGCTGACAACTCGGAGCCTGGAACCCCCTTCAGATTCTGTGTCTTCTTCTCTATCTCTGCTCCCCTCCCCACCTACCCACTCATGCTCTGTCTCTCTGTCTCTCAAAAATAAAATAAACATTACAAAAAAATTTTTAAAAAGAATGTTGTGATATCTTCCAGCTACACTCAAATAATCTTGAAGTTAAAAAAATGTATTAGCCTACATGGTTATTATTATTTTTCAAGACAGCAGATACTTGAAATCCTGGTGGCTTGAAAGACTGCACAAATGGAGAAACTAAAGCTGTTCTGGTTGGCTTAGAACAGATGCTTGGGGGCAGGGTGGTGGCAAAGATGAGGTTGGCTGTGAGGCCTGGGGTATAGGGAAGCGACTGACATTGGTCTTTTATTTCCTGTCTCGAAAAGTCACTGTCACGTTAGGCGTTACCGTTTATATTATGTTTTAGCTAATTTTGACATGCTGCGACTTTGGATACGAGTTGGAACTTTCTGTTGCACCAGCGTGGAGGGAAAGGGAAGAACGGACTGCAGAGAAGGAGTATACGTTTGGCTGTGAAGCAGCGTGGGTTTAGAGATGAGTGATAAGATCCCTGCTACCTGCTGGCTAAAGGGGACTTGCATTCATTCATTCAATAAATCACAGGTGTTGGAACACCTGCAATGTTCCAAATGCTGGGGGAAATGCAACTTGACGACAGCTTCTACTATCATAAAGCTTACGGGTCCTTAAAGTGCCTAGTGGCCTCTGGAGCCCCTTGAACACACCCTTGTCTCAAAAGGTAAATCTTCCTTCAATATTTAGCCACTGCTTAGACATTTCCAGTAAGGAAGTGCTTACTTCCCCCACAGGGCAGACTAATTTCAGGTTCTGTTTTGGAATAGTAGAAACTGTTAGAGAATTAGTTCTCACGTCACAGTGAAATGTCCCTCCCTAGAGATGTTCTCAAACCAAGGGGAACACCATTCCATTCCCTCTCAAATATTTTCAAAACCACAGATTACCAGGCCCCACCCAAGAGCCACTAAATCAGAATCAATATGCATGAGGCTCAGGAATCCTAATCATAAAAACTCTACAGATGATTCTGGGGGGCAGCCAGGGTTAAGGACTGCCGTCATGTATCCCCTTAGTATTGTTTCTTGTTCTGTTTCCTACAATTACATTAAACCATTACACGGAGGCTAATCCATCCTTCACTCCTTGTTCAGCAACTCCTTGAAGCCAGTTGTGTTCTCCAACCTCCTCAACCCCTCTCACAGCTCTAGTTACCTTGTCCACAGGCTCAAGACATCCACTTGCTTCATCAGTTTCTTATATGATGTGATTATCTGTGCTCTTCACCACCACCATCATCTTTCATTAAATGGATTCTATTTGGGGGTACCTGGGTGACTCAGTAGGTTAAGCAAATCTTGATTGCAGCTCAGGTCATGATCTCCTGGTTCATGAGTTTGAGCCCCACATCAGGCTCTGTGCTGATGGTGAGGAGCCTGCTTGGGATTCTGTCTTCCTCCCTCTCTCTCTGCCCCTGTCCCACTCTCTATCTCTCTCTCTCTCTCAAAATAAATAAATAAACTTAAAAACTGGATTCTATTTTGTCAAAATTTTATGGTGTCAAGGTGCATCTAAAATCCAGATGTGGTCTGGTCAAATGAACACTTTACTCCCCTTGGTCCAGACACTGTGCTTCCATAACTGAAGCTTGTTTCTTGATGGCATCTAATTGTTTCCCAGTGCTATTAGCCCATTTAGAGTTTAGGCCAATTCATCTGCTCCACCAAATACTTTTGAGTCAACAGTAATCAAGCCAAGACTCACCCATTGCTGCATTCATGCCCCTGATCCTTGAATTTCAGTGTGAGACTTTACCTTTATTGCCATAAATTTTAGTTTTGGTTTGGATTAATCTTTCATCTGTTATCAACATATTTGCTTCCCACCAGAAGTAAATTGGAATTACGGATACTTGTCAGTTTCTGTTTCTCGAGCTCCCTTTTTAGCAATAGTATAGAGTAACTTAAACACAAAATGGGAAAATGAAGGTCCAGATTAGAAGGCTAAGTTGATTAGTTCTTTTTGTTACTGACGGTGTTGTACACACTGTGAGACACACAGCACAGAGATCTGGCCTCTGCTGTGATGGGCGAATTGCAGTGATTGAACAGTACGGACCAAGTCGTGTATTTCACCTCTCGTAGAAAGGCTAGTTGTTTGGGGTTAATCGATAAATCCTTCCCACTCAGAAACAACTGTTACAGACATGGAAATTTTAGATTAATAAAACAGTGCTCCTTGAAAAACAAACAAACATAGAAGAACTTAATATCCGTAAGGCAGAGAAAGAGAGAGAGAGAGAGAGAGAGAGAGAGAGAGAGAGAGAGAGGGAGAGAGATGAAGAAGAATAAAGGAGACTGAAGTAATGAGGCAAAGCTGGTCTTGGAACATTTTAAGGAGCAGGTAAATTTCCACCTTCGGGCCTCACATTAAACAAGTGAAGGCCAAGCCTCTATTTCTCATCAGGCTATTCACACGTATGCGCTCAAATGTAGAGAGCAAATCTAATGAGAGTTTCATGGGCAGGCAGTTACATGAATGATAAAAAACTTCTTAAAGTATCTCGACACAAATTAGAGTGGTGCGCACTTTATAATAAGGGCAATGATAATCAGCATGATTTAGAGCCACTTTAATCAAAGGCTATATTAGAACGTGGATCCCAGAGGTGAGAAGGCAGTTATTAGTTCACTGAACCACCCCAATCCCTAGGCATTCATAGTTCAACTCACACTGAAGGATTTTAGTGTCTTTGTAAAAGAAAATCCCCTTCTGAAATTATTTGGCCTGTGAGGAGTAGGGATGGTCTAGTAAAAATAAGAGGAGGAAGGAGAAGAATTTGATGTTTAAATGGAAAAAATGGGATGGAAGTTGAATGGGAAATAAATACATTTACTTCACAGTTGGGGTGGGAGAGTCTAGATGCCTACAAATGTTTCATAATGTTTTTGGTCACATTTAAGTTTGATTAAAGCACCTAGAAATATACATTAGCAAAATAGTCAAGCAGTAAATATATTTTTTAAACTATGATTTAAGAGGCTTATGAAGCATTCAAAAATCACTTATTTGTATGCTGATGAATTCCAGATTTATATCCGCATGCTTGACTTCTTTCATGAGCTCCAGACTTGATTATTAAGCTCTCCACTTGACAGTCCCACTTGGATGTCTAAAAGGAAAATCACACTTACTATGTCTTAAATAGAATCCTTATTTTCTGTTCCCACCCGACAGTCATCCGACTTTCCAGTATTCTTTTTTTTAAACTCTGTAAATATTTCATTTTTCAGGAAAAAAAAAAAACCTCATCATCTTTGACTCCCTCATTTCCCTCTTACCCCCGTCCTGTCTATCACCAAGTCCTGTATTTCTTCTCCTTTCTCATGGTTGTCCCACAGCCTCTTTCTCATGAGTGACTACATACTTCTCCCAATTAGTCCTTACCTTCTAAACTTGCTCCTTCCAGTTCATTTTCTACACAGGGCCAAGAGTGATCCTTTTAAAATATAAATAAGATTACACCACTCTCCTGCTCAGTAACTCCAAGGGCTTTTTGATACCCTTGGAATAAAATCCAGGCTCCTCTCCATGACCTGTAAAGCTCCATGCCATCTGGAGTCTGGCCACCTCTTCGCCCTCATCTGCTACCAGTCTCTGCTTCACTCAACTGTACTTGCACCTCCCGAGCTCCTTGCTGTTCTTCACAGTAAGCACGCTTCATCTCGTCTCCAGACCTCCATACTTGTGGTAACTTCTACCACACTCCCAGACATGGGCAAAGCATGCTTTCTCACTTCAGTCAAGGTTCTGCCCAAGTACCTCCTCAGAAGTGACACTCTATTCAAATAACACCCTCTCCAGCAAATCCTATTCTTGTTCCTGTCTTAGTCTTCTTCATTGTCTGACATTGTGTCATGAGAGAGAGAGAGAGAGAGGGAGGGAGAGAGAGAGAGAGAGAGAGAGAGAGAGAGAGAGACTGGGCATTATGATTCTTTAAATCTCCCCAGGTGATTGCAGTGTGCAGCCAAGACTGAGAACCTCAGGGCTGGAGGGCAAGAGCAAGAGCTAAATACACAAGACATCCAGACACTAGAATGAAATTGGAATGTATGTTTATTGCTGACCAATTTGGTTTTGTGATACTGAAGAAATATCTCAGAACTCCCTTTATCTCCATTATAATTTGGATAAATGTTTAAAAACAAAGAAGGCTGAGTTCAAAAGTTGTTTTCTCTTTCATGGAGACACTTTCCTAAGGCAGAAGAGCCTGGCTTGTTAAAGCAAGACCTCTGTGGCCAGACAAGCTAGCTTTGCGTCATGGCTCCACCACCTGGGCAAGTGACTCTTCTCTGTGGCTCAGTTTTCTCATCTGTAAAAATCAGAATAACAACAGTAATTTCACTTATGGGGTTGCCGAGGGATTAAATTAATTCGATGCCAAGGGCTGGAGCAGTACCTGACACAAAGTAAGTGCCCGGAAGTGTTAGTTACTATCTTTGAGGGAACGGCTTTCAAGCAGAGACTGTGCGTGGAAAATTCCTTTGGCCAATGATTTTGAAAGTAGCAACAGGGATCGAGACAGACTATTTTCTCTGACACTCTAACTCTACTCAAGAACGGAGTTGGTTAATGATTAGACCCTATAAAATTTTCCATGTCATGTGCCTTTTCCCCACCAGGCAATAGAAAGTAATTAAGAATTATGGGAAGCGGATTCAGTGAGAAGGAAGGCATGCCTTTCTAGGGACAAGCTCCAAACCCTAACGAGGTTATTGGCACAGGTGTCTCCTGCAAATAAATTAATGGGGAGGCAGATCCAATCATTAATCTGTCATCCAAACTTGGTGTTTAGAGTCATTTGGGGAGATGGGGTTTCCTTTGCCCAACCTTGGTGGTGTCTGGAGCAAAGATTAGGAAGCAGAGTGATTTCATTAGGATAA
Organism: Paguma larvata; assembly: GCA_030068075.1. Taxonomy (NCBI): domain Eukaryota; kingdom Metazoa; phylum Chordata; class Mammalia; order Carnivora; family Viverridae; genus Paguma; species Paguma larvata. The sequence goes on from CM057840.1 coordinate 44,188,616, forward strand.
CAAGGCTGTTAAAGAACAATCTGGCTCTTTAGATGGTATTTATAAAGCATTTCAAAGAAACTGTGTTCTGACAGCTGCTGTCAGTCTCTCACATTGGAACCATGGTGATTTATTGATACAGCAGGGGAGCTGTTATTATCCTTATTTGTAAAAGTTTTACACACACTAAGAATCCATCTTGACTAGTTGCAAACTTCCCAAAGACAAATGCCCATAATTGAATGTGTAAGTTACCCTAGTGCGAGGATGTGATCGAACGGAATATGGTGACTTCCCGATTACATGGTGTCACGTGTAGTTTTGTAGACTGCTTCAAGTCCTTTTGGGCGAAGGATGGTAGATAAAAGTACATTCTCAATGATCTGTCTGTGGATGACCTACCGCCATTTCTTGGCTCCTGTCCTCCAACCTGATTTTTTTTTCGATGCGACATGAATCAATGGAAAATAGAAAAGCATACATTTTTCAAAAGAAGAATATATAATTATGCAGATATCAGGTCTCCACAATAAGTGCGACGGTGCCAAAATGAAATATGACTGATTTTTAATTAATTGTAGTATGAACTTACCCATGCCATTTTATCCCCTGAAGTAGCTGATTGAGAATTGACTGTATGTATGTCAACTAACAACCTTCGTTATTTTCATTCTTGAGTAGTGTAGAGAATGTAGAACGTTTAGGGCAGCAAGGTGATTTGATAGTTGGGCTGTCGTTAGCAGTCAGCAGAGGACAGGTGGAGCTTTTGTGTCATTGTTAGCAATAGGCTTGTCTATTCACCACATGTGCTTAGAAGAATGGGGTTTCCTGAAACATTTTCATCAGCTTTGATGCTGGTAGAGTCACAGAATCATTGACTTTTCCTCTGCTGGAAGGGATCTTAGAAACTGTCTAGCCCACGCTCATTCATTTTACAATCGAGTTAACTGAAGCCCAGGGAGATGAAATGTCACATAGTTAGCATTGAGCCAAGACAAGAAAATGAGTAAGTGTTAAGTCTTAAATGTTTGTACTCAATCGGTAATGCTGTTACCACTGGTTTCTGTACTCAAGTAGTCAGGTCACTGTCAGAAGAAAAAAGTGGTCAAGGTCAGGAAAGAAACATTGATGAAGAAGGCAAGCAGGATTGATGTTTTGGTGTGGGGGCATTTTTAAAAAATAATAGAAAGTTAAACTCTTTTTCCTTTTGGATGGGAATGCCAGGATCACTAGGAAGAGGTAGAACTTCAGGGTGGGGCAGAGCCACTACAGGACTTTTCATCACAAACTAACTAGAATGAGCCAAAGTTTAGTCACTTCAGCCCAGAACACCATGTAGCTCAAAAAAGAGGCTCTTGAAAGTTGACAGAGATAAATTTTGGACAACTACAGCAAGTATTAATTTACACAGTGAGTAATAAATTTTCATTAGACCAAGAGATAGTTTGAAGATTGGGTAGCATCAAAACCCAGCTTCAATAAATTAATGTATACACAGGCCATGTCGGTTAGTACCGACAGTTAAGATATTTTGGGATAGACTTTTCAAGTTTTCCTTAGGGAAACGATTCATGCCTTTGGCAAATATCTCTTGCCACAAAGTCTTTTGGGTCATAAGTCTGGCCACACATTGCTGTTATTCTGTGCAAAACTTTGCCTCCACAATTTCCAATATGAAAGGTATTAAGTATGGAGAGTTTACATTCTACTTTTGGATATTCAGAAACTGATACAGTGTCTTTGCGTCTTCCTCTTCTGATTGTTGGTTTTTTTTTTAATGTTTATTTATTTTTGAGAGAGAGAGAGAGAGCACAAGTGGGGAAGGGGCAGAGAGCGAGGGAGACACAGAATCTGAAGCAGGCTCCAGGCTCCGAGCTGTCAGCATAGAGCCCAACGCGGGGCTCAAACTCACAAACCACAAGATTATGACCTGAGCTGAAGTCCGATGCCTAACTGACTGAGCCACCCAGGCACCCCTGATTGTCAGATTTTTGATCACTTCATCAGACATTATTATTTTTCCGCACCCCTAAAAATTAAAAATAGCTCGATCTGAGGTAGTAGTCGTTGTTCCCAATGATATATCCTCAGCTTCTCTATCGAACTAACAGAATCTTTATTTTCAGTCGGGCATATTGGCACCTTCACTTAAAACCACATTTCCCAGCTTCGCATGGCATCTGTGCTGTTCGCCTGATATAAAGGGGATGTCATGTGAGATTTCTGGGAAGTCTCTTTAAAACGGGGGTAAATTTCTATTCCTCCTGTCTTCCTTCCTGCCTTTTGATGTGGGCAGAGGCATCTTGGATGGGAGCTCATGGGCCACACCCTAGGGATACTGCAATACTGCTTCTAAGTGGAGTCTGGGTCATGATGACCAGACCTGCTGTGTCGCTCCTGGACTGGCAATCTCCAGATTGAAAGATTAACTCTTTCACTCACAATTTGGGGAGTATCCTTTACCATGGCTGAACTTAATTATAACTAACATCGTATTTAATTTTCCTTATTCTTAGTGGAACTCAGAAAAAAAAACACACAAAAATGAAACTACTAGTTAAAATTAAAAATTTAATATTCATTCCAGGCTTCAGTTATGCACCCAATTCCTGTCCCCTATTATCTTAGTTAGTCAAGAGTTGACTATGTTTTCTTTTTCCCAGCCATGACTGGTTTCAATCCTAAAGAACACCTCATCCTTGAATACTAATCTTGTGGTTCTAATGGCAGGCAATTTGGGTAAGGAAATTGGCAGAGTATTTGAAATTTAAAATAGAAGTTCCTATTGCTCTCCTGCAAAACAATAAGGCCCTTGAAAGTACTTTCTTGGAATATGAATGAAGAACAAATGTCATAGAAACATATTTATCCCATGTAATTAATAGGAAACTTAAAAAAAATGTGGCCACATTTTCTATCCATGTCTGACATAGAACAGAAAGAGCTTTTTTACTTGGAGTCAAAAGATATAAGTTCTAATCGTGGCTCTGTGAATTATTATCTATCTAACCTTGGGAAAATCATTTAATCTTCTAAAGCTTATCCCTTGAACTTAAAAAATGATAATGATAATAATTCATATGGTTGATATGAGTATTAAATAATAGAAATGAAAATACTTAGCCCGGTGCTTTGCACAAGGTAGTTGTTTGATAAACATCAGTTAGTCTAGTTTAATTAGTGTCGTGCTCATGACAGTTTGAAGAAGACATGAGTCAGTACTCAGGTTCCGTTTAAAAATGCACAGAGTGTCTTTTGTCCATAACTTTGTGGGGCAGTGGGGCCGACCACCACCGCTGTTGAAAAAAACCAGCTTAAGAAAAAAATCAATGATCATAAGCTGCCCAAGGATACATTGCAGCTAATCTCTTAACCCTTTGGGGTATAAAACCATCCGACACCAACAACATTTTCATTTTTGATAAGCTGCAGAACAAAATGCATTTCATCAAAAGTTTGGTTGAGATTTTTCTATAACAGAAATATCCTCAAGAAATGCCTGTGCCTTTGTCTTACAAAAGGTAAATACAAAGAGGAGACGTAATTTGCCCTCAATATCAATTCACTCTCACGCCTTTTGGTGTTTCGTGAGTCTGACCTTTCAAATGATTTATGACATTGGGGCTGGCAAAATTGCACCACAAAGAACTGGACTTTATGGGTTTAATAAGGATCAGAAGAGTTGAATTCAGGTTCGGAGTAGTCTGGGGTAAATATGGGGAAAGTACGGAGTAGGGCAGGACATGTGTTTCTGTCTTAACCACAGTCGTATTCGATCCATAGTAGTCAACACAAACATATACATTGAAAGGAAGAGACAAAAACAAAACTAAAATTAAGATCTCCCATCCAAAGCACCTTGGCCTCTATAGGCACCAACTTTTTTTATATGACCCAGCTGGTCTGAGCAGTCTCCAACTCTCTCCTGGCTTGACACCAGTTGTATGTCTCTGACGTTCAGTAGAGCCTTTTGTTAAAGAAGTTTAAAGTTCTCACCAATGAATAATGGAATACACTTAAATATTTGGCCATAAGCATAGGCAATCTATCTAAGTGATTTTTGGAGCTCAGGAAAACCACCTTTGCTTAAAGAAAATACATTTCTGGGGCACCCGGGTGGCTCAGTCGGTTGAGCATCTGACTTCAGTTCAGGTCATGATTTCATGGTTTGTGGGTTCGAGCCCCGCATCAGGCTCTGTGCTGACAGCTTAGAGCCTGGAACCTGCTTCAGATTCTGTGTCTCCCTCTCTCTTCCCCTATGCCGCTCATGCTCTGTCTCTCTCTGTCTCCCAAAAATAAATTAAAAATGTTAAAAAAAAAAAAAAAAAAAAAGAGGGCACGCCTGGGTGGCTCAGTTGGTTGAGCGGCCAACTTCGGCTCAGATCCTGATCTTGCGGTCTGTGAGTTCAAGCCCCGCGTCGGGCTCTGTGCTGATGGCTCAGAGCCTGGAGCCTGTTTCAGATTCTGTGTCTGCCTCTCTCTCTGCCCTTCCCCTGCTCATGCTCTGTCTCTCTGTCTCTCAAAAATAAATAAATGTTGAAAAAAAAAAACTTTAAAAAAAAAGAAAATACGTTTCTGTCTGTTGAACTTCCACAAGGGGGTGGGGTATGATATGATGAGAAAGGAAACTAATTGAGCATGAATTATAAATTTTTATACCTGTGTGTATTAATATTTTATATATTATACTTTCTATATTTAAAAGCATAAATATGATAAAGTATAAATATAAATATGATATATAAAGTATAATACATGTAAAATATAAACATAATAAAGTATAAATATAAAGTATATGCACATATAGTATAGGTTAGGTATCTTTACACATTTCTTTTTTGATCTTAAAAGAGTTTTACAAAATAAGTGATTTTATTCCAGTTTGACAAATAAGAAAAAAATGAAGATCAGATATATTAAGTATCATTAATAAAATCACAATAATGCCAGTAGTTGAAGAAAGCCAGTTATGTCAGATTGTAAATATTAAAAAAAAAGCCTTAGTGTTTGTTCCTGAGAGTAAGTTTTAACAGCCCAAACATGTCGATTTCAACTTTTCCCAAGACAATAGAACTTGTTTTCGGGTACACCTGTGTCTGTACTGTGCCCCCTAATTGGGAGAGACAGTACTATGTAGTGATTAAAGGGATGGGAAACAGCAGAATGATCTGGTTCGAATCTCTGTTCTAGAATACTAACTCTGTGTTCCTACACGGTAATTCTGTAAATCTTAGTTGTCTTGTCTCTTAAACACGTGAGGGATGTGATACCTACTTTATCCATTTACCCCAGTGTGGTCAGCAGCCATCATTCAAGATGGCCCTGAACGATTTTTACCTCCTGGTATTCAACTTTTGTGTAATCCCCTCTCCTTGAGGGTGGGCTGGACCTAGTGATTCACTTTTGACAAGAGTTCTGGGATGTCACATCTGAGACTAAGTTAAAAAGACTATGACATCTTCCCAGGTTCTTGCTAGCTCACTTATTCTCAGGAAAGCCAACTGTCATATTGTGAGCTGTCATATGGAGAGGCCCGTGTGACGAAGAACTATGATCTCCACCAACAGCCAGTAAGGATCTGAGGTCAACCAACCACCATGTGAGTGAACTTGGAAGTAGAATTTCCCCCAATTGTCGCCTTGAGCACAGCCATATGAGGGACTCCGGACTGACATTTTGACTGCAGGCTTCTAAGCTATCCTGAGCAAAGGTATCCACTAAACTTCATCAGGATTACTGACCGCAGAAACTGGTTAATAATACATGTTTGTTTAAATCTGCCAAACTGGGAATAGTTTGTTACACAGCAATAGATAATGAAGATGTTTTGGGGATTAACACAGAGACCGAAAGGCACCAAAAGCAAAAATAGACAAGTGGGAGTGCTTCGAACTGAAAATCTCTGCACAGAGAGGAAAATCACCAATGGAATGAAAAGGCAACCTCTCAAGTGGAAGAAGATATCTGTGAATCATGTATCTCATAAGGGGTTGATATCCATAGTATACAAGAATTCACACAACTCGATAGCGAAGAAGCCAGACAATCTGATTAAAAAGTGGGCAGAGGATCTGAGTAGACTTTTTTTTTCCCAAATAAATACAAATGGACAACAGGTACATAAAAAGGTGCTCAACATCAGAAACAATCAAGGAAATGCAAGTCAAAACCACAGTAAAATGTCACCTCATACTCCAAATGGCTGTTGTTAAAAAGACAAGAGATAACAAGTTTGGGGGAGGATGTGGGGTAAAGGAAATCTCGTGCACTGTTGGTGCAGAGGTAAGTTGGTGCAGCCGCTATGGAAAACAGTATGGAAGTTCCTCAAAACATTAAAAATAAATCTACCATATGATCCAGCAATTCCACCTCTGGGAATATATCCAAAGAAAATGGAAACACTATTTTGAAAAAATATAGTCACCCCCATGTTCATTGCACCAGTATTTATAATAGCCAAGACTTGGAAATAACCAAAGTATCCATTGATGGATGAATGGAAAAGAAAATGTGCTACACACACACACACACACACACACACACACACACACACCGGAGTACTACTCAGCCATAAGAAAGAATGAAATCGTACCATTTGCAGCAACATAGATGGACCTAGAGGATGTTATGCTAAGTGAAGAATCAGACAGAAAAAGATAAATACTGTATGATCTTGCTTACATGTGGAATCAAAAACAAAACAAAACAAAACCCAACCCTTCAAAGCAAACAACTGAGCTCATGGAGATGGACGACAGACTGGTGGTTACCAAAGGCAGGGAGTGGGTGTGGGCAAAATGGGTAAACGGAGACAAAGGTTACAAATTTTGTTACAAAAGTTACAAAAGTCATCAAACGAGTACGTTTCGAGGATGTAAGGCACAGCATGGTGAGGATATTTAATAATATTGCATATTTGAAAGTAGTAGGAGAGTGAATCTTAAAGTTCTTCATTATAAGAAAAAATTTTGGGGGGGCGCATGGGTGGCTCAGTTGGTTAAGTGTCCGACTTCAGCTCAGGTCATGATCTCACAGTGTGAGGGTTCTAGCCCTGCATGGGGCTTTGTGCCGACAGCTCAGAGCCTAGAGCCTGCTTCAGATTCTATTCCTCCCTCTCTCTCTGCCCTTCCCCTGCTTGTGCTCTGTCTCTAAAAAATGAGTAAGTGTTAAAAAAAGAATTAAAAATAATAAAAGAAAAAAGAAAAAAATTGTAATTATGTAAGATGATGAATGTTAACTGGACTAGAGTGATGATTTTGCAATATATACAACTATTGAATCATTATGTTGTACCAATATCATGTTATATGTTAATCATACCTCAGTAAAAAATAAATAATGAGTACACTTGAGAATAAAAAGAAATAAACTACTCAAAGCATTTGGTATCATATGACCCCCGCTAAAGAAAATAAATCATGCATTTAATCATTTAAAAAGTTATTTATGGAGGAAATAGTACAGAAAGAAGCAGATATGGGTGTGAAAGACAACCTTTTTGTACATCAAAATATTCCCTACGGCTTGCTATGACATTAGGAAGCCATGTCTTTACTTTTGACAGCTCACTTCCCTACGCCCCCATAATTGGGGAAAGAAAATTGACTCAACAATAATTATAATAATAAATGGCAAAATTCACTTGAGCTTTTGCCTATCAGTCATATGTCACATTTGTCACCGGGCTTCCAGACATTGATGTGACCAGTGTCTTAGATCAATGGACAGATGACGAGAATATGAATGATCATAACCACAAATGTCAACTTTATCCCTTTAAATGCACTCAGTGTCCTGTAGATAACCCGAAAGGTCACATCGATAGTTGCCACCTGCTATGTCTCCTGTTCCGAACACTACCAGATGACATGGCGTTTCTGGAGCAGGGAGAGCAGTTGAACGCAACGGCAGCCTGACATTTGATAATGGATCAGGGCACATCATTGTCCTGTTAGGCAATGGCATTTCTTCTCCGTCTCTGAGAGACAGACAGGGCGGCCTTCTTGCTTCTCCCAGTCCATGGGGCCATAGGACCCCTCCCGGCCAGGTGAGTCTTTCAATTAACAGGTATGAGCTGAACAAGTACATTTTTCCCCCTGAAGTCCAAGAACTTGCGATGCTTTGTGTTCGTGGTTCTGAGCAATGCAATCTCCCCCCAGCTACCAAAGGCAAGAGTCTAAGCTCATTATTTCAGACTCTGTCATGGGGAAAGTCTGAATTAGTGAGAAGTCTAAATTTATAGTATGCTTTAAGAGAAGTGCACTTTAGTGCTTGTTAATACATATAGTAACTTCATCTAATTGCCAAAATAAAGTTTGCTCCCTCTGGTTTTAATGAGCAGATTAGCAGGACTAGCATTAGCAGCACCATTTGCATAAAATTAATTTGCTAAAGCCCTTAAAAATAGTGTTCAAAGTGGCTTAAACATGCTCACTGCCTATTTACACTATTAATTTGCTAAGTAAACCTTTCTTTTTAAGTAGGGCAAAAGTGAATCGTCAGTCCAGCTGAAGTTGAATTACCACAAAATCCCAAAGTAAGTGAAGTCTAGATTAATATGATTTTCCCATACAAGGCTGGCAAAAAAAGAAAAAGCATGCATGTGAGGTTAACACCCAGTAAACGGATTTTGCAAATATTGTGTTAAGCGTTGGGGCAACAAGAGTAGATAGTTTTGAAACTGATTTAGCCCTCCCTTTGCTAAAAATGCCTGTTTTCCAAAACTAGTTTCTAATTGAAAATAAAGATTCATTATTACTGAATCCTACTCAATGGATATTAGGGGTAAGAAGCTGTAAAACTGAGCTGAAAAGTGTATTGAAAGATGGAGTACCAAATGGAAGAATGCAAATATAAGCCTACGTATACATTTTATTCGACCAGTACATAAGTTCTTCCCCCGTGCCCTCAAGAATTATGATTACATTGAATAATTTATTGCTTAAATGCTGACGGTTCTCTCCAAATTATCCCTTAAATTCTAAGCAATCCCAATTAATATATCAACAGAGTTTGTAAAATGTTTGATAAGTTCACTCTATAACCCATATGAAAAAATGAAAAGGCAAAAGAAAAACCAAGGATTTTTTTTTAAGCAAACTACTTCCTTCCAAAGACTGCAGCTTCTCTTACCAGATCAGAAAATATTTTAAAAACTCAGTAATGAAAACACCATGGTATTGGTAGAGTAAAAAGTAGATCAACCAAACAGCAGGGCAAACTTAGAAACAGAGTCAAGTACACATGGGAATTTCTTACATGATATGGTAGAATTTTAGGTCAATGTGGAGAGACTGTGTCAATAAGTTGTGTTGGAAGATTAATTGTCCACTTAAAAAATAAAAAGTTCACTACCTCAGGGCGCCTGGGTGGCTCAGCCGGTTTGAGTGTCTGACTCCTGATTTTAACTCAGGTCGTAATCTTATGGTTCATTAGATCGAGCCCCACATGGGGCTCCATTCTGACAGTGCAGACCTGCCTGAGACTCTCTTCCCTCTTTCTCTGCCTCTCTCTCACTCGTGTCCACGTGCTCTCTCCCTCTCTCTCAAAATAAATCAATAAACATTTAAAAAAAAACAGTTAAAAAAGATCACCATCTCACACAATTCACAAAAAATTAAATTACAAATGGGTTAAAGAGCTGAAGGTTAAAAATAAAAGTTAGAATTAAGAAGTAAGTCTAGGAGGGGAAACTGCAGAAGGTATTCTTAAACAAGACATAAAATATAAAAGCAGTAAAGGAGGAAAAAATGGATAAACTTAACTAAATGAGAATTTAAAACTTCTGTGCCACAAAAATCCTAACCCTGGGCAAACAGATTTACAATGTATATAGAATAAAGAGCCAAAATAGGTAAAGAATTTCTATGAAGCAATAAGAAACAAATAACCCAGTAAAACTGAATCTAACCCTAACCATAACAGATGACTCACCGAAAAGGAAATTACAAACAACACAACCTCATGAATGTATATATTCAACCCCATCAGGATTCAGGGAAATTAAAATGAAAGTAATTATTAAATACCACTTACTCTCCTCATCAAATAGTCAAAAAATTATATGATGGTAAATGAATGGGTAAATTTATTCATTTTTCAATCAGTGGGAGCAACAGAGATTTTTTGGAGGACAAATTGAAAGTAGCTATTAAAGTGAAACTTTAATAAACCTTCAACAATTCCAACTCTACTTTTTTCTAAAGCAATATTCGTACATTTATACTAAGAACTATGTGGAAAGATGTATTTAGAGCACTTTAATAATAATAAGATATTAGAATTTACTAAATGTCAGTAGAAGAATGGATGCATTATAAACTGTGGCCCCTCTAAGAATTTTTATTCATGTATGCAACATTGTAATTTCAAGAAAATTCAATGAAATGTTACTTGTTATAGAAGAAGAACGGAAACACCACATATGTCCATTCATTGGGAGATAGTGGAATAAATGCTTATACATCCATATGAAAATATCATGCAGTTGCAGGAAAGAATGAGGCATATCCATGTGACTAAAATGGAATAAGTTACAAGATACACCGTTAATGAAAGAAGCAAAATTTTGAGAATGTAACGTATACTTCTGGTTTTAAAAACTATTATATATAATTTTTACATAATAACCTATATTGTATGTTATATATAACATACCTACACACTATGCACACAAAACGAAGTAAACCACAAATATAATACTACATAAAAAGCATATAATATCTATTTACGTGTATATATGTACTTATGTGTATGCATATGTATTTTTTATTATATATTCATGGAAAGCCTTTGAAAGTCTGTGCAGAGAACTGATATGAAAGACTATAAAGCAATCAAGAATTTGCAGACAGAGGAAGACTTAATTTCCATCATATATTCTTATACTGTCTGAATTTTCTATCATATTCATATAAGAGTTTTTCAAATAAAACCAGTCACAAAAATTGATACTATCTACACTATAATAAACTATACATAGTTTAAAGGAATGAGAGAAATGTGTGTAGTGACAGAAATATGTACCCAGTACATTGTTCACCGTGAAAGCATGTCGAGTAACAATGCACCAGTTCAATACTATTGATGTTAAAAGAAATAAACAACAGGCTTACATGTGTACTTGGACAAATATATTTATCTATGTACAAAGAAGTTTAAAAGTGCATATATGTTAAAAATGCACACAAAGAAACATTCAAAAATGTGCTGGGTGACCTAGAATGTTAGTCACCTATTAATGGTGGTAGCTTCTTGAATATATTCAAGAATACTCTAGTAATTACATTTTAAAATGAAAAAAATAACAGTTAAAATAATAGTATTAATTACTTGTCTAGTACCAAGATGTATACCTAAAGCTCCCATAGGCAAAACTAAATTTCTTAATAACCATGGGTTTTAAGTCAGCCTGTTAGCAACTGTGGAACGTTTTGCCTCTAGGTACTCAGTATTTAACTGACTTAAATACCCAACTTCCCAAAGATTCCAGAAATTTAAAATCTTCTGACTTATTTACTCTCTGAAATGCTAGGTCTATTAATTTCTTCCTTAAGAAGGAGATTAACGCTGTATCATATGTAGCTTCCTAAATGAAAGGAAACAGCCTCCTGGGGTATAAAACTAGAATGCTTTCCATATTGCCTTCAGGTTGGCTTACTTAGGATTCTTTAAAAGGAATGTAGAGTTTAATCTTAAGTATTATTTTATTGATAGATAAAGCAGAAGCAGACAAATTGATGTGATTAATGAGACAGCAATTTAGATTCCTCTCTCTCTCTCCACACACCACCCCCACCCTCTGTGTCTTTCTCTCTTTCCCATCTCCCATTAAAACCCTAGGAACTCAGATCTCTATTAGGGTCCACCTCTTGCAGAATGTCATAAAAATAAACTCTGTCTGTATGTCGCTTTGAGTCCGGCTTCCTACACTTAGTATAATTCATCTGAAATTCTTGTACAACAATTCTTTCCTTTTTATAACAGAGTGGTATTCTTTTGTATGGATATACCGCAGTTTTGTTTATCCACTTACCAGATGAATAGGGTTGATTTTTGTCTGCTATGAATAGAGCCACTACAAACATTCAAATACATGTTTTCACGGAGATTTATGTTTTTATATCTCTTGGCAAAATACATAGTTGTGGACTTGCTAAGTCATATAGTAAGATGTTTAATTTTATATAATGTCATATAGTGTTTAATTTTCTAGAACACTGCCAAACTATTTTCCAATATGGCTGTACCATTCGCATTCCCACCAACAATGTGTGAGAAGTCCAGTAGTTACACTGGGTCCCCAGCACCTGATACTGTTGGGTCTTTGAAAAACCAGAATCATCTTAATAGGTGGGTAGTGATTTCTTACCGGGTTTAATCTCCATTTCCCTAGTGACTAACAAGGCTGTGCATCTCTTCATATGTTTCCAATTTTATTCTTAAATTTAAAATATTCTCAGAGGAATCTCAAATATATGTCGCTCAATCACAGAAGTGAGTGAAGTAAGGGTCATCATTGCAGTCTCACGTGTCACCCACTAATGCTAACTAAACATTAAGTTTAATTGTAAGTCTTGTCCATCTTCAGACCTCTAGCATCTAGCACTGGGGCTAAGTATTCGATAAGCCTGCCGTTTCAATGGCCAAATTAACTTGTGTTCCCTGCTTCCCTGTACGTATGCTGACTGTTGCCCACCACGCACGATTGTCTTGAAAGTGTGGGCTACTCTCTGATATGCCTGAGCCTCCGTGACCCTCCTGGCTGAGTAGAACGTTTAAAGAAAGTCAGCTGTGTCTGTTCCCAAAGCTGTGTTATGCAAGTTATACTTGATACTGTAAATATAAATTAGATAAGTATTATTAAAACTGATTAAATATTAGTAAGAAAAAGAGTTCTTTCTAAGAAAAATTAATTAATTCTTTGGAAAATGTAAAAATGTAAATCACAGGGCACCTAGGTGGCTCCGTTAAGTGTCCAATTTTGGCTCAGGTCATGATCTAAAGGTTCGTGAGTTCGAGCCCCGCATCGGACTGTCTGCTGTCAGTGCACAGGCTGCTTCTGATCCTCTGTCCTCCCTCTCTCTCTTTCTGCCCTTCCATTGCTCACGCTTTCTCTTTCAAAAGTAAATAAAAACTTAAAAAAAAACCATAATGACGAATCACTAAAAAATATTGTAGAATAAAAAAGAGGAAATATAACATTGAGTTTTCTGTACTCAGACTGCATGACAAATGTCTTAAAGTTTTTGTGGCAATTTTAATGAAACCTAAGTCTTAAGGAGCCCATTAGGGGAGCGATTTATGCAGGAAAGACAATGCCAAACAGTGGACTACTACTCAAAGAAAGGTTTTAAAATGATAATGTAAAGTTCACTTGTTATTATCTGATTATGAATGTTAAACATGTTTGCAATAGAGTATTTGAAAAATAATGATAAGTGTACATCAATAGTCTTATCATCCAAACAGTATACATTATCATCCAAAGATTATACAAACGTTAACCACAGTTAACATTTTGAAGCATCTGTTATTATAGTTATGAATATTTATATCACACATACAATATTATATAATTGTTTACTTAATATTAATATATATTATTCATGTTGTTAAAAGTTAACAAAATTATATTTTTATTATCTTCCAAAAATTTTATGACATAACTATTGTAATTTTCTTATTTAATCTACACTTAAGAAATTTTCATATTTTAACATTAGCAGTCATTGTAAATAATGATTTATAAAAATATTTTGGAGTATATCTTTAAGATAGAGTTTCTGGTGTGGAATTAAGAGATCAATAACAAAGAACTTAACTAAAATAACAGTTATTTCTAATTATAGAAATAATTCAGGGGTGCCTGGGTGGCTCAGTCGGTTAAGTGTTTGACTTCAGCCCAGGTCATGATCTCACGATTGGTGAGTTCAAACCCTACATCAGGCTCTGTGCTGACAACTCAGAGCCTGGAGTCTGCTTCAGATTCTGTGTATCCCTCTCTCTCTGCCCCTCCCCAGCTCATGCTCTGTTTCTATCTCTCAAAAATAAATAAATGTTAAAAAAAAATCCTTACAGAAAACTTGGAAAAATAGAGAAAAATATAAAGAGAGACAACATAGGGATAATATTTTAAGTGATGTATTTTCTAATAATTTTTCATCGTTTTAAAACAAAAATGATTATATCGCATATATAAATATAGTTTCCTAGTTTGTTTTTAAATCCAACTTCAAATTATAAGCATTTTTTCATATCATTAAATTCACCTGACAGTATCTTTTTACAATATGTATTTTAATATTTTTAACGAATGGATCATTGTTAATTTAAGCATTCTCCTATCAATGGACATTGAAGAGAGTATTTCTATTTTTAAAATCATAAATAACAACAAAACGAACATCTTTATCAACATCGCATGACATTTTTAGGTTGGCTTCCTAGAGGTAAAATAACAAACGGAAAGTCGTTAGTATTTTCACATATGTTGCCACATTATATTCTAGAAAGAAGGGATTAATATACTCTCTCGCCAGCAGCCGGTGCATGACTGCACATCTGTAAAATGCAAATGTTCACCTGACTAATTATGTAGAAAACTAGTCACACCTGAAACTATTTATGCAAATGACCTAATTCCTTGGTGATGTACCCCAGGTGGGTGGATTTACAACTGGAACCTCTTAGGAAAATGTCCTTTAGTATTTCCAAAGACAGTTTACGTTGCTGTTGTGTAAAGTTCCTTTGGAGAACAAAGCAAACAACACTAGGTTCTTCCACAGAGGTGTTTATCATTTCAGTCCATCTATCATTATAGACTACCTTGACTAAACCTTCCGGCTGAGGCTCGAAGACCCCAATAGGTCATTGTCATACACCTGTAGGATTCTCTGACTACTTCGATAGTGATTTATCCATTTCAGAATTCCTTTCCATTGATTTATTAGGCCTATACATCTTCTCGGTGGTCAGCTTGTGTCTATAAAAATGTGGCTGAAAGAACTATTTCACTATCGTGTATTTTATAGCGCACTGACATTCATTTACTCACTCGCTTATTTAGCCAATGTTAGTACTCATGCTAATAGATGTTGCAAGACTGGCCTTAGTCTTGGTGCATATTTGGCCCTGCTAAGTACACTATATAAATGATAATAAGATATAATTATCAAACTTGCACCAGAAGCGAGAACGTTGTAAGCAATACAGGTTCTGGGTCACTTAAAATAAAGGAAGAACAGGAATCGAAATAGATTCATACGAAAGAGAAATGGAATACACTTCTCAAAAACACTTACCATACAAAACATCCCAAATTGTTTTTGCTAAGATAATGGGAAATTTTGGGTAGGGAATGGGGGCCAGAGGAAGAAATTACTACAGAGTATCCACAGATACTCATTTTAAATGTTTTAGACATATGGTATGTGAGCTTCCCTTTTTTATTAAAAATATTTTTTATTTTTTATTTATTTTGAAAGAGACAGAGACAGCACGACTTGGGGAGGGGCAGAGAAAAAGCGAGAGAGAGAATTCCAAGCAGGCTCCACACTGCCAGCACAGAGCCTGATGTGGGGCTCAAATCCATGAAGCAGTGAGATCATGAGCGGAACCGAAACCAAGAGTCGGACATTTAACCAACCAAACCACCCAGGTGCTGGAGCTTCCATTTGTATTCTTGCTTCTGGTCCAACAAATGTAAGAGAGAGTTACTACAAATCACATAGCAAGTCAAAGCACTGCTTTTCAGACTTTACTATGCCTGTTAAGGATCTAATTCCAGACTCCAAACCCCCATATATTCAGGTTCAACTGGCCTGAGTTGAGGCTCAGGAAAGTGCATTTTTACTAATTTCCCAAATGGTTGTAGTCGAGATGGTCCAGTGACCACTCTCAGAGGGTCACAGCTCCCTCCCGGGGTTAATGATTTCACTGACAAAACACACCCCAGACAATTGCTGCCAAAGAGCAATTTTGAGGCATGATCTGAGAAAAGTAAAAAAAAAAAAAAAATCAACTTTTATACAAAACCGGAATTAAACTATCTAAGGTAGTGTTGTCCCCTACAAAGTAGTCCCCTTGGAGGTTAGACACTTATCCTAAGCAGACGGCTATTGCTCAAAACATTTTGACGCTGATTTTTTTAAATTGCCTTTGGAGGTGGGTTATGAGGCGCATCAGAAAGCCAGTCTCATTATCTCAGATCACAGTTTGCATTTGACGAAAAACAGCATTACCCAGAAGGATGATGCCTATTACTTAGCAGATTTAGTTCCTATGTTTTCCAAGTCAAATATGTCATAAAAAAAGATCTATTATATAAGCACACCTGTTTATTTCAGCCTCCTTCTGAAACTATACTAAAGTGACAATGAAGAAAGAAAAGGGGCATAAATCTCTAAAGACAAAGAAAGTGAGAGAGAAGTTTCAGGAGGAAATAGGAATCGATGCTTTGGAAGCTGGAAAATGGATGGAGAAGTGGCCATTGACTTAGCAAACCCCAGAAAGCTGAATCTTGGGCCCGTCATTATGATGGCTAAGAGAGAGACTGATTTTACTTGAGAATCTTGCCTCGGCAATTACAGGGGAAATGTAACTCACAGAGGGGCTGCCTGCGTGGCTCAGTCAGAGTCAGTCAAGTGTCTGACTCTCGGTTTCAGTTCAGGTTATGATCTCATGATTTGTGAGTTTGAGTCCTGCATTGGACTCTTGTGCTGACAGCGCAGAGCCTGCTTCAGATCCTCTGTCTCCTTCTCTCTCTGCCCCTCTCCTGCTCTTGCACACACACACACGCACACACACACACGCACACACACACATACACACAGTCAGGAGTCACAGGTGGGGGTGATAAATAGGATTTGTTGAAAATTTCCTTAAGGAGCAATTAGACCCCAGTCCCTTTCCCCCATCCAGGCAGCAACTCTTCATCAACTTCAGAAAAGGACATGAGGGCCAGTCTCTGGAATACCTACCCAAGAGACTGCATTCTGTAACAGCAGTCTCCAAGGCAAGGATGGGAGTCCTTACTAAAATTAGGCCATTAAGTTAAAATGTGCTAAACACTTAGATCCCAGCTCCCTTCTCCCTGATAACCAAAATGCAGACTTAGACCCACCAGACAGGAGATATAGAAATATAAACAATCCAAGAGAAAAGACAAAAAAGAACAAAAAGTCTGTGATTGAAGATCTCCTAGTGAAATGGCTGAGTCTCCACTATGTCACCCTGTGGTAAGACCTACCAGCCAACAAGCCCCATTAGGCTCTCAGTGAGCTTCCTAGTGACTCATTCTGAAATATAAATAGACAGCTAAGGGATCGCCAGACATCTGGGGAAAGTCTCTACCAGGAAAGGCAGAGACTAATAACAAGGAAAATGGAGAGAAATAAGGCAATACAGGGAATGAATAAACCTGTAAAATAGATGAAAGCACTTTTTAAATCCTAGTTAATATCTTCAGAAACATTAGAGAAGATATTGAAGCCACATACACATGCACACACACACGAGTAGGATGTTATCAAAAGAAAAAAAACAAAAACAACTTCTGAAAATACCACAGAAAGTTAAAAATCTGACAGAATAATTATAAGATAAAGTGAAGGATATCTTCCAAGTAGCTTACTTAGATAGTATGTCTAAAGACAGAAGCATACTTGTTATTTAAAGTATCTCTTAGGCATGTAAGTGGAGATGTCAAGGAAGCTGTTCAATATATTGATCTGAAGTGTATAGGTGGCATGCAAAGATAGGTGGCATGGAGATAGTCACCAAGAGAGTTAGTGAAAATAGGAAAGAGAAAAGGCCTAAGGGTTGAGTTCTGGGGTATGCCAATTTTAACAAGTCCGGGGAAAAAAGCACTAGTAAACAAGTTTGCAAAGTGACCAGCCAGATGGGAGAAAAAGAATATCCCGGACGCCAAGTAAAGAAAGGATAGTGACCAAGTATGTCAGATTCAGCTGATAGATCAAGTCAGATGAGTTTAGGGGTTGAGCATTGACGTTTCCAATTTCAGCTCTGATGGTCCTGCTGATCCACAGCCCAATGAATTTTTAAAATAATGCACACTAATGCATGCCATCATATACTTCAGTACTCTTGGGTAAACAAATCTTAAAACCTTCTAGAAAGACAAATAAACAAGCTAAAACAAAATACAGGTGAAGTACAGAGAATGAGGAGTCAGGACGTCACAAGTTTTCTCAATAGCAACACCTGACACTAGAAAACAGAGGAAGAATGTCTTCAAAATTCTAAAGGGCAATGATTTTCAAACTGGAATTTTGTTTCTAGCTAAACTATCAATCAAGGTGCGAGTAAATAAAGACCTATTGGACAAGCAGGACCTGAAAAAAAATTACCTCCTATGTACCATTTTCTCAAGAAACTATTAAAACATGTGCTCTATAAAAACTAAAAATAAACTGGGTGACTGAGTGGCTCAGTCGGTTAAGCATCCAACTCTTGATCTCAGCTGAGGTCTTGACTTCAGGGTCATGAGTTCAAGCCTCATGATGGCCTCCATGTTGGGTGTGAAGCCTAGTTAATTTAAAAAAAAAAAAACTAAACTAAAAATAAACCATGAAAAAGAAGGCATGGAATCCAGAAGGCAAGGGATAAGCACCAGCAGAGAGATGGGAGGGATTTCTAGGATGATGGTGAAGGACAGTCTCCGGTGCCATCTGAGCGGTGGCCTGCAGAGCTAATAGTACAAACTGCTGTGGAAAAAAGAAATTAACATAGACCCAATAACGTAAATGCTGTAAAATGCCTTATCCAAAAACAATAGTATAACTCTTTTGGAAAGATACAAGGAGAGCTGGTATGTGGATGTACCGAGCTGGTGGGGAGGTAGAGTTAAGGAGCAAAATGGGGTCCCAGGTCGATGTATTTTTTCCAAAGCAGAGCATAAATACCTAAAACTGAAAAATCGAGAAAACCATATTATTTAGAGATATGTAAAAATAATATGGAGGAGGATGAAGAAACATTCAAGAGAATTAAAAGTGGTTGAGTCAGAGAGGCAGGTATTGGAAGTGGAGATAAATGTGATGGTAGTCATTTATTGAATGTTTTCTGTCTGCCAGATCCTGTTATATACTCAGCTTTCAACAGAAAATGGGACATAATTCCTGCCCCTCTCAGTTTACTGTCTAATTAATGTCACAGAGCTCACTGTTATAAGTATGAAGGGATATTGGACATGAGGAAGTCACACAAAGGTGGTGGGATTTGGTAGGAGACCATCTCGGAGGCAGTTTTGGATGGATTGATTGGTTGATTGGTTGGTTGGTTAATTGAGGAATACTTTGGGGGTTAAGAGAAAAAGGAAGTGCAGGAGCAAAAGAAGATGTAAGAAAAATAAGTTGCGAATAGAAAATACAGATGGAAACAATAAAGAAATTTGGGGAAATGAAGAGTCGCTGCAGATAAAATAAGAAAGAGGATGTAAGAAGTGGTGATGAGCTGCTCAGGTTTAGAAAGAGAGGTCCTTGAGAAGGACCAATCTCCCGCTGAGACCATTTTAGGCCACTAATTTTAGAAGCTAAAAATGGTTAAAGTGGGCATGGAGAGTGAACATTCCTATTAGGCAGAAAGACAAAATATGTCGCTTATTCTGCAACAAAGACAAAGTGACAGGGATCTGGATTAGAGCTGTGTTGGGTAAATTCAGAGAAAGATAGAAATTAAGATTAATGGACCTTAGTAAGTTTTTGGCCTTTGAAGAACCAACTCTTTATATTCACTCCTTTATACTAGCATTTTATCCCCCCTTTGAGGGAATCTCCTGTTGTAGATGGTTTCAGATTCATCACTCTATCACCCACTACAAGGGCGAAGTTCCCCCTCTGGATCCATTGCCTGGTAGGAGTATGAAGACAGGACCAGGGCATGAGGCTGCAGTCTGACAAACAGACATTGAATCTTGATTAGGCGGTAAAAGAATGTAGAGGGAGCTGACGGTGAGTGATAGCAGTGGCGGTGGAGTGAAGCTGAACAGGCCTGACTCTTTGTCTGCTTGGGCTCCCAGCTCCCTTGCGCCTTGCTTGTTCTGTAAGGCATCCATCAGTGCTTGGAGCCACCTATATCCTTTAGGTTGGTTCTCATTGTGAAAGATATTGCCAGAGTCCTTTTCTGGTGACTGTTGCATTAGGAGACAGAGTAAAGGAAGGAAGAGGGAGAAAACAAGGAGAACTTTCTGGGGAACCATGCAATAGATGAGCCTTATCCTCAGCAGAGACGGAAAAAATAAAGAAGCAGAATTTGTTTGGAGAACAAATACTTTGGAATACTTTGCTATTTTTCAGGACTAAATTAAACACCCTTTGAGCAGCTGGGGAAACAGGATTCGGAGTTGAATAGGTACACTTGGAAGCCATCTCATATGTGACAACATTCAAGAACAGATGTAATCCTGTGGAAGGGATACAAGCCTTGCCTTCCCAAAGAGATGCAACACATAGAAGGCTATATTTATTTTCAGGAGGAACAAGTCAGGACTCACAGAGAACTGAATATATAGATGCTTATCTTATTTTAATGCTCTGTTTTTAATACAAATGCCTAGCTTCTTGTAAGGTCTCAGTGTCCTAGGTAATACTGTACATCTTGATGTAAAGAAAGATGACTTCAGATGCAAGTACAAGAAGACGTTGACTCTAATTAACACATACAGGACTTTATTACCCTAGGACAAGAAATCCATAGTTAGGGCAATACTCGCGAGTGGTATGTCAGGGCTTTAGCTTTGCTTCTTTGGGATTCTGGGGGATGTGTCTTCCTCTACGTGATGGATTGGACCTCTGGTCGGCTCCCTTCATAGCGGCAAGAAGGCCATATTAGTTCTAGATGTGACAAGCAGCCAAAAAGGGCCATTCTTGATCGTGTCTATTGAAAGTGAGGAGGCATTCCCCAGAAGCTCCCTATGCTACTTTCCCTTGTGTCACATTGGCCAGAATCGTGTCCCAGTCTCATGCCTTCACCATGATTAACTTGGACCACGCGAAAGTCACCCTGTGGGGCTGGGGCCAGCCTGCCTGCAGCACATGGCTAGGCAACGGAATAATAGTTTAGACCCCTGAACAAAACAGGGGTGAACACAATGAGGGTAATATAATAAGTGCTGCTAAGAGAAGGCAGAAATGAAGAATGAAGTCATGGAATCAACACCGTCTGCTCCATGGTGTTAGGCTACTGTTGTACATGAAACTCCAACAATTAATTTCCCTTAATGTTTGATTTAAAGGCAATTTTTTAGGATATATTGTGCATTTGCATAGAATTTAAAAAGATCTGTCATTATACAATTCCAATTTGAACAATTTCTAAGCCATTGTTTTTAAGCCACTGCTCATTTGTAATTTTCTTTTTCTTCCATCTCTACCCTTCAGCTTTTCAAAATTCACAGGTAGCACAGAGGCCAAACCCTTCTGAACTCCTATTTTGTCCACCACAATTCCACCAAAGCCAGTGCTTTGTAGGCAGAGGGATGGAATTGACAATGGATACTGGGTCAGGAGTAATTAAAACCTGTCAATGGTCAAGGAGGTGGAAATCAGTTCAAGCCCAACTGAAGCATTTAGCTATTTTACTGCTGCATCCTTTTAGGCCTTTTCAGCTTATAAATATTAATTTAAAGACTACCAACAAGGACAGTAAACGGATTTAGGCATAAAACTTCCTGTCAGAGGTGATTTATATCCAATAAAAGGAGAGCAGGATAGAGAAAGCCTGCTTCGCTAAGTTTATGATAGACAGTGAAATAGTACCATCAAAATAAAAAGGCTTTCAGTCTGTCGTCGGCTGTGTGGGTGTCTCCCTCCTTAATAAGCAGCATGCTAGAATTGTATTGTTTGCTTTTATCAGTGCCTTGCACTGTTGAGGAAAAGTTCTACCGCACTGCTAATTGAACTTGTACAGATTTATAGGCTCAAGGCCTGTGCATGAGAGAGATTATTAGGACTTAAAAGATAATAGCGCCAGCAAGAAAATTAAAACTGCTTTCACCACTTATATTTCAATAGCGCATAACTTATACCCTTTATACATCCGGCGATGGACTAAGAATTTGCTTGAAAGGAGATCCGTCTTAGAGCCCATGCAGGAGCGATTAAATACCAGACAACCAGGTCGCCATCTTAGCTTGCATGCAGCCCGGTGCCCAGAGGGGCCCTTTCCGTGTGAATCTGAAAGTGACGTTCAGTAAAACCGCTTTCTAGGTAAAAGGTTAATGACCGGACATGTCTGGGTGATCACCGTGAGGAGACATTTCCCCAGGAGTCTTTCAGATTCTGTCTATCTGCAAGCAGAGGCACTCTCTGCCTTTGCTCCACACTGTCTTTTCATGGTGCGTGTACAAAACACAGCCTCGGAATAGAGAAATGGGGTCCATGTCAGGAACAAAGAGCAGGTTTGAAGCTCAGAATTCTTCTCCCATAACATAATCCACTATGTGTACAGATGCCACTTGTCCTTCTTCATACTGCAGCGTAGAAATGGGGGCTTGGGGCACGGGAGCACACGCTGTTACTCTGGCTGCTGCTCTTGCCGTAGTAATACATCTCTTGTCTCTGACCCACGAGTCTTATGTCTTCTGTCAGCATCCATGAGCGGGTTAGCTTCTTAGCTTACAAAAGTAAAGTCTCAAACCCTTTAGAGTTTCTAAAAGGCACCAGGTATATGGACTCAGAAAAGCGATTTGTCTAATTTATTAAATAAAAAGGAACCTAGGGCCGACCTTAAACCAGAATGTCACTATTTCCCCAGATTGCCTCATCTAAAAGAGTACAATTTTCCATTGGCTGTAAGCAATGTGGAACTAGACAATGATGGTACTTGGGGAGGGCTGTTGAGGAACTCTTCTTGAATCTCTGGAAAGTTCTCAGCCTTCTGACAAGACAAGATAAACTAAATGATCAAGTGACCAATCAATGTTCCTTCCAGCTCTTAAATTCACATGTTACTTAAATATAAGAAATATTTATGAAAGGGCACCTGGGTGACTCAATCGTTAAGCATCTGACCTGAGCTCAGGTCATGATCTCACGGTTCATGAGTTCCCGTCCCACATCGGGTGATCTGGAGCCCCTCTTCGGGTGAGCACGACTTTGAGTGAGCAAGAGCCCTGCTTTGGGTGAACCCTGCTTCTCTCTCTCCCTTTCTCTTCCTCACTTTTTCCCTCTGCCTCTCCTGGGATTCTCTCTCTCTCTCTCTCTCTCTCTCTCTCTTACCTGCCCCCTCTCACTTGCATCCTCTCTCTCAAAAAAAATATTTATGATAAATAGAAATACCAACAGACTACGGTATATAAAAATTTAGAAAAACATGTTTACATAGTAACATAGAAGTCAAGAATACTTTTAATGCAATATCCTGACATTCATATGCTTTCTAGATAGCTAGAACTAAGATCTTTGGTGATATCTTCCTTCTCTCTAATGTTTCTTCCATTACTATTACAAGGCACTGTTAAAGTACTAGTGGAGAGAGCAACAAAAAGAAGTAAAATAAAATAATCTGTGGTCTAGCTGACTAGTAACAGGAAAGCCCTACACACATGAACCAAATGAATGAAGAAGAAAGACGAGAGTCGAAGTGCCATGTGAGGGCTCAATCTAGGCATGGCTAGCCTCAGGATTTTTTTTTTTAACTTTACTTCACTTTTTTATTTTATTTTATTTTTTAATGTTCGTTTATTTTTGAGAGAGAGAGACAGAGACGGAGTGCAAGTGGGGAAGAGACAGAGAGAGACAGAGACACAGCATCTGAAGCAGGCTCCAGGCTCCAAGCTGTCAGCACACAGCCCGACGCAGCATTGGAGCTCACCCACGTGCAGTGAGATCATCACCTGAGAGCAAGTTGGATGGTTAAAGGACTGAGCCACTCTGGCGCCCTCTGTCCTCAGGATTTCAAATGGAGATATCCATATTTCAAGTAATGGACAATTACTGGAAAATTCTACCCCAGTGTCTGGTCAGGGCAGTGACATGAGGTCCAACATCTATGAAGTCATTTCTTCGTGTCTAGATGACTAGAAAAAATGGATGTGTATGTGGCTCATTTTTTTGTCTGTTAGAAGTCACCGAACACCGTTAGTTTACTTTTATAACTTCCAACATTAACACAACTGAAAGTTTTGAAAAACTATCATTGACTTGATTTGTTATAAAAGTGTATAAAACGTTACTCTTGCTTCTCATAATCTCATAATCTAACTTTGGCTTTGTTTTGAAATCCAGTGAAGTTACTAGGATCTAAGATGTTCAGCCCATCACGAACTTTTATCGTCGAATGACTGATTACCTGGATCCCTCAAAAAAGCTGGAGGTCAATCAAGAAATAGAGTAGGCATTATGCCCATTTTCCATTTGTCTCCAGGTAAACAGAGTGAGCCTTTCCCTTGTCTTTTACTGCTGGCACCTCCAGATTATGCTTAAGGAAAGGTAATGCCTTTAGGCAAGTTTTCTCCAATTCACATCTTTAGAGATGACGATATGGTTCCCGTTAGATCATTAAGGGAAGAAAGAAGCTGAACCTTGTCTCTTTTAAACGGACAAGGATGGGAATTATACAAGGAGTGGGAGACTGAGAGAGTCCATGATAAAAAATGTTGAGGTGGCCTGAAGTTCCACGTGGAGATCACTCCAAGATTTAAAAATAATGGGGAAATATGTGTGGAAGCAAGTCCTGAATGAAGATGTACATTTCCTAAGGAGAACAGTATGGCTGAACAAAGCTTCGATGATGGAATTAACATGAAACAAAGGCCCTCTGAGGAAGATCCGTCTGAAAAGAAATGAAGAATACATAAAACTTTGTTTAATTTATGGAATTTATATGCTGCTGACCAGTAAGTATAAAGTTCCATTCCCTCGGCCCTCACTATCACTCATGTATTACTTGTCAGTAAATGCGATGCACTCAGAACGTAACAGCTACGGCAATATTTCTGTTCCCACCGCAGCTTTACTGCACCCATGAAACTCTGTAATCTTTAAATCCCCTCACTGTTAACATCTGCTGAAGCATTATTGGTCCCAGCATAGCCAAGCTGCTCTGAAATTACATTTAGCAGAGTAGTTAATGCTAACAGTATAATTCTCGACGCAACCGTGTTTGAAAAGAGCTTTATAACTGGCACGATGATTGTGCTTCCTTGAGGTTTTATTTCTTTCTTTCGTATCTGGTTTGTATCACGATTTCGTTGGCTTGGAGCATGCCATTTGAAAAAGAGTGCATTTCATAGGTAGTGTTCGGTAAATGCCGTGTTACATTCTTGTTTTGTTAAATTCTATAGCCGAAATTCACTTTTCTAGCACTTTTTTAACAAAATGAAATTCCATTGCAAGATATGATAAGCAGTTAGCAGTTTCAGGTAGGGAATTAATCAAGTTTCTGTAAAATGAAAATACTTTATCACCCTGTTAAGATGCTTTGAATGTTTTAAATATAAATGGTCCTACACGAAAGCAAAATAAACAGGTTGCTTATGGCTTTTGTTAATGGAGATACCTTCATTGTTTAATCATAGAGTAGTTAACGTATTTGTCAAAAACACCTTTGCCCTAAAAAACTCCTTGTTAAAAACCCAATAATACCAATATTCCACGGACATTACCTTAAAATTAATATTAAACTTTACTTTAAAGTTAATAAACATTAAACTCAGTATATTTCATACCAACATATTTTATTTTACTAATAAAATATTGGCATACTTTATTAATATAATTATTAATACTTAGTATTATAGAACATGATATATAAACGTTCTTAAATATTGGCATTTATCTGATCTAGTAAATTTCATACTAAATATTACAGGTTATGGTAAATACTACAGGTTTGGTAAATATTACAGTTTTCTCTTTCCAGAGAATGTTCTTCCCCAAGATTAAAATGCTAAATTTTTATTGAATTTCACCATCAGTTAAATATATATATATTAATAATTTGATATTAAGCGAAGTCAAATGGATTTATTAAGTTCTAATCTTCTTGAGGTCAGGAAGCACATATTGCCAGCAAAGTGTAGACAGCAGCGTTTTTAACAAGTTAGTCAAACATTGATCATATAAAGGAAGAAAGACTATGCTCTAGAATGTTCAAGTCATTAACTTTAACAAGTTTTACAGTACTTTTCTCATATGAACAAGATATTTGCTAAAGTCAATGCTATAAATATATTATAACCAAAGACTATAATTATATGAAATTTATTGCCAATGTATATTGTTTCTTGAACTTTCTATATTTGTGTCGTATGTCATAATCTGCTGAGATCAGAGGGTAGATTATGTTCTTAGCTATCTCTCTCTCTCTAAGACCTATGCCAGGCTATCAGCAAGATTATGTCTTCCCTAATAAAAAGGTGTTGGATTTATATATTCCTCCTTTTCCCACCTCCCCCCAGGAATCCTCATCCTCTCTGTTGCTTTATTCCCCGTGCCAACAGCAGCTACGAGCCGTTATTTAGAAACCTTCTGGCCAGAAATTCTTTGCTTTGCACTAGTGCCCCCTACTTACTGGCCAGACTCTTTGCTTGGGTTCCCTAACCCCTCTTCATTCAGTCTCTCTGTTTGGCCAGATTTCTGGGCGTCTGCTCTATATCTGCCTGTAGTCCAGGACTATGGCTCGCACGTGATCTGAGGTGTCCCATCTGCAAGTAGCCATGTCTGCCAAGCTCCTGCTTGCCAAGTACTGACCCTTAGAATCGCTATTTGCCCAACCGTGCTCTGCGTCCAAATTCTCTATCTGGATCCCGATTCTGCTCTGATCACTGGCTTCCCGCTCTGAGTCTACGGCACTCCCGTGACACCTTTTATTCTCTCATTCTATTTCTTACATTTAGTTTTCCAAATTCAAACTGCTTTCCTTGCATTGACTTTCCATGAGGTCAAAATCTTATTTCTTTTATGGTATTTGGTTGCCTTTCAATGGTATACACAGAAATTTATAATAAAAGCTCTATACAAAGAGAAGCAAAACAAAAAAAAAATTCTTAAGTTTTAAAACCTATTCACAAAGTAATTTACCAGACAATGCACAGCGTTATATTATCATTGAATGTTTACCTTTATTGTACTCATCTCCTAAGCTTGTACAAGAATATGCATGTAGGAAATCTTATATTTGAGATCTAAGCGGTACCTGATGAGTGAACAGCAGTAAATTATAACTTGCCAGCTGGTTTTCCAACATTCCACTATAGTAATAATCTGCCTTCATGTCTCCTTTTTCTCCTTTCCTTTCCTCATCATTACCATAAAACTAGAAGCATATGGAATGATATTTATTAAGACAAGGTGAAATGTGTGGAAAATAGTTAGAAAAAGGAGACAGAAGGTTATTTAAAACCATCATCTTAAGGTGTGCATGTGTGCGTGTGTTTGAAAGAGAGAAAGAGAAGGAGAGAAATTTCTCCCCGTGTCTTATCTTCTTTGAGACATGTCATCCACAATGCATGAAGAAGGGGCTCTATTAAGTGACCTTAGTAGGTAGTAGAAACAAATATCACTGCCTTCAGCTGCTGCTTCCTTCTTTAAAATTCTTTCCCAGTCCCTAGACCCCATGGGTGGGCTTCGGCAGCCCTGTTTATGTGTCCCTCTGGTTTCAGCTCATTGGACTAGCGGTTAATACATGACCCTGAGGGTAACTAATAGCTTAGCTTACACTGGGAGCCAATAGGATTTTGCCGTTTGTTTTCTTTTTCACTCCCTTCTCTTTCACTTTCTCCAAGTAAGATACACGGACGCTGAAAGTACGCTGACAGTAAAATGTTGTTTTGGGTTGAGGTAACAACTAAAACAAACCAGAACACGGTAGGTTAAATAAGCAGAAGCCAGAGCTCTGCAGAAGAAATTAGTCAGTAGAGAAAATAATGGTACAGATAAACAGAAAGAAGCGGAGATAATAAACCATGTAACTCTAGAGAAAAAAGATGGCTATAGTAGCTCTGGAGCAATTTTCCAGTCTCGTGAAGTGTGGCTATGTTCCCTCCTCCATAATACGTGCTTCCAGGGGGTTCTCCTCCATCTTTAAAATCACCTCTTCCCATGCCTTGCCCTTGAGTTTCCTTAGGTGAATTTCTGTTCCTTACAGCTGAGTGAGCATTGACAAAGATGATGGAGGGCTACATTCTTCCTTCGAGGAGCACACAACCCAAGGCAGACACCCATGAGTTGAGCTCTGAACAAACACTGATGACCAGTGATTCTGTGAACCGTAAGCTTTTTTTTTTCTAATGTGTTTATTTTTGAGAGAGAAAGAGAGACAGAGCATGAGCAGGGGAGGGGTAGAGAGAGAAGGAGACACAGAACCTGAAGCAGGCGCCAGGCTCTGAGCTGTTAGCACAGAGCCTGACGCAGGGCTTAAATCCACAGACTGCAAGATCGTGACCTTTGCCAAAGTCAGTTGCTTAATCAACTAGCCTTTCAATGGTATACACACCCAGGCACCCCATTCACAGGCTTTTTAATCGCTATCATCAGCACTGCATACCTTGGATTACTTATTAAACTTTTTTGTAATTTCTTTAGAATTACATAAATACTGTATTTGAAAAAGATATCAGTTGCCTATATACGAGCAGTATAGAGAATAATAAATTATTAACAATTAATACTTCATATGCATTACTGTTCATAATATTATACTAAATGAGTACAACATCATTGAATGTTGACATGAAGTAAACAATATGACCTGTAGAAAGATAGGCAAACCCCGAAAACAAAATTATCCTGAAATCTCATTTCCCATGGTCTTGAAGGCTATTTTCTTCTTATATTCATCAGACTTCAGAGAGAAGACTTGATTATTTTCGAGAGCACTGTTTTTTGATAAATCATATTTTACTATTATTTGTACACATATTTTCACTTTTTTCTCTCCATATTTACTTGGGGGGGAAAGTGCTTAGCTAATCCCCTGGGACATCAAACATAAGGTTAATTTACATACTTGAAAAAGTAATGTGAAATGATTAACTAACATAAAACATTTTAGTGATACCAATAGAACACAACATATACATTTGTACCATTGAGGGATAAGCATCGTACGAGGAATCACAGGCCTTGGTTCTAGTCTCAATTCAATCTACTCAATTTCATGAGTCATCTGAACATATCTCTATCTTTCTGAGCTTTCATTCCCAGCCGTATGAAGGCACAAGAACACCTACTCTGTGGGGATCTTAGCAAAATCAGAAATGCGAATGCTGAAGAACGTTATAAATCACATGCCTTGGATTATTATAATGTTAGTGATGACAACAACTTTCAGCCAGATTTGAAGTTTCCTTCAGGTTAAATGTTTTGCCCGCTAGCGAGTCCCCATTGCCATTTTCCTCAATGATTAGCCAAAGCATCTGTTTAATGGAAGAGAATATTTATAAGTGGGGGTGGTGAGAAAAGACTAGATTCTTTTTTTTTTTAATGTTTATTTACTTTTGACAGAGAGACAGAGTGTCAGCAGGGGAGGGGTAGAGAAAGAGGGAGACAGAATCTGAAGCAGGTTCCAGGCCCTGAGCTGTCAGCACAGAGCCCGATGCGGGGCTCGAACTCACAAACCGTGAGATCATGGCCTGAGCTGAGGTTGGTGCTTAACCGACTGAGCCACCCAGGCGCCCTGAAAAGACTAGATTCTTGATGTAAGGCAAACTTAATACAATTTATGAAAGAACAAATGTGAGGTGTGAAAAACGAAAGGAATCGAGACTTCTCAAAAATAGTTGATAGTCATTCCTTCAACGACCATCTCAACTCAGTCTTTAATAAATAAAATGCTGCCACAAATTCCATTTGCTAATTTAATAAATATTGATGGAGCACCAACTTTGTATTCAGTACTCTGCTAACCCTTGGGTACAAATCAGAAAAGAAGCCAGAATCCCAACAGTGGAGGATTTAAGTCTTACTGGAAGAGACAAGAGATCCAGTGCAATCCAGTGAAAGATAACTCTATCAAACACAGGCGAAGACACCTAAACACGACTGTTCCCCACGGGGAAGTGACAGCAAAAGGAGAGAGGTGTGGTAGCCAGAGAGAGCGACACGGAAGAGCACTGCAGGGGAAAGGGACCATGGGTATTCCCTTAAGACATGCGATATGTTCTGCTTCTTAGTGAAAAATTTTATGCACTACATGGAAAATAATATTAGCAGCTAAAATGTAGTATAGTGTTGATTTACTCTTTAAGCATTTAAGGAATTCTGAAATAGAGATTACTGTGGGGATTCTGATTGGGTCTTTCTGAATTTCAGTGTTAAGAAGAGTGTTGGGGGGCGCCTGCGTGGCTCAGTCAGTTCGACACCCGACTCCTGATTTCGGCTTGGGTCATGATCTCACAATTCGTGAGATGGAGTCCCACATGGGGCTCTGTGCTAAAGTGCGGAAGTTGCTTGGATTCTCTCTCTCCCTCTCTTTCTCTCCATCCTCCACTCATGTGCTCTCTTTCTCTCTCTCAAAATAAATAAATAAACATTTAAAAAAAAGAAGAGTGTTGAAGATGAGCAGGAATTGAAATTGGTGAAGAGGAAGGACAGAGGGACACACATGTTGCTCTATAATCTTTCCCCTGTAGGCTCTCTCTCTCTCTCTATGTATGTATAAATAAATACACACACACACACACACACACACACACACACACACACACACATATATATGTGTATATATATATATATATATATATATATACACACATTTTTTTTCCTCTTCTCAAGTGTATTGTAGGGTTTTTTTTCAGCCAAAGTCATATGCTTTTATTATACATCCTTCATAATTTGTAATGCTTTGCTGGGCACAGAATATTATAAACAAATTTTCTCAGTGTTTGAGATTTTTGAGTGTGAAAATTAGATCTCAGAAATGCTTGAACTCATTTACTAAATAGCAAAAGTCTAAAAATTGAGAAAATTCCACAGGTACAGCATCTGATGCTTACTCACGTGCCCCAAAGCAGGTAGCCGTGATAATTTTGAGCAGTGTGTTCATAGAGTAACTGTATTTGAATATTTTTACTTATTCACTAGATTCATTGATATATTTTTTTGGACGTATGTCTTTAGCAGACCCTAGGAATGAACCTACTTACTCACGATGTGGTGGAAGTCAAATACTGAGCTGTGCTGTGACTGTCTCAAAGGGGTTTTACTTGTAATCCATTCATAGTTTATCGTGGCTTAAAATAGGGAGCAGTGATAGAATTAGTGACCAAAGTAGGAAACAAATTATGTGTTCCTGGTAATATATCAAAAGTAAGAACTAATAGAACAATTTAAATAAGGCAAAGGAGAAATGAATTCATCCAAGAATTTGCTATAGAATTATTATCTTCTATATATACAGCCTATTTGAATATAATGTGAATACGTTTTATCAAAAAATTTCAGACTAAGCTACAAATACAGTAGGAGTTTGATTCATTTGTTTCTATCAGTACGATGCAGTAACTTAGACTTTACGTAACAAAATGCCTACAAAGGATACTTCACTTTTAAATTATTATGAATATGAAGGTAAGCATATTATAAAACCTTGAATTAATACCTAAATTTTATCAATAATTGCTGGCTTATAATGACACTGTATTGAATTCAATATAGTAGTGATAGTGAATACTCATTTTTCAATGTTTATTTATTTATTTTTTTAACATTTATTTATTTTTGTGAGATGTAGAGACAGAGTATGAGCAGGGGAAGGGCAGAGAGAGAGGGAGACACAGAATCTGAAGCAGGCTCCAGGCAGAGAGCCCGATGTAGGGCTCGAACTCACAGACCGTGAGATCATGACCTGAGCCGAAGTCGGCCGCTCAACCAACTGAGCCACCCAGGCACCCCTTAATGTTTATTTTTGAGGGGGGGTGCGAGAGAGAGTAAGCATGAGTGGGGGAGGGACAGAGAGTGAGGGAAACGGAGAATCTGAAGCAGGCTCTGTACTGTCAGTGCAAAGTCTGATGTGGGGCTGGAACCCACGAACTGTGAGATCATGACCTGAGCCTAAGTCCAACTCTCAACCAACTGAGCCACCCAGGTGCCCTGCAAATACTCTATACAAGGTGTTATGATTAGGACTAAATAATTTACATAAAATGCCTACTTCCTATGAGGTTGCAGTATTGATTCGTTATTATTTTTTTAGTTTATTTATTTATTTTGAGAGACAGAGAGAGAGAAAGAATCCCAAACTGACTCCACGCCATCAGCACAGAGCCCAACGAAGGGCTGGGTCTCATGAATCATGAGATCGTGACCTGAGCCGAAATCAGAGGTTGGACACTTAACCAACTGAGCCACCCCAGTGCCCCAATTTGTTTTTATTTTTGACAAAAGTTAATACTTTGGCAAACTGGGGAAACAGTGAAAAGAATAGTGAGTGCCAAGGGTTTGGGCAGAGGGAGGGATATGATAGGTGGAGAATTGGAGATTTCTAGGGCATGGAAACTATTCTGTGTGATACTACAGGGGTGGAACATGTCACCACACATTTGCGGAAATCAAAACGATGTACCACACGAAGGGTGAACCCTGACACAGGTTACAGACTTTGGGTGATGCTAGTATGTTGATGTTGGTCCATCCACTGTTATGGAAGTACCACCCCGATATGTTCAGTATATTCGTGGCAGGGAAGGCTTGGGGGAAGGAGGGTGATCGTGGGAACTTTTTGTATTTTCCACTCAGTTTTGCTGTGAACCTAAAACTGTTCTAACAAAACAAAGTCCATTAATTTTCTTAAATCGATTGCCCTGTCCCGCCAGAGCTAACATGAACGGAACATTTACTACTTCAAAAAAAATGTTTTTAATGTTTATTTTTGAGAGAGAGAGGGAGACAGAGTGTGAGCGGGGGAGGGGCAGAGAGAGAGAGGGAGACACAAAATTGAAGCGGCCTTCAGTCTCCAAGCTGTCAGCACAGAGCCTGACGTGGGGCTTAAACTCCTGAGCTGAGAGATAGTGACCTGAGCCAAAGTCCGATGCTTAACCCGCTGAGCCACTCAGGCGCCCCGGAACATTTACTTCTCTAAAGAGTGTATCCTACGTGCTTTCTAGATAGGATTTATTTAATCCTCATATAAACCTTATGAGGAAACTAAAGCCTAGCGTTCATGAATAACCTCACACAGCTAATAAGTGGTAAATAATGGAACCTGGATTCAAACCACTAGACTCTACTGCTCATGAATTGAAACCAATTTCAGTGAATAATGCATCAAAACATTAAATCATAAAAGCAATGGTGATATTAGGAATAACTGAGTTATAGCCATAGAATAATACCCAAAGTTCCCCAAATTTGGGAATTCTCCATAGTCCCCCCTAATACAAAATCAATTATTGGCGTTCTTAGGAATAATATACCCCAAATTGTTGATTCAGGTAACGAGGATCAGTATGAAAAGGGTAAGGGAATTTGAAAACCACTTCTCAAAACAATACTTTTGTTGGGAGTTATTACTGCCGTTTTACCGATGAAGAAGTTGAGATTATCAGAGATTCAGTCATTCGCCTTGGCTAAAATCTCCTACGGATCAAGATAGAGTATAAATAAAATAAGTAATTTCTGGAAGGATCCCCAGTTAGTAACTGCAGGGGCTGGGCTTCAGATCCAGAGTTTCCTTGGGAAATTCTCTTTCTTAGACTCATCTCCATGGCCTCCAAGCACAGTTTTGTGTATTGAATTATCCTACATGGACTGTCCCTCTTCCAGGTGTCATCAACTCTGATACGAAATTAAAAGAATTAAGGAACTTATTCTCAGTTCAACACAGCAGTCACATGACTGTATGCACACCAGACTTTACAGAAGTTTGAAGGTACGAGGGATTGCTGTTGTAGCAATGCAACGACTGGAACTTGAATATTCCAAATCCCTCCTTCTGATATACCCTCAGCCATATCATCTCTATGGCTTGGCCGGCCCTCCTAGCTTCTCATTCTCTCCATCTCTTCTCAGACTCTTCTGCTATTTTTTAATCACCATATTTGTCACTTTTTATGCAAAGCGATTTAGCTCTTTTCGGCCCCCACCCCCACAGCTCGACGCAGCTTCTCACAGACAAGACATTGGCTGATGTTTTGAAATATGTGTTTGTAAGTCCTCTCCTCTAACTCAGGTCTAGGCAATGGTGCCCTCTGGTTTCTATCCTGTAGTGGTTGTTATTTCTCCAGTTACATATTCATCGAGATTTTTACAGACAGTAGAGGAAAACCAATCTAATAAGTTTTGTTTTCATTGTCTTTTATACTCCAGTTGTGATTTTTTCAAAGGGTGTGTCTTAGGCTGACAAAAGCACTTTCTAGAAAATATTTGGGGAATACAGATTAAAATTAAGTGGAAAGTTAAAGAACCATTCGGTGTGCGCTAAAACACGTCACTTGGGAGCATGTTTTAGGGGCCCATTAATATATGCCACCCGCGGCCAAATGCATCAAGTTTTAATTCCAAGGCAAATGTTAATGGAGCACCCAAATATGCCCGGTCACCTCCCAGTGCTGAATTTCAGTGGGATACATGCAATGTCACCTCAATTAAGTGAGATGCTGAGGTTTGCAAAACATTGCAATTTGTTGATTATATAAGTCAAATTCCACAGTCAACATCTATTTTTTCATATGGAGTAATAAAAATGGGCCCCGGCCTAAAATAATTTGATGGCACCCATCATATATTGCCTTCCTATTCAATTCTAAATTAACAAAATTGAACTGGAAGCCTATGAAGGGAAACACCCTATTGGAGTTTTGAAGAAATTATTTTAAAATATTTGACTCTCTTGGGGCGCCCGGGTGGCTCAGTCGGTTAAGCGTCCCACTTCAGCTCAGGTCATGATCCCACGGTTTGTGGATTGGATCTCCACGTCGGGCTCTGTGCTGACAGCTCTGAGCCCGGAACCTGCTTCGGATTCTGGGTCTTCCTCTCTCTTTGCCCTTCCCCCACTTGTGCTCTGTCTGTTTCTCAATAATAAATAAATGCTAAAAATTAAAAAAAAAATTTTGACTCTCTTTCTTAAGTAAGCATTTTATATATAAGCAGAAAGCATCCACATTAAGCCAACTATGAAAAGAAATAATTTTAAAAGATGATATCTGACTGGCTTCCTTAAAAATCAACATACTTATTTTTTCAAAAATTGCTTCTTATAATTAATTTAATGGTTATCTTTGCTTTAATAATAAACAAAACTGATGAATCACTAAATTCTACTTCTGAAACCAATATTACACTACATGTTAACTAACTAGAATTTAAATAAAAATTTGAAAAAAATAAGTAAAACTAAAATGTGAATATAAAATACAAATGTAAAATAAGAAAATATCTAAGACTTTTTTTTATACTTTAAGCTGCATCTGTGAGACTATAGCAGTACATAGTAGGTAGTCAAGTATTTGTTAAATGAAAAAATGACCAGATAAAATAATAAGAGGTTAAGTACCCACAGAATTACATTTTTCTTATCAATAGACATTTACATATAAGTACCATGTCCAGTTGAAAACAGAAAGAATTAAGGGATACTGTCCTCAAGGAACTTAGAATCTTATTTGTAAGAAAAATGCAGAGATTTGATATTTTTAGAATTTTTTGAGTATAGCAGATAATTTGTAGAAAATGATACCCCAAAAGAGCATGAATAATGATTACCCGCTGACTGTGTTCACTTCGGTCAATCTGGAAAAATAATGACCATAGACATCTGGGTTTCTACCACTAGTAAGTTCCATGCGTATGTCAGCGGCGGAGGAATTTTGTACTTGTGGAAAGATCCAGTTAGAATGAGACAGCCACATGGCTATTGGTCTGCTCATACCTTGGATGTTAACACTCTTCAAGGCCCATTTTGGAGATCTTCTTTCCTCTTTCTGAGAAAGCTCTTTCACTCCCATGATTTCCACCAGCAGCTGTTGGCTGGAGATTCCCAGATTTCATTTTTGGTACGGACTTCTCCCCGAGCTCTAGATCTAAACATCTCAAGGCTCCACAGAGATCTCCATGTGCCCTACAGATATCTTAAATTAATATTCCCAAAGCAAATTCAGTTTAAGGTCCTGGATTCCCCAGGATGGGGAAATGGGGAGTGACTGCCAACGGGTACAGCATTTCCTTTTGGGGTGATTAAAATTCTCTGGTGGTGACAGTTGTGTCAGATGGCTCAACTTAGTGAATATACTGAAAAATAGCCCCTGTGCTGCACATTTTAAAGATGTGGATTTTATGGCATGTGAAATATATCTTAATTATAAAAAAGAAACAGTATCATCCAACCTGCCTCTAGGTCAAAATTCCCAGTGATAAGGAGAGGTGTCATCATTAACTACCCAGGCTGGAATCTTAGAGCAAGTGCCAGATCTGATGCTTCATTATATTCCCAGGGCCCAGCTCTGTGCCTAACCAATGTCAATGGTAATAATAATAATAATAACAATACAATAATAAGCAGCAATAAATAAACCTTACAATTCAAGCCAAACTTACTCTTTTCTTCATGCTCCACGTTTAGTCAGTTACCATGTCCTATAGACACTGTATCTGCAGAAAATCCCTCTTTCTTTCTCCATCATCATCACTGCTGTTGCCTTAGTTTCAGATCCTGTCCTTGCTCCTTGGATTACTATTCCAGTTCTCTATGTAACTTTCTCCATGTTTGTAATATTACTAAAATGAAAATAATTTTATTCTGGGGTGCCTGTGTAGTTCAGTTGGTTAAGCATCCGACTCTTGATTTTGGCTTAGATCACGATCTCACGATCATGAGTTTGAGCCCTGTATTGGGCTCAGTGTTGGGCGTGGAGTCTGCTTGGGATTCTGTTTCTCCCTCTGCCCTTCCCTCTCTCTCTCTTTCAAAAAATAATAATTTTATTCAAAATAAACTTCCAGTTGGGCTCCTGTTGCTTAAGCCTTCTATTCATCTAATCCCATCTCCACTGGTACCCAAAGGGGTCTAAGATTCAAATACGGATTGTGTTTGCTTCCTACTGAAGGTTTTCAGTCATTTTCCATTGTCTACAGAAAGCGAAAGTATAATTCTTTAGGACACATCTCCTTGCCCCTCACAGCTCTTTGTACCCCCACAGACACCCATTTTCACATCCTGCATATGTTCCTGGTGCCCCTTTCTCCCAGGCAGTCTTGATAAGAACCTCCTGATGTTGCCCTCCATTGAGTACACACTATGTGATGGAATCTAAAAGACTCTATTGTATTTATATATTCACATGGGTCTCCATGGCCACGCTTAAAACCCTTTGAGGGCTGAGATCAGGTTTAACATAGAAGCTACAGACTGAAAGTGTGTCCTGTGGAAACAGTGAATCCCAAAACTCTTAGAGATGGCATTCGGTTCCACTGGCTCAACAGTTTGGTTCTTGAATTATATCTTGCAAGGTTTATAGATATTACATGCATGGTTTATAGATTTCATGCGAGTCAACACTTGGAAAATGATCCAATGCCAATTACTTTCATTCTCCTCTTCCTGTGTTGCTTCCTCTTCTATATTTTACTCTAATCTTTCCCTTAGAGAAGGAACTGTATCATGAAGGAAAAGAACAATGAGACAAGAGGGTTTTACCAACTTAATTGTATTGATGGAGTATAGAAAGGAAGTTATGCTAAACTGATAGTAATTTGGGGATCACATGTGGATTTAGGTTATTCATGTTATCTCCAAGTGTAAATTATTTTTAGTTATTTGAAGTTTACCACATTTTTTACATCTTTATTTGACTCTTCAAATTTGTCATTTAGGAGCACCTGGGTGGCTCAGTTAGTTAAGCGTCTGACTTTGGCTCAAGTCATGATCTCATGGTTAGTGAGTTCGAGCCCCACATTGGGCTCTGTGCTCAGCCTGCTTGTACTCTTCTGTCCCCCATCTCTTTCTCTCCCCTCCCCCACATGCTCTCTCTCAAAATAAATAAGTAAACTTAAAAAATTTTTTAAAAAAACAAAAAAAAATTCTTTTAGTGAAGTGACCTTGGGACAAAATACAGAATCTAAACATCAATTAATAATCAAATACAAATACAGTCAAGACAAAAATAGTAGAGTGATAAAATACTGTGCTTGACGATAAGTTCTGTTAGTGAAGATGACATTTAATAGAGTTATAATGAAACTG
Source organism: Paguma larvata (assembly GCA_030068075.1). Taxonomy (NCBI): domain Eukaryota; kingdom Metazoa; phylum Chordata; class Mammalia; order Carnivora; family Viverridae; genus Paguma; species Paguma larvata. Next base: position 44,226,728 of record CM057840.1, read on the forward strand.
GTTGGAAGTCAGTAGAGCTTCTGTGTGCACTATACAATCCCATTCAACAAGCAGTAAATGTGAGTTTTTCAGGGTATTTTCCAAATCAATATTTTGAATGGGATGAACAAAAGCATTTAACTTTAGACTGTTGATTCTTTCCTAATTCACTGATTAAATAAAAGCTTCCCAGGAGAAGAAAAGTTGTTAATTATCACTGTCACTTCTATTTCATTTTTTCATTATTCTGTCATTTCAGTTATTGACAGAATTCTCAATGGTATATTCTTTCATTTAAGAAATATTTATTTTGAGTATGTACTCAGAAAGAAAGAAAGAAAGAAAGAAAGAGGAAGGAAGGAAGGAAAGAAGGAAGGAAGGAAGGAAGGAAGGAAGGAAGGAAGGAAGGAAGGAAGGAAGAAGAGGAGAGGGAGGAAGGGAAGAAGGGAAAGGAAAGGAAAGCAAAGGAAAGGGAAGGAAAGGAAGGGAGAGATGGAAGGAGGGAAGGAGAAAAGAAGGAAGGATCGAAGAAAAAAGGAAAGGAATAAAGAACGAAAGAAAGAGAGAGAGAGATAGAAAGAAAGAAAGAGAGAGGAAAAAAGAAAGAAAGAAAGAAAAAGAAAGAAAGGAAGGAAGGAAGAAAGAAAGAAAGAAAGAAAGAAAGAAAGAAAGAAAGAAAGAGAAAGAAAGAAAGAAAAAGAAAGAAAGGAAGGAAGAAAGGAAGGAAGGAAGAAAGAAAGAAAGAAAGAAAGAAAGAAAGAAAGAAAAAGAAAGAAAGAAAGAAAGAAAGAAAGAAAGAAAGAAAGAAAGAAAAGAAAGAAAGGAAGAAAGACATAGAGAGCTAAATAGAATATTTTCCTTGCTTTAAGAATCCCTAGGTGGTAAAAGGTCTTCCTTCAATGATTAAGACCAGCTTGACCCCTAGTCCTTGTATTGCTATAAACCTCACAGCTAGGAAAAGTAAGTGCTCTTTTGGAGAATTTTGGAATAGTTCTTCCTTTAGTGAGAGAATATTTAAAAAGACCATTTGTTCGAGAGTAGCATATCCAGTTGGGATGGCTGCTGGTTTTGCTTAGACCTAATATCTCATTGGACCCAGGAATGGAATCCTTGTCTTATTCTCCGCACAAAAATTTCTGCTTTAACTTTATGTTCACCGATTCCCACTTCTCCCAATGTTGTGGTTCTGACTCGCTCTGTGGTCCCTTCAAATGGTGGAGCATTGGTCACCCCCAGCCCTGACTTCAGGATCGCCAGCTCCCATGGCCAGTCTTCCTACAGGCTCTTTGGGTCCGTTGATTGCTTCTCTTGTTTTCCGGGTCTTGGCATCAGCAAAGCCAGGCCACCTTCATAAAGAACCTCCTTTGCCCTAGTTGCCTGTCCCTGGAACTTACAAGACTGGCACCCTCTTCTGGGTCTCACTAGCGTGACGGGTTGCAAACCCAGGCCTTCCTTTGGTTGGGCAGAAAGCGAATAGTCCTACAAAGCCCCTAAGGGAAACATCAAATCAGACTGGTTGCTGGGACAGCTGGAACTGTGTGCATCGTGTGTTACAGAGAGACACGGCTAGCTCCCTACAAGAACAGGAATTTGAAAAAGCCATTTTAGTTCTTCATGTTCCAGACTTCTCTGCCTGCCTTGGATTCCAAGATTCTGGTCCCAGTATCCTGGGGCTCCTGTAAGTGCGAGAAAGGACGATGGAGAGGAAAATGGGTGGCAAACAGAAAGAAACCATCTGACAAAGCCGAAGGCCACTTGGTTGTCCAAAGCAGCTTGAATCTCCCTGCCCGGGCTGCCAAGTGAGGGATGAGATTAATGAAGAGATGTCAGAGGGATAATTCTTCCAGTTGGGAAGAGTGGGAGAGGATTTTTTTAAAAGAATTATTAGACATAGAGTGGAAAGAACGCAAGAAAAAGGAGCTTGTCGTGGATGCAAAGGGGCCAAGAAGAAATAGTTGTGGCACCAACGACCAAAGTAGCAGCCCCACCCCACCTGCGTCTTTCAGCACCTACCCCTGGCTGCTCTTCCGGTGGAGCTCCCAGCTACCTCCCTTGTTATAAATAGCAGCACAGATGTTGACAGAAAAATGCTCCCTTAATTACCATACAAACTGCTTTACTTGAGTGAACCGTTTAAAGCAGCCTCCGAAGGAAGTTCACTCAAGCAATTCCGCAGATTACAGCTAATGAACAATATTTCCTCGCACCTATTTAGTGCTCATTAAAATGTAAAAGCCTTTCATTTTAAACAGACGCACAATAAATAATTCCTCTCTCCCTTCTCTGTCTCTGAGCAGCTTGGATAAAAGCAGGGAGGAGAGGGAGCTGAAGGGGCAGGGCTGGACTGGGGGTGGGGGCAGGAAGGCAGAGAAGGAGGAGGGGGGATGGGAAATGGGAGACCCAGGAAAGAGCTGGGGGCTCATTAGTATCCAGGGAAGCCACAGCTTGTCTGGTAGGAGGGATGTCTGTGTTTGGAGTTCAGCAGACAGATCCCGGGGACCCACTCATCCAGCGCAGGCAGCCAGCCATGAACGAGAACAGCAGACAAAAGCTACCGCAGGCGACACTGGGAGGCCTAGAGAGGCCAGCTCAGCATAGAGCTGGCGGTGGGGAGAGCCCTTCCGAAGTAATAAATAAATTGGGGGTGTTGTGTTTCTTTGGACTGCCCCGTGTTGATTTTTTGGTCCTTATTTATTTTTAGGCCTGAGGTGAAAAGATGAATTATCAGATAAACCAGGAGAGGTTACTTGTTGCAAGTGGGAACAGAGAGCATCTACAAAATGTTTTCCAGGTCCCGCAGGGTGGTACACCACCACCTTTGGGACTTTGATCGTACACCGCACGGAGCACAAAAGACGGAGGGATGCTTTGTGTGTTCGAGTGACTTGGAAGTGGAGACGGTGGCAGAGAAGGTAGATTTCTGGAGGACCGTGTCTGTCCCTTTGGAGATAAACAGCAAAGGAAAAGTGCCTGGGGGACCTGGCGAGATACACGTCTTGAATGGACTGAAGAAACCGCTCCTTTATACTAAAAAAATCTTTTCCCCTTTAACAGAACTGTTAATCCCAGAGATTGGTGGGACCACAGTAATGGAAATAGTAGTGGCGATGTGTGAATAGAGAGGGGGAAAGCCCAAGGGGATTCCGTGTTCCTAAATCAGCAGGTGCATATGAAATTGAGAAACTAGAATGTCTCAGTCTTCCGGGATCAGGCGGGTAACATTAAGTTGGCTTAGAGGTCAGGACTGACCAAGATACTTCTTCCTTTACTTTTCTCTTTTTTTCTTCTTTAAAACAAACAAACAGGGGCACCTGGGTGGCTCAGTAGGTTAAGCGCCCAGCTTCGGCTCAGGTCATGATCTCATGGTTCATGAGTTCAAGCCCTATGTCGGGCTCCGTGCTGACAGCTCGGAGCCTGGAGCCTGCTTCGGATTCTGTGTCTCCCTCTCTCTCTGCCCCCTCCCCTGCTCTTACTCTGTTTCTGTCTCTCTCTCTCTCTCAAAAATAAGTAAAACATTTAAAAAAAAATGAAACAAACAGACAAAACACAATGAACAAGGGCTCTTGATCCATTAAGGACCATCGTCTTTCTAGCCAAAATAGATAACACTCCTTCTGACTTTATTGCGTCGGCGTGAAAATGCAGAGAAATCATCATTTCAAGTAGAAAAGATAACTGAAAACCACCATCTTTTGTTCTAGACAGCATGCATTTATGACACAAGTATCAAGTGTCAGATATGATGCCACGTGCAGCGGATACAGAGATGAATAAAAGATGTTCCTGTAAGGAGCCCACAGACGTATAAAAAGTCATTAGGCTGTTAGAGACGCACGGACCGAGCGCCGTAGAAGCTGAGAAGGATCGGGGGCGGGGGGACCTGGGATATTCCGTGAATACTTGACATTTTATCCCTGTAACTGGCAGCACCGATGTATTCTTATCCCAGAGCTCAGCAAATACTTGTTGATTCCTGGGACGGTTTCATTCACAGAAACTGAATGTTTGTCGGGAGTGGCCGGCGGGCACAGGGAGGGAAGGGGCAAAGTACGCATTTGAAACAGTTCCCCCTCGAACAGGCAGAAGACAGACAGTACAAAGAAAAATTAAATCCACACTAGCTTTTCACTAAGGTCATTTGAAAATGGTCCTCAACACCCATCTCATTCGCTTTTTTATGCCTGCCAATTTAGTGTTGTATTCAAAGTGATTAATTAGTTTGTAGTGAAGGTTTATTAGGTCATCTTTCTGTCAATCAAAAATCACCAGAGTCTCAGGACAGAATGAAGAACACCCAGAAATCTTATAAGGATGGCGAATACATCATTATCGTATTCAAAAACAGGCACAATCTTAAAACTTGAGAATATATAGAGGAGTTAAGGTGGATATTATTAAAGTTGACATGAGTTATTTGACCCTCTTGAATATTTATGGCTTATTTTCTATTAGGATAAATTCATTTCCAAAGTGTGAATCAATCCTTCATATTTTTTCTGCACTACTGATTTAAACAGAGCATATTTTCACTTTTCGTCTCATTCAGACCCATAAAAATGTGGGGAACATACTGTAACAGAGTAAAATACTTGCTTAGAGCTATGTTATACTTTAAACCAAGGTAAATCGAGAGAATAATAATACTCCTAGGAATCAAAGACATTTCCCCCGTTAAGAGTGCATTCCCATGGCACTACTCTAGAAACAGACTCGGAAGCTGCATTTTCTAAATAACATTACATATGTTTTTCCTCACCTGTATATATAATTAATTTAAATTTATTCCCTTTAAATAAAATTTTAACTCCTATATTTTGCTTCCTTTGTAATCCTTGAAAGTTCATGTCCTTTAAAGAATTTTAGGAAAATTGGTAGTAAATATCACTCCTTAATCTCTGTGTTTATACAAGAATAATTACGTAGTCATAATAGGCGCCGTAGGTAGTAAACAAAAGATGCAAACTTCTTTCTGCTTTTTTCGTTTGCATTGTTAGTGGGTTTCCTCTAATACTTCACCATTCACAAAATATTGTCAAGCAAAGGAAACAGCAAAGGAAAATTCTGCCAAATAGTGAGAACTCCATAAATATTAAGTATTATTATTGTCTTAACTATTTCTTCTTGACAGGACAAAGGTGTCTTTAACCTAAAAGAATTTTTTAAATTAAATGTCTGGGGCACATGGGTGGTCAGTTGCTTGAGGGACCACCTCTTGATTTCAGCTCAGCCAGTGATCCCAGGGTCCTGGGATCAAGCCCCGAGTTGGGCTCTGGGTTGAGTGTGGAGCCTGCTTAGGATTTTCTCTCTCTCTCTCCCTCTGCCCTCACCCCTGCTCGCATGCCCTCTCTCTATCTCTGTCTCTCTTTCACACACACTCTCTCTCAAATAAAAAATACAAAAATAAAAACATTAAATTAAATTGCAAACTGCAGTGGTGTATTGCTGATGACGTTAGGAATATGAAATTCTTTAAGGTCAAAAGGTTAATACGGCATCTTAGCATCATTTGTGTCTTTAACTTAATGTGTTGTTTGGCCTCTTTGAGTGAGTGCACATTTTTGTGGCTACTGTCGGTCAGATTATCTGAAATATTGCACAAAATACTTCCTCAGGAGAAAGAGCTCTTAGGCTGACCATGGGAACAGAAAAACAATTGATAAATGAGAAATCTATTTACATATATATACACACACTTTGTTTATCTGATACAAATCAATAATCTACGGTCAGAATTTTGCTTTTAAATTTTCCGGGTAAGGACCAACAAACGGTAAAGGGCATCATATCAGAAACTCTGGGATATAGCTTCGATCATTTTTAAATTCCCCCAAATGCTCCCATTTCAAAAAGAAACTATATTTCATTGATTTACAAAGGCCCATATAAATATAGATACGGTTCGGCCAGGGAATTGTAAATTTAGTCTCAGGTGGGCTTCACAGTCAGCCTGAAATAAATCTGCAGAGAGAGCGAGAGTCTGAGTGTTACGAATTCAGCTGCTCTCGGGGAAATTTGTTAGGGATTGTTCTGAAAGTCAGCACTGCCTGAAAAATAGAAGACAAAAAAAAAAAAAAAAAAAGGAAAAGAAAAAGAAAGAAACAAAACCAAAAGAACTCACCCCACATTTGTTCACATGATTTCCCCCCCCCAACAGCAACCGTTTAATTTCATATTTCTCTTATTCGCCCTTCCTTCTCTTACGTGAATTTCAGAAGAGCAGGGTGGAGGCATTTAGAGTTATGATTTCTTGTATGCGACACGAAACGGCGATCCCGGCTGTCTTGGTGTGTGGAACGAAGAACGAGAAACAAAAATGGAGCAGGCCATCTTACTAGTCTCATTTGCCAGGCCCCGTCATAAAAAAGCAAATGAGTTGTTTCGTCGAGATCCTTCAGAAAGATGTCATAACGGCGCTCGGTCCGCGGGCGCGGGGAGAGGCTGCCCCTGACGCCCCGCTAGATGGATGGGCCCGACGGCCGGCGAGCGCACGTCCTGCCTGAATATGAACAACAGATTTGTCAGCGAGTGACAGGCTGACAGCCCCGCTCCCAGCTGCTTGTCCACTGTCGTTACATCAGTACCTCGTCTGAGGATTCAGCAAAGAGGCAATCTGCTTCCTCCAGTCGCGGGAGGCAGGTTGCCAGTTCAAAAAACTGGTGTTGGCCGCAGGCTGCGGTGCCAGAACGCATCGAAAAGATGCGCCTTAAACCCTCGTGTGCTCCTCCGGCAACAGATCGCAGGCCTTGGAAGTTGGTCCTCCAGATTAGATTTGTAAAGCAGAGGAGACAACTCAAGACGAGATCTGTGCTGGCAACACATGGTGATTTGGCCTCCGTTTAAGCCTCAGCGGAACTTGGTCATGAAAGAAAAAAACATGCTGGACTCGAGCGTTCCGCGGGCCCCCCGAGAACCTCTGCTCAGGGGTACACTTGCTGGAACGCCCTTTGGGGGAATAGTTGAACGCGGACCAGTTAAGGTACCCCACAGCTCATAAAGCCGCCAGAATCGATGAGGGTGAAAAGTGTTGACTTTTTACAAGTTGGACTACGTTGATACGGTTCACAGTCAATAATGAAATATTTAACAATGTCAATATTGTAGAAATACATTTTTCAGACTCCATGCCAGTCATTGTAAAGACTATTTAATAAGTATCCAAGACTTTTCCCTATATTCTAAAATCCATACAAATGGATCAGAAAACTTGGAGATAAAGTTCCTAAGGAAATGGACACGCTAGTTTTAAGTGTCTAAGAGAAGGGATTAAATACAATCATGTTAAACGGAGTAAAGTCGAAGAAGCAATGAGGTTCAGAGGGAATTGCCCATTTGTTCTGGATACTATGGATGTACCATTTAGAAGTTAGAGCATCACTTCTTTCTCTGAGCAGCCTGACACGTGCGCGTGGGGCAGTCTCCCATGGGTGGAGTCTAAGAAGTAAGAACTCAAAAGGATTTACACCATGGTCTTTAATGGCTCCTTCAGAGCCGGTAGGCCTGTCAAGCCATTAATAAGCAGTATTTAAGAGTCCCTAAGCACACATTTGCACAACAGTCCCCTAAGACCTGGGGAAAGCTATTACTTTGTGGGATCAATAATTATCATCATTTCATTCAAGTCCACTGCAAAACGAAGAACTAGCTATGGGGTCTTGTGGCATCCTTGCTCCAGGTCACAGTGAGGTGGTATGGGTCTTGGTTAAGTTCCAATGACTTTGCTCTATGGTATCCACAGAGACCCAGGCCCCTCATACCGTCCATACCCATTTGTTTTGCCTTGTGTGAGACTCAGGGGTTGCCAATATCCTTTTAAGTTTGACGCACCCTTACCAAATACGATCTTAAATCCACTAAGAAAATTTATGTGTACCTTAAAAATATGAAAACGTAATAACAGAAACTATATTAAAAAGCATTAATGAAAATTTAAGTAGAAGTGTTGTACATGTTTTGTTGCTGCTAAAACTAATCAGCTTGAATATCTAGTCACAGAAAACTAGCTGAATAAGTTATCACATATCTACTCAAAGGAATGCTCTGTGGCCAATAAAAATAGTACTGTAGGAGACACGAGAAAATGTTCCTGATACACTCAAGTGAAATAGAAAAGCATCTTATAAAACTCTATGTGACTTTTTTCTTTAAAAAATTATGTACAATTGGGGTTCCTGGGCGGCTCAGTTGGTTAAGCGTTCTGACTCTTAATTTTGGCTCAGGTCATGATCGCATGGTTTGTGTTGGTCTTTGTTTGCGTTGACAATGCAGAGCCTCTTGGAATGCTCTCTTGCTCTCTCTCTAAAAATAAAGAAATAAACTTAAAAATCTGTGTACAATTAACTAGATGATAGATGAATGGATCACTGGATGAATTTTTGGCAGGATATGTACTATACCGTCAAAAAAGATGGAAGTAGATAATAGGATGCAGGACATTTTTGTCTTCTTCTTCGTGCTTTCCCCGAGTTAACTATCTGTCAATAAAAGATAGAAACCAGCCCGCAGGGTGTGCAGCTTTCTCTTTCTTTCTCTCCTGCCTGCTCTCATTGCTCAAAAGTGTACTCTTTGCTTTAATACACTTTCCTGCTTCTGTTACTTATCCGTTGTGCCGCGTGTCTGTCCTTGGATTTCTTCTCATGAGAAGACTAAGAACTTCTGGCAACTCCTTCAAGTCTGGCTGGGTTGGGGCCCCAGGGCCCGGGTCTCCCCATTTCACCCAGCAACAATGTCGGCACCAAATAAAATAGCAGATACTATCACGAAGGTGACAAAAACGACTGAACATACATTTTGATCTGTTTGCTGGTCACCATAAAGTCTCTTCTAAAGACAAAATAAAATAGATTTTGTTTATACTGTATTTTCTCCTGAGAAGTCATTTTTAATTTGGAATTATCCTGTTTGCTTTAGTCTCAATGTTAGGAAGCCCCAGCCAACTGTTAGGAATTAACTCTACAATATACACATTAAAAATACAGCTAGAGCTGTCACATAGTATTTCTAACATAAGTATTTCCATCTGGAGGAGGGCTTAAAGAACTTGAACGTTTATTTTAAAAGAGCCCCTTCACACTTTCCCGCTTTTATTTTCATGACTCAACGGTCAAGGAGAAATAAATATTCTCTAGAATTAAAAAAAATTCTAAGTGGACAAATTATGAAGCTTTCTATAAATGTAAGAATAATGTGGAAAGGAAGAGAAACATTTTAATTGTAGAGTCTTAACTAGGATTTTAGGGTAAGGTTGTATGTATCATACTTCAAGGCTACCTTGGTGTGTGTGTGCATATTTGACTTAAACCAAGAAAATTAAGCATTAGATAAGTTACAGTTGTTAACATCCTAGATTTTAAGAAGACGTTCTGTAAGCAGATATGAAGCCTATTGAAGTATATTTAAGATCTCTCATTTAGAGTTAAGTGGAAGAAGAAAAGGCAAAATTGTCTTCACAGATGTTGGGAAGGGCTTCATTGCAGGCAATCGTCATTTAATATCCAGTGCTGACTTTTCGAACAAGTGCTTTCCTTAAATGAGAAATCAAATGAGTTGGCACTAACAATAATCTTAGAATATGAATGAGAAAAGCAAGAATATTAAAACAATAGAAACATTAACATAAAATATCAGCCATTATAGCAAAGAACAGCAAAGGAAATTGGGAAACGATTTTGAATTTTTTATGGTTGGAGTTCTACTATGGGGAGTATTGTGTAAAAGAAGCTAAACTACGGATTGAGCTGTAAATATTTACCCATTTATTTTATTTTTTTTAATGTTTACTGATTTATTTTGAGAGAGAGCTAGAGAGAGAGACTGCACGCACGCATGAACAGGGAAGGGGCAGAAAGAGAGGGAAAGGATCCCAAGCAGGCTTCCCCTTGTCAGTGCAGTGCCCGACATGGGGCTCAGTCCCACAGACTGTGAGATCACGACCTGAGCGGAAATTGAAAGTCGAATGCTTATCAGACTGAGCCACCCAGGTGCCCCAATATTTACCCATCGAGATGCGAGTTGTTAGTATGGCTATAACTAACATCCAGAATGAAAAGATAGGAAATTTTGCCATTTAAAATACAGACATCAAAAACAACAATTTTCTTGATACTGTCTGTCCCATGCTCTCCCCAAATGAGATACATTTTTCCCTAAATTTTTAATAAGCCATGTGTTCATTCTCCCACCCCCATTTATACCCTGTCCCCTCCACCTACAATGTCTACCTCCGTCTCTGTGTATGGAAGGCTTAATTTTGTTTAAAGTTCAGTGGAAGAACTAATCTACTTTAATCACCTCCGTAGGCAGGCATCTTTAATTTTTGAGCTTCTATGGCTTTACATAAAAATTTCGGTAGTTGTCATAAACTCTTCTGTACAGAGTTACATAACATTTCAATTTTCAAAATGTTTTCACATGATGCTATTTCATTTGATTGTCATTAGAACCTTTTTAGAAAGTGTGGGGCCACCCGATAGGGTGGGGGCCGGTGGTGCAGGGAGGCAGAACAAAGGAGATCGAAGTTGACTGAAGTCACTGCAAGGCAGCAACTGGGCAGGACAGCAAAGGAGAGACTGTCTGCCCAGAGGCAGTGGGGGGAGGGGACTGTAGTTAAGGAGGAAAGGGGAAGAGGTATGGGAACATACGGAATTTTCCTTTTTTGGTACCTTGTGCCTGGGCGTAAGTTGCCCATTGGTCGGCCAGGGCTTATGGGTGTTTTGAGGTTGGATACCTGATGGGCAGGCTTGTATTCAGCCCGGTGGCCACCGTGGGCCCTTTTCCCTTACTCGGGTTTCCACTGCACCAGTTGGTTGCCTAAACACAGCTTCTACAGAAAGGAGGAGCAGAAAAAGGAGAAAACAGAGGCTTCCAAAGATTCAGGCTGCCCAGGATGACACAGTGTGCTGAGGCCAAGACCCTCACCAGGAACTGATGCTTTTTCTAGAATACAGGTTGCATCTCAAAATCTTACTCTCCTCTTTCCTGATTGGGCTGAACATTGTAGGAGGGCAAACACAAACACAAGAACAAAAACACAAACACACAAAGTTAGCTGACTTCTCTTAAAATATTGAAATACTGTCAGGTTTTCCAGTGATAGATGGGCCCTAAATGTTGTCCACAGTTTTATAAATATACCAAATTTTACCAATCCTTGTTTACACTGTGCATGTATTCACGTCTTGTCATGGGTAGTCGACGTTCCATAAAAGTGACCCTAGCCTCCCTAAGCAGACAGATTGCTAAATTATAAAAGACTTAGGAAGGCAGTCAATAGCAAAGCATTTTCATAACTAAATTCAATGAGGGCTCAGCTGGCACTCACGGTCAGCATGCGTGTGCCTACCTCAAGAACGTGGTTCCATCAACATTTTTGTTATATGCTGATTCCTATACTGACGGAAGAAATAGAAATAACTCTAAACCTAGGCTGGCAGAGTGTGTTCACAGGGGGATTTTAAAAATACAGCATTGTCTGTTATCCAGGGGAGTGTCAGAATGGTTTCTGGTTTGGAAGTTTCTTTCTCTTGTGCTAGGGGGATGCATGATACAGAAGTGGCTCTGATCCCTTTCTTTACATTAATTCTTTTTATCTTCCAGAGATAAGCCTTTTTGTGCCCAGCTTTGGCTTTGTTTTTATTCCTATTATTAAAGTAGTCTTTTGCTACCAGCTGCTTCTTTTCGGCATTTATGAGGATTTGGCTGTTATTTATTTATTTTTCTTTCAGTGGTGGGGAGTCCAGAGTTCCACTGTAGCAAGGGGTCCATCAGCCTGTATTTTAGAGTTGATTATGCATGAGGCAGACCCACACCTTGGCTCCGATTTCAGCTTTATGGGCCTCCTCTCGTCTCAGAGCCTGCAGAAGGTTGCATCCCCAGTACCTCCCAGAGTGGGTGTAGATAGCAGGAGAGACTAAGGCTTTAGGCTAAATTGCCAAATCCTATATTTGTACACCAGCAGGCAATAAGTGAAGAAGCTTAAGCATTGCATTCCTACTGTCTGAAGCCTGCAGACCCTGCAATCAAACGCGGAGACCATATTCCAAAACAATTGTATCCGATGACAGCTTATTATGGGAAGAGTCAGTTTCACTGAGGATGCTTGCCAATAAAACAAAGTGAAAAACAGGATCTCTTCATAATTTCGACTTGATGAGCCACAATTTCGGAGATGATAGCTGAGCTCTCATTCAGATTTCAAAAACCACTTTGTGGACTTCTGGACCATTCATTCTCACAGGGCCCAAGATGGGGCCGCCTCCGCAGGCAGCCAGCAGCATCAAGCGGAGAGCAGGCAGAGAGCCCTGTGTTTGCTAAGCCGGTGCCGGGGCCTGCCCAGCGACCTCCACCCCAGCCACACTGGCAACCTGGTTAACACGAGGTCCGAGCAGCAGCCAGAGCTAATGGTTTACCTCCTATTTTGGTGTTAATGTTGGGATTTATCATTCCGCAGAATGACTTTCTAGACTCCTCTGAGTCAATCCTTTATTTCTAAATCAGAACGACACAGTTACCAGCAGGTCTGACACCACGTAAACTTGTGTAAAATGCCAGCTGGCCTCACTAAGAAATTACACTCACTGGAGGGAACGTGAGTTAATGTTTTCTTGTCACCTCTGGCAGACATTTTGTTTACAGATTTCTGTGAACTTCTCTTCTTAGTTAAGAGATGCGGCCAGAGGCAGCCCTGTGTGAAATATTTACACTCGTTCCTACTGCATTTGCTTGAAAAGGTATTTTGCCTTAAATAAAATTGAGCAAGCGTCTATTCTGATTTTAGCATTCTCAAAAATTTGAGGCAATTTTAAACATCCCTAATTTTTGCACTTGGCTTTGGGCCTGTGTAATTTTTTTTTCTTCTTTCATTCATCTATTCAGTCACTTAAATTTCAGTTACACTGTGTACAGTGTCACTAAAAGGGAATATATACTTTACGGGCCAAGGAGCTTAAAATAAAAATAAACATAGATGATAGATACAAAGCAAATTATGAGAGAGCTATTAAAAATAATCCTTGCCTCAAAGAAAGTTAAAAATATTACTTTAACTGTGCTAATCAGCTATACACTTTAAAAAAGTGTATAGAAAGTTATAAGGGTACAATGGGTAGAAAGAGATGAGGTTTAACCAGGTTCTAAATGTGCAGAGAATCCTGGGAAGTCTTTTTAGCCAGACAAGCGTCTAAAGGAAAGGAAAGGACATGGGAAAACCCAGAATGTGCACATTTGAAAGAAGGGAGATTCACTTGATTAAGCGTAAGCAAGAAGTTCCTAAAAAGTATCACGAAAGTATCATTGAAGGTTTGTGTGGTTAAGTGTCTTGACATTATCCCCTTCGGTGACCAATGCTTATGACATCCATAAGGGATTGGAATGGGTTTTGTTATAAGGATTAACTTTGATTGCCTTTGTCTGCCGAGGACCGAACCTGGGTTCATCATGAATGAGCACAACTGTCCACCAATACTGTCTGCCATGGACACGGAAGGGCAACCTCGACACCACTAATGTTCTATCATGCCTACTGGCATTTGGTTGCATCCGTGATATATTTTAGGCATATTTTTTTCCTTCTACTTAAAAAAAAAAAAATCAGACATAAGTAGGGCTGGTATTCACCAACACACACCTTCTAATCTCTTGATTGTTTATAACTGGCATCCGTTCAGATAAGATGGGTATCCACTCTCACCTGGCCAGTGCCTGTGCCAGTCTCATTATAAATATTTAAACATTCTGGAATATATGTTAGGTGTCTCTAAAAAGATTCTAAGTCTCTTGTGGGCAGTGAGACCACTATGAAATTCTTAGGAATCCTCACAGTGACCAGCTCAGCGATAAGCATATGGTAGACGCTCCATGAATAGTTAGCAAGTGTCATTTAATTAGATGGTAGGAAGTAGACGCCGTCTGCATTGGCAGAATATGACTATCGTTGGTCTCATTTCACTCTGTAATGAGCAGTTTACCTAGCCTAATGACCTGTGAGGTACTTTGGTTATTTTCACAGCTGCAAAAGTCAGATTAAAGACGAGACCCAGAAAGGGTCACAGCAAAACCCTATGCCACTCATCAGCCAAAGAATGGACAGAATGCCTGGGCCCAGCGTGAAGATGCACCAAAAGCCTTTCCTGGCTTAATCTAACTGCCAAGGTGGTTTGGTGATAGAGACGGGAGATTAGGTTCTCAGGTGTGTTAGAATATTCCTGCCTATCACCCGTGAACTGGGCTGAAATGTTGCCGTCAGTGGATCACAAAGGGCTTCTTCATAGGTTCTTTTTTTGACTACTTTACTGTTTTCCATTAAAATAGATGCCTTTCTGTTTCCTTTTACTCAAACATCATTTTTTTTTTTTAAATTTAAAGCAGCCAGTCTATACTTTTCACACTCTAGGACTAAAGGGTGATTCTTGAAAGAATTCTATTCCTTCTGGATGTTGGTGTCTTTAAAATATTCTTGAGATTATTAAACCCTCTCTGTGGTCATTATTTAGCAAACTACATTATTCATTGCCTGTATTTTTCTTAAAGTTAATCCCCTTAGCCTTTAATCATTTGTCTTGATTTTTTCTGAACCTGTTCCAATTCTTCAAATTCTATATGGAGTTAAGGTCATTACCCTGGACCCTAGTTCTTTAAAAGAAAAAAAAATCACTTTCTTCTTCATTGTTCTGGGAAATCATGGGCTCTTGACCAAGGCATATTGTCAAGTTAGTGTAATCCTGTATGAACAAAACCTGACACATCATGAGATATATATCGAAGGATATTGTCAGATTTTAGTTATATGGCCCTCACAAATTTTGAATCTGTGGTCATCGAGACTTGGACTGGGGTATTATACCTGTTTACTGTAATGATAGTTTTATCCAGTCAATCAATAGTCCATACACACTACAGGGGAAATAAAGTACTTTGGGAAAATAAAATTTCAAAACTCTTGATACCATACAAATGCCATTTGCATACAAACACTGACTTGAATATTAATTGTTTAAATAAAATTTTATTCAATGTTAACGTAAATGGTTGGTAATTTACCTGTAAACAATAACATTGTATGTCCTTAAATATTAAGTATTTGCTTAATATTTTCTGCTTTCTGCTACTTTAGGAATAAATATTTTTTCCCCAGGTAGCCTGCATTATGAAAGTTAAGTGTTGCATAATCTTCATCACTGAGAAAGGCCAGTGAGAGGTAGTAACAGCTTTCTGTGAAGTTCACAGGGAAATTACGTATGGTATCTCCAGCACGGAGTAGGCACTCACAAACATCAATTCCATATACAACCTCTTCATTTTATAAATGTGGATACAGAACCAGAACAGTCAGGTGAGGGTCCTAGTTTTAATCCAGCGTTACCAACCCCTGGCCCAGTGCTTCTTCGGCTGTAACATTGTCCTGGGTCCCAGATATAAAAGGAAAGGAAACCATGGGAGCTAACAGAGTGCTCTCTGTTCTCTGCCCCCCTTCCTTTCTTGCTTGCTTATTTGCTTGCTTCTTCTCTATTGAGGGGGTCCTGACACTCCTGTCTGAAAGGCTAGAGGCAGGGGTTGAGCTGGATGGGGAAACGGGGCCAGTTGCCGATTTCAAGGGGGAACCATCCGACCAGTGACGGCCATTTTCCCTCAACAACCAGCAGCCGAACACAGTAGCCTGAGAGTGTGATTAGCAAGTAACTGTAAGATGGGACGGAAGACTGCAGGAAGTGCCTTCTAATCACATTTTACAGATTTGCCATGCTCTCCTTACTCTGCGACACATAAAAACTGTAAAACAGCTCAGGGAAAAATGTTCCATGTTATATATCCATTAACACATTTAAAAAGTAAAGTAACTAATATTCAGAATTCTTCTTCAATCTTATGAGAGTCCTTTGCAGTAATGGGCCTCTTCCACACACAGGAACCACTGGGTTGGAATTTGATAGAGTTGGGCTCCGTTGCAAAAAGAAAAGGAAAATGAGGCCAAGTCATTTAAAATACTCCATTGCCACAAGGTGGAACTTTATTAAATCATTATAAGGCGTAATAGCTCTTTTAAAACTATAAATTCGTAGGTGATTGCACAATCAGAAAAAATTCAGGTGGTCAAGTTATGGTAGTACTTTTTGGTGTTTTATAATACATTTATATATTAGCCAACATCCAGCAGAAAATGAGTACTATATGGAAATAAGAGAAAGCTTAACTTGGACAAAAAAGGGACATTTATTAAAAGATAAAGGGGTGTCTTAGGGGACTGAGGATAAGCCCTCAGAAAAGAATTATAACCACGGGAGAGTGCTCAAGAGTCTTGTATTAACCTGGGCAGGCTGTTATTTTAGCTTCCTGTCTGCTAACATAAAAATCCAAAACCTAGACAATTAACTGTCATTATGATTTTAGATTTGCTTTATCTGAACCTGTGGTGGATATTTAATAAATACTGGCTTAAGCACTTCAGCTTTTACTTTTTCCCTCTGTTAAGTATTTAATGATCTGTAAATAAGCACTTGAGAAAATGCTACCTAAAGGGACCCCGTGCTCTTCTACAACATGAAAAATCTTTGTGTAATGGGAATGATTCAGTCTCTGATTTATCTGTTTGCTCATCAGATATTTGCACCCACGTGGTACGTATTCTGCCCAGTAGCGTAAAAGGCCAGTCCCATGGAAAGAGATGTCATATTCTCCTACTGAAAAGTGTTGCTCTCTCCACCTTCCCAGTCATGGACCTCTGGTCTTTTTTTTGAAGAGGACATCTAGGCTCGAAGGGTGTTGGAGACGCGGCATTTTCTTTCATCTTCATGTTCTCCTCTGCTCCGTCCTTTAACTCATCAACATACTGCCTTTCTCTGCTTCCCTGTTAGTTGCTTCTCCATTCACGAGATCCTTCATCTCAAGGGCAGAATAAAATCTCCTAAATTTAAATTCCTGGGAATTGTCTCTGGGAAAGGGTGGAAGGGTGGTGGTGTTCAGAACAGTTCCCAGGTGAGAGTGGGGACAGCTGACCTGGTGGGGTCCATCACAGGAGACTGGGCTTTGATGTAGCAAAAGTTTGGGGATGACCTAATCCGGTTCTTCCAGGATAGTCCTTCTCTACTGCATACTCATGCTCAGATGTCTTTTTGAGAGTGCAGTTTGACAACCTCCATGTTTTAGGTGTTCCCTCGGTAATTCCTATGCACTCTGAAGTTTGGTAGGCCCTATTCTAGAATATATTCTCAAAGAGATTCTGTGAAAAGACAGAATTTCAACTAAGCATCTTAAGCAAGCAACTGTCTGAGGAACTTGTCAAAGCATTAGCTCTTCTTAGAGTCCTGGGCATACTACCTTCTCAGTGGGTTCTGTGCCTTCCAGTTCCGGAGACCAGTGGCAAAAAAGAGAGCTATGGTGGTTACCAAAGGCCTTGGTGGGGATGGCCAGAGGTTCTTGAATGAGTCTCAATCGGGTAGTAAGAAACTATTGAGTACTTGATGGAATTCTGTATTTTTTTCATGTATAGGTTTTAGTTGAATGGATTTTTAAAAACCTAATACTTGGAGTCATAGCACAAATTTATTATTAAGGGTATGTTCATCAATGGCTATGAAATTAGGAGGATTGTTGAGTATCACTGTCTTTATTGGGAACTGCTAGCAAAGTAAAAATGTGTCAATACTTCTCTCCAACCTTCTCCCTCCAACCAGAAGAGTAAACAACAACAACAACAAAAACTATTTATCACCTCATCAGAAATGGAAAAATATACCAAGACACCGTACCGGGGTATTTTATATGTATTATTACATTTAACCTTCATAACTACCTGAGGTTGGTATTATTATTTCAAACTTCAGCATAGATGCCCCAAACTCATAAATCAGCCTCAAATCATACAGAAAGCATTTGGGTGGGGCATCAAATCCAGCTTGCAATAATGCCTATGCCATTTCTACCATACACAGTGGCGGGTGTGAGTAAAAATGAACCTTCCTTGTTTCTAGGTAGACCCTATCTTTCTTCCAGGAGATGGTCTAATCCCACCTATCTATGCGACTTTCTCTGACATTCCTTAGGGTTTTTTCTCTGCACCATTCACTCGATACTTAGGAACATGTTTTGTCATATTTTCATAGTTTAGGGTTTCTGAAATTGGGATTCATCCTGCCATGGGTGGAGGGTTGTGGTTTGCCAGTTGTTTTGTTTTCTTTCTTAACGGTACATACAATTAAGGGCCGTCTTCGAATTGAAGGCATCTTAGATTCAGTAAAATATCAGAGATGCCCCTGGGATATTGAACAGTCTGGGCAAGTCACATGACAACTCTGCAGCAGAAATAGTTCCTGCTTACAAGTATCTGGTCTCCGCAGCTTCCTCGATATCCAGCTGGGTCCACGTGATGAGTTCTGGCTGATGGATTCTGAACAGAAGTGACACGTGTTACCCCTGGGCCAAGACAGCGAAGAGCTGGTGTGTCTCCTCTTTCCCTGTCACAGCAAACTTGGGAGCCGATAGGTAATAGACACTCATTTAACGGGTTTACAATAATATCTACTCATCTGACAAGTGGACCATGAACACTCCTTCTGCTGGGTTCCCACTAAGCAAAGACTCATTACTTGACACACCAACACTTTCAGGAGCAACCCTGGGATGCTAGCTTCTTTGTTCCTTTATATTTCCTTGCTTTGCATTATCTGTGTGTTCCTCTAGACTTGCACGGGCAACATTTATTTACGATAATGGGCCCTGGGGATGGGGGGAAAGTACTCATAGAAAATGGACGTAAGAAAAGCATCTGATCTCTAGTAGACAAATATTTGGTGAGACGGCAGAAGTGAACAGGAGCCTGAGCTTTGAAATGGACGGCCAGTCCTCCAATTTGGAAATATTTTGGCATAGGCCCAACTTGCTTCTCGGGCAGCCTTTAGACAGGCTGACCGATGAGCCTCACGACGAGGTAACTCTCTAGCTTCCCTGAAAGTTCTCATTCTTTTCAGGATGAAAATTCCGAATTCACTTCCTGTGTTGTTTCAGGAAGGTCGTGCCTGTGAAAATGCTTTACGGGCCCTCCTTGAATTTCCTGGATCTGAAGAAGTGAAGAGAAAGACTATTTGCTTTTAGGTAATCAGATTCTCTGGAATTTAATCCTATATCCCATTTATGGCCGAGCTGGCCGTTCAAAATTAAAATGAACCTTTCATCCGTGTGTATCATAAGTGGGCATTTATCAGGATTATATGATTTTGCAATCCATCTGAATACGTAACCAGAATTTGTTTTCTTTCCGTTTCACTATGTAATTACCATGCAACAATAACAAAAGTGACATGTTTGAAGAACAGATAAAATGCTGCAAATTGGCCAGTAATGGTGATATTTCCTCATCTTCTGAAAAACCCATTTATTCTCTCTCTCAACAAATCAAGGCATTGTCAGCCCATACTCATCTTGTGGCCAGAGGGGCTCCACCAATTTCTGCACGGAAGTGGGTCTTGGAATGCAGATGAGGGCGGCTAACGAAGGCTTTCAGCACGGGCAGCTGGTCTTCGCCTGCCTCAATTTCTAAATCATCCATAATGGGGCCAAGACCTCCCAAGCACTAAAAAGAGCGAGCTGACATGCTGGACAAACTGTTAATTTTTTCCTGAAGAAGCTGCTATATTGCACATCTGTCACCGCAGCGCAGACAATTACTCACTGAGTGGGGGAAAAAAACCTGCTGCTTGTTTCTAGCTGAGTTGTTAAGGGACCTAATGGAGAAATACAATGGCACAGGAGTCAAAACACGCCGGCTTCCTGGGCGCTTGGCGATTGTTTCCTCATTTTGGAAGGCTGTCCTGGGAGATTAAAATATGTGAAGTCGGCGAAGGTGTGCGGAAAGGAATTTGAGGTGGTACGATAAAAGGATACGCATATAAAGATGTGTGTGGGTGGGGGGGAGGAGAGGAGGGTCAGGAACCAAGCCTTACAAATTACGGACCGCTCTAAGGGACCGCTGAGAACCGAGACACTCTAGGCATTTTCGCTATAAGGGACTGCTGAGAACCGAGGCACTAGAGGCGTTTTGTTAGAAATACTGTGGGTTTGCACTTCAAATTCCACACCCTTAATGTGTGCTCTCATGTGCTTTACAACCACGGGAAAAACTATTGTGAGTTTCACACTTGGCGCATGCACTGTGGATGACCTGCAGTTTCCATAACGAATTCTAGCCATCAACAAAGAACTTTAGAATCACTGATTCGCCACATAGCCATCGGACAGACCCTAGTTCCCACCATCGTCCCACTCATTTGCTCATCATAGTTAGGAAATTCTAGCATTTGAAGAAATTCACTTCAATAAGGGGTGTAGGCATTTGTTTGCAATTTTAGGAAGCATATTTTAAGGATATGTTGAGTATAAGCACACTAATTCTCACCTTCTCTGCTTTTATTAAAGAATACTGCCTTTGGGAAGTAATACACATTTCTTAGGAAATTTAATAGGAAGATGATAATAGGTAGAAAAGAGTTGTGAGGGGCTCTCTTCTTATCTGGGATACTATCGTAATGAGGTCTCGTCTCTACCATCTTATACCTGAGAAATCAAGGATCATGTACACAGAATTCTAGTGATTCTTTTTTTTTTTTTTTTTAAAATTCGAACTCCCAAAACACCCTACGACTAAACAAACACAGAAATCGCCTTTAACTGTTACCCAACTTCATCCTTGAAAGATTAAGGAGTAAACACAGGACATTCTGATAAGGAAACAGGAGTGAGGTCTGTGAAGCTGAGAATGATTTAAACTGTCTGACAATTCAAAGACAGAAGACAACTCTAATGTACAGATAAAACTAAAAGTGGCATAGTAGATCATACTCTTGGCAGTTAATGGCACTGACTCGCTAGAGACAAATCTGGATCTACTTAAAATGTCAGGTGTGCAAAGTAATGAGTCTTTGCTTAGTAGGAACCCAGCAGAAGGAGCCTTCATGGTCCACTTGTCAGTTGAGTATATATTACGGCAAGCCTGTTAAATAAATGAGTATTTAATACCTATTGGATTAAAAAAAATCTACTTACTGTAACAACTCTACTTAGTTTTTCAGGAGAAAAAATTTAAAATTTTATGAACATAGTGAAATGTTTCTTACAGCAAACAAAATGCAACACTTTAATAAATATTATAGAGTATTTCAAATATCCAGGCACGTTTATGGAAGGTACAGTTTTCCAAGAGGAAGTGGAGTGACTTTAACATATATGTTTCTTTTTTTTTAATGTTTGATTTTTTTAAAGCATATTTATTTTGAGAGAGAGACAGAGAGAGAGAGAGAGAGCCCATGAGCAGGGGAGGGGCAGAGAGAGAGAGAGAGAGAGAGAGAGAGAGAATCCCAAGCAGGCTTTTAACTGTCAGTGCAGAGCCCAAAATGGGGCTCAAACTCACAAACTGAGATCAAGACCTGAGTGGAAACCAGGAGTCGGAAGCTTAACTGACTAAGCCACCCAGGTGTCCGAGACAACTGGCCAGAGAAAAAACTTGTAGTATCACAGAATGTTTGAATGGAAGAGACCGAGTCAGTCAGTCTACCCAACTTCGGGGAAAATAAACACAGGCAGGAAAATATGGTAGAACGGGCCACAATCAACCGTGCATAAATGTGTGAGTCAAGTATGTTTACCAATTTTTTCTCCAAAAATTTTTTTCAAAAGTGTTGAAATCTTCCAGAGCTTAAAAATTAACAATGAATTTAACAGTTTGATCTTAACTCTCAAAGGGTAGTAATTTAAAAAAGTTTTAAAAGTACTTTTGACTTTACTTTTTATTACTTTAAGGTTAGGAGGTAAATGTTTAAAGCACGAAGACAATGACTGCTTATAAATAACCTTTTTAAATATTGTTTTATTCTTTCATTCTTTGTTGTTCTATGAATATAGATTTCTACCAAAAGGAAAAAAAAAAAAACCCTAAAAAAAATCCAAAATAGTCTTTGTTAACCAACTTCATTTTACAATACTAATTTAGATCACTTTTTGTTTTTAGAAAGACAAAATACAGGAAGAAATGGTTTTCACTTCATGAAATATCTGCTCGAAATGAAAACGTGTTGAAGAAAAGTAATCGTTAGTTCAATTACAAGAATATCAGTTCACGATGTTAAAATAAACATATTAATAAAATGCAACAGTTTGCAATCATGCCTGTTTTTTGCACACGTATGTGCCCTGTAAACACACCTGAATGTATACACTATGCATTGTGTCTCGAACCCTGCTGTCTCGACTTCTGTTTGGTAAGCACAGTAGGAGCTCTAAAATCTATGTATCCAAATATTGAGACCAATTAGTTAATTGGTAAATTTTAGTCAGTTATGAATTTTCTTTTAAAGGGATACCATGTAATTGAAAAATGAAAGCAAACAAATATGAGGGGAATATAGCCTTAAAAATTCTATTTGGGGAGAGGGAAGGAAAAAAGGAAATGACCTTTGAGGACACAGTCTCATCAATATCAAGTATAACAAGTGTACAAAGAAAAAAGGTTGAATTGCTAAGACAGGTCATGCTTAGCTTCTCTTGGCTACAGCTAGAGATGGGTCAGTTAGACAATAAAAGAAGAGAACTATGTATTCTCTAAATTTTTTCGCACAAGCAATTAATTTGACATGGGGCTTTACATACTGTAGAACAGACAAGTGGCTTCACAAAGGAGCAGAGAAAAATCTTACCACCTTTCTCAAGGAGATATGAATGGTGTATTCTAAATCATGAACTCCTTTGGAGGCTTTGAGTTCTATGGGCATAGGAACGGGTACACCTTCACTATATATGTGAAACATACATTAGTGGGTTTCCTATCTTAAATATTTGATTTACATTAAGAATTCAATATTTTGATTGTGTTTATTTCTCCAATGACATTCTGATACAAATAGAACATCAGGTCGGCACTGATTTTTCTTAAAGACTGAATGCGGAAGGCATGTTTGTACTTCTGATGCATGTTTGTGTGATAGCAGGGAAGGCTTCGGATATTATCACTTCCCTACTTTGAGTATTGGTTCATATTTCGTACAGTTAAATACAGAAAAACCTTGGGTTGCGAGTAACTTGTTCTGCAAGACGAGCAAATATTTCTAATAGATTTTAACTTGATAAATGAGAGGTGTCTTTCAATACGAGTAGTGTGGGATGCCGTATGTCACATGATCACAACTGAGCCAATGGTTCTGTCTCTCTCTCTTTCTCTCTCTCTGTGGGACTGTGGGTGATTTTCTCCTATACGCGGATGCTGAGTCTCAGGCCGAGGTTTTTGGCAGAAATCAGTGATTTTTCATAACATAGGAAAGTGCCCACAACTGGCACGCATGTATTTTTATCACCTCAAAGCACCTATGGGCGGTCCTTTGCTTTTCCACACAAGAGTAAGCTTAGGAATGCTTTGCTTCATTCTAGGTCCTTGGATAGGTTCCTTGTTAAATTTGCACGAAAAGAAAAAGAATCCATTGAGCCAAAGGTTGGCAGTGAGTCTGTCAGTGAGTTAGTGAACATTGTCCTACACAACAATCCTTCTCTCTCTGGTCTCCCTCACACCAGCCACAAAGATTTTCAAAAGTAAGTGCAAGGTTAATTTATTTTTCTTTATATTTTGTATTTTGTTTATTATTTTGTATTATATTACAAATACAATTTGTATTGTAATCTTTTTTATATGAATATTTTTGCGTTGTGAAATGAATCATCTGAGTTTCCGTTACTTCTTGTGGGGAAATTCGCCTTGATACACAAGTGCTTTGGATTACGAGTCTGTTTCCGGAAGGGCTTACGCTCACAAACCAAGGTTTTACTGTACTTCCATAACATAAAAAATATTTTAAGTCCTCCAAGAGACACATAAAGGGCTCTAGAGGTCAAGATTAAGACCTTTCTTCTGCTTGCTGAGAATGTAAACATGATCTACTTTAGAGGGAGTGTTAGAGGACAACGCCTGAGGTAGGGGAGCACCTCAGAGGGGCTGCTTCAGAGGACTAGTATCTCTCCAGATGGGAAACAACACAAAACGTCCATAAAGTCTGCGATATTTAATTTAGGAGTTTCCCCAAGCCCTTTGGTGTGTTCCGCTCTTCCTCACTATGAGAGTTCAAACATTAGGAGTTTGGGCCCAGTCTCGCAGTCACCTTACTGTGTGTTCTCAGTGGCTCCGAATTTGGCTTTTCGAATTTCTAGGCTTTTAGCAAATTCAGGCAATGGATTTTTAAAAAGATCTTTTCAGTAGATTCTAGAGCACTGAACACTAAGAAGTTTTAACCTGGTATATAGATGCTGTCCTCCAGATTTCCTCCCTTCCATGGCTAGAACAAGTATTTAACAAAAAGCATTTTTTTAAAGAACGGCAAATTTCTATGAAACACACGTACGGAAAATAATCATATAGTAGGGTTACTCTATCCAATAAGAATGCCTCAAAAGAGCAATTCACCTGGTAGTCTATAATCCCGTAACCAAGTGTCCTCTTACCACAATACCCGTAGGAAAGAAGAGAATTCTTAAAAGAAAACATGTATGTTTGGCAGACCACGGAGGCTCTCAAATAACAGGCTGACCTTCTTTTCCCTAACTGGCAGTTAGGGCACCACCTAGGAAAGGTCTACTATATGGACAAATGTCTACTTACTCCTTTAAAAAAACACTCGGGGGCTTACGAATTTTCTAAACCCTACTAGAATGTCGCGAGGATTTTCAGGGCAGTGAAACTGCTGTGTGATATGATAACGGCAGATTGATGTCATTATACATTGATCTGAACCTACAGAATGTACCAGACCAGAGTGAACTGTAACGTAAACTGTAGACTTTGGGCGACCAGGATATGTCATGGAGGCTTACCGTTTGGAACAAACGTCCCACTCTGGTGGGGGATTGGTGAAAATGGGGGAGGCTGTGCATGTTTGGGGGCAGAGGGTATATGAGAAGTCTCTGCACCTTCTCCTTAATTTTTCCTGTGAACCTAAAATTGCTCTTAAAAAAACTTAAAAAACTCCATTAGAAAGGTGACTCACATGTGTTATCTTGACCTTTACTCACCCAATAAAAGCCATTATAAATATAATATCGGTCCTTAATAATGAAGATTATCCTCTTCTAAACTAAGAGCAATTTAGAATCCCTGGCATTATGAAGCAGATGATTCAAAAATAACAATAGGGGGCACATAATAAAAATGACTTGTTTTTGCTGTTTTAAAGTAACTACTTAGATGTTAGAAAGGGCAAATCGTTATCATTCATTTTCTTGTTCACCTTGTAAATGGGTTGGAGCACTGCCAGAGATCTGAATTCTTGGGAGAGCCATTTAAATTTTCAAGTAAATCGATTCGATAATTCATATAGGTTATTCCAATGGTTAAGACTGAAAATTCGTTTACCACAGGTGTGTGTGTTGATCTCAAAAAATATCAACCTTTGGGAAGAGAGAGGTAGAAGTAAGTCTAGATTAATAGAATTTACAGTTCAGTCATGGTGAATTGAAAAAAAAAATACATTTTCTTTCAATAATTATTTTATGTTCTAAATGAGGTAAAATTTGTAACATCTGCAAGTCATGTTGAGGGCACTCTGGTGATAACAATGATGAGGTTCGTTTTGGTCAAAACTATCAGAGGGAAACATTAATTACTGTTTGTCATGGGAACTTGATACTACCCTGTCCAAGGATAGATGAATGGGTACCACCCCATCACAGAATCCTCACAAAAAAGCCAGATTCAAGGAATGTGCAACTGGCAAGCCTACCGAACAAAGATTTGTTTGGGACTTCGCTGATGTGACGATCGGTCTTTGAGTTCTAGGGATGGTAGGGAACACCATCCTTTCTGGCCTGTCCCATTGGAGAACCCCGTGGGTGTCCCGCGTTTGCCTGGGCATTGCACACACCATGAGGGAATCAAGCTAGAAATGACTGACCTATGAGATCAAAATAAATAGGGGAAACGAGCTGTTCTTTATACCTAGGAATAACTGAAAGTTGCTGAAAAAAAATTTTAAAGGTAAAAGTTTGCACTTTAGCACCAGTAACTGTGAGGGAACCCCATTTCTACCGCTGTGGCGGGACCGTAGCAGTCAGGACGCTAGAGTGAGGCGTTTGAGGCAAGGTAGATTTCTGCTTCGAAAACAGAAGCTATGCTGTAATTTTAGGACAATGGAATATATATATATATATATATATATATATGTATATACACATATATATATAGTGAATAAAAATCATAAAACATTTCTTCTTTGTTTTTCTTCTTAGGCGGATTTTCCTGAATTGGGTGTGGCAGGTGCAGGGGTGCTTTTTGGAAGAGGAAATCCAAGGCCTAATCCTTTTGGCCTCTGCATGGCTTGAATCGGCTCCGCGATCCCCTTGCCGTCTCGTCCAAGGCCCGACCCAGGCGTCCAGCCCATATTCTGGAGCATCCGGTTTCCAATGTTGCTTTCTAGGATTGGCTGGGCATTTTCACCTACAAATCCTGAAATTATAAAATGACAAAAAACAAAACAAAACACAACACCCCAAAATACATTAGTACAGACACAGGTGAAGGTCCCCTTTCAAGCTAAGAAAATCATATTCTCATAAATTTTCCTTTCGACAAGGTCCTGGGAAGTGGGGAAGGGAGGGGAGGGAGGAGAGGGTGGTTGTTTATTCATCTTGGGAGAAGGAGCTTGTAGTGGTAGAGGGATCTATGGAAGGAAGATCTCGTTTAGAGTTTCAGCTATACTACTTAGTAGCTGATTAAGGTATTTAGCTTCTTGGGACTTTTGCTTTCCCTTCTGTACAGCAGGTATAACAATGTCCACTGCCTACCTCACAGAGAGTTGCCAGGATCAGACGAGATCCTGTAGGCAAAGTACTCTCAGTAAATGATAAAACACAAAGAGATTTAACTTCATTGCTATGTTAGTGTCAGTGATAATTCTGAAGATCACCCACTTACGCCATGGTATCTTACACTCGCCCGGGGCCTTGACATTTAATAAAACCAAAACTAAAACCAAACCAAATAAAAAGCACAACGGATGACATCCCTAATTCCTAGGAATTGTTGACATTGTTCTAATCCTCTTGTTATTTGTTATTTGGACTGTAACATATGGACCCTTTAATTCCTTTCTTTCCCCTTCTACCATTTCTATGTTTTGATCATGATAAGGAGGCAAGAAAGGAAAAATACAGAAAAAAGAATATTATAGTTATAGATAGCACTATGTATAATGTAATCCTTCCCTTTTCCTCCTATCTCTGATCTCCTACTTACACTCATTCCTTATTTTGGAAAAGAAAGTTGGGCAGTTGTTACCAGGAGAATTAGAAATAGCTGTGATTTCCCCAATGCTCTTAGCAAAGACAATGGAGAGATGCACCCATTTTAAACATGATCTATTTGATGATGTTTTCAAAGATTGACTTTAAAACAAGAAAAAAGTTTTTATGTATTAATTTTGAGAGCACAGAGCCTGACCTGGGGCTCGATGCCACGAATCGTGAGAGCATGACTTGATCCGAAATCGAGTCAGATGTTCAACTGACTGAGCCACCCAGACTCCCCCAAAGACTGACTTTTAACTTAAATTTTCTTGTAGGCTTTTATGGAAATAGTTGAGCATATGAACCGTACATCTGCTTCTAGGGGAAAGTGTGGAAGTACCAAGTCTCTAAAGTTGAGGGCTTGAGAAATTAACAAATGTAAAAGCCAAGTAAGCAAAAGAGCCTGGGCTCCCTCCTTCGACTGCAGACTTGGCCTTGCTCTGTGTGCCCCGGCTGCAGCGCAGGCTGGCACCCCGAGAGTGGTCCATTTCTGTTCATCCTGCGGCGGCGGCCGTGAGATGATCAAATCTACAGATAACATGTTAAAAGTAATCGGGACTCTCAAATACAGAACATTTATGGGTACTCCCCACCTTCCAGACAGAAGTGACTATCAAACAAATATGGGACATTGTGTGGGAAAGGGGATCAGGGCATCTTACAACAGTTTTAGTGAGAACATATGTAGCCCAAGCTCCTCTCTCAGAGCTTTCCGGGAAGTCTGAGGTAGAACTCTAAGTCACACACTTGCAGGGATGGAGCGCTAGCTCGCGTTTCCCTCCCTGGTCCTCCAGGGGTAAAGTTGTCTCACTTTTCAAAGATCTGAGGGGCGCCTGGGTGGCTCAGTTGGTTAAGCGGCCGACTTCGGCTCAGGTCATGATTTCGAGGTCTGTGAGTTCGAGCCCCGCGTCGGGCTCTGTGCTGACAGCTCAGAGCCTGGAGCCTGTTTCGGATTCTGTGTTTCCCTCGCTCTCTGCCCCTCCCCCTCTAATGCTCTGTCTCTCTCTGTCTCAAAAATAAATAAACATTAAAAAAAAAAAAAAAAAGATCTGAGCATGTCTCTGGTATATATACCTGGCTCAGCCCTGGGTCCAGCACATTTCTGCTCTGAAATGTGGGCTGCCCTCCTGGACAGTTGGAGGGCTGAAATGGGCAGCTGCTGACAAGATCACTCACTGCTCTCTAAGGCTTGTGAATCAGATGTCTCTTCGGCATCGACCCCAACCCCTCCACGCCTTTCCACCATCGATTCTTCCTCCCTGACCTGGGGATTACGAGGGTAACTTCTACCTCATCCCCACTCCCCAAGAAGGTTGGGACTCAGTCCTTCTCCTCTAAGACTACGTTCAGGATGGTAATACAAGGCACAGAAGGATCCTCCAGCACCAATAATAATAACAAAAGTTACATATGGGACTGAAAAGTGCAGTGTTCGACTTCTTCCTGGATGGTGGTTACGGAAACGGCCAGTGCATTATTGTTTTTTAAACTGCACCTATGCATTTCTGGGTATTCTTTGGTATATACATTTCACAGCAAAAAAGAAAAAAATCATAATAAAAGAAATGCCAGGGTTGAACCAACAGTTTCTTTTACATGGTACTTCGTATCTGGCATTCTGGGGGAGGAGCAAGTGGGCCGTTCCTCATGATTCTGACTGGCACGAGAGAGAGAACTGCAAAGAGCTAGAAATAAGTTTTAACAATCAACATTCATTTACTATAATCAATTGATTTTCAAAGCCCTTTTTTGGACATTGTGGTAGTCTCAATCCTCAGGATGTTTTAGGACTTAGAATAGAATACATTATTGCCAGTTGCTAAATTCGTTACAGGGAGTAAGCAAGAACTAGGTTACCGCAATGATGAGTCAGTTTCGGGTTTGTCAGATTGGGTCTTAGCTCACTGCAACGAGTACCTTAACGAGTAATGGACAAAACCAAACAGTTTGAATGGCAACGGCTGTTGTCAAAGAAAAGTTCATAATTAACATTATTTACTGGTAGACAAGGGCAAATATATACATACATACATACATATATATATATATATATATATATATGTATAATCTTTCTCTGTGCACATACGTGTACACACACACACACACACACACACATACCAAAGAAAAGCCATTTGTTAAAACTCACCTCTACTCTAACAACCAAAAAAGCTGTAGGTTTTTATTTTGAAATCATGATTATGGTGGCAGCCGAGACAGACGTTCAAGATATCTAACATTTTCTGAGTAGCCGCTGATCAGGAATGTCACTAGGATTCTGCCCCACACCCCTGATTTTTTGGTGATCGCCATGAATTAGTTTAACTCCAACTCTAAGCTCCGACCAGATCGGAGGTCTACTGGTGTTCCGGCAACACATCTGTTTAATCCTACCTTGGAACCAAGAGCTTGCCAAAGTTCAGGTTTAAAATCTGTTTCATATTTAAGAAAAAATAGGAGGCCAATTTAATATACCTCTTCAAAAATTGCTAAATGGTGGTCAATTCTCAGTTCTAAAGTGAACATCAAATAGTAACTGATTGGAGAATCGTAATTTCAAATGTTGGTATTTGGTATTTCCCAGGGGTGGCCACACTAATCCTTCCCATGCTGTGTGTTTTATATAGATGGAAAAGAACCCACTCCTTCTCTGTATTTTTTAGGTGCTTTCATCACTCTTCTTCATGGAAATAAAACAAAGCATTATTCTGTCCTTTGAAGTAAAACAATAAAAAGAAAGGAGAACATTTAATTTCTCAAATGCTGAATCTTTCCACATAGAAACACAGATTCCTGAAAAAGAAAAAAAGCTTTTCTCTACAACCTTAAAGGAAAGGTAACAGTTACTTCATTTTTCATGGACAATGATTGTAGAGTGAGACCGACTGTTGGGCTCTCATCCTTTTTATGAGATTAAGACTTGGGAGCGGAACAACTCTGTCTCCGCACGGCATCCTACAACCTTCATTTCCTTTCCTTTTGCTCCTGGCAGTGCTAAATCTTTTAAGTCCTTTCCTGGGAGGCTCTCCTCCAGTTTGGGCAGTATTAGCAATTCGCAGCCTGCTAACCCTCCCAAGCTCCCGTTCCTAGCCCCCTTTACTCGGGATCTCTCGTATCTATGACCACGAGTCAGTCCTTTCCCCTCGAATCTTCCAGAGAGTACTGTGGATGGTAATTCACTTGCGTAATTGGCTCAAGAGATGAAAATCTTGTTTCGGCCTCTCTTAGCTGCTAATCTGTCCAGCTGACTGCAAGCCTAATTGGCAGCTTGTTTAGTAATTTGGCTTCTAAAGAGTTGTATTGATGTTGGATAAACAGCCAATGGAAGGGGGGTGGGTCATACATGCTGCAGGGTTCCTACCCAACAGCTCATGCACCCGCTTCAGACCCTCCCCTGTATTCAGAAGGCATTTGTGACACGCACTCACTCTTTCTTCTCATCCTCTTTTCCCTATTTCTTTTCTAAACAGCTTGGGGACGAGGCTGTTATTATTATTATTATTATTATTATTACTATTATTTGCCATTATTAACATCATAAGTTATGATATGGTCCTCTGTTCTCAATAACTAATTTAAGAACATGGGTTGTTTGATTACTATTAAGAAAAGAAACAGCATTTAGCACAGTTTGAGATGTGTGAAAATGGTAGGTGTTACTATCTCTGTCAGATGTTTTAATTATTTCATTCTGAATACAGGAAAGCCTGATTCAGACCATTCTGCATTTTATCTGCAAAAACCGTAGACATTTCTCAAGTGAATTTTGTTAAATCAAATCAGTTCGAATCTTTAATTGCCTAAAATACAAGGCACATGCTTTTAAAATAATAAATAATAAAAATTTAATGTAGAACTAATTTCCTGTTCTTTTTTTCCCTAAGTGATGAAAACTTTGCAAAAAATGAAAGATGTAATCTATATTGACATGTTTGGAGAAGCGAGTGGTTTTATTATTAGATATTTTGGTTATACAGAAATATGTTTCTTACAGAATTATTACAAAGTAAAGAACAGTTATTTTCAAAAAACTAAACAAAAATCTCAATGTTGTATTGGTTCTGAAGGTACACAGGAATATTTATTCGCAATAATATAATCAGAACCACTTACAGGTCCGCCTGTGATGTGCCACGCACGTGGTTTACTTGTTAGGCATCCGACATTCATTATCTCCATTCCTCATAGCAACTGTGCTAGGAAGGAATGATAATCGGCTTTGGAGACATGATGTCACTTGACCATGACTACGCAGTTAAGTTTACTCCACAAGCCTACACACTTTCGATGAGAATTAATGGCATGTAAAGAGTTTTAGTGTCAGTGATCCTTCAAATAAAAAAAAAAAAAAAGCCCCACTGGGTTATAGGTGACTTGCAACAATAACTTCTCTCAATTTGCATACGGACAATATACAGGAAAAATACACTGACATAGGTTTATAACAATATATAATGATGTCTGCAGCTCTGCAGGTTACAAATGCTTCCATATCCACTATTTCTTTTGATCTTCCTTGTCCATCTAAAAGGTAATAGGTATTATTGGTTTTATTTTACAGATGACACTGAGGCCTGAAGAGGTAACACGCCTGGCCAAAGTCACCTAGCTAGAAAGCATTCCAGTTAAAATGTGAACTCTCATTGGAGTCCAGATGTTACCGACTCACTGACAGAACATCTAACTTAAAATACTGTATCACCAATGTTTTCCATTGTATCATTTCTCCTGCCACATTCTCCCAAATGACAAAGATTTTACTCGATTGACAAATTTCAAACTCCTGAAAATTTCTAGTCTACACTAGCATAGCAAATCCGTCTGAAAAGAGTGTTTCAACTCTCTTGAAATACTTAAAGATTCATTTTGCTTGCTATTAATACAGCTTGTCTGGCTTTCTTACTCTTATTTAAATTACAATTTATTATTACAACGTAAGTTTAGTTGTACTTACTGAAAACAGCATTTACACGGTTTTGCTTTTTGTTATCTATGATAATAATCCCTGAATTTAACTGAGGCATTTACTCCATTTACATTTATTGTGATTACTGGTATGTCTGGATCTACTTTTCCTGTATTATTTAATGCTATTTGCCTAGTGTTTCTCTACATTTTTGTGGACTTCTTTATATTTTTGTTTCTTCCTTTCTGGCATGTCTACATTTTGTTTCCTCCTTTATGGAATCTATTGCTTGTTTATACTAGCTTGACAATTATGTGATATTTTTTTTCTTTTGGTTATTACCTTTAAGTGTCAACATGCATACTTGACTTATTATTTCTTCACACTTCCATATTGTTGTCCAGAGTTTTACTTCATCTTACTTTTATACGTCCAAATTAATCATCTTCATGGGCCCTGTCACCATCATTATTAACTTTTATATATTCAATACTTTAGCTTTATGGACATGTTTAACAATCTCTTTGCTCACAATTCCTTTCTGATTTTGATTTTCTTTTTATGCATCTCATTTTCTTCTACATGAAGTGCTAAGTTTAGAAATAATCGGTCTCTATCTGAAATTGTCTTTATTTCATCCTCACTCTTGGGAAATAGTTTAACTGGATATAAAATTCTATGTTGATAATTATTTTGTGTCCACACTTTGAAAATATTATCTCTTATTTTCTAGACCGTACTCATGTTTTTAAGTTTGCCACCAGTGTAATGTCATTCCTACGTAGGTCACGTCTCTTCTCCCTGGCTACTAAGTTCTTTTCTTTCTCTTTGGAGTTCTTAAGTTTATTTACAATGCATCGAGGTATGACTAAATTTATATTTACTATTTTCTGATAAAGACTCGTGTAACTGTTTGAATATGAAGATTCACATTTTTTCTTCAGTTGTAAAAATTCTGTCATTTTCACTGAGGTTAGTCAATATGCACCAGAAATAAGGCACCACCTCCGTATTCTTTCTCCCTGTTCTGGAAGTTCTATTAGACATAAGTATGTTGAACTTCATTCTCCTCCAAGTCCTCCAGCCATTCTACCTTCCATATTTTTACCCCAGTGCTTCTTTTAGGTAATCTTTTCAGATCACTCTTTAAATCTGTTCATAGTTTCTCTCTCTCTCTCTCTCTCTCTCTTTTTAAATTCTTGGTTTATGAGATCACTTTCAGTAGGTTTTTATTTGTGAAATAAAAAGAGTCATTTAGGGTTTAGGCATGTACCACCACAGTGGCTTTGTATCTGCCTTAAACAACATGTTTTTGGTGAATTTTTTGGCTTGGTATAATTTTAAGCCAGAAATTCATGTGAGGGTAGGTTCTTGGTTACAAATCTTCAGAGTCTTCTACTCGAAGCCCCAGCAGAAATGAGATTCTTTATTTTTCTGTGCCTATATGTGGGGTTTTGTTTCTAGTCTGTCCTTTTCTGAGGATAGAGCTTTCCAGAGGTTCTGGCTTGATAGGATACTTACACCCAATTCTCCAGCTTGGCTCCCTTCCCACAAGGGCACTCGCCAGTATACCTCAGGGTGTCCTAAACTGGGCATGGGCATGGGGGCTGCTTAGAATCATTTCCGGTCTTGACCATTTACTTTCCTTCAGTCTCAACTATACATCTCAAAAGACTGCTTTGCATTTTGTTCAGCATGTCCAGGTATTCTGTAGTTTGAATATTTTCTCATTAATCTTTTATACTGTCAGGAACACAACTGTTTTCTATCTAATGTGGATGCTTACCCTTTCCTTAAGTGTTCCATATACCAAATGAAGAGCTGTGTAAGACTCTCCTAAAACACCAAACTGAAAGGTAGTTTGGTGATGTGTGTATCAAGATGAGGGCCATTACGTTTCCTAGGCTTTTGCGATAGGTTTGGATATAGTCCGGTTTCAAATTTAACACCAACAAAAGACTTCCCCAAAAGTCCGCCTGTTTCAAAATCCCGGAAGAGATATGATAAACTACAGTGGTCATATAGATCCAGCGGTGAAAGAAAATAAAAGTATAATTATTGATAAAATAAATTGGGCCAGCTGAAGAGATACAGCACCTTAGAAGGGAGCTTGGTTACACCAACCATTTCCTGATTATGATCAGCATGACTTTTAATTGAAAGCACACTTTTTAAAAATCTTCACCTATTATTAAGATTTACAACTTGCCTTTACTGCCTTGAAGATTCATAGAGATTATTTCATTTTTGAAATATCAGTAGAATGCTGAGAAAAGAGTTGACAAGTCACAAAAAGCTGTAATGCAACCTCTTGCCAAGAAGTTGCATGTCCAAGAAAACACAGTTACCCTGGAGCAATATCTATACCAAGATATTACACTTCAATAGGCATCTCTTTACATAATTGAAAATGTATAGGAAAAAGGTTGACTCCTTAGATGAATATTTTCCCTATGATATTTGTTCAATAGAAAGAAAAATAGTAACAACAAAAAAAGAAGCGAAATAGTAATAGCAAATACTAATTGTGGATAACAATGGATTTCGTGATGTATAGAGAACAAAGCATTTTTTAAAAAAATGTGGTAGCCACAATATTTCAGAAAGCACACTTAAATCTTTTTACTATCAAATCCGCAATAAGCTATGACTTCTACCAAAAACACAGACCATAACCAACATTGCTGACTGCCTTTTAAAAATGTGTTAATAATATTCTTCCTATTTTGTTCACTGCTTTTCTTCACCTTTACAGATGACATTTTTCAAACTATAAAATGCATTCTGCTGGCAAATCTTCTTGCTTCAACAGTTCTCAATTTTATAATAGTAAATCTACATCCTTTGCTACCGAGACATCCACTATCTTTTGGTATGTGACTTTGAATGAGGCAGAGAACAAGCCATACATTTAAAAATCAATATCTACCCTTATCAATATTCATTTTACTTTGTCGATACAAAATACAAAGGTGAAAGAGCAGTAAATAAGCTAAAGCACTGAAATAAATTCGGTGTTCCTGTCACAATTAATAAATGTTCAACCGATAACACTGCCGGCTAGTCTACAGCCTTACAAAGCGGATGAAATTATGCTTCAATGCTATTGCTAAAGCAGGGTGACTGAAATTTTCAACACAATAGCAGGTGAAGATGATCAGATTTGGGGTTGTTAATTTCATAGGGGACTTTTAAAAATATATTATTCATTGTGTATTCAACATAGAACTGTTTATTTTTAGAGCCTTCAATTGTCAGATGAACCCTGTTCAGGATTATAAAGTTCAAGTGCCAGATTATCGTTTTCTGACAATGTTTTGGTAAATGTTTTCTGAACCTGCTGTGTGACCGCATAATATTTCACATATAAATCAGAGGGGATCATTAAACAATATTCAAGCTGTCCGCCTTTTAACTCTTCTCACCTATTTCGAAAGAGAGGCAGTCATCTTTACATGCGTTTTTCCAGCATAGACTGAATGGGGACTAAAGGCAGAAGAAACTGTGAAAATACACCTCAATTCAATGTGTTATTTGGGAGGCCTGCAAGAGCCCATAAAATGGTGAGAATACTCGCTTTAAAACAGTTCTATGTGCTAACTCAACTTTGGAAGCTTACAAATATAATTGACTATTAGGAGACTGAATATACTCCAGAATTTGAAAATTATAATTTTCAGAGACAAGAGGATCTAGGATTCATAACCTCATTATCAAAGTGTATTTATGCAAAAGCATTTCTTACTTGAATTTGGATAATAATCTTCACCTTCGAGTTGATTCATTAGTCTTAGAAGATATTCTTTTTAAAACTGAGGACTTTTAAATAACCTCATTCTCTTCCTCTTTGAGAGGAACAGTTATGCATGGATTTAAAAACTGCATTGGAAATGAGTAACATAATTCTCTTACTCGACTACTGTGAGTAATTACAAAAATGCATTAAATTTCTATGAATTTGCTTAAAGAAGCAAAAAAAAAAAATCTAGTAATATAATCAAAATCCTGAATCTTAAGACCATCACAACTGTTTGGAAATGTAACATCTGGAATATTCTGGTATAAGCGTATGAATGTTTTAGGCTAAAGTGTAATGTTTATACCCGCACTCCGTATAAACGATCTCCTCTGATACTATTGAGATGTAGCGTCAAAATCACCTTGTCGAAATAATTATATTATCCTCTCCTCAACCATTATGCATTTTCCTTCTCACTTCACATATGTTCAGAGTGTTAGAACCTGACCCTGATATTGCCGGCACAAAGGTGCTTTAGTCACACTTCTAAGATTGTTCTTGTGCTATTTCCGCCACTAATGCCTGAATCATTGAAAGATAGGAGAATTCAGGGACCATTCAACTGGAATGGGGCTATTAAAGAATCCTGCACCCGCCTTATGAAAGATTTGAATTGAAGAACTTAAGACATGTATTTGATCTAAAAGTGGCTATATGTCCCTGCATAAAGAGATATATTGGGAGTATTCTCACCAAGGTTCTGTATCTCTACAGAGCAATACTGAGATAAGCCATCCATGACACTTAAGACATAATAGCAGTTTCCAATAAACATATGCAAAGGAACGGTCTTGACAAATGTATCCGTACACAAAGCCCACAATATGTTGTCATGGAAAGGCTAGGGATTTAGGATTTAGGAGTCACGCAGGTAGACGGAGGCTTGAAACTTCCCTTGCCATTCAATAATGATGTCTTCGCAGTAACCAAGAAAAAAAACCTAACACTTCTCTGAATCTTAAATTTTATGGTGTAAAGTGACGATACTTCCATCTAGCTCACAAAGTTGTCACAAAGGTAGAATGAAATAATAAAGCTTCTGCTACATACCAGGCACGCAATAAGTGGTAAATATTATTCTACATAAACACGAACACGTTCCACACACAGGTGCTTCCTACTTCCAAATTCTGAAAACCCAATACAGCTACAAGATGAAGATTTATATTTATATTTTTATAATATATATTTCTATCATATTCACACAGAACCACATGCCTAGTTTCATAATGTCGCCCTTTTAGAGAGAGAACCACGGCATCACGAGTGCTCCAAAGGTGAGTCACTCAATTTTTTTAGTACCGAACTTAGGATAGATGTCCTAAATAGAAAATTAAAGGTTCACATCTTTTATTTCTTTGAAATCACCATGTCAAGACTTTTCCCCCCTTCTCACAGTGAATTCTCCTGGTTGACGTGAATCTTATTTTCATATTCTCCAATTCACGACTTTTCCTATACAAGGTTTCCCAAACGAAGTTAAGAGAATGTTTATAAATCTGAACGGTTAAGGATCCCAGGCAATAGGCCAAAGCTATTATTCTCTGTAACTGACCAAGTAACTACACCAAAAACATTTCTGAGAGTCAGTTTCCCGCATCACAAACCCATGATGGTTAATTGCAGTGTATTCCTGTGTGGGGCGTCTACATTTTAATGCCCAGTTGGCTTCCTCCTTTCACCGGCTGTTATGTTTGCTGTCCTTACCACTGCTCTCGCAGGAGATTCTGTTACACATACTAGTGTTACTCCTATGCTTCACCACCAAGCTTGAGTCTTTTAGGAAGGCTTCTCCGGCCTACTGCCTTCCCTCTGCTCAGCACTTGTGAGCACGTCCCTGTTCTACGCTCTTTAAAATGGCATGCTCTTTGAAGGATGTGATTTTTGAGGTGGAAATGATGAGAGACTTTTTATTCTAATGTGGGTTTTTTGTTTTTTTTTAAAGTAAGCTCCATGCCCAATGTGGGGTTTGAACTCACGACCCTGCAATCAAGCATCTCATGCCCTACCGATGGAGCCAGCCAGGTATCTCTGTCTAAATAAGGAAAGACAAACTTAGGATTGCCGCAGAGCTGGGGCTAGAAACCAGACGGATGCAGTCACGGTTAGCTTTCCATCTTCCATAATACGGGGCCTCGTGCTTTGAGGCTGCTCCTTATACTTTTGAATCACTTCCCATTAATCTCTTCTGGGGTTATTTGCCTTTTCATCTATTGATGCCTGGTCTTCCCAACCAGTCTATAAATTTCTGGGGGCCAAAGACACCACCTTTGAGGTTTCTGTATCCTTTAACACCTCACACGAAGTCTTGCATTTGGGCGGGCGTGCAGCGAATATTTTGTGGACTGGCTGCCTGAAAAACCTGTGCGAGGAACACGCGGTACATCCTGATGCCAGAGGCAAATGATTTCACAGTTGCTGGAAACCGTGCTTTTCCTCAGTGCAAGTGACTTAGAGTTATCTGTATTTTCTTCTGGATGACTTAGGAACTTTATATTTGTGCTTGGCCCCAAGCCCTTCTTGCTTTACCTGCGGTAGTAGGTCCAGGCAAAGGCGCAGCCTTTCTTCTCCGTTTGATATCTCCAGTGCATAAGGATCCCAAATGCAGGCTTGTTTGCCTACAAGTAATTATCAGAAAAAACGATTAACAAAGGAGGAAAAAAATGACACATAAATACACAGCTTGGATAATCTGAACCTAAATCAAAACATTCTCAACAAAGATGGAGCAGCATAGTAAAACCACCAATCTTGTTTATATCGAAACATAATTACGTTTGTTGACAAGCGTTCAGCAGCTAAATGCGCCATCATAAATTGTTACTGGAATGAATAATATAAAAGGAATGCTTTTTAATTTTCAAAACTGGCAATCTTTCTAGCTCCACATAAAATCAAGCACTGTTGCTTCTGACAGGAAAATAGCTAAGATTAATTATCTAAAGAGATCACAATATTGTTGCGAGGTTATCAATTGGTTACTAATGCTTTCCTGTCAGAGAACCATTTATTACAGGAAAAGTATGATCAATTTCTTTTAGGATACGATGCGGCAGTGAATTCTCTTAAAACATTTTAAACAGATAGAAGGAAATAGTGATGTTCTCTCTTACAATTTCAATGATTCGAATTCTTTGGTTAACTGTTTATTAGCTAGGTGAGGAAATATCATTTGAATGCCTTAATGCTAGTCTACTGCTACCAAATAGGCTAACGTGAACTTGGGAGATATTTGTAAACACATGATCTGTAAGAACTAGGAAGGAGAACTTCCACTATTCTCGAAACTAGTTAGACCTGGATTATTTTGCCTAATCATGGACTCCTAAATTAGGAAGCTTTGGAAAAATTAGAAATGGCTCAATTAGAAACCAAGACAAAATAATACAAAGTTGGAAAGGATTTAACGGTCTTCAAACATTTGAAGCTATAGAAGGACACTGTTCATTTCTTGGATCATAATCCTTGATGTGGGGTTGGGATAGTGTCTGGGGATCATGAAGCAGAAATAAATGATGCATGTTTATTATAGCACATGTTCTTCTAGTAATTCATAGAGATATCTGGTAGTATCCTGAAGTTTTATAACACCTGTAGGGGCCAAGGGCAGGCAGCCCCAGGATGGGGCACTCTGGCATGCAGATTGTATCCAGCTGAAAACAATCAAAGCCCAAAAGACTGAGGAAGAAACTTTATTACCCTCTCCCTGACCATAACTGACTAAAAGAACTTAGAGGACTTGCTCTGGGAAGACAGCTATCACCATTGGTAACTACATTATCATATGAACTAAGTATGACAGAAAGGGAGGAAGCTAAGAAGGGCTGTTGTATCAAAGTCCTCTCTATGTCCCATTGTGCCTGAATGGCCCAGAACAGTTATTCTTTTTCATCTTCTTGTGCATTATATTCCTTCTTGTTTGTGTCCTGGATTCCTATCCCCCTTCTCCTTGGTTTAGGATGACATATATACTCCTTTTGCTGGACTGTGGAATCTCATGTCTGTGTGGGTTCCCTGTATGTACAAAATTGAAGCTGATTCTCTCCTGTTAATTTGTCTCATGTCAATTTGATTCTTAGTCCAGCTAGAAGAATCTTGAATGACAGAGGAAAATTATTTTCTCCCCTACACACCCAATTTGAAAACACCCAGATTACTAGAGAAAATTGACCTTCTGCGGAGCATACACCAGACAGGCTCAGATATCAGGAATGGCTGAGAAGAAGCGGGAGGTAACATTCCAAAAATGGGAATAAAGTGAGAATCTGAATTCTGAGGCATGGCCCTGTTGTTGTTGAGCTGTGGAAACCAGCCCATGGACCATCTACCTCTGATCCTCTTGTTAAAACAGAATTATGCTAAGTGAAATAAGTCAAGCAGAGAAAGACAAATACCGTATGATTTCACTCATATGTGGAATTTAAGAAACTAAACAAATGAACATATGGGAAGGGGCGGAGGAAGAGAGGAGGGAAACAAACCACAAGAGACTCTTAATGATAGAGAACAAACTGAGGGTTTATGGGAGGGAGGTGGGTGGAAGAGGGGCTAGATGGGTGATGGGTACTAAGGAGGGCACTTGTGATGAGCACTGGGTGTTGTAGGTATGTGATGAGTCAGTGAATCCTACTCCTGAAACCAATAATGAACTGTATGTTAACTAAAATTTATATTTAAGAAAAAAAAGGAACCAACATCCCCCCTCCCCTCACCAAAACAACAACAACAACAACAACAACCCATAAATAACCTTACTTTCAGTAATTTCTGGTTAGGTTTCCTACACCTGCTGCCGAAAGTATTTTAAATGACAAAGTTCATTCTGGTCAGAGATTTAGGAGTAGTTCAGGACGTCTGGGGAGAAGTGTTTCAAGAAGGGACTATATAAAATGAAGGAAGCAGACTGGGGTTGGATCACGGGCCACACAGGCCACATGTGCCCCATGGAGACGTCTGGATTCTATAGATGACGTGGAGGCATTAAAGGCCATTGGCAAGAGAGAAGGTTAGACAGATTAGAATCCTGGGATGCTGGCAGGCAGCGGGGTTGGCCAGGGTTGAGATTGACGAGAGGGTTTACAAAATCCAGACACACATGACTCCCAGGTCATTCCTCTCTGTTACAGTTGAGGGTAAAATGAAGCTGATACACCATGGCACTTCTCTGCGTTAGTCTGTCTCAGAGAGGAGGTGGGCTGGATGGGCAGGCGGTCCATGATAAGTCCTGATTCTGGTATTAAAAACAAACAAACAAGCAAAAACAAAACAAAACAAAAAAAACCCTACAACTATGCCAGATTTCGTTACTTTCAGATACATTTAAAGCTCAAATCGAGCTAAAAAACATTAGCCAGGAGTGTCCTTCTTAAGAAATACATTTCTAGAAACAATTAGAAGAAATAATGGAGGGTCGGACACACAGTAGCTGCTCATCGTGACTATTGACATTGCTGGCTTCCATTTACACTAACAGCATATCACCGGAGTCTTCCAATTGCTTGAAAATCATTCTCTGAAGTCAAAATTGCCTTTAAACCTTTATCAGTTTTTTTTTACACTATTAAAACTTATTAGGATGGCCTATTTACAAATGTGGTGAAAAACAAACCCCAGGAACAACTCCCTCTTTTAAACCTTTCTCCTCATTGCTGGACTCAAATTCCCTTTAGGGTATCTGTGCAGAAGAAACGGAACAGAAAATTTTCATTCAACTCCTCTCCCGCACCCTTAGCAGAGCTACATACGGGAGAAGAGACAGACAAACATTCAAGGAGAATAAAGTTCAAGTTAATAAAGTCAGCACACTGAACCCGAAGACCCGAGCCACAGGAAACGCGCTGGTTGTATTTCAGTAATTCTATCAGGAATTGACTATCTGTTACAACACATTCAGAGATCTGGATTATTGATCAGTGAGATTACCCCATTTAGGCTTGTCCACCCCCCTTTTCCTTCAGATAGGTGCAATGAAGTTGCTACAAATAACACTAAGTAAGGTCTACTCTGTTATTTAGCTGTCACTCTTAATGTAAAACATAGCAGTTACTTTTTAATTTGAAATCAATGGACATCTCAAAGGCAACCTTGCTGCTTTCGTCTACCTGAGTCATTTGGTTTTGCAAAGCAGAACACTTGGATTACTACTCAAGGTGATAGTTGGCAATTTTTGTTTTTTTGTGGTGGTGTTTTGAAGAATGCGGTGGTATTCCTATGGACAGACCCTAAGTGCTTAAAATTAGTGTTAAGATTTTTTGGTAAGGCGCTGCAAGGAAATTACCAATCGACTAGATCCGTATTATTTGTTTCCGTTAACAGTATTTGGTTGCAGTGAAGGGACGGGACACATCAAAACCTGACAACTTTCTAACTAACCTGGCACCTTCAACATTGGAGGTAAGCAAATATGTCTGTCAGTGGAAGGGAGGAAGAAACACTGCTGTTTTGTTTTGGATCACTAAGTACTGTAACTTAGTTATGACCTGAAATGTGGTTTCCCATGTCCTAATTCTGAAAGTTTTCCTATTAAATATTAAAAAAGCAGAGCTCAGAAAGAGGTCTTGGTTTCATTTGGCTTTTGAAGTGAACTTCGCTTGGTTTATCCCAACATCCTTTTAAGTGGTGTGGTGGTAGGAACCGGCATTTTTATCTGAAGGAAAAAGAAGTAAAAAACCAGAAAAAAAAAAAAAAAAAGCAAAACCAAAAAAATCCTAGCGAAAACCACCTTGCCCGAAAACTTGGCTTTCGACCTGGGCTGCCAGGGACGGAAGCAGGCAGTGTCCAACACGATGATATTAAAGGAAAACAGGAAGGACTTGTCTCTTCATTGTATGCATTTACAAACAGAGGCTTTTCAGAGAATGAGGCCTAGCTAAAGCTGCCCCCTGGATACAATGTGTTCCCGAGCAGACTCAGACAGGCTGCAGAGGAGAGACACACAGATGTGGCTATGGGCCCTGGCATTTGGCAAGAACACTCACTGTCAGTTAGAAAAATATAAGCCTGGACAGGGCATCAGCTGCACAGAAGCGAAGTAGGTCTGGGGTGTCACCGGCGGAGTGATCTGGGGGCAGAGAGAGCACGGGGCTGAAACTCCAGCTCTGTGCCAACTTTCTCTTCCCCACCCAAAGTACCCTCTCCTCCCCTTTATTTGAGGTCGGCATGTGTCAGGGTATTAAACTGAGGGAGTTCAGGTCAGGATCTCCGTCTTCTGTACCCAAACGCACATTAAGTAGCAACTACCACGAAGCATTAGTACTTCTTTACTGAGATTGCGTTACACCCTTGTTTTCAATGGTGTTTTCTTTCCAAGCGCGTTCTTGTGCACGAAGCTCCCTTCTTATTTGGTATTTGGTGTCGTCCATCACGCTCAACCGCTTCTTGTCTCTGCTGCCTTCTCTCTCTACAGCTTTGGCCGTTTGACTCCGCAGTGTGCCCCCAGCCCCTTTCTCCACCCTGACTTTAGCAAGCGGTGGTTTGTGTTTTACAACAGTGCACTGAACTTAGTACTTGTGTCCCAGCAACTAGGCCCTTGCTTTCTTCTGGACTTAACCTGCTCATAAAAACCTTCCGGCATCTTAGTTCTTATGGATTTAGGTCATGCCCGGATCTCGCCAGATGCTACGGTCTGGCTCTGAAATGCAACCTGGTGACTGCGGCCATCTCTAACACTGCCAGCAGACCCTTGTCCAAACCTCAGCCGCCTCTGGCCCCCATCTCTGCTCACCGCTTACCTGCTGGGACCCTTCTTGACCCTGTGTCCATTAACCTCCGACCTGTTGCCCGAGGCACTACCCCTTGGACAGTGATCTGGCCTCCTAGTGTGCAGCTCCTATCAACAGCTGATGGATCTGTCCTGTCAGTGTCTCTTCCGTCCTGTCAGAGTTCAAGTCCAGACCTACCTTTTCCCCATCTGCTTTACCGTCTACAGTACCAGGTGGCTGGTGGCTGCCGCGGGAGCTAAGATCACCCTGAGCTTCCAATGTGGCCGGGAGTGTGCTGGCAGTAAGCACTTCCCTCCTGTAGCTCCCAGCACTGGGGCCCAGCGTGAGGGAGGGATGGCTGACTCGGGAGGCTTCTGGGGAGCTCAGGGGCTGGCTGTGCTGCCCAGCCAGTCAAGGACTGTTCTGGCTCCCATAGCAGTCTTCCAGTGGCTCAACTATCATGAGGGAGGAGAGGTGGGAATGCGTAGGTGGTCCAGGATCTGTCTGAGGCCGCCATTCCCCCTCTCCCAGCTAGGTCTCTGGAAGAGCCTACCTGTCGCCATATTTGTGAATGTTGGAGGAGGATTTTACCAATCTTTGGCGTGTTACTTAATCCCTCTTTGCCTCATTTTCTTTACCTTCAAGAATTGTGATTAGACTAGTACTTACCCGAAAGGTGTATCTGAAGATTTTATTCAGAAACCATTTGTGTAAAGCATTGGGCACAGTGCCTGTGCAGACTAAGCAATCAGTAACCATTAGCTGCTACATTTATTATTATTATTCTTTTCAGCCCCACTTTACAGATAAGAAGCCCAGGGCATAGAAAAGTTAAATAATTTACCCAAGATCACACAGGTAAGGGAACCGATGGGGGGACTTCATGGTGTAACACGGCCAGAAGAATGTCTGGTGTACTGTTTCTCAACAGTTCCAAATAAAGATATTACAAACTCATGATGTCTAAACGCTATCAGTATGCTACAATAAGGATATGATCACTCATTTCTAAAACACAAGTAGGTTTTT
This sequence comes from Paguma larvata, assembly GCA_030068075.1. Classification (NCBI taxonomy): domain Eukaryota; kingdom Metazoa; phylum Chordata; class Mammalia; order Carnivora; family Viverridae; genus Paguma; species Paguma larvata. The sequence continues at coordinate 44,271,435 of CM057840.1, forward strand.
TTTGGGGTAGTTAATAGAGAAGTTAAATTTTTCTTTGGTGTTTGATTCTGTTTGCTTTAAACGTGCTGTAGCATGTAAGGGTATGTACTCATTTTTCATTTCAAAACTCAGGAGAGTCTTGCAAATCTGAAGCCCAATGCCGCAGACTTTCTCCTCACTTGTATTTGGTATTTCCTCCTTGAAAGAAATCTTACTTCCTGCCTGTGGTGTGTTCCAGGTTTTGTCTAAAGCCCCGAGGGTCTGTTATTCTAATAGCGGTCCTTGTGTGTATTCATAAACACAACTTCCATATCCCTAAACAGTTCCTTTAAAAGCTTCTTTTTGTACCTCTCTATCATTCTAAACAAAGGGTACCTTTGTTGAAAAGGTGCTGGTGGCTGTCTTACACAACTCAGGCAGATTTTAGGTCATTCCGAGTGTATGTAAGTGAGGACATCCTCACATCTGGAGGAAAGTTAAACTTTTCATGGAGCAAACCATTCAGGAAAGTTGCTATAAATCTAGCTGGGATAACCGCTGTTACATCTGGGCTGCCACGGGGCTGACATTATGCTGCCTGTATTTGTCCAAGTCCTACAGATATTTTTAAGGAACTACTAGTCACCAAGGCCATGTATATGGACTAACACCGGAGCAAGGTACTCTACCCACTTGGAAAAAACTTCCTTTCCACGTTTCCTAATTCCACCCATTTGTAAGGGTATGCTCTTTTTCCCTTCAGAGTTCTGCCGGGGCCCTTCGACCTAGACGTTCTTTCTTGTTTCTAAACTTTCCTGACCTCACTCTCCTTCCAAGAGCTTTTTCTCTGTGACTCATACAAATCTGTGCTTGTCGCTGCTGTTACACTTATCCTATGGCATGGCCTCAAACTGTGTTCGGATTAGCGGGGGGTGTCAGCTGAATATGCACGGGGACAATTCTGAGGCCGAGAAACGTGTGTAATTCGCAGAACCTAGCTTCGCTTCTGTCATAGAGAAGAAGCACAATAAATATTTACTGGACTGAAACAAATCAAACTACCGTAAAAACTTTTTCCTTCACACTTCACTCAGCAGTCATTCATGCATTTTTCTGTGATAACGCTTCCACTGTCTTGAGGTGTTACTTAAATTTACTCTAAGACATTCATTTAACAATGAACGAAACTTAACTATGAACCAGGTATCCTACGAGATGCTAAAAAAAACAGAGCAAGACGGCTTCTCCCATCAAGGGGCTCACACCCTCATGCAGGCAATGCATGAACAAGACATTTCTATACAACGCATGAGGTCCACAGGGTTATGGTAGCACACCACTCCTTTGGGGAAACTGAGGAAAATTCATTTCGCCTGAGTTCAAATTTGGATATTGTGTCTCCAAGTAGAATCTACAATATTTGAGGCATCTTAGAGTATTCTTTCATTCTTCACACCATAGTACCTAGGAAATAGTAGGCGCTTAGTAAATGGATACTGATTTCCTATCTGCAACTATACGTTTTTGGAATCTGTTTATCTTTGATATGTAGTATAAAGTTTCAGCAATGAACTTACTCTAAATTCCTTAAAAAATGATACAACAAAGCTAGTGTTGACTCTTAAGAGGGATTAAAAATTACTCACAATACATACGATTCCTTCTTTTCTCTCTCTCAAGTAGACTCCATGCCCAGTGTGGAACTTGAACTCACAACGCTGAGATCGAGAGTCGCATGCTCTACTGATTGAGCCAGGTAGGTGTCCCCTACACATGATTCTTTTGACTATCTCCATTAAACACGAGAAGATATGTGTCTACATGTAAAAAATCGGGATGTTGATCCTTATAACATCTTGCATCTTATATAAAAGAACGGGCAATTCAGACTGCGGATTCAGATATAATGCCACATTCTCTCTCTGATTATGACCCTATACAATGTTTTTTAAGATGCTATCGCTGTCATTTATGATATCCATTAGTAAAACTATGGGATATTCCTAATATTCCTAACTTTTTTGAGTGAAGCCCGTGCATTAACTCATTTTCGTATCTACTTCATCCAGGGCAGTACGTAACACATGAATATGTTTGTTGAATTGACTTCTTACTATATTCTCTTATTTGCTATCTCTGACTCTAAACCAGCCTATCAGTTCAGTTCTGAGGGAATACTCTGGACCAGATGTACTGGATTTCTTTCTTTCACCAGCTTCAGGGAATGAGAGAGTTAAAAGGGCAGGTCAGAGGATATGTTTTATTATTTGTTTAATTATTTTAAGTATGTGTCGGTTTCCTAAGTCTTAGAATTTATTACTGAAGTACCAGGAGCATCCAAACTCATTGAACGCCAACTACGCATGAGGTGTTATGCTAAATATTTTCACATACTTTACCTTCTTTAATCCTCACAAAAACCCATTACAGGTCTGAAGAACCTGAGGCCCAGAGAAACCGTTACTTGTCAAAGATCACGTAAACAGAAAATGAAGTTATTGTATTTGAACCAAGGAACCCTTGCCTCAAAAGAATCATTTTCCCCCCCTACATCATACTACCTCACTCAACTTAGTTTATTATACTCCATTTAATAAAGGTCTACTGAAAATGTAATGCATGCCATGCCCTATGCCATAAAACAGGATTGAGAAATAAAAAAGATATGGCTTTCATTTTCCTAGGGGTTAAAGTCTACCGATCATGTGGGAAAATGATTTCAACTCAATATTCAAAGAGAGTTCCAATGCCAGGCCTAGGCCCCTTGGTGACAGAAGACATCTGAAGAGCACAGGGGCCCTGACGTGCCACGTCTGGGGCTCTGTAGGCAACTCAACAAGATGGGGAGCTGGAACATATGGAGATGTAGGAGGAGATGACCCCTCCTTGCACGCAACAAATTTGAATAAATTCAGTGAATCTGTCCACTCTCAGTGATTTTAAATGCTTTAGAAAAAGAGAATGAAGGAGTCTGTTTGACTGAATTGATCAGTTTATTTTCTAACATGATAGTTGAATTCAGGGGAAGAAAACGCCTGTCCATAATTCTTTGTACACCCGGCTTCGGGCTGTTTGGCGGCCATAGTCCTAAAGTTACTGCTCTGATGTAGACATGGCATCCTAGGGAGCTTCCAAGGGACGTTTAATGGCTTCGCTCATTCAGTAGAATTTGCAATCTACTTGCACGGTTGAATTGGCAGATACGGACTCAAGACTGAGCTCCGCTTCGATGTTCTGGAAAGTGTGCCATGACTACTTGTCGAGAGGGGGCTGACAGGAACGCCATGATTCCAGGCGCTGTAAAGGACATTCTGAGGAGCAGGACCACTAACGAGCAAAGGAAGATGCGGTTTCCACTTTTACCTCCATACCGAGGAGGTAATAAAGACTGGATATTTTAATAATAGGCCAGAATATTCGAAGCTTCTGAAAGCTATATGGGGCTGTTACTACTTTGGAACAGGTCAGAGAGCATTACCATTTAATACACGTTTACTTGAATTTACGTTACATTATTGTTTATTTGTGGAATTCAACCGGGAATCTTGACTCAGCTGACATGGCACCTCCTTTATGCAGCCTTATCTGACTGCATTGCCAGAATGATCTCTCACTCCCTGGAGAAAATGTTTTCTGTTTTAAGCTACAGCTATATAGCTATATGAACCAATTCTCTACGTAGACTGTATGTTCCTTGAATGCAGTGGGACCCACATCTGATTTATATTTTTAAGAAAATTTCCCTTAGCACTTACAAGCCTTGCCAACATCAGACACTTATTAAATCATTATTGAATAAAATTTAACAAGGCATGCCAGAGTTTTGATAGTAACTTGTTTTTATGATAATCAATATTTTTATTGAGGTTCCAATTTCTATAATAAATAAATGCTTACTTATGGGAATAGAAAACCACAGAACTTATCCAGTCCCTATCTTGGGCTTCGGGATATAAATATCAGCACAGTCAAGCTTGTGTACTTAAGTCAGCTGTTCAAGTATAGACAACTGCCTCGATATAAAAGTGTTTTTGTTTTTACATAATTTTGCATTTTGCTTAAGTTGCTAAGTGTACCCTTATGAAAATAATGCTTTGGGTTCCTTCTCTTCCGTGATAGGTTTTGGCAGATGAATGAACAATGCATACATAAAAATTTTACACACTTCTTAGCAAACGTTTACTAGACTGTGAAATATACTGTAATAGCTAGGTAAGGCACCAGGAGGCTTGTGTTGACTACATGTATGCAAATGTTCAATAATCAAGAGAAAGAGGACTTCGGGATCCGCCTAAATCCATTCCATTCCATTCCATTCAATTCAGTTCAATTCAATTCAATTGAAATACTGTATTCACAAAGTTGGGAGTGCATTAGCTTATATTCAGGATGAGTTATGCCGTCGAGATCTTTGACCTTTCTCATTTTGGTAATTCAGGTCTACTACTCTTTATATTTAGGAGGTCTACTGTCTTTAAATGTCAATGGGGACATGTTGTAACAAAAATTTACTTTATAAATAAAAATGACAACTTCTCATTTACATAATGCATATATATAATGTTTATATATATAATGCGTATATATAATGCATATATATATATATAATGTTTTATTTAGAAAAACATGCAGTCCTCTTTATTTTTTCAATTTCAGAAACTGAATGCCAAATGATCAAGCAGCAATTGTATTAGTCAAAAACGCTGCCGCTTTCTTTGTTAAATAATATACAAATAATCTAAATTGTTTAAAATTGCTATTTTACAAGAGTAAACAGTTTTGCTTCAAAACTAGACACTAGGTTTTAGAAAATTGTCAGGTTCATTTTTACATGCTTTAGGAATAAGACTTGGGGGGAAAGAGAGTAAGTACCGTGTCGGTTACCTGGCATTTGACCTGCGGAAAGTTATGCGACCCCTCTGTCTCCTCACATGTAAAATGAGAAGAACAACAATATCTGCTTCACAGGGTAATTTTGGAAATTAAATGAGTTAAAATAAATGCATTGTTAACACTCAGGGAATCTTAGTTATCATGGTATTTAACTGTAAAAATGATGGGCAATTTTTTTTTCTTTAATTTTAGGTAGTATACTTTAAATTCTGTCAACATTATCCACTTATTATGAGAGGCAATCTAGCACAGCGGTTAAGAGTATGGATTCTGGGGCCAAAAGAGATGGAGTTCATTGCTGTGTCCTCATGTGACAACCTGGGTGAACTTGGGTGAGCTACTTAATTTTTATGTCTCGCTTTTCCCATCTGAAAAAGAGGAAGTAATAATAGAACCAATCTCAAAGAGTTGATGTGAGGGCCAAATAAATGTGTGGCTCACAGTATGTTCACAGCAAGTCTTAACTATAGTTTCCCACAGACAAAGGGAATTCGTATAAGACAAACTGAACGTTGCATTAATTCTGGCACCTTTCGCTCCCACTCATAAGCCTAAAGAAGTAGAGAAACTCCGTGGACCAGACATATTTTGTTATAGTATAAATGAGGAAATATAATAGGTTTATCATTAGCTAATATATATTCTATAGAATATATTCTAAATATATTCTATAAACAAACATACAAATGTGTCATTTATGCTAATACAACAGAGCACAGAATACCAAATCATAGGTTGCCCAGTTGATTTCCTACAGTACTTTGTATCCTTTTTATGAGTCTTAAATTCTACTGCAGAGAAGGCATTGTTTACTTGAGGAACTAAAACAAGTACATTGCAGCTGGTATATAGCGTTCAAGGTAGGGAGTATTTGGATATGAGGCCGGAATTGTAAGAAGGGTAGACCAAGAAAACCCTTGGGGGCCACGTTTAGGACTTGATCCTCAAGGCAATGGGAAGCCATTAGGAATCTGTGCGTGTGTATTTCTATTTATTTGCATGTGTGTGTTTTTTTACAGTTTTATTGAGAAATAATTGATGTACATAATTATATTAAAGTACACATCATGATGGTTTGATTTAAATATATTCTGAAGGGATTACAGTAGGTTCAGCTAACATTCATCTTTTCATAGTGACAATAAAAAGAAAACAAAGAAAAAAAGAAAAAAATTCTCTTTGTGATGAGAATTCTTAGGATTTACTCTCTTAACAACTTTCCTATATGTCATATATCTGTGTTAGCTGCGGGCATCATGTAGTACATTTCATCTCTAGTACTTAATTATCTTATACTTGCAAGTTTGTTATCTTTTGACCACCTTCCCCAATTCCCTCCTCCCCCACCCTCTGCTTTTGGAAACTATAAGTCTGATCTTTTTCTCTATGAGGTTTTTTTTTTTTTTAATTTCACATTTAAGTGGACCCTACAGTACTTTTTCTGTCTGACTTATTCCAATTAGCATAATGGCTTTAAGGTCGGTCCATGTTAGCAGGGCTTGCTCTTTTCCTTCCCCCTATGGCTACATAATCTGTTGTGCATATAAATGCACAATTTTTTATCCATTCATCCATTGATGGGCATTTAGTCTGTTTCCATGTCGTGGCTATTGTAAATAATGCTTCTATGAACAGGGTGGGGGTGCAGATTATCTTTTTGAGTTAATGTTTTTGTTTCTTTTGGATATATTCCCAGAAGTGAAATTGTGGGATTATATGGCAATTCTGTTTTTAATGTTTAGAAGATCTTCCACACAGTTTTCTATAGTTGCTGCACCAATTTAAAACCTATGAACAGTGCACAAGGAGTCACTAAGAATTTTTAAGTACGCACAAATAATCTGGGTTTTCCAAATATCATCCTGGCTATGTTACAGAGAATGAATGAAGGGGAAAAGAGTGAAAGACTACAAGGAGTAATGAATGGTGGTGTCCAGGGTTTCCTGACTAGGATATAAGATCCTGAAGTGCAGAGATTGTACACAATACTTGGGTTCTAAACACATCACCTCTAACAGTGACTTTAATACATTTGGTATAAAACTCCTTAAAGGTGTGTGGAAGCAGTACATGAAACATCATTTTTTAAAGATACATAGACAGTACTATGCTAAAAAACTAGAAAATCATGACCCGCTAAATGTATCAGAGAAGTGGAGCCCTGACCACTCCAATCACTTATTTCCCACTTAAAAATAAGCATGTTATGGAGAAGTCCTGGAATCCTGTAATTCTAAGAAAAAAGTCATAATCAGGATACTCTGGGAATATGGTGGCAGTGACACTATTTTTTTAATCTATATAATAACATGTAGTATAACCATAACTCCCTGACAACAACTAGAGAAGACAGCTTCCAGAAAACAATTAGAAATCATTTCAGAAATGAAACTTGACTAGAACATGAGAGTGAGTAAATAGGATGGAGGACAGAAGAAAGTAACGGCAAACAGAAAATGCAAAGTACAAAAACATTAAAAGTAAGAGAAGAGAAAAAAAGTTATTGGTTGTTTTAGACAAGTGATAACTACAGAAGATAGGCAAAGAAGATCCAATATACATGTAAGAGGAACTTTTGAAGCAAAGCCAAAACAATGAAACAAAATAAATATGAAAAATTACAATTGGAGGAAATCTTAAAATTAATTTCAGGAAGAATAACAAGTACCAATGGAAAGAGCATCCTTCATCCTTGGGAAAAAACGCCCAGAATGACCAATATCAGAATACGGTCTAGTCAAACTTTTGGTCTTTAAAGAAAAGGAAAATATCATTGAGCATCCTACCTGTGAAAGAAAACCAGACTCTATCAGACACTGAAAACCATGTTTTCTGTAGACCATGGGGTAACCTATTTATTAAGGAAAGAAGATATGAACCATCGATTATAAATCTGGCCAAAGTGACCTTTATATATACAAGTCACGGACAACTCCATAATAATATGCAGGAACTCAAGGAATATTGTCCCCATGAACTTTTCCAGAGTAAAACAAAAGGAATAGAGAAGAACTGACTTCGCCTCTGATGGGGATCATTAACATTATCTTTATTTGTAGAATTAACAGTAAATGAACTGAACTACAACTAAAACTAAAATGGAAACTAAGGAGACAGCATAGGATTGAATGGTTATCTGTTTCAGGCAATGTACACAGAGTACCTCCACTGAAAAATGGGGAGAAATGAAGAGTATATAGGAAAAACAGAATGAATTTGCTGACTGACTATCGGTATTAGCAGAGTATCATTAACTTCAAATCCAATGCTTGGGAGAGGAATGAGAAGAGCAAAAGAGGTTACTAGCCAAGGTCAGTAAAGGTCATAGTAGAGATCTAATGGCAAATAGTCTCCTCTGCCCAATGTATTAACATAAATGTAATTATTAGAAAAAAAACCCCAAAAAACTTCTAAAGTGTCAAATGGTTCACCAGAGTGCGACTAAGAGCAAGGAAAAAGAAAAATAGAGAGGATAAAGGCCTACCTGCTTATCCTGAAAGTGGAAAAAAACAAAGAGCCAATGGAAGGATGAACCATAGATAGAACAAAGCAGAACAACAGCTGCCCACCCGTGTTGAGGCGAAAGGGTAGAGGCTAGACTTCCTTGAAAATATTTTTTTTTTTTTGTGGAGATTTGATTACAGAACCTGTAACCATTTTTATGTCGTTATAAAACAAAGTTAAATACATTTTTAAAAAGCAGTCTCTGCATCTTAAAATGGAACAAAAGAACCTAGTTATACATTGGTATACCTATACTTACAAACTCTTTCAAGTGACTGTAAAACACAGGAATTGACTACATATTCCTGGTGAAATATATACTGAGTACAAAACATACAGAAAAAAGAAAAATTCTAAACTCTTCTTGCAAAGTATTTTATTTGGTGGTCATGATGATACGGTGATTTTGAGATCGTTACCACGTGTACGATGAGATAGATAAAATGAAGACAGCTGGCTCTTGAATAACATGGGTTAGGACTGCATGGTTCCACTTACATGGGATTTTTCCCAGTAAGTATAGTACAGCTTTATAAATGTGTTTTTCTCTGCCTTATGATTTTCTTAAAAACATTTTTTCTTTAGCTTATATTATTATAAGAATACAGTATATATAATACATATAGCATACGAAGTATGTCTTAAGCAACTGTTTCTGTCATCAGTAAGGCTTCTGGTCAACAGTAAGCTATTAGCAGTTAAGTTTTTGGGGAATCAAAACTTATTGAAGAATTTTTGATTGCACAGGGTGTCGGTGCCACTCACCTCCTCATGCTGTTCAGGGCTCAACTGTAATTATTATGGTGTCATTGAGAGGTAAGTATTTTCAATGTTGAAAAACAAGATTAAAATCAGTGATGGAAAGTACAAAGGTACTGAAGTCTTGAATTTGAACCAGGACTATCAGCATGAGGCAATATATATATTTTTTAATTTTAATCCTAACTCATTTCATTTAAAAGGGCTAGAAATAATAATACCTTTAGCATTCAGATTGTAGTTTCTGAATCTATTCCTGTTCTTAAAGAAATGGCTGATTCTTGGCGTAGGAAAGAAAAGGTCCGAGGTAACCTTGAAAACATAAAGATACCAGAAGGCAAAGAAGAACGCAAATACTAGTAGAAAGAAAGACTCAGGAACCAAGATAAAGAATCTTCCATTGTCTAAAGATGGGCCAATTTTAACATCAATTAGGATAATAACTAATGAATTGAAACACATCAGATGTGCTTAAATAAATGAGCTAAAAACAAAACAGAAAAAAAGTTTCACTGGTCACTCTTAGAAAATGTAAGGAACCAATTAATTTTGAAAACTAATAACTAAAGGGAAGAGATCAAGTATTTATCTTGCATTTCCTGCATGATCTGTGCCTCAAAGAAATCAAGTAGTTGAAGGGGAGGGGGGCGTCTTTTAACAGACGTAATCCAACCAATAAGCAAAAGTAAAATGACAGAATTAACATCTCGCCAGTCTGTAACCCTTAATGAATGAACCTGGGATCATTATGGCTAATCAATCACAGAAAGATACATGGAGTGAGAGAAGTTCTGAGACAGTCTTGTCCCAAACAAAACCAGCCAACAAAACAAAACAACTGAATACAATCAATTCTCTAGACTTAAATACCAATTACAGGAAACACAAGGGACAAGAATAAGTGTAATGACACAATGGGGATGAAATCAACCATGGTCCTCAGAGGCGACAAACTTTATAGAACCAACAGCCTGATTTCTGCAATGAAAAACTTTCCAGGAAAAAACAAAGGCTGAGGGAGGGGATATTTATAAATCCAAGGGAACTTCAGGGATGTGTACAACCAATTACAAGAGACAGACCTCATTTTGATCCAAATTCACACAATGTATAGGATAAAAGATTATAAAATAATTGGAGAAATGTGAATATCTACTGTATATCTTCAAATATCTGAAGAAATTATTGCTTCTTAAGTAGAAGTGATATTGGTACTGTGGCTTCTTTTTCTTTAAAAGAGGCTGTTATTTTTAGAGAAACATACTGATATGTTTCAGTTGAAATAATATGATAGATGGGCTTTGGAGGAAGGAGTGGGTACGGGTATAGATGAAACAAGGTTGGCCATACGCTGATAATTATCTAAACCAGCTGAGAGAGAGACACATTTTCTATTTTTCTCTGTATTTCTACATATGATAGATTTCCCACAATAAAATATTGTTGAAAACTGTTTTTACCATCCTGACACTGTAAGTGAAAGGCATCTTTTCAACTCTTAAAACTGTCAGTGTGAAGTCATTCTAGTTTTTCAAATCTTAGTGACACTCTCCATCATTTTTAAGTGATCAAACTTAAAATTAAATTAAGTTACCCATGAAGACTACGTCGTCTAGTCTGAGTACACCTCTGGACTGTAACTTGATGTAAAAAGATTACAGAAATCCCTATCTGAGGTTTATTGTCCTTAGAAAGGATAATGCATAGTTTTTATTCCATCTTTCTAATTAGTAATTTAAGCATATGTTCAGCATTTAACTCTAAATGTTTGCCTTTTCCCCAAGCTCAAAGACAGCTGTCCAAGATTTGAATGCCAGAAAACATTTAAATATCAACATCTGCTGAATTATGTTAATTTAGTGTAATATAATTGGGCATGAGTTGGAATTGATCAGAAGTATATGAAACAAACAAAGGTAAATTCCCAACAATATCTTGGTATACAAACAAATCACTACAGAGTAATGAAAAATATTTCTGAAGAGAAAGGGCAAGGAAAAAATACTGATTATAAAGAAGTGAATTCTTTTAAAAACACAGTTCTAACTCGATGAGACATTGTTGTGACTTTTGTATTTATTTTTAAATTGCCTCATAATGGAAAGGTAATTAAAATCAGCTAAACCAAGTGATAAATACTTAATATTTGAATACTTTTATAAAATAGTAAATAAAACATTCCAATTACTTATGTATGCACTGACTTTGATAGATTTCAAGATGATCTTTGTTATGTTATAAGCAGTTACATATATCACAATTCAAGAGTTGATATAGTTTCTGTTCTATAGACATAAAATATGATTAAAAAATTTTTTAATGTTTATTCATTTTTTGAGAGGCAGATGGAGACAGTGTGAGTGGAGGAGGGGCAGAAAGAGAGGGCGACACAGAATCCGAAGCAGGCTCCAGGCTTTGAGATGTGAGCACAGAGCCTGACGCAGGGGCTTGAACCCGTGAACTGGGAGATCATGACCTGAGCCGAAGTCGAACCCTTAACCGACTGAGCCACCCAGGTGTCCCTAAAATAGCATTTTTAAATCCACAGTGTTTTCAATGTGGCAGATGAAATGTACCAGGCTCATTCTGGAGGCTTGTAAGGTACAAATTATGAAGCAGTAGCTGTTGTTTATGGTATGGATGATTTAAAATATTAACTTTTACAGCAATTCTTTTACTAATCAATTAGAAACACTTGTTGTTTTGGGACATATACACACAGAATTCTGACACATATACACACTGAGTGAGCAGATCCTCAAATGAACTCCTAATGAAGTCATAACCCACACAGCAGTTGAGATACAAACTGTTGTAATACATATACCTTCACCATATCCTAGGGGAACTGTCTTTGGGAGTTAAAGGTTAGTTTTGTGTCCATGCCCATTTAATCACAGGACCAATTTGCAGAGTGCCAACTGTGAAACAGACACCTGTCTGAAGGACAAGGGACTCCACAAGACAAATTTATTTCAGCTAGATGTCACTGGAACGGTTTTCACATGCTATTTTCCATTATTAGGGACCATGGCCAAATTCAACTGTTGTTCTGGAGGTGAGACACTGTGCATACTTTTTATCATTTGAAACTATCCAACTGGTCTACCAGAGTTGAAGGAAGAGGGGCCACTGTCTGTATGTTTCACCAGGACGTACTTGATTGCCTTTTTTATTTCTCACACACTGGACACATTACATATTTCCAAATGGCAAATCCTTTTTTTTTTTTTTTTGTCAGTATGGATTACTCATATTACACTGAAAAGCCATCTCTCAAAATTCTAATTGGCTGATAAGTAATTTTATCTAGTATGATCACAATTTAAAATAACTTGCCATAATCATTAGTGTAAAATTTTGGCAAGGAAGCTCAGAATTTCTAGATGCCAAAAAGACAGGAGGCAATTTGAGAATAGTGCCTTTTTTAATACAATATAATAATTTGGTCCTACAGCATAAAACAGATTAAATTCCTTAAAAACCATCTTATGTTGTATATTTCCGATTGTTCTACTATAAATATCTATACCTAGAAGCTATTAAAATTTAAATTAGAACACATATGCAATTAAATGTATTCCAATTAAACAAATTCGGAATGTATACATGCTTATTAAACGGAATATATAAAAATACTCTACGTGTTCATTCATGCATACATATGAATGAATGAACAATTCAGAATGACACTTTTCTATCTGGAGAATTGGGTATACCTTTTTAAAATAATGAAATTTAATGCTAATTGTAGGTTTGTAAAGAAAAAAATGGTAACATAATAGACATTTTACTTTTAAAATTAGTTTTTAAAAGTAGTTTCAAGTCATTATTTTGGACATATAGGCATATGGTACATCCAACATGAAATGCTGAGGGACAAACTTGCTTTAAAATACGGTGTCGAATCATTAGTTTAATACGACGAAGGCAGATTTGTTTTAAAATCATAGATTTGTGAACATAGGATAGGTAACTTCTCATCTTAAAAATTAAAATACAGCATCATTTACTTTTGTAAATACACTTAATTTTCTTATGACATTTCTGTGAAATGTGAAAAGCAACAGGGAATAAACACAGTCCATGTCATTAGCTGGTACTCTAGGGAACTAGAGTTTATTAATAGCTGCTCAAAAATGTAGGAATTAATAGTTTCATTTATTTTTGGCAAACCTGCAGAATGACAAATAGTTTTATATCTGTTGCAAATTAGATCGCCTTCTCCGATAACAGATGACACGATGGGGAGGACTGGGCAAACCCGATCCTTGAACATCTTTGGATCTTTAGAAGATCAAATAAAGAACAGCTAGAATTCTATTTGTTACAGACGCAACAAATGTGTTACATGTGTCATCATGTAAACACGAATATGCTCTGTACTAAAGTAAATAAGAGTGTTCTTCTAACTTAAAGGAAGGCAGTTGACATGTGCGCGCGTGTGTGCGCGAGCGTGTGTGTGTGTGTGTGTGTGTGTGTGTGTGAGTCAGAGAGAGAGAGAGAGAGAAAGTGATGGGATTGATGGGATATGTTGTTTCTCTGATAAAATCCATTGTCATTTTTTTCATGTTGGGAGACTCTTTACTACTAATCAGGCAAGATGACAGCAAAGAAAAAAAAAGGTTGATTTCTTCCTCCTCACTAGTAGTTGCTAACATAAGAACTAGAACACACAGTATCTAGGGATTATCAAATTATTTGACACTAAGAAAATGAAAAATGTGATGCCAGTAAGAACTACGTAAAAGTAAATTAATGAACGTTTTAGAAGGCATTTCAAGATATTAAGTAGAATTTAAAAATGTCAACAATAAGAATGTTTTTACTTAATTTCAAATTATATATCAGACAGTTGGATGATTTAGCCTCTGTGGCTCAGAAGAGTAAAGGACAAAAACCGTGTAAGCCAAGAATCAGATTAAAGAAAAAAAGATACCAAATCTAACATGACATAACATGATCGAAATAATTCAATAAAATTGCTGTCAATTTTTGTCCAACTATCAATCCTTTTTTATGGATTCTTAGAATCATAAAGACTACTCATAAACATAAAGACGTATTTAAAAAAGCACGGTATTTTCAAGAATGGTTCATCACTTAGTATCAGTATGTTTTACTGACTTTCGATTTGGGAAGCCATAGAAGCAATATGAAGTTGCTTCTATATTTGGGGTTTTAAATGAGGCGAAAGCAGAGGAAAAGAACTTTCTAACTCTGAGAAGTACAAAATTATATTGGACTATTCAAACAAAAAAAAATGGAGGGCTTGGATATCAAGTCTGGAATTTAAGAAAAAGATATGGGTTGCAGCAAGAAATCTAGATGTCACTAGTGTTTCTATATAACACTTAGATGCACTGCCCCCAAGGTTGAGCTCAGTGTGGGAGTGAGTGTGTGTCTGTGAGTGTGCGCGCGCGTGTCTCATTTTGGCTACTAATCTACTCATGCAATGACCACTCAAAAACTATGCCTGTTAACTATTAAATATTGACAGCGATAGGTAATACGTAATGGTTTTAAAAACTTACAATTGTGTCTGCTTTCATGTACTCAGTTTTTGAAAGAATTTTTTATTTCCCTAAGTTTTTATTTGTGTTTTCAAAGGTTTTAAGGTATGTAAAAAGGAGACCAGGAAGAGCAGACTCTGAGACGCTCATTCAATATTGGATGAGAGATAATATACAAAAAACTTGAGATGAATTGCCATAGTAAGAAAATGGATGGAGAGCTCTGTAAAGTTTACTTATTTATTTATTTTGGGAGAGACAGAGAGGGAAGGAGGGGCAGAGAGAGAGGGAGAAAGAGTATCTCAAGCACGCTCCTTGCTGTCAGTGTTAAGCCCAACGTGGGGCTCGATCTCATGAACCGTGAGATCGTGACCCGAGCCGAAACCAAGAGTCAGATGCTTAACTGACAGAGCCACTCGGGTGCCCCATGAAAATGGGCAGAGAACTCTTTGGAAATAGAAGGATGCCTAGAAAATAAAACCTCACAGACTAATCAAATGGAAGTCTCAGACGGGAATAATCAAAAAGATATAAGCAACAAGGATGAATGTAAGACAGGAAACGAGTAACCTTGAGCCCTGCAATGCACATCTTGGTAGATCACAGGAAATGAATATAAGCGGATAATGTGAGGATGAAAATTCTTCACACCTCTCAGTATCTGATACACCTATTCCAGGGTAAGGGCTTTCCCTCAGGGAATAAAAATGAAGCAGCAAACTAAAAGGAGGATGTGTAAGACTAATACTGCTTGAATCAATGAGATTGTATTATACCTCTGTTTAAAATTCGGGTTTGTTTAAATTAGTTTACATGATATCTGTGTTAAGAATGAGTCGGAAGTTTGATTATGGGACCCATTGAGTATCGTGACTGAGAAGGAGAATGTTGATTATGTTTACAATAAACACAGGAGCAAATAAAACACGTTTGTATTTCATTAATAACTCTGTGGACATGAGGGAATGGCGTGTTATGCCGAGCACTGTTGATGGTAGCTGGAGCTTGGGAGCCACGGGTGAAGAGTGAGAAGCCAGTTAGGAAATCAGAGGAACACTGCCCTTTTAGGAGGAGGAAGCGCAGGATACCGTGACAAACAGAGTCCGTTGCTGATGAGGTAGCTTCCTGAGAGAACTGACTGGAATTAAAGTGTGTTGGTTCTTTAAAGGAGACTTTAATAGGTTGTCACCTCTTTGGTACTGTTAGCCATAAAACAGTCTCGGAGTCGGAAAAGACACAATCCCCCTGTACCCATCACTGACTGAAAGAGCCCAGATGAACAGTAGCGTGGATGTGGCAAAAAAGGAGAGACAGCCCAAAGCGGATCCCTGGAAAACTACCGAACTGCATTAGAGTTAGTGGCCTCGGTAAATACGACCCTGAGACCCTTCTACGGAGGTCTCGAAAATTCTCCTGCGGAGCTGAGGGCGAGAGGGACTGCACTCCTCAGGCTAAAGCCATGACTGCGCGGCCCTTTATTCATTCAGAGCTTTGGTGAGGACTGCCGACCTGAAGAGCCTGCTGTAGTCGAATCTCAGCTTTGAGTCATTAACAGCTGACCACTTGTGCATTTATCTTTTCTTACCTGCCTGCTATGTTTTGGGAGTAAATGATCCTAAAATTTATTGATTTAATGCATTACAGTTCTCTCTTCTAACCTTTATATTTTCCACAAGTTGAGAAAGGGAAGTGCAGTCACTCAACCAAAAGGGGTAAGAAAAGTCAAGATGATATTAAAAATACTAGGAAGAAAATGGCTTTCAAGAAAGAAACATAGAAAAACACATATAAATAAGGAAGGTGAAGAATTTTTGCCTTGCGCTTAATAAAACTTGTAACGAAAATTAAACTTGAGGGAGTCTTTCTCTCTTTGGGCTTATTTCACCTTTACAAACTGCCCCGTGCCGAATACAGATGTTACTCTTGGAGACACAAGAAAATATACTGCAGCCACAAAACAAGACACGGAGGATATATGAAATGAATGTTCAAAGAAACAAGGTGAGCTCTTGGAAATGAAAAGGGTAAGGGAATTTTTTTTTAATCAATAAAAGGTTTGGGACATAACATTGATAAAATTGCCCAGAAATCTTTGAAGACAACAATATCTATAAAAGAGAAGTTAAGAAAAATTGGAGGATCATTGGAAGGCACTCCAACATCCAAATCACAAGAGAGCAGAGAAAATGGAAATCATTGAGAACTCCAGGCACTGGAGTAATGCCTTCAAAATCCTAAGGTAAAAATGGTTCTCAAACCAGAATTCAATCACCAGCTGGATCAATCGGTGCAAGACTAGAAGAAACAGATTTTTCAGACAAGCGAACCACGACCGTTCGCTTTCCTAGAAAGCTCATAAGACATAATGGCGTGGGATCCAGAACAGGGAATCCCGTGTCGGAGAGACGAAGGAAATCCCCAGGGCCATAAGGAAGAGGGATCACAGGATGCCAGCTGTGCAGCAGGCCCAGACGGCAAACTGTTCAGAATCGATCTGAGACATGGACAGCTGCAAGAGCGAGGCCACCACAAAGAATGGAGAGGAACCGCGCTTCTTTGTGGGCGTGGTTGGTGAACTGGGGTGAGGCGCAGGGAAAACAAAGCAAGGAAAAACAAGACAGCTATCTCCATGACAACAGGAAAGTTATACATCTATGAATAATATTTACATACATAATCACGTTAATGCAAACAATGAATATTGATTTGGTCTGACGATTATGATATAGCTGCTAGAGAGAGAGAAAGAAATGCAAATTGGTGTGAGTGTGTGTGTGTGTGTGAGTGTGCGCGTGTGTGTAAGGCATACAGCAGGAAGTCAGTAGGAAATACCGCACTAAGAACTTCAAGAAATAGTAATATAAGCATGTGATTCAGGTTGATATCAGAAGAAATGGCTAGAAGGGTCGAATGTGTTTTCTTCTGCAGGGTGAGATCGGAGAACGGGAAGGACAGGTCTTTGGCCTGCTGCATTTTGTTAGAAGTCTTATAGAATGATGACCTTCTAAACTAGGTACAAGCAAAATATAATAAAAACATAAAATTTAACAAGTGCTTAGGAAACACACAGGAAAATGGCTTTCAAGAAAGAAACAGAAAAATACATATAAATAAGTTAACATTTGAGCTCTTCCATTTTAAATGCTTTATAGGCATGAACTCATCTATTGCTTACGACAGTGTTATGGAGCAGGTACGACATAAGTAAACTGAGGGACAGAGAGGTTAAGGGTTTTGTTCAGGATCACTCAGCTGGTAAGTGGAGAAGTGGGGCCAAGAAGTCAGGCACTCCAACTATAGAGCTCCTGGCCCCCTGCCCCATGGACTCAATCAGAGCACTTTGCTAGTGCAGATTTAATTTTAAATTCATTCTATAAATATTTTATGTAATGAATATTTATTGTCCATGTATCAGGCATTGTTTTCGGTACTGGGGATACCCCAGTGTGTAAAGCAGAGGCCTGCTCCCATGGAGCTTAAAGGGAAGGGTAACAGGGACAATCAGGAGACAGATTAAGCAGAGTCTAATGGTTCTGGTGAACTAAGCAGAGATACTTGAAGGAAAGGGCAAGCGAGCCATAAAGAGAGCTGCAGAGAGAGGGAACAGCATGTGCTAGGGCCCTGAGGCGTGAGTGGGGTTGGTGTGCTGGGGAAACAGGAAGCTGGCGGAACAGGGTGGAGGTCACTGTGCAGGATAGGCGAGTAAGACTCGGTGAAGTGGGAGAAGACGGCAGGGAGGAAGCACAGAAGAGCTGGGTCTGATCACAGATGGCCTCGAAGGCCAACATAAAGACTTTGAGATGATATGGAAAGCCAAGGGGGATATTATTTAAAAATTTCTTAAGAGACGTTTACTGAGGTGTAGTTGACATAAGCCAACTGCACAAAGTGTACAACTGGATAAGCTCTGACACAGGTGTATCCATGTGAACCCATCGTCACAGTCAAGACAATGAAGATACTCAGCACCCCAACAGTTTCTTTACGCCCTCTGGTCACCTTCCCCCCAGGGCCTGGCCCTCGTCCCTTGCCCACGCAACGACTCATCTGCTTCTTGCCAGTTTAACCTGCTCTTGCTGCCCACTCTTTTAGGTCGACTTTTGAAAAGTCTCATGAATCGCATGTCATTATTATAATCCCTTTATGTAAACAATGGTGGTTTAAATTTACCTAAATCTCTATCAGTTTATTGGCTCTGCATTCACTCTTGCATCACGGACTTCCCTTGGGAGATCATTTTTTTGGAAACACATCTTTTAAAAATTCTCCTAGCCAAGGTCTGTTGGTAGTAAATGTCCTTGGTTTTTGAAAATCTGAAAATGTGTTTATTTCAATTTCACACAGGAAAGACGTTCTTCCAGGTGGTCAATCTCTGTTCACTTAGGACACTGAACACGCATCCACTGTGTTCTGGGGTCATTGTTGCTCCTGAGAAATCTGACATATAGCTACCATTCCTTAGTAGACAGTGTGTCCTTTCTTTCTGGATTCTTTAAAGATCTTATCTTATTTTTGGTGTACTGCAGTATATATTCCTAGGTGTGGATTTCTTTTTATTTATTCTACTTGGTATTCCTTGTGCTTTCTGTATGTGTATCTGTGGATCTACAACATTATCAGTTTTGAGAATTCTTAGCCAATAACTCTTTAAATATCATGTTTGTTTTTTTTTTTTTAGCATTTCTATATTCTTTATCAAAGACTGATTAAATATATCTTAAACTTTTTTTTTTCTGTGTCTCTTAACCACTCTTTCATTTTTCCATCTTGCCTTGTATTTTTATGCTATATTCTGGTCTACTTTGTGGACATATCTGTGTTTCACTGATTATCTCTTTGATAATCATATTTCTCATCGGACAATTAAATGGTTTTTATTTGATTTTGCCTACTAATGTCAATATTGATCTGTTGTCTCCTCATTTTATTTCTATAAGTATTTCATCCATAGTTATTTATAATTGATCTGTATACATTTTATACTGACTATGGTTATAATTTTAGGATCTCACATTCTTAGGGGTAAATATATTGGTTTTACGTTGACTGTCACTAATGCTCAACTTACATGTTTGACAGTTTTTTGACTGTCTAAATTAGGCGTGCTGGTGGGTTCTCAGTGGAGGTTAATTTGTACAACATCGTATTTTAAAGCTCTATTGCTTGCTTGGGAATGTTAAAGACAGCGGCTAGCACATGGCAATGGGAAGCCACGGGATGCAATGGTCTGAGGTCAGTTATCTTGTTAAAATTTGAGTAAGTGTAAATCTCAGGGTGGTAGTTCTGATCAATATTCCGATGGCCATTTTCATCTAAATAAAAATTAAGTCTTCAGAAACCCACACACAAAACTTGAAAATATATGTCTAACAAAACAATCAAATGAGAACAATAATAATTCTTTCTGTTAAAGGAAACAAAAATAACAGTGACACAGCAATATAAAAAATGAACAAGAATCTAGAAGCACTTCTTAAAAGAGTATATTTTCTATATATTCATTCATATGGTATTAGAAGAAATATACATGTTGCTCTCTCAGAAGGTCTAATACATTTAAAATTTGGGAGAAAAAGACTAATTCTCCTTTTTTAAATTAAAAAATAAAATGATTATTCTAAACCTGACCTAATATTCATTGGTTATGGGGAACAGAAATTTTCTTTTCTCTCTAAAATTCATTCTTTATTTTTCACCAGCTTAAAGAAAAATAGAAATAAAATGGTATCTCTCTGTTCATTACTGGTAATCTTGAAATATATTCTAACAAACAATGCATAAAATATTTCAAACTGCTTCTTTGGAGCCAAAGTCAACCCAATTATAACTCATCCCATTCATATTGGTATGCGAAAAAAAAAAGAGGCACATAATTAGAAATAGAAGCGATTTTGAATTCCTTACCTGCTGGCTGTTTTCACAGACGAGTTTTTCTTGTGTCCTCTTTCAGTTCGGTTATCTCTCAGAAGCTGATGCTATACAAAGTGTTAGGACAAAGTTGTAGAAACAAAAATATTTTCATTATATTAATTAAGTAGAAATTCAAAGGGACACTATTTGTTCACTTGCATTACATTTTTTTTTTCCTACTGGTTTCTCTCAAAACAAAGACCACGACTTTTGCTAGGGTCACCATCGCCACTCTTGTAAAATGTTAGTAAGAGCTGGCAATCCCGTGCTTTCCCGCCAGCAAAACCGCTCTCGTAGCCAGTTCATATACAGTCCAGAGCCGGAGGTTCCGGAACTCAGCTCTCATCCTGGCTCTCTGGAGTTGTCTTGGTGAAAGTAACATGACCTCTCGCCAATAACCTCTGCCATAGCGTTCAGCTGTGAATTTTTTGAGACTTAGTCATTTACGATGACATAAAAGATCTAATACTATTTTCTCTGTATCTAGTGGCCTAACATGGTAAAGAAACACACTTAAAACATTCTTTTTCAAAGAAATTATTGGCTTGGAAATATATAATTAGAAAGTATGTATATGTATTTGATCGCCTCCTCAGAACGCTCCACCATCCACTTCCTTTCACACTCGCTTCCCCTAACTAATTGGAAAGAAAAAAAAAAAAAACAACAGAATAGTCAATACTCTTTACCATGTGTTCACGCAAACTGTAGCTTATCTTATTTATGCAGAAAGATAATTATACACAAGACTGGGCCAAAAAGAAGTTGCATAGCATATTAGAAACGAACTCTAACACAAAATAGAAATCTTGGAAGTCATAACGCAGGAGAGATCTAGGTTCTAATCCCAGCTGTGCCAGTAACTAACAAGTTACCAGGTTTTAACACCAGATTTACTGTTTACAAACTGTGTAATCTCAGGCAAAGTACTTAACCTCCACGTCCATCCGTAAAATGAAGACAATAATAGTGTCTGCCTGTAGGGCTGTTGCGAATGTTAAACAAGATAAACCGTGTGAAATGCTGAGCACCACGACCAAAACCTAAGTGCTGAGAAAATGGTTCGAATGCCACCATTGTGATTACAATTAAGGAGCCCGGTTGTCAGTGGGTACTGTCTGACCAGGATCAATACCTTTTGATAAAAAAACTGCTTTGACCTATTTAATGACATTATTTAGAATCAATTATTAGTGACACATAACCATCCTTGGGAAGGATAACTTAATTAGATCACCAAGAATGGGAATGTCTTAACTAAGTGGATCTTAAATCTCTCTTAAATATCTACTTCTTTCCTCTCCACCACCACCATCCTAGTCCAGACTATCATTTTCTCTTACTTGCAATGGCCTCCCTGACTCCAGACTCGCTCCTCTCCAATTCATCCTCCATACTGCAGCCAGGAATTCTAAAATTAGATCTGGTTACATTACTCTCTGCAGATAAACCCCCAAGTCTTGTACAAGGCTCCCATGGCCGTTCATAATTTGATTACATTTCTAAACTCCTAATTTATCCTGCTTCCTCCTACTCCCAACCTAACATCCTTACTTCCTCTTTTTAAAAGCTTTAATTCCAGTTAACATGCGGGTTAAATATTAGTATTGGGTATACAATAAAGTGATTTGACAATTCTATATGCTCATCGCGCTAAGTGACTCTTAAGACCCTGAGTCTATTTCACCCATACTTCCACCCACCTCTCCTCTGGGAATGGTCACTAACCCCCTTCTTTTGAAATCACGAATCCTGGCCATCTTGAACCTTTTAGACTGGGTGTGTACCACATTCTTGCTCACCTGTGGCCCTTTGATTTCATTACACATTCTGCTTACATTTCTGCTTATACGTTGCCCGGCACAATGTCTGGAACATTTTTAGTGCTCAATATTTATTTGTTGAATGAATGAATGAATGATTGAATAAGTGAGATAAAGAAATAGGGAGTGAGATCTGGCATCTGATAGGTAGTGAAGCTATATCTCATTATTACTACTTATAGAAAATGGCAACCATTTATCTTAAGTCCATTAATCTGAAAGTGTTTCAATTTAGAAACACTTCGTACCATGAAAACTAAATTGTTTCTGAAAATAAAAATAATTAATTACGTTGGCATTTCTAAGTCTAGTGCCTTTAAAAAATATATAGAAACCAACATTTGTGACACAGATAGCTAGAGGTGAGATGATAAAATCTCTACCTCCACCTGAAATTAATAGTAGTAGTTAACTAACTTTTCTAATTTTAAGATAAAAGATAGATATGTGAACACTATTCCTGAAGTTTGTGTTAAAGCAGTTAAAACAAAGAACTCAAAATCCAAACACAACGGTCTGAAATAAGAAAAGAATTCTATAGTTTAGTTTTGAAAATGCAACAGTAATGACCCAAATAAATATTAGTCTGCCCCCCAGTAGGTCTGGATAGTTCTCAGAGAGGCCGTGCTGGGTCAATTTAAATGAGATAGCACATTCTCTGACCTCTGACGTTAGAGCTGTTTCTATGAGATTCATGTGAGAATTTCTTTTCTTCCTCAAATTTATAGTTTATTGGGCTTTGCATATAAAAAGAGACAAATATTGAATTATTTACTACAATGCTCTTATATTAAAAAGCCATCACAAATTTTCTCGCTTTATCAATAGAACTCTAAACCTGGGTGTACCTTTTACAACTCTAAAATCAAACTCAGATAGGGGCGCCCGGATGGCTCAATTAGGTTAAACTTCGGCTCAGCTCATGATCTCGCGGTTTGTGGGTTTGAGCCCCGCGTCCGGCTCTGCGCTGTCAGCTCGGAGCCTGGAGCCTGCTTCGGATTCTGTGTCTCCCTCTCTCTCTCTGCCCTCCCCTGCTCATGCTCTGACTCTCTCTCTCTCTCTCTCAAAAATGAACGTTAAAAAACTTTTAAATCAAACTCGGATGAAAAAACATAAACTCAGACCTATGGGTCACGAATCTAATACGCGAAGATGGGAGCCTAGATCTTTTAAGAGTCAAGGATGAAAAACTTAATCCAGAATGTTATTAGAATAGAAAGCATATGTTTGTATTTGAGAGCTTCTCAACACATCTCTGCTATGCCCCAAAGAACAGGAGAAAGGACGGCAGCGTGGGACGGGGCAGGGGGCGGAATCAGGTCATGAATTCAAGATAACAGACACGAGGTCCTCGAGCTCTGTCTTAATAAGTAAGAGTAGCTCCTCAGGTCTTTTTTGAGAAATTCCTCACTCTTCTTACTGGTAATTCTTCTGTTTCCTTGGACTACTATCAGTGTCACAAGTGAGGTCAATTTTCAGGATTCTGACTCGACAACGTCAACTCTGATAACAGAACTTCTGAATCTGGTGCGAAGTGCTTCTTACCTTCCAACTTTCAGATTGCTGGACTTAGGCCAGATGGAGACACATGTCCCTGAGCAGTGACCTGCAGATGTATATTAAAGAATGACTCCCATAAGAATTACGTTAAAATTCATAAACACAAAACCTAGTACCACGCGAGGTTTACAAAAGGTTCACAAGTTTTAAAACTGCCGAATTAAACCAGGAAGGTAAGTGTTCCTCATGGAAGATGGTTCTTACTGTGAGAAAGGGAGCCGGGAACTGCTGTGGCTGTTCGTAATACTTTTACAGGATTATTACAAACTTCAAATCCCTAGCACAAGAGAAGAAGCCAAGAGAAGAATTCTTCCATGGAAATCCTCTCTTCACCACCTGATATTCAGAGGCACTCGAGAGCACGTGTGTCTTGTTAGCAGCCACTTCTCAGTAATTTCTCAAAGGCCTGGAGAAGAACTTCAGGTCTCGGCACACATGGGCTCTCAGCGTCCTCGCTTTAAGAGCAGAACTAATACCCAAACTGTGATCTGGGATTCCTTAAGATACTTGTAAATTCAGTCAAAGTGTCAAATCATTGGGTGTTCAAAGAGGAAAAATCAGGATTAAGTAAGATGAAGCAAAACGAAAAAAACGATGCTTCATAAAGCTATCTCTTGCTCTTTCCTTCCATTTCTGAACGGACTTTCATATTTCTCCTGAGCCCTTTACAACTGCCTTCTCTGGGATTTTCTCAAAACATTTCACAACATAGGGCCATTATTGCTTTCCTGCCCCAGAATAGAACCACCACAGGGGAAAACCTATGTTGTTTTTCTAAATACCTTCTTGTGTAAGGATAGAGTACCTGACAGACCGTGGTCGATGGGTAATAGCCGGTTAGTGAATGTGTACTAAAAAGATGAGAAGGGCGCAGGGTGTTAATGGTTACAGGAATTAGTCCTGAAGAACCGAAAAATCGTAAGACAGGGGAAGTAGAAAGGGGTGGGATTTAAAGAAAATCAGGGTTGATGTTATCATTTCTGTATGCTGAGAAGTCGGTATGGGAAAAATAAAAGGTGATCACGCATGCTCACGGTCATTCATTCAACAGCGTGAGAAGGATTTTACACCTCTTCACGGTCTTACATTTTATCACTTGCATCTAGGTTTAGCCAAGCTGCCTGCGCTAGAGTTAGATTTGATCTGACTTAAGAAATTCTTATCCCTCAAAATGTAAGTAGTCTGTGTGTGTATATGTATACGAAGGTACCGTCATCTCTCAGTACTCACGGATTCCATATTTATGAATTTGCCTATTTGCTAAAACTTATTTGTAATGCTAAGGTTACTATGGTGCAGTCCTTCACAAGCACGTGCAGGGTGGTCCCCTGTCACACACGTTCTCTGCGGAGGTCTGACAAGGTGCTGTGCTGGCTTCTTGTGTCAGCTCTCGGAGTGTAAACAAGTGTCTTTTTTGCGGTCTATTTAGTGCTAT
Source organism: Paguma larvata (assembly GCA_030068075.1). Classification (NCBI taxonomy): domain Eukaryota; kingdom Metazoa; phylum Chordata; class Mammalia; order Carnivora; family Viverridae; genus Paguma; species Paguma larvata. Next base: position 44,296,790 of record CM057840.1, read on the forward strand.
GTTTTTTTCGCATTTTACTGTTCTGTTTTTTTTTATTTTATCGTTTACAACGGTCCCCAGGTAGAGTGTTGAAGTGCTACCTAGTGTTCCTAGTGCAAGGCTGTGAGGGACCTTACAAAGGAAATATGTGCATTAAAGAAGTTTTCGTCAGTTATTAGGAATCAACGATATATATTAAATAAGGTATTGTTAAACACAGAACACACATGACACAAGAATATGTATTGATCAGTAAATGAAAATGTTGTGACCTCTTGAGAACCCAACCTTGTATTTTCCCTCGGAGCAGTGTTTCGGTATTTGCTACTTTAGTGTTCACATCGACTTTATAGAACATAAGTACTGCAGGTAACAAGAATCTACTGTATTCATTAATTAATAACCTACACACAAGATAAAAATGTGAAATAATGTATCAAAGTTTAAGCAAAAGTCTGGTGCAAAAATTGGTCTAAAAGACTTAAAAAATAAAAAAAAATCACATTGGTGAACTTTCTTCTCTATGGGTAATTAGCTATTAGTTGATTTTTAACTGCAGGAAAAAAAGCTCGACTAGAAACAACCAGTTATACTGTGATCTAAAACACAACTTTATAACATCACTTTAGTATTTCTAAAGGGTACAAAAGAAGCTTTAAAGATCGTACTTGGAGATCATCTATATCCTGATGCAACTTACTACAAAAAGCAGAATCTTCTTGTAAGCATTGTACAAAGAGGGGCACGGACCATGCGGGAAAGCAGAAAGTCTACTTTTTACTTTATCGATAATAAGATAAAACGTCACAGACAGAACTTAATTTGGTTAATTTTCAAATCTTTAGAAAGAGTGGTCCATATTTACTATTAATGTAAGAAGTATCTTAATTTTAAAGGGATAATTGCTCTCATGGAAAAGGGCAAGTTTATAAGTTACCTTTAAAACTGAATTCACATGATATTTTTCTTTATTAGGTTCCTGTGTGTTAATAAATAAGTATAGTTTATAAAGAAGTATTTAGCAACCTCCTTTTTTTAAAAAAAATTTAACGGTGTTTTAAAATTTTTTTTGAGTTTATTTATTTTGAGAGAGAGAGAGAGTGGGGGAGGGGCAAAGAGAGAGGGAGAGAGCGCGAATCCAAAGGAGGCTCTGCACTGTCAATGCAGAGCCTGATGCAGGGCTTGAACTCCCAAACCATGAGATCGTGACCTGAGCTGAAGTCAGACACATAATTGTCGGCATGCCACGTGCCCTCAGCACCCTCCTTTTATACGTAAAAGGTTGTGTATATACAACCAACTCTGGAGCTACTGCCCAGCTTAAGAAATAAAATATCACAAATATATTGTTGCCAATTATCATTACCAAGTACAACCCCCCTTTATCTACCTAACTTCCTACCAGCTATCACAGAATACGATCCCTGTGGATGTGAGGTTTTTCATTCTCATGAATTTAATGGTATTTTTTACATATCATGTTTTGAACCACTTAAAAATAACTTTTATAATTCAGAATGAAAAAAAAAACAAACAAACTCAACATGTATGCAAAGTCTAAAATGCATATGCTTTAAAACTCATCCAGACCTTGAGCCCTAAATTGCCGTCGCACACTGCAGAGAGAAAACAAATACACTCAAGGGAAAACACAAGTTCAGTCCTTCTTTTATATGTAGCTTAACTGAAATGAATGCCAAGATTTTGTTAAGGTGACGAATCGCTGTGCCGCCATGTATACTAGTAAGCCAGAAAAAAATCTCACTTAAAATTATACATAACCTTGTAAGAAACTATCACGACCCTCTAAACGTCAAACGTAAAAAAATTCTCGTTTGCTGATCTTATGTTGAATACAAATCAACTTTTTAAGCATATACACTATCTTGATACCTTAACTTCATGAGAAACAAATATAAATGGTAGAGTCCTATAAAGGAGCGAACCCCAGAGCCTTTCCATGGAGGGGACAAACGTCACCGAGGAACGTGGTCGTGAGCCAAGGATCATTTGTTCGGTCAGTGTATTAAGCACTGGCACAGTTAACTCCTTTTTAAATAAGCTGGGATTTATATCTTTTCTTATAGAGCTGATCCACCACCTTGATGGGAGATATTTAAATATTTGAAAGAGACTAAGTAACTTCCTTTCGGATTAGAATGCTCCTTACCTGGCCATGCTCTGTCCTAGTGCCGGAGCTAAACCAATGGCTGCAGAGGAAAGAGAAATGGAGTTAGCAGGAATCTAACTAAAAACACATGCTCTCGAATGGTCTGTCTGCATGTGCTTTAAGAAATGTATTCGCCACGAGCAACAGGGCCCTCAATGTGCTTTATTTTAATGGAGATTTCATGTAATTCTAGACTTACACCAATTTTGACAGAATTGTAAGAGTGCTCATAACCCAGTAATTTTCAATTTAATAAGCAAACTCAGTTAGAATTACATTTCCATTTAATTATGTTAACATAAACTGCTGGGACTGTATTCATTTTATGAATCAATTCTGGTTATAAAAATCTTCAAATGCTATCATTTACCACAACTTAATTATAGCATCGTTACAACAAATTATGACCTCTGGATTGCTGGAGTTTTAAAAAACATTAAAAATACAAGAATCTTATATCCTCTGGCTATGCCCCCAGGCACAATCACGCAAAGCCCTCGAATCACGTGAATCTGGAGCCTCAGCTGAAGGTACCTTGAACCTATTCCTTCCATCGTGATAACAACCTGGGATCCGGCTGAGAACAAGTTCAATGACAACACTCAAAATATAGGTGTCCCTGCACAGTTGCGTCTTCCCTTCTGCCGTTGTCCTTGCCCTGCACGGCCCACCTCTATTGTTTCAGCTGTTCCTTGGATACTGCTTAACACTGACCCATTTGCTGGTACCTTTTCAACGGGAGTGGTTACTAACTATGCGCCCAGTCCTCGGGCAGCATTCAGCATCAAAACTACTTGTAAACATCATGGAATCGAGAGAAACACTTGGCAAATAAACCACTAAAAGCCCACAGGGAATGATACCAATATTATTATTAATGCTATTTGTTTTTTTTCAAGAACAATATTCAGTACTTTTATGCACCAATGGCTCTTTAGACATATGCCATGTATTATCTCCTATCCTCGTAAAACCTTCCAAGGTCATTCTCATGTTCCAGATGCAGGAATGAAATGTCAGGCTGTTTGCCCACAGTGTGCATTCACAAATACCATGCCGCAGAAGGACAAGATACTTCTATTAAAAGGGCACATTTCCTAAGACTTCTATGCAATCTCTAGCATCTGTGGTACTAACAACTAGGAATAAACAGACTCTACATTCATAGGATTTGTCCATGCTCTTACTGGAACACTTCTCAAGCTCAAAGACAGTGATGCTGTTGGGCAGGTCACATTCTGCCTCGATGTGGAAATGGACACTCACTGGTATCTGTAAATGACATCTGGATTAATTACCAACTAGAAGCAAATTATTTACTGCAGTTACCTGGACAACTTGACTAATACATTTCCCCTCTGTTATGGATTGGGCCGTGATATGACCAATGTATGATTTCCTAAATCATGATGTGTACGTGATCCATTCAGAGTTCAAGACAGACCAACAGATTTAGCATAACAGAGCAAAAACCATTTCATTGATATGTTTTTAGATTATACATTATAATTAACTTTGGAGAAACAACCGTTGTTTGTGTGTTAGTATAGTATCAAAGAATATCCACAATGGTCTGAAATGAAAAAGCTGTTAAAATACTCCTTCCTTTCCCAACTACTTTTCTGTGAGGCTAGATTTTGTTTGTGTGCTTGCACAAAAACAACAGATGACCACGGGCTGAAAGCGGAAGTGGTAACGACTCTAAACTGTCATCTATGAAGCCAGATATTAAAGTGATTTGTGCAAACAATGGCATGTTCTCGCTAATTTTTTGGGTTGGGGGAAAGATCGTTAATTTTCATAAAAACATGCTATTTGTATGAACATGTAATGCACTTCTTATATATTTTTAAAAATGTTTCTTCATTTTTGTAAAAGAGAATGTCAGCAGGGGGAGGGGCAGAGAGAGAGGGGGACAGAGGATCCGAAGCGGACTCTGAGCAGACAGCAGTGAGCCCCATGTGGGACTTGAACTCATGAACCGTGAGATCCTGACCTGAGCCAAAGTCAGACCCTTATCCAACTGAGCCACCCTTTTAATAAATACATAAATACCTTAAATACTCCCTTTGTTACAAAGCAAGTCTTCACTAGCTCAGTGAACAGCAGCCCCAACCCTCCGGTGGACAACTCAATTCAGCTTGGATACCTTTCCCAGCAAGTTGTAACTTTTCTTGTACCTACTAACTTTAATCCATTTATCACACTCCACAGCTAGAGTGATGCTGGCGTTCAATTCCTGAATGTTTATTCACACCTTGACCTCAGGCAAACAAACAGATAAAAGCAAACCAAAGTCTAAAGTGGCTTTGCACTACTCGAAGGAGAAAGACTCCCTAAATGGCCCATGAGGCTTAGCATCATCAGTCCTTTCCTAATGTCTTCCTGTCTCACTCAGGAATCCCTCCTTCTCTCACGTTCTATGCTCACTCGCTAGCCTTCCTTACACTGCCTGAACACACAGCAATTCTCTTGCTTGAAACGCTCTTTTTGTCCCCATTCACCTGGTTTTTAGAAGTCCCATCTTGTGGTATGTAAGGAAGTCTTCCCTAGCTCAATGTCTAGTTAAAATTATTATTTATTTATTTTTTATTAAAAAATTTAAAAATATTTATTATTGAGAGAGAGAGACATAGAGCATGAGCAGGGGAGGTGGAGAGAGAGAGGGGGAACAGACTCCAAAGCAGGCTGCAGGCTCTGAGCTGTCAGCACAGAGCCTGATGCGGGGCTCAAACTCACATACCGAGAGCCACGAGAACAGTGATGATGGCTGGCTTGCTCATTATTGTGTACGTAGCATTTAGCACACAGTAGGCCCTCACGGATATTTTATGAATGCATAGATAAATGAATGACTTGAGATACAGGGCAGAGTTTTAACAACTAGTGGTTGTCACTCCATGAAACGAGAGGAATAACAGCACCGGCCTACGTGGTCCTTGGGATTCTTTTGTGGACCAGATGACCAGGAAGTAAAGATATTCCTCATTCATATATTTTTCTATGGAACAAAAAGTCAATTCTAAAACTATGCTCAAGACAACCTTCTAGAACTTCATCTCTTTTATTAAGAGATCTTTTATTAACCAGCCTGGTGTGGTTGCTAAATCATGGATTATAGAATCGGGAAGTTAGAAGCTTGGGTACACGCTCTGGCACTTACTAGCTGGGTGAACTCTGACAAATTACTTTTATTTTTTGAGTCTTGGAGCAATATACGATTTATAAGAAAAACATGCATTTGGTTATTCAGATGATCAAAATGTATTTCTCCTATATGTTTGGTGTTCTTCCATGGTTCCTGGCTCACAGCTCCCTAAACCCTTAGAATTTCCAAAGCATTGAGGAGGACAAATTGTTATATTAATGAACCTAATGGACCCTACCTAAGGATGGGAGCTAATCGTCAAGGGAACCAGCCACGTGATTAAGAGGTTGGATCTTTTGGTCTCAATTCCTGACCTCTGGGGCGGGCAGAAGGCGGAGGTCGATTCAGTCCCCGAGACCAACGATTCAATCAATCCTGCCTAGGGAATAAAGCCTCCATAAACATCCCAAAAGGCAAGGAAGGGAGAACTTCCAGGTAGGGGAAGAGGTGAGGATGTGGGGAGAGTGCATTCTGGGAGAGGAAGCGGGAGCTCACGCCCCTACTCCACCCGCCCAGGTATCTCTTCTACCTGGCGTTCCTGGGTTCGTTCTTTCATAGTAAACTGCCAATCTAGTAAGCAAACCATTTCTCTAAATTCTGCGAGCAAATTAAATCACCCAAGGAGGGTGCGTGGGGACCCCTGACTCACGGCCAGTCAGAAGTACAGGTAACCACCTGGACTTGATGTTGGTGTCCTCAGTTGGAGGCGGTTGCTGGAACCTCCAATTTGTATCTGGTAGGCCAGAAGCACGGGTAACAGTCTGGGCTCGCTAGTGGCATCTGGAGCTGTGGGAGGTTAGGGGGCAAGGCAGTCTCGCAGGACCGAACCCTCAACTTCCGGAATCTGATGCCGTCTCCAAGCACCTAGGGTCAAAACCGAGTTGAAGCAGGACAACCAGCTGATCTCCTGGAGACTGGCTTGCTGTCGTGAGGAAAAGCCTCCAAACATTTGGTGACTAGAAGTGTCAGAGCTGAAGCATTCTGTATGAGTGTTAAAGAAGACGCAAGAGAAGAAAAGGTAGGAAGGAAAAATCCGAGTTTTTCCATTACAGTTCTCTTCCTCATCTACGCAATAAAATGAATCCCACCTCTCTTGACAGGATTGGGAAGCTTAAACAAGGCTAAGAACCTGGCATAGAGGTGTTTAAAATAAATATTAATCTTCTTCTCCTGTAGTACACAGTGGAATATAGTAACATGTGAACTTTTATTCTCTGAATTTGTGTGATAACTACCTAAATGTCAGTAGAGACACCAATGTTCACACGTGATATTTACCATTTCCTCCAACAAGTTTAGCATGTTCTCGAATATATAATAGATGCGGAACACATTGTTTTTTTAATTGACTTTTGGTTGAGCAGAATATAGTGTGAGACTTTCCAAAAGTCAAATTATCTATAAAATGGGGGTGTCATGACTGCTTCAGAGAGGCAGTAACAACACTGGAGAGACTGGTGCACATGAAAATACTCAGAAAAATATACTGGCCAGATAAGGCATTCCCATCATCATCATCCTAAAATGTATTACACCTGGTTTAATAATTTGTCTGTATTTTACATAACTAGCTTGGAATAATACCTTTACATAAGAAGTGCTGTTCTTATCCTTATTCCATAACTAAAAATTATGACACATGTAAGCTAAAACGACTTCTCAGGGGAATCACAGTAAATCAGAGGAGGAATTGATCGGGTACATTTTATTTATCTCAATCTGAAGTGAAAGCCACTTTTTCTATAAAGCAATAGATGCTAAATTTCAAAGTATGAAAGTATTCCCAATGAACTAACCTTTAATCCAGGCAAATCTTGCTTTAAGCAAACTCGATATTTATACAAAAGATAAAATAAAGTGTAAATATTTGCTTTACAAAGGAATTCATCATAGGATTAGAGGTAGTTACCCACTTGCATTTAAAGTAAGTTTTGATTTACATATAATGCCTCAGGTAAATGTCCTATACTTTAAAATGAAATAAAAGCAAATATAAATATCATTTAAAAGTCAACTAATATTTCATATTTACTCTATTAAATTTTTAAAAAATGTTTATTTTTTTATTTTATTTTTATTAATATTTTTTAAATGTTTATTTATGAGAGAGAGAGACAGAGTGAGAGCAGGGGGGCAGAGACAGAGGGAGACGCAGAATCCAAAGCAGGCTCTGAGCTGTCAGCACAGAGCCCGATGACGGGCTCAAACTCACAGACTGTGAGATCATGCCCTGAGCTGAAGTCAGACGCTCAACCAACTGAGCCACTGAGGTGCCCCTGTTTATTTATTTTTGAGAGAGAGACAGACCGCTAGAAGGGGAGGGGCAGAGAGAGAGGGAGACACAGAATCTGAAGCAGGCTCCAGGCTCTGAGCTGTCAGCACAGAGCCCAAAGCAAGGCTTGAACCCAGGAACCACAAGAAAGATCATGACCTGAGTGGAAGCTGGACACTTAACCGACTGAGCCACCCAGGCCCTTCATATTTACTCAATTTAAAAACCGGTATCTCATAAGTGAATGGAAAAAAAGGAAAGAAAAATTCTGGAACCATTTAGGTTTAGTATAGAAAGGAAGATAGGGTGAGTAAAAAGTAACTCCAGGGGCGCCTGGGTGGCTCGTCGGTTAAGCGTCTGACTTCGGCTCAGGTCATGATCTCAGAGTTCCTGAGTTTAAGCCCCGCGTCGGGCTCTGTGCTGACAGCTCAGAGCCGGGAGCCTGCTTCTGATTCTGTGTCTGCCTCTCTCCCCTCCCCTGTTCATGCTCTGTCTCTGTGTCTCTCGAAAATCAATAAACGTTAAAAAAATTAAAAAAAAAGTAACTCCACATGAAGTCTTAAATATTTTTAAAGACTATGTAGTCATATATTAATTATTTTCTGCATTTTAATATTTGTATTTTCAGAAAATCAACGGAATATTAAACATGAATTTTCAAACTTAACGTGTTATTTTTTCTCAGAAACTAGATACAGATTTCTCTGCTTTAGCTGGTTCCAGGTTCTTGTTGCTTTTTGTGCACCTTTCTACAGTTATTTTAATGGATGCTTCATTTACCTGGGCTAAATATTTTCTATTAAAAGAGACCTAAAATATATTCACAACTGGACTATAAATATAGAACACATATGCAATTATAAATGATCATGCAAAATATAAATATGTGACTAGAACGATGCTCAGTATTACTTTATTAAAATGATCAGACTTCCCTGATTCTGCAAGGCTTCTCAATACCCACGCAGAGCGTATCAGTTCACCTTTAAAACTGACATTCCACATTCTGAAGTGGCAGCAAAGTTAACTGTTCACCAAATTTCTATAAGACATTCTTTTTTATAATTGAAATTATTATCAAATATAATTTTTATAGAAACTACCCGAACTTTTATTGAGCAACCTCCACTACTCTCATAAACTGAGCAGAAAACTTGGAGGGAGGTGTGATTTTGCGTACTGAGTGTCACACTGGGCGTTCCTTCTATTAACTCTAAAAACATCCTTCTTTACTTCTGGGCTCAGCAGCCCTGTTTCTTCTGATTGGTCATTTCTAGGCTGCCCTCCATTACCCTTTGTAGACCATGTGACCCTACAACCACATAGTTTCAAAACTGAAGTTCCTGACCATTATCGGGTTAGAGCCTGAATACTTTTTCCTTTACTCATTAGAATCTATTTCTAAGTCTGAAATTCTGAAGTAAAGTTATTTTAAGAACTCCTATTTCAGACTGTTTTGGAGGTGATCTGCTAAAGCCAAACAAATACTGACTTAGAAGAATCACAGTTCACTGGATGAAAGTAGCACTTGTTGCTTACTTCCCATTAAGAGTTCCTGCATATTTATTAATTTAATGATTATTTGTAGCCACGACTATTTCTAGCAATGACTATTACAGGTTTGAGGTAAACTGTAGTAAGGATCACACAAAACCACGGTTAGTCTGAGCTTTTCCTAGACTTTTGTGCCCGTGTCAGAAAGGGGGTGTGTCTTCCCATCACTAGCCAGCAGTGGAGCTGGGTAACCTTGACCCCTGGAGCCTGTGCTTTGATGTGTAAGGCATTGCGCTGTGTACCACAAGAATCTTAAAGAAGAACAAGACGAAGTCTCCAACTCATGGTCCACTAAGGTGATTGAAGCATGTGTATAGCAACTATATTCTGGAGAATAAGGTGATAAATACGATAATCAAGTAGAACTAAAAATCTAAAGGCAGAATAGAAGGTATAGAGAATTGCTGGTGGGAATTTTGTGGAAAATTCCAAGGATTCCTTAAGGACACTGCCATCCTGTATTGCATCCTCAACAGCCCTGGGACCGCCTACTCCTTCAGACTTCTGGTAATGTCAGTAAACTAAAGTGCACTTTGTGTAAACCGTTATTCGTAGAACATTCCGTTACTTTTTCCTGAGAGCCTGTACACACTGGTCTTCAACCATTTTTGAGTACCTGTTGTCTGATGCGGTTTTGAAAATATCCTCACATATTTTAAGTAGACATCTAAAATTTTTCACCATAAAATTTAAATAACTGCAGAAATTAGTTTCTATTAATTATATATGTTAACATTTTAAAATAAAACCATTATGCCACTCTTTTAAATATAGACATTGGAATCCAAATAACATTGTGATTTGATATCCACCATCAATGCATTTAAAAACAAAACAAAGAACAAAACACCACGGAAAGCACTTCTTTAAAAGCTGAAAATTTTACATGGCTTATTTTTCTCCTTGAACTCCTTGAATTTTCCAATGTCTCATAGAAGTTTATCCTAATGTAATATATTTTTATGTTTGAAAGTCATATGTTAGTAACTTTGCCATATTCCTCTGCAACAACATGTCCTATCTACCTACTATCTATTTACTATTTATCATCTATCTATTTAGTTTTCTTAAATTTCTGTGACTATAAAAACTGGAGTTTTAAAATTATTTTGATGAATTTATCAGTCATCATCGGATTAAGGTTAGTTGATAACGGTTATTTAAGATTTGAAAAAGTTGCCATTGGTTTTTAATTAATGAAACTAACGAATATATTTCGATAGTTCTGAACATGAAATAATACAATTTTATAGGAATAGCATAATAAATAAACTTTTCCAGCAAACTAGTTTGTGTAGCCATTGATGAATATTATGTTTAGCATCAATTCTATTCATATTTTTTATTTTTATCAACGTGAGTGCTCAGAAACTCTGTTCACATAAATTGGTAAGTGGAAATAAAGAGAATCTGATTAGAGCAGTCATTGATTACTGAACTCCTTTAGAGATTTATGCCAAAAATCACACAATGATTTTTTAGATAAAGGAGAATTTTTAACAATCTACCAGCTGCTGAAAACAAAGCATTAGAAACAATCTACCTAATTTGCAAAAGGCTTTGTAATTTGGTCATTAGATTCAATCTGTCCACATCAATATCAGCACAGTATCTGGAATGTCCTTCTGTTTGGAACCTAAAAGGATTTTATGCTGTGAAGCAAGTTGCCAAAGAGTAGGACTGGGGGGGAGGGATGTCTTTTTTTCCAAAGTGGAAGAAAGTCAATTCTGAAAAAATAGAAATCAGCAAAATTACCAGGGCTAAATGATTTCAGAAAAGAAAGTGGATCCAGAAATGGACTCCCTTAAAACTCTTGGGGACCAGGATTCCCTTGGAAATTATTTGCATATCTTGAGGGTATAAGTACCTTGTTTTTTCTACTATGAGACACTGAATGTGGCATCAAGAGCCAGTTTTATGTATCTGAGTGTACCATAGGGAGCAGGATGAATGAAAGTATGGACTTTAATTATCCGGGCAAGAAAGTTGGGGAAGCATATATCTAAGCATATACCTAAAACTACATCTGCCCATACCTTGAACACTGACCATATACCTTCTCTGGTTAAAGGAAATGGTAGGAAAATTTCGCTTGTTGGGTTTCCTTCCCAGGACAATGAAACAGACAAACCAAAGCAAAATGTGCTCAGTTTTTAAACTGACTAGAGAAAGGCTAGTCCCAAGAAGGGTACTAATAGGTAATTCAACTGGGACTGTGTATATACATGTGTAGTACAAAGTATGCCTGTGTACTTACTTATTTGTGTAAAATAAAATACTCACAATGCTGTATTCTATGGTGTCACCCAAAAAGAAACTTGTAGAATGAAGTCTATAAGACACCTTGCTCATTTTCCCTACATAGTAAGGGGCAGGCCTGAAGAAAGGGATGAAAATATAGATTTGTAGAAAGAGGTGCTTTTAGCGTATAGATTATAATTCAATTTTAATGAGAGCCCGTAATTAGGGAGCTGCAGAAGGGAAGACCAGGGTTGGAGTTACCATGTGGACGCAGATAGTGTCATAGAAGTTAGACTTTGGAAGCTGGCCATGACTACCATGACAAGGACTCTGGTCTAGCCCTTCCTCAGAGTGCCTCTCTGATAAAGAGGGTGAGCATGTTGAGTAGAGGCTTCTTAAAGACTGGTACCTACCCTCTGGAGGTCATTGTTTCACATGCATCAGAAGCCTGTAAGCTAAAAGCTAAGTATGGCTATAGGAAGAACATCAAGGCAAGTAGCATTTCCAGCCAAGGAATTGCAACCACAAACACAACAGAACCTACTACATTTCTGAAGGAACCCCGATCCCTAAACAAACAACCTGACCACCTTTGACTTTAGTCTGTGACTTTAAATTCCTGCTGATGTTCCCTAACAAGAAAGGGGCTGCTGGGAACCAAGATGGTGACAGAGGAGACTTCTGAACTACCTTCTTCCACGAACACACCATTTTCTAGCTATATATGGAACAATTTCCTTGCGAAAAATCCAGAAACTAGTTGAGTGACTCCTATATGTCGGGAACATGAGAAAACACCCACGTCGAAGTGGGTAGGAAAGGCTGAACATACTCTCACCATAAATCTCACCCCTGCACTAGCGATACACTCAGGAGGGACCCTCCAATTCCCAACTTCTCCCTGAGGAGCAAAGGGTTTGCAATACACATCTAGTGTTCCAAGTTTGAAGACTCCCACCCTGGGATGGGGCCCCAAAACATCTAGCTCTGAAAGCCGATGGGGCTTATGTCCATGACACCTACAAGGCTATAGTAAACAAAGAAGCAGTTCTCAATGGGCATGTGAGCACTTACCACAGCAAAAGCAGTTCTAAGAGGGAAGTTTATAAAAGCCTATATTAGGGAAAAAATACCTCAAATAAACACCTTAACTTTACACCTCAAGGAACTATAACTAGAAAAAGAAACAAAGTTGAAGGCTAGCAGAAAGAAGTAAACACAAAAAATAAGAGTGGAAATAAATCAAATAAAAAAGACACTAGAAAATATGAATGAGACTAAAAGTTAGATTTTGTAAAGATAAAACTGACAAACTTTTAGCTAGACTAAGAAAAAAGAGAAAAAAAAATAAAAATCAATCAAATAAATAAAATCAGGAATGAAGAGGAGACATTACAACTGATAACACAGAAAAACTAAGGATCCTGAGAAACTACTATAAACAATTACACGCCAACATTTTAGATACTATAGAAATGGATAAATTCTAGAAATATACAGTCCTCCAATTTCAAAGAATAATTAGAATATCTGAACAGACCAAGTACTAGTAAGGGGATTGAAGCAGTAATCAAAAAGCCCTCAACAAAGAAAAGTCTAGGGCCATAAGACTTTTCCGCTGAATCCTACCAAACATTTAAAGAATTACTAGACAGTCACTGCGGTTCATTGAGCTCCACGAAGTCAGTGCTGGGGCAAGTGAGAGCCAGAGAGGCACTGGGCCAACACAGGCAAAGACAATCCCAAGAAGCTGTGTGGCAACATGTCATCATATCATTCCTTGCGCAAATTTGCCAAGAGAAGCACAAGCACAGACCAGATGCTTCAGCTAATTTCTCAGAGTTCCCTCCCTCCCTCCCTCCTCCCTCCCTCCCTCCTCCCTTCCTTCCTTCCTTTCTCTTTCTTTCTTGTGTTTATTTATTTTTGAGAGAGGGTGTAAGCAGGGAAGGGGCAGAGAGAGAGGAGGACAGAGTATTCAAAGTAGACTCTGTGCTGACAGCAGTGAGCCCAGTGCAGGACTCGAACTCATGAACCATATGATCGTGACCTGAGCTGAAGTCAGATGCTCAACTAACTGAGCCACCCAGGTGCCCCAACTTCTAAGAGTTTTCTAAGAAGCATTCAGAGAGGTGGAAGATCGTGTCTATTAAAAAGAAAAAAAAAAGTTTTTGAAGACATGGCAAGGGTGGGCAAGGCCCATTATAAAAGAAAAATGAAAACTTCTCTCCTTCCTCCAGCGGAAACCAAAAAGAAGTTCGAGGATCCCAATCAATGCCCCCAAGGGGGCTCTCTTGACCTTTTTCTTGTTTTGTGCTGAGTATCGTCCCCAAATCAAAAGGCTGCCGAGCTGAAGAACAATACAAAGAGGAGGTTGCTGCATAGTGAACTACAGGAGGGCCTCGTGAGGCAAAACAGGAAGTCATTAAGACCGAAAAAACAAAAAAAAAAACAAAACGAGAAAAAAACAAAAGAGGAAGAAGATGAGGAAGATGAAGAGGAAGAGATGAAGAAGAGGATAAGGAATAAGTTGGTTCCAGCACAGGTTTGTCTTTTTCTGGTCTGTGAAGCATTGAACTCCGCTATACACAACTCATTCCTTTTAAAGGAAAAATACAGAACTGTAACGGTGCGTAAGTTATGGTTGCAAACCGTAGTGTCTTTTTTTTGTATGGTTAACATACTAACAAATGTGTCTTTAGATAGCCTTGTCCCGGCAGTCTTTTTATTAGCCACTGACCTTGCCTGGTACAGTATGGGGATTGTAAACTAGCATGGAAATTTAGAGCAGGTTCTCGTTGGTGCACGCCACAAATTAGCTACAAATGGGAATAGTACTGTTCTCATCTTCCCTGGTCTCCGAGGCAACTAATACAAAATAATTGTTCTGTTAACTAAATACCACTCAGTAACTGCAACAACAACAACAACTAACAAAACAACCAAAAAAAAATCAAAAAACAAAAAACAAAAAACAAAAATACCTGCAGCTGTTCTTTTGACAATCTAATGCTTCCAAGTAAACACAATTTTTTTTATGTTGAAAATAAATAAAAAAGAACACCAATCCTTCTCAAGCTCCTCCAAAAAAAATAAAAGTGGAGGGATCACTTCCATATATAGTACCGTGATGCCGGTATTGGATATTCTTATATCCAAGCCAGATAAGGCCACTACAAGGAAGTTATAGGTCAATGTCCCTGATGAATACAGGTGCAAAAATTTTCAACAAAATATTAGCAAACCAAATTCAACATTGTGTGAAAAAGATCACAAATAATGATCAGGTGGAATTTATTCCGGGGATGCAAGGATGGTTTAACATCTGCAAATCAATAAATGTGACATGCCGCATTAACAAAACGAAGGACAAAAAACATGTGATCATCTCAGTGGCTGCAGAAAAAAATATCTGACAAAATTCAACATCTTTTCATGATAAAAACTCTCAACAAACTGGGCATAGAAGGAAAGCACCTCAGCACAGCAAAGGTCATATATATGACAAGCCTATATCTAACATCATATTAAATGGTGAAAAATGGAAAAGTTTTTCTCTAAGATCAAGAACGAGACAAAGATACCCACTCTTGCTACTCCAGTTCAACAGTTAGGCAAGAAAAAAAAAAGCATCCAAATGTGAAAGAAAAAGAGGGAAATTGTATTTGGTTACAAATAACTTGGTATTATAAATAGAAAACCTAAAGACTCTACCAAAATCTGTTAGAAGTAATAAACGAAATCGGCAAAGTTGCAGGATACAAAATCAAGAGACATCAAGCAGTTGTTTTTACAACAAACTATTAGAAAGAGGGATTATGAAGACAATCCCATATATAACAGCATAAAAAAGAATAAAATAATTAGAAATAAATTTTTTTTTAAAGTTTATTTATTTTTGAGACAGAGAGAGACAGAGCATGAGTGGGGGAGGGGCAGAGAGAGAGGGAGACACAGAATGTGAATGAAGCAGGCTCCAGGCTCTGAACTGTCAGCACAGAGCCCGACTCGGGGCTCAAACTCACAGACCGAGAGATCATGACCTGAGCCGAAGTCGGATGCTCAACCGACTGAGCCACCCATGCGCCCTTAGAAATAAATTTAATGAAGGTGGTAAAACATTTGTACACTGAAAAGTATAAATAAAATATTAACATCAAAGAGAATAAAATACTTAGAAATAAATTTAATGAAAGAGGTAAAACACCCATACGCTGAGAACTCTAACATATTAATGAAAGAAATAGAAGAAGACATGAATAAATGGAGAGATATTTTATGTTCATGGACTGGAAAGATCAATATTGTTAAAATGTCCATACCATCCAAATCAATACACAGGTTCAATGCGGTCATTCTAAAAATTGCAATGGCACTTTTCACAAAAATAAAAAAAAAAATTCCTAAAATTTGTATGGAGCCACAAAAGACCCCAAACAACCAAAGCAGTCTTGATAAGGAATAAAGCTAGAGGCATCACACTTCCTAAGTTCAAGCTATATTACAAAGCCATAGTCATCAACACAGTATGTAATTGGCTAAACATAGACACAAAAATCAATGGCACAAAGTAGAGAGCCCAGAAATAAACCTATGGGTATATGATCAATTAATTTTGACAAAGGAGTCAAGAAGATACACTCGGAAAGGATAATCTGTTCAGTCAACAGTGTTGGGAGACTCGAACAGCCACTTGCAAAGAATGAAACTAGAGCCCTATCGTATACCATACACAGATATCGATTTAAAATGGATTAAGGACTTGAACATAAGATCTGAAATCTGAAGACTCCTAGAAGAAAACGTAGGAAGTAAGCTCCTTGACATTGATCCTCACAATGATTTTTTTGGATTGAACAAAAGCAAAGGGAACAAAATCAAAAATAAACAAGTGGTACTACATCTAATGTAAAAGTTTCTGCAGCAAAGGAAACCACCACCAAGATAAAAAGGCAATCTATGGAAGGGAAGAAAATATCTGCAAACTGCATATCTGATAAAGGGTTAATAGCCAAAATATACAGGGTATATGTACAACTCAATAGCAAAAATCCACTAACCCAATTAAAAAATAGGCAAAGGACCCGAATAGATATTTTTTCCAAAAAAGGCAAACAAATAGCCAACAGGTACACAAAATGATGGACAACATCAATCATAAGGGAAAGGCAAATAAAAATCACAATGAGAGTCTCAATTCATGCCTTTTAGAATGTTTATCGTCGAAAAGGCAAGAGGGAAAACCCTGCGAGGATGTGGAGAAGACGCCTCCTTGGTACTGCTGGTGGGAATGCAAAGTGGTGCAGCCTCCACGGAAAACAGGATGGAGCTTCCTCAAAAAATTATAAATAGAACTACCATACATTATCCAGTACTTCTGCTTCTGGATATACATTCAAAGGGAACAAAATCTCTCTCTTGAAGAGAAATCTGTACTTCCACATTCCTTGTGGTTTTATTCACAATGGCCAAGATATGGAAACAACTTAAGCGTCCCTCAGTGAATGAATGGATAAAGAAGTTGTGACACACACACACACACACACACACACACACACACACACACACACACAGAGAATGCAGTATTATTTAGCCTGAAAAAGAAGAAAATCCTGCCAGTTGTAACAGCATGGATGGACCTCCACGCTAAGCAGGGCATTGTGCTAAGTGAACTAAGCCAGGCAAGGAGAAGTACTGCGTGCTATCATGGAAGCAGAGTAGAATGGTGGTATTGTGGGCCTGGGGGTGGAGGTAGGCGGAGGTCAGTAAGACGATACAAAATTTCAGTTATAAAATGAGTAAGATTTGAAGATCTAATATATAGCATGGCAACTGTAATTGCCAATACTGAATTGTATGCTGGAGAGTTGTTAAGAGAGTAGACCTGCAGTGTTATTTTATTTTATTTTTTTTTTAAAGGGTAAATATGTGAGGGGAAGAATGTGTGAATTCGATGGTGGGAATCCTTTTACAATGTATATGTGTATCAAATCACCCTGTGGTACAGTGTAAACATATTACAATTTGGGACGATTGGGTGGCTTAGTCAGTTAATCATCCGACTTCAGCTCAGGCCATGATCTCCAGGTTCGTGGGTTTGAGCCCCGTGGTGGGCTCTGTGCTGACAGGTCAGAGCCTGGAGCCTGCTTCAGAATCTGTGTCTCCCTCTCTCTCTTTGCCCTTCCCTTGCTTGTGCTCGCTCTGTCCCTGTCTCTCAAAAATAAGTAAATGAACCTTTAAATAAATAAATAAACAAATATATTGCAATTTTATTTGTCAATTATATCTCAATTAAGTAGAGGAGGGAAAAAAAAAAAAAGCAAGCAAGCAATGGGCTGCTAAAACTGTGCACTCGCCAGGAAGGGTACCTGCTGCAATGAACATATCAGTCGTGATCTTAAAGTATAAATAATAAGAAAGGGCTTCCGAGAAAGTCGAAAAAGGAGAATCGCCTGCGAAGTTGGATACATGTATTTTAGCAGGCTGAGGGTGGAGCGCCTCACTTCCTGAATGGGAGCTTCTGCTGAAACAGCCTGCCGTCTCCACAATTCCGTATTGTATCCCCAGGTAGTTTAAACTTATGAGCCACCACACTTAGAAGGAGCCACAGCCAGGTCTGGTTAAAACTCCATGGCGCTCGGACGTCTTGGAGGAGATTTTGAGACAGGTGAAGTAAGTGGAGGAGATTGTGAAGCCGTCTCCTTCGGGAAAGACAGGGAAGGTATTCTGAACACATGTATGTATGGAGAGCAGGGTTGTGCGTGCATGTTGAGCAGCCAAGGATGTGAATATGACGAGTTCCGTCAGGAGCGGCCGTGAGCGGGACCCGAGTAATCAGTCACGAGTGACCTACAACTTTGCTAGATACTAGTCTCCTCAACTCCCTTGCAACTGCGGCTAACCAAAGAACCCAGTTTTGGCCAATGAGAACTAAGGAAAGACCGGTGAGCGGTTTGGAAGGGAATTTTGCTTCTTGAGGAGAGTTACTAGCACTGGTCCTTTCCTTTTCTTGTTTTAAAACTAGACAGGACATGTGAAATTATAGGCATGAGGCTGTAACTATGAGGGGATAAGAAAAAAGGGTGAAGATGGTATTATGTGTGGAATTGTGTCCCCCGGGAAGATGCGCTGGAATCCTAACCCCTGGTAGCTCAGGATATGACCTTATTTCTGAGACAGATCTTTACAGAGGAAACCATGTTCAAATGAGGTCATTAGGGTAGGTCCTACTCTGACTTTACAAAATGTCCTCATTTTTCTGTCCCTGCGTCCTTATAGAAAGGAGAACTTTGGACACAGAGACAGATACACACACACGGAAAAGGCCCTAGGAAGGTAGAGGTTAGGGAGACACAGTAGGAGCCAGCACACAGCGAAGGCTGGCAGCAAACCACAAGAGTGGACAAGTACCTGGAACGGCTTCTCCCTCCAGCCTCAGGAGGAACCAGCCCTGCTGACTGCCTGACCTTGGACTTCCAACCTTCAGAACTGCCAGACAATACGTTTCTGTTGTTAAAACCACCCAGTCTGTGGTGCTTTGTTACAGGAGGTCTAGGAAACTAATACAATGGATGACAAGGCAGAAAAACCAACAGTCTGGCCCTTGATAGTAACTTTAAGCCACTAAAAAGACTTAGCGCCACCTTCCTCCTGACTCCTTATGTGAGAAACAAAATAAAACCTTTTGGCTTATGCTATTGTTCTTTTCATATTGTATTCTGTTACTAGTATCTAGTACATTCTGATAAAATGGTGGTTTCTAATCAGTCAAGACCGATGAAAGACAAATAGGATTTTTGAAAGATATGGGTAGGAGAGAATGCGAGAGAAAAATCCTAGGCTCAGGGGGGTGGTGATGTAGAGGTCATACTTAGGGGAGACAGGCAAACTGGAGAAGACAGCTGGATCATTATCGAGGAAGGAGAAATAACGGATCAGGCAGAAAGGAACTGGAGTCATATCCTGGAGAGGGATTAATACTAGGCTAACGAGGTTTCTCCACTGTCAAGAGGCAATACTGGGGATTTAGAAGTAGGGGAATAAAAGAATCAGATCTGAACGTTAGCAAAAGTAAGGGGTATGTACTCAAAGAGCGAGAAAACAGACACTCGTGTAGTGAAAACTTAGAATTTCAATCCTAGAAAGATTCGCTAGGATCCTATAATACTATAAAAGGTAGCAGCACATATTCAAAAGAATGGAGCGGGAAGCGGAAAAGATGGAGTCAGCATGAGACACTGGAGAGACCGGGCTGGACAGGGAGCATGTAGGGCGCGAGGCGGTAAAATTCCTCCATGTTGGTCCTGAGTGTTGAAAGAATGGTAATCAAGCCATTGGGGTAACCTAGGAAACTCTAAAAATAGTGACATCTGAGTTCCAACCCTGGAGAATTGTCTTTGATTGATTAAGAACCACAGGGGAGACTGGGGGTGGAATGGATGTCAGCGGCACACAATGAGGGTCACACCTGCTAATTGGAGAAGCAATACTCAGTGGACATTATCCAATTTTGCCCTATTTTAAATTCACACTTTCATATCTTCATTCACTCAATTACTATTTACTGTCTACTGGGCACTGTTAGCACAGGACTCCAACAGTGATAAAGAGACTTGTCTGCCCTCAGAGCATTGACAATCATTACCAAATGCAATTTTTGGTTTAAAGATGGCTCTACGTCTACTGGCTAGTGTTTCTGATTCATATCGGAACAGAAACTTAAGAAGACAATATACAAATCTTGTGGTTGTCTGAGATAGTAAAAAGCTTTATTCTTTTTTCTTCATGTTTGAGAAACAATAGAGAAAAGGTCTTATAGAATAATAAAAATGAATGAAATAAACTACTAAAAGGGAAGATTATGATATTGTAATCTACAAAATAAATACTCCAGAAAATATAACCTATACAAATAATATTTTCTATCATACAGATTATATTTATATTAATAATCTATAGAAAATAAACTATAGATGAACAACAATTTGTTTTACCCTGGTTAAGGAAGGGATTTAAAAGAGAGGCTCTAATGGATCCTAATATGATTGCTCGCCAGAAAAAATTCATTCGATCATTAATTCATGTCTTTCCATATCTTATGGCCTTTCTCAAGTTCAACTAATTTCTCAGGAGACATGGTACTGACCGAAAATACATACGTATTTAAGCTCTTCCAATAAAGATGTGCTTAGAAACAGAACTAGTACCTAGAAATTCACCCCAAAATTTACCAAAGTTAAAGCTCAATTATTAATTTTTGGAATGACTTAGTAAACTAGACTCTCGTTGCAAAATGAAAATACATTCTGGTCCTTCACGTCTCATGCTGGGCAAAAGCAGAGAGCAGAGAAGTAATGAGTTAAGCGGTCACTTACTCTGCGTTTTAGAAAGCGTGGGGAGGAAGGGAGGAAGGGAGGAAGGGAGGAAGGGAGGAAGGGAGGAAGGGTGGCAGAGTAGGAGAGCTTGCTGTTACTCAATGTAGTGAAAACTGAGAATTTCAAATTCTACTGCAAAGAAAAGAATGATTGTATTCGAAAACCTTTACTTACATTTCTGCCATGGGTAAACATTATTCCCGCACAACTGTCAATGTCAATGGTATAAGATATTTACTCTTTCTTAAGAAAGGTGCACATTAAACCACCTTTACTAGCAATAGCTACCAATGTTCCAAAAGAAAGACGTAGAATGCCCCAAGGAGATTATATCAGTCAGGGCGTACTCACTCATGGTGATGAGAATCTGGGGAGAAGTGAACCATCCTCTTGTTACTGACAGGGCCTGGGGTGCCCATCTGAAAAGAGAGTTGAAACAAAAAATAAGTCATAGATGAGTTTCTTAAAAGAAAAAATCCCGTGAATAATAACAGGTTACATTTCCATTTGAGGACTTCCACTGTAAAATGGAGAATAAAATATTAATTCTCAAAAGCTACACCTATTGCATGGATGAAAACTGTAATTTCATTCCTGGTAAGAAAGACCTCTTGGGGCGCAGTCAGTTGAGCGGCTTACTTCAGCTCAGGTCATGATCTCACAGGCTGTGAGTTTGAGCCCCACATCGGGCTCTGTGATGACGGCTCATGAGAGCCTGGAGCCTGCTTCCGATTCTGTGTCTGCCTCTCTCTCTGCCCTTCCCCTGCTCACGCTCTGTCTCTATGCCTCTCAAAAAATAAATAAACATTAAAAAAAAATTTAAAAGGAAAAAAGAAAAAAGAAAGACCTCTTGTTTTGGTTTAGTGTAGTTCCTCGGCCAGAATTTTAAGACTATTTCAAAAGTACTTTCATAATAAAAAAAAATGTTAAGAACTAGACACTGACTCTTGTTTCCAAATATTGCTCAGCTGTGCATATCATGATCCACAGGGGAAAAAAAAAAGATGTTCACTTAATTAGTGTTGAGCAAGTATATTTCCCAAAACCAGTAGATTTGCAGTTAATTCCTAGATATAATGCACACATTTAAATGCATACAAAAACTTGAGTCAAGGGGGCAGTCACTAGTCCTTTTCAGTTTTCCCATAAAGTTAGCGATAATCTACATATTTGTGCAGAACGAAATGTAATTTCACCTAAAAGAACATTTTATTCCTCTATTTCCAAATAAAATTAAAAATCTGATATAGAGTCAAAAATTTTTCATAACGTGAGCTACTCTCATTAAAAAAAAATTCACAACTTTTATTTTAGAGAGTGTTCTCAAAGGCAAATGTAAGCAGCGCCGTGCAAGGATGATTCTACAATCACAATCAACAAGATCTTACAACTAAAGGTCATAAGTGAAGCTGTCATAATAATAAAAAACCCACCGTAATTATCAAGTGCTACTTAAAGAATACCATCAAAGAAAGCACGATGAGGCAGAAAAATGCCCATGAACGAAGCCTAACGTTTCAAAAATGTGTGTGTTCTTTTGTCACTCGGGTAACAAGGACGCCAGCACAGGCTCTGAAATTCCAAGAAGTGCAAATATTGCAAACGTGCAGAGGCGAGGACATTAGTAACCCTACGGTTGGGACACCACAGGTAAACATGTGGCTCGACTCCAGGACCACATCCTGCATTCATCTCAAAATGAGGTCTTCATGCTATTCCAGCGGGCATCCCAGGAACACAGTAATCCATTTTCTACACTGTGGCTATGAGAAAAGCCGACTGTGGCTATGTCATGCTTTGTTAGAGGTTCATGATCACATTATCTCGTGGTGGACCTGACACTTTTATTCAGTTTACAGTATGTTCTATGTACAGGCAACTTATTTCCTTTGCCAGGGCTGCTGACAACCTTTTCCACACTATATTAATCTTGTTTACTGACTTTATCTTGGTACAAATATCAGAAAACTGAACTTTTTATCTCAGAGAAAGAATAAACAACGTGTTGACAGAAGCAGAAGCTATTTTCAGGGCTAAAATTGCTTGTTTACCTGAAGCTATACTTATGGAAAAATGTTTAAGTCTTGCTCTGGCTTGAAATACATAATCTGAAATTTAATAAATGAAGAAATTTCACATACCCCCCTGTGATAAATTGCCTGATGAAAACAATGCAACTGAATACAATAAAACCGAATTTATAACTAATTTATCCCACAATACAAATGTAAGCTTTCAATCGAGTCAGAAATAATCACACTGTGTATTTCTCAGAAATCACAGATGTATAAACTATAAGCTCAATTCAATTGCTGCAAATAACTCACAAAAGATTTACAGTATCAAATGTAGATATTAAATGACTTTCCATATTTACATAGTACATGGCTCTTTTTAAAAAAAATAAAAGAGGTGAATACCCTTTCCTGTTATTTCAAGTCAATTTTTGTTTTACTTTTGAAGATATGCCGACAGCCATAATTTAGATTTTTTTTTCAATGAAATTATACAACTCTGAGGTCCGCACACGTTTTCTTCTCAGGGTTAATGTCACTAGTCTACGTCACGGGTAAGATGTTTTTACTACAGAAACCTCTTGCGACTTTGGGACTAGACACCCATACTGAAAATCTGAGAATAAGATCTTAACACAGAATTTACCCCATGGAAAGCAGTGCTATACTAACGTCTCCGTGTATTTTAAATTTGGAAGCATGTGTTTAATCTGATTGATTATTAGTAGATACTTCAAAGTTATAAAATATCAAGAAACATTCTTGCAAAATTCTTTCTAAAACTGTACAATTTAGGGTTGGATAATAATCTTCAGAAAAATAAATGAAGCAATCTTAAACATCGAATCAAAGTAATAATTTCTACTAAACAAGTATGGTAATTATATTGTTTTATTTTCCCCAAAAATATGGCTTCCAGTTATTCCAGAAATGTCTTAGGCAGAAATAACAAATTTAAAAAACACACACACATTCTCTTTAAATATCAATAAAATATTCACATAGTAAGGATTTTTTGGTTAGAAAAAGTAGGTTTTATTCCACAAGATTAGGTAGGGAGCAGGTATTCTCTTGTTCATGGGAACACCATTTCCACAGTCCAGTTCTTGTTCTTTGTTAAGACTCTGGAGATATTTATGTGATTAGGCAATAATTACTGATGGCAATCATACACACCATGCTATATGTCCAGAATTCTTAAGATTCATTTTTAAATATTGTTATATCAATAATGACTACAGTCCTAAATAAGGTAGCTATATTTCTCCTCATTGCCTATGTTTATTACAGAATTTATTAAATGAAAAAAAAATGACAGCTCAAAGCTAGAAAAGAATGGATTGGTCTCTAGACAACAAAGCAGTTGTCTCCTTCTGGCCTTTTTGGATTGTGAAATAAACTATAATGCTAAAAGACCACATGGGTCTTAGTTTTTGCTACTGTTATTTACTGTTATCGGCCTCAGAAAATGGGAATGTAATAATGACAGATGAAAACTGAATGAGAGTTGTACGAGGAAGTACCACTGTCAAAATTCATAAGGGCAGCGAGTAAGAGTATGCGGGGAATTTAGCTAAATGACATCAGTGACAAAACACCCTCTCACTTTCATTCAACACATGAAAACAGTTTCTATTCTACCACTGGTTTATTAACGCCGATTTCATAACTCCCCTCCAAAGAGACAACACAACACCTGCTTTTACATCTCGTTTTCACTTTGTTGTGAACACATCCCCCGCATCTCACCCTATTCTCTTACAATTAGATAACTGAATCAATGACTTCCCAAATCGGGTCAACTTATCCGAGACACACGGCCTTATAGGATTAATGAAAAGCCTGCTCAATACGGATGATACCCCTACTCATATTTTCAAGGATTAGGATTCCTTCTGTAAACGAAGTGTTATGTCCCCACTACGTACAAGAGGCCATCATTCTTTCTTCTCTCCCTCCAATGCAGTCATTCTCCTTCGACTTTGCTCTTATTTACAATTACATTTTATTTGCTTTCCAAATGCTATTCTGCTTCAGCGCCCACATTGACAAATACTTATGGTGGCAGGCTGCCATTCGAAAGAAGGCCTTTCAATTTCGTGAGGACTGGTCAATCAAATCTGCCTGGCCTCCAGGCTACAGGGACACGTTGCCTGAGCCTCCCTGCCCACGTGTCCAGACCCAGAAGTTTTCTGCTTCTCTAAGGACCAGTATTAATTCGACTCAACTTCTCTGAAGAGAGAAACAAGCCCCTAAAGTTGAGCGGGCCTGGCATGAAAGCCCCCTGCTACGTTCAACAAATGTGTCAGTCAAATACATGTGACAGATAATAAGGAAAACTCAGCAAAGGCAGGCTTAACAACAGGGCTTTAAACCCTGAGGGGAGGAAGTAAGGGGAGGACTCGAGCAAAGAGATGGAAGGAAATTTATTATGGTTGCTAGTCTACACATTTATCTTCATTCGAAAACAATCATAAGAAATGATATTCTAAATGTTTTGCGGTAACCGATTTTGATTAATTAGCTGTTAAAATGAATGTACGAAATGTACATCTTTTAACCCCATACAGCAAAATAAACAAAAAGGTTCTCCAAAAGTATTTCAAATGAGTTTTCTATCGACGTTCTAAAAAGTTTTGTTACGAGATAGGCGTAGAATGAATAAAATATTTCATCGTGTCCTCTATTCTCATATATAATATTCCAGACTGCTCACAATTCACGAAGGCACATCTACCAGGGAATGGAAAACATTCAAGAAAATAACACTAGAATTACTTCGAAAAACAACATACAAAAAAAATAAAAATGACTTTAGAATTACTTGTAAAGCAATACCAAAAAGGACAACTCAGGTAGTATAAATGGATATCATTTATAAGATTAAAGGGAAACAAAGTAGTTATCTGATTTAACAGGAAGAAGGGGAAAAAAATCACCTGTGAGAAGGGAGTTGTATGCAATTATCTCTCCCTGCTCCAATCCATCTTACCAACTTGCCAAATTCAACTTTCTAAATCGCTGCTTTTCACATGTCAGTTTCTCATTCCAGAGCCATCCATAGCTCTATGCTGAAAGTAAAATTAAAACTAATGAGAAATGCATTCGGAGCCCTCTCTAATCCGAGCCTTATTTTCCAGCGTGATCCTTCCTTACGTAGTAACTGACTTCCACCCTTGTCAACTGCTCTACTTGATACAACCCAACAAATGTTTATTAGTTAACTACCATGTATGTAAAATTATGCTTATATTTGCTATATGATAATATATGGTTCCGTTCCATTGAGTGATTGTAGTTCTCTGTCACACTGAATAATCTTTTTGACTTCATGATAAAGTCCTGAAAGTCATGAACCCTTTTGATTCCAGGGTGTGTGTTTTTTTTTTAAAGAATAAAAAATCAGCAGATAATTCATGCACTAATTCACATTTTACCTTCATTTGCTTAGATTTCTGTTAAAGTAAAATGTGTATTTATACAGTAGACTAGCAAAAATCCTCTTTACTGGCTGTAAGACACTAAAAAATAGTAGGCGTGTGCAGAACGGCTCATGCGTGCTTGGTGATGTGTTGGGGACGAGGAAGGGGTCACTGTAAGTCTTTACCCATCAGAAGTTTTAGCTGTAGACGATGTCTTCTAGAAGGAACACTCAGCAGGGAGGGAGATCCATTTCTGAGGACAACTGAATTAGCTGAGATTTCAAAAACTGTTGTACTAAATTGCTAAATTTATACAGTGTAACTTGATTTTCCAAGTAGGAAGATGCCTTTGGAATTTTATAAAATGTAGTAACATTACAGAAGTATGTACCAGGTTTTCATTTTAAATTTGCCAGTATTCACAATCAAGCTTGCTCTTATCAGCGGCTCTCACACTGGAAGGCTCTTATCGGGATCTATGTGTCGTCTACTCTTCATAGCCTTCATGTCGCCTAAATTATATTGTGGTGTATGTAACATAGTAATTTTACCTTGTCGGCAAGGTATTGTTCCATTAGATTTTTAGCAATTTTTTATCCTTCTTGGAAGGACGTAAACGTGAATAAATGAACAAAGAAAGTCTGATAATGGCCACCATGACACACCAAGAATTAATATAATTGGTAGAAATATTATTACTCTTAGTAATGATAAGGACACCCCTAAGCTTTACAGCTCTTGCCTGCTTACGAGGTGTTTTTGCAGGCAAGCCAGATGAGTAACTCAGCATCATTATTCTCAAATGCCAGATGAAGGCACGTGCCCCACGTCACAAAGATTAAACAGAGCTAGATCTGAACCTAAGGTGTCCTCTTCACAACCTACTACTACGGCCAAAGTAGTAGAAAATTTAAAAACTGTACGAGAGAGGGGTAAGCGCTCCATGAGGAGAACTTGCTCGGGAACTTGGGAAATTAGAGAACTCGGACTATTTCTTTTCCTTCAAAAGCAGGTATCAATGTAAATGTAAGATTACACCTTCAAACCAAAAAGGTTTTATAAAGAATCAAAAAATCACAGGAAATAAAGCACAGAGAGCACAAGCTTTCCTTTCACTCGCGGATTAGCCTTCCTGGCAGGAATCTTGTGTGTCACACGATGCTAACATTTCAGGATCCCATGAGGTAGTGAATGAAGACAGACTTCGGATAATCTGGAAGTAATCTCAGCACACGTTCAAGTAATAAGAGCACATATCTTTCCCTAAAAGAATTGTCAAAATGTGAACGATACTAAACTGATGAAGGTTTAGAATATACATACATATGTATATGTACATATATGACATTAGCGATTGTTATGTTTTTAATATAAACCTAAACACTGTAATTACTTGATATCCTTAATTTCAAGTCTTTTTTTCCCTCGTTAAAATAAGTCAGCATTAATAATTAAGAATTTAGAAGGATCGGCCTATCAGAATAATACTTCTCATTATTAAGTGCATGAATTCTCATTTCTGGTAAGCACTAATAATGAATGATCTAAATGATTTAATAGAAAAGATTAATTACTACATAATTAAAAAACAAATACAACAACAACTTTTTTTTTCATATTGTTCCATAGTAATATTCATTTTTGAGTAAGAAACTAAAAATTAACCAGCTCAGAATGATGGCAAATAGTGATTAAAGAAGGAGTTTTACTTTGCCATCCAGTTTAGTAGCAAGCTGTGAGTGGCCTCTGCTGGCTGACCAAAGGCTTCCTAAATCACTCATTTATGATGACTGCAGAAAAATAAGGATATGTCCACATATATTCATGCAAAATCCACTGTGCATAAAGACCTGCCTTTCGTAAATGACAAATAATAAACAAAATGTGTCTAAGATGATGTAACAAAACATTATAATTTCATCCCAGTTCAACATAACTTAGATTATGTTTAAAATCTATACATCTTCTAAAATTTTAATTTATATACCATGAAAGTATATAGATTATTTTATTCAATTTATATCACACAATCATATCCACATTGAAAAAGACAGATTTTCTTGAGATTTGTTACACATGCCCACATCCGCACCCAAACTTTTCTCAAAATGAAGTGTCTATACTGACTTTGCAGGGAAATATAATGAAAGACTGAATGAAAAATCCTTTAAAGAAACAGACTTAAGAAAGGGCATTAACACATTTTATATAATGGTTTATGCAGATACTGTCCTAGAAATGAAGGGAAGCAAAGCAATTTTAAAGATTCCTATATTATTGCACCTATGTTTGGGTAGAAGTAATTTTATATTCAAAACTTAAAATTGCAATCGAGAAGTTGAAACCTTACTACTTTCAGCTTATATTAATTTAGTAATCATAAGAGAAGAAAAAATGTCTCCAATTCTGCTCAGTAGTTTTCTATTAATAAAAATCTCCGCACGACAGAATTTATGATTTTTTATTTATCTATTTAAACATACAATTATATGGGATTCACTTCATCCTCTACCCAATCTATCCACTTAAAATATACCCCATTAAGCATTATTATCAAATATGCCTAATGATGTCAAAAGGTGACTACATTTATTTTTAAAAAGTTACTGTTCTTACATGTGATGCTATTTCAGTATATTTCAACTCCCATTTCAGAATTCAGTCCCATTATCTTGCCTGCTCAAAACTGTTCACAGGGTTAGCTAGCTGACATATAAGATAACCCTCCATCTCACTAGACACCGCTGGGATACGACACACTGACCTACAGTGAGCCCTTATTATTAGCCTGAAATATATAGCGCGTAATGTAGCTCCTGCCAGGGAATTTGTTTATAAAAGTCCTTTTATTTCTCTGGACATCCAAAATGCTTTTAAAAATAATGTTCAACTGTTTAAAGGAGTTTCAGACAATAAATAAAAATTCTAACGGGTGCTTTGAAGTCTCCCCTCCTGTCTCCCACTATTCTGCAGAAGTGAGGAAAAAAAAAGGAGTTACATATACAGAAAATAGAAGCTGGAACGTGTTTTCTCTTTGGAGCTTAGCATAACAGAGTCTATTATATGAGGGCTAGAACCTACAAAAGAAAAGGATACTCAAAAGTTCTCATTCCTAATGAGAATTACAACCTATCGAAAAGCTCAGTACATGTGAGTTATTATTATTATTATTATTTGTTTTGGAGTTAGAGGAGGTCAGGGGGTAATAGCAGTAAAGATAATTATGACATTCAACTACCAACATGATTGATTACATAAAACAATTAAAATGGCTTTTTGGATAAAAAATTCTATCATGGCAATTAAAAATGTACTTTAAGAATATAGGCAGACTAGGAAAAACTCAAGTGCTTAGTTTTAAGTTACTTAAACTATACTTAAAACACATGATCGACATTTCAGTTAAAACTAAAATTATTGTCTTTCTGTATTAATTATCTGATAATTTATCACAACATTGTTAGCTGTGCATATACCATTTTGAATTGCATATTATTTTTCTTGTTTTTCAAAATGTTTTTATAAACTAGTCAATTTCTTTCCACCTTAAATTGACAGTGAAGTATGAAATCTTAATTTATATTAAGAGAAAACAAATACAGCTGGTTTTGCTGTTTAAAAGATGGTTTCTAGGAATCTCAAGGATACACTGACAGTAATTTATTAAAGAAGTGCTGATAGTCTCCACGTTGTAAAACTGATGAACTTAACATGGTTTATATTTAGCAAACAAAACACTTAAGAAACATTCTATAAGCTGCTCTCCCAAAGCAAGCATACTGGCAACCATTCAATCTTCTGTACCGTATTTTAAAACTTGATTGTTATACTGTAAAGCACACTAAAATTTTTCTATAACTTAAAAAAAGAAAAACATAACAGTGACTTGAGAAGGGAGGGACAGAGTCGGCAAGTAGAAGCTTATGCAAACTATTCCTTAAGGTATAAATGAGTGAATGGGTTAATAAAAAAATCAAATATTAGGTAATAGATAACTGTATAGGCTTAGAATATTATATACTAACCTTCTTCAATGATTGGCAATACAAATCCCAAATAATAATTTGTAAGTTTAATATCCTTTGGCCAATATATATTTCAAGTAAAAAAAAAAAAAAACAACACACACACACATGCTAAAAAACAATCTTCATATTTTGGGGATTCTTATCAGTAGAATTTACTTGAAATAGAAAGAAGTGGGGTGCCTGGGTGGCTCAGTAGGTTGAGCTCTGACTTTGGCTCAGGTCATTTTCTCGCTCATGGGTTCAACCTCACGTCGGGCTCTGTGCTGACAGCTCGGAGCCTGGAGCCTGCTTCAGATTCTGTGTCTCCCTCTCTCTCTGCCCTTCCCCTGCTCATGCTCTGTCTCGTTCTCTCTCTCAAAATAAATAAACGTCAAAAAAAGAAAGAAAGAAAGAAAGAAGTTACCATCTAGCTTAACTTTGGTTGCATGATCAAATCAATCAGAAGGTAGGTGGTGAGTATGTGAAGTAATTTATGGTCAATAAGAAGGACGCGCGATCACTGGTGGAGCTTCTAAGGAAAGTTCTTTCGATGGGATTTACTTCTCTGGTGTGGGCCTCGTGCCCTTCTTTGTACTTCAGGCTGCCTGGGATGTAGGCAACAAGACCCATTTTTTTGAGGAGGAGAGAACAAGAATCAAAGGTTTCCATTCTAGATAATGAAGCCATCAAATGTTTTCTCATAACATGAGGGAAAAAACAAAGAAACCCTTCTTGTCAAGATTCCATTATTTGGGAATCTCCTTACATGCACCAAGCTCAATCCCTAATTAATAATGATGATGACGATGATGCTATTATAGCAAGTAGAAGCATACGGAAACTATTCCTTAAGGTTTAAATGAGTGAATGAGTTAATAAATTCTACCTTTATTCTTAAAAAAAGAAACCAAAAACATGCCATTAAGTGAGTCAAGAATACAGTAAAAGAGAAGAGATATTGAGCATCTAATTTATATGCCCAGCACTCTGCTAGCTACTATAGACCAGTCTAAAGAACCGCGTAGTATAAATCCTGCTAGCTAATATGTTGCAAACTTAAAAATACGAAACTAATACTGATGAAACGACTGCTAAACTATGTGCATCGAGGTCATAACTATGACACTTAGCAAAACTTAGCAAAAGCAATTTTTGGAGGCAATAGGGCTAATGCTGAGTGTGAGAGACAGGTAGGGTTTAAGGTGATGGAAGGAGGGGAATTATATACTAAACACAGATATAAAGTATGGATCAAAAGGGTATATAGGTTGGAAATGAAGAAATAAGCCTGACTAGACTAGGAGTCTGTCGGGGAAAAAAGCTGAATGGGTAATACAGTTTCAGAAATCTAGGAATATGGTTCATTCTGTAAAATAATCTCTGTGCAAGTCTTCCAAAATTCTGCCAGATAATCCACCTAGTTGATTCTGTCCGACTCCAGCAGGAAAAGAGAGCCCTGAATCCAAATGAATAAAAACACACAAAAAAGGAGACGATATTTTCATATTTTAAACTTCTGTGTTTTCACCCTCACTAAATCCCTATCCCTTGTTGCTCTCGGGTTTCTGTCACCAAGAGCTGGGGCGATGCAAATACAATTTCCTCTAACGGCATACAGCGTGAAGAGGCAACCCCTTCTGTGCACGGCGGCCAGGCCGAGGCGCTTCCTTCCCCTCTCATTCCTGTGCAGCATGAAGGAAGAGCTGAGGCTGAAGTAGGGGAAGTCAGTTAGAAACCAAAGTTCTAATTGCCCCCACTCCTCGGGGGCAAAGCAAGGTGCAAGATGAGAGAAGTGTGGCTATCTGAGGAATGTCTGCTTCCTCAGCACAGCTAACGAGGAGGCAAACCTCTAGGACAGGCCATGTTTGAGTTGGCAGCCTGCCCAAACTGGCACAGGAGAAAAAAAAAATCACATCTGTGGAAAGAGGGGGCTAGAGAGAGAGCCTGAGAACGCTTCACCTGCCTGGGTGTGCTAGACAGGTGACCCAGGAACTTCTGTAACCCAGTGGGGGAGGGGGACTCAAACAAGCACAGGGACTTGAAGACTAGGGGTGAATGCCTGTAACCCATGGGATTCGGTAACGGGGCCAGCATGGCACCTTGAAAGACTGAAGAGAACAAGATTCATGTGAGTGAACTCAGCACCGGGGCTCATTCTACACCAGCCCGTCAGAGATCGGCAAGGACCAAATACAGTGAACAGACACGAAGATGGTGCATGGCTCTAAGGTCATCCCCACCATCACCTCCAGGGCACCTCAGCTTCCCACCGCTATCTTGGAGAGAAGTGGATGGGAGGCGGAGAAGAACCAAAAGACCAAGCGTTTTTTGAAAAAGGGTAAGTGGCCCGAAGAAATA
The DNA here is from genome assembly GCA_030068075.1 of Paguma larvata. NCBI lineage: Eukaryota > Metazoa > Chordata > Mammalia > Carnivora > Viverridae > Paguma > Paguma larvata. Next base: position 44,329,327 of record CM057840.1, read on the forward strand.
CTTTATACCGAGATATAGTCATTGGTGAATCTGTATCACTTCCTGTGATCCCTGCTGTACCCCACCCATGTGCTCCGTCCCCTCACTGTCCCTTCACCTAGTAGTAATAAATGGGACTTCATGAGGACTATCAAACGTGGTCAGTAAAAAAGCTACATTTTCTTTTGTCCTGGTGTTAAGTTTTTGCCCTGCTACACTTATAAATGGACATCGGCCCTTTGAATATATTCATGAATAGAAGAAGTATCCTTACATTAGAGGGATGAAAATCTTTCTGTGTGATCCACCCATAAGCAGCAAAGCATAAGTACTTGACTAGTTTAAGCTTTTTCACTGTTTTATGGCAAAATTCTACACGATGTTTATCATATTTTTCAATCTGCAGGTTACAAAACCAGTTGTGACAAAAACATACTTTTTATTTATTTTTTAAATTTGTAAAAAATGTTTATTTATTTTGAGAGAAAGAGAGAGAGAGAGAGAGAGAGAGAGAGAGAGAGAGAGAGAGAGAGAGAGAGACAGGGAGGGGCAGAGAGAAAGACAGAGAATCCAAGCAGGCTCTGCTTTGTCAGTGAGGAGCCCCATGGGGGGCTTGAACGGGAGAGCCCTGAGCTGAAATCAAGAGTTGAACACTTACCCGACTGAGCCACCCAGGCGCCCCAACAAAAACATACTTTTATGATAAGATTCGAAAAGCAAGCAGTAAGAAGTCTTAGCAGTAATTCTTGCTACCCAAGGCATGATCGCAACGGGATACGCAAACCACCTGGTTTAACAAAGAAACTAGAATTTATGGACTTCATCTACTGCTTCTTTTTCTCCAGTATAAAGTGGTTCTTAGGAGGAAAATCGCTCTTAGCAGGAAAAATAGCACCATGATTAAAAGCGTGGGCTTTACGTCCAGATTGTCTGCATCCAAACCTTGATTCTTCCACATTTCAGCTCTAAGACTGTCTCAACTCCCTCAGCTACAAAATGGGGATGGAAGCGGATTCTACTTTATAAAATTATTATGAGAATTAAATGAAATAATCTGAAAAGCACGTATTCAGTGTCTGACTGTTGTTTTTGGTTTTAACTGTCTCCAAGTCTAATTCAAGATACAACTGCAATAATAGCCTGACACAAACAAGTAGTACAGTGATTGTAAGCATTGACTAAGGAGCTTTTACAGGGCTGGAGGGAGTCGGGAATGAGGGGGCTGTGCACGCAAAGCCTGGTGCAACTGGAGATGTTTAGCATTGGGGCTGTCATCACTCTTCACAGAGAATTACTTGAAACAGTCTTAGTTCCGGCTTATAAAAATCGGATGAGCAACTGTTTCTCGTGAACATGTTAGAAATGCAGATACAAGTTTAATATATAAAACACACCACATTCTCAAGAAGAGTTACTTTATAAATTAATTTGCAGCTACATGGTAGCTAGGTGAAATCACAAAACTTAATTCAGCAATTTCCACAAAGACATTGTTAGTGACTACATAGGCTGGTGCTTTTCTGATGCTTTTCAATTAGTGGAAAGGTCATGAGTTTAAATAAAATAGAGTTAAGTATCTTATCTATAATAATGGTCTCTAAATTGAATGTTTTACAGCTGATTTGCTGTTCTTGGCCAATTCTAAGGGCTGAAAGCAACCTGAAGTGGCAGACCACTGGAATACATGCTATTGAAGTTATAAAGGCAAGGCATGTCCTCCCATATTCAACCTCAAACACACACGCGTGTGCACACACACGCTTTCTTTGATATTACACACAAAAAAACCTAATAAAAAAACCTTGAGGACTTCTCTGACCACACATGACAGAAGTAATTTCTCTCCCCACTCTGAATTTGTATATTACCTTGTATCTTATGTCACATGACAGCTGCCTCATGTTAAAATTGCAAATACACATTTGTCTCCTCTATAAGCAGATACATTTCTCAAAAGCAGTGGCTTTTGTCTAATTTACTGTTGTATTGCCAGCAGAACTTAGTAGAATGACCTACGCAGAGCCATGTGATGAAGTCATCCAAAGCACAAATATTATTCACTACAGCTGGTTAGCATTTTGTGATAGCCATAAGACAACTCAGTATACATTCTGTAACTCACGAGCAGGTTAAATACTTTCGTCTTTCAAAAATCTGGACATGTTGTCTCGGAAGCCGTGCTCCTATGTGTGTAACTAAACCCATTCTAACACCAGTTCCATAAAATTAAATAATACAAAAGATAAAACCTAGTAGGAAGTATGTAGAGAATAAATGGGGTAAATGAATATAATTTACAAAGTGCTTTGCATAAGGAACAGTTCATAATTTTTAAAACACAGAAATTGAAAGAGATGCAATTACTCTTTAATGAACTCCTCGAACAATTTCACATAAGTTGGTCAAATGTAATAAGGAAAAAAGACTATAAGATAAAAGAAGAAAAAAATTGCTGAATTACCTTTCCAGAGTAGCACATTATTAAGAGAATTCATTGACGGAAAGAAGGCTATTAAATACTAGCATATGCTGAGAAAATGGCAGAATACTGCATGCTCTTACAATCCATGCTAGAAGAAGCTATCCATAAAACAGTGGTAGCATCTTAAGCATCAATATAACTAAGAGATTGGATAATCACCAATTATTCTAGAATCGTCCCCTAGGTATTAACTCTGAGCTCCATGGACATCGAGCCACACCATGGAATCAGGAACAATGAGATCTTCCAGCACGGTCAGGATGTGAAACACCGACATGATGTCACTACAACCCAACTCTGTGAGACTGGGCATACGAACAGAATGCCAAGTAGCACGGCCCACTGGACCATGAACAACTCCAAGTGCAGAGATAACTGTTTTATTCTTCCCTTTTGTCCCCTGTGATGAAGCCAGTATGTACTAAGTAAATAGTATCCATTGTTATTGATTTTAACAAACACTGATTGAGCACTTTCCAGACGGCACAGACTCTCAGAAGCTACGTGCATTTACAGTAGTACTAGGGCTCGCAACTCTGCAAGACTGTAAGTCTTCTCTCCATCTCACAAATGAGGCTCCGAGAGATTAAAACAACCCACCTGAGACCACCTACTTAACAAGTAGTAGAGCCGGTATTGTAGTCCAGAAATGTCTGGTTCATTTACTCAACAAGAAAATATTGAGTCTTTACTGTGTGTCCTGGGAAAAGAAGAAGACACGCACTGACCAGGCCACTGCATTTATGGGATCTGCATGTCAGCCTAGGGAAATACAATGAATGAAAAACAAACAAACATACAAGAATATGTGTGGTAAATTCTGGGAAGGAGATAAGTCAGGAGCTGGTGGGGAAGTGGAACGCCAGCGGGGCTGAGTCCTGAAGGATGAGATGGAGGAGCCAAGCCAAGGGTGGGAGGAGTGGAGACATTCCTAGTTAAAGGAAACAGCATAAGAAGGCATGGAAGCGGAAGGGTTTACATGCCTCAGGAGGGGCATGGAGGTCGGGGTGGGCAAGAGAAGGCTGGTGTGCTGTAAGGTCAGAGAGCGAAAAGGAACCTCAACACGCAAGGTGACTCCATTCGAAAGAAGTTGTGCTCTTTTCTTTACACACACAGTTCTCAAACTTTGTACTCTTAAAAGTAATTGAGGATCCAGAGAGTTTAGTTTACATGGTTTATATGTGCTGACATTTGCTGTCCTGGAAACTGAAACTGTTAATTTTTAAACCCAAGAATATCCAATACTTTCCTGGAGACTCTGGAAAATACCACCATATTCTCATGAAAAGTCGAGGTGAAAAATATCTCAGTGCTATTATGAGAACAGTTTTGCCCTTGTGGACCCCCTGAAAGAGTCCTGGGGATTCGCTGGGGTCCCCAGACCATACTTTGAAAGCCAGTGCTCCCATACATGGCTGTATACCACGGTTGTCCAAGCGAGGGCCCCGAGCCAGCAGTGCCAACATCACTGGGATTGTGTTAGAAACGCAAATGCTCAGGCCTTACCCCAAACCTACTGAGTTGGAGTCTCTGGGAGTGAAGCCTCTCCACCTGTGTTTTAGGAAGCCCTCCATGTGATTCTTCTAATCCTCTCAAATGTTTGAGGACCACTGTTCTAGACTTTACCGAAGAAAGTAAGACAAAGTGGGAAAACATCAGCAGGGAGGTCACTAAAAAAACACCTTTAAAATATGCAAACTCTGGCTATTATAGCATAAATACAAAGCTTGAAACCAAATGCAGGGTAAAAAAAAAAATTAAAAACCCTGCAGCAAGAAGGAGAATCAATAGAAGGGTGATTTCTTTTTGAATAAAGGTTTTAGACTGAATGGAAATTGAAGAGGCAAAACTGGAAACACTGACGGATTCTGCAAATACGTATGGCAGCAATTCCAAATGTCAGTCTTTATGGGTGAATAATACCAGAGGGGCTGGTGTTCAGGTGTCGGTCGTAGGCATACGGAGACTCTGAGATAATAAACGATATCAAAGGTGCTAACCAAGATAATATATTTATGAAGGAAAAAAAAAAGCTAATTTTGATTGAATCATCTCTCTGTTCTCACAAGTAATTCTTCTTAAAGGAAATAACTCCACATAACTTGTCAAGCCTTGTTTAGCAGTACAAAGGAACAAACAAATGAGTTTGTTTGGTGATGCATGTTAATAACTTAATCAACTCATTTAAAAACTGTCACTGTATACAGCAAATAATATTTTGGTTCCTTTCACTGAATCTTACATAAGTCTTATAATATTACTATGTCCTTGTATCCATAATGATATAATTATTATCCTTTGGGCTCCTAGCAACTTCTATCCATCCTAATCACTGTACTTAAATATGATTTAGTACACTGTATTTTAATTTGTTGTTGACTTATCTAACCCTCTTACAGTCCATACGCATCTAGAGATGAGGTACCACGTGTTACTCAACTTTTATTTCTCTCATACATTGCAGTGTCTGGCACATGGTAGATATGAAATAGAAACAATGTTTACTTATCGATTTAAGTATTTATATATTTTCTTTTTAAGTAGGCTCCATGCCCAGCACAGACCAGTGCATGGCTTGAACCCACGACCCTGAGATCAAGACCTGAGCTGAGATCAAGAGTTGGATGCTTAACAGACTGACACATCTAGGTGCCCCTAAGTATTTATGTTATCTTATCTTGATAAGATGTCTTATCTTGACATCATATCTTGACATCTATGTTGAAATCTCAACAAAGGCCATGGCTGATAATTTAATTGCTTTGAAACACAAATAACAGAATCCTAGGTACACCTGTTTTCAGAAAGCGCTTGGTTACTGAAGATAGATACAGATATATATCTCTTGTAAATGACAATGGAAAGAACAAATATAATTAGTGGGAAAACTCAACATGCTCCTTGAATTATGTGTGGAAATATTTCAATGAATACAAAATAAGATCTATCAAAAGATTCTTACAGATCTTACAGTTAATAGCCTTCACCCCGTATTTAAAAAAAATTCCATACTGCTCACATTTTGAAGATATAGGAGCAACCATAAAACTAGTCCAGCAATTATTATTTAATTCTCAATCAGAAGCCTTAGACTGCAATTTAAAATTGTTATTAACTAAGTAAAGTATTAGCTTTATAACCAAAAAGTGTGCATCTTCTTACAAGTGATTCAGGGTCTTGATGGTTCAACATGAAACAAGCCATACTTCATATTCAAAATGAAATTCTGCTTTCAACTGTTTCTTCTGTTTATTAAACTACTAATAGTCTGTGCAAAAATATTCAGAATGTCTAAAGATATCCTTTCAAGAGCTTATAAGCGATACCCTATGGACGCACGACCACCTGGATTAAGCAACAATCGTCTTCTTTAAATCTGGGCCCTTTTGGTTCTCTCCCAATTCTCTAGGGTGACCAGATGTTCTCCCACCACATAGTTGCCTAGGGTTCAGTATTTACTGTAACATGAGCTGGAAAGTACTATCTGCATTCAGCTTAGGATATTACAGACACCTGGCTCACCTACTAAGTTCAACCTAGCATTAAATAATTGGAGCTTAGTGTGGATTTTAAAATCATAGTGTCTTGTTCGTATTTATGCTTTGCCGCTTTCTACCTGTACAAGTTATTTTACTTCTGTTGCTTTACGTTTAAAAGGGCAATGGGCAATAATGGTAATGCCTACCTCATAGATCTCTTATGGGAATTACAATAGTTAGTACACGTCAGATCCTGGGAAAAATGCCTAGCACACAGGAAGGCCTCGATAAATGTTAGCTATTATTAGTAGTAGTATATCTGGACTTCATACCCCTATCTGCTTTACCAATAGGCTTGACATTTCACCTCAGACCTTGTTGGTAGGGCTATTCACTCCTTTGTGGCTGGTTTTTGGTTCCAATCATTTGACTTAATCAACCCAAACAGAAAAAAGTCACTTCCTCTGGATTAGATTGTTACTTCAACGTCACATAGCTACCTATTCAATTTGAGTGGGCGAGTTCTTGACATTGAGGGAACAGTCTAATAAGGGGGAGTTATTATTTTCTTTTTTAGGTTAATGTATAAAATTAATTCAAAGCCAAAAAATGCACCTTACTGTATCTAAATAGGACCTACAATATTTGTTGAATGAATGAAAAGACAGCTGGCTCAGGTTTTAAGTAGGCGATTGGTACACTTGGAATTGGAACTAAAAACCAACAAGGAAGGAATATGCGACTCCATCAATAGATTCACCAGGTTGCCTCTATTGATTTCAGATTTCAAAGATGTTTTCAAATTTTCTATTCCTTATCACTTTATCCTCCCCTTTTCCTTCCCTAAATCACGTACATGTTACTTTTTTTAATTCTCTCTTTGCATGGTTTAATGCGAGTCCTGCAGAATTTTCTACTTGTATGGTTAATCACTATGGATCCTCACACAATTAGCAAAACTTCAAACTCACACGTGTATCATCCGATGCGTGAGAAAATTTCCGGACTCTAGAGGAAAGTAAACATAATTAAAGTACACATAAAATTTAGTAGTTCATAACTACGATGCATTAGTATAAAACAAAAGACAAAAACCAAAGAAAACCCCGCCAAACTGATAACAAAGCCATAATAGCTGCCACACTCATTTATCTCTTCTAATTGAAACTCTCTCTTCCAGTTTTCCAGGGTGATGCCCTTTGCCTTTCCTTTCTCTACATTCTTGCTTTTTGGGGAAGTGCATTAACTCTCCTACCTTCAACCATCACCTTCTTTAAAAATTTCCTTTTAATGTTTTATTTATTTTTGAGAGAGAGAGACAGAGAATGAGTATGGGACTGGCAGAGAGAGAGAGAGAGAGAGAAACACACAGAATCCAAAGCAGGTTCCAGGCTCTGAGTTGTCAGCACAGAGCCTGATGCGGGGCTCAAACTCATGAACCTAGAGATGATAACCTGAAGTCGGACGCTTAACTGCCTGAGCCACCCAGGCGCCCCTCAACCATCACGTTCTTATTGACCGAACGCATGTATACAGTCTTTTCTCATCGGAAGTTCCACACTTCCAGCAACTAGTCCCATACTTCCATGAACTCTTTTGAATGTCTTTCTGGAAATGCTAACAATCATCTCAAACTCATTATATCCACAAAAATTCATTAAATTCCCTCTCAAATTAACTTCCCAAGATGAAGTACAATTCCTAATTTTTTAAAAAGTTTATTTATTTTGAGAGAGACAGAGAGTGAGCGGGGGAGGGGCAGACAAAGAGGGGGAGAGAGCCCGACGTGGGGCTAGAACTCACACAAACCTTGAGATCATGATCTGAGCTGAAACCAAGAGCCGGCAGGCACTTAACTGACTGAGCTACACAGGCACTCCTCAATTCTTAATTTTTTAAAAAAAATAATGAATTATATGTATGTATGCACATATGTATGCATTTATGGCTGTTGGTCAATGGTGGTGTTTTTCTAGCCTCCCAAATGAGAAAATTTGGGAGTCGCCTAACTTGGAAAAACTTGGTTGTTATCCTCCATCATGAAATGGAAGAATCAGAGTACTTTGCCGTCAGAAGAAGTAATCTTGGTTCTGCCACATAATAATTATATAACCTAGCCACGTGAACTCATTTCTCTTTGCCCCGATTAGTCTCATCTGTAGTTGGGCTTACTGGTGATGTCACAGGCTTTCTGTAAGGATTAAAAACAGAGAACATCTAGGAAAAGAGGCGGCACACAGCAGGCAGACACACACACTGAATCTTTTATTAAGGCTTTTGTGTTGGGAATTGTCACTCTTGTAATTCAAATTCATTCTAGTTTCTTACTTCTCTTTTATTTGCGCTGTGTCCCTTATACTCTCTACCTGTCCAGACCTGACCTAGGCGGAGGGCCTAATTTGCTGAGATCGTCTACCAGGCACTCCCCCATTTGTATCAACCTAGGTTTTCCTCTTCTTTCTATGAAATCATATTGCAATTATGGAGAATACTGTACAATTTTGAACTTAACTGCTTGCTCTCTAGTCATTAGGGAGGTTTTGCCTTAATGGTAACCTCTATGAGAATACTAAATCCTTAATCGATGATGATGTGAAAATAAAAAACAAACACAAAACACCCAGATGTAGGAGCTTTGATAAGTCACTTCATGTCCCTGGACCTCAATTTTCTAATCTGTTCAAGAAAATTCAATATTTTCTCTAAAATCCTTTACATCAAAAGCATCCTGTGACTCGGAGTTGAGGGCTTAGATCATTTTCATAAAGATTAGAAATCAAAGAAAAGGAGTCCTTTTTGCCTTTTTCCTTCCCTCTGAATTTCCTTAGCCCTTTGTTCGTTCCATTAACAAAGCACTTACCCTCCCGCATGAGATGAAGTTCATGTGTATGCTGCTGGATAGCAAATCCCTTGACAGTAGAGCCTGTTTCAATTAATCTTTGCACCTGAGGTTACTTAAGATAATATCTGGCACATAGTAGGTATTTAATATACTATTTGTTAAATTAAAATTAATTACCTTAAGAGGTTTGAGATGGGAAAGAATATATAAAAATTTTGCTTTGTCCTCAGTACAAGTCCCCTATCCTCTACTTCTATGTCTTGACACAATTTGAAATATTAAAATACAAGAAGTGACAGATTTATCACCACAATAAGTAAAAGCACTTCAAACTTTATATACTAAGAATGGTGGAACCGAAAAGTCAAACTTATCAAAGTACAATCAAACCATTTAGAACTTCACTGCACATTTAAATTAAGAAAGAAAAACAGGAAATGCTTAAATTAATTTGGTAAATACAACTTTCCAACGAATTCAATAATTTGGATAATGCCAAGAATTTAAAACTGACAATGATATTCGTAATTTTATCCTTCAGGGTTTTGATACTGAGACTTAAAAATATTTTAGATTTCAAAAAATAAAAAAAATCAAGAAATTAAAAAAAAAAAACAGTAACCAGATTATAGTATCCAAATGCTTTATAATTTTTTTCACACATAAAGCACTTAGTCTTAATTACATAGACTTTCTCTCTTACCAGAACCCTTTAGTTTCAAGCTGTATAAAGAGAACTAAGTATAAAACGATTATCGTAGCCCTACCTTTTTATCACAAAACATTTTTTTTTTCAACAGATGAATGCTGCCTTAAGTGGATTCATGTAGGTATCAATAACTGGGAAGTCTATATTCTTTAAAAAAAATAACTAAAGAAAATTCACAGGAGAATTTTACTTTATTTTTTTTAAGTTTTTTTGTTGTTTGTGTTTGATTTTTTAGTAATCTCTACACCTAAAGTGGTGTAGAGATCTCACGATCCTGAGATGAAGAGTTGCATGCATCCCCTCACAAGATAATTTATTCAAGAGCCCCCAAAGGCATCTGGTATAGTCATTTATGCTTTTGAGGCGGTCCCAATGTGAACACACGCATGGAGCCAGTTCATGGCAAGAAAGCTGAGGATTCATACACTCAATGTTATCCCTGATGTCATTACACCACTATTGTTCGCGATTTGCAGATGCTGTAAATTTGGGGTTAATGTTACTAAAATAATGTTGTTATGTAGTATGGAGTTTATTTTTGGTGGCAGAATTTACTTTAATAGCTTTATAAATACTTTGGTCTTGTGCTGATAGAATCTTTAATGGCCTGAAGGGTCACTTAATTTTCTTAGTTTTACTTTACTGGATTTTATGGGGAAAATAACATGCTATGTTACATTTTCTTATTTGCAGTACATGAATGGCTCAGGACAAATCTCTTGCAAATGTCAAGGGTCTCCTGTAATTGTTTCTAAGTCTGCCCACTGAAACTTAGCAAATGGGTAATACCCTGGCCTCTCCATCCTGACAGTGACTTGGGTTGGAGGGTTAATCACCATGACGAGCAGAGGAGCTGAACCTTAAGTGTTAAGACGGGCATAAATCCTAACCTACGATGCGTGCTTTTTTACCAGTAGGCTCTTCAGGGTACTGTGGGCCAAGTTATGTCCGTCATCACTAGACTTAACATTATTGGACTCTAATTTTTCACATTGTTATGAATGGCATGCTACCAGAAAGCACGGGTATTTGGGGAAAGAGTCATGCTGACACCTTCTGCTAACAGCCATCACCTCTTCTTTACCACATCACTTTCTAGAACTCTCTGCCCATCTAAAGGCAGATGAGAAGGTTTGTCATGTGGACAAGATACGTGATTGTGGGGGGTGGATATCGGTATAGTGCATGAGGGTTCATTTTTAGAATTTTTTGTGGCGAAAATGGAATAATTCAGCAGCTGAAAGTTAATTAAATCTGTACTTCCACATAGGAAGACATTACAACCAGTACGTTTTTCTTAGGAATTCAGAAAACAAAACAAAATGACAAATGTGAGTTCAAGTATACTATAAAGGCTAACTGCAGAATGAGAAGCATCTCAATATTCCTCCAAAATATAACTTCCATGTTGAAGAAATGGTTATTTTCTCAGTAAAAGAAGGATCATTAATTTTAAATCGAAGCTTGATTTATATTTTTAAAACAGTATATATTTGCTCACTCTAATGTCTGGCGATTCCATCAACAAGATTGAAACAGACCGACTACTTGAAATCTGAAAAGGGCAATGTCCACATTGTTCCCCTGGTACTATACAATGGCAGGTCAAACTTTTGTTCCTCTTGTCCTACAAACAATTTTCAAGCCCACGCTCAATAAATAAATTTGGTCTCGGCACTCCCAATCAGGGCCGCACAATCCCCTCAGTAGCAGACCTATGATAAATGGACTTATTTTCCCAAATCAAACACTTGAATTTAAATTCAGATGAGTTAATGCAAAGGTCAACATTGTAATCAGTTCTTTTGATCTTTATAGAATTTCTGGAGTAATACATAATAAATCTGAAACAAGGCAATTTGAAGCTCTGTATGTGTGGCTGGCAATAAAAATCTTAACGATCAGAGCCTTTATGTACTTAGGGAACGTTTTATAGTAATGGCTATGGTGAGGGCTTCAATGCATAGGAAACAATGGCAATAGATAACCCTGAAAGACCTGGTTTCCTGATTGTTTCTACAATTTATTTATATATGTATTTATATAGGAACTTAATGCATAAGCATCTAGGCAGACTGCATTTTTGAAATAGTTGCTACTTTTGTAACAATCACCTAGTTTCAAGTTAATATGTTAAACATAAAATTGCTTAGGATGAAAATTAACAGATCAGATTCAAACTCAAATTTTTCAATAACGAAATTACAACTACATGGCTTGGGAGTGTTTTTTTTCCCCCATTAAAAAGTATCGAGAGGTTAAGCTATTTAATTAAATTGTATACTTCAATTTCACAACTGATAAGGAAGGACCAATCGATTACGGTATAATCACAAAGGGGTTGCATGCTCTTTAAATTGAGATTTAAGGAAGAAAAGAACGAAGGAAAGAAGGGAGGAAGGATGGGAGGAGGAAAAGAGGAAGAGAAGGACAGAAAGAAAGAAGCAGAAGGAAAAACAGACAGGTGAACAGACGGTAAGCAGACCGACGTGCCCCTCAGGGCCACTCCGCGGCTAGCTGCTGGATGCTGTTGGGTACACGGCTCCGGGCTCCTCCCTTCCTTTACAAACCGTAGCACCTTCTGGTAATGGTTTATCCTAAAGCACCAGGTCCTGATGTTTCAGCAACGTACTACATGACTCTGCGTGGAATAACCTGATTTTTATATTGACAGCAGTTAATTTTTTAAAAAACACAGAATCATTTTTTTTTAAGGAATGTAGCCATGACTACTTCTCTCTAAACAGCAAAACCATTTTATCAACTTTATTACACTAAAACGCACGGCGCTTGCACAATGGGCTGCTCTTTGATCAATTCTGATTCTAGTTCATGAGAACACTTTGAGCCGTTCTGGTGGCAAATGGGCTTCAACAAGTACTTTATCTGACTTAACATTCGAGATAAGCCACGGATGAAATTAATAATGTGAAAGAAACCATTCTGATGTCTAGCAGGGAGGGATCTCTTGTCTACGGATTTTGCAGTCGTTCTAGGACTATGTAACTAGAAAAGAAAAAGTCCCCAAGTCTCATCTGATATCTATACTTCCACATCTTCTCCAGACTTACCCCAGGGGTCATCACCCCAAATCTACCCTGGGTACTGGTTCTAGCAATGAGGCTGATATTGGCCTCCCTTCAAGATTTACCATAATTCGGGTTTCTGGAGACTCAATGGGAATATCAGTATTTCAGAGACAGAAATGTCCTGTGCACTCGGGGCGTGACAGCTACGACTCTAATTGGATCCAAACGCTGCGCAGGGTTTGGCCACAGAGCCAGACATTTGAGAACAAATCTGGGACATATATCGTCTGTAACTTGTACAGGAAGTTCTTTCCCTGAGAGGCCAATCTGACTCAAGTTCATATTAACTCCTTTCGCAACGCCGCCATATTGATAAAGGTTAAATCATTCTCGGGTTCGATCGTTGAAGCAAAAGAAAATAAAAAAGCGACTCATGGTGAGATTCCTGTCAATTCCTTCTAAACCGTGCCTTAATTTCCCCAGTAAGCCTGTGCTACTTTGTAAATCTCGGATTCCACTGAACTCAAGACAATTTGGCGACAAGAAATGACTGGGTTCCTGTACTTTCTAAAACAAATCAGCCACGTTCTTGTTTTTTTTCTCCTGCAGTTTCATATTTATGGTGTACAGATGTCCTGTCATAGCAGTTAAAAAGTACAATCTTGTGAGTCACTAGGGGTCTGACAAGTCACTAGGGGTCTCAAAGCCTGACAATAGAAAAAGTCCTTGATCTGAGGAAAGAGATCGTCCCACTTTTTGTCAGCATATTTCTACGATGTAGCCTGCATGAAGAAAACAAGCAAACAAAGCATAAAATTTAAGCTCCCATACTTTGTTCAACCTTGTATGTACCCTAGAAGTTGGCGTCAGTTAGATGTACACAGAAAATTCTTAATCCATGCAAATATCACTACAACATGTGGGAAAATGGGCTGAGTAACTTATTACATCACCCAATAATCCAATCTGCAAGTTCACAGCACAAATCTTGCAGGTAAAGAAGCTTAGACCCCTCAAGTTTAATCTGAATAAAATGTTAAAACTTCTTTCATGAATTATATATTTTAGCTCCTTCATCTGGGTAGTCAAGTGGCATTTCCGGTATGAAGGCCAAACCTCTTACTTTCTTAATAGCTTGTCCTGGGGTCCAACTATATCACACAGGCTCAAAAGTGATCTAAGAACTTTCTTTTTGGTAAAAAAAAAAAAAAATATTCCAAGGTGGACTAAAGACCCAGGGGTCAAGAAGGGCTTGATTATACAGCTTTGCTTCGTAAGGAATACTTGCTGGTTTCAGGTTAACTGTGCTGCTCATCTACTGGGTGGGTGAAATCATCTATTCCTTCTTCTGATAATAACGCCCTGATCTGCAGGGTGTCAGGAGCCCGTCCGTCTTCGGAGTCTGAGGTGCAGCGAAGCTGTCTCCGCTCCCCTGAACATTCCCAGCATGTCACCCCATGTTCATCGTAGCTCGTTCAGGGATTGGATGTGGCCTAGCTAAAGTCATCAAGAACCATTTCCAGGATATTTCTGGAACTATCAGGAAGAGAAAAGTCTTTATTGGGGGGTAGGAGGACTATAGAGATACGATATAAGCTGGAAAGGCTGCCTGAGAGCAAAGTTAACCTGGGAACAGGAGAGTCAAGAGATAAAAGGAGCAAGATATAGCCTGGGGTTCGGCGCTATGGTTCTCTGAGCCAGTACTATTTTTTTAAAATGCTAAGGAGCCGCGTTGGGTTTTTACTTCTTGCAACCCAAGAAATCTCCAGGATTAATACTAATTTCCTGCATTGGAAATTTCTGGTGGTGCCTAGAGTTTAGGATTCTTCCTCGGATTTGCCAACATATTCTTTTCTTCTGTAAGCTCTTCCACTTTCCCTTCACCTGCAAGTTTTTCTTCTACTTCCTCACTGGCAGTGCAGGGCAGAATAGCGTAGCGAAGAGAGGCAGCGGCCTACGGCTCGCTGACAGTGTGTCACCGGTCCTGAGCTTGAGAGGCCGGTGCAGGTGGCATTTGGGGATGAGAAAGAAAACCAAGATTGCAGAGCACCTGCCGTGAGCCGCAGACTGTTCTGCCTGCTTTGCATCAGCTCTCTTCACCTGATTTCCTATCTGCCCAGTGTCCTGAAGGAGAGGGAGACACCTTAGGAACTAAGAAACAGCTGGTCAGAGAAAACCACCGATCAAAATTTAGTACAGAATTTTGGAGTCAGTTTTAAATTGGTCTCCGAGGCTACATCATTGAAAAGTATGATCATGGTGAAAGTTTTTAAGCCCTTCTATGCCTCAGTTTTCCCACTTGTGATGGAAATGATCCTTTAACCTGGGTTACAGGGATGGTGTGACGATGATGGAGATGCTACTCATCACAAGTTTCCTCCAGTCCTTGGCATACTGTGAGCTGTAACAGCAAAGCCTAACACGGAGCCATGGGAAATAGACATCTTAACGTCTAAACATTATATAAAAGAGTCTGAAATGAAATGAAGAAGTGACCGGTCTGGTCCAGTTTCATGAGACAAGAACAGGACAAAGAAGTCAAGAAGAGCTACAATTATAACTAAAGAAAAGAAACCAGATCAAGGACAATTCTCTCAACTTCGTGTTGACTGAACAAGACTGTATTGGTTCTGTAACGTAAATGGGCGGGAAGTTCATACTTAGGATGTTACTATATCTTATTTACATTGTGCACGTATAGGTACACTTGAGTTGGTATCTTTAGTAAGTTCTGAAAAAATAAACTCCAGGTATTCTTATATTAGACATCTGGGCTGAGATAAGAAATTACGATCAAAATTCTCTGGGAGACACATGAATAGATGCTCAACGGCACTCATCATCAAAATCAAAACCACACTGAAACACCGCCTCGCACGGGCCAGAGTGGCTACAATGAACAACTCAGGAAACTACAGATGCTGGCTTCGGATGAGGATGCGGAGAAACGGGAACCCTCTTGGACTGTTGGTGGGAATGGAAACTCATGCAGTCACTCTGGTAAACAGTGTGAAGGTTCCTCAAAAAGTTATAAATAGAACTACCTTACAACCCAGCAATAGCACTACTAGGAATTTATCCAAAGGATAAGAATGTTGATTCATAGGTGCACGTGTACCCCAATGTTTATAGCAGTGCTTTCAACAGTAGCCAAATTATGGAAAGAGCCTAAAATGTCCATCAACTGATGAGCGGATAAAGAAGATTCACTTTATATACACAATGGAATACTACTTGGCAATGAGAACGAATGAAATCATGCCATTTGCAGCAACGTGGACGGAACTGGAGGGTATATACACTGTATATGTTAGGCAATTTGACCATAAATTACATTAAAAAACAACAACAACAACAACAAATTCTCTGGCCTACAGAAAACAGAAAGGCTAAGAACACCCTGAATGCTTCCGTGACAAGGCTTTCATGGGCTCCAGGTGAAAAAGAAAATGAAATGCACATGAAAATGCAATTACATTTGAAGTTACATACTTCTCACTCTGACGAAAATTCTATCCTTTCCCATTCTTTTGAGAAAAAAAAAAAAAAAAACAACCAAGTTTGATTCCCTTTGTCAACTCCCCTTTCCAAATACTAGCTTAATTAAGTCCTAGTCATGGGCAAACCAAGCCTTCGCCACAACCCTGACCTTGTCCGTGTCCTGCGCCCAGCCTGGTAACTAACTGCTCTTAGAGAAAAACCACACGACGGCGATGAGCAGAACTCTATGAAGGTAGGCTCGGGTGGACAATCTCAACTCTTTCGAATCCGCTCTCTTCCATTCTTCACATAAGGCATTTAAAACATTCTCAAGTTTCTTCAAGCTTCTGACCATTTCCCTTACCCCACACCACCCCATCTTAGCAAACAGATTTGGCTACTGTTTTACAAATAAAACAGAAATTCAGACACGTTCTCACTTCCTGCCCTGAAATTCGTAAACGCAACCTTAATCTACCCATCCCTTCTGTTCCTCCTAATAACATGGAAGAAATGTCTCCCCCCCACCCCACCCCTTGGAGAGACTAATCTCTCCATCTGTGCTCTGGCTCCTGTCATGTTGCACAGAATTAGGAACCTCATAGTCTATCGGGTTTTCTCGAAATCTCCTGTGCTCCTAGAGCCCTCTCAACCAACATTTAGATGTGCCCCAGGCCTCTCATTATTAAAAACAGTTGCAACTCTGAACAGTGCAACGTTCCCTTCCTTCTGTCCCTTCAAAACCCAAGTTCCTGAAGGAACTGCTGACTCATGCTGTCTCTGCTTTCTCACAGGTGACTAAGAACGTTAACTCTGGCTGGGGGGCCTGGCTGCCAGGGGGTCCAGGTGACCCTCCACGTCAGAAATCTGCGAGGAGAGCAGCAGGGAAGCCGTGGTCATTCACAGCAGATGCCCCCGGCGGACAAGGGTGCCAGGGGCCCACGGGAGGCTTTGGGAAGAGGCTGGTAAGAACTTAGGGTGAGGTCATGGCCTCTGCAGTCCTGGTCACAGAGGCCACTCAGCAGCACACACGGTCTGGGGGTGTAACGATGGGTCCTTACTAAGCTCTTCCTGCAGAAAGGGAAAGCCAAGGACAAGAGTCCTCCTACGAAAGCCAGATTTTCCCAATCAGAAATGATCTGTCCTTCACTAAATGTCTAAACACTTAACAAACAGTAATTTGATTTAATAGCTAGCTGTCTGAAGACCTCACTCTCGATTATAGGCTTCTTGGCAGCAGAGTGTGCCCTAGTTTTCTCTGTGTTGTCCATGGCACCAAGCGCAGTTATAAAAAGCAGCCAGAGAATCACAAGGCCAACTGGGATTTTGAGGGATTCTGATCTATCGATAAAATGCGTTAGGTACATAAAAGGTTTTATAAACTGTGAAGTACCAGACAAATATAAAATTATTTTCCACGTAGCTGGACTGCAGTGGGTATTTGCTGAGTACCCGGATAAATGTTAATAGACATCGGTTATCTTACAGAGCCAACAAGGCCGTTGCAATCATTTTCTCTGGTTGAGGAGCTGGACGAATGGGCGGAGTGAATGGTGGGCATGAATTTATGAGACCTCGTATGTTTTCAGAGAAAGAAGATTCTCCTACCGGTGAGTTTTTACATCACAAAGAATGGTGACTGATTACATGTGCTGCAAATACTAAGAGACACCTGCTTCTCTATCTATGCAAAATAATAAAAAAAAATGATCAGTTGTAAAAAGAATACTTTGAATATTTACAGGGTTCATAAAGCAGATTCAAGAACTTAACTCATTTAATACATTGGTTATGGAACTTTTTTTGGCCTAGACTGGAGGAGTTCACAGTTTGGTGATAATTTTCATTTTCTTTTAACGACAAAAAAAATCACTCCAGAAGCGATTAACATATGAGGAGGTTTAACTGCTAGGCTCAAGGAGGCGTTTGCCTTTGTATACAATTGCTTGATCTTTTTCTCCTTCTATACAAGCCTTGTCTAATAGAGCCTAAACACCTTCTTTTCAAAATACTAGAATTTCGGCTTAGTTTGTCAGGTCTGTTTATACAGCTCTGAGGGAAGGCCGTGGTCTCTCAGGCCCATCACAGCCCCACTCACTGAGCAACTACTATGAGCCAGACACCACGTGCGATATGTTTTTATCAATCTCAATTCATGACCAAATGATACCTGACAGATAACTCAGATAAATATTTTAAAATTTTTGCAATTTAATTTTAAATTTATATTTCCCTCCAGGGTGTAGGTTTCTCCTTCCATATAGCTTGCCTCAACATGAGCATCTGTATCTCAGGACTGTCAGTCATATCTAACATTTGGGAAATAAAGATGCTAAATGTTGCTTGGGGATGAAAATGCTCCCGAAGCATTTAAGATATTCCTGTGGCTGTGGATAGAAAGATTAGGATCCCATGAGAAAAGTCGATTTGATTTGATACCTTCCTTTTCCATCTTTGACCTTATGATATAAGTGGATGTTTCTATTCCATCTGAATTACAGCTCACAGAAGACCGTTGGAGAGAAATAATGGAAGTGCTTATGGCCTCTTGTCATTCATTCAGTAAGTTGTTTATTCACTCTTTATTCACAAGCTTTTACTGGTCACTCATATTCCCTGGCAAGATCAATCTACTCAGTGCTATGTACGAGATAAACCAAGGGTCAATCGAGATTAAACCTTAAGGAAAGGAGTATGTACAGAGCTTAGGAGAACTTCTTCATCAGCAAGTGAATCTAAGAACTAACTTGCCCTAAGCAAATGCATGGGAGTGAGAAAAAAGGAGAAGCTTAATGACTGAAACCCTTCACTTTATCTAGGTTCACGGCTTAGTTGGGTGTAAAAATCATGCTTTAGTTGGATGCCAACTGCTGTAAGGTCTGTGCAAACAAAATCAAACCTCACTGCCTTCTGATTACTTCTCTATTGGGAGGGCTCTAAAGAACTAAACTTGTCTATTCCCAGTCTGTTTCCTGTCTCCCTATAAATGCCGATCTTGTGAGGAGTCCATTTTTCTCTCCCTGAATACTACACGTGTTTCTATTCTAGCCCCAGAATATGAGATCCTGAGCCAGCATGGCTTGGTGGCAAAAGCCTAGGTTCTAGAGCAGAAAGACCAGGGTGCATCATTTGTTATGTGACCTGAGATAGGTCTAATTTCTCTAAGCCTCAGGCTCCTCAGTGGTTCATCAGATCTATCTTTGCAGGGTGTGAATTAAAGACACGTAAATACCTAGCAAAAGACCTACCATATGGTACATGCTCAATAAAAGGCAACAACACCAACGCGAACACCCATAATGATTCCTATTATTCATTCATTCGCCAAATATTTATGGATACCTGCTCAGTGCTGGGTAGTGATTTGACCCTGGGGACATAGCGGTGATCAAAGTAGACAGCTGTTGCCCTCAGAGTTGTCATTCCTAAGAATGAAAACTAACTACAGTCGTGTGAAAAAATGTTCAAGATAGCGTTAAATACAAGCTGATTATGTTAGTGTCAGCCACTGTAATTCTTTTTAGTGAAGGATACCCATCCACAACGCAAAGTCACATTTTCTTGGTTTAAAAAATGACCTAACGAAAATCTACTGAGGGGTATCTGTGTGGCTCAGGTGATACAGCACGCGACTCTTGATCTTGGGTTTTTGAGTTCAAGCCTCATGTTGGGTGTACAGCTTACCTTACATAAATAAATACATAAATAAATGAATGAATAAATAAATAAAGTATAAAAAGACTCTACTGATAAACTGTTTAATAACTTGCTTCAGAAACTGAAACTCAGAAGGTAAAATTTACTTCCAAAAATAAAATAGCTTACTTTGTCCTCGAAAGAAAGTTGTTTTTAAAATGTGGTTTTAAAATCATTTTTTACTTCTATTTTTCAGTGGAAAATGTCTGTGTTTTTATATAACCTTACTGAACAGATATTTCAGTGTGAACAATAAAATGTCTCTAATACTGAACTGTATTTTTGTCACTATATATTATATTAAGAGAATTATTTAAATACATGTAGAAAGGCAAGTGAGATGTGATCATTAAGATATGCAATTACATGATTAGTGAGTGTAATTACACGGCACACAATCAGAGGTGTTATGGAGAACTTTTGCTTACACGGACAGATAACTGTTCACACGCATGTTATCAATCTGAAAAGATTCATAATCATCTCTTATTTTAATCAAAATCATTCCAGAACCCTCAACTTCTTAAGAAAATAAAACAAGAACTTTTTCATTATTAAGTCATTAATAAAACAGAGGAAAGCATACAAGTATGGTGGGTGACTGAACAAAGCCTGCTCTTTTTAGCCTGCACGGGCTCTCCGCTCAGTGCCACTGCCGCCGAGTAGCCAACGCGGGGCTGATAAATTAGTTCATTCCACTCTCATTGTCAGTTAAGGAAGGGGTCTCTCTAGATCAGTGTTCCCAGAAGCATCAGCAGCACTTGGGCACCTGCTAGAAATGCCAAGTTCTCAGGTCCTAACCCAGACCCTCGGAATGAGATTCTGGAGCCCAGCAACTTCTAGTTTCACCAGCCCGCAACGTAATTCTGATGCACAGAGGAGTTTGAGAACCGAGACTGCTATTCCTTTCTATTTTAACCTTGAAATAGTGCCAAAAAGTTCTTTTAGCCAACCGGTTTAGCTCTCTGAACGATACACTGAGAAACAGAAACATAAATGCAATTCTATGTTGTATTTGAACAATAATCTATAATATTTTTTGAAAGTATTGTGCCAGAAATCGTGTTGAAGAGTTTATATCCATTAACATCGTAAAATCCTATGAGAGAAATATTATCAACACACAGGGAGAAATCCAAAATTTAGTCGGAGTTATTTAACTTATATACGATCAATTGCTACTAAGTAAAACACCATGCGTGACGATTACGGGATAACTACAATCATTTAACATCATCCATTTTTTTAACTCAAATTATTTAGTTTTCAGTTATCATAGTCTTAGATACCGCTGGCAATATTTCTCAACACTAGATGCCAAGGGTAATATTTAAGAAATTAAGACAAATTCTTAAATAATACCTTATTCCAACATAACTACCAGTTGTATGTCTCAATGTGAAAATACCTGGAGAAAATACCAACTGACGTACCAATAGCCCAACCTGGTGTGCATGAATAAAACTGCATATTATCCCTCTCTCTTTAAACTTTATTTATTTATTTATTTATTTATTTATTTATTATTTATTTATTATAAAGAGAGAGAGAGAGCACACAAGTGGGGGAGAGGCAGAAAGAGAAGAGGCCAGAGATGCAAGGCTCAAACTCACAAACCATGAGACCATGACCTGAGCTGAAGTCAGTCGTTAAACCTACTGAGCCATCCAGGCGCCCTCTTATTATTTTTTTTTTTTTAGTTACAGAAGTAACTTGAACTTAGGTTCAACCTTTACGCATCTAGAAGACACTTCAATAAATTGTGCTTCATTAGATTCTTAAGCAGGGTGATAGCCATACGTATACTATCCAAAGTGCATTCACATTATTGACTTTAGTAACTTTTCTGGTTGAAGTTGTACATGGTTGAATACAAATTCCATACTGGTTTACCTGTTCCAGAGGCAGTAAAGGTATTGAAACGAGACGAAGGAAGGCAAGGGAGAAGAGTCTATGCACAACAGAGAATTTCAGCTGGACAGTGATGAAAAGTCCATATGTTACAGTGCCACCATAAATTATGTGAGAACGAATGGTCAGGCCACAAAGGGGTTCCAAAAATAGGTTGAAACTGCCCACGGTCGGAAAACAAATTGCCTAAATTCCAATATGAGAAAACAGTGTTCTTGACATATATTTTCATGTGGCCACTACCGGGTGAAGCCAGGTCTGCAGAGATGAAATACAATATGCTTTCGCTTTGAAATTGGAAGTTGGTATTCCATCAAGAAACTAAAATGCAAAGAAATCTGCATGAGTCTGGTGCCTCAAGGCTTAAAGATTTATTTTGAAGGAAAGACAAAAAATGAGTGATGGCGTGTCAGTCAGTCTGAACCCTGAGAGCGAACCTGCATTTTGGAGAAATGGAAATCTCAGAAGTCTTACTTTTTAATCATCTCAGGAGTTAAAGCGAATTTGAATTATACAATCACTGGTTTACCTAGAAATATATATTTAAGTGATAATAGGAATACCGTAAGCCAAAAGCGAAAATGCTCACAGGGTTGCTCTGTTATTGAGTTTATTTTTCTTAAAGACTGACATCAAACCTAAAATGTTAATAATTATATGATCTTCTCCCTTAAAAGGTGGAAAATAAACAGGAAAAAAAAGGTATTAAAAACACACTAAGAGGATGCTTATAATCTTTATCAAAGATGGTTCCAGTTAATAGGGAAATTAATCGCTTATCAGTTACAAAATTTCAAAGTTTCACTTTAAGAACATCATACCTGTAATAAAGACAACATGCAAAATATGTAATTATATAGTCTTCAGGAATGAATGTTCAACAGCCTACATTTTTAAAAGCTTGATTTTCTTCCAAGGGGGAGAACAATCAATCCGAGAATAATATTATATTGATTAATCTTATCACAGAGTTAAAATGTTGAAGGATCAAGTGAATATGGTTTTATTTTATACCAAATAGTATTCAGCTGTCACAACACTTGATCTTGACAGAAATGACACAGGCTCGTCACGATGATTCAGAATATGTATACTATACATCGATAATGGTAAGGTGGTTAGGAATATTAAGTAATACATTAAAATGATTTTAGAGTTCTAAGTTCTGCATTGTCTACATTACTGTGTCGAAAATTAAAAGTAATAAGTTACATCCTGCTGAAGAAAATGTGTGTTATTATTTAATATAACAACTTCATATGATTCAGGACACAGTTTTTCAAGTGTGATTTGGGTTGTATTAAAATTATGTTCTCGTTGGAGAAGTCAGTTGTCAATGACGGAAAATACCATTAGCTTAGTTTTGTGAAACAGAACGGCACTTTTATGTAACTGAAAAGTAACCAAAAGCCTTCAAACAGGGTAAAAATGTTATATTGCGCTACCAAGAGAGAGCCAAGCAGTGTAAAGCCATATTGTCCCACAGCATGAAGTGATCAGATACCTGCCTAAAATGATGGACAGCCCTGGCCTAGTGAACAGGCAAAAAAAATCCCATTTACTCTCGTCCAGATGGGACCAACTGGACGCTTCAGCGCAAACAACTCATCCTTCTTCGGACCTTCTTGTCCAGCTCTGGAGCTAGCTCCAGCTGATAATGATGAATATCAAGGCTACGGTAAAGTGGGTGACAACAGAAGCCTTGTTATAGCTGCCAGTCTTCCAGTCTTGTCATTATTACACGTCGAAGATTTATTTGAGTTTATTGTTGTGCACAGGGTCTAGCCATTTGCAATTCATCACCTACTACAGAAAGTTCAAGATAGTGGCCGAAGCTATAATTGCCACCTCCACCTGCTTCTGGAAATTATGAGGTCACTAGCTAGGGCAGCCCCGTCTTCAATGAGCCCCAAAAGTCACAGCAGCCTCGAGTATAAAATACTCAGGCCCCATCTCCACTTGAGCATCTCTGGAGATCACATTAATAATGCTACATTGCCTGGCAATTGATTAAATTGTATCTATAGTACGGTGTGCTTGATGGCAAACACTAAAAGGTTATAGCTACAGGAAAGAAATAATGAAACTATTAGAGCTGCCACAATCTGAGCATTCTTGTTATTATTGTAAATGCTATAGTTACTACGTGTTTGATTCAGGAATACATAAACCCATTAACAAGGCACATTTCTTTTATTTAATCTGATATAATCTTGTAATCTTTGGATGTCAAGTTAGTCAACTGTAAATCTGTTTTTGGAAGCAGGCGGAATATAATAAATCCTATACACACACACACATACACACACACACACACACACATACACACACAGTACTTTTTAGAACTGTTCAGATAGCTAAAATCAAATGTAAAGACATCGTTTTCCTTCAAGACATAAAAAACAAAACCCTCATACTTTCGAAATTTGAATGTTACTACATCGGTATGTTAAATGAGTTGACTCAGGAAAAAAAGAAGTCAATGATAAAAATAACCATTAAAATTTTTTTAATGTTTATTCATTTTGGAGAGACAGAGAGACAGAGTGTGAGTGAGGGAGTGACAGAGAGAGAGGGAGACACAGAGTCTGAAACAGGGTCCAGGCTCTGAGCTGTTAGCACTGAGCCTGATGCGGGGATGGAACTCACGAACCATGAGATCATGACCCGAGTCGAAGTTGGACGTTTAAACAACTGAGCCACCCATATACCCCTAAATTTTTTTTTTAATTTTTTAAATGTTTATTTTTTCAGAGAGAGAGAGAGAGAAGAGAGAGAGACAATAGAGCACGAATGGGGGAGGGGCAAGGAGAGAGGGAGACACAGAATCAGAAGCAGGCTCCAGGCTCTGAGCTGTCAGCACAGAGCCCAATGTAGGGTTTGAACTCACCAACCATGAGATCATGACCTGGGCTGAAGTCAAATACTTAACCGACTGAGCCACCCAGGTGCTCTAAAAATTTTTTTTAAATTAAGTCTTTTCTCTTCCATTGATTCATTTTATATTATATCTTATTTTTTAATGTTTATTTTTTGAGGGAGAGAGAGAGAGAGAGAGCATGAACAGGGAGGAACACAGAGAGAGAGGAAGACGCAGAACACAAAGCAGGCTCCAGGCTGTCAGTGCAGAGCCGGACACGGGGCTTGAGGCCAGGAACTGTGAGATCATGACCAGGGCCGAAGTCGGATGCTTAACTGACTGGGCCACCCAGGCGCCCCTACACATTTTATATTTTAAAAAGGTCTATTTTTATTTTTCCTCCAAAGTCGTGGAAACAATTCCTGAGAGTGTTCACCTGTACTACTGAAGAGTCAGATACAAAGAGCAGGAGCTTATATGATTTCCATTCATCTAAGATGTGCGATTCACTCGTCGGTGTACTTAGTGTACAGATGGCTTGAAAATTTACGATACCTGAATCTTTTCCTGCTCGGTATTATGCCATTGCTTGGTTTCTACATCCTTGCTGTTAATGGATTTCTAAAACCAAGATTTACTGAGATAGGTATTTTTTTGGTGCCAGGTCCTCTTTAAAAATCAACGTGGTGAGCAATGCGGAAAAAAAGGTAAGCTAGCATCACAATTTAATATAAAACCCCGACTATTTATAAAGATTGTCTATATCTTCTTTTACTCCCCAGAGTCTAATGATATTCAATGATTTCATTTTATAAGGTTATAGAGGAATCAAAGTTCTAAATGGAAAGTTTCTGTCTGCAAATTCCTTTGCAAGTGGCTTCCTATATACGCTATTGCAGCTTTCCGCTATGCTGACCAAGGAGTCGGCTAAGCAGGCCGTATTTCCTGCTTCGTTCCTGCTCGTACGCTGCGGTATGGAGGCTGGATGTTATGATGTATTTTTCCTACCAGAGGTTTGGTACCATTTTGAATCTCGCCTTCGTTTACCTCAGAAGCACTAAGGGGTAAGAAATGAAAATGCCCGGGGCACCTGGGCAGCTTAGTCATTTAAAGGGTCTGACACTTGCTCTTGGCTCAGGTCATGATCTCACGGTTCCTGAGTTCGAGCCCCAGGTCTGTGCTGTCTGTGCACAGCCTGCTTGCGATTCTCTCTGCCCATCCCCGCCCCCCACCTCTTTCAAAATAAATAAATCAACATTAAAAAAAAAATGGAGATGCCCAAGAAGATACCTCTTAGTTGAATTATTAATTCAAAACGTAATTATACGATAACTAACATAAATGAACCCCTCAGTGGGTTATCATTTTCCGGGAGGCTGCAGAGAATTGGATGATGAAAGCCCTTCTCCTCAGCTCCCCGCTCTGCTGACCAGGGCAGTGGTAAGGCACACAGGAGCACTTAACCACCCGC
Source organism: Paguma larvata (assembly GCA_030068075.1). Classification (NCBI taxonomy): domain Eukaryota; kingdom Metazoa; phylum Chordata; class Mammalia; order Carnivora; family Viverridae; genus Paguma; species Paguma larvata. Next base: position 44,355,265 of record CM057840.1, read on the forward strand.
AGGGATGGCTAAATCAGGGAGAGAGCCTGAGGACCAGGCAGGAAAAGTTCACAGAGAAGTCTCTACAAGACTAGTGACTACTGGAACAACAACTTAAGGAAGTCCATTCCAATCCCCATTTGGAGAATCTTTATGGTTCAAAAAAGAGTCACACACAACTTCCAAATCGGCTCCTGCAAGTAAAACTCCAGTTTGACTCAGGTGTTAGGTATGGCACTCGGCGACACAGAAGTGCAACTGGAGTCTGGTCTCATACACACATTTTTAACTAACACCTGTACTTTATCTTGAAGTTTATCAACTTCTTTCACAAATACTGTCCTACGGCAATCTTGGGAGGGCGGGATTAATACATCCATTTGCACACGGAGAGACTGAGGCTCCGAGAGGGAAAGGATTTTTCCAAAGTCACAAAACTGGCCACAGGGTAGAGCTGGGATTGGATCACAATGTCTTTACTCTGTGCTAAACCACAGACGGAACAAAGGTAGTTCTTTCTTTCATAATACAGAAAAGATACCTTGAGATCACACGATGATGGGTTTACATCTTTATATCTGCTCCAAGAACGCTTCTCGTTTTTCTAGAACATGCATCTAAACAACTAATGGCACAGAAACAAAAATAAAGAAAAACAAATAGCACCTGTCATCTTTTTTTATAACACACACTGAAATACAACTCACGTAGTTAAGACTGTACAAGAACACATGAACGTTTCAGAAACAGCATGTCGGGCCACGAACTGGAATGCTAACTAGTTCTAGATGGCCCATCCACACGATCCCCCTTATATTTTCTTCCTTCTCTTCCTGAGTTCTCTACCCTGAATTCTGATGTAATCATTCTTCTTTATTTATTACTCTTACACCAGTTTAGTATCCTGAAACAATATAGTTTAGTTTTTTTCAATCTCAAAATGGAATCACATTTCATGTATTACTTTTCACCTTTTTTTCTTCCGATATAATTTGAGATTCGTTAATGTTGATGACGCAGCTGTAGCTCACTTATCTTTCACTACTGATACGGTAGTCCGTGCAATGAGTATACCACGATTCATCCATTCTCTCGCTAATCCCTATTTGTGTTGTTTTTTTTTTTTTCAGTGTGTGTGTCCATTTTTTCACTCTACAAAGATTACCACTATGAATATTTTTATACATGACTCGCCGCACAAAAGTGGAAAAGCTTCTGTAGGACATATAACTCCTGGGCAATTGCAAATTTATGAGGTATGCACTCTTTATTGGCTTTTGCCCTTTTCCAAAACAGTTATACCGGTGTATGTTCAGAAGCAAAGTTTTAGGGATCCCATTAACCCTTCCCTTGCCAACAATTTGTATTGCCGGCTTTTAAGTTTTGCAAATCTGATGACAAAGAAATTATATCTCACTGTGCTTTCAATTGCAGTTCCTTAATTTCTAATAAAGTTAAAAACATTTCATATTTATAAATCATTTGTGCTTCTTCTTATGTGAAATGCCTGTTGTTTTCATTTGCCCATCTTTCAATGGTGTTTATTTTTCAGTTACTGATTTATATTCTTTATATATTTTAGATTCTAAACTTTGACAGCTACCTGTGTCCCTAACAGCTTCTCCCACTCTGTGGAACAGGCTGTACAAGTGTATGCACGTGTGTGTGTTTTCACTCTCTTTTACAAATGCCAAGTTGTTAATTTAATGAAAACTTATCGATCTTTTTCTTTATGGTTTACACCTTTTTATCTTCCTTAAGATATTCTTCTGCTTCGAGATCTTATAATTGTTCTCCGGTATTTGTTTGAAAAGCGTTATGCTGTGCCTTTCCATTCATGTGCTTAATGTACTTGGAGTCAAGTTTTACATATGCTGTGAGGTGGGGATTCAATGCCATTTTCCTCCACGTAAACAACTCATTTTCCCTGATTAAAAAATGAAATCACTGGTTAAAATGTCCATCCTCTTCCCATTGATCTAGAATATCTTTGTCGTGTATCAAATGATACTATTTGTACGTGGTTTTGTTTCGGACCCCTTGCTCTGTTTCATTTGTTTGTTTATTCCTGTACCAATGCCCAATTGTCCATTAATGTAGCTTTCATAAGATAGTTTTTGAGTGCTTAAAAATTTTCAGTACATGATATCCATGCGGGAAAACAAGCAGAAGTCAAACTTTACTACCATTTCACAAGTTAATAAATTGAAGATACAAGTTAATCTGTAAAATGCTTCTGAATCACAATCTGCATCTTACGATTCTCAGACAAATGATTTTCTAACCCACTGGCTTTTTCAAAGCATTTTCGCGTTATCTCTCCAATCTCAAGCATAAAATGATACTAATTATATATAATAGCTTTATATTGTTGTGGAAAACACAGGCGTTGGAGTCACACACACGGAAACAAATGATTAGAAACAGGTTCTAATAAGACTATGTACATAACCTTGAGCAAGTCCTTCACCTTCTGGGGCTACAGTCACCTCATATGTACCGTGCTGATAACCACTATCTTTAAACAGTTTCTGTGTGCAGGTTATTTATTTATTTATTTTGAGAGAGAAAGAAAGAGAGAGGTGCAAGTGAGCGAGAGGCAGAGAGGGAGAGAGAAAGAGCCCCACGAGGGGCAGAGAGAGAGAGAGAAGCGGGGCTCACCAGAAGTGGGGCTCGAGTTTACCTGATGCGGGACTCAAACTCATGAACCGTGAGATTATGACCTGAGCTAAAGTCAGATGCTTAACAGTCTGAACCACCCAGGGGCCCCAGAAGATAACGCATTTAAAAACACTTAGCAATGTGCTTGACATATAGTAAGCACTAAATAAATTTAAACACGAAATTTAAATCTATTTTAACACTGAATACATGTGAAGTCAGGTGTCTTTTACTAATAGAGTTTACTCTCTGATAACATTAAACAATGAAATCAGACATAAAATGTACACATTTAATGATCTGTTGTGTTAAAATGCACTACGGAGCCCTTATGCTGACTAATGCATCCAACTCACTTTAAGAAAGTCAAGGACCAACCTAAAAAGCTCACCAGCCACACTGCCGCCCAATTCCAAGTCAGCATTTATTTTTTTTAAATTAAACTTTGAAATCCTCTCTGTTTAGACTTTCCATATTCTACCTCATCCAAAACTCAAAGAAGTTGTGGGTTATCATTAAAAGAAAACAAAAGACCACAAACAACCAGCGCCCAGGCAAAAATCTAGAAGGCACTGCTGATGCCTCGTTCCTTTCACTTCATCCAACTCTACTCTGAGGGAACCAGATCTGTTCACCAAATCCACTAATCTCTCTCAAGCCAGTGTCTCCCTCCATACTGCCAACTGGTCATACTGGTCTACGCTGTCACAGTAATGTGTGCAATCATATACTTTACACAAGTAATTAAACAACTAATTAAAAGCTGGACCTAATCTTGAAAGGTACAACAAAATCCTAGGAAAACGATGCAATTATTTCAGAGCTGAGAAAACCGAGGCTCGAAGAGGTGAAATGACACATGGGGGCCACACAGCCTTAAGTACTACATCTGGAGTTCAAACCGGATCGGCTCATGCGAAAACACACCTCTCACCCGCTACACTATGCCATGGGCCAGGAGTCACCATTCTAGACTGGGAACCTACCACCACCCTGCTATAAATTCTTTACGAGGTGTTGAGAAATAGTATGATTCTGGATATATTCTGAATATAGGTCCTTCAGTGGATTCTCTCTACCTATGATGTGAAGAATCAAACTCCTTTTTCTAATAGTCCATGGAGAGCTGGCCAGTGCCTCCCCTGATTCCAGTTTCTCCTATCAGCCACTTTATGCTTTTGTCTCTATCCTTAACAAAGAACTATCCTTACCTTCATCTTATCACATTACACACAAAGAAATTGGATTAAAGGACTGGAAAAAAGGAAGGGTAAAAAAACTGACAACCAGGCAGGGTGAAAGCAAGGAGGAACGTGGCGCAGAGGGCCCGAGCCTGGGTGTGAGTGAAGGCAGGAGAGGAGCCCGACAGAGAGCGAGCAAGCTCCATGGGGCAGCTCGGGGAGACACCGTGACTGAGCTTGGAGAAGAGAGGACCCAGACGGCCAGCAAGAGCCCAAATGCAAGCGAGCGAGAGCCGAGTCATAAACCTGTTAGCATGCGTGAGAGAGACTCCGAGATCAGGAGACACAAAATCCAGAGGGGGGAGAGGCCTCCACTACTCCCTGTCCCTCATCTGGCTACGCAGCGCCTGGTGCACCTTTGCCTCTTCTTCTCTACCGCATGCTCCTGGTCACTCTTGCTTGTCTTTCAAGACTCAGGGATCCCCACACCCACACTAGGAGCATCCATCACGTGTCCTCCCTCTGCAGCCGAGGGAGCCTGTCTTTACCACCTCCCCCCCCCCCAGCACTCAGCAGAGGGACTAAGAGGCTCTCCATGACCTGCTTCATCATTTAACAGCAAATCCCTCAGAAGTATTTCACCCCCTGTCTTTAATCATCAGCATCTTGTGTATAGTGGAGTTTAATAAATGCCGAATGAATGAAAACTCCCAATTTATCAATTTCTCCAACAAACACTTTCCAGGGGCACCTGGGTGGCTCAGTCGGTTGGGCGTCCAACTTCGGCTCAGGTCATGATCTCACCCTTGTGGGTTCGAGCCCCGCATCGGGCTCTGTGTCGATGGCTCAGAGCCTGAGCTGCTTTGGATTCTGTGTCTCCTTCTCTTTCTCTGCCTCTCCTCTGCTCACACTCTGTCTCTCTCTCTCAAAAATAACATTAAAAAAAATTAAAAAAAAAAAACAAAAAACAAAAACAAACACTTTCCAAATATAATGAAGGGACATGCTCTCTTAATCTCCCCTATAACGGACACACATACATTCTTAAACAGACTTTCTTTCACCCATACTGAATGTTGGGGCACCTGGTTGGCTCAGTCAGTTGAGCATCTGACTTTTGGTTTCAGCTCAGGTCACAATCTCAGGGTTCATGGGTTCGAGCCCTGTGTGGAGCCTGCTTGGGATGTGCCCCCACCCCCCGCCTTGGACCTCTCCTGCTCATGCTTTCTCTTTCTCTCAAGTAAATAAATAAATAAACTTAAAAAATAAAAGACTAAATGTTATCAAATAAAGTATCAAATGAATAAATGAAACTCAAATATTCTGAATATAATCACCCAGCAATTGTGAACCATGGCTTTTATTTACCTTCAGTTAGAGCAGAGTTTCTCAACCCTTGCGGTATTGTCCTTGGGGGACGGATGACTCTTTGCTATGAGAGACTATCTTGTGTGTTATAGGGTGGGAGCTTTATCCTGGTGTCTTCCCACAAATGCCAGTAGCACCCTACCCCGTTCTGACCACCAAAACTGCCTGGTTTCCTGTGGGGGGGGGCGCAAATTGCTTGCACTTAAGAACCACTGACTTAGCGTAATTTTCATTTTCTTCAGATACTAATCAGTTAAAGTTTCATTTTACACTTCCTTTCCGTAGAGGATAGCTCCTTTTGAAGATCTTAAACTTCAACTGACGTAGAGTGCGGTATGGGTTATTTGACGGGATAGCAAAACAAACCAACAAAAAAGCTCGGTTAGTTGAAACTTCATCTCAAAAGGCAAGGGAATACCAGAAGTTTGAAAAGAAAGTTTTAACCATGCAGTTATGTACGGTGGTGGCTGTTAACTACAGGGGTAACCAGTTTGCAGTATATACGTATATTGAATCATTGTGCTACACACCTAAAACTAATACGATGTTCTATGTCGATTGTATCTCAAAAAATTTGATAAAGAAAAGAAAGTCTTGATAATGCAATTCCATCCACATTTGGGGGGAAAAAAGATAAACATTTGTGCATTATTTACACCTTTTTGGAACGCCGCAGTTTTCAAAGTCATTTCTGCAATACACTTGATTTTTTCCTTGTAGGCAGAATCAAACCAGACACTTAAAATTACAACTCAACGTCGGGGGGATAGAGCCGCACCTGCTAAAGAACTTAATAAAATAATCACAAACACCCACGCTTTGCTGACAGGAGCTCTGACGTCTTTAGAACCCAAGAAAAGGTGCATCTAAAAACATACGGGCAGCAGTCGCTGCGATAAAATTAAATTTGGAGAGTAAAAACCTGAAAACTATGTGGCACTTCAAGCAGCGAGAAGATTTATGATGACATTTATCGATGGCATGTGTACACGGATTCGGTGCATTTCATGCGAGCCTGCCATATTCGGCTGAAGCGCTTTTTTTTTTTTTTTTTAAACTTCTTCAAAAAATCTCAGTACTCTTTTCACATTTTGACCTGTAGCAAGTTCATTTTCCAAATTCAGTCTTTACACGTGGGTGTTTATTTCCTTTTCTGCCAATGGGCTTTCCCCCACTTTCTTCTGAGATAACTGGTTAGCTACAAGGCGCACTGAAAGTTTAAACGGCACGCGTCTCCGACTATGGAGCCATCAGCGGGCTCATCCTCTTTATTCTTATCCCCACACAACGGGAGGAGATAAAAGAGGGACGAACAGGGTACACAGGTCACAGGCGCCCCTCCTCTGCAGAGGATGGCGAGGTATCTGCCTGGCTTCCGAATGGACCCAGGCGATCTTTTCTGGGAAATACCAAGCCCTTAGGGACAGAAAACTCCTCCCTCTGAGGACTGGTTCTGGTTTGTTTCTCTAAGCAGGTATACGGGAATTTCACAGAAGGATATACATCTTCGATCAGGCATGCTGAGTTCTGACCCTCCCAGATCATACTCCTATTCTTCTGTTGACCACCAAGTGCCCTGAGGACAGGAGAACAACAGCCATATTAGTGTCCCGGGCATCAGGCTCGATTCTAGCGATCCGAAATGACCTGAGAAGTGTTCCAGTGTTTAAGGGGGAGAAAGAGAGTTTGGAAATACCACCAAAGAGTGGAGCTCAATGATGCTTCTCTTTAAAAAAAATTTTTTTCAAGTTTTTTATTTTGAGAGAGAGAGAGAGAGAGAGAGAGAGAGAGAGAGAGAGAGAGTTGTGTGTGTGTGTGTACAAGTAGGAGAAGGAGAGAGGGAGAGGGAGAGAATCCCAAGTAGGCTCTGCACTGTCAGCACAGAGTCTGACGTGGGGCTCAAACTCATGAGCTGTGAAATCATGACCTGAGCCGAAACCAACAGTCGGATACTTAATCGACTGAGCCACACAGGTGCCCCAAGATGCCTCGCTTTTTTTTTTAATTATTTTTTACCATTACATAGAGTAAACATAGTATTTATGACATTTTAGGCAGTGGAAATATCCTAACAAACTCTTGCTCAGAACTCTAAGGATCAAAGAATTACTATGACTGACAGCAGGTTGAATTCCTATCTTCTTAACCACTTCCTGGAAGCTTCACAAGGAAATCAAGGGGTCCAGGAAACACAGTTGGAAACTACTAGGACAGAAAATGCTGATCAAGAAATCATTAAGGCCTCAATAACAAAGAGCAACAATAGAGTGAAAAGACCGCTCTGTGAAACGCAGGCCTGCATTAACTGTCTAATCTGAAACACGTTGGCCAACTCACTGGGCTTCCGTTGACTCATTAATGAACTAGAGACAGACATGTATGCCTAGACCACAGAGTCTGATTCGTGTCACCTAAGTCACTTACTGGCAGTGGGATTCTGAATAAGCTACTTAACTTTTCTGTACTTCAGTTTCTTCATCTGTTACAAGTGGATGCTATCATCTATCTCGTATGGTTATTGCAAAGATTAACTGAGATGCCAAGTACATAAGGAAACAGCAAAGGGCAGCTATTCCTCCTATTATTTTCTAGTAGTAAACTTTGAACACTGAAAGAACCATAAAATATTGGGCAACACAGTATTTTTGTTATATTATCAGCCTTTTGCTCTCATTGCTGTTATGGACAACAACAGTCGTCAGTAAGGTTGTCATGAGGTTTCTGTAGAGTTCCAGCCTACTCTGGGATTCCAAAAAGTTCCCCCTTGTCTGATCTTTATTTTCAAGCTTAAGCTCTCACAAGGAAGGGACACCTTCCTTCCTACCGCCCTTGTTTGATAATCTCAGCTGGAATTTCTTCTCCATATAAATTCTAGAGTTTTATAGTAAACCAGGAGATTCCCCAACTGAGCAATAATTTGTCCATTTACTTGAACTACAGTTATACAGCCTCTATTAGCTTTGTTCTTGAGATAATGAATTATGCCTAGTCTATATTCAGGAACATCAACAACCACAAAAGCTGGTTACACTGTTCAACCCTTCAGATTTTTCGTAAATAGAAAATTTTACCGTATAAAATACTGCCTCCTCGTGGACTGAGTCACAATTAATGAGACTGGTTCTAATAAGTGTCGCTCTTTCTACTAAGACCTACCGAGATAGTGAGACAGAAAAGACATTACAGGCTACTGAGTACAGTGCTCGATATCCAAAAGAAAGAAATATGATATTTAATTCAGTTGACTTTGACGAACAAAGCACTTTTCCCCTATTATTTGAGCTCCTGCCATTCTATTTCCAGTACCTAAAAAATTCTACATTTCCAGAAACGAAAGAAATAGAAGATAGATAAATTTCGAATGAACATAACTATAATGTTCTACAAAATAAAAGCACACTAGTAGTGCTACCTCCTTCGACGGCAGTGTTTAATAAGCATGTCAAAAGCACGAAGAGAAAGTTTGAGAGAAGTATATGTAAAAATGATAATTCGTTCCAGAATAATTTACAGGTAGAAAAGAATGCTGCAAATTACTCAAACAGTTCAAAAAGTTTCTTTAATACCTTACTTGAAGTCTGATAAAAATCCTCCCTTAAAAAAAGGGTAACATTATTTGCAAATTGAGCAAGAGGACCCAATGGTAGCCATATATAATCAGTTGTCACCTTGCAGCTCAATTAGCCCTCATGTAAAAACGAGGCATGTAAGGAGAAATGAGGTTTTGACATTATCTCTGCCAGCAAGATAATTACACAGCCTTCATTTAACAGTAGGGCAACACCACTGTAGCAACAAATTAGCTCAGCTCCATTTGCAATTCATGGTGTGTTTTCTCATTTGATACCATTTGTCTTACCCCAAGTGAATGTTTCCATTCGTTTTCTCTAGCACAGCAAATACTCAGTTTGACTCCACATATTACATCACTGAGTCAACGCTCACCTTCCAGCAACTCTTTGAAAGCATATTTGAAATGGGATAGAATGTCCTGTTTTTCCATTTCAGCTACAACTTTCTCTGGTTTATGGCCAAATAATGCAGTCGGTGTATCTGTGTTGAACAGTCAAGGGCATGAAATTCCCTAAGCCTACAATTGATTTCAGAGCAGGTTTTCTCTTTTCATAAAGAAAAATCAAGTAAGAAAAAAAATATTAGTGAAGTCCTAACCTGGGTACAATCCTATGTTAAGTTATGAATATTTTTCCAAAAGGCATTTTAGAAAAGAATCATTTTTAAAATGTGCTGGGCATACACTGTTAAGCTTTTAAACATATACTAGCCTGACCAGATGACTCTAGGACCTGCTTTCTTTTCCTTCCCCATTTTACATAAAAGTTTTCCTTGGTTGGCATTTAAAAGCCACTCTATCTTTTTAAAAGTGAGCATGACGGAGGAGAGTTTAAAAAGCAGCAGCAGAATGTTGAAAGGGTCACGGGCACAGAAAACAGGAACTGGTGGCTCCTGGGTTCTCAGGAACAGGCCGATGGTTGCACTTCACGCTCGACTCTAAAAGGCAATGTTAATTTGACTCCTGATTTATCATTTGAGATTTTATGCACTAAATTATTTGCTCCTGCGAATACAAGAGGCCCGAGGTAGATGTCTTAAGAACCCAAGTCCTTAGAATGGCTTTAGTCCAATAAGACTTAAAGCCTTTTTGCAGTGTTGAGCTGCAGACATTTCAATTAAAAAGGCAAGCGTATTTATTTACAAGTAATATAGGTTAGAAGGGGGAAAAGAGGGAAAATCTAACTCTCTCAGGGAATACAAAAATTCCAAAGTAAGGGCTTTCAATTTTCAAAAACAAATAGTCACTATTCTGCGTGAAATTTAAGAAAATTCCTGAGAAGAAAAACTGTACTTGCCAGGAGTTTTATTTTGTTTTTCACAACAACAGCGATCAGCAGAAATATCTACAGAAAATGATGTTATTTTATACTCTCCAAGAATTAAAAACAAGAAGATACATATGCCTACACTTCACACCAAGTGTCACTGCAAAACGGTTACTTTAACACCCGTAAGCTAGCTAGTAAGTACCCACGATGTATTACTTTTCTGGTTTCTTCTTTAACCACTAAGGTGATTCATCAATACCTCCACACTCTCAGGTAACTAACTGTTCTAGAGTTAAGCCTTGAAACTTAACTGATTAACAAGATGTATCAGAAAGAAATTTCTGTGCTCTTGTCTGTGGTCTAATAGACTGGTCTGTTTTGCCAGATGCCGTGAAAGAAGAGGGAAAGAACCGATATTTTGCTTGTTCTTACAAAAGCATTTTGTAAGTGAAATTTACTTTCAACACAGAAACTTATTTTATTCATTTGACTAACCGTCATCCAGTTTTGGCTCAAGCAATTCAAATACAGAGAAAAGGTACACAATAAAGACAATAACCAGTTTGAATTTCTTTTATGGTCACTTGCTCTTACCAAGTTTACACTTATCCAGTTGCTATGAGAAGGGTAATCTGCTTAATCTTCAGGTGTTCTTTTATCATGAGATCTGAAGCTGAATGCGTGTTACCACTATAAGCCTATTTTGTGTACCGATATAATAAATTACACACAAAGATGACAGACAAGGAATTACCATATTTATTATATACAGTGAACATAGTCAATACTTGGGCAAAGAATATGAATGGATATAACATCCATATATCAAAGGATAGATGGAAAATTAATTCATCGATCCAATTATTAATGAAATATATGGGAAAATATTCATTCTTGTGTTTGCATTCCTTCATTACTCATTTAACCTGTTTGGTCACTTTGGAAAAGATCAAGAAAGGCATGTATCCAAAAGTGATATTTAAATTAGTACTTAAAAGCTGAGTATGAATTCTTTTTAAAGTATGCAATTAAAATACCGGTATGCTATTTTTTTATTTAACACGAAGCACCCAGTTAAAACATGAAACCAGCTGTTTGACTCTTGCAGGAGTTTTACTCCTAAAAACTTCACAATTTTTAATCTAATTAAAACAACTGTTTCAATGGGAAATGTGATTGGAGGATTGCTTTTAGACTCACAAGAACATAGTTATTTTTAGGTGAATAATTAAATGCTACAAGGTTTTTTGTGGCTATGAATATAGAGTTATAAAATCTAAACATCAGTCAGTCAATACAGCTCTTAACTACATCTAGCTTTTGTGTAAGAAGATTGGGCTTTCTCTTCCAAGTTATGATCAGCATCATCCAAATGCAGGGCTTATATATATATATATATATTTATCATCTACGTTAAAGCATAAGCTACTGGGGCACCTGGGTGGCTCAGTCGGTTGGGCGGCCGACTTCAGCTTGGGTCATGATCTCATGGTCTGTGAGTTCAAGCCCCGTGTCAGGCTCCATGCTGACAGCTCAGAGCCTGGAGCCTGCTTCGGATTCTGTGTCTCCCTCTCTCTCTGCCCTTCCCTTGCTCACGCTCTGTCTCTATGTCTCTCAAAAATAAAATAAAAACATTAAAAAAAATTAAAAAAAAAAAGCATAAGCTACTAAAACAATGCAACTATGATGTGTGGGGTCCAAGTACCTTACCTTAGCTGGTTCAATTCAAATAATATTCTCTTATATTCAAATAACTTTATAAACATGCATAGATAATGCAGGAGAAAAGTCCACGTGTAATGTTGAGGATTAACTGATGAAACATTTCTTTAGACGCTATTGATAAATTGGTATAAGCTTTTTGGCTTTGAATATTTAAGAATATCTGTAGTGTTTCACAAAACAATTTTACCGAGTAACTTGGTAGGAAATATGTGTGTGTGTGTGTGTGTGTGTGTGTGTGTGTGCGCGCGCGCGCGCACGCGCAGACACACAGACCACTGCTCTTTTCCTGTTTTAAGGGAAAAATTACAGGAAGAGCACTAGTCAAAATTTAATTCATGACTAGTCAGAAGTTTTGGAACACACATTTCCAATTAGTTAAGTAACAGGTTTGATTCAGATGAAAATACTTGAAGAAACAATATCTGAAAATAGGACACATTGCTGTAATCAAAGTTCCAAGTAACAAATGATGAATCATTTCAGAGGGGGGCACCAATTTTATGAAGTCAATATTTAAGATAAGAGATCACATGAGCCTAGACTTTATAAGATTTATGTACACTATCCAGGGTGACACCAAGGAGGAGCATGACACACTAGCATAAACTCTTCACAATACCAGGAGGACCGAAAGAGCCTAAATACTCTGAAAAATATAAAGGCCTCACTCTCATCAGTAATTGAATGGGTAACGATATTTATATTAAGAACCATAAATGAGATAACAAACGCAACTCAGAACAGGTCCTTGAAAGGGATGTTGCTGTTCCTTGCTGTTACCTTCCCCGGCTCAGATGCCGCTTCTATTCTGGGTCCTTCCACAAGTATTGTAACCCAAGACAGTGAAGAGAGACACTTATTGTTTTAAAGGAATTCAAATCTCACGCTCATACCAATACCCTAAGATATTTCAAATATAATCCTGGAATCGCATTTTCTTTATATCAGTAAAATGTCAGAGGATCTGCGAACTAGTAACCAACACAGTGATGACAGGGGAAGGCCACATTCTGCATCACAGTATTAAACACGGAATCTATGAACACTTCCGAGAGGAGACTATAACCACTAGGAGTTAGCACAGGTTCACTAAGAACACGTTCTGCCAAGGGAATGACATTTGATTCATAGGCAAAGATATTATCGCAAAAGGAAGATGGCAGGAATAGGGTATATTAGAACTCCAAAAGGGTATCTAAAAAGTCTTTATTTTATTATTATTTTTTCATGTTTATTTATTTATTTTGACACTGAGAGAGAGCGAGAGCATGGGCACATGGGCAAGTGAGTGGGACAAGGAAAGAGCGAGGGAGAGAAAGAATCCCAAGCAGGCTCCACGCTATCGGCACAGAGCCCAACGTGGGGCTTGAACTCACGAACCACAAGATTGTGACCTGAGCTGAAATCAAGAGTCAGACGCTCAACCAGCTGAGCCATCCAGGTACCCCTAAAAAGTCCTTCATAGTGTTATCTGCCACAATGAGAGTCAACTATGGCTGGCCAAGAGTTCAGTTAGGCGAAATCATAGAGGTAAGCAGTTTTACAAAAAGAAAATGGATTAACAGATTAGAATAACTAGGCAAAGAAGTTTCTAAGGGCAGACATTCCTGGCTCTTTAAGTTTAATCAACATTATTACCAAAGTCTTGGGATGAGAAAATAGAAAGTATGCTTCTCAAACTTAATGATGCAAGACCACATTAAATGACAGAGCAAGAATCAAAATGCAGTTTGAAATTCAGCCTTTAACGAAAAAGAAGAAAAGTAATAGAGACATTAAGTTATGCATTTATCTCTCTCACACACACACACACACAGACTGCTTTAAAGAAAATGGGAGGCTTGTGCCTTGACAGAAGTTTGTATAAATTAGGGGTTTTAGTTGCAAAATCAGAAATGTGCTCAATGAAATGTTAGCTTAAATGTGATGTGACAAACCTCTTCTCCACCTCTACCCGCAAATGAAGCATTCTTAGGCTGTTTTAAAGCAACTCGTGTTCTCAGAGCAAAAGAAGAAAAATATCCAATGAAGCTAGTGGTATTTTACTTCCAGGTACTATATTTGAAAGACGTTAACAGACGAGAACATTTGAAAGCGAAGAATCTAAGGGTTGGGTGGGTTTGGAAAAATGTGAAAAATAACTGGAAAGAAACGAGGTGAGCTAGTAGGAAAAGGATAAGATTAAAACTGTCCAAATATTTGCGGGACCATCACATGGTAACTCTTAATTCCTTTCACTTGCTTAATATCTTTACACCTAACTTACCGATGAAAAAAAACCAGAGGCCTGAAGCACAGAGTGTCTACAAAGTCTGGCAAATAAATATATACGATGTTATCAGGAACAACTTCAATCTTCAAAAATACATTATTTGTGTTTCCAGACTTCATGGGCACCTGCACAACTAGCCCACTGGAAAACAAAACAAAAAAACAATCTTAATACTTGTTTTGTTTTGCCCACGGTTTCAAAGCAAATAAATTAAGGACCAGAATTCAATCACAGGTCTTTCTGATTCTTTCTTCTACGGTTCTCTCATTCTGGCTCCATGTTAAAATCGTCCAATGCTTTTTAAAAATATTAATGTCTAAGTTCCTCCCCCACGAGGTTCTGATTTCATCGGCCTGAGACCAGGCCAGTTTCGAGACCTGTACACGGCCTCCTAAACTAGCGGATACAGACATGTCCATCCTAGGAGAGAAAAGCTACTTTTCCTGGGGACTGAAAGGGTAATGGTGAAAAGTAAAAAGAAATCTTGGCTAATGGGATGTTACAGCATCTTCATAAAAATAAATTTCAAAGGTAATTTTGTACCTACCTAAGATATATGAAAACAAAATCCAGATATCCTGAGATTCAAAACATCAGAAGTTCAGGAAGGAAGGTACTTTGACACTGAAGTTCATAACCCACTCAACTAAAATATGCTTTTTAAACAAATAAAGTGACACTTTTTAAAGTCAAATACTGTAAAAGATTACTTGTCTTTTGCACAAGTGGCAGGTCTGTTATCATTCTCATCATATTGAAAGCTTATCCAACAGATGCCCTCTCCGTACCCTCCAATAGCTCTTTGTGCACTCAAAATTAACCCCACTATCACAGTGTTTCTTGCATTAGCCAATGTAAGATATTTGAAGAGGGTCTTTGTTGTTGTAAAATGAGAAAAGTTGCATTAAAAGCATTAAAATAATTGTGGTCACTAGGAAAAAAAAAATCAGCGAAATACACTGGCCAGCATTTTATGTAAGCCAGTCCTTGCAAACAACTAACACGGTTTTCAGCTCTTTAATTAAAGAGGTAGTCTTTAAAATTGGGAAGAGATGTTAAGTTGAATGTCATCCCCTTCTCCCTAGAATGAATGGCCTCTGATAAGTATCAGAACCATTTAAACACAAACACACATGAAATGTGATTTTTTTTTTTTTAATTCAACAAACACGAACTTTGGAGTGGTCGAAGAAAATCAAGTACTATTTTCTAAATTTAATTACTTGGGAAAAGACGGGGCTGACAAGCAGACGAGTTGTCTAAACAAACTTTACAAGTCAGGTATCACAGAAAGGAGTGTCATTTTTTGTTATAAGAGCCCAAGGTGACTGCTTATGTTTTGAACTGCTAGTTAATTCTGGCCAGAGCACAAATCTGTCTTCTCGCTTATAATTAATTCTCAGTGTCAAAACTGTAGATGTCCTTTTCAGAATCAACCTATCTTGCCTGTTAATTATATTACAGAAATACGTTCAAACACTGTTAATGGCCTGATTCTAAAATGCTCACAGAACAAGTTATAGGTAAAGCTCAATTAACGACTTCCCTAAATATATTTACTTAATTATTTTGCAGAGAACATGAGAATGATTTGCTTTTGGCAAAAACGATACCTGAAGAGATGATTTTTAAAAAGAGATGGGCCATCTTGACCTAGATACAGGGTAAGAACCACTGCTTGGCTCTGAACACAAATACTGATTATTTTTAGAAGTAAGTAACATTTAAATTCTATTTTTTAGATTACAGGGTTTCTCACATACTGAGAAAATGGACAAATAAGAGAACTACAGTGGCCAAGAAAAAGTCTTCTGAAGGGTAGTTGATACAAGGCGTGCATTTTTATATATTCGAGTTTCAACAGTCTTGAATTTTTTCTCGGTGGTTCACATTTGCTCAAGCCTCACCCGGGACGGCATCCCAGCAGCTGCTGTGGGAATTTAGACGGACGCCAGGACACCCATCTCTGCCCCAGGGAAAGCCTGGAGCTGACAGATTTGACTGGGAATCCGTCCCCCCCCCTCAAATGCCAAGACAGGCCTAGGTCCCGGAAGTGCCCTTCTACTGATGTCCGCAATGGAGAACGACATCCAGTGACTGTAATTAGTTTCTGGATGGTTCACCTGCTTGTGGATAGCTGCCTTGTAATGTATCAAAGTGAGACAAAATGATAATGGAGTAATCATAGACCTAAAACGAGAGAAGAGGAAGAACGGACATTTCTGAGCACCTAGAAGGGGCCGGTCTCGCTGCCGGCTACTTTGCAGATGTTATAGTCATTTGACCTCTCTTTTCCCATAAACCCTTACAGGTAACCATTACTATTCCCATTTGCAAACGCAGACACTGAGCTGCAGAAAGGGTAAGTAAACTGTCCAAAATGACTCAGCGAATGAGTGACAAGTCCAACCAGGATTTGAGTCTGGGTCTTTTTGGCTTAAAGTGCCTGCTTATCTAGGAAACTACAAAGGACAGCAAAATTTAACATCAAATTCAGTGATAAGGAGGGTACAAAATTCAATCTCATATACTCCTACCTGGAATATAAAAGAACACGTTCCCCCCTTTAATTCTTGATAAATCCACATATAGGTTTGGGAGTTGGATACTTAATTTTTTTTCTAGTTCTGAGAACGGATTTGGGCCTACATCAACTTTTGCGCTTAGAGTCATAACATTTGTAGGTTAAAATAAATAAAAATAAAAAAGCCTCGTGGCTTCCTGATTCTTAGAAATGAGGAAACAAAGTTATAAAAGGGTTAAACGCCTTATTCGAAATCATAGTACTGGGTTTTTGCAAACCTGGGACTAGACCTCAGATCTGACCAGGGTCTATTGTTCTTTCCATTACAAGGTGCTGGGGTTTTTCGTTTGTTTTTTTCTCGGTTCTGGAAAAGGTTTTAACTGTTTGTTACTTTAATTACATGATAGAACCATGAGACTATTTTTAAGTCCTGTCAAAAATGAGCATATTCAATCACTGCCTTAAAAGGAGACCAATCACCTGTGTTTATATAAACTTTGTCTTAAAAAAAATAATCAAATGGCGGTAAGCTACTTAACCAAAATAAAATCTGGATTTATTGGTCAAAGTTCCGGGTGGTTCAGATTGAAAATACAACTGATATAAAAGATCAATGCGTCATGACATGAGAAAACTGTTACTGATTCTTTATGTGCTTCCAATTTGATTGCTTTGGCCTTCCAAACGAATAAATGGAAGTACCAGAAACCCATTAGTATGATTGATAATAAGCCTACTTCCTGAGTGTGTACAATCTCTACATACGCTGGAAGGAAAACAAACAAACAAAAACAAACAAGCAAACATTAGTGTAAAGATTTGCTCTAGACTGCAATAAAACACTACTTGAACTAATCATAAAATGTAACATTTTGAAGAATTTTTGAATAGTCAGATTGACTACATTTTAAGTCCCTACAGAAATCCATTTCTGTCTTAAAAGCTGATAGCTTCTATCTTTTAACGCAACGTTCCTATTTTAGTTCATGCTTTTCTGAAATTCCAATTGTTAAAAATCCAAACCTAATAAGCTTCAGATGATTATCACTATTGCTATTCAAAACACAGTACAGTGGGTCTTTTTATATACAGAAAATAGCACCATTATAGGAATGCTTATGAGTCAATGCTATGAGTAAGGAAAATGGAAATATATAAGGTATATATTTATACACAGATGACTATATACACACATAGGTACACAGATACATATTTTACATGATACGTCATATTTAGAATGCTTTAGCTTGGATTACGAACCTCCTATCCCACCAAGTTAAAGTAGCTTAATAATTTAAAAATGCGTTTTCTTATTATGAGTACTGTCGTGCCAGTCACGTAACGAAATAAAATTGTAACATCAACGACAAACTGGCTGATAATAATTCAATAATCGATTTAAAGCGAAAGTATGCTTTTCTAGAACTTAATACTGCTAAATCATTCATGTTTCATTAGCACAATTTATATAATACACAATGCTGCTTACAAAAAAAAAAAAAAGAATGGGTAAGAGTTTTCCTATTTTTGTTCAACTTATGTAACCTGAAAAAAGAAATACATGTATATGCCCAGGCTAATGAGGTTCCCAGATGTTTATATATTCTATTTACTCGATTGTAGCCAGCCACACTATTCACATGCAGGGCTATCCCCCTTTGAACTAAATGAATTCTGTTATAATGGAGAGTGGAGACTTGAAAAAAAATTGCTTACAATTGCACATACAAGTGAAAAAGATAGCTAAGTCTAAATTAAGATGTTGGCTATGAGGTTTCCAATAGGACCTTGACATGACTGTTGACCTACTCATGACATGATCACACCAGTACGGATTTGGAATTCTATTAGTATTACCAGAGGAAAAAAAAGTCAAGGAGTCATCAAGAAAACAAATCTATATCTTCTACTCCATCAGCCAATTACTGTTGTTAAAGTGGAATTAGATGGGTATTGACAACGCGAAGGGGATGAGGATTAAGCAGATGACTGAGTGTATCGCCAGCCGTGGTGATCACAGTTTAGGTCTTCTGCAACTCTTTTGTTTTTGCTGCACAAAGTATTTTACAATTCTAAAACAGAAATGTGGAAAATATTTGCTAACTGGATCATACAAAGCATTTTCGCATAAGGCACTATTTTAGACAAGTATCTATTGAATCGAAAAGATTTCATAACGATCTCCACCTATCGATAAATAAAGGGCCCCTGGAAAGATTAAATAAAAGGTTTTCAAAAAAATTTGTTAATATTTCAAAGCAGAAACTTTCCTAACTGCATTCTGGAAATTGCATCCTTTCTTAAAAAGGAGGGATGATCCAGCTCTAGTGAGTATAACACCATGATAGTTCTATTGCACCGAGGAGGCAGTATAGTGTGATATTTAAGAGTTCGATCCACACTCTTAGGACATTACAAAGACCCAGTTTCAAGTTCAGGCTCTGCTATTTGCTATAGCTCCATGACCTTGAGGAAATTGCTTAACCTATGCCTTAATTTCCCAATCTGTAAAACTGAGCTGGAGTATCTGTGACACAGGGTTATCGTGAGAAGAAACGAGTGTGCCCAGCATAGTAGGCCATCGTTGTCAGCTTTTGCTCTCCTATCACATTAGTGCTATGTTTCTATTGCTATCGGCCGGTTATTTGGTCTACAGATAAAATTCGGTTTTGTTACAGGGTCATTTGGAATTCCTGATGTGCTAAGTGGTCAAAGTCAAGGAACCCACAAAAGTATCAATTTTCAATGCCGAAACATTGTATAAAACCTGGTTTTTACTGTATAGGCTAAACCCCACTCTGTCTAGGGAAAAAAAAAATTACAAAGCGTTCAGCCCATTTGATTTAATGGTGGGAGGATCACCGGTTTAAACTGCAAATGATACCATCACGACACAAAAACAGTTTTGGTGCTTAATTTAAACAGAAACATTTCCTCCACAGTTTGGTTGGTTCACTAAATTCTGGTTAAAGTTTCTGGTACCATTTTTTGCCATTTTCTTCTCCTAAGTTTTTACCCATTTACACACCATGTTCTACTGACTAAACAACACTGTCACCTTCCCCTTATCATACAATTCACATATTTTGATATTACGTATATGCATCAGTAGAACCTTTGTGTTTTAAAGTGAACTTTAGATGGAATATAATAGATATGAGTATATTTACACCAGTCTAAAATATTTAAGTAAATTAAGTAAATATTTAAGTAAATTATAATCTAATGGAGATATCTCTCTTCTCAATGTATCAGTGAGTGATTCTCCCATCCCTTTGAAGTATATGATGACTGATATTTTGGATTAGTTAAAATACATAAACAAAGTTTTCACTTATAATATCAAAAAGTAAATACTGTATTCATATGCACACTTAGAAATTATGGTGGATTATGCCTTAAATTTTTAAATTCTCATGAAACGTTTCTTATTTCCAATGAACTGAGGTAACTCTTTTGTAGTCTGACTTTTTTAAACGGTGTAAATTTTCCTAAACTTAAGCTTCACAAAAAATTATATGAAGGGATAGGACTTAATTTTGTGATTCAGCTAAATTCAAACAACAATATATTTTTTAATAATCTTAAGAAAACTAGAAACACGCTGTTTTAAAAAACATTAGCAAAGAATGCGAAGATTGCAGTAAGGGAGGTTAATGGCTTCCTGTGACAATTATTCACGAGAGAAAAAAAATCATAAAAAGGACAAACAGGCAGGAGAGTGTGTTATTAAAATTTGAGTACTATTTTCAAAACAAAATTATAATCAAGAATAAAAAAAAAAAAGCAGAGAAATGCCTAAACAGAGACAAGAAGAAACCTCTAGCAAATCTAATAAATTTAACTTGCCCTGCCAGATCTTTTCAACTTATTGGAAAATTCGCTTGACTTAATATTGACACAGAGATGTGTAAATCAATACATTCAGAATGAAAGATATATTTTAATTTAAAAATGGTCAGACTGCAGCAGTAAATCTATGCACTTAGCACATAAAAATCATCAAGAGTTTGAATGTTGAGACATGGTAGTGAGGCTAACCAACATGTGAATGCCCAACACTAAATTTTTACCATTAAAATTTCTAGTTTGTATGACACATGTAAGGCAATCTTTACAAAATTTACTGAAATATATTTATGAAAACCCAGATAAGCTGAATTTCATTGAGTATCCATCAAAGTTTGCTACCAGGGCACCACCTATCTGCTGTTTATAAAAAGTCCTATTTTTATGTCCAAAGAGCGAGTTATTGCAATCTTTCCAAATGAAATGAGAAAAAGAAAAGAAATGAAGGTACCTCCTAATCTCGGTGATTTTCTATGCAGTCAAAAGCTTTAACTGTGCTATCCAATATGGTAGCCATCAGCCAGATGTGTCTATTAAAGTAAGATGTGTTGAAAGTATACGATCCACAACAGGTTTTAAATATGAAACATAGCATTATCGTTTTTGCTACAGTAATTTTCCTATTACATACGTGCAGTTTTCAGGGCACAAAACCAGAAATGACCATGTTTCACTTGAGAATGTATTACGTAAGAAGCGAGACTTCCACAGACAAGCACAAGAATATAGTTTCTTTATCTCCTTAAATAAACTTGTGTGCACAAGTTTAATTTGGTAAATCACAACCTCGATCTAAACGATCTCACATTTACATAAACCGGGAATAGCCCCACTCCTGTATCCTCCACATACTGCCTATTAGGTATTACGAGAAGATGGAAAACTAATAATCGTAACTCTGATCACTACTAGTAAATGAGCCTTTCAACTTACAAACTGGAAAGGTAACAGGGAAATGTTATACTTCTAAAAAAAAATCTGTATCAAATAAAAAAGGGGTAGGAAGTGCATATATTTACTAAGCATATGTGATCATAGCCAACTTTTCCCAGTTATACAAAATCACAGCAGAGATCTGCTTCCCCCATTCTGCCTATAATTTCTCTTTATAAGTAGTGGGTAACTTTGCCTTCAGCAATCTCTGTCCTTGAACTCTTACCATTCTTCTGCTTTAAAGACTTTCTCTTTCCCTACCATCCTCTCAAGCTTTGCTACTTAAGAGTGGTCCTTAGGCCAGCAGCATTATCCAGGAGTTTGTTAGAAACACAAAATTGGGGCTCCCGGGTGGCTCAGTTGGTTGAGCATCTGACTTCAGCTCAGGTCATGATCCCACGGTCCGTGGGTTCAAGCCCCATGTTGGGCTCTGTGCTGACAGCTCAGAGCCTGGAGTCTGCTTTGGATTCTGTGTCTCCCTCTCCCCTGCCCACACTCTGTCTCTCTCCATCCTCTCCCGTCTCTCAAAAATGAATAAATATTAAAACAAAACAAAACAAAACCCCCGCAAAATCACAAGCCCCACCCAAGAATCGGAATTTACATTTTAACAAGAACCGCCCCCACCATCTTCCAAGATTTGACTGGAGGCTAAATTTAAGGATCCCTGCTTTGGGTTTGCTGGAAAGGATTTGTACCCTCACAGTTTATTTCTCTTATCCTTACCTTTTACTTGTCTTTATCGGTCTTCAGGTTAAAAAGCTTAGAGAGCAGCTTAGAAACCCCTAATTTTAAAACTTTCATTTTACAGATAAGCAAACTAGAAATAAGTATCATCATCTAAAAGACCCTCACCTCAGTAAGTGAGTGACAAGTTGTAAAACAAAGGCAAGAGCAGAAACTAAAGCTAAAGAAGGACTTGTCCAAGTTCAAGTTAACTAGCTGCAGGGCTAAAACAGGAAATCTGTCCCGAGCTGACTTCTTTCAATACCTGAGGCCAGCAGAGAGGGGAGGCCAGAGCTTCCGGCTCTCCTCACCTCTCAGGGGGCTGCGTGCGAGAGCGAGTCTCCCGGGCCTGGGTGCGCGTGCACACACTCGTGCCTAGCTCTGGAATGCTTGGCAGAGGAACAGTTTTCACCATTAAGAGCAAAATATTTTTTCAGTGTAAGGTCAAAGTTCCTTTTCTATATTCTTTGATCATCTTCACTTCTGTCAAAAGATGGCTGCGGGAATCAGGAAGCGATGAGTCCAGGGCATGTGAGGTAAATTTAAAACAGAAACGCAAATGGGCATCATCACTTGCGTTGGCCACTGTCCATTTTCCCCTACTTCTCTCCTTCTCCATTCCCCTTCCTCTTGCTTACCCATTTCCTGCCCCATTTACCTGCTGCTTTTTTTTTTTTTTCTTTGACTGCCACAGAAAAGACAAAGTTGAAAGTTACTGGTACAATGCATGATCCTACACAAATCATTACAAATAATAACTTACAATTCTATAGTATTTTAACTTTTGTACAAAGTATTTGTATAAAACATTTTCAGAAAAATTTTCTTAAAGCCATTGGAACACCAAGGTGTCAAAACGAATGACAGTAAATGTAGAGACTGACTCCACCTAAGAGCATTCTCTGGATGTGGTAATTCTGTTTACATTTTCTCGGGGAATGACATACTAGGAGCAGCCGTAAGAGGAGATAAATATCCAGGCAGTAAAGCCCAAAAACTGAAGAGCAGGAAAGACAACATCACAATTTTACTTTGAAAAAGGAAAAGTACTTAGTATTTAAGTTGGTTCAAAAAAAAAAATGTTGTAAAGCTCAAAAATAAATGCTTCCTATCAAAATACTGTGAAGCTAAAGACAAAGGATTAAGGCCTGTGTTATTGAAGAGCAGAAGAAGGCGGCAGGTATGCAAAATGCACAGCACAACTAGCCAGCGAGTCAGTAAACACTGAACTTATTTAAATGACTGACCCAGGTACTTATCAGCGCCTTAGTCTCAACTAACAACTTGAGTGTAAAATATACTAAACTGCCATTAATAGGAGCACCTGACATTGCAGAGTTTATACTACCACAGACATAAAACTATGCCACTCCTCAGGGATATCAAATATGGCCGAGCATGTTATAAAGGCATTAAAAATAAGAATTTCTTGAATCTATAAACTTCTCTTGGGTGAAATGCAGTAAAACATGGGTAAATAAAGACTACTAGCATCTCATAATTACTGCAAGTATTAGATTTCTCCTCTTTAACAGAACAGATGAATCAAACAGCAGGTTAGACCCAGATTAAAAGAGGGCTAGTTAACTGAAGGACACCGCTGAAGAAATTACCTACAGTGTGCCACAGAAAGACTATGAAATGGAAACCAGGAGAAAAGGGGTAGGAGGCATTGAGAATATAATGACAAAGTGCATCATCTATCTATCTGGAATCCTAGAGAGATAGAAGACTGACAATGGACAAGAGACAATATTTAGATAAGGGCTGAATTTTCTTTTTTTTTTTTTAATATTTATTTATTTTTGAGACAGAGAGAGACAGAGAATGAGTGGCGGGGGGGCGGAGGGGCAGAGAGAGAGGGAGACACAGAATCCGAAGCAGGCTCCAGGCTCTGAGCTGTCAGCACAGAGCCCGACGCAGGGCTCGAACCCACAGACCGTGAGATCATGACCTGAGCTGAAGTCGGACGCTCAACCGACTGAGCCACCCAGGTGCCCCTTCTTTTTTTTTTTTTTTTAAGAGCTACTTAAAGACAGCAGTTACTAAAGGAAAGACAACAAAAAACCAGGGTAAAAAAAACTTTACATCTATACATCATGTTGTGAAACTAGAGTATCTTAAATAAAAACAAATCAGCCAGAAGCTGGAAAAGTCGTCACTAATTTGTCACTAATCTGAAAAGCGATTTCTCAAACGCAACAATGAATGCCGGAAGACAGTAAAAGAATATCCTCCAAGTGTTGAGAAAAACTATTTAATCCAGAATTACATATGCAGGAAAGCTATTTTTTACAAACAAGGGTGAAATGAATCTGGTTTTAAAGAACAGGTTTATCAGTTTCAGATACCTTTTAAGAATGTATTCAAAGAAAGGAAAATATGAAATGCTAGATGAAATAGTAAGAAAGAATCTGGTAAATCTTGTAAATCTAAATAAGCACTGTGTATTAATACTACTGTCTAATTCGTAGGTTATAGCTAAAAGATTGGAAAGTAAGAGAATGTTTAAGTTTGAAGGATGCTCAAAATTAGTGTTCTAAGGTCGCTGTATTGTATTGTCAGAAGTTTGACATTATCCATGTACCTTAAATTTAACACACCCGAGTACTCAATAGTTGTTAAACTGGCCATGCATTTTTACAGTTCCTAATCTTTAGTTATGCTGAATTCAGACACTAAAGTTAGAATTGGATGACCTCTGTTCACAAAAATAATACCTACAAACAAATCTAGGTTAATCTTCACAAGAATCCGTGTTTATTCATTAAACATTTTCACTAATGTATTGAATTCCTACAATGTGTCAAGCACTGTTCTCTTGTTTCTAGAACAAGAAAAATAACAATCCTTGACCCTGGAAGCTTATATTCTAGTTGTTGGAGACACAAGAAAAAAAAAATTCAGATTATGGTGAGTGCTATAAAGAAAAGGGAGGTCATAGAAGAGAAACTAATTAAAAGATGGGGGAAGATAAGAGATCAAAGTAATTTTGCCCAATGCTGTGTAACAGTGGCAAGTCAAATGGAGTCCTTTCTAATTCCAAATTGCCTGGTCTTTCTACTATATAATACTACCCTTCTTATTGTCTGTGGGAAGACATAGTCAAAGGCACAGCTCAAATACTCTTTCTGATACCCCTTAGTAGAAGTGATCATTTTCATTATTCTCTTCTCCACAGTGCAACTGGCTTATATCTCTGTTGTGGCCCTTACAACTTTTCTTAGCTGGGTATTAGTTTATATATCCTAAGGACTGCACACTCCTTAAGATTAGAGATGCATGTCATCTTAGCAAAGTACCTAGTACATAGTAAATCTGAACACCTTTTCGTTCTTCAAAAAAAAATTTTTTTAACGTTTATTTACTTTTGAGAGACATAGAGACAGAGCGTGAGCAGGGGAAGGGCATAGAGAGAGACGGAGACACAGAATCGAAGAAGGCTCCAGGTTCTGAGCCGTCAGCACAGAGCCCGATGTGGGGCTCGAACTCACTGACTGTGAGATCATGACCTGAGCTGAAGTCGGCCACTTAACCAACTGAGCCACCCAGGTGCCCCATCTTTTCGTTCTTCAACTCAATGATGATTTTGATTTAAAATATGATCAAAATAAGTACTACTTATAAACTGAATCTTCAGTTAAAGGTTTAAACATCCTTTAGAAGAGACAAGTATAAATAATGGAGTATCAAATCGAATTACCATAGTAATAACCTGATGGAGATGACTGTAAAGGAACTGAAATTTTCTGGGGCTAAAAGAGTGATTCTTTTCATTTATTTATTTTTTAATGTTTATTTTTGAGGGCGGGGAGCGGCAGAGAGAGATCGGACAGAAGAGATGAAGCAAGCTCTGTGCTGACAGCAGAGAGCCTGATGCAGGGCTTGAACTCACAAACTGTGACATCATGACCTGAGCTGAAGTTAGATGCTCAACCCCCGAGCCACCCGGGCGCCCCAGGGATGATAGGTGTCTTAAAGAAATTTGAAGAAGATGGAAAATATAAGTCAATGAAGAAAAGAGTTACAGTCTTTGCTTTTAAGAGTCTTTTCAGCCACACAAAGACTCCACTGCAAAGGACGATTGAGAGCATTTACTTACCTGAACAGCACTGAGTCCAATGACTGCCTAAGAAAATAACCAAGAGTACTGATCTACCTACTGGGAAGCTACTTCAATGGGAGGGATTTTTTGTATTTTTTTAGCATACGGTTGTGTTTTCAAACATAATTATTATGACCATTAGGATGACCTTGTCATTAAAAAGCCTAAAGGTTTTTTTTTTTTAATGACGCAGTTAACTTATTAAAAGTTAACCGAACCATATGACATCATCCAATATATGACATTCCCAGAAAAATCCCAATCAAATAATTAAATGCCCTTCAAAATGAACTAAGAATAAAAAATAAAATGAAATAGCTAGCAAATCTTTAAGTAATACCTCTGTATGGTTCTTTATTCTTTACTCAGTATTACCATTCATACAAAGTACTATATATAACAACAGAAATAGATTACAACCTCTTACAATAATGGATTTTAAGACAGGTGACAGTCATAAACTAATGTCAGCTGACATCCAAAGAGAAGACCTACCCCCTCAGGGGAGATGATTTAATGGAGACAAGTTAAACAAATATTCCACTATCAAAATGTAAAACCAATGGTATATATTTTTAACATAACAGAAATATATATAATCAACTACGTGACTAGTTAACAGTTATGCAAAGCCATTTATTTACATGAGTCAGGCTGAAAACAACTTAAAAGGATATTTTTAAGACACTTTTGATGAAGGAGGAAAACTTGAGTGATTGTGAACAGGGCATTGTATCACAAAGAAGTAAGAAGGAAGGCTTCCAGGTTGGACTGATTGTTTCAATATCTGAGAAGCAAAAGTTTTGTGATCCTGTTTGGTGGTATAAGTGTTTTTTCTGATATGTGAAAGAATGGGAACCCACATGTCATGGCAAGCCATTAAAAACCTCCCAGAGGGCCTGACTCCCTTCACTAAATTGTACAATCTCAAGGTGGCCAAGGGCCTGGCCCTCCTGCCAGTTCGGCTTATCCCATGTGGCTCCCTTTCTAGAGATCCCACCCACAGGCGCCATGCTGCTTCAGGACATACGCCTTTGCTCATGCTTTTCCTTTTGTCCCGAGCGCCTGCCCCGCTCTCTCCATGTAGAGAACACCTGCCACTGTTGAAGATGGCTCTCGGGTTCTGGTCGTCCAGGGGTCATTCCCGGGGTTCAGTGAGACCCATTTACTGTACCCATTTCATCTGGACAACTCTGATCTTTTAGTCCTCGGTTGGCACCACTTCTTGGCTCCTAAACTGGGTCAGGTGCCCCTTACCTTGGTGCTCATTTAGTACCTCTTTCATACAACTCAGCCCATTACGTCCTAATTCTCTATATTTACTTCTGTAATTCCAGTTTAAGCTCTTCTAAAGGCAAGAGCAAAACTTACTCAGCTTTGTATATTGTATACTTAGCAAAGTGTAGACATGTAGGTGCTACCTATTAAAATGCAAGCTCACAAAGATAGGGATTTTTATCTGTTTTAGCCCGCTAGTCACCAAACATATAGAATGGTGCCTGGCACACAATAATTGCCCAGCAAATATTTGGTAATTAATGTTCAAATAAATATTTCCTAAACGGAAATGAACCCAATGACTGAAAGACACTCAGTTGTTCTACCTTCTCTAAATGTCCCAAAACTTAAAAAATTAACATGTGCATAACATTGTAAGCCAGACAGTTATAAATGTGTATATAGCTGGAGAGTTCTATATTTTTAAACAGGAAAATTATTTGGGCAACTGAGAACCTAAAGCAGAACCAATTAGTTACTGTATAAATGAACAAACACTCTAAAAGAGAGTCTAAGAAAATATGGAAATAACTTGAAGGGAAATTTGTGCCCCAAAACTTGCTAGGCAATGGTGTTTGTCTCAGAGAAGCAGCATCCTTTCCTTATTAGGCATTCTAGGGAAGTTAAATAAGGTCAAAAGATTTTACTTTTCTTTCTTGATATAAGGATTGTACCATTCAGATCGTAAATGTCAAATTAACAAAGCTTTCATTTATTTGGATTCAATTAATGGAATACAGTTGAGTTTCTGTTAACAAGTAAATACTACAGGTAAGCTTCCGTCTGACTTAGTTTTGCAAAACAGAACATTGGAATATAATTTTCCCTTTATCAAGGCCATGTGGCACCAACTTTTCATACCGTAATTGCAGAGATGGTCATTTCATTGGTATATATGAGAAAGATACGAAGAGTACAGGCACATTGGAGTCCTTGGGCTTCTTGGTTTTTATTTTAGCATTGAACTAAGCCTATAATCCTTCTTTGAAAGACACAAGAATTAATTGTTCCTAAATTTAAGTTTTAAGACTGGCTTCTAACACATTGGATAAGATACACTTAACTCTCTAAAGATGAGAAAATAAACAGCACATCTTTCTCAGATCTCAGGGAAAAGAATCATTACATCTGAAGCACGAGGCTTCTCTTCAGCTAACTGTCAAGGATCAGAGGGAAAGGCAATTGAATAGAAAAGGCACTAGACTCACACAGCTCTATTCAGTCTGTCGGAGCTTGCCAATACAGGGGAGAGAGAAAATAACACCCTTACAGTAAAATACCTGAATTCTCAATTAACTATAATAGTGCTTCTGTGGTCAACACTACTTGAAAAAGAGGTAAGGCAAAACTGTGCGGAGCATATACACAGACAGTTTTCACTAGAGGACCAAAAAGAAACTGCGGTCCATATATATAATGTCTCTATACCTCTTGCTTCCTGATCAGGAAAACAGATTAAAAAGCAAACTTCGCATATCCTACATTATATATTGAAACTTCACTTACCCACTTATGTCATCTACTCACCCACTGGCCCTCTCGGAGCTCATCAAGTACCTGCAACATAGGGGGTTTTGTGGGACTGTAATACCGCTCTACTCAGCTTAGGCTTGGACAGGGCAGGTGGTGTGAGGTGCACAAGGGGACAACAGTATTTGGCCAGTAAATAGGTTTTTTGTTTATTTATTTATCTTATTTTTTTTTATTATTTTGGCTATCAATGTATCTTGAAATGTTTTGAATTTCAATACCTTTAGCTAGGAATGCCTTTTCTAGTGTGCAGCTACACCCCTAACACAAATATACTTCATACTTCATATATATGCGTGTGTGTATGTACGCAGGTATATATGAATGTATGTATGTACAAATGTATGTATGAATGAATATGTACATACGAATGAATGTATGTAATATACATATTATGAACTTATGTATGTACATATGAATGCATGCATGTATATATGTTATATAAGTATGTATGTATGCATGTATGTAAGTATGTATGTATGTATTATCTGCCTGGCCCCTGAAGGCATTGGGTCTTTGGATTCCGGAAATAAATGAGTAATAATAGTTCCTTTCCAGTTCACAAAGTCCTATTACATACCTTATATTTCATCTCATCTTTTATTATCCCTATTTTAGGGATGGGAAAACTGAAGCTTAAAAAGTGCTTCCTCCAAGGTGACGCAGCCAGTAAATCATGGATCTCAGAGAAGTTATTTTGATTTCTCGTTCTATGCTTTTTGCTTGCACTAAACCAGAAGTGGCTAAAACATGGTTCTGTGTAATGAGGTGATGGGAGCGAGGCCTTTGAATAACAGGAGAGATGTCCTCTGGCAGGGAAGTTTTCAGGTAAGGTTTTAACTACAATGTATTTTGATGAATGGGCAAGATTTCCACAGACTGACAGGAGGTGTGATGTTCCAACTAGTAACAATAGTTGGAGCAAAGTGACAGAAGCTGCAAAGGGCAAGACACATTCAGGACGCACCAGCCAGGGAGAATCAGGATATGGGGATGGAAAGGTGAGTAGAAGCCCCGATGGCAAAGACCTGGACAGGAAGAAAAGGAGTTTACATTCTATTTGGTAAACCACGGGTGCCCCTGAAAGATTTAAAGTTAGAAGTCAAATGGGTCAGAAGGGTCACATTAGAATTTGAGGAGAGTTGAAGACGGTGTGAAAGAAAGAGCAGGAGAGGCTAAACAAGAGCTAGACGATATCAGTGGGCAAGAGCCTGAACCTGAGGATTAGGGAAACGATGATTCACTGACTTCCTGCAAAGCTTTTATTTTGCTTGAAAGCAGGAAAAGTTGACCTGGCAATTCCTAAAACTATAGCTGAAAAGGATTCACAAAATTTCAGCCTCTAGGATGGATTCATGTTCCACTAGAAATATTATGGGAAGGCAGGTGGGGCCATGGAAAAGGCTATGGACCAGCAGGAATCAGCATGTTGGCGTTGGCTCTGCCTCTTCCTAATGATGTCAGTTACCAGTCTTCCTGATAACCTTAACTTCCTCTTTTGAAAGGTGTAGAACAAATTTGTTGTCCTTTACAAAACTGAATACTACCATGCAAAAGGACAACTGTGATGTTATAGCCACTGTTAAAGTCTTCATAACTGGCAGTAAACAGAACAATCTTAACACGTAAGCAGCATGGGGACTCTATACCTATCATTAAACCACCAGAAGAATAACACTCGAATCTGGTATTGGTGTTTTAAATGAGAGGCATAGCATTTTCGTTTATCATTTTTTTTATTTTTAAAAAAATTTTTTTAAATGTTTATTTATTTTTGAGAGACATAGAGACAGAGCATGAACAGGGGAAGGACAGAGAGAGAGGGAGATACAGAATCTGAAGCAGGTTCCAGGCTCTGAGACATCAGCACAGAGCCCAACGCGGGGCTCGAACTCGCAGACCGTGAGATCATGACCTGAGCTGAAGTCGGCCGCTTAACCGACTGAGCCACCCAGGCGCCCCGTTTATCATTTTTTAATTTAAAAGATCATGATTTGATCTTTCACATTTAATGTGGTGGGGAAAATCAAATTAGATAGTACGTGTAAGTCAGAGATTACTTTTAAAGGTTTTACAGCTAGCTAAATTTATGAAAATTTGCCATTTGTTAAAACGGAACTTAATTTGGTAAGTCCACGTGAATAATATATTTTGTATTAAAGAATCCATATATTAAAAAATTAGAAAGCTCAAAGCTTTAAAAAGAAGAAGCATTATTTTTAGTTGAATAAGTCAGACCCATAATTCATGTCTAATCTTTGCCTTAGAAAACATCTGATTTCTTCACTGTGTAGAAAGCCCAAGTAATGAATTCTATTTTGGCTATCCTGGCCATAAAAATCACCGTTTTTAACTACTAAATTAATCATATGGCATCTTACATATTACCAATGACACAAATTTGCCAGTGAGTTACAGGTTTAATTCAAATTAATGTCACTTTCATTTCTAATAGTATCCATCCCAAAAATCTATTTCAGAATTTTATTTGACATACTATAAATAGTACAGGCTTAATACCAAACCTCAGAACATATTAATTGCAAACACATTTTTACTAAGTTTGTGGGCAAATAAACAGATTCTTACTTTCATTTAAAAGTTTTATATAATAGTATAGTGGAGGTAGAGATGGAAAAAAATAAAAGATACCCTCCGACTTCACTGTGGAATAAGCGGAGAACAGTATAAAATTAAAACGACAGGAGTCAGTGTTCACCGTACAATACATGAAGAATTTAAGTCAATGGTAATATTAAGAGTATAAAGAATAAGAGATGATGATGTATTAGGTATTAAATTAAAAACCTAATGATGATTATATTCTAAAACACATTGTATGTGAAAAATCAATGTGATTTCACAGAATATGCTGAAAAAGAATAATCTCAATGGTATATATAGAGTTTAAAGAGTATCTGGAGATTAATAGTGGGAAGACCTCTATGTAAGAAAGAGACTGCATATGGCTGATTATCTGTGTTTTGTTTCAATGACACTGTTGGGTTATTGCTATCAAAAGAAAATAAAAGCTGACTCCTAATATTACCAATATTCTCATTCAAATTCTCATTCAAGTGGGTATTTCCTCTTTTTTGAACTAAATACTTACATGAAATGATGGTACAACCCCATGTCCTCTTTTTGATTCCAAAATGGATCTATGGCAATGATCATCTAACAACCTCCTAAGTGCTTGTTTTATGAATCTGGCCCTTCCTCAAGAAGTTACATTGAAAAGTCTTTTAATCTCCTTCTGAAAATAATTTACTGGATTGCATTTAAGTTCAAGTTCAAGGGTATTAAAATGTACAAAGGAGAGTGAAAAAGGTGCTAGGTTATAGATTTTAACTTCTTAACTAGAAAACTGACTCAAAATAGATTTTCTAATTTACAATGAATCAAAAGAGAAAACATTAGACCATAGCAAAAGTGGCACAAATGTATCAAAAACCAAATGAATAAACATTTGAGGAGATTTATTATTAGAAATTGCAATAAATTTTGGAAAGATGAATTGATTTTAGTTAAAAGGTATAACTGACAATTTATTGGGCGGGAAGATGCATTATTTTCCAATTGTTATCCATCTACAGTAAAACTGATTTGTGTCCTATTGTATTTTATGGAAAAGGAGAGTGCAACTTTCAGTGATTTAGATTAAATGTATTAATCATAACCAGGCACTGTGAACTATATATCTACTATTAAAGAAGATTTTTGACATTTAATTCTGTAGCAATATTTTGGCTCTGTACCACTCTTCCTAAATCCAATTCCTGCTACAGTTGGCAGATTTCTCCCTTTTAATTTTATGAGGCTTAAAGTAGCATTTAACCACCCATGCGGTAAATAATGCGGGATTAGAAATATTTAGTGTTTTGTTTCCCTTTCAAGAGTGGTAATCCATCAAATCCAAAAATGTTCTCTAAAATTTTTCTATATTTTTGGCAATCTCTAATATATGATATCATAAAAACGATAAAATTAAATAAAACGCATTACATAGCCAGAATGGATCTGCTTCTCTCAAGAACTGCCTTAACTTAAAAGAGCAGGTAGAAACCTCTTTGAACCAGAAACACGGAATCCTTCTTGAGACACGAAACAAAACAAAATAAAAATACAGTTTAAAGCATGATAACTAGATTAGAATCTTTTAATTTTATTCCCTCAGGAAACAAATCTTGAAGAGAGTGTGCAAATAATTTTGAAACAGCTTAACCATTTAATATCTAAAACACACAGCACTGCAAGACAAGGTATTAGAGTTGTACAGGAAAACCATCAGCGAACACTCAGATGTGCTAGGTGTTTGACGAAGTGGTCATAAAAGTAAAAACAAATTTTAAGTCTAGTACATCTATCATGTGACGCGTATCTATTCCCAACAAATACATTTAATGATTTTTTAAAACCAACAAGTGAGGCACAAGACAAAATGAACTGATTAACCCATGGCAGTTAATATTCTAACTCTAATTTTGAACAGTTCCACGACATTTTTATATTTAACACGTCAGCTTCAAAATAATTAAAAACTTCAATTAAAAAGTACTGTTATTGAATCAAAATAACCAATTAACCACCAAAGTAAAACTGGCTTTAAACAAAATTAAATTCTAATTTTTAAATTTTAATTTGTATGAAATGTTAATTTGGGTTATTAGTGAATCCAAATTATCACAACAATCACATTATAACTGCATGTGGTGTTTTGAGACGTATCAAAGTCATAAAGTAACCTGTCAAATGAGTAATTATCTATATTTAATCTATATATAAAACAAATGGCCCAGAAATGAGTAAAGTCTGTAATTCACTCAAGACACATGGACGCCATATATTCACGGTGAGAACATCTAATTTCTTCATACATATTCATATCTTAATTCACTTTTAACAAAGTTTATGAATATGACTCTCGTGTAAACAGCGTATGTCCTTATAGTGTCTAAATGAAATCAAAGATTACCTATTAGCAAGAAGATCATCTAAAAAGGAAACGCGTGTGTGTATGTGTGTGTGTGTTTGTGTAAAAGCTCCTTTTCATATATACAGTGTCTGCTTTGCCCTTCTTGCCCTTCACAGTGCTACACCGTGGAGCTGGGAGTTACGTACTAGGAAAAATAAGGGGAGAGAACTCATCCAGTCAGCTAGACAGGCAGTACTCTAAGGAGCATTCCAGCGGAAATAAAGGCATTTCAATTACAAACATAAGACACAACGTATCCAATAATGCGTTAATGATGTGTTAGTAACATATACAACAGATGCAATAATTTGTTGAAGAAACGGGAGGACTCTAAGATTTTGTCTGATCAAGGAAGAGTCAGATTAATTGGTATATCCTATAAACACGCCATTCCAAGGATTGGACCTGTACTAGTATTTTATGAAGCTATATGAAGAAGCGGATTAGGGAAAAGGTGTGACATCAGTGAATATGAAAAAGGCGAATGCCAAATTTGCAGCATGATTAAAATTATTTATTTCAAAAGTCAGCAACCATTTAAAAGAGTAAATTAAGAATTCAATGATAAAAATGATTGGATCTTTCCTCAAAATGAGTACTCCCTCAATTTCAGAAGAAGATAATTTTTATGAGTTGGCAAGAAATTTAAGTTTCAAGCTCATGGTATTTTCAGGAGAGCAGAATCACTGTAGATCCAGCTAAAAATACAGAAAAGAGTATAACTTCTGAAAATTTTCGTTTGTAAAAGGACTGGAATTCAGACCTGGCTCTGAACCTTCTTAATGAATCAAATGCTTTGAAAATCTCTGTGAATCCATGAAATGGCAATTAAAATAGTACTTACATCAAAGGATGGGTGCAGACTGTAAAGGTCTTTACAAAATATCAAACGCTATGTATTTTTTAAATGTGTTTAGAAAATAATTTCATTTTTTTTTTATTTTAGAGAAAAATGGAAAGTGTGGAGGGAGGTGGAGAGAGAATTTCACGCAGGCTCCCTGCTCAGCGTGGAGTCCAACATGAGGCTCGATCCCATGACCCTGGGATCATGACCCAAGCAAAAATCAAGACTTCGACACTCAACTGACTGAGCCATCCAGGTGCCCCTCAAGTGCTATTTAAATATTAATGGTTGTCATTAACTTTTTTGGGTATGAAGAAAACCAAACTGTTAGGTAACAGAAAATTTACCATCTGATAAATTAGAGAAACAAAAGATTTAAATGTCGTCAGCAAAGATGTAGTAAGTTAAATCAACAGGTTAAATCAAAGAACGGAGAGAAAACACATGAGTTAGAAGTAGAAGAAGAGTTGATGGGAGGAACGGACAACATATTTACATGACGAACACTGTTACGGTGAAAATGAAAACATACATTCAACAAATTTAACTTAATCAACTGAACTAAGAATGATCTGCCTGATATATTCATTAAATTGACCCAACTACCTGAGATGTATTATTTCTAGGCCATTAGGCCTAGACATTTTTTTAGAAATTAAAAATGAAGTATAAATTAGTAACACTAAAGTGATATGAAAATAAAAAGGTAAAACTCCATTAGGACAAAGAGAATAGGAAAGAAGATAGCACCGGACAAGGTATGTCAACAAAATTAAAGGTGAAAATCAAACAGATGTGTGGTTGGCCACTCAGCTTTCTCTAGTGCAGCGGGGGTGGGGAGAAGGTGGTGATGAAAGGTAAGCTGACTAAAGCACCAGATTCCAGAAAGGTTCAGAAATTGGAGGTGCCTAAACAGGGAGTCTATTTAAAAACAAAAACAAAAACAAAAAAAAACGTTGATCTCTGATCCCAATCCTCATTCACAACCCTATCATTTTACTATTCCTACCCTACAGTACAGCAGAAACTCAAAATGGATTATAGGACAATGTTAAACTAGAAAGGGGCCATATCTATGGGCCACGTGATCTACTTTTACTAGGTCAGGGAAATTCAGTGAAAGGCAGAACACTGAATACTCCCCGTCCATTGCTTTGCAATCAGAACGTTGACTAGTGGACTCAACAATATCCCATGCATCTCCCTACATGCCAGGAGGCAGGAGATCACTTCTTAGTAGATTATTTCAAAGGCAAATCCCTACTGCACAGCAACATTTGATTCCCCAGCCAAAAGGCACACAAGTCCTGCAACAGCACACTAGGCATCCAATCCGCTTTTTAGTGCTTTGTCAAATGAAACCCTAGCTGCCGTCACTTCATGAAATACATAAAAGGATAAATTAGAAACAGTGAAGAATCCGGACACTCATATTGGTAGGAAAAGCATGTTATTTAAGGTTGAGCTGGCTACATAACTAGTGGTGGAAAATTCCCTAAAAAACAAAGGATGACAACCAGTAATCTCCATCAGCATTTTCAAAATTATGAAGCACACACTATGTGCCTGGGTTGGATTCCTGTCTCGGGGTGCTACACGCACTTGGGATAGAATACAAACATAAGCAGAAGAAGAACAGAATAAAATAGAAAAGTTACCCATTAATGAATAAAATAATGGCAGAGACAGAAGGAACAATGCCATTTCAGAAGATGGAATGATCTCTCCAATGTGAAAAGTTGAAGGTTTCGAAGAAACGGTGAAGAATTGGACCTGTTCCTTGAAGGGTATGAATGTAACAGTAAGGAGACTGGTGTGTTGCTGTGAACAAAGGCACAGAATGAATGAACATGGTCGAACAGGTGAAATCTGAAGGAGGCGTGGGGGGGTGTTGAGAATGTCTGACCATCTGGAAAGGAGCGAGGTGTTATATACAGGCCATAGGCGAGCCCTGACAGTAGAAAGGAAGAAGCCTAGATTTTATGATTAAGGCAGTGAAAACTTTTTTGACTGGGGCATACCCATGTTTTAAAAATGTTTACTTGGAGTTAATGTGATATGGATGAGAGGGAGGAAAACTGGGAGAGAGAGAGACCAAGGACAAGACTAACGTGTTCTCAAAATGTAAGATTATGAATAACTACCCTAGGGCACTGACAGAGGAAATTGAAAAGAAGGGACTAACAAGACAGATAGAGAAATAAGATGCAGAACATGTCTAGATGCAGAAAGAGTGAAAGACTACAAAGAGACCTCATAAGCTAAAATTTAAAATTGAAGAACTAAAACCCACTTAGGATCGGTGCTTCCCTTAGCAAATGTTAGGGCTCCTTTCTTTCTGTCTCTTTTCCAATTAATTTCTATTAACCAAATTGTAAGGTACTTGAGGACAAAGATGTATGTTACTCATTTTGTATTCCTGGCCCTTCCCACAATAAAGACATCGTAAGCCTTCATTCCATGTGTGTACCACTGAACCAAGAAATCTGTGGCTGAAAAAACATAGGCAAGACACTAAGTTTCTGAGTCAAATGTAATACATCATTATTTATTCATCCAACAAATGATATGAAATACTCCTGTAAAATATTTTTGCGGATCAAAAAATTACAAAAGCCTAACAAAAACACACGTCAATGAAAGGAAATGGGATAAAACCCAAATAATGACTTTTTACTTTTAAAAAAGTAGATTTTAAAGAAGTATTTCTAGACTACATACTTTAAAGTTGATACGAATCTGAAAGACCTCAAAAAGATCAAGGGTATTGTATTAAATATTACCACAATTATATTGCAATCTAAAGATAGACACACCTGCAGTTCCGACCTGCATTCACCTGGAACACTATTATGGTGAACAGTCTATAATCAATGATCAGACATAAGTATGAAGTTCTAAGAGGAAGATGCTATACTAGTAATGGCTCAAGTCATCACTCCTCTTGTATCCAAAGAGATCGTTAAACTTCTACTTTATTCTCCCAGGAAGCACTGGTCAATTTTAGACAACTGTTATTTAACAACAAAAATTTTATAGGTTGTATTGGCTTCGAATATTTACAAATACCTGTTGGCATGTATCTCTGGTTTGTCAGAATTCCCTCGCCCGGGTCACAGGCAACAAATACCTGGTTGGCATTTGCTAACTATAGTACAGGGAACCCCTTTTATTTATATGCTTCCTTTGTGAATTCTCAGTTGTTCAAATTGACCTTCAGTGAGAGGATTTGCAGGTGACTTCAATATAGAGAGCACTTGTTAAATATTATCTGGAAGTGTTCTACCCATCATTGATTTTGAACTTTTCCGATATTAGATATCTGACATATATCTGAAGGCAAATTAGAAAACTGAGTTTTATAGACCATCGGAATAATTCTATCAGCAACATAAAAAGCGAGAAACCAAAGTTGAAGCTTTGAAGAAAGTGAAATGTTTGCAACATTTCTGTTTCTCCGATTTTGATTAAAAAAAAAAAAAAAGAAGGAAGAAAAGAAAGAAAACTCCTGGGGACTCTGGCGATGTTGCCACCATTTTGAAGAGCAACAAGGAAAAGGGGTATCAAGTCTCCATCTGTGGCCTCAAATGCTTCCCAATCAGCAGTCTTAATTTCTAAAGAAAACATTTTAGAACATATTTCAAAGGCTTCTCAGGATATAAAAGAGTAATTTTTGAATGATAAACATAATCCTTACAAGAAGTTATTTTCTAAAAACTTCATATGTTTGCTTTTAAGGAGATTTGAAAAAAAAAAAAACAACAACACAAAACCCAATCTTTAAACAGCCATTTCTTACCAACAACGTGCTAACCTAAGAACTTACACACAAATACCAAAACGATAAAATTTTAAAGAAGAAAGCATGGCAGTTCATATATTTTTGAAAATGTAATAGAAAGACTGGCCGCCCTGCACAATATTTAAGTAGCCACAACGGCAGAACTATAATATTATGATACTAAATTTCAAAACAGACCTTATGATTAAACCCGAAGAAGAAAATCAAACACTATATAAATATTTGGCACCTGCAACCTTTCTTTTAATTAAAAATATTCTCGAAAGCATCAGTAGCAATATCGTTCTTCATAACCAGAAATGACACTTTTTTTGCCACGTGCAGGTCTCCCTACAGTGAGATTTAAAAGCTGTGATCTTTGTGGTCAGGAACCGGGAGAATGCCTAGGACCACCCCAACAGTTTGAGCTGTGCACACCCTTGTTTCTTTTCCCGTTGTTCTAAGAGTCAGGAGAAGAAAGCACTAGATTAGCTGAGGCTGAAAATCATCCAGCCTGCAAATATTATCTCCCATCGCCTTCATGTCCTATAACTGTGTCACGTCGCCCTGTTTTATCTTCTCCATGGCCATTTTTATTTACTTACTCACCCTCCTTCCCCAACCAAGTTTATTTTTACTCATTAAAATATAAGTTCCTGGAACCCTATCTGCCTTGCTCACTACTTTAACCCTCAAGACCTAGAACAGTATGTAGCACATGGTACAAACTCAATAAATATTTATTGAATGAATGGATACTATTCAAGTCAATCAGATTGAGTCCAATAAAATATCAGGATTCTACTGTGGATCCCACCTACTGGGGAACAGGGACAGAGCTTAGATCTCCGATGTAGTCTTGTAACTACCCCATGTACCCTCTCTACTGCTGTCCCTGTGATCTCTCAAGACAAATCTAATCACCTTAACTGCCCCTCCAACCGCCACCCAGAGATCACATCAGTTCACATACATTCCCATGGACCACAGAGTTTGAAACGATTTAACTCCTCCCTACCTTGCCAACCAAACCCTGTCTGTCTTATAATCCTCCACGCAAGCATCCCTAAAATATATTTCAGCAATGCTGGATACAGTTTCCTGAATATTCTATGACTGTTTTCAACTTCAGCCTTGCCCATCCATGCCTTTCTGTCTGCCAATTCCATCCCTAGGGAGCTAGTAAGCTAACTCATACTTGAAGTCCCAGCTACCAAGTCTACCCAAATTTTGCCAACTTTTTCCCCACTAGAAAGGGGGAGGAAAGGAGCAAGAGAAATACAGAGGATATTGTCATGCTTGAAGTCGAAATGGGACAGCTCCGAGGTACATCGTGCAGGCTTAGAGAGATAATGAGGAGCCATGGAGGGTAAGCACGGAAAAGAGCAGAAACAGCAAGAAAGGAGACCAGAATCGGATGACGTTAAAGATCAGAGGAAGGTACTATATACTACCTGAGAAACAGAGAGAAGGATTGGAATGGAGGATTTCGTTCCGGTGATTTCTCC
The DNA here is from genome assembly GCA_030068075.1 of Paguma larvata. Taxonomy (NCBI): domain Eukaryota; kingdom Metazoa; phylum Chordata; class Mammalia; order Carnivora; family Viverridae; genus Paguma; species Paguma larvata. The sequence goes on from CM057840.1 coordinate 44,395,345, forward strand.
GATGGAAGCAGGAAGACGTTTTAATTATCACTTTTATTACGGTACACAACTTGATTATGCTTCTTCTTCAAGACAGCAACGAATGCTGCAGATACTTCAAAACAACTCACACTTCCAAGAGCATATGGTAATGAGGAATAAAGATTATTTTCTGAAGAGAATTTATTTATATTTATTAGCATCATGACAACAGAGGGAAAAAACTTCCAGATTTCATTAATTTTCATTTAGCAAAGGAAAAACGGATTTTAAAATGCCTACGTTGGAAGTGTTAACAGGATTGAATGAGTTAAGATATATAAATGTAACTTAGGAAAGTGTCTGGCATATGGTAGGCATCACTGTAAGTGTTTGCTATCATTACGAACATTCTGGTTGCTACGTTCCAGATTTCTGAAGCATCGCCAACACAAAGGACAATATATGAAACCAGGCCAATTCTAGTAATAAGTAATAAGACAAGCAAGGACAAATAGTTTAAATATGCAGATAAAAAGTACACGTGGCCAAATTCAGCAGTCTCAAAATGCCAAGATTGAACATGTTTATGCATTTTTCCTAAAGGATTTTAAAGGCTAAATATGGAGAAGAGAATAAGTATTTACATACTTGTTGAATGAATATATGAACACATTACTACATACCTGCACTATTTAAAATGTATATATCTATTCCACTTTTAATAAAGTATAACACCATAAGACTAAATATCAATATTACTACTGATACTACTTTCAGTGGAACAGAATGAAAAATTATTAGATTCAAATTTTCAAGCATCAAATATAGGTATTAAATTTATACCTAAAATGTAAAGTGAATAATGGCATCAAAATAGAGAGTTTTACATCAAACAAGAGACACTATTAAAGTGTCTTTTGTTGAAAAAATATTACAATTCTACTAAGCAGTACTTCGGATGATACGAAATCCATTTTATCTCAAAATAAATTCTAAGAAAAAAAGTATCAATTTCCAGCATAAAATCTAGAACTCAAGCTGACTTTGAGATAAGATAAAAACTAAACTATTAACATACACTGTAATAGATTAGTATATTATATGTTTACAATATTAAAAAAATCGAAATATATATTCTTTATGGATTCTGCAAAGTATCCCCAAATGCTTTAAGAATACAAACAAATATCAATTCACTGAGACTACAATTAAGCACTTAGTCACTGAATGCCACTAAAAAATATTGGATGACTAGTTAGCACGTGGTCAAGCTACAGTTGAGGACACACGCCGTATGTATTTTCAAACAGCATTTTAGATATGTTTTCTATTATGAAATTTCTTTGACTAGTCTAAGAAAAGTTTACGAAGTTCCCTTATTTAAAGCAAATCCATTTAAAACTTAGGAAAGTGTCCTAATGGCCCTTCTGTTGCAAAAGGCTATAAATCAGACTACATGTTTCTACTCCAGTCTCCTAAGAAACAACAAAACAAAGGTTGAACAAGTCATACAGAGTGAATCATTAAAGCATCATCACCATTATCAATAAGCCACTCATGAAACCTGGTCTGGTCTTCTATGATATACTTCACAGAAAGAGAAATATATACAATCCTCCTTTCTCTTACACAACGGACTAATATTCTAAACAGATATAATTTATTTTCATGGCTATTTCATTGCTGGAAATAAACAGTATGCTTACTTGTACAGCATGACAATTGAGATGAAGGGTTGGTGTTCACATTCTTTTCAGATATTTAACTTGAGAAACATGTATGAATAAAAAATCGTTAAATCAGCTTCATTTTCTATGACAGAATTACCACCCCAACCCCACCATCACCACTATACTTGTTCTCATTCCAACTCTACAAAAAAACAAAACAAAACAAAAAACAAAATCCGAGAAAAACTGGACTAAAATAATAATAAAACTTTTAAATAGAAGCCTATAACCTTTAGGTACAATTCCTTATGGAATATTTCTGTTGGATCTCAGGTACCACGGTTAAATGGAGCCATTTATTTCTCGATCTTTCAATGGATCACCCAATTTGAATGCTCGCTTAGATCAATGTAACACCTGGTCTAAGACCATCAGTTTAAAAACTTTTTTCAAAAATCCCTCACCTACAGAGAACAGTGATTAATTAGAATGCTTAAGGGTAGGATATCTTGGCTATCTGAAATGCTATGCTTAAGTCAGGCTAATTGGATTCACTTTGTAAGTACTATATCCCCAAACGGACTCTGGATAGATCATTACTCTGAGGATTATTTACTCTGAATTGTACTTGATGCAAAAATTCTAGAAATATAGGAGTTTCACACTGAATCTCCTGGATAATGGTCCCAGAATACTTCTCAGAATTAATTATCATTTGCTTAACTCTCCCAAAAGAGGTAAATATAAGAGGCTGGTTAGCTAAGCTCCAAAACACCAGTGCTTTATTCTAGCAGAAGGAGAGCAGTAGTTTATTCCTTTCAACATTAAATTCTCAGAACGGTGACTGCATTCACACATCATGTGTATGGGCAAAATTATTTTTTAAAATCAGGTAGCCAAAACCTCTTAAACAGTAGAGGTCTTCCTGCAAATGAATGGCTTAAAGATTGGAGATTAGGGAGAAGTGTTTGGTAAGTCTGCAATCAGACTCTGAGATTTAATGCAGGAGCTGTCAATCTAAAACTCATTCGAAATTATTCTTCACAGGCCATATTAAAGACAAAGGCTGCCTCAAATATAAATGAAGTATAAAAGAAACATAAAAGGCTGTAATATAAAGCACTTTAAATATTAGATATAAAGGCATATCAAATATAAAATGTGAAAAGTTTAAAAGTCTAAACTTCTGCATTTGACCCATAATACAAATGGTCTCTAAATCATGAGATTCTATATTTAATATATCTAACAATAACAGTAACTATCATTTATTTAGTATATACTATGTGACAAAAAAGGTGCTGGGCCCAATTATGTATGCATAATCTCATTTAATCCTGACCACGCTTCTGCAAAGTAAATGTCATCTCTGTTTAACAAAAAGAGAAAATGGCGCTCAATTTGTAATTACAAGTAAAAAGAAGAACCAAAGAGGGGATTCACAAAGTTCAGACTCCAACACCTATGAATTATCTGTAATTACCACATCGCTCAGCCCAACAAAACTAAATAGAGTCGCTCCTCATTACTATTGGTAGGTTCTGCATTTGCAAGTTTGCCGACTCACTAACAAGTTATATGTAACCCCCAGTTATTTTTTTAAAATTTGATTTTTAATCTCTACGCCCGATGTGGGGCTCGAACTTACAACTCTGAGATGAAGAGTCGCATGCCCCTCTGAAGGAGCCAGGAAAGGCGTCCCACTCCCAAGTCAATTCTTGTAGCACTTTTGTGGACACTGAGAAGGAGTGTGAAATCTGTCACCTGGTACACACGTGCACTCCTCACTGAGGTCACCTAAGACAACAGTATGCATTCCCTATTTCAGCTCTAAAATGGTAAACAAATGTCCTTTCTGTGGCTTATTTAGTGCCACGTTTTTCACAGTTTTGTGCTTTTGGTCGGGAATTCACGGCTTTCAATGAACCCCATGCACAGCGAAGTGCTGACTGGCGTCCCTAAGCACAAGAAGGCCCTGACAGGCCGTAAGGGAAAGTCCGTGTGGAAGATCGGCTTTGCACAGGTACGGACGGGTTAGGGTGCTGCTGGTCAGGAGCTCGATGTTCATGGACACTGAAGATTATATTAGGGAAGGCGTTTTTAGACACAAAGATGGATAAAACAAGGTTATGTACTGATCAACTGATAAAAATGTCGTGACCGGAGGCTCAAAGGAACTTAACCTGGTATTTCCCTTAGGAGCGATGGTTCAGTACTTGCTAATCAGTGTTTAGGGCGACTTTAGACATAATTATGGCGAATAATTAAAAGTCCAATTGAAAACTTTCCATTAATATTTCAGTCAAAGATTCTTCTGTCATGTCCCTCAAAGATCATCAGTATAGCTGTGCAGCCCTTAGTCATCTGCATAAGGAAAAGAAACCTTTTGTTGCCATTCTGTTTAATAGGTTACAGCTACATGTGTTTGACCTTGCTCAGAAAATTGACCTCTCTTAAAAGGCTTTCCAGTGTGAAAGTCTAAGGAATTAACTTTCATTCCTCATCACTGGATGTCATGAGTACTGTTTAAGTATGACTGCTTTGTGAGATTATGATTTTTAAAATGAGATTGTTACATACAATATGGATAGTATGAGCAACAACAACGACAACAAAACTTAGCAGAGGAATTTAAAAATATCAGCACAAACTGGAACTCTTACCTTTCTTGTCCAAGTCAGATATTTTATTGAAAAAAAAAAATTACAGTACTTAAAAATCCAAACAAGGACAATTCAGGACTGAAAGAAAGAAAACCTGAAGGAGCCCATTGTTTTCAGTAAAATTTGAATACAAAAAAACGCAGACCAGGAAAACAGTTCATGGCCTAACGCACTAAGTTCCATGATAAACACACATATATAGTATATCTCCATTGAGTGAAACTTAATCACCTTTTTACAATTTAGAGAGGGAAGGCAGCTTTTACTATGGTTAAGCCATGTATCATCAATACCATGAAGCTAACCTATCAGATGTAATAGCTTCTATAAAATACCACAGTGAGATTGCAATAAGCCTAGAAAATGGGCTACAAATCCCAGCTATGCTCAAGCAAGCAGTGAACCAAAAATAAAAATAGGTAAAACTGAACCAAGAACTAGATGGCATTCATCTAGATTCATGATCGGTAAGGCAAAGTTCATAGGCCAAGGTTTTAAAGTGACTTATTCAGATCTAAAAGACAGTCATTATACAAAATAAAATAAAAGCATTTATGTAATTCAGAAAAGAAATCATGAATTTTTACTCCAAAGGACATAGCACAAAAAAAGCTTTCTTACAATGACCAAACACCACATTATTGTACCTCTAAAATATCACTTTAAATATGCAAAGGTAAAGATACTCAAAGTTGTACTTTATCATATTTAATCTCCCCAGTTTAGACAAGCAATCTAAAAGATGTCACACATTCCTGCTTCATACATTTTCTGGAATCTTTCAGATTATAATACTTTCAGGTGAAAGAAATGTCAACTTTAAGTTTCTTTTCCAATCATCATATTTAAGTTAGCCATGAAATGCTGAATTAACAATCAATCCATACAAGAATATAAAAATACAAAAATATAAAATCACAGGTTTAATCAATTATTGGAACTTAATAAAAATATTAAACATTTTAATAAATCAGTTTGAAGAACTCAAATGGCCTGAACGTAGTATAGTGTCTAAATTACACCATCCAAAGAAATGTTACATTTTCCTCTCTGCTTGTGAAAATGAGCTCATGCAAGTATTTCTGACACTCGTGCCGACACGTAAGGTCTGTCGTTCTGAGGGCGTGCAAGCAGCTCTCACTTTACAGGTGACAACATGATTCGGAGGCATACAGTATTAGCTGAAATACCAGCTTGCACATGATTTCCATAAGGTCTAAGCCAAAACGATAATTTTGAGCAGTTTCAGGTACTAGACAAAGCAGGTACTTTAAAAAAGTAATAGTCAAGGAATGTACTAGCACAGGCTAGTTATCCCTGTAGTTAGCTTAAAACTAGAATGATTTTTTTTTTTGTGTGGTACAATGAACACTATACTGTAAAATACAATGGGTTTGCAATACAGAGCAGATTATCCAAGTAGAAAGCAAAATGGAAACAGAAATTCTGGTGAAGACGATCCACCTTACCTACTACTCATCTTAGCCCTTGTTAAAATACCCTGAGTAAAATGCAAATATTTTAAATAATGCTGGTTATATAAGACTTCTCTAAAAAAGAACCATAAATGTCAATGCATCGAGTTTATTTACAACAGTCAGAGATGTAAGAATTCGTTTTTAACCAGTCACAACAGAAAACATTACGGAATACTTAGGTGAGATCTGGAAGTTTTCAATTTTCTAGCTTTTGTCAGCATTTTGGCAAAGCAAGTGATACATAAATGGATTCAATGTAAAAAAAAATCATAAAAGAGAAAAATATATAAAATTTACAGTAGTTTCAACCCACCCTGGGCCAACCTACGTCCCTAGAAAGCCTCCCCAAGCAGGTTCACTTCTGACTAAAGGAAGAATACCAGTCCTCCAGCAAAAACAGCCCCATCTTTTCATCAAAGAGGCTCTCACTTCAGTGATATTCCTCCAGGGGAAGAGGACAGGAGCCAGGTTCCCTCGAATGTCATTCCCCAGATGGTCAAAACGTAACTAATTTATTAGCATTAGAAGATTTGGTTTATAGGGGAATCTCACTGGTCCAGTTTGTAGCCTACAAAAAAATGGATTATTTTTAAGTATAACATTAGAAAATGAATAAAGGATGAGGATGTGGCTTTTTATTCCATAGAAATGGATACATTTCCAAACAGGACAACTAAACAGAAAAGCATGCCTACCATTGAAGCTGTGGTCCCTCCTGATTTTTTAATGTTCTTGGAAGGCAGTCCGTGAAGGCGACTGAGTCTAGCCTGGAAACCTGGAAAATCAAAGTACTCAATTTAGAAGATCCTATGCTCATTATTCCCATCAACACAGAATCCAGAACAAGTTGGAGGCAGGAAATATCTCCAATAGTAGTGGGGAAAATGCAAAACACACTCAGGAGATCTGAAGCAATGCCTTATAGGGTTCTAAGGAGGTTAGCACACAACTAGCGATTATTTGAGAATTAGGACATTATTCAGGGCTTTCCTTTCCTCCTAATTGACCTTTCTAACGTTTCAACATTTTCACAACGGTCCTAGCGAGAAAACAAGTCGACCGTTCTAGTGATTCGAATGCACGATAAATGTAGTAGCTGAATTACTGTTCTACATGCTGCTTCGCGGCATCTTGTGCTTAGACTCTTTTGTTTCCCTCTTAGCTTAATCTCTTTTAATGAGAATTAAATATAATGAGAATTATTCCTAAATTCATATCAGCCCACCATATCCGGCAATCAGGAAGTACTACTGACCTCTTCTTCCCGGATGTGACATAAGAGGGAAAGAACCAGTTAAGATACTTTCAAAGACGGGATCGGGTAAATTTTTGTCTAGCTCGGTAGGATCTTCCTTCTCCCACCAGGGCACGACTCCGGTGATGCCACACGCGCCCCCCGATTCCTTCTCATAAAACCAGTCACTCTGCTCATCGTCACCTGTGCCAAAACAAGAAATCCCCCAAAGCTTCAGTTTTCTTATCCCAATACGCGCGGTTATCAGATTTAGGTTTTTAAAAAATACAAGAGCAATTAAATCTGAATTTCAGAGAAATGATTTTTAATATCAAGTACTTACATAAAATTTTTAGTGTGTCTAAATACTGCATGGGACATACTTTTACTAAAAAATTATTTGTGATTTCTCTAAAAATCCCATTTAACTGGAGATCTTGTATTTTATCCGGCAATCATATATATGATCTACAGGGAAAACTTCTGATTCTACACTGTGTTTTTTAACACTATAACAAGAATGCCATCGACAAAAACATACGCTGTTATGTTACAGAACCCATCTGAATATGTGAAAAACAAAAATACTGGTTCTACGGCAAAAACTGTACAGAAATCCATTTAAGTTACTACCCTTTCCAAATTAAAGAAAAACAAGCCTTAATCTCCTGCCGAGAATTGAAAGTATAAAACTGTAGAACCCGTTCTCTGCAGCTGATAATGGCATATAATTAGCTTAATTTCATGATTTGTATGGAGTGTAAAAGGGGGAACAATCGTGAACAGATGTGACTAAATGAAATTAATCTGATTAAGTTCATTAAGAAATAGTTGTGAAAAAGTTGATTTTAAATGAAAAGCGACAGTACCACAGAGTTAAGGAAGAAACTGGGATGGACTATTACAAGCAAGGTAGTTTTAAAACAGAATACTATCCATACTTGACTTTTGGGAACATCCATGGGTGTAAGTAACCATGCAGAAATGATCCATTTAGAATTCAGTTCAAATTGTACCCTTGGTGTGAATCAACAGTATTTTGTTTTTAAAACAGGAATAATAGATGTATAAGGAGACAAAAATACAGAAGAAGGTAGATGGCTTTTAAAAGTATGTGACAAATAGTATTTTGAATGTGATCCTAGGTTCATTCGAGTCTTTGTGTTTCTTAGAAAAACTGCTTATTCTGGTTTGTAAGAGGCTCATTACGAATGCCATAAAGTTTTCCCCTTTACAGAAAGAGATTTCTGATTTCCTAAATCTCTTACTACAAACATTTTTAAAAGCAAACTAGAAAAAAGCCAAAGCTTCAACTGAAAACGACTTTATGGAAACCAGCGATACTTCAAATTACGAGGGAGTGAAAAGTTGAAAGCATTTGGAAAACCAAAGCCGTCAGGTTACTTCAACAGAGGATTTAATGAAAATTAATTAAAAAAAAAAAAAAAACCAAGCACATTTCAAAGCACATAAATATTACTACTTTCACTGAGGACTATAAATTAAAATTTCCCAGAGCAGGTATATACAAGAAAAGAAAGGGAGTCACTTGAAACTGATTACCTAAGATCTTAATTCCAATTGAGACGATGTTATAATAGGAAAATGAGATTATTTTATTTTGATGTGATGTACAACTTTGCTCTTAATAGGGAAATCAAGTAGCTAAAGATGAGGAACTTGAGCGATGACGTCGGACAGACCAATCAGAACTGGAGTGTTTTGTAACACTGGGAAGTTACCTCAACTTTATTAGCCTGAGTTGCATCGTCCTCCCCAAAACAGAATCTCATAGGGTTTTCTTAAGAATAATAGAAGAGCAGGGGCCGCCTGAGTGATTCGGTCAGTTATGTGTCCGACTTAGGCTCAGGTCATGATCTCACAGCTCAGGTCATGATCTCACAGCTCTTGTGAGTTCGAGCCCCACGTCGGGCTCTGTGCTGACAGCTCAGAGTCTGAAGCCTGCTTCGGATTTTTTATCTCCCTCTCTACGGCCCTCCCATCACTCTCTGTCTCTGTCACTCAACAATGACTGTTAAAATTTTTTTTTTAAAGAGTAAGAGCCTAAAGTAAATAGAATGAAAAACAGCACTTAGAAATGTAAAATAGAATATGCTCATAATAATGCTAGCACATGATTCTAAACCATTCAAAGCTCTTCCAAGGTTGATGGACTTGTTGTTCATTTCATTTCATTACCAAATTCAAATTTATAACTTTGTGTAGGCACAGGTATTTAAATGAGAATTTAGGTGTATCAGCAAGATAGTCAAGCTCACTGGGAGCCCCGAAGTTCTAACATATTTCAGCAAAGTCTCCTAACTTTAAGAAGTCTATGGTCTTTTAAAACAGTAGGTGCCTATTTATCTGGAATATATATGATTTATAAGAAAAAAAATTAATGATCATTTATTTTGTTCCTATTGTCAAGAGGATGAACAGACTAAGAAAAGCATGTGTAGGCTGCTATTCTCTTGTTCTTTTTTTTTTTTTATATCATTAGACTATTTCTAACTTAAAACAATAAATTTTGGTTTTGTCCCTCAGAACTTACTGCTTTCGTCTAAAGATTCTCAAGAAAGGAAGGTAACATTTGTGATAAGTATTCGTAGATATGCCTTTTGCCGCCTTATTGTCCTATTTTCTTCCCAAATAAGTAGTTTCAAAATAATGCCATGTTAAAGTGTGAAAAGCTTCAGGAAACTTCAGAGATATAAAAGATCTAAGTGGTAAGACATCACCATTTAACAGTTTACAATAGTGAATTCCTGAAAACTGTCTAATTACTTACAAACTGCATAGGATGAATAAATGTCACGGCTGAATAAAAATGACAAATGACTTGCAAATCCATCTTTATTAATGCTTACACAGTATTAAATACATTTGGAGTCAGGTGGAGAATGAGAACCAGTGTCTTGTGAACTTGCTAAGAGACAAAATTGAAAAGACTGAGGTATGTAAAGCTTGCTTAAGGAAGATAATCCTTCCTTAATATTATTAGCTCCACATACTAGCTTCTGGAGATAATCAATTACATTAGGTCATGAAGACAGGATACCCTTCATAGTATAAAGAAGGACTGAAGCCCAGTCCACGGAGCAGGTGTGTGTAAGGTAAACGGATTGCAGAGGTCAACCTAGGAAAAAACTAGTATTAAGCACAAACTTTCAAATGAAGACGTTTTTCCAAAGGAATAAAAAAATCGTGTTTCAGTACCTTGTCTTCCCTCATCATTGGTAAATAAACCAGCATCAGTGCTGCTGAGACTGCTGGAATCACTGTAATAAGGGAAAAGAAAAAAAAAAAAAAAAACACAGATCAAAAGAACAATTGATCTCTCAGTCGTAAAATTTTAAAGAGACATGGCAGCTCAGAGATGAAACTTAAGCCTGACAAAGATGTGAAAGAAAATAAGATGATTTTTTTTAATCAAGCTGCAAATATTCTGGTCCCATTAACCACAGAGCATATTATTTTTGGCACATAAAACCACGGGAATCTAATGGGACGCTGACAGTAAGCCAGATGTGACTGCAACGAGGTGCTGACACAACTGATGCATTTTATTATCTGCTTTCATCAAATGCTCGCTGCTCCTTTCTTATGCCGTGTGCAATTCAGCCTGAGCCCGGAACACCGCTGCTCAATAAAATGGGGACAGTCTCCATCAAAAGCGGCCTAAGCCTTTCTTCAGCACATGAAATACAAGGGCCGGGGATGAAATTACTTTTCGTAACCACGTTTGCAAATATTCTGGAAAATACATTACTTAAGAATTCACAACAACCCTATTACTTAGCAAGGAAGAAAAAAGTTTACAATGGAAACAATCCATTAGGTCAAAGTTAAAATCCCTCTGAGCGAAACATGCAATATTGCCAATATTAAGGAGGAGGTATGTAAAAATAATAGGTACTAGATACTTCCATAGAAGTTCGAGTATGATACAAAGGCAAATTTCACACACAAATTAAAACAAATAGTAGATATTTGACTGACATGAATCAACTGTCACCATTCTAATAGAAGCCATGCTTATATGAAAATCTAGTTAGTTGAAAAACACAAAAACAAGATGGTGTAAAAAGCAGGGTTGGCCTCTAAAGAAAATTGATGATGTTCTTTAAAAATTCTCATATACTCACTTCATCCTGTAATTTTTAATTTTAACCAATCAGGAAACTGCCCCAAGTGAATTTTATAATACTTTTCCTGTTTACATCTTCAACTCTATAGCCTGACTTATTAAACGAAATTAATGTTTTAAAATATTTAAATTGAGAGTTCAGGATTAAAACCATAGATGAGATCTAAACCCACAAGTTTTCTGAATATAGAATATCATTTCAGTTGTTTGATTTTTAAAAAATAAACAAACACGAAAACTATAAAGATTTGTTAACTGGCATATTTTACCAAGTTAGTACCTTTTTCTTTAACTTCCTTCATATTAGGAGAATGTATGAAGCTCCCTAAACTGCACATGTGTGTTAATGAAAGAAAATAATACTTTCTCAGACAAACCTATCCATATTTTTTTTTTTTACTTTCAAATAAATGCTCTTCTATGCATAGTAATGTTAGAGTATTAAAAACACTTCAGGAACTTTATCTTTCTGCTGTTTAGCTATCCAAACTCCTATTGATTTTGTTTCTCTTCTGTGACTGAGTATGCCTTCCTCTCTGCCTGTATCAACACAACCCTAGGATATGGCCTTATCACATACCTTGAGTCACGAGTCTTTTTCTGAAATCCTTAAGGCAAAATGTATTCAAAATTCACAATTTTTCAAATTTTGGAAAGCTGTGTTCTAAAATGACTAAATGCCTAATAAGAGTCTGGGGTAGCACTCCAGAATCAAACCTATTACTATATATATATATATATTAATAGTATAGTAATTTTATAAACATATATATATGTTTTTTCAATTAAATGAATGAATATCTACATTAAATACTGTTCAAGTTAGGCCTGGCCACAAATGAATTAGTTTTTCACACCTTTCAGAATTCAGCTTTAAAGATAAAGGATTGTGAAACTATGTGATCTCTTTTTTCTTTCTTCGTGTGTGTACAATGGTCTTCTAACTTCTGAGTTCAGATTTACCTCTCTTAATATAGTCTACATGTAACCAGCCTCATCTTTTCCAAATATAACGTGCTGACTAAAAATACTATGATATCCTGGATGGGATCCTGGAACAGAAAAAGGATATTAAAGAAAAACAAGGGAATTCTAATAAAATATTGACTTTCGTTAATAAGGTGTCAACATTGGCTTATTGATTCTGAAAAGTGTACCACCACACGGGAAACTGGGTGCAGGATATATGCGAATAGGATATACAGAAACCCTCTGTACTATCTTTGCAACTTGTCTATAAAATGCAAAGTATTCTAAAAGAAAATGTTTATAAAACATGTGCATATCTATACATATATATATATACATATATATATAAAAATTAAAGAAGATAATAAAATGTTTTCTATTAAAAATCTAAAAATACTCTCCCATACTTGTTGAATTAAATATAGATTTCAAGGCCCTGCCTAAACCCTGCCTAAATTCTTCCCCTCCCTATCTCTTTCATTCATGTTCTTTCTCCAAGTGGTGTCCCGATCTTGTCTCTCCTCCCTCTCCCTTGCCTACTCCAGACTTCCCCCTCTGAGAGCAGCTCTTAGTCCCTAATGACCCTGCTCTTCATTTGGGACCTTTTTACATGTGTTTTAAACAACATGTTTCCTTGTTTATATTTCACCGCATTGACATCTAGCTAGTTCTCCAGGTACGCCATGTAGCTGTTCGCATGTTCAATAAATCAGAACGAGAACTTACATGGCAGCGAGGCTTTTCGTTTTCAGCATCTGACAGCCATTATGGCTTATCTCCAAGGATACCTCTTCCCACTTTTTTTTTTTTTTTAAGCAAGACTTTTATAGCACGGTATTCAGAGGAGAATATATTCCATGAATGCTGGTCAAATTAATGTTTGTACAGTAATCCCAATCCCCTGAGCCCCAATCTGTTCATTTCCTGTATTTTTGATTTTTGAAACAAAACACCAGCTGAGAGTCCTCCTTCTCTTCCATCCTCCCAATACGGTCAACCTTCCACTGATTCCAACTCCTAAAAGTGCTCTAATTTTTTTCCCCTCTACTCTCACGGCCATAATTCACCTCCCACTTAAGGATGGATTGGAGGTCCGTCAGAGCTAAAAAAACAGTTACTGAGATCATGTTACCGTGAGAAAATGTAGATCTAATTGAGTTTCTTCCCTGTTAAAATTCCTCCCATCACTTACATGATAACATCCAAACTACCACAGCACATAAGGCCTCTAAGACATGCTGACTGCTGACACCTCAACCCCCACTTTATGCTCCAGTAATAAGGAACTACATGTACTTTCCCAAATACATCACACTTAGCTCCACAATCCATGCCTCAGGGCTTGCCTAAACCACAGCTCCTTTCGGAAATCTTCCCTGACCAGAACTTTCTGCTCAGCACACTTCATTTTCATTGTTTGCTTGTCTGCTATTCTAAACTACAGGGCTGTAGGGAGCAGGCACTGCCTTATTTAGCAACCTTCCCACAGAAGGAATATGCATCTGAGTGACAATAAAAAATAGTTACATGGCTAAATTTAAAAGAAAAAAAAATATTAAAAAAAATTATTCGGGAGTGAAAATATCCTCTTTGAAAATTTGTACCTGGGCTGTTGACTGCTGGGTAGCCTGATCATACCTGATACTCAAATATTTTTTTACAATGAAGAGAAATCAAGCGAGTTTTATCTCATTTTTCTTCCAAGGCTGATGTGTGTCAATAAAAGGCAGACATCGATAAAAGGAGGGGCTTGGACAATCAATCCAAAAAGCAAGGATCTGTAAATAATCTGGCAATGAATACTTAGTCTCCACTACGCATGCGCTCCCTCCCAGCAACTGAGCAAGAAAGATAATCACTTTCAAGCCGAGCTAAGTGGTCCTCAGTCACAATGGCTCCATACTACCATACAAATAATTTTTATTATGGTATAAAAATGCCCTCTTTTTTTGGAAGAAAAGCAGATACCACAAACTTCCCAAAGCCTTCCTGAGGCATTTTTTGGTCTTGAGTAATTTTTACCTCTTTAGAAAAATTACATAAGCAGCAAACCATCTCGAATAAAGGGCCCAGCCTATAGATTTTACCAGATCCTAAACATGTTTGTAATCATATTAATAAGCAAATATATATGTATCTACAAAATAATATATATTATTAAATACATATATATTAAATACATGGTCTACAGTCTACGTGATTAAAATGAGGTCAGTCTTACAAATTAAAATCAAATACCTTTTCCTAGTAAGGAATGTTTTTTTTTTCTGGATCAAAGTTCTGTGTTTGGTTTTAAGAACATGGCTAAAAAGATGAACAATGTCAATACTCTCTCACTTCCTAAATAGCATTAGTTCTGTGTAAAAGAAAAACGATCACTTACCTTTTGATGCTGTCACAATAGTACAGTTACGGCGGTGTATCTGCTTTCTAGAATAGGTACATTAGTAGAGCTGCCAAAGGGTCATTGTTTTTCTCATTTGTCTAATGACAAGATCAAGTGTTTCTAGACTGTAAATTAGGCTTTACAATTTATAAGTGATCAGAATTCCCAGTAATCCACAGACTTACAAAAATTTCAAGCCATATCTGTTGAAGCGGTACCAATTCTTGATTCTCAAGAATCAAAATAAACTGATGAATTGTGACATGAAAAAGTGCCAAAGCTAAAGCTCTATAATTAAACAAATAAATAAGAGTTCTAAGAGTTACAAATGCGCTGTTATTCAGAAGTGCATTCTTTCCCATGGAAAATCCATTTCCTCTTCTCTTTATAGCTGAAAATTAAGTCTTTAAAACACAATCAAAAGACTTTGCATAAATCAAATAAGCAATTTTGTTTTGTGCTAAACATCATAAGTTATAAAGAAATATAAGGATGGTTAAACAGTAATATCACTATTATTATATTTTATATTATTATAATTTATAATTATTTTAAAATAGAATTAATTAAAATACAACATACGTTCAAGCACAGACAATGGAGACACACATTTTTATATTTAGAGAATATAAAAGTCACCTTTCACTCATGAGTTCATCTGAGACTTTTTGCTCTTCATAGTCCATTTTGTCCTTACTGGTCTGGCTTATTTCCTCACTCTCTAAAACCACGCCTTCATCTTGGATTTTTGGTCCTTGTCTAATTATTTTCAATTTCCTTTTTTTGACTTTGTTCTTGGTAAACTCTTGATATTGGTAAGATCTATCATTGTCCATGTCCTGATCTCTACAACCTTCAAGGGGCTGAGTCATTGTCCGTTTGTTAGAGATGTCTTGCGGGAGGTCCACGGCCATGCGTTTCACCTTTCTCCTTCTGCGCAGAGTTCTGTTCCCAAGGTTGTCCACCGCAAAATCAGATTCGTGCCACAGAGGTCTTTTTCCTCGTACATTGTTATTTAGGTTTGATGATGGCCTGCGCTTAGCCACTAACATTTGGTCATCAGAGTCGCTATGATCTTTTTTATTATTATTGTGATTCTCTCTATAGTCCTTGTTTGGTTCCTCTAAACTAGAATCAGACCCTTCGCTTAAGCAGTGACCAGTCTCCCATGGGTGGTGAACATTATACGATCTCCGTTTTCTCCCTCTCCTTTTCCTTGCCTGGCGTTTCAGAGGGCAAGATAAACTTCGAGAATGATCTCCCGTTTCGGCAAATCCACCTCGAGCTTGCTCTGAGCTCTCCTCCAATGCTGAGACAAGATCATGAACCAGTTCTTCCATGGTTCGGCTGAAATGCCTACATTTTTAAAAAAAGAAAAAAAAATTAAAGAAAATAGTATTAACTGCATTAACCTAGTTTATTACAGCAGATGATTCACTCTAAATCTAAAATTAATAGTTATTATAAAGAAATGTTTAAAACCTATTTAATTTTTCTATCCCAGATAGTTTCAAATACTCTGACTCATTTTAAGCTCCTTTTTCATATATAAGTTCTTTTATTAAACATAGGAATTACTTCAAGATAGAGTAAGCATAATATCAGCAATGAAAGATCCCAGTAATTTCATATTTTTACTGTGTAATTAGAGAAAAGTTATTTCTGCTTAAATCCCTGTCATTAGTCTACTCCTGCCCTTTCCCTAGAGCCAGTTTTGCTAGAACCAATACAGAAAGAACTTTCTCAATCCTTCTTCCAACCGCCCCTCCCCCACACCCATTTCTAAGTGAAGGAGGAAGCTGTACAATCCTCTACTCACCACAGGCTCTACCCAGTCACTACCAGGATATGCGAGGGAGATGGAAAGGCTGACAGGTACTTTCGAGATTTGTAATATATGTGAAAGGAGAGTTCAACCAGACACGAGGCATATATTTAGGCCACGCTCATCTCATAACTCAGTCAACAGAAACTATTCATACTCAAACTGGAGTCTCACTGGTCTAAAAGGGCCCATCATTTTCCTTATCATTCTGAGATGGTCTCTTGGTATTTTTTAAACAAAAAGAAACAAACAAAAACCATTAAATTATGTTACCAAGTGAGAAAATGATCTACTTACCAGCTAGGATAAGCATTCCTTACGACCTTTTATAAATTATACTGACTCTTTCCAAACCCACCTCTCAAAGATTCTAGATCAGTTGGTGATGGGAAGCCCAAGATTCCGATTTTGTTTTTTAAACATTATAGTTAATTCAAACATGTATCTTTCTTATAAAGATCATGAACAATCATTTCTGAGTCTTAGAAGGGCCTAGGGATCAAAATATTCTCAACTATGGAGGTCTATATAATTTCTAAATCGATAGCTGGGGTAGGGACACGTTTCTGTAAAGGGCCAAACGGTAAGCATTTCAGGCTTTGCAGTCCATTAGGTCTCTGTCATAACCACTCAACTTTAACCACTGTTAAGGTGAAAATAGCCCCAGGCACTACACAAATGAATGGCTGTGTTCTAATAAAATTTTATTTACAAAACCAAGTGATGGCTGGCTATAGTTTGCTGACCCTTGGCTTATATAGTCTCTACAGTCTATAATTTTAGGCATTTGCAAGTTCCTTATAATAATTTTTCATTTTGTGTTTTCATTTGAACAATCTGAAAACAAACATACATTTTAATTCAATTGGATGTACTACTTATGATTCGCATATACAGCTTCTATCACAAGTACTTACTATGTGCTAGGCAGGCCCATTTTTTAGGGTTTTATATGCATTACCTCATTTCATTCTCACATAATAACCTTATAAGGTGGCATATGAGATACACAAGACACAGACATGAAGGGCAATTAGCCCGAAGTGACCCACCTAGAAAATGGTAGAAACAGGTTTCAAACTCCAACAGTCTGGTTCTAGAGCCTGAATGCTCAACCAACTACAGCCAAGAACAGCATTCTGATACCACACGATTCTAGTATCCAGTTTGCCTTTTTGTTTATGAGTGATGTAGCAGCAGGTGGCACTATTTTAATTTTTGAGACAGATTTAATATATGTCTGTGTCAAGTCAAATGACTCACACCTCGGCACTGTATTCTTCTGAACAGAAAAGAGGACTGGGAGACCCGACTCAGTGCAAGGCCCAGGGCAGTACATACAGGTGGTGGAGTCAGCTGGATCCCAAGCCCCCAAAGCTGTGAAATGTACACTGTGAGCAATTAACTAAATGGACATAGTCTTTCCTTTAATGGGGTATTTTATTTTCCTGATCTAGCTCCTTTACCATTCTGAATGAATAAAAGCCTCTAGAGACACACATTTTTAAAAAAAATATGGCGATTAAAATATCTATTTTAAATAAACTCTGGAAAACCACTAAAAGGGTCCTATATATTACTCAGGTTTCAGAACCCTGCATTTGATTATGCGAAATACGTGTCACACAGGAATTAGCAGTAAGCCAAAAAAGGGCTACAATTCTGCCTACACTGATAAGCCAAACGGGTCTTTTCTCTATTACCTCTAGGTTAATAAGCACATTTTTTGTTTTCCCCTTATTGCAATGAATATTTTGTCCAATTCCTTTCATACTATTTCTTTGGAAGAAATGCAGGCTGAAAGACGTATTATCTCTGAATATAATATTGCACCTTTAATAAAATTCACTGGAAGCCAGCTTAACATGTATCAGAATAAGGACCCTCTGTCTAAAAGAAGACTCAGTATCACCCGGTTCTTAAGTAACTGACTTTTTGAACATGCAGTTTTCTTGTCAATAGGTTGATGACTAGGACTAAATGTTAATATGAAATTAACTCGATGCATGAATATAATCTCCAACTAAAGTCGCATGTTATTTTGGAAGTTATAATCTAGCACTTTACCACAGAAAAGAAAATGTGGTGGACCTAATATCAGATAAAAGTTAGCGATCAGATTCAATCCATAGTAATTCAAGCCTTCAATCAATTTCATTTAAAAAGTACTACTGTAACAAACATAGCTTAAGAAAATAGAACTGATAATATTACTAAGAAGAAAAGCAAAATTTCTTGATAACAAAATTAAAATTTTCACTTTACGTGATTTTATAGTGTTTTTCTCAAGAAAATAAAAGACATTAAAATAATTTAAGAGGTGCCTGGATGGCTCAGCTGGTTAAGTGTCCGACTTCAGCTCAGGTCATGATCTCATGGTTCGTGGATTTGAGTCCTGTGTCCGGCTGTGTGCTGCCAGCTCGGAGCCTGGAGCCTGCTTTGGATTCTGTGTCTCCCCCTCTGTCTTCCCCCCTCCCCTACTCACTCACACACACACAGACACACACACACTCTCTCTCTCACAAACATTTTAAAAAATTAAAAAAAATTTAACCAGGAGAACCCAATTTATTCCATGATGTCACTCAAATAAGAATGAGAAATAAATACCAACTAAAACAACTGCTTTAAAAAGACCTTTTAAAAGCCCCATAAAAACACAGAAAAAAAAAAATTCAACGTTCAGACTTAAAATCACTTTTCTTCCCCTTTGGTCTCAACTACCCAGATTCCTGCGAATCAAAACCCTTGTTAATGAGCTAGTGATGTTAGTCAGTCACACTGCTCCACGTCTGTCTCTCCGGGAACACTGGCATCAACTGGCCTCACAGAAATAAAGTCATTATAAGGGACCACATAATCAATAGCTCGTTTATTTCCTTTGCCTTGGCAGTGACACTGAAGACCACCGTATGGAAACACTTTGTCTTCGAGATATTTCCTTAAATGAGACCTTTCCTATTGAAGAAGGAACCTGAAAATATGTAACTTTCCTGTACAAAAAAGTGTGTTTATTAACCGTTCCTAGCTGTAAAGTTTAATTACAGTGAACTACCACTTTGCTAATTTGAAAAACATTCGCATTTATAAAATAATTTCTCTTCATTTGAAATTCAGTGGAAATGGTATCTTTGGAGAATGGTCTGCACTACGTACAATGTCTAAGATGATGGTTCACTAAGAGTTTTCTTAAAATACTCTAAATAAATAGACTAAGATTACAGTCCCGCTATCTATATAAAGTTGGATTTTGTAAAAGGACAGGACTGAGCAGATAAGTATTCAGTTTTTTGCAGATGGTATTGCATTATGCTAAGCAATAGAAAATGTATGATCGACTCAAAATTTGATATGCCAGTTTTAGGTAAGAAGTTTTGGCCAAAGGTTAAGTTTTTTTGTTTGTCTTCTTCGAGGCAATATGAAAACATCCAAGGAGTAAATTGTTCTCTTTGGCTTTCTTAACCCCAAACTCTAATTAACTCGGACAAAGGCCTTCCTTAAAAAAACGTATAGTTGAGAGTGAAGATGGGCAATGAATGGTAGAAAAACTGGCAGTGAGTTTAAGGTTTTCTTTCAAATGTTTCTTATTCAAGAAAAAAGACTCAGGAAGCTACCTTAGTCCAAACTCAGTGCTCGCATGTTCCCATAGGACTAGCAGCTGACTGATGAGCCAAGGGCTCTCCAATAGCAGTCAACAATGTATGGACAGGCATAGCAGGAGAGGAAGCCCAAGAAAGCCCCAAAACTGACCCCCGATAACTGACAGCCAACTACTCCACTAATGACTTTTACTTTTTGGAGACTCTGTTAGCAATAACTACTATTCCTAAAAGGATAAAATATAGCACGTACAGAAATATTAGAGAATAATTTCCTTGCCCGGACACTGATAAAAATAACTACTTAATAAGATAACAGACGTGCGTCTACTGAGTAAACCCAACGAGTTCATTAAGAACAAACAAAAATCTTGCATATATTACAAAAAAATTGAATGACTACAGCTAGCAAATATCTACGTCAGGAAAAAGAAATCAAACGCTGCTTATCACCTAACACATGGCAAAATTCTCTTCTCTATGTAAATTCTTTTAAACGTTTATTTATTCTTAAGAGACATAGAGACAGAGCATGAGCAGGAGAAGGGCAGATAGAGAGGGAGATATAGAATCTGAAGCAGCCTCTAGGCTCTGATGAGCCGTCAGCACAAAGTCCAACGTGGGGCTCAAACCCACAGACCGTGAGATCATGACCTGAGCTGAAGTCGGCCACTCAACCGACTGAGACACCCAGGCACCCCTCTTCTCTCTGTAAAACACGGGATTATCTCTTCTACAGAGTTAAGTAACTCTAGTAGTGGAGTGCTAAAAGTTACCCACTGCTAAATACAACTACTTAATTGGCTCCTAGCAAGTTAAGGCAACAGCCATTTGTTGTTAGTTTCTGTATGAATAGAAATTCACTGCGTACAAAAATAACATAGGAGGAATACCTAGTCAAGAGCTATGCTGATGAATGTATGCTATGACTAATCACAAACCTAAGAAAATAGTTTGGGTATTACATGTTTTGATATTCATATTAGCTGTTGCTTAAGATAGGTTGTTTGGTCATAAAAGTAAATAGCCAAAGAATATAAATTAAAATTAACACATAATAGTGGAGATCATGACAATGGGTGACTAAACATGCAAATAGGAACCTTAGAGATGCTACATCAGGGACACCTGGGTGGCTCAGTTGGTTAAGTGTCCAACTCTTGATTTCAGCTCAGGTCATGATCTCACGGTTCCTGAGTTTGAGCCCCACGTTGGACTCCGTGCTGACAGCGCAGGGTCTGCTTGGGAATCTCTGTCTCTCTGCCCTTCTGCTCATGCTTGCTTTCTCTCTCAAAAATAAACATAAAAAAAAAAAAAATTAGCCACATCAAGGGCTAAATTTCATGACTATTTCAATAAAATATGATCCATAAGAATTGTGTTAAGTTTGATTAAAATTTCTGCTGCTCCTAGGAATTTATGAATTTCCTTCTTTAATGATAATATTATTTGTCAAAATAAGTCTTTATCTCAGCCTAGTAACCTTTAAAATGATTTACAGAATTATCTCTTTTTATATATCTTGGGAAAATATTTCTTAGGAAATATAGAATAACTCTAACATTAAATGTTAACATTTAAGCTAGTTTAGAAATTCCTTGGCCTACCTATTTAAACCATTAATCACAAGTAACCTTTTCTCTCTTCTTGAAAGACATAGGATGGAGTTAGGGGAACTTATTATGAAATGTGTAAGTAATTAATTATAACTTTACATTAACATTAGGCAATGCACGTGGAACAGAATTCTCTAGGCGGGGGAAAAGCTGGGAGGAAACTAGAGAACCCGGGCTTTAACGTCAAATCTAGAATCTGGAAGCTACATTTGACTATATTCCTTAGCCATAGACCCTAAACAAATTACTGATCTCCGGGTTGTTTATTTTTGAAGGGATTCTGTGGGATGAGACTTATGTGTGAGAGTAGTTATTTCATCTTTCAACAACCTCTGTACACGAATAAGGTGGCCACTGAAATATCAAAGCATTCTGCTTTTAAGGGATAACCAGCCTATGAATCCGAGATATCATAATGAAAGCACAGACCTTACCCTTTCTGAGTTCTTGAACCATGCTGAGTCATGGGACAAGGGGGAAATATCAGACATTTGCAAAAATCTTGCACATAATTTCAAGACATTCATGCGACCTTTAAAGATTTTCATGGATCTTAAAAAAAATAACAACTAAAAAACAAAAAATGAATGCTGTGTTTCTGAGTGACTCCTATCTTAGTAATATATAGATGCAAGAAAAAATAAATTACAGAAAGTCATTCTACCAAGTTAAGAGCCACAGGGTCCCCAGTAAACAGAAAAGTTCATTGGCAGTGGGAGCGAAAGCTCCACGGACATGTACTCAACTGGAGTGTGCCTGGCACCTGCTGTTCTGTCACTTTTGCTACCATGGGGACAGGCAGAAAGCTTTCCTTCCTCCTTAACTTAGCAGTTTGGCCAAAAACTAAAAATTAAATGAAAAAAAAATCATTCATGGCTTTAGAAAAAAGTCTTATTCTCCTTTCCAAACAGCGATTTAATAAGGCTCATTTATTATTTAAATTTGAAGGTTCTTCTGTTTTTAACTTCATTTAAAGGGTTCAAGAGTCATTCAAAACTTTACGCTCTCATCACTTTCGAAACGCAAATTAATGAACAAGAAGCTATGGAAAGGACATGAGTCAAAGTCTACAACAAACAAAAATAATTTAGAGTCTAAAAATAATTCATTCCAATTCTAGTCAACATGCAGATATTAGAGCATATCTGGGCAAGTTTCTAATACAGACGCGAGGAGTCTCCTTCATGGCTTCAACATGGCAACTAACTATTCAATAGTTACTGAATATATAATACATTCTGAATTCTTAGAATAAGAATGAAGACAATTGAATATTAATTCCAAGTACCTAGCATAATGCTTGACATGTAATAGATGTTACAAAAAATGTTGGATGAACAAACCAATGAATGACTGAACAAATAACGGGAAAAATATGACTACACTGCAAATTTCAAAGTTTTTGCCACATTAACAAGCCAGACACTGTTAACTTTCTGCCTTTCTAGTGAAGTAAATGTGGTGGCGAAGGACAAATTATCAAAGATGGCTTAAACGCTTCCGGCTTGCCATGAATAAAACTGCTAGGAAGCTATACTGATGTTAATGAGTTTCTTGGCCAAAATCTTAATGGCCACTGCTTTGATCTCTCATTGTTGAAACAGAAACCTGATTCAAACAAACCTGACAGTACGGAACTGACCTCAAGATAAAGACCAAAAAAATGGTGGTTATTTAAAAAATGTATATTTTCCACTATGCAGTTTCCTAGACCCAAAGAAAATCCAAATACTAAATAAAAATGAAACTCCAGTAAAAAGGAAAAGAGATCCAGAATCAATACAGTTTATTTTTAAGGGTTTTTTTCTTTTAAAGCAAGTCACACAAATTTAAATAAATAATGTGGCTCAATTTATCAATAATAATTCAATATTCTCATTATTAAGGACTTAATTGTAAACTGTGTTTAGTTCAACCTTTAAAATCTTAAAAACCAGAAAGTGACTTTAAATATAAATCACCAATAAGGTACAAAGTAATCAAAGTGTATCTAAATTATAAATGTGGTTTATCCATTAAATGAATCAAATTTTAAAAGGCAGGTTAATATTATAAGTACCACATACTTATGCTTTTGGGCCTCTAATTTCAAAACTGTATGTGAATGATGAGGCTGGCAAAGGAGATAGAAACTCTCAGGTATAATGATTTTATAAAAATATAATATAAACCACTTACGAGAATAATTTGCATAAAAATATATTCATTTCTTGAGGATTTTTATTATTTAGTTGTATACTAAATAACTGTCTTCTGTAGCAATAAGTTACAAACTAAAATATCAGTTCTATTTTTCAACAGATTGTTGAGGGAGAGATAAATCATCCACTATTTATCCATTTGGTGCCATGAACTTGAAAACTCTAACCCCGACATTGGAGAAAAAGTTGAAGTCAAGTTGGGAAGTCAAGTACAACAGGAATTCTGGTTGGCTAACATATCTGGGCATATCGTTTCTAGTTTAGATATTCCAGTGATACTGTATCTTGTTCAGACAAATAGGATATATACAGGATGGTTAAGAATTTTTTTATATACTGGAATCATGCTGCAAATACGATACTTGGTAGCTGCAAATACAGCTACTGAAACTGTATTTGCTCCTGTTTTGCAAATTTAAACTTTCTAAGCACCCGCCTCAAAAGATTTACATGAGATATATGTACATAAAACTTGGCACCAAGTAAAACTTGGCACCCGTAGTAGCCATCGCCAGGGGTACTGAGATTTCATCACTGAGATAAAACTTAACGTGCATAGTATGGTCAATGTCTGATCAATAAGTGAAAAAGAAAATTCCGTTGAGAATTTTCCAATAAGGGGATGGTTGTGCAGATAAACTAGAAAATCAGGGTTCCAGTTTTCTGGAAGGCGTTCATTCTGGCCAATTGGGTATGATTGTAAGAATTTCATTAAGAAACAATGATGAACCGCCAAGCACTATGTTTTCCTCTGGAGCCATAGAAAGAATGAATTCCATGCCGATAATTGAAAATAAGAGAAGCACTTGAAAAGAACTGAAGGAGGGTTTCTCTGTACTATAGGGAAGTATCTAACTATGATTTGGTGAGAGGGAGAGGAAGGAGTTGAAAGAGTCATACTTTTTTATTAAAGAGTCATCTGTCCTACAAATCAGTATCACTACAACAAGAGCAGACAGAACTACACATCCCATTTTGTTTAGTTCCCTTAACAGGTATTGAATGGTGACACGGTGAGACAGGTACCTACTAGATTACTGGGGAGGGAATTCCGGGGTAATGGAAATGTCCTATATCTTGTTTTGTGTGGTGACGGCACCAAATACACAACTGCCAGAACTAAAAATACTCAACAGGTAACAAGTGTTTTATTTTATGCTAATGACACACAACACCATTAAAAAAATACGGCTCATTTAAGAAAGTACTCCCTGCCTTCTCACTGGAAAATGTGAGAAATTTAAAAGTATAACCATTATAGAACGAACTCCAGAACGATCTAATCTCATTCAGAACGTTTTAGACAAGATATTCTTTTAGTTTGCAGTGACAGGAGATGCCAAGGAATTCTTTGAGATCACAGCCAGCCAGCATGCCTCGTGGTCTCATTCACTGCAGAATCTAACAATGGACATATGTTTTTTAGCCACAGCTCGTTCCTTTGCAGACTCTAAGAACGGACATTCATAGGTACTGTAGCCACGGTTCAACTATTTTTCAATACTTTTATGTTTGACATTGGCAGTGGGAAATTTGTTTCACTGCTTGTCTGACGTATGCTTGGAGGAAAAGGCTTGGGGAAAAACAGGCCTGGCATTAAAGAGTTTTCAACTAGAAACCCAAACCCCAGCTTCTAGGTCCAGGACTAAAATGTGCATGGCAATTTTGGACAACTCACTTGAGAATTCTGTGCCCTGGATAACCTCCTATCACAGAGCTGTCATAAAGATAAAGTGCATTAATCTGTGAAGGCACTTGGGAAAGTCAAACAATATCGTATTATTTCAAAGTGGCACTGGCGTTGTGGTGCTGCAGCCCCGGCCAAACCCCAAACTTAAAATCCTGGGGTATACGTGTTATTCGGGAACACTCATACACATCTTTTTTGAACTCGAATGGACCCTTCAAGGGGTCCAGAAAGAGATAGGCCCCTCCCACTCCAGGAATAAGGGGGGTGAGTGAGGTGCCTTCCAGTACTAAACTTCTTGAACTCTAGATTTGATCTTCCAAGACACCTGCTGTAACCTGGCACATTTAAAAAAGAACATGAGGGGATAAGATCTATAGTAAGTTAAATTCTTCTGTCCCTAGCCTGGTCAACAATCGGGGAAGAAATGAATTGCTCTTGGACTACAGAGGGCTTTACTCCCCAAATACCGTAGAGTGTTGGGCCATCAGCAAGCATTTATTCCTTGCTGTATTCCTGCACACATCTTTAGCACACACCTCAACGCCTTCCTCAAATCGCTCCCATCCCAGGCACGAGGGAGAGCAAGGCCTAAGTGTCTCTGGATCATCCATCACGACTACGACTCCCTCCCCCTTCCATTCCAGGTCCAGCGGCCTCAGGCCATCACACCCTTTCCTGATCTCCCATCCCCAGGGCCGCCAGCCTCACCAGCTGTTCCCGGCGGCTGGAGCTCCGATCGGTTGGCGCCCGGCGGCCCCGAACATTAACGACACCCAGGAGCCTGGCCTCGAGGCTCAGGCCCGAGAACAGACTCCAACTACCACAGCACCAGCGACTTCCAGAAGCAGTTCAGCATTTTGAGCTGAGCTTCCGGAAGCAGACGGGAGGCGGAAACCGGATGCCCGGAGCAACCATTACCTCGCCTCCCCCCCACACCGTCCTCCTCCCCTGCAATCTCCTCCTTTTTAACTCACAGAAGAGAGAGAGACAAAGCACTGGAACTTCTCCCTACGAAAAATTTCTTAATTTTCTTTCTAGTGTTCTGCAAACCGAAGCAGGGTATAAAGTAGAAGTGGAGGAGTCGAAAAGTTGTACCCCCGGGACTAGCTTTATGGGTTAGCCCGGTTGCCATGGAGACCGAGAGTAACACCAGTGCTCCGGCAGACGCCGGGAGGCTATGGCCACGTTAGCCCGGCTGCAGGCTCGGTCGACGTTCGTAGCACAGCAGTACTACTTCAGGAACAGGTAAGGCGTCGACCGGGTACAGCGCAGAGGGCCGACTTCACCCTGGCCGGGCGTTCCTCAGCAAGAGATTCCTATTAACAAAGTTCCCGAATCAGTAAAAACCACCCACGACTCCCGCTTCTTTTGTTGGCCTCAAACTTAATCACAAGTTTAAAAGTAGCTTTACCCGACGGGGGAATTATAGATGGGGATAAAGAGTGGACATAGTCATAAGCTCGAGGTGGCTTTGGAAACTGCCCACTATAGATAAAATTGTAGAATAAAGTATTTTTCTGTGACATCATCACTCCACAGTTTGATGAAACCAGTGCCCTCCCTGTTGAAGTTTCAATACCCTGACCGGGGTCCCCCAGGCACTCTCGGTGGATGGTCTCAGTGTGTCCTCCCTCGGCCTGGGGATTTGAGCCCCCATTGTTTCACAGTTATCATTGAACTCAATTCTCCTATGGCTCATTTGTCTTCCCAAAGTGACAGTATCTAAACCATTCTGACAAGATAATCAGTATCAATATGTTAACTAGTAGAAGAGGAATAAGGAAGACACTAATAGCCTTATCCATCTCTGTACACCCAAACTTCTTGAGCAGGAAGAGTTTCCTTTTGACCATGACTTTCCGGAAGCAATGCCTCAGGAGACTTTCCTCCTTAAGAGAAACCATAAAACAGTGAATTAGATAATGGCAGCGCATAGTGAGATGATTGACCAATGGAAAATGTCAATAAGGCAGGATTTTGCTGAGCTATTGGTGGTTAAGATTGATCTCACCTACTGCATTCTTATCGCACTGTGTATCGCACAGTAGTTACCACGGTTCAGTTTCACATTCTGTTTGGAGATAATATCTATTATGCCTCTTATACTAGAAGTGGGGAGTGTCTGTGTTTTGCTTATCATTACTTAGGTTTCAACTGTCTATGGTAGTTTCTACATGATAGGTGCACAATAATTCTTTGTCTAATAACTCCACAAAAGAATCCTTGAATGAATGAATCATTAGTCCTGGTTTAATAAAATGTAATAAAAATTGCTAAAGATAAAAATTATATATTTACTATCTATATATTACTATAATTATTGATAAATTATCCATTGATTGAGCATTCCTTTGGAAGATGTATCCTATGTTTATGACATACCTATATAAAGAAGTTATATAAGTGATATACCTACATATAAGCTGCATCCTTCTTGATGTTCACAGCCTCACATGGGATATAGGCATTTAAAAATAATTACAATAGAGTAAGGATGAACGGGAAGGGAAACAAGCTAACATTTCTTGAGCACTGGTAATATGTTGAAAATTGTACTATGAAGGTTTTCATATACCTCTTTTGGTTTACACAGTATTTCAAGTTAATGTATTAATCTCTCTTTTTAGAGCTCAAGAACAATATTCTAGAAAAGCCTGGTGAAGTGTCATAGAGCTGCAAATAGACATGATTTTTTCTACAGATTTCGATGTCAACCTTTGTCCTCATATCCTGGCTTTTTTTTTTTTTTAATGTTTATTTATTTATAAGAGAGAGAGAGAGAGTGCAAGTGGGGTGGGGAGACAGAGAGAGGGAGACACAGAATCCAAAGCAGGCTCCAGGTTCTGAGCTGTCAGCATAGAGCCCTATGCGGGGCTCGAACTCACGAACCGTGAGATCCTGACCTGAGCTGAAGTCGGATGCTCAACCAACTGAGCCATCCAGGTGTCCCGCCCATCTCCTGGGAGCAAAGACTAGAGCTGTGAAAACGCAATGATGAAAATAGGCTGGCATCCCTTCCTTTTCATTTATTATCACTATTAGTATTTCTAGTAAAAAGAAAAGTCTCTAAAGATCATGAAAGAATCAAAATTCCAATGTTTGCCTTATTAAAACAACAACAACAACAACAACAGAATATTGGTAGCTTTGGGCACAAAAGCCATATAAAATATTAATATATGAAAAAAGTTAACTGGCAGTGTCCTCAAGCAATTATTTTCATTTCCCATGTGTTATTGAGTAGATCAGCTCTTTGTAAATTGTAGTGTACATGAGAATCTCTTGAGGATGATGTTAAAATATAGATTCTGATTCAGTGGCCAGAGAATCTGCATTTCTCAGAAGAGTTCCTGTGAGGCCCCGTTTTGCAAAAAAAAAAGGGGGGGTGGGAAACTGTAGAAAAGGAAGTAGGTATGGATCTATTATTTATTTCTTAAACATCCTTACAAATTATATATCTATTCCCACTTTGCATGAGGGAAGGAAAATGAGATTCATGTAGAAAAAATTCACAAGCTATTCAAAGTAATGTTAGTTTGATGGCAGGAGATTAAGCCAAGAGACCAAAACAAGTGACTAATGTAGAGTTGGAATTAATGGTTTGCACAGGTGTAATGGGAACTTTTACAGAAGTAAAATTAGAGGAAAAAAAGTTACTGGAATGAATTATTTTAAAAATAGGGGTGCCTGGGTGGTCAGTCGGTTAAGCAGCCGACTTCAGCTCAGGTCATGATCTCACGGTCTGTGAGTTCGAGTCCCGCGTTGGACTCTGTGCTGGCAGCTCAGAGCCTGGAGCCTGCTTCAGATTCTGCATCTGCCTCTCTCTCTCTCTGCCCTTCCCCTGCTCACGCTCTGTCTCTCAAAAATAAATAACGTTAAAAAAATTTAAAAATAAACATTTCCAGTTACAAGTATAATAAATGAATTTAAAAATAAAAAGTCACTACTGAAATGTAAATGTTTTAAGGAGAACAACTTGGAGCATATATCCAGGGGATTCAGTATACGCATGATAGTCACCGCAGAATTTGTGAGGAGGAGTGGGAAGAAGAAGAATTTGTGAGGAGGAGTGGGAAGAAATGACTAATGAAGAAGTAGTACAAGACAACTTTCTTAAACTGAAGAAAGAATATGGCTTTGAATGGAAAGGGCTCTGAGTATGAGATAGGATTTTTTTTTTAAAGAGACACTTTTTAGATGTTATCTGGCAAAATTTCAAGGATACAGAAAAAATTTTACAAGCTCATAATCTAGACAGAAAAGAAAAATGTTATTTGCCAAGGGAGAAAGAAGCACTGACTTAGAAGCAACAGGGACTTGTAAGAGAAAAGAACAATAATTGTTGATTATTCAAGGCAATATCTAAAAAACCTAAACCCAGAAAAGCTCTTATTCATTTTTTTTTTAATGAACGGAAGACATTTTCAGATATATGAAGACTCAGGGTTATGTCGTCCATATAGCCTACTGGAGGAAACGTACTCAAGAAAGTACTCTCCGAAATCAAGTGAGAATTAAATTAGAGCGAAGATCTCAAGATAGGAGAAGAGGAGGAGAAGAAGTAATAGAAACTATAAGGAACAACTGTACTCGTAGAATTTACAGTTAAATCTAGATGAACACTTACTGAGTTTCATGGGCTACCCCTAATTCCATGCAGTTAAAAGAATCCAGTAGGCACTTTGAGTTTGCTTCCTAGACATCTTGTGAAGTTCAAAAATCCATTAGTACATTTCCCACCTTCCAAGCGATCACAGGCAGTAGTGTTGCGAATTGTCTCATTAATACGTAATGCAGGTCGTTCTATATCCAACTTCTAATAGTAATTTTTCCCCACTCTTCCAGCCTAGGTGATAATAATAATTACTCCAAAGACCAGTCTTTTTAGTGACCTGAGAACTCCCCATAGTCTCTCCATCACCTGGTCCCAAAGACAATGCCATATGTTTAAGGTTTGCAGTACTGCCTACCATGATATGTTTCCATTTTTTAAGTTTTATGTAGCTGTAGTTGTCAATTATTATTTTGGCTCTGGGATTTACCTTTGTTGGAATGGTCTTTCTCAGCCTATGGTTATAAGAAAATTCTGTGTTTACTAACAATATTTTAAAAGTTTGATTCCATTTTTCTTTACTCTGCAATTGTGTTTATGTATATGTATCATGTGAGTTAGGGACTTAACCTTGAGTATAGAAATTGTCTCAAAGCCTTTATTGAACATTCCACACTCTTCTTACTGGTTTTATGTATTGCAAGATAAATTAAAGTTGTAAAAATTACAAAGGAAGAAGCAAAATTGGCTTTATTCACTGACAATATGATCTTGTGCATAGAAAACTAAGCTACCTACAAAAACATCTAGAAATAAGTGAGTTTAGCACAGGTCGTAGGACACAATACACAAAAATCAATGGTCTTTTTATATAATAGCAATGAACGATTGTAATTTAAAATGAGAAAAACCATTCAATTTATAATAGGATCAAAATGCATGTCACTCTATCTGTTGACTTTGTAGAAATATCTTGTGTACACAATTTGTACACAAAAGTGTTTTAAGTACAGGATTATGTATAAAGGCATTCATTAAAGCATTACTTTTTTAAAAAAATAATTTTTTGAGAGAGAGAGAGAGAAAAACTGAACGGGAGAGAGGCAGAGGGAAAAGGAGAGAGAGAATCTTAAGCAGGCTTCATGCCTAGCATGTAGCCCGATGCAGGGCTTGATTTCACAACTGTGAGATTATAACCTGAGCTGAAATCAAGAGTTGGACACTTACCAGACTGAGCCACCCAGGTGCCCCTGAAGCATTATTTCTAATAGGGAAGAAACTCCTGAAAGTAACTTGTATGTATTTGTAACTAATCTGGCTAAGTAAATTAAGGCATAGAGACATGATCGAATATTAAGTAGCAGTTTAAAAGTGAAAAATTTTAGGGGTGCCTGGGTGGCTCAGTCCCTTAAGTGTTTTAGTTTTGGTTCAGGTCATGATCTCACAGCTTCGTGGTGGGTTCAAGCCCCACGTCAGGTGCTGTGCTGGCAGTGTGGAGCCTGCTTGGGGTTCTCTCTCTCCCCCTCCCCTGCTCCTGCTTTCTCCAACTCTCTCAAAATAAATAAATACACTTTTTAAGGAAAATAAAAAGGTAAATAAAAGTGAAAAAATTTTATGCGTGTTGACATAAAAATTTCAGAGACAAATTAAGTTTAAAAGAACAGGTCGCAGAAAATATATAATATATTTTGTGTGAAATTTTTATGCATACAGAGAGACATAAGAGCTGAAATCATAGATAACAAACTGTTAACAGGGATTAGATTTTGAGAATTGGAAGATAGGGAAGGTTGAAATGGTATCTTAATTTTTTCTCTATATTTTCCTGTGTGGTTTACAATTTTATATTAAACATTGGGTATTCGTGTATAATTTATAAAACAAACAGTAGATAAATCGGAAAAAGTGTCCTAAGACAATTTTTTTTTGAAAACACAAAATTAGACATCAGATAAGTGACCATGAAGATGTAACTGGTACAAAATTTGCCTTGCCGCCATGAAAAATTAGAAAACTGAACAAAATGTGGAAAATTACTTTTAGACATTTTGGTACAACAGACAGTATAGGATTATGATCTTTTAGTGAAGGGAAATAAATGAGGTTATCTAGATAGTTACTCCCACTTTATGCTTGGCAGTAACTTCTGAACAAAATTCAAATTCAACAGCATAGTGTTCATATTGTCTAGCATCTACTCCTAAATTAGTAGTAGGACAAAAATATAGCAAACTGTGACCTACAAGTAGGAGGAAAAACAATCAATTGGTGGAAACAGACCCAGAAATACAAAGATGATACAATTAGCCTACAAGGAGTTTTAAGTAGCTTTCAAAACATGCTTAAGGTCTTGAAGGAAAATATATGCACAATGAGTTAAATGGAAATAAAAAGAAGATAAACCTTTAGAGATACAAAACAGATGATCTAAAACAAAAAATTCAGATGGACTTAATATCAGATTAAAATCCTGCAAATAAAACATCGGTGAACTTGAAGACTTTACAAATACATACTATTGGGTAGAGTATTCTGCAGAGGATAATTAGATCAAATTGGTTAATAAGTGTTGTTGAGGTCTTCTATATTGTTGTTGATTTCCTTTACAGTTGTCTTATCAATTATTCAGAGAGGCATATTGAAATATCCAACTATTACTGTGAATTTGTCTCTTTCTCCTCTTGGTTTTGTCAGGTTTTGCTTCACATATTTTGAAGCTCTATCATTAGGTGCATACTCATTTAGGATTATTACATTTTCCTAATAAATTAACCTTTTTATCATTATATAATATTTAATGCATGATAATTTTTTTAAATGTTTTTATTTATTTTTGAGAGACACAGAGACAGAGTGTGAGCAGGGGAAGGGCAGAGAGAGAGGGAGATACAGAATCTGAAGCAAGCTCCAGACTCTGAGCCATCAGCACAGAGCCCGACGTGGGGCTCGAACTCACAGACTGTGAGATCATGACCTGAGCCGAAGTCGGCCGCTTAACCGACTGAGCCACCCAGGCGCCCCAATTTTTTAATCTTAAGTCTACTTTAAATGTCAAAATTATTTTAAATGTAAAAGTATTTGAATAAAATGAAACAATTCTGAGATGCCATTCTTTCCTGTGTATGTATGTGTATACATACATATGCACATATATACATACATGTATGTATTTAAAAATACTGAAATAATCTGAAACTTATAAAAAGTTCTAATGCAGTACAGAGAGGTTTTTTTCTCATAAATCATAGGATGGTAGTTTGAAACCTGATGGCTCGTTGTCCCCCAAATTCTTTTCACTTAAAGACATTTTATAATTCCACCATCAAAATCAAGAAATTAACACTGATACGTTTCTACCATCTAATGTTCAGACTGCATTCAAACTTTTCCAATTGTTGCAATAATATTCTTAATAGCAAAAGGATTCTATATGTCTTGTCTCCTTAGTTATCTTTAATATGGAACTTTTTCACATTCTTTCTTTGATTTTCATAACCTTGTTACTTTTGAAGATCAATTATTTTGTAAAATTTCGTTTGATTTGGACCTGTTTTTTCCCTCTTGATTAGACTCAGGTGATGTATCTTTGGCAGAAATACTGCAGAAATGATGTCACAATCTTTTTCGTGTATTCTGTCAGGTATTGCATAATTTTAATTTGTTTCATTAGTGATCGTATTTATTATTTGGATTATTGACAACAATTTCTGCTAGGCTTCTCTACTATAATGTTCTCTTCCCCCCCCCTTTGTATTTAGTAGGTGTATTGTTTTTAATGCTTATTTATTTTTAGAGAGCGAGCGCGAACTGGGGAGGGGCAGAGAGAGAGGGACAGAGAGAGAATCTCAATTCATGTGGGGCTCCATCTCACGAACCATAAGATCATGACCTGAGCCCAAATCAAGAGTTTGATGCTTAACTGACTTAGATGCCCAGGCGCCCCTTGTAGGTCTTTTTTGAAAGCAAGTTAATTGAAGCTGTGCATGTTTCTGTTCATCATCAAACTTTCCATTTATTTATTATATCATTATGGACCCTTTGGTTCCTATTCAGTGGTTTAACATTACTTTCATACTACCATTTACGTTTATGCTACCATTGTCCCAGACTTCTCCAATAGAAGCCACTAGGAGCTTATCTTCGTGTCCTGTTCATGATAATCCTTACTTCTGACACACACAAAATGTTCCAGGCTCATCTTTTTCTTTTCCTGCCCCAGCTCTGAAGTCATTCATTTCCTCAAGGAGCCCTTGCTTCTTCTAGTGAGTGCCCTGCCATTGGGTTGCTGCTCTCAGACTTTCTCAAGTGGACAGAGTTAGAAAGTACATGTACGTATGCATTTGCATGCAGTTTACATCTGTGCTTTATTCATCCATCTGTCCACATACCCATGTATGTATTGAAATCCATGAGTTTGCATTGACAATTCCTTTTCGAAATCCATCACCACGTGATTCACTTTAGTTTATCTCCTTTTCTTTTCTTTTTTTTTATTTTAAACACTGAGAAATGGGGCTCTCATTATCCTTAATATATTCATTTAATTTGATCAATCCTTCTGTAATCAAACTCCTGTCACCATAGCTTTCCTCTCTTTTATGGACACCCTTTTCGTGTACTGTGGGCTCTACCTCTCCATGCTGGACCTGTTGATCAACTTGGATACGGTTTTCATCATTCTCGGGTTCTGATTCTCCGTTCTGGCTGCCTCTCCTTGTAGAACCTTTCTTCACCTTTCTTCGACACCTACAGTTAGGCATTCTCTCCATAGGAACACTGTGCTTAGATTGTGACGTCCTACCCCACGCTGCCCCTCCATGTGGATGTCCATCTTAGCCTACAAAGGACTTAGCCAGGACAGTGTGACTCCCTGTGCCCCAAACCCCAGTCCCTGCTACTCCAGATTCCAGTTTCTTTGCCCACTGCCAATTTCTTTTGGACTTAATTGTTTAGGAAACGAAGAGCAGGTGGAAGGAAAGAGTAGAAATGTAAATAACAAAACATTGTGCAAATACATTATAAATCTGCATGTTAACTCCTACTTTATGATCTAATACATATGTATTTATAACTCATTATTCATTGAGCTGTGAAATAATAATAATAATGTGGATTATTAATGAAAACAAAGCATGGCTCCTAGATTCTAAAATGTAACTCTGTTTTTCAACAAGTAGTTATTGACCTCTTACTAGGCACATGAGTGATAATTAAAACATAAAGTCTAGATTAAATATAGTTTCTGCCTTTAAGGAGCTTGACATCCTTAATGCCTAACAGTGAAATGATATGCAAAAATTATTTTACATGTCAATATATTTTATAATACAGGTCAGCTAATATTGGAATTTTATTCCTACTATCTAAAATAGTTAAAAGTCATATGATAATGAGAAGCAAAGATGGTTGGGTTTTTAATCTAGTTTTTATTCAATAGCTAGTACACAAAGGTCAGACTATCACAGTGTGGTGATATATAAAATGCGTATTTTTTGCACATTACTGGAAAGATGTTTAAGTACACATTTTTTCATTTTCTATTTATTGTCAATTAACTTCCAGCCACTAATGATACACTTGAATATAGTGTTATCCAGGGTTATGGTACTTATTTCTAGTTGATGATGAAGTGACTGGAAACTTCTAGCTTTTCCTCAATGTTTTATTACATTCCTGGTAATACTTTTGGTCTTTCATCATTATGAATTCATTTAGTATTCATTGTGATAATACTGATCATAATAAATTTATTTCAAATTCATGTAGATGTCATATTTTATTCACTGCTATAGGATTTTCATTGTAATTTGGAACTAATTAATATACCATTAAAATAAAGTGTTACCCACATTTTTCATTTTAAACATAAAAAGTCTAGCAGTTCATGACATATTGTATGAGCATTCAGCATCCCAGTGGTAACCCAAGTATCTGTAAATTTCATTTTTAAGCAGTTAAAAAAAGAGCAACTGAAAAATGTGTATAGAAGTCGAATTACAGAATATAAGTTACAACTTAGCAGTAAGTTAACTACTATTTTTAAGATATTTCTCTTTAATTAAGATGGATAGTTTTTATTAATATGATATAATATCTGTGCTTATATTTATATGCGTCAGTGTTTATAACTCCAAAAGAGATGATTTAATCTTATTCTTGACTATGTATTACATGTTCCATTATTACCAGGAGAGATTAGAAACCAAAA
The DNA here is from genome assembly GCA_030068075.1 of Paguma larvata. Classification (NCBI taxonomy): domain Eukaryota; kingdom Metazoa; phylum Chordata; class Mammalia; order Carnivora; family Viverridae; genus Paguma; species Paguma larvata. The sequence continues at coordinate 44,431,547 of CM057840.1, forward strand.
CAGATCATTTGATTGCTTATTTTCTGCATTTCTAATGACAATTACAAGTAAAGGATAGGCTCGAACTATATACTACCTAAAAAGAAGTATTAGGTGTATCCGTAAATATTATTTAATTTTTTTCCTCCTGTTTTGCAAAGCTAGTCACTTGTTGATCGTTGGTGAGGAAGGAAACACCAGTACTTTCGGCAGTTTAAATAAAGTGTAGTAAAAAGAAGGAAAGCAGAGCTCGAATCATATTAAATGTTAATGGTTAAAAAGGGTTAAGTAACCATAAGAAATAACCATTCTCATGAATTCTCCTTCGCATCACTGTATCCAATACAATTATTCTCTCCTTCTTCCCAGTCCGTGGTCTTCCGATTGCCTGCTCTGCTGGACGTCGTGTTGCTAGATCTTCTCTGTTTTTGCCACAAATGACATTTCATATCCTGCACCGTCACATCCTCTTATTAGCTAGGGTGAGATTTGAAAAGAAAAACAAAAGATTGTCTCCAAACACACACAGCTCCTTGAAACACTGACCTTTGTTGTTCATAATTTCTTCACAGTGTTTGACACTGCTCAGCCATGGGCTTCCTTGCTACCTTTCCACTAACTTCTATGACACTGCAAAATACCTGTCTCTATAATTGGGCCTTATTTTTTTTTTTCTTTCCTTATGTAACAGCCTAAAGTTTTGTGAGTTTTTCATTTATATAAACGAAAATTTTCCGTGTGTGTTTAAAGGCTGAATTACTTCCTACCAGCAATTTTATGATGTCCTCTTGCACTAACTTCTCACCAGTACCCGGTATATCAGAAGTTTTTGGGTTTTAGCCCTCGATGTTGATGTCCTTTTCACATCTTAACCTCAGTTAATTTTGTTTTAAGGAGATTGGTGCTCTTTTATGCCACATAATTTTAATATTATATTTGAAAATGGCTTACATGCATTCTTCCTTTTACCTTTTTTCCTTTCTCTTTTTTTTTCTCTTTTACTCACCTTCCATCGCCTGTCTTTACCCTTCCTCCCTCTCTTCTCTTTCAGGCACAATGATGGTTAGGAACCCGGCCTCTGGAGCCAGACTACGTAGGATCAAATTTCAGCTCTGACACACATTACGACATTGGACATATCCTTATACCTCTGTCTGCTTGGTTTCTTCCTGCCAAATGGGGATACATTTCCATGTCGTGAGCAGGTGTAGTGAAGGAAGCCTGTGGATGGCAGTCTTCACAGGGAGGGACTGTGTGGGTAATAGGGATGCCGTCTCCCAGGAGAAAGCAGCTTTGGTGAAACAAAGGTTGACTGTTAGGAGAAACATCAGTTACCTCTGGAGCCACCGGGAATGCATGCGGGACAAAATGGATTAGGTTGCTGACTTTTGACTTTAGAGTTTAGTGGAAAGACCATCATTAAACAATCACAATATATGATCGTGTTAAATTATTATAAAGAGCTATGAGGATGTATCAGGAAAGGCCTAATGTGGTCGGGGAGTTAGGGAAGGCCCCGTGGAGGAAAGGACTTCGAGCCATTCTATTCACCAAGTGGAGCACAGTCCAAGAATTTAGTTTATACGTGTCTCTGCTATAATTTTGTACATGTGGTGTAAACCTAAAACAATAATCGAGCTTTGTTTTCTTCTCCTAATTGTCTAGAGTGTCCTCCTAACCTTACTAATATGTGTGAATTCTCTCCACTATTCTTTTTTACATCTGGGTCACTGACTGTTGTATAATCTTTGTTTTTCTTTTTTGTTTTTGTGAGTCCTTTGCAGTCAGGACTGTACTTTCTAGGTAATTACTTTCTAGGTAGCTCTCCTGCTTATCTAGAACTATAATCCGTCCCCTCCAACTCTTTGCTACTGACAGTCTAATTGTGCATCTGATTTTCTTTCTGTTAGCCAACTTCATAGTATTGTGGAAGAATTTTATTGTTTGAGGGTTTTTCCCACCTTCCATTTTGTTCTAATTATAATACATAAATTTAATGAAACATATATTTAATCTAGCATATAATGGCAAAAAAAAAAGTCTGAAGAAACATTATTCTGAGAGAATTAAAAAGAAAAAAAAAGGTCAGAAATAAACAATTATCCATTCTTTCTTCATTCAGCAAACATAGAGTGCTAATTAGGTGCCAAGCAGCATTCTGGGAAAGGACTTACTTTGTGGTGCACAGTAATCGCCTTGAGCAATATCACTTCATGCAATGGGGATGGGGAGGGAGAATTGTAAGGATTGGCAAGATTAAGATGGAGACCTGTCTGACTAAACCTTTTTTTGCTGTAAGTCAGTAAAATCTAACAACTGAATTTCTTGTCTCTTTCTAAGTCCTGTGGCCCTGCCCCCTGCTTGAACTTAAATGGAGTTTCTGAGAATTCTATCTAGAGTAGGCATCTGTGATGGATTTGTTTGACTTAGAGGCAATTGGTTTAACTGATGCATTGAGTGAAATATGCGTTTTAATCTTGCATGATATGTGTAGTGGCATTCAAATAGTAAATTCAAGTAATTATGTTTTTAAAATAATGAGGGGCGCCTGGGTGGCTCAGTTGGTTAAGCCACCGACTTCAGCTCAGATCATGATCTCACGGCCTGTGAGTTTGAGCCCTGTGTTGGGCTCTGTGCCCGCGGCTCAGATCCTGGAGCCTCCTTCGGATTCTGTGTCTCCCTCTCTCTCTGCCCTTCCCCTGCTCACACTCTGTCTCTATATCTCCCAAAAATAAATAGACGTTAAAAAAATAAATTAAAATAAAATAATGAAAAAGATGCATGGCACCGTTTTCATTTCCTTATAAAAATCACTGGTAAATTAATTAGTTGCAAAGTAGTGATTATAAAAATTTTAAGAAGTAAAGCTGTTGATAGCACATGGCCTCTCAGAGAAAGGTTAATTTTAAAAATATAGCTCGTTATTTCTGAGATGCTTTATTTAGTATTTTAATTGTATTTAAAATGACATTTGGATTCTAATTATCATTTTGGAAGAAATTAACGATTCAGTTTAACAGGTTGATTTGCTTTGGAATTGTATTAGTCACTAATGAAATGCTTTAAAATTTTCCTTTTAGTGTTGTAGATATATTTAGGAAAAAGGAGTATGATGCAGCAGTTAAAATCCAGAGCTGGTTTCGGGCATGTCGAACTCGGGCATATATCAGGTACGTGATTTTGTTATGGAAACGTCAGATATATCATAAAAATATACTCCTTAGAAAATCTAATTTATTCGTGTAATTGCTCATTGCAAATAATCTTCTATTTTACTTGTAACGAAGTTAATAAATTATGTGATGCCCTTTTGATCTTTTCTTACATGTCAAAAAACTAAATTATATTGACCAAATCTCTGCTTTAAAAATTTCTCAATATCCTTAGTATACTTGATTAGATTATTTTCTTCGAATTCCATAGGATGTGATGAATGATTGTACTTGTATTTATAGGAAAAAAAAATAATAAATAAGAAAGCAAAAATAAAACAAAACGAAAGGAAGCTATTTGCCCTAGAATGTTGATAGGTGAAGGCAAATGAGGTGGGAACGCTGCCGTGCTGATTATAAGGACATTGAAATTGATCCTGAACTTGATCCCTCTCTTAACTGATCTCACTTTTTCTTCAGTGCTCAGACTTTCCTTCAGTCTCTCACAATTCCAAAAAGTACTGCCCTGGATAAGGTGGAGGAAGAATGTGGCTCCCACGTAACAACTCACTCAGATGGCAAGCTGGGGATTGTGGGGTGTAGTTCCTTTGATTAGCTAGCAGGAGCCAGACTTGCAGATTTAGGTACAAACATGAGGTTTCTCTTTTGGGCACTCGACCAACTAGGAGCATGGCGGCAAAGAGACGATATTTTTTAATTGAGCAGATTAACAAGACATTAGCTTGGACAGACTGGGTAAAATGAGCATGAGAGAGGAGTGTTTCTTGACCCCGAGAAGTATTTCTAAGTACTTACAGTGACTCACGTCCGTAGTAGTGCCCGGCTTATTTCTCAGCAGTTCCCTTGACCAGTTTTATAGTCTTCACATTCAGAAATGTTTCTGGGAATTAGTACTGAAGAATAATTGAAATCTAAAAATGTCTAATCACAAGCCCAAGAGGAATACTGATTATTTATCTCTGCCTTTTTTTTACCTCAAGAAATGGTGAATTCTACTGCAGAATGATAGTTCTCCTCCTTAAAAGTACACAGAAACTTGGCTTTGAATTCGATTCCTTGAATTATAGAAAGGCATAGTCTAAGAAAAAATTAAAGAGAGAATCTGGTTCAAGGAAAGCATACTAATAAGTGTATGTTTTTTCACAGGTATTTATGCAAGGTAGCAACTGTTATTCAAAAATGCTGGAGAGGTTACTTAGGCAGACAACATTATCAACTAGTTGTGAAGGTAAATATTATAAAATTTTTATGTATTAGCATTTGAATCATACAGTATGCTGTTAACTTACTTGCTTCAGTCAGATTTACATACAGTTTGGAAGTTATTGGTAATAAATATTTATGTAAGAACAAAATTGGGTTCAAATTTTGGAATGAGACCTCTTCTGAGAAACCTTTTCTGATTTTCCACGGAGAATTAATGACTCATGGGGCACCTGGGTCAGTTGTGTGTCTGGATCATGATTTCAGCTCAGGTCAGGATCTTGCGGGTTTGTGGGATTGAGCCCCACATCAGGCTCTGAGCTGATGGTGCGGAGCCTGCTTGGGATTCTCTCTCCCTCTCTCTCTGCCCCTTCCCCGTGTGGTCTTTCTCTCTTTTTCTCTCTCTCTCTCTCAATAAACATTAAAAAAAAATTAATGACTCATTTATTTGTACTTAAACTACAAGAGATATTTTATCTTTGTTAAAATACCTTTCCCAGTGTGTGCTTTTATTTGCTTATTTGTTGGTGATTTCCTCCAGTTTCTAGATGGTGAGCTCTTTTCAGGTAGGCACAGTCACCTGTTCATTTTTGGACAGTCAACCCCTAGACTAATTCCCGCTCCACAACACAGCCAATAAGCATTTGTTGAACTGAAGTGCCCAAAATCAATTCTACAAAATATAAAAATAAGGCAGTTTCTCTCTGTGCTGCTTACTCTTGACTTTATTAGCTGTTGGGATAATTTGAAGATTTGCCTTAAGAAACGTAGTGTACCACAACCGTCATCGATCGTCCGATAACTTGCGGAAGCACACGATAGCATGCCAACATCTACTTCACCCAGCTAAGACTTACAGGGAATGAAGGAAAAACAATTAAAAAATCTTTTTAATATTTATTTGTGAGAAAGAGACAGAAACAGAGTATGAGTGGGGGAGGGGCAGAAAGAGAAGGAGACACAGAACTGGAGCAGGCTCTACACAGAGCCTGATGCAGGGCTCGAACTCATGAACTATGAGATCCTGACCTTAGCTAAAGTCGGAGGCTTAACAAACTGAGCCACCCAGGCACCTCAGAAAAAATATGTTTTTGGTACAAAAGGAGAAAGTTTTTAATCAGTGCCCTACTTCATTTATTTTTTGGTTTGTTACTGTTTTCTATTGTGGTTGTTTTTCATTTATTCTTGATTAGTTGCATCTAAGTGAAATTAAAAGATATAAATAGGAAAAGATAAGAATAAATAGATAAGTAACTGGGAAGCATTCACCTCACCTTTAGTGAATAAAAAATTAAAACAGGTTAGTAAAGTATAGGAACTGCTTGGAGAAAGAGCCTACTATTTTAGATTTGATTCTTCAAACAGTAATTCTGCCAGAAACTTTTTGTAAATGTTGGATCTCTCTTTTAGCTAGTTTAAAATCACAGTGGTGCCCTTACAAAGCAGATTGGATGTCTTATACAAATTTTTGTTATCCAAAGTTAACCTGGTTTTAACATCAACACCTCCATTGTTAGGACTTTTCCTCAGTACATCACTCTTCATTCATTTTCTCACTATTTGATTATACTAATCATTGGTGAAAATGTTTATTCAACACATTTATGAGCTAGAAACCTAGCTCTAAGAAACCTAGAAGATAGTCACTTAAGTCCCTACACTTGCACGTGTTTCATGATCCCTTCTCTAAGTAACATGATTTTCTTGAGTTAAGTCCCTATACTTTATTTTACTAATACTGTATGTTCTTAGTTAATTAATATATGTCATTTAAGTTCTTAAAATCCACGAAAAGACAAGTTTATTCTTTTAGTTCAGCTGATTAAATAAGTCCATTCTCCTGTCTGTAACAAATGTAAAGTGCTTCTCATTAATCTCATTAGTTGTTAGAGTGGCTCTCCTGTCTGGAACGCTAATCTCTTACAGTGTTAACATTTCAGACTGCTTAAAAAAGTAATTTTTTAAAATATTATTTATTTTTGAGAGACTGCAAGCAAGGGAAGGGCAGGGGTGGGGACAGAGGCTCTAATGTGGGCTCAGTGCTGACATGCTGACAGCAGCAAGCCCATCGTGGGGCTGGGCTCCAACTCACGAACTGTGAGATCATGACCTGAGCCGAAGTCGGACGCTTAACCAACTGAGCCACTCAAGTGCCGCAAAAAAGTAATTTTTAAATTTCGAAATAATTTCAGATATACAGAAAAGTTGCAAAAACAGTACAAAGAATTCCCATATATTCTTTGCTTTATCATTTTCTCTCTTCTCTCTCTCCATACATGTTTTTTTATCTTTTTTCTCTGTAAATACATATTGTTAGTTATTTTGAATCATTTGAGACAGAGTTGCAGAAGTGATGCCCTTTACCTCTAAGTTTTTGAGTGAGTGTTTTCTACCGTAACTAAATTAAAATGATCAGAATCAGGAAACCGTTATCTGTATTATATAATGCTGTTATCTAATCTATAGACTCTATTCATGTTTACTGATTGTGCCAATAATGTCATGTTTAGTAAGAACATCTTTTCCAGGATGTTACATTGCGCTTTATCGTCGTGTTTCTTTAGTCACTTTAATGTGCTCAGTCTGTGGTAGCCTTTCATGACTTCGATGTTTTTGAAGAGTATAAACTATTTTTTAAATTATTTCTCAGTTTTGGTTTAATTATGTTTCTGTATTGTTAAGAATGAGGTTATGCATTTTTATCAGAAATATGTCTCAATACATCATTTAGAAACATGATGTCTGTTTGTCCCATGGCAGCCGATGCTAACTTTGATAATTTAAAGTGGAGTCACTCACACCGTAAACTTATTTCATTTTATGAGGGGGATATTTCAAGACTGTGTATATATATCTTCTTTTTCATCTAGCTTTTTTATATTAGGTTTAGCATTCAGTGATGGCTTTGGCCAGAATAAATTTTTATATTTGTCAAACAGTAGTTTTCTAACTCTGTCATTTCTTCTACATTTACTTGTTAGCATATTAGTATAAGGAAGAGCTTTTTCTTTTGTCCTATTTTTAAAAATTATTTATATCAGTATGAACTCATGGATTCCTGTTTTATTCAATGGGTTATAATAAATTACTATCACTAGTTGGTTCAGCGCTCAAATTGTCCCAGATTTGGCCAGCAAGATCTCTGTCAGACCAACTTTTGATAGAATCAGATTACTTAAATGGGATGATCAAAAAATTAAGATTTTTTTTTATGGAATGCTGAGTGATCTTTAGCCCTGTTATTCATTAGTGGTTGGGGATCTATATCAATGTGTAGACAAGGCCATGAAGTAGACATATACATATGGCATTCAGTGAGCATTACTGACTTCACTTCCATTGCTGTCATTTCTACTCACAAGCCACTATCAGAAGATTATGAATTATTGAGACCTCTTTTTAATCAAATATACAAAAGTATAAACATTTCAGTGACTGTTGTTAAAGTATTCATCTAGGGAATCTATATTCTAATGATGCTGGAGTTGCTGAAAAAATATTTAAAAAAATTCATATAATGAGCCATTCTAAAAAATGTGTCCTGTTACTTTAGTGTCTTAACTGAGTTTGATCAAAAAGGGTATCACTCATGGACGCCTGGGTAGCTCAGTTGGTTAAGCGTTCGACTTCGGCTCAGGTCATGATCTCGCGGTCTGTGAGTTTGAGACCCGCATCAGGCTCTGTGCTGACAGCTCAGAGCCTGGAGCCTGCTTTGGATTCTGTGTCTCCCTCTCTCTCTCTGCCCCTCCACCACTCATGCTCTGTCTCTCTCTCAAAAATAAATAAACTTAAAAAAAAAATCACTCACCATAATCACTAAGTTATTCTTCAGTTTTGGATCTAATGTCTTTGAGCTCTTGAGGGAGGGGAAGAAAGATAGAGGTTTTCCTCACTTAGATTGGTTCTTGATGATTTTTAAGTCTACTCAGCTGTAAGCTGTTTTAAAACAAGTCTGTTTTATTTATTTATCTATTTTTCCATTATGTGCATCTATCATAAAGATTTCAGATAACATAATTAAATCTTAATAAGTAATTTTTGAATGATATAAAAATAACTGCCATTAAAATAAATGCCAATCAGTAACTGCCATTTACTGATTGGCTACTATGACTAAACTATCGTAGTAAGCATTTTACATATTTATTGTGGATACCAACTAAAGTCTTATACCACTTCTATGAATATCATCACCATTTTATCAATGAAGAATTTTAGTCTTAGAGTTGGTTATTTCCCCAAGTACATATTGTTACTGATAAGTGGAGAAAAGTTCAAACCCAGTTTGATGTGATTCTAAAACCATTAAGTATTGAGTTGGTAGGCAATTGAAGTTCAGTTCATTCTTAGAGATTTCCCTCTTTTGGCTTATACAGAAGTCCATGAGGCTTAAGTAGTGCTAACATACCAGAGATCCCCACCTTTGGGGAGCCTTCATTCAGAGGAGGTTCATTGTCCTAGCCCAGGTATTTGATCTCTCAGCGTTCTTCCTTTGAGAACTCTATATTTAATGGGCCACACAGAGGGAATGGGAATTTTTGTTAGAGCCCATATTCTGTTATCACTAGTACTTTGAGTCCTGACTCTTCCACAGTTGGCACCAAGTTTATTCCTAGAGTTTTAGCCACTTCCCACAAGCAATAGGAATGCTAAACATTGTGTTTCCTTATTTCAAAAAGCTAATGCCCAGTTCCTTCCCAGGCATGCGGAATCTTTGCTCCTTTATTTTTCTTTCTCTGCCCACACTTCCCCTCTTACTGTCTCTCTACCATTCTAGCATAATTTCTCAGAGCTCAGGTCTTAGGAAAGCAAAGCCAGGTAGAGACGGACAGTCACACATAAGCTGTCTGAAGCAAGAATGCATGAAAGGATCTGCTACTTTCTCGGGTCGGGGAGTGGGAAGTGAATATTGTCTAAGTCTACATGAATTATCCTATCACACACATTAGTACACACTGTCACACACATAGTCTGTAGTATCTATGTTTAAGTCATTTCCCACATTTACTCTGCATAATTTTTTTGGCCTAATAGCTATACACAATAACAATGCCATATAAGACATGATTAAGTTATAAAATGAGTGATAGAGGTTAGTGGTTTTAAAAGTTTAATAACAACTCTTCTTTCGATAAAATTTTAGCAGAATTTTTAGCTCTGTTTGTAAAACAGGTGTAAGCAGTGCAGCTGCTTTGGAGTTGAAGGAACTCAACTGCTTGGACCTTTTTCCTGTGGCCTCTGTTGTCACCCAAGCCACCACTGCATGATTCGAAGGTCACTGATTTAATTTGCTAGTCTGGGAAAGGATCACAAAAAAACTAATGATATTAATTGCCTAAGGGAGAAGAAAACTGGATACTTGAGAATAAACATAAGGAAGAGTTTTTTTTTATTATTATTATAAACACTCCTCTAGCCTTTGAATTTTAAGCAATGTGAATGCATTATCTATTAAATAAATTAATTAAAAAGGAAAGCCAATTTAAAAGGGGCTCTCCCCACCAAACACATGAACAGATAATAAGGGTTTCCATGGGGAGTTAATGTTATCTCTAGAGATCGAAGAAATGAGACTTGAACTGACCCTCAGGGATTAGGAGATTGTAGATCGGGAAGGACAGTTCAGTTAGGATCAGCACATAGGAGGTCGCGAAGTTGGGAATGACCGTGTCGTGATGGGAGACAGTGGGGGTGTCGCTCAGAGAATTTGGGGAGTTGAAGAAGGTTGGTCAGGAGTCGAATGTGACTTTTATAAAGTAATTTCCTACATTGCTTATTTAAAAACTCTTTATATCCATTATTTCATATTTTCCAGCCATAATCTGTCAGTGGAAAGTGCACGTGTTATCTTCATTTTATTGATCAAAAAATGGAGGCCCAGGAAGATTAAATGATTCCCTTGAAGTTCTCAGTTCCCGATACGTGTAGATCCATATGCTAACCCCTTATTAAAAATCTTCTCTGCATGTCCCTCAGATACCCCAAACCTGGTCCTTCTTACCTATTCCTTTATTCAGATCAATGGTACAACCATTCAGCCAGAAATCCAATCATCTCCAACTCCCCACTACTTCCTTCTCCTTACCCTTTATCTCCTATCAGCCATCAAACACTCTCCATTTCCGCTGATAAAAGTCTCTTGATTTCAACCTAAATGTCATCATTTACTCCCATCCCTACAGTCCTTCTTGCCATAGCATACAGCATAAAGTCACCTGACATATCAGGTGTTGCTTCTTCTCTAACCTCTCTTCTTGCTATACTTTGGCCACATTAAATCATTTGCCATTGCCAAAACGTGCAGTGTCCAAAAGGTTTTTTTGCAAATGCCTTTTCCCCTGCTGGGAATGCCTTTCTGCACTCTGACGTCCCTCCCGTTGCTACAAATCCCTACTTTCTGTTCTAGACTTGACTTAAAGATTAACCGCTTTTTCTCTCTTGGAGCTGCGTGTACAGGGGTGGGAGACGGCAGATGTCAGGTGTGCCTTCGTAGCTTTGTTCATGTAGGCATTTGTCCCACTGTGTTACATTTGATTATTTACATCTCTTCTTTGACTGGGAACTCCTGAATGGCGGTGACTGTTCCGTTTACTGCATCTCAAAAATACCACAGTAAATGTCACATAGAAAGCCTGTAGAAATGTTTGCTAACTAAACAATTCACAGCGGTGTATGTTGCATGACTTCTGCTATGGTCAACGTAACCGTTGATGAATATGTGCCAAAACTCTCTACTACCCTCTTCTTCATGAAAGAATGATTCTTTCCCATCTCCTTGATTTTGGATTAGGCCAGGTGTTGTGAGCAGACAGGACGTATGCCACATTCAAGGTGACGTTTAAAGAGGCCTTCTCCCTCTTTCCTTCTGGCACAAGAATGACATACGCCTGTCTTGAGCCGCTCCTTCATCCTTGGGGTTAAGATGAAGAGATAGATGTAGAGCCTGGAGAGCTACAGGGAACCCTAGTCGACAGTTAATGTAAGTGAGGAATGTTTTGTTTTGTAAGCTACCAAGATAGCTGCATTTTTATATCAGGAAAACTGATTAATGGTTATAATGATAACAAAAGCATGCATGTTTATGAGAAACATTCTGAATGGGGCACCCAGTGAAGCTTACAAAAAGATGTTGTGAGCTTTTTGAGTTTGTGATGATGTTAGGACACCTCCATGTGGTGGTATCTTGTAAGGCGATTTTACAGCCTCTGCAGAGTGTCTGGCATATAATAATTAACACTGGACAAATGCTTGTTAAAGAGAACTATTGCGTGGGAGTTTAGATTAAGAGTCGGAGCTGGAGATAAAGATGTTAGAACCACCACTGCAAGATGACAGGATTTTCTACCGGCTGGAAAAAAAAATGTATATCTCAAGAGTAGAGGAGAGGGCCAAGAACTGAGGCCTGTGGAACACGTTAGGTAGTATTTAGGCAGAGGAAAGGGAATTATAGATGGATAATAACTAGAAAAGCAGAGACACAACATCACCGTAAACAGAGGAGAGAACTGATGAAAATTTGGCACAATCAACAGTCTCGAATGTGGCAGAGGTCAAACTGAAAGTGAACTGGGAAAAGAGAGAGGGCCTAGGATCTCCTTAGATAGGTTCCGTAGTTTTAGACAGCTTCCCTCAAAATTCTATTAACTAAAAGATTTCTATCCAGCTTTTAAATGCTTTTCATAGTGACGCCAGCTAGTTTATCCAGTCCTAAAGTATCATGGGGTTTCCACCATAGTGCCCTCATTAACTCAGAATAATAGATCATTTCTCGTTATCTCTCGTGATTTGGCTCTTGCTTCCTTGATGACTATCGTTTTTGTTTCTTTTACTCTTAACCTCCCTTTCTGGCCTTCCTGCTGACTTCCAGGCTGCTGGGTCTGGCAATATAACCCAAATTTGTCCATCTGCGGGGTCCCGGATTGTTGCTTCACAACCTGAAACATCTTTTCCCGTTAGGATGTGCTCCGATTCTTCTTTTTTAATAACAACAGTTTGACGGTTTTCTAGTGTCTGTGCTCTGCGCACACGCATCTCACACCTGCTGAACTCCTGCTCTAGCCTCACTGCAGCTGCCTTCCTGGTGGGCACTCAGACGGTCCTGCTGTTATGGGGCCTCTCTTGGTTTCTACTGTGTTGTGTTCTATGTAGTTGGTCCTTAACCACTCTCGGCTTTATTTCATAAATGGTGAGGTGAAAACAGTCTTTCCTCAGTGATAAGTGCCTGAAAAATGTTGAAAGATTTTTTTTTTTAATCCGTGTCATATCAAGCACCAGCATTTTGTTTGTTACCCGAGTGAATCCATTGCTGTAACCTCGACTGGACAGTTGTATATGTCTAAGTTATCCTTTTAAGTTTTCTTTTTTTATATATATTTTATTATGACAGAGTTTACTTTAATAGCAAATGCACTTTTCTTTTAATCACCACTCTGAGAGCAGTAATTATAATGTACACGATTAGTTCTATATGCATTATAAATAAATAAATAAATAAATAAATAAATAAATAAATAAATAACTATAGTCCTAAGCAGCTCAATGTCATGATTTGGAATTAAGATCATTCAGTGACTAACATTTTACAGCAACCACATTAACATAATTCATTTAAAACCTTTTGCTAAAGTGTGAGCAGCCTGTGGTAGGACCATTTAATTTACTAAAACACTATTAAAAAATAGAGTATTCTTCAAATTATAAAAATCATTTTGTATATTGCTGAAAGTCGCAGCTCACGATATTTATATAATGCTTACCATTTTACTGATTCTTACAAAGTTTTGATATCAGGTTAGTTGTTGAAGGAGTAACAATGGAAAGAAATTTTATTAGGTTTAAGTGGGACAAATGATGCCATCTGCTATAACATTCCATTTTAATGTTGCCATGATAAATGCCAGTGGGTTTTTTTTTAATGGATGGTAAAAATATATAAAATATTGGTCACTGTTTTAAAAACTAATAAGATTGACGTAGTTACCTCTACAGACATTTTTATTTCTCTTAATTACATGAATAAATGCTTCTTCGATAGTTGGGATAATGACCAAATCTTTTTATGAATTTCTGTACAGGACTTCCAAATAAGTGATAAGTTAATAAGGCAACATGTATCACCCTTTAGTGTCGGAGCAAAAAACTGAAACATATTTTTTTCCCCTTCAAGGTCTTCCATTTTAGATAAATACCATAGACTAGATAACTTAAGATTCTGACCTACGAGTATTAATTTAAAACTTTCTTAATATGTTTTCATAATTATGAAATACATTTAAATTTGGTTCCCCTGCTTTTAAGATTATATTAATAGTAACTGTGAGAAATGATATAATTGGCTTTTAATTCATGTTTGTGTACGGAAAAAGAAAGTGTACTTTAAAAATCATCTGTTGATAATGAACAAATTGGTATCAGTTGCCAACAAACAAGGCAAAGCATATGCACAAAATACTCATGATTATTTGGTAATAAATCATTTTAATGATTATACTCAAAATTATGAAATGAGGATGGCACCGATGTGGAAAATAACAAAGGCTCAGGCTCATCAGATCTGTTATCCATATGTGCATGGCTTCTGAAAGTTCCATTTTCATCACTTTAATGCAGATTTTTCCTTCGTACTGCCCAATCCAACAAATAAAGCCGGTTGATCTGGCCGAGTTTATATAGATATATTACTCAATATTATTATAAACATGTATTGCTTTAAGTATTCTGCTTTTCATGAGCAAAGGGGAAAAAAAGAGAGACAAACCAAGAAACGGACTTAAGTATAGAGAACAAATCGATAGTTACCAGAGGGGAGGTGGGTAGGGGGCTGGGTGAAATAGGTGAAGGGGAGTAAGGAGGGCACTTGTCTTGATGAGCACGGAGTCATGTATAGAATTGTTGAATCAGTGAATCGTACACCTGAAACTAATCTAACACTATGTGTATCTATACTGGAATTGAAATAAAAAACTTAAGGAAAAAAATTTTAAGAAGTGTTCTGCTTTTGAAAATGATTGACCATTTTCTCCTTGAAACTCATTTTTTTTGGTGTTCAATCTAAATACTCAACAATAAAGGAAACATGAAATAATTTATGGTATGTTCATATTGCAACATACCACATAGCCGTTATATATATAAATATGTGAATGAGGAACTTAAAAATGGGGAACAAAAAATATCTTTACTAGATCTGCACAGATCAAGATGGAAGAGCCTTTAAGAGAAATTAAGCCACTGGGAGTTGAAGGAAAGGTATTGGCATTAAGAGTTTAAGACTTAAGAGGGGGAACATTTCTAGCTCACGAAGTCTGGAACATGGCTAGAAGAATGTAACTACACTGAAGTGTTGGTCATTGGGACTGAGGAAAACAGGCAGTTGTGGGATTTAGTAATTCAGTGTGTTGTCCACGTGAATTTGAAAAGTCTCGAGATGATGGCAGGAGCTGTGATGAAGAGTGAGACCATCACAGTCAGGGAGAGGTGAGGAGGAGGAAGGATGGAGGGTAAGTAATCTGAGACCTGAGGGATGACAATACTAAAAAAGGGTAGAGGGTTTAAATGTGGAAAGCTTGAGGTTAAGAAGTAAGGTTTCTTGTTCTTTCAGTTTTTGTTGTTGTGGTTGTCCATTAAAAAATATATATTTTAGAGAGAGAGAGCATGAGAAGGGGAAAGAGCAGAGGGAGAGATACAGAGAATCCCAAGTGTGGAGTCCTACACAGGGCTCAATCCCATGATCCTGGGATGATGAGCTGAGCTGAAATCAAGAGTCAGATGCTCAGCCAACTGAACCACTCAGACACCCCTGTTTCTGCCCTTTTTAAAGGAGTCCTTTTTAGTGGTTTGTGAAAGTATGCTTTGGAACTACAATGCCAGCTTCCTCTAGTTGATGGTACTCGGAATGGGTGAGAAAAGATAGTTTGTCCTATAAATGCCTGCAAGAAAAACAGGAGAGCTAGGATTTGGACAGGTAGCAAAGAGTGAGAAAACATTTCAGGCAAGGGGACTACTAGGGGCAAGGCGGTGAAGACGTAAAAATAGTAATTGGATCCAACTGAGATTTAAAGGAATGGAGTGGCAAGAGATCATTGGGGGGGAAATTGGGGACCTGATCCTGGTGAGGTTGAGTATCACTTGACCTCTAAGACAGTGGTTCTCATTCACCCACAACCATCCTCCCATTGTAATTCACCTGACAGAAAAAAGAAACAGAGAGAAACTCAAAATATGAAATCTGCTTCTGTCAGTAATCATGGTCCAATCCCACTGAATAGCAGCCCTGTGCAAAAGATTCACATGGATATTAACCACTCAGAAAATTATGTTTTTTCAAGGAATACATCATCATTTTTTTTTTCTTTCAGAAGCCTTCTAAAAATTCAGTTGGGTCATGTGGCAAAGGCCATACAGCTCACAAATGGTTGATTGGGTGTTGAAACGCTGTTTCTCATCCCAGAAATTCTTCCTGCTCTATCTGTTATAAAGGCAACATAATAATTCTGCTTATCCTTCTTTCCCCTTTCCCTCTCTCCTTTCCTATGTTTTTTCAACAAACATTTGGGGAAACATCTATAATTGAGCATCATGTTTTTATTACAATGAAAATATCACCAATTCATGCTTAATTTTCAGCCCAGATTTTTAGTCTTAGTAGACTTGGTACATTAATGATAAAATGGGAAATTAATAAATAGTAAGAAAAAATTTAAGACTTTTGTCTGCTGAGAAATTACAATAGCTTGTTGTTCTTGGGTATATTATTAATATTTAGTGGTTAGGATATGCTTTGCTTATCCAACTTCATGGAATGGAAAAAACAAATTTCTAGACTAGAATTCTACAAAGTAATATTAAGAACAAGACCTTTGGTGTGATTTATATTTTAACTACTTCATGTAATCAAAAAAACAAACACTAATGTAACAAATAGTCACCATCGCTCAAATTGGAAATAAAAAGACTTAGATGAAAGAAATTTTAGAAAATTTTAAAGCGTCTAAGTGTGTCTCGTAGATAGCTTGTGGAAATGAACAATCCACATCCACCAATGATTTTTTTAGTGTTTTTTAAAATTGTGGTAAAATGCACATGGCATGAAATTTACTGTTTTTACCTTTTTTAACAATGCTATTGTTTATATATTCTGTGGTATTAGGGACAGTTACAGTTTTTATGAAACTATCATCACTCCACATCTCCAAAATGGTTCCTTCATTGCAACCGGAAACTCCGTACCCATTTAGCAATAGCTCCCTGCTCCCTTGAACTCCTGGTAACCACCATTCTACTCTCTGTCTCTGTGAACTTGACTGCTCAGGTACCTCTTATAATCGGGATCATCCTCTGCTTTTCGCACATTGCTCTCTTTTTTTCCCTTTGTTCAGAATAAAATTGAACTTCCTACATTTTGAAATTTTACTTATTGTTAAATTACATACGTTTAGCTACAAAATGTGTAATAGCCCCTGTGAAAATCTTTTCTCTTATTATCATCAACGGTGCCCCAAGCACCTCAAATATTTTATCTCATTTGAATCTTCACCCAAACTCTCCGAAGTCTGTACTGTTCCATTTTGTGGGCATGGCAGCCAAGACCAGCAGACTTTAAGCAACGTGTTCAGCTCCGCACTGCTGGTAAAAGCAAGACCCAGAGCTGAACTCAGTTCTGTGGCTGGAAAGCTCATCACACACACTCAGTGCCGCTGACTGAAAGGCCGCATCATAAAGCTAAGAAACATTACCTTTTTCTCCGCTTGCTCAAAAATGTAAATTTGAATATGTTTCTTCTGTATTAAAACATTGAGTGGTTTTATCTGCCTCAATACGACTTGAAGAAATATGGCATTAATGTAAATCTTTTAAATTCACCTCAAACACCAAGAATTATGACTTGCTTGCTATGATGAAGAAAGAGAATTTAAAATAAAGTAACACCATTGTGTTCATTTGTAAATAACATATTGCAGCCAACTGGTTCTTAATCGCTCAGACTGTTGATAAATAATCTAGGCCGGCTGCTCTCCCAGACAATTTGCTTTGGATCAGACCAGGCAATTCAAACAATACTAATTACAGTGAAAACCTTTATGTGAATTTTTGTTTGTTGCAGAGAAGAAAACCCCTGTATAAAAGGTGAAGGCACTTATCTCTGAGTTTTACCTGAAACATTAACACCTATTTCCCAAGCTCAAGTTACAGTAGTCAAATGCATTTTGATTGAATAAGAATGGATATAATAATATTCTGTGTTTGAAAAATATATATTTCATTGCTTTCACTGTTTATTGTTCTGTCACGAACTACGTTAATTTTTATGTTTTTGACTAAAAGATATAACAGATGCTGAAACTTCTTTTAAAGCAATGTTTTCATTGAAATAAGCAACGTTGCTCAATGATTAGGTAGTGTGACAGAGATTTGTATGTTAATAGACGAATGTGCCTCTATCAGAAAGAAAGCGAGACCTTAGGAAGCCTTCACTATATCAGGGGATTTGCTGTAACATGATATCATTGTATTTATGATTTTACGGTGTTAAAATGAATATTAAATGAAACAAAATTCCCAAGGATCGCTCAGGAGGCAGCTGAGTACATAACATTTCGTACAGATGGTTGGAAGGCACACTTCTGCTCCATCACCGCATCCATATCCTTGAACGATTTCGACTGAAGACAGCATTTCTTTGAATTTTTCATTAAACCAGACGTCTTGAAATATGAATTCCTTTTATGTTTCTGTGAGTTTTGGCTAAAAGCACCCCAGTGAATAAATCATACAATCCTACGTGTCACCAGCACTTGTGAATATTTCTGCTTTGTTATTCTATTCTCAGCAGAGCACCATTGATTATCAAACTCAGCGGAGAGCATTTTATGATCATATATCTCCATTAGCTCCTAGTTTGACGACCATAGATTTTTCTGGTTAAGCCTGCATTATGTATTAGGAAGCCTATCCCTTCAATACAAAGTTTGATTTCATTTTTCTAAGCCTAGAACTCTTATTATGTATTATGTATAAAGATTCTTATCTTTTATATGTAAAAATAGGCTGCGCTGTCTTCGTGTAACTGAAATACATGCCATCTTTTTTTTTCTTGATTCACAGTTAGCATTGTGTGCTATGAAGATGAATCTCTACAACAAGATGGCTGTCAGGGTAAATATTTCTTCACTTGTTAAACAAATGAAAAGTCAATTGTGCCCTGAATTCGCTTTTAATAAAAGGAGCAAGCCAGAATAATGCAAATTTGATTGATATGCTAATGGTTAGAGCGAAAAGAGTACACAGTTAAAAAGTTAGTTATACTAAGTAATCTTGGCAGTGCTAAAAATTAGAGTAAAATGTAAAACACGTAATTATCAGTGCTTATGTTTTAGAATGTTAAAGATCTCTGAGCCATAACTAGAGAAAGACCGTAAATATTAATGAAGCAATGTATTAGTTTCCATATGTCATATAGAATATTGTGATAAATAGATGGACATGGTTCTGGAATATAAGATGCCAGCCCAATACAAATCAATTAGAAATTATTCATATGATTTAACAGTAATAAAGTCCGTTTCCACCTTCGAAGTTTTATTTCTATCATCTCTGTGTTCATTTTTATGTGTTATTTCCTAATGGGAAGCTGAACTTCGTGATTATGAGGCTGGCTTGATTTCTGCCCAGATTTTGGGAGTGGGCCCAACAAAAGTATTATTTCTCTTGTCTCGGACAGTATGATAATAGCTCACTTGTGGAGCTATTATAAATGGAGAAATTACTTTGGTGAATTTCATTAACGTTCTTAAAACGTACGTTGCCTTGTTATATTCTCTTTCATTGATGTATGAATTCTTCTGCTAATAATGTATTTTATTTTGAGTGAGGCAAGGTAGTAAAATACCTTCTCACGGTCCTGTGTTGAACTATGGCAGGTAAATTAACATTATTTGGATTATTTATACTGTCTTGGGAAGGGCGCTTTCCTCTACAGGTATGGATGTGTACAGAGCCTGGCCCGGGGACAGTCTCCATGTTCTGTCTGTCCACCTTTCTGTTCTCTGTGGTTTAGGGGAAAAAGGAAGAGGAAGGAAGAAGTAGGTCTTCTTGTTTCTTTTCCTGATCCAGATGTAGAGACTATAGCTGCAATGGGCTATTTACCTTTGTTAATAATGTGTTGCTATAGGAAAACAATGTTTTTCTCCTCTTTCAGTGGGAATGCTTGAATCTGGGAATTTAGGAGATTTTGATTCTCTGTATAGCTCTGCCAAAGACCTAACATCTGAGCCTTCGACACCGTTAGATTCTTTCTTTTCCGCTTACTTTGCATCAGACGTTTCGGCAAAGTAGAAGGCAATAGATGATTGAGAACCTAAAGCAGTTGATGACCTAAGACTTGGATGCCTCCATAGATCACCAGGGGAGAAGGACAGAGACACAGAAGACAGGATCAGAAAAATGCATTCTATTGTTTGTTATTTAGTCCCCAGTCTTCCTATTGAATTCTTATCTGGCTTGAATCATGATTCTGTTTACCTAGATTAGAAGTGTCTAAGAAACCCACATCAATATAAGCCACTTGGAAGACAGAGTTTTTGCCTTACTCCAACATCATACTAACAGCTGCCTTTCCTACTAGCATCACCCAAGGTCATGTTGTCTTTGATTAATGTCAGCGGACAGTGTCGAACTTTACCTGAGTCCTGTGATCATGGAAAACAACAAAGTTTTAAAACCATTCCCCCAGACCACCCTTTGGGTTCTGGAAACAGCTTACCGACAAAAAAAAAAAAAAAAAAAGATCCTTCACCACATGACTTAGATTAAAGGCACAGATCTGCCCTTTGTTCATCTAGCACAAGGCCAGGACCCACCTTCCCAAATTTCCATTCTTTACCTCACAAGTGATTAGCAGACCTGCTTGTCCCCATTGATCAATTGGAAAAACATGTTTATTAACCATCTGTGGTTAAGTTTCTCTCCTTCCCCCAGATCTGTGAACTTTAGCCAGCGTAGGATACCTCCTCTTGAGAAGAGGCTGGCTTCCCAGTAAAACATTCTCTGACCTACTGTACAATTATGCCTTTCACTCCACTTCCCCTCTTCAGGTTCTTTCTAGCCTTGTTTACATCTTCCTGTAAAAGAAAAACTCGTTTTGCCTAATTCTTGCTGTACTTGCAGGTCTTATGGTCAAAGGGCTCTCTCTCTGGCAGTAGTCCAGTCCATTCACTGTGGTGATCACTCACTCCTTCTCCCTCACTGTGATTCCTTCAAATAATGGCTCTCTTGCTATGTCTGGATCTATTTTTATTTGATACATTCCAGGAGAGAAGAGTGGAGTTGGAGACGCAGAGTCCATTAAAGTGAGGCAGAGGAAGACTTGAGCTGATTCGCTAAAGATGCATAGGAGTTTTTGTGAGCTATGTGGAGGATGTAAACACTACTGTGGGAATTTATAATAAAAATACTTCTCTTAGGAAGATGTTCCAAGACTGCCTTCAGAGGTTTGGATGAGTTGACTTGGTAATAGACTAGGTACTTACTTCATGGTCCTAAATGAGGAGTCAGGAGTGAGGCTTACTTGCATGGAGGCCAAAATGATTGCCTAACAAAAATTACATTTTACCACTGGTTGATCGCAGTGACCAGAACTGAATTTACTTGAAAGAAGTGAATTTTTGCAAGATGGGGCTCGGAAGACTTTGCTTTCTGCAGGAGTGAGTGGCCGAAGAGATCAGCGTGGGGTCCACATCCCTTCATGTTGTACACATTAGAAGGTTACCGTCCTGGCTCGATACCTCTAACTGAAGTTTTCCTTCTAATACTGACACCTCTGCCTTTTCAGTTCATCAGCTACCGAGTAACCTTGTTCAAAGTAACTATCCCTTTATGATTTAAATATGGCTGGCTGTGCACATACAGGAGGAAGAATTTCTAAGAGTGATAGATAACTACCAAAAACTTATATGGCCAATAATATTCAGACAGATATATGTGCACTCAAATCACGAATAGGATTTTCACATACAATAGAAAACTTTTGTCTTAATTTGCCTTATATACTGAGCCAATTCCAAATTATATGTTTGACTGTTGACTCCTAGGATGACAAATAAATTGTCATCGATTGCCAAAGAGGCTAGTGGAGCATTCCTGAAAAGAGAGGGATTTTAAAAATATTTTTTTAACCTATCCATTACTATATAGAGGTCACTTTTTTATAGCGATGAATAAATTATATATATGTGATTTTTTTAATATAATAGGTATTCACATCCTGATTCGCTGCATTTATTTTTTAAAGGGTCACCTTCTCTCTAAAGGCTTTACGATCCCCCGACCCATGTAGAATTGATCACTCTCTCTTTTTATGTCCTGTTTTACCATCGACATACTTCTGTTATAGAACCTGTAACATTTTATTATCCTTACTAATTTACATGCCTGTATCCACCCCGCACACACTGTAAGTCCCTTGGGGCCCAGATCCTATCTTCTCAGTCTTTGTATCTACAGTACCTGGCTTATAGTAGGTGGTTAAATAAATGTCCCTGAGTAAATCATGAATGTTGACCCATTCTTTTCTAAACAAGGAGTTAAAAAGGTCATTTGTTTTAAGTACTTTTTGTTTAAGTCCCTCAGTGTCTTTGCTGGAAATTATTTAAGTCTTTAAGACTTTTCTGAGAATCCGATGAGGTTATATGGTAGAGATGAATTGCATGTGGTAAGGTGATATTTTGTTAGTGCAGTTCTCACAAGATGGAAGATCTCATGAACTTGAGGACCTTTCTAAAGTATCGTAACCTGTACAGGTTTGAAGGAGGTTTGCTATGATATAAGCTACTGTCAAAACCTGCAGTGTGCCTTTTTAAAATCCGTTACCGATATGCTGCTAGGCCAGTGACAGACAATTAATACCGCAATAAATTGCTCAATAAATTTTTATATTAGCTCTTGGGGCCCTTTTCCTCCTATTTCTCTGTGGGACACTTTATTGCCTTTTGGTCTTTAATTCGACTTTATTCCAGATTAGGTTCTGCGGTTCCTCCAGCATCCTGGCTATTCTGTTGTGGATCTCCTCTCAATTTGGCCCCCAACTCTTTTTTTTTTCTTTTAGTTCTCTCTTTTTGAACAGCTTTTAGCATCTTATACAAATGTCATGAACTGATTCAGTTGCTAAACTCATTTATTTCCATTCCCCACTTAGATATACAATTGTGCATCCTTTCACAGCCTGGCATAGAACTGAGGCTCCATTACTGATGCCAGTGAGCTTCTAAACTTTTTTTAATGTTTATTTTTGAGGGGGGCGGGAGGAGGTTCAGAGAGAGGGAGACACAGAACCTGAAGCAGGCTCCAGGCTCTGAGCTGTCAGCGCAGAGTCCACTGTGGGGCTCGAACCCATGAACCGTGAGATCTTGACCTGAGCTGAAGTTGGATGCTTAACCAACTGAGCCACCCAGGTGCCCCATCAAATGAACTTCTAACTGGGTGTCACTTCAGGTTCACTGAAAAATGGGCTTAGCGACCCAGCTGAATATAGTCAGCCTCAGCCTTGTCTTTGAGGCTCCTATACCCCCAACAGAATGACTCCAGATTCTCACACTTATTACCTGACTTGTGTGTGTGTGCGTGTGCGTGGGCATATACACAGATAGCTGGCAGATTGCCAGTGGGAGCTATATGTCTCTGAGGCCAGGCAAGAAAAAGATTGCAATAGCACATTTCCGCCCGGTAAGTCAGAACCATTAGTAAATAATGACAATGAGTTAGCAATTACATAGCTGTTACTACCTTCCAGGCACCAGTGTAAGTATTTTAAATATTTTAACTCTTCTCTGTAATCCTCACAACCAGTTCTTACAGGTAGGTATCATGATTCCAATTTGAAAAAATGAGGAAATAGAATCACAGAAAGTTATCTTGCCCAAGGTCCCATAGCTTGTAAGTGATAGTGTTTGGAATTGAACCCAAGAGGTCCGCTGCCCACATTCGTGTTACTTGTGACCATTTGTGCTCTTGCCTTTACTGCTGGTCTTTTCCTTTGCTCAGTATCTGGATGAGAACAGGTATGTGTATCCCGGACTGAGCTCTTATGGAAACTTTATTACTCCTGCTCTAATATCCCTGGTCCTCACAATTCACGAGCATCTTACCGGGAGTACATTTTACTCAGGGAATTCTAAACTTAGTGACGATTAGTAGGAGACCAAGTTGAGTGTTACATGCTTTCCCTTGCAGGCAGTATTGGATGGTTTAGGATGACACATCTCTCCTTGTAAAAGGATATTCAAACTATGTGGCCTTTACATGTTGCTCTTCTAGCATCGGAATTTGTCCTCCATCATAACCCTAGGACTGCTGTTTTCAACTGCTAATCTCTTCTATACATGAACTCTTTGAATATAGTGGTGTTTAGTAAACTAAACATCATGAGGATATATAATCTGTCACAGAGTTTGGAAGTTAACAAAAGTAAACTCCCTGAAAATTATACATTCCTTATAATGTATTTTGAAAAGCTTCCATTGGGTTATCTTCTACATCTTGAGTCCACTTTGTCTGTCTGTCCTAGCACACCTGGTGCCATATCAATTGCACGTAAATTTCAGGAAGTGCTAATGTTAGTATCTTAGACATCTCTTTAAAAATATGGCCCATGAGACTTCTTCTTCTCATTTTCAAAATCTGTGAGGATTGAAAAATAGAAATAATTGAGATCTTATGGAGTTTTAAAAGAAACTACAGATATAATTGATTATTTCAAGTAGAATTCCTTTTATCCTGAAAACCTTTTACATGTTACTGATAATTATGTCCTTATGTGATGATATTTTCTGGAACCTAGAGAGTCTCCCCTGATCCTTTATTATTTCAGTTATTTTAAATGATTTCTGTTGAAATTAGTGCCCCAAAACATTTTAGTTCAGATAGAAATCCTCACGTTAGGAAAATTAAAAGACTACAATAACAAGAGGGTCACTAGATTAAAGATCACTTAAAACAACCAGCTTTCAAAGTAGCCGTAATACTATTGGTTCTTTCTTCTTACAGGTCTGGATCTGTGTAGTACAAATTTTAATTTATAAACATTAATTTAGCTCAAAACATAAGAAAACCATTTTCTTTTGTTTTTCACATGTGTCTAAAACACATTTATATGTGTGGCTTTACTTAAAAAAATAGTTAAATACGTGTCAGCTATATCAGGATCCATTTCAATCTCCTAAACCGTTTAGAATCCTATTTTCATATTTATAGTACTATGAAGTATGTATGTTTAGAATAATGACTCCATGATTAGATGGGTAGAGATAAATAGGTAAAATAATTCAGGGAATAAAAATACTGAAGTTCTCTTATATACTAGACATTATGTTAGCCTCTAGGAATACAAAATAGGTAAGACACAGTCTTATTCACACAGAGAAAGATATCCCAAAATGTCAGCCTAAGGAATATGAGGAAAAGGATTATACAGACCACCCCAAGCTTTTGCCTCATGATGGACAGATATTTAAATGATGGATCACCACGCAAAAGAATGTCTCTTCTCCCCTCCTGCCACTTCTAGTACCAATATTTGTGAAATGATTAAATAAATTTGTAGAGCAAGGGAGTATAAAGTCAGAGTGGGAAACAGTGTTAAGGAGAAGAAACTGCAGATGGAATGATTATCCAGAATCTTCTATTAGTTAAAAATATCTAGCTATGATTGCCATTCTTATATGTATGTTTTGACATGATAATGCATCAACGCAGAGTATGAAATTTGGATATTATTATTTTTTAAACACCTTTGAAAATTTAGTAAACCTACTTTTATGGTCTCACTGTATAATCCAGAATGTTGAGTATTCTAAGAAATGAGAGTATCATTATGAGTAAGAGTTCCACTTGTATGTCGTCATATACATTTAGAGCCTTAATACGAGGTAGGTTATTATCAGTGAGAGAAATTTTGTTTTCCAGGTCTTCATTTTAATTTTAGATGAGAAGACATTATGATTTTTCTCTTTCGATAACATTAAGGTTACTATGAATTTTGAGGAATAAAAGTAAACCAATGGAGGGAAAAATCTTTTCTATGAGCAGATGGCTTTCGGTATATCAAGGTTTTGCCATTTGTTTTAGTGCTGAAACTAAACATTATTTATAAAACCACTTACATTTTGCTGTTACTTAATGAGGAATATGCATCATTGATTTGACTAGCTTAAGAGGTCATTTAGAACTTGCCCGTTAACAAGCTGTAATCTGCTGAGCACACAATGACTTTGTTTAAAATTATCTATTCAGAGCTGATCAATGACAATAATTGTTTTATACCAATCACTTCTGAAAGTTGCTAATTACTTTGAAGGACATGAATAGTAGCCTTTTTTTTTTTGTTTGAAGTCATAACCCATTCACCTTGAAATTAAGAAATGTTATGGGAGAACATCTTGCCTACTCAAAGAACTTTTTTTTTTTTTTCATTAAAAGTTTATTCACCAGTAGTAGGATGTCAACAGGAAATTTAGGTAAAATTGGAGATGTCCTTTGTTCCTGGAATAGAAAGGATAGTAGAGTCTCCGCAGTATTCTGTCTTATCAGTTAGTGATTGTTAAACTGGGCTCCTTACAGTATAGGAAAATGATATCTTCTAAATGAAAGAACAGGTGTGCATACTGTTTCTTTTTATATAATACATCCATAAAGTGTTTTAGTGAAAAGAGCCTAGGCTTTTGTATAAGACAGAGCTGGGTTTGTGTCCAGACTTTGCCATTGATTCTTTTCCCTGGTTAGGTGAACTTGATAAGTTACTTAACCTGAGTTTCTTCATTTTTAACATGAAGATCATGCCTCATGCACAAGGTTATCCTGAGAATTAGAGCAGTGGGCATAATACCTGGTGCATTCATGAGCTCAATAGAGTTTAGATCTTTCCCTTCACTGGATGGCAGTGTCTTCACCGGTCAAACACCCAGTTTCTACTTTTACCTGCTTCCTCTAACGAACTCATTTAAAGATTGATCGGTTATACTTTAATGTGGATGACTTAACCATCACTTGCTCAGTATTTAATACCCAATTGTGAATAAAAAAATTTGTCTTGGAAGAGGGTTTTAGCCTGCCTTGCAGTAGAGGTCTAGGGAGTCTGGCTGTTGGAAGATCCCCTGAGAACCCAGCTGCCGTGGACACTCTGGAAGTGTTTGGTGCTGTTTGTACTCTTTGCCTGTGTTGAAGTGGGAAGAAGCCCATGGCACTGGCTTCTTTAGGCCTCCTTCCTATTGGCATGGATTTTTGATTCAATTCTACTTTTGTGCTTTCAGACTTCTTGTCTCAGGACGGTACCCACCACTCGAGTGTGACCTAATCACAAATCAGCAGCTTTCCTTTTTCCTTCTCAGCACTCCAGCAGGCGTCTTTTATGTTTTCTGGACATTTAATCTTACTTTTTATAGAATTTAACAATGTTTTCATGTTATAAGTAGTTGTTTCCTTAACACTACCTGATATCCTAACGTCTTCCCATTCTTCCTGAGTCACTTCTATTGCCGATGATGGATTTTGTGTCAGTTATTTTGTTTGAAACTGTTCTCTTCTTTAATGCAGTTGTTACTGTACATGCAATAGAAGTATGATGAAATATTTGAAGCTATCCAACTGGCTATATGGCCGTAGGCAATTATTTAACCTAAGAATCAATGTCCTTCTCTATCAAACGAGGCTAATAATAATCTCTACCTCAAAACGATACTGTAATTATTAAATTAGATGAGCCAGGAAAATATTCACTTCTTTGCATGTATGATTTATGTACTTATACATATTCCAATTGATTATTTTTTTCATTAGGAAAGTGGTTTGTATCAATTACTCATCTTTTGTTGTCAGCTGTGATATAATTTTGGTCAAATTAAAGGGAGATAGTTTCTAAAATTAGCATATAACTTTAGAAAAATTAATTTTTCTTATTTCATGAATTTCTAAAACAAGATCATTTGAAAAATATTTGGAAAGATATTTTATAACATTGTTACACTAGCTTGCTATTCTACTTGGTTTTACTTTCTAGAATTATTCTCTGGTTTCATTGTTCTTACAAGCTATTTTGCATGTCTTCAATTATTTTAGTCATTCTTCCACTGGGAGGTGGACTAAACCAGTTCTTCAGAATTTTCAGTTTTCTGTATTTCAGGTTGTAAAATACCCTTTAAATGTCCATGTTTTAAAACACAGAACAATGCAGAATTTAAGTTAAACATTTTTTCCTATTTATTCATATAGATCCTGCATTCAAATTATAAAATAATAATAATAATAATAATAATAATAATAATAAGCTCAACATATTTAGTTTAAAAAACATAAGCCTAGGGGATAAAACCCAATGGACAAATGCAGAGTGTCTAAATTAATCACCCTTTCCTAATTAAAAAAATAACGTTTAGAGAAGTTATGTCTTCCTAGCTTAACTAACTTTACAAAACATTGGAAGGACTTCATATCCAAAAAGAGGATCACTTATAATATATGAATAATTCAAAAATGCGTGGAAACTGCCATGAAATTTTTGAGATAAAGTTAAATCTTGATGGAAGGCTAAGTTAGTTTTTTTCATTTTTTGCTATTTTTTTCTTCCTTTAAAGAAGTTGAGGCGGGTTTTTTGTTTTTGTTTTTGTTTCTGTGTTCTCCACAAAAATAAGATCTACGCATTATTATTTTTTTTGCTTTGATTTTTTTCTAACAGAGATTATGTAAGCCAGGATAAAACGTAGAGAGGCTGATGGTTGTGATTACCAGAGCATAATATGGCATCGAGGAGCTCACTGAAATGTGTGCTCTCAGAGCCCCCCAATATTTCTCTCATCTAAAAAAAACCTAGGTACTTTCAACAGAAATGTTCATTTATTGAAAACTGCCTTTCACTTTGTTCCCAGTTCTATACGGTAACAGTGCAGAGAAAGGGCTCCAAAGTCCTAATGCAATTCCTGGATCCACGACCAATGGCTGTGTAATTATGGGGAAGTTATGTAACTTCTCTTCTTAGCAGTTTCCTCATCTGTAAATAAGAGTATTTCTCATAGGAGTGTTCTTAAGACTAAACGGCTGAATACAAGCAAGACTCCTAGAATAATGCCTCCCATGTAATAAAAACTCAGTAAATGTTACCTGTTGTTATTGTTAAAGAACTATTAAAATGTCATGATGAAGATATAAGGCAACATTATATTTAGAGATTGTGGAAATTTTAAAAGCCCATGTAAGAATTGATTTCAATGAGACCAAATTCAATCTTGAAGCCAGTGGATTATGAAAAATTAAAAAATCCATTTGGTCAGGAAATAGAAGTGGTTAAGATTGATAAAGCAAATTTTTAATTGTTCAGTAGTTAATTTCTCCTCTAGTGTTTGGGAAAAAATATAAATGTTTTAAAATATAATAACGGGTAAGTATGTTTTGTTTCTCAACATTTTATAATAAATCTGAGTACAATTTCTACCCGTGACTGTATATACTGTTATGTTAGTGGAAAAGCCCAAGACTTTATTGTGAGATATCACCCGTCACTACCTTGATTTTGAAGACCTGTTAATGTTTTTACGAAACATGTTCACAGATGCATTTTATCTTTTTGTTTACTTCAATAGATTCAGAAGCGATGGCGAGGCTATCGAATTCGGAAATACTGCTTTAATTATTATTACTTTACGCAGTACCTGAGGGCTGTTTCAGAGACCAATGATGCAATTAGGTGAGTAGTCCTCTGGTGACCATCTTAGAAAGGTTACTTAACAGGTATTGATGGTTACCGTTCTTAGAAATACTCGCTGGAACTCAGTGATATTTTCGGTAGAAATTTATTGATAAGATAAATAGATATGATTCTGTTTACCTTAAAAATTTATTGTCTTGATGTTTTTAAATATATTGTATCCTTGACCATAAATTAGATTATTATGTGTACAGTAGGCCTATCTTGGTTCTGTGTGAAATAGTTTCAGTAAAGTTAACTCATTTTGAGATAGATTTATCTGGAAAATGATTCCATAGATGAACATTTAAGTATGATGAACCTCAGAGGTATTTTGAAGAGTATGTTCAATAGTAAGAAATTAACCTCTCAAGGGAGAAAATACCATGGAACACAATTAAAATAGACCACTTTAGTGTCAGCTTTTACTTCTTTGAACACATAGAAAGCACCTGGATTTAGGTCATAGGTTGATGTCTTTTGTAGATTTATGCAAAGTAAACCTATTACAACACTATTCAATCAACTTTACCAAAGCACTAAGTCTTATGTTTGCATATAACTTCAAATATGGTTTTTTCCTCTTGTAATATGCTCCACTCTAATAACAAATAGGTGACCATAAGCTTATAATATGTTTAGATACAAAAGGAAAGAGTAACTAATAACAGTTGCCATTTATGTAGTTTTAATTTTTTTCACATACATTCTTATTTTACTCTTACAATCCTTTCAAGTAGAGAGAACAGTGGCACAATAAATTGTTAAAATAAAATTTTGCTTGAGACCCTAAAGTCTATATATACATATATATTATAAGAAATATCTGAAAACTGATTTATCCAACTTTTAAATTGGGATATGTTGTGTATTTAAAAGGATCTAGTCTTTGGAGATTCAGCGTCGGCTCTTTGTGAAGTTGATTTCTTTGGAAACAGCACTGGAGATTTGAGAGGGTTGCGATAGGATTTGGTCAGTTGGAGAAGTTGGAAAACTCAGAAACATGTGGGCCACAGCGGACTGCTCTTTAATTCTAATCACATGATTTGTTCCCCTGATACCTCCTCCCTATCCTCATTAGCATACATTAGTCATCTCACTAACAGGCAAAAAGACACTTCCCACTTTGAGGAAATTTCTAGGGTTTTGGAATGGGGTGTGGGGGAAGGGCCATTGGAGTGTTCAGGGGTGTTGGGAGGTCTCCTTGGCTCAGAGTCTATCTAGCCCTGCAGATAACATGCTTGTGTCTCTATGCATACGAACTGATTTAGCTTCTTTTTGCAGTGATGCGCAGTTGCAGGACCGCTTACTGCTTTTACACTCTCCTCTGTCTTAGAGGTCTGCGGCAAGGATAGCACTCCTGTGCGTTTCCTCATTTAGTCCCGGGGGTAGTGCAGGAAGGAAACCTGCGACAGTCGAGTTTTACGGCTACACTCCGGTTCTGAGCAGGGGGCATTGCTGTTTCCCCCCTTGGAGCGTGCCACCTATTTTTATGAATTTTGCACCTCGGTCCAGAATCTGCATCTTAAGGTATCTTTTCTCCATGACATCTCTGATCCTGGTTGAATTTTCACTCCTCTTGGTGGCCCTTCTTCATACAGAATACTCTTAAGTGTTTCTAATTTTACCGATGATAGGGTTTCCTTTTATTTTCTTATTGCCTTTCTCTTTTCATGGAAGTTTAAGAGAGGAAGGAGTAGAGATAAATTTACTCCCCTATCTCAAAATTGAAAATATATAGTTAACTTTCTAATACAAATCACAATTTGTTTTCCTTTCTGTGACATAAGCAGTTTTTGAAATACAATGAAAGCATCTACAGGGTACCCTAGAGGAAGCACAGAAGGGGAACATCTAAGGCAAAAGTGACTCGTGTGGGTCAGAGTAGGAGGGGGAGCCTAGGGGTCAGGGACATTTCTCAGAGGCTGTGAAGCTGAACCCTGAGGGTCGTGCAGAAATTAGGACATTAGCAGAGGAAGTCTCGCTGAGGTCGATGCATGGAAAACGATAGAAAGATCAGTGAAAGATAAATCCAGACAGTCGAGCAGGAATCACACCATGACAGGGCTTTGTTCAGGAGTTTGAATGCCTCTCTGAGAACATCGGAGTAGAAGTCCCTTTTAGGAAAAGTGGCGGCATGATTACATATGTGTGTTGGCACACATGTTCAATTGTATTTTTCATAGTAGTTATATTTAAGTAGCCTGGGGAGTATTAAAAGCATCATCAGAGTCATTAATTTTATAGAGATAGTGTTCTTTTCCTTCTCATAGAAGAAGGTCTAATACATTTGGATGATTTCTTCACAGTTTTTTGTTCTTTTTTTTTTTTCCATTGAAAATCATTAGAATACCTTTTCCTGAATAACAAATTACACTTGAAGTAGCTTAAAATAATGCACACTTATTAGCTCATCATTTTGTCAGCCCGGAGTCTGGGAAGGACTGCTGGCCTGGGCTAAGGTCTCTTGTGCGTTTGCAGTCAGGCCATCAGTCAGAGCTGCAGTCTCATACAAAAGCTCGACTGGGGAGGATCCTCAGGCACATGGGCCTCGACTATTCCGACTGTTGCACTGGCGGCCGTCAGTTTCTTACCAAATAGGCTTCCCTGTAGGGCAGCCGATAACCTGGAAATTGGCAAGTGAACAAGAGGACACAAGGAAACGTGAAGATGGAAGCCACATTCTTTCGATAACCTGATATCACATGTGTCATCTCATCAGGTGTGCTGTATTCTCTTCACGTGAAGCAAGAGACTGGGTCCATCCCACACTCACAGGGCGGGGACCACACAAAGGGATGGACACCAGAGTGGGGATTGTGGGAGGCCCTCTGCCCGCATGCTTTCCACGCAGTGCCCTGCATATAGAATTTGTTCAATAAACTTGTTAATTTTCAGCATTTTTCCTTAGACAAAAGTTCCCTAACATTTACTTATGACAGTATTTTTAAGTGATGTCTTTTCAAGATTACATTTCAACTTTAATATTGTATCAAAGCAATTATGATGTATTCTGATTTCTCATACCAACAAGGGTTAAAATATATAGTTTCTGTGTTTCTAAAAGAAAATAAAAGATCTAGTACATTCCTCTGTCTTTGGGTGGGGTAAAATTTATAGAATAAAAGGTTAATACAATGTATTTTGCATAAATTAATTAATGTTTATTTATTTTTGAAAGAGACAAAGTAGTTAATAGTAAAAGAATTTATGTATGAGTACACAAAAATATATTTTTGTAACTAAGAATAGACTTATCAAATGGAATTGATTAACTTGCATTTGGCAGACAAGTTCCTTGGTAATATCTAGCCTGATATGCAAAAACTGCCCCAGGTTATGAGTAAGAAAATTATAGAATGAAATTAAAACTTAGCTACAGAGTTACAGATTGGTAGCATTAATAAAACATTATCAGCTTGGAGTATAGAAAACTGACTTTTTTGGGACAGAAATTTAAGCTAGAAGTAATATACATCCCCAACTTTAATTCTTCATGGTAATTTTTGGTGGTTAATACTTTATAACAACAGCCCTGTTTTGAATGTAAATTTGTCATTCATCAAAGTGAATCAAAGTTTTTTAGCATGTTGAATTTGTATAGCATGGTTTGGCTAAAAAGATTTTATGGCTGTATTTCTTTACCTATCTTTTAAAGTATCATGAGAGTTTTTTAAAAGGATATATTTATTTGTTTTGATTTTTTTAACCACTTTATTGAGATACAATTCATATACCAATACTGTTTATCCGTTTAAAGTGCACTAGGCTTTGGTGCTTGCTATATTCACAAAGTTGTGCAGCTGTCACCACAGTCAACTGATAACATTTTTATTTTCTTAAAAAGAAATCCTGTGCCATTTAGCGGTCTCCTCCCCATTCTTCCCAGCCCCGCTCAGCCTAGGCAGCCCCTAATCTGTGTGTTACCTCTAGAGACTTGCCTCTCGTACACATTTCGTATAAATTGAATCTTACAATGTGTTTTTTTGTGACTAGTTTCTTTCATTTAGCCTGATGTTTTTAGGGTTCATCCATTTTGTCGCATATAACAGTGCTACATCCCTTTTTCTTGCTAATTACTGTTTCATTCTATGGATAAACCACATATTACTTACCGATTTATCACTTGATGGACATCTAAGTTGTTTCCACTTTTTGACTGTCATGAATAATGATGCTATGAACATTTATACACAAGTTTTTGTTTAGACATAGATTTTCATTTCTCTTGGGTACCTCGTGGAAGCTGTGGGCTAACAAGTTTAAGAACTGAGTAGCTAGGAACATTGACTTTGGAATCAGACTGATGTGGATTAGTCATGCCACTTTCTAGTTGTGTGAACTTGAGCTAGTTACTTAATCTTACAGAAATTAGGTTTCTTCATCTGCACGTTGGAGCGGCAGTATTTACTTTGCAGAATTTCTGTGAGGCATGCAGTACATGAAACACTAATCATATACTTGATACTCAACAGAAACAGCTATTTTTATGACGGACAAAGTAGAAAACAAAAGGAAATGTATATAAACATGTAATTCTCTATAATGCTATAAAAACATTCAATTTTATATTAGACTATTTTTAAGTCAAAGTAAATAAACATAATTTTTTAAAATTAGCTTGGGAGCACCTGGGTGGCTCGGTCGGTTAGGCGGCCAACTTCGGCTCAGGTCATGATCTCACAGTCTGTGAGTTCGAGCCCTGCGTCAGGCTCTGTGCTGACAGCTCAGAGCCTGGAGCCTGCTTCGGATTCTGTGTCTCCCTCTCTCTCTGCCCTTCTCCTGCTCACGCTTTATGTCTCAAAAATAAACAAACGTTAAAAAAATTTTTTTAAATAATTAGCTTGTGTATTTAAGGAATTTATGGGGGGCACCTGGGTGGCTCAGTTGGTTGAGCTTCCAACTCTTGATTTCGGCTCAGGTCATAATCCCAGGGTTGTGGGATAAAGTCCTACATCAGTCTCTGTGCTGAGGCTGTTTAAGAGTCTCTCTCTCTCCCTCTGCTACTCATGTTCTTTCTGTCTCTAAAATCAAATCAAATAGGTAAGTAAATAAATAAATTTATAGAAACATTAATTGCTGAGTACAATCTAAATCATCATTGTGACATTAAATCATGGCTAAAAGTTGTCTTTCAGAGAGCTGTAAGGAAAAGCAAAGAATGCAACATGGTACAAAGTTGGGAAAGATATACAATAAATGTATACATAACTTAGCATTTTTTAATGTTTTATTTATTTATTTTGAGAGAGAGGAAGAGAGCATAAGCAGGAGAGGGGAAGAGAGATAGGGAGAGAGAATCCCAAGCAGGCTCCATGCTGCCAAGACAGAACCCAATGTGGGTCTCGGTCCCACAAACTGTGTGATCATGACCTGAGTCGAGATCAAGAGTCAGACGCTTAACCGACTCAGCCACCTAAGTGCCACACAACTTCTCATTTTTTTAAAATTTACTTTGCTTTTGTAAAGTAAAAAGGAAAGTATATCAACATATTAACATGCATATCATTAAATATATTTCCTATTACCAAATGTTTATAATATATAAAATAATTGCTTTGCCATATCCTTACTAGAGTCCTAGTTTTAACCACTTTTTTCTTTTAGCCCTTTCTTTTTATACCAACTGTTTCTAAACTATATAGTTATCTGATCTTTTAAATTACCTTCACATAATATGGTAAATGAGGATTTAACTCTCGTATTCTTTTCATCTCTACTTCCATCTATTTTTAGATAAATCAGTATCAGTGTTTACATTGTCATGATTACAGAAGTAGAGTTCCTTACAAAGGCAATTAATGTAGGATCAATATATTTACATTATTCCATTTTTTATTTCTATTTTTCTTTTCTTTTTTTTCTTCTTGCCCTATATGCATATTATATCTGCCATTGACTGTTTTCCAGGTATTCTATCCTATTAGGGAATTCAGGAAGTCCCCTTTCCTCTGGAGCCTGCCCTCTTTGGCCTCTCCACCATCCTGTTCCAAACAGACTGCATTTTCTTTAGACAAGATGCAGACTTCTTGAGAAGACATCTCTTAACTTTCTTTCACGTGGGCTGACCTCACTATTTTGTGGATCTGTGATATCTTTTTATGATTTATTTTCTTTGAAAATAAGCACTCTGAATTTTGTAAATTTATAAACTGCTGGAAGATTTTAAATGAAACTAATCTATGGCATAAGGGATTCATAATAAAGTATATGGTATAAAATTATCATTACTGTGACCAAGATGGATATGATAATACATGTAAATCAAGGTTTGTGTATATATGCAGATATTATTATATATTTAAAACCCTCAATTAATCTAACGTCTATCATAAAAACTTAGAAATATTTATAGTACTAAACATATTATTGAAATATATACTCCTCAAACACAAAGGCTGCC
This sequence comes from Paguma larvata, assembly GCA_030068075.1. Classification (NCBI taxonomy): domain Eukaryota; kingdom Metazoa; phylum Chordata; class Mammalia; order Carnivora; family Viverridae; genus Paguma; species Paguma larvata. The sequence continues at coordinate 44,467,029 of CM057840.1, forward strand.
TCGCATTCCCAAAGGTAGAAGAAGTTGTCTCAGAGGTGATAGCACCCCCTCAAATCACTAAATTGGGTCCTTCATAGTTTTGGAGAAGAATGACTAATGGATTTATTATTAAGAGGACCATCATTCTAGTTTTAGTATTATATTTAAGAGCTCTTGCATTCATTGACATGCTTGCCAAAATACTAAATCAGAGAAGGAACGGCTATTAAAGTGCTTTTTTGAGTTTTTATGAAGTGACACAGGTATAAGGACCGCCTCCAGTTCTTTCAAGATCCCTTGCAGCTCTACTGTATTGGCCTGTTCTTGGTTTCCTTGGTTATTCTGAAATCTGTACGTCCATCCTCTTAATCTGGCATATTACAAACTGACTTACTGTTCTTTGCCTATTACTATTATTTATATGTGAACAACTTCCAGTTGAACAATGAGAAATTCTTGGTTTCTAAAATTCAGAGTTCCTATCTCTATGTTGTGTTTCCTGTTAAACTATCAATGTTTGTTCCCAACGAAGATGGTCACCATCCAGAACTCACAGCTTGCCGTTTCAAAATATTTATATCAATATTTGTGTCGAATGCTGTCTTTGTAGTCTGCCAATTTGCATTTGTTTTCAAGGATAAAGCAAAAAAATGTTGAGTGATTTTTATGAATATTCATCGAGTTTCTAGGAAACTCAATTCAAAAGATTTGAACATAATCTCTCATCCGTATAATGGTTATCTGGGACCCTCAATATGACCACCATTATACTCTTTAAATAATCTTTCCATGGCATAAAAACATACAGTGTAAAAAAATATGTTAGGCTAACGATAAAAGTGAAGAACATTAAGATCACTTAACATTGTGTATCAGGGAAACACAATACTGAATAGATTTCTAGTTCTCTGGACGTGAGAACTTAATACATTAAACCATCTAGGCAGCACATTTCCAATTGTGCTTTTATTAACAAAGAAATAGAAACATGAAAGAAATCAGCATGTCTTCTGAGACTGGTAACATCGCAGCCCCCCCAAAATCAAAGCAGGAGCTATGAGAGTAAAAACCTACAGGGTAGTGTTGCTATTGGCCTTCCTTAGGCTGTCACATATAGATTCTTCAGAACTTTCACCAACTTCATTCTAAAGTCAGAATTAATATGGGAAAATACTAATATAAGCAATAAGATCTGGAATATACCTAGTCTATCAATATTGGGTGCATACTTGGTAATAACTTCCTCTTTAGACACGTGCACGATGTAGACAGAAAGCATTATAACTGAGTAGTTGCTTAAGTGGTGTAAAACATAAAAGAAGTATTTAATTACAGACTCATCAAGAATTTCTGGTTGTTGGAATAGCATATCTACGTGTTTTTGTTAAATAACAATAAGAGAAAGATCAATCCGGTATGCAGTAATCAGAAATGTCGTCATTATCAAAATTATAAATTTTATATGGACATATTTAGACGTTGTAAGCAATTACAAACTCAGTAAATAGACTAATCACAGTAAGTTGTATTTACTAAGCACCAATTGTGTACATGGTGTTTTGTATGTTATCTGTCTATTCAAAACTCCTTTGGGAATGTATATTATTATATTTGAAGATGAAAAACTAAACCTCAGAGTTTAAGTAATTTGGGTAAGCTCACACAATTAAGTAGTGGTAGATCTGGAGATTAAACTCAGTATTTTTTTTTAATCCAAACAGATAGCCTCTTTGTACTTTTGAATTATTGCCAGTTGTATCAGTCGTGTTTCAGTTGTGACATATAGCGTCAGTAGGCTCACAAACTTCTTAGAAATGAATTGCCTTCCCTGCCTCTGGGGCTAGAAAATGAAAAACTCACTTTCTTAGACTTTCTTGCAGCAAAAGGACCATATGACTTGGTCATGCCCAATGAAATTAAGTATTAAAAGTCATGGAACTAAATGGGAATTTGACTATTGGAGGCAATTTTGTGTCAGATTAAAAACCATTATTATGTGGTGTTAAATATATTCTCAAATCCCATCTGTTCTACCATGTGACATAGATCATTAACAATCGAGGCCGTGGCATTAATTGAAATAGTAGGTACATTTCACGATATTGGTGTATGCTGCCTCCTTACCTCTTCCAGCAAATTTCTGTAAGAAATAGATGAACTTGGACTAGACATAGCTAATCTGCAAGCAGAAATGGAAGGTAGTACTGCTTTGCTAAGGGAAGTACTCTGTGTGTGCAGTGTGTATTTGATGAGAATCTACCATCTGGAACCTTGGGTACTGTAAAACCCAACAGGTCCTGTCCCTCAAACTGATGTGGTTATTACCAGTGGCTAGATAGATTAGGGCCTGAGCTGGAGATAACCACCAGGCCTTGATAGGCATGTGAGCCCAAGACAAATATCAGAATAAAGATACTATCTTCTCTGATAATGACTAAGTAATTCAGACCAACCATCCTCATAATGACATCTAAGCATCAAAGAGCTATCAACATGATGTTTTACTGGTCAAAATATTAAAGATGAGAACTCAGAAATATAAGTCTACAATCATAGCTGATTTTGGCTTGAAGACATTTGCCTATCTGAAAGAACATTTGCCTAATTTAAAAAAAATGGAAAGAAGGAAGGAAGAAGGGAGGTAAGGAAGGAGAGAAGGAAGGAAGGAAAGAAGGAAGGAGGTAAGGAAGGAGAGAAGAAAGAAAGAAAGAAAGAAAGAAAGAAAGAAAGAAGAAAGAAAGAAAGAAAGAGCCATAATTCTAGACCTAAAATTATTCTTACAAATCAGTTTTCAAATGCATTGACCTGCATATTAAAAATACCAGGGACTTAGAAAAACACGAAATCATGAGGGAGAAGTAGTAAGTAAGTAAGTAAGTAAGTAAATAAATAAATAAATAAATAAAACAGGATCACAAAGCTTTAGTATATTGGAATTATCGGAATCAGCCAGCCAAATTTATTATATTTAAAGAATAAAATCCAAGCTAGAAAAATTTGTCATATTAGTGAATTGCTGTCTTTGCAACCCAGTCTGTTGTTTTGGATGAATAGAAGCACTGGCCGATAAAAGATTGAGTAAGTAGCAGAGCACAGAAGCCAGCATCTAAGACCATAAATCTGCAGGCCTGATGTCTAGGCAAGATCCTTGGTTGTGGTTACTTGCTCATGGAACCAGACACAAAGAAACCAGAAGCCTTCTGTATTGTCAAGGGTGCTTGCCGCTAAAGGAATTCTTTTTTTTTTTTTTTAACACTTTTTAAATTTCTTTTAATGTTTACTTTTGAGAGAGAGAGAGACAGAGCATGAGTGGGGAGGGGCAGAGAGAGAGGGGGAGACACAGAATCTGAAGCAGGCTCCAAGCTCTGAGCCGTCAGCCCAGAGCCCAATGTGGGGCTTGAACCCACGAACCGTGAGATCACGACCTGAGCTGAAGTTGGCCGCTTAACCAACTGAGCCACCCAGGTGACCCAGGAGGGGCGTTCATGAGGTTCCTAATTAGTACCAACAGGCTCTTTATGGGCCACTAGAGTGGTGGAGTCTCCAGGAAGTTTATCTTCTCCAATGCCTACTTCTTGTGTGGTCATGGAGTATAGTAGACCAGGAATATTCCGTTTGTCTACTCAAGGAACTACCCCTCCAACAGAGACTCTTCACTATACCTGTGTAAAAGGATTTAATACTTGCTAGGGATCAGTAACTGTTGTTTCTTGCCCATTTCCCATTGATCCTAATGAGAGGTTTTTATTGTGTTTAATTCAATCCTTCTCTACAATGAGTGTTCGGTGTGTTGAAGGAAGATGATTCATAAGTTAGTTTAGTTGACAGAGATACCCAGACTTGATGGACAGTCTGCCCATGACTTCAAGCTGAAACATGCTGAGCTTTTCAATATTTTTCTGTGAATTGATTTACTGATAATTTTTCTTAATTTCTTCTTTCCATGACTTTAAAAACAGTCACCCATATTTCTTTTGATATTGTAGGGTTTCCCTGTAACTTTTAATACTGAATCCAATGGAATCTACTTAATATAAGGAGTATATTTGAAATTTGGCTTAAGATTATTTAAATGACTATTGCAGGTTCTTACAATAGTATTTATTAAATAATTCAATTATCTTTCACTAGTAAATATCATCTAATCACATACTAAGTCCTCACATGTACTCAGATATATTTACCGACCCTTAATGCCATCTGATACATCTCTCTCTCTATATAATCCTGTATATTACATGACTTACATACCTATTTTGGTATTTCAGAAGATGTTGTGGCGCTTTTTTTCTTAATTTTCTTCCAACTAAGTTGTAAATCATTTAGGCGTGTCTCAGAAAATATCAAAGTGGGATTCTATATGAATTTAAATTTGTAGAATAGAATTGGGAAAAGTAATACTTTCATAATTTAAGTTATCCTATTAAGGAATGAAGTATATCTCTTCATTTATGTGGACATTTAAAAACTCTTCATTAGTAAAATTTTATTATTTTCATTACAAGGTGTACATATTTTTTACTATTCTCCAGGAATTTCATATTTTTATGTTATATTTGCGAATGGTATATTCTCTTCTATTTTCCGTTATTGTTTTTTTAATTAATTCCAGTGTAGTTCACATACAGTGTTACAATAGTTTCAAGTGTACAATATAGTGCATCAGCAATTCCGTATATTATCACTCAGTGCTCCTCAAGAAAAGAGCTTAATCCCCTTCACCTATGTCACCCATCCCCCCACCCCCCTCCCTTCTTGTAACCATTTGTTTGTTCTCTAAAGAGTCTGTTTTTTGGATTGTCTCTCTTTTCCCCCCTACGTTTGTTCTTTTGTTTTGTTTCTTAAATTCCACATATGAGCGAGATCATATGGTCTTTGTCTTTCCCTGACTGACTTATTCTGCTTAGCATAATACTCTTTAAACAGAAGGCACAGTCCTTTTTTTTTTTTTTTTTTTTAATTTAATGAGAGAGAGACAGAACATGAGCAGGGAGGGACAGAGAGAGGGAGACACACAATCTGAAGCGGGCTTCAGGTTCTGAGCTGTCAGCACAGAGCCTGATGCGGGTCTTGAACTCACCAACCTTGAGATCATGACCTGAGCCGAAGTTGGACACTTAACCTACTGAGCCATCCAGGCGCCCCTCACCAAATGGCAAGATTTCATTCTTATTTATGGCTGAATAATAGTGTGTGTGTGTGTGCGTGCGTGCGTGCGTGCGTGCGTGCATGTGTGTGTACGTGGCATTTTTATTCACTCACGTATCAATGGACACTTGGGCTGCTTCCATAATTTGGCTCTTGTAAATAATGCTGCTATAAACATAGGGTGCATAAATCCCTTCAAATTACTGTTTTCGTATGTTTTGGGTAAATACCCAGTGATACAATTACTGGATCATAGGGTGCTTCTATTTTTAATTTTTTGAGGAACCTCTGTACTGTCTCTACAGTGGTTGTACCAGTTTGCATTTCCACTAACAGTACAGGAGGATTCTTTGTCTCTGCATCCTTGCCAACACTTGTTATTTCTTGAGTTTCTGATTTTAGCTATTCTGACAGGTGTGAAGTGATATGTCATTGTGGTTTTGATTTGTGTTTCTCTGATGATGAGTGATGTTGAGCATCTTTTCCTTCATCTTTTGACCATCTGGGTGTCTTCATTGGAGAGATGTCTGTTCATGTCTTTCGCCCAGTTTTTAATTGGACTCTTTGTTATTTTGCTTTGGATTTTTGGTATTTAGTTGTATAAATTTTATGTATTTTGAATATTGACCCTTTATCAGATATGTCATTTGCAAATATCTTTTCCCATTACATAGGTTGACTTTTATTTCCCTTGCCTCAGGAGACATATCTAGAAAGATACTGCTATGACCTGTGCTTCTTCTAGGATTTTTACAGTTTTGGGTCTCATATTTAGGTCCTTAATCCATTTTGAGTTTATTTTTGTGTATGCTGGAAGAAAATGGCCCAGTTCATTTTTTTGCATGTAGCTATGCAGTTTTCCCAACACTATTTCTTGAAATATTGTCTTTTTTTCCTTTGCATATTCTTGCCTCCTTCATTGAAGATTAATTGATCATATAATTGTGAGTTTGCTTTTGGGGTTTCTATTCTTTTCCATTTATTTATGCGTCTATTTTTGTACCAGTACCATACTGTTTTGATTACTCTAGCTCTGTAATATAACTTGAAGTCTGGAATTGTGACACTTCTAGTTTTGTTTTTCTTTTTCAAAATTGCTTTGGGCATTTGTGTTCTTTTGTGGTTCCATACAAATTTTGGGATCATTTGTTCTAGTTCTGTGAAAATGCTATTAGTATTTTGACAGGAATTGCATTAAGTCTGTAGATCACTTTGGGCACTATAGACTGTTGAACAATATTTGTCCAAATCCATGAGCATGAAATATCTATCCATCTCATTGTGTTGTTTTCAATTTCTTTCATCACTGTGTTTTTTTAGTGTTTATGTTTGAGAGAGGGAGAGAATGCGTGAGCAGGGGAGTGGCAGAGAGAAGAGAGATAGAGGGTCCAAAGCAGGCTCTGCACTGGCACTAGACAGTCTGATGCGGGGCTCAAAGCCACAAACTGTGAGATTATGTCCTGAGCTGAAGTTGGATGCTTAACCAACTGAGCCGCCCAGGCGCCCCTCTTCCTCAGTGTTTTTCAGTTTTCAGAGTACAGGTCTTTCACCTCTGGTTAGGTTTATTCCTAAGTGCAATTGTAAATGCAATTTTTAAATTTCTCTTTCTGCTACTTTATTATTAGTATACAGAAATGTAACAGATTTCTGTAAATTGATTGTATCCTGTGACTTTACTGAATTTGTTTATCAGTTCTAGTAGTTTTTTGGTTGAGTCTTTCAGGCTTTCTATATACAGTATCACGCCATCCGCAAAGTAAAAGTTTTACTTCTTCCTTATCAATTCATATGACATTTATCTATATTTTTGTTGTCAGATTGCCGTGGCTAGAATTTCCAGTACTATGTTGAATAAAAGTGGTGAGAGTGGAGATCCCTGACTTGTTCCAGACCTCAGGAGAAAAACTCTATTTTTCTCCTATGTGTATGATGTTTGCTCGGGGTTTTTTATATATGATCTTTATTATGTTAAGGTATGTTCCCTCTAAATTGACTTTGTGGAGGGTTTTTATCATGAATGAATGTTTTGCTTTGTCAAATGCTTTTTCTGTATTTATTAAAATGATCATATGGTTTTTATCCTTGTTGGTGTATCATGTTTTTTGATTTGCAAATATTGAACCACCCTTGTATCTAGGAATAAATCCCACTTGATCGTGGTGAATGACTTTTTTAATGTATTGTTGGATTTGATTTCTTAATATTTTGAGGAATTTTGCATCTGTGTTCATCAGAGATATTGCCCCATAGTTCTCTATTTTTTTTGTGTGTGTGTGTGGTGTCTTTATCTCATTTTGGTGCCAAGCTAATACTGGCCTCATAGAATGTATTTGGGAGGTTTCCTTGCTTGTATTTTTTTTTTTTTGAAAAGTTTGAGAAAAATAAGTATTAACTCTTTTTTAAATGTTTGGTGGAATTACTCTCTGAAGCATCTGGTCCTGGACTTTGGTTTATTCAGAGTTTTTATTACTAACTCAATCTTATTGCTAGTAATTGGTCTCTTCAAATTTTCTATGTCTTCCTGGTTCAGTTTTGGTAGGTTATATGTTTCTAGGATAGGGATTTATCCTTTCCTTCTATGCTGTACAAGTTTTTGGCATATAATTTTTCGTAATATTCCTTTACAGTCATTTATACTTCTGTGGTGTTATTTCTCCTCTTTCATTTGTGATTTTGTTTATTTGAGTGCTGTGTGTGTGTGTGTGTGTGTGTGTGTGTGTGTGTGTATTTTATGAGTCTGGTTAGAGGCTAATTTTGCTGATCTTTTCAAAGAACCAGCCCCTGGTTTCATTGATCTGTTCTCTGTCTCTGTATTTTTAGTTTCTGTATCATTTATTATTGTTCTAATCTTTATTTCCTTCCTTCTGCTAGTTTTGTGTTTTGTTTGTTCTTCTTTGTCTAGCTCCTTTAGGTGTAAAGTTAGGTTGTTTATTTGAGATTTTTCTTGCTTCTTGATATAGGCCTATATTGCTATAAACTTCCCTCTAAACTGCTTTGCTGCATACCATAGATTATGGACCATTGTGTTTTCATTTTTTTCCATGTAACTTTTTATTCTTTGATTTCTTGGTTGATGCATTCATTGATAGTATCATATTATTTAACCTCCAAATATTTGTGCTCTTTCCAGATGTCTTCCTGTGGTTGGTTTCTAGTTTCATGGTGTTAGGATCAGAAAAGATGCATGGCATGAGTTGGATCTTTTTGAATTTGTTGAAACTTGTTTTGTGGCCTAAAAGTTGATCTGTTCTGGAGAATGTTCCATGTGCATTGAAAAGAATGTGTGTATTCTGCTGTATAGGGATGGAATGTTTGGAGTATTTCTGTTAAATCCATCTGGGCCAGTGTGTCATTCAAAGCCACTGCTTCCTTGTTGATTTTGTGTTTGGATAATCTGTCCATCAGTGTAGGTGGAGTGTTAAAGTCACCTACTATTATTGTATTACTATTGAATAGCTCCTTTATGTTTGTTATTAACTGTTTTATGTATTTAGACGCTTTCATGTTGAGTACATAAATATTTACGATTATTATATCTTCTTGTCATACTGTCTACTTTGTTATTATGTAGTGTCCTTTTTTGTCTCTTATTACACTCTTTGTTTTAAAGTCTATTTGGTCCAATATAAATATTGGTACCCAGGCTTTCCTTTGACATCCATTTTGCATGCTAAGTATTTCTCCATCCTGTCTCTTTCAATCTGCCTGCGTCTTTAGATCTGAAATGAGTCTCTTGTAGGCAGCATATAGATGGGTCTTGTTTTTTTTTTTTTTATCCGTTCTGTCACCCTGTGTCTTATGATTCGAGTACATTCAAAGTAAGTATCGATAGGTATGTATTTATTTCCATTTTTTTTTTTTTTTGGCGGTTGTTTTTGTAATTCTTCTCTGATCTTTTCTTGCTCTTCTCTCTCATGGTTTTCTGGCTTTATTTAGTGATATACTTGGTTTCCTTTCTCTTTATTTTTTGCATAATTATTACTGGGTTTTGATTTATGGTTACCCTTAGGTTTGTATCTAACATTTTATGCATATAGCAGTCTTTATTAAGTTGTTGGTCGCTTAAGATTGAACCCATCCTTTGCTCCTTTCCCCATCGTATTGTACGTAATGGTGTCATATTTTATATCCTCTTATTCTGTTATTCCCTTGGCTGATTTTTACTTTTACTGCTTTCATGCTTCTGACTTTTTTTTTACTCTTACTTATGGTCTTTTCTTTCCACTCAAAGAGTCTCCTTTAACATTCTTGTAGGGCTGGTGTAGTGGTCATGAACTCCTTTAGCTTTTGTTTGTCTGGGAAACTCTTCATCTCTCCTTTTGTTCTAAATGATAGCCTTGATGGATAGAGTATTCTTGGCTGCAGATTTATTTTTCTTTTCAGCACCTTGAGTATATCATGCCACTTCCTTCTGGCCTGCAAAATTTCTGCTGAAAAGTCCTCCGGTAGCCTTATGGGGTTTCACTTGTATGTAACTGCCTTCTTTTCTCTTGCTTTTAAATTTATTTCTTTATCACTACTTTTCACTATTTTAATAACTATGGGCAGACCTGCTTGCATTGATTTTATTCGGCGATCTCTGGACCTCCTGAATTTGGATATCTGTTTCCTTCCCTAGATTAGAAAGTTTTCAGTTGTTATTTTTTAAATAAATTTTCTACCCTCTTTCCTCTCTCTTCTTCTTCTGGATCCTGATAATGTAAATGTTATTACACTCGATGGACTCATTGAGTTCCCTAAGTCTATTCTCATTTTACATATTTTTTTCCCTTTCACCGTCTCAGCTTGATTATTTTCCATTACTCTGTCCTCCAGGTTGCTAATTTGTTCTGCTTCCTCTAGACTGCTATTTATTCCATCTAGTGTATTTTAATTTCACTTGTGTTCTTCATCTCTGATTGGTTCTTTTTTATCTTTTGTTAAGGGTCTCACTGATGGCTGCTAGTCTTTTCTTAAGTCCAGTGAGTATCTTTATGACAGTTACTTTAAATTCTCTATCAGGCAGATTACTTATATGTTTCGCTTAGGTCTCTTGCTGTGGTTTTGCCCTGTTCTTTTAATTGAGACGTTTTCTCTAACTCTCTGTTTCTCTGTGTTAGGAAAGTCAGCTACATCTCCTGCGCTTGAAAGTAATGGCCTCATGAAGAAGAGGACCTATAATGCTCTGCAGTACAGTGTCCTATGTTCACCAACACCTGGCACTTTAGGAGTGTCTCCTATATGTGTTGTGTGTGTCTTGCTATGTCCTGGCTGCTTTTTCCTTCAGTCCAGTAGTCTGTGTTGGATCTCTTTGCGTGTCGTGGGCAGTGTTTGGTCCCCAGCTTGGATAGGGTGTGTAGTCTTAATGAGGTGCCCAGGGGTCTGCTTGCAAAGTGAGACCTGCCACTGCAGCTGCCACCTGACTGGACTGCTGGGTTGGCTCCATAAAGTGCATTGAGGGGTGGGAGTATGTGTGCACAATTTTAATGAGGTGTGTAGGTCTTCTGTGGGGCCTGCCACCAGAATCACCAGGACCAAAGTTCCGCAAAGTTTGTGAGTCAGGAGATGTGGTGTTGGCAAGATTTGTTGTAGTCTTCTGGGGAGGGGAGGGGACCTGCAGAGCTGGGACTGAAGAGGGCCTGTCTGGCGGGGGCAAATCCCTGAAGCCCAGGGGGCTGGGTCTTGATATAAGCAAGTTAGATAGCTAATGTCTATGCCGTGCTTGTTGCGGCAGGTGGCCCTATGTTCATGCTGGGGGGTGGGAGAGGGAAATGGCACCTGCCTGCTCCCGTGTCCATGGAGGATTTTCCCTGGGAACTGTGCCCCTCCCCGACAGGCTCTGGGTAAATAACTCTCCCTCCTGTATGCCTCACGTGTTTTTCAAACTCCTGCTTCTAAGCTGTATCTCAGGAGACTGTTGTGCTATCTCCTTACGGGTGGGGTCTCAGGTTCCTACGGCCTCCCAGAACCCAGCCCACTGATTTTTAATATTCCAGGCTTTAAGTCCTGCTGGTTTTAAGAACTCACAAAATTTGGTTCCAAAAGCCGGTTCGTTATGAGGATTGTCTTCCCCACGCAGCCTCCTGGCATGGTAGTCGGTTTCTCTCCCCTCTCCTCGCTTGTGGCTTCCTCCTTCCCTTCGCGGGTTGGTTCAGCTCCCCCACTGCGGCTCTGCCCTTCCTGCCCTTTCACGCGGCCTCTTCTCTACTTGTGGTTGTGGAATTTGTTGTGCCAGTCTTTGGGTCATCTTCTGGGTTATTTACACCAATGTGTGTGTTACCTCGTTCTGTCTGTGGGCCAAGGTGAGCTTGAGGTCCTCTTATTCCACCATCTTTCCAGCTTCTCTGTCATTATTTTTACAGGAAATACAGGAAAGTGATATATTTTGACAGAGTAATTTTATACTTTCCTGAAACCTCTAATTGGGTCTCAGAATTTTTGTACTTTTTTGAGTGCTTCAGCTAGATATTGATGGCTGGCTTCCTCATTCAGTCATTCAACAATCTGACGGAGGGTGGAGGGTAAGCTGGAGCAATGGGAAGCTGTGGTCTTGACACTGTCCTCCCTAGTTCTGGTTGACCTCCCGTCGCTGTGGATATCGGTGTCATGAAGCAAGACCAGTGTGGAGTTCCACTGCTCCTAGACTCTTCTTTCCTGAGTTTGTTTTATTCAGTAGCTCTCGGGCTACTTTTCCTCGTCCTCCTCCAGCCCAGATTTGCTGTCTGGTCTCAGCTCAGGCAGAAGCTCTGATCAACAGCAACAACCAAATTACTCGGCTGCAAATTCTCTCCTTTAGGCCTGTGTCTGGTTATCCCTGTCTTTGTTCCTCTTGGTTGGAGCTCTTACTAGCTTCTTCAGACCTGTTCAGGTGTTTCCCACATACTACCCTGACTTTGTGACTAAGGAAAATATCCCGTATTTGTGGTTTAAATTTAATTGAATATGTTTCATTCATTCAGCTCGTACTTATTTTCTTCAGTTTATGATGGGGGTGACTGTTCCTTTTTTTTTTTTTTTTTTTTTTTTTTGCCTATCCTGTGTTTCTTTTTATTCATTTAGCTGATTTTGGAAACATATTGTAGATGAAAGAGCACATTCGCTGTCTTCCTAGAAATCCACACATAATTATTTCAATAATTATGCATTAGCTACCTAACACTATCAGTATTAGCTCTTATTTTATGCTTTCCTTAAATGAAATGTCATTTCTTAACTTTTTAAAATCTTACCCTCTCTTCAAGTTGTAGAGTCTAAGTGGTTTTGCACTTACAAAGCCTTTATTTTTGGATTATTTATATATATATATATATATATATATATATATATGGCTTCTTTCTTATTTAAGCAGTTTTATTTTGACCCTTGGTTATAGTATTTTCTTGTTAAGATATGGAAGTTTTAGGGGCACCTGGGTGACTCATTCAGTTACGAGGCTGCCATTGGGTCAGGTCATGATCTCGCGGTTCGTGGGTTTGAACCTCACTTCGGGCTCTCTGCTGTTGGCTCAGGGCCCGCTTCAGGTCCTCTGTTCCCCTTTCTCTCCACACTTCCCCCAGTTGTTCTCTCTCTCTCTCTCTCTCTCTCTCTCTCTCTCACTAATAAGCAAATAAAAATTTTATAAAAAGATGGAAGTTTTATCTTTATGTTACCATTGACAATTTTCTTATTTTCTGTTGTTGTTATTGACATAGACTATTTATTTAAAAATTATTTGTATATAAGTAAGTGTATGAATGCATACATTGTTTGAATATGGAGTCATATATTCTTCTTAGTACATAAATGTTTGTTAATTAGGTTAAATATTATAAATTTGGAGGAGCCAAATTAGATTTTCAATAGTAGCAAAATATGATTCTCTTAAAATATCTAATTCTATCTGGTCTCAACTCAGGCAGTTTTATAACATTTTATATATCATTTCATGTTTTATAGTAAGTGTATAATTAAACAAACACTTACAGTAATATTCTAATACTATTCGAAAGTTCACACATTTTTATAATCGCAGAGCCTGTGTGATGTAGGTGAAAGAGCAACTTAGAGTCTTGACAGATCTCAGCACGAACCTCCCATTGAAGACACTAGGAATTAATTTTTTAATCAAATAGAGCTATTGTCACTCAAGCACATGATAAATCGCTAACGTCTATTGAGCACTTACTGCATACCAAGTATTGTACTAAGCCCTTTATTCTCATTATCTCCTTCAATTTTCACAACAAACCTGGGAGGTCAATATTATTACCTACTCTACAATTCAAATAGAAATATTTTGGGTTTTTTTTCATTATGTCCAGAATCTCTAGGTGACATTTTTCATAGAATCCTTAGTTGGGATGGAAATATGTGCATAGATGTTTGATAAAGAATGAAGAGTTACCTTAAAATAATGCTAAGCACAGACTATAGGCAATGAACCATTTCAAAATTAGTTATTTGGTAAAATTAAATCAAACTCATTCAGACTCAATATTAAGAGTAATGTCTGCATTGTATTCATTTTCTTTAATAAAGCCCATCCATTTCCTTTTCAAGGGATATTCTAAAGCTAGTCAACAAAACCGTGTATTTTTATTAAACATATTATTTTAAATTAATGAAAAGAATGGTAGATTTTTCTGTTTTTATTATATGAAAGATGTTTGGATCGCAAAACGTGGCTGTTTCTTAGATTAATTTGGTAGGTACACTGTCAGGTTGTGCCCGTAAGTGGGTTGTCCTGTTATTTCATTTATTTTTATCATTTGAACTCAGATTAACTTCAGCTTCACACTTTATCTCTCGTGAATCTGAACCAAGTAGGACGGAAGAAAAGGTGCAGTTCCATTAAGCTCTGACGTATCATTGGCTGTCAGGGACGCCTTGTTATGCTGTCCATCCTCATTGAACTATCCCACAAGATCTCTTAATGAAGTTAAGCCCCAAGTTCACTCCAATAATTCTGTGGCAAGAGTTTGTGCAATGTAACAATTCATCACTTGTCAGGAAGGCACTTTTAGTTTATACATTTAATAAGGGCATCCTCTAGCTTGGTTAATTAGAAGCGAACAGTTTGCATATTTACTAAATGCAGAGTGTCATCGCCACCACGGCCTATTGCCTACATGAATTATTTCTCTATCTGCAATAAACAGCTGGGTAATTATTACTGCCATAATCAGATAAATTCCCTCTGTAAGGCTTCTCTTACATGGCAATTCTTTGAACTCATCCAAAGCTGAACAAAATTTATGAACTCCAGCGGCTAGGCCACTTTTTCCTACGATGGTGTCCCTGTTCACTCTTTCAAGGACATAAGTAGAGAACCATTTATATTGTGTAAATAAGGAGAATAAATATGATTACCTAAAGATAGCATTTCAGTAAACCGCATTTTAGAAGTAGAATATTCTGATCTCAGCCAACTAAATGACAGTGGTTTGGCTGGATCTAATTGTATCTAGTGACAGGCTCTTTCAGGAAGGAATAACTGGAGATGTAAAGAAAATAACATTTCGGTTTTCAAGAACCAAATTAGTCTGTAATGTTAACTATACATGTGACTTTTTCCTCTGTAGAATCATTTTATATGTAAAGATACAATAATTATAGCAATTAATTTGGTAGGATTTAGATAATAACACACTAGAGTGCCTAAAATACAGTGCATATTCTTTGCTCTAGGAAGTCTGTTACATACCCATAACTCGTAATTAATGACATAATCCATATGTAACTTTATAATATGGAATGATTTCTACCATTGGATTACAGTCTTTTCACATAGTAAATTTTTAACCAGATTGTACTACCTTTAACATAATACTGTTTCAAAAATTTTGAAAAGCCAAGTATATAAAAAAGGATAAAAAGCTTCATTCCTGAAATAGAACTAATAAAAGGAAAAAGCTTATTTAATTGGATATAATCTATTTATATATATAAGTATTTAATTCTTTTTTTTTTCAAATTTCACTCTTTATATAATGAATTATAAGTAGTTTACAAAAAGTTACATTAAAAAGAGGAAAGGAAATAAGGACCACAGTAAAGGAAAATGCAGAATGACAACTGTATTATTGTGACCGATCAGGAAATGTGGTTAGTTAGGTGCGTACCATTGTGAAATTGTAGAAAAAAATACTGCACATGCCAAGAAGTAGCATTTTCTAGCCCTGACTTAAAAGAAATGTCACATATGAATCTTCCGTAGGATATACTAGTAACATAATGAACCGTGACTTCATCAACTCTTTTCATAACAGACAAAACTGAATTTCAAGACTCTCTTTTTTTGTGATGATATAAAAAAAAATGCTAGAGTATAGCATCAAGTTTTTTTCATTTGAGAGCAAGGAACTAAAATACATTGGTTTATGGACCTGGTCTTGTGGTTGTCAAGGAATGGAAGAATTGAAAGTTCTCATCTTTCACTTATCCTAGCTTATCTCTTGATAAGAGATAGAAGAGTGTTCCTTTTTTTTTTTTTAATTCTGCGATAAAGACTAGCAAAAGTATTTTTAATATTGTTGTTTGTGGGGCGCCCGGGTGGCTTAGTTGGTTAAGCATCCGACTTTGGCTCAGGTCACGATCTCGCGGTTTATGAGTTCAAGCCCCGCGTTGGGCTCTGTACTGACAGCTCAGAGCCTGGAGCCTCCTTCAGATTCTGTGTCTCCCCCTCTCTCTGTCCCTCCCATGCTCATGGTCTGTCTCTCTCTGTCTCAATAATAAATAAAAATGTTAAAAAAATTTAAAAAATGTTGTTGTTTGTGAATGAATTTATATGGTGGAAATCAGTTTTAAGCACTTGATATATCTGTGTACAAATTTTTTCAGTCAATACTTATGGTATGTTTAAATTATTGTAAAAATGTATTGAGAAATGTAACTGTTGCTAAAAAGTTATTTATCCTTCTATCCGTTGGTCTGTTGGACCTTCATTTTGTTAGGTTCTTTAGAGAATAAGACACCATTGATCATTTTTTCCTCTAATCACTCTTACAGCTTGGATTCTGTGACACCAAACTCTCCCCTCCTTTCCTTTCTACTTTTCTAATGGCTTCTTCCTTGTACTTGCATTTATTTGCCTGATCTGAAATATTAATGTTCTCTCTTCGACGCATTTGCCTTTCACTCTCTGTGTAGACAATCTCTTCCACTTCTGTGACTTCAGCTAACCCTTGTATTGTGACGATTCATAAATCTGCATATTCTCCAGCCCAGAAGTTTCTTCTGACTTCTTAGACTGATGATAACACAATTGTCCAACAAATAATTTTCTAAAACTTATTAATTAATTTTCTGAAGTTACACGTGATGTACTCCTACATATAATACTACTTTGAAATATGTCAACATCATCCTATCACATGGTGTTGCTTTATCAGCATCCTGATCTATGGACCTGGTCTATGTTGAGTGGATCGCATGTAAAGCAGGAGCAGTTAGTTTTGCCTTAAGATGAAGCTAACATAGTTTAAATGAGAGACAATGTGTGATTTTCGAGTGAACACAAAGTAAACAAGATCTTGCCATTCTTTTTATGTGAAATAGAAATTTGGCCACCTCAACTCTAAACTCTACCCCAAACAAAACTTCAATAGCTGAGTCCTCATGCCGCACAGCTAAATCACTGTGAAGATGTACAAAGGCTGGAAAATTCGATGTGCCTTGGTCCACCTTCATGCGGGAAGCCCCCATGCTGTGTCTCAAAGTCACCGTCTGTAAAGCCATTTCATCTCACAGAGAAGAACACGAACCTTGTTAATGACACCTGCCCCTTACCAACCTCAGTGGGATGTTGTGAGGGTGAATTAATGTCTGCGAAGGACTAGGAGCTCCTGAAAATAATGCACTATGTACAGACATTTTATTATTATACCTATTATTGTCCTTAGCAAATGTCACGCTCGATTATTTGACATCATATATATTATATAAAATTCTACTTCCTTTTACGGAAACTATCCAGAATAGGAAAAAGAAAATAATTTTACAGTGAAATATGTGCATATATTTTTAGAAAGAATACTATACAAAAAATTCTTTTCAACTAAGTTTATTCAAAGGAGCCAGAAGAAGAAAAAAATTGATTTTCATGAATGATCTTTGAATGGAGTCTTATTGCTTTTTAAAATCATGCAAAGTAGGCAAATGAAATAATGGAGCAGTTGGATGATCCCTTTTTATGATCACAGTGAAGTCATGGTATTGTAATTTTATCACGTCAACCATTATCTTCTTTTTTTACTCTTTTCATTTTCCACATATCTAGTCTATAGAGTACAGATTTGCTAGCATTACCCTTCGAGTGCCCATTCACCCTAGGTCAAGAAACTTGCTTCTAATCTAACATGCATTCCCCACCCCCGCCTTGCTGTTGATGGACCAAGTCCACCAAAGAGAGCTAGAGTTCCCCGCGAATAATCCAGCCTCATCTCCTTTCCACTCTTTTCTATCCCAGCTCTTTAGCTCAGTCCCCGGTGCTTACACCTACATGAAGCCTTTTTCTGATTTCTCTGAATTTTAAGCACTGCATCTATATTGCTTCATATCATGTCTATAGTCTAGTTCGTTATCTGCTATTTTATTTGTAAGCTACTCGAAGGCAGGGATTGGGCTTTACACGCCTTTATATCTTTTAATATCTTAAGCAGACTTGTGACTGCCTGACTAAATAAACAAATGAGTGTTAATGTTCTTCATGATTTTAATGCTTAAAGTAGCTTAGGCATTTTGAAGAGAAATTAATCTATACACCAGCCAAGGATTTTCAAGAGGAGCTAAAAATGCTTTTTGAGAGAACTTTCTGAAATGTTTCCAGAACGTTAAAGTCTCAACTTCAGGTTTCAGAGTAAGGGGTGAAGCTTAGGAGCACTCTGAGTGCTTGAATATTAATGACCGTGTGCGGCAGGGTGCTTAATTTTAAACTGCACCTTCCCTTTGTAAAGTGCTGCCGGAATGCAATCCAGGAGACCTGCCTTACACTGCCGGGGACGGGGGGGGACCCTGCCGGACACTGCCGGGGACGGGGGGGGACCCTGCCGGACACTGCCGGGGAGGGGGGGGACCCTGCCGGACACTGCCGGGGAGGGGGGGGACCCTGCCGGACACTGCCGGGGAGGGGGGGGACCCTGCCTTACACTGCCGGGGACGGGGGGGGACCCTGCCGGACACTGCCGGGGCCTTGGGAACCAGGCAGACAAAACAAGTGGTTTGAATGGTTGACTGACTTAAAGCTAAGCTTTCGTTTCTAAAGCAAATGTTTTGGGTATTTTTCCGACTTGCACATAATCTGTTCTAAGGTTTGAGCAGTCCCCAAAATCGTTTGGGATGTCACGTACCGAGTCTCAGCATATGAGTGGCTTTATTTGTGATTAATATTTTTACTTATGTTTTAGACTTAGCCTTTTTTCCCCCTCTTACTGTCTACTCATTTGGTTCAATTAATGTGGGCAATTATGAGAGACAAAACAAAGTACATTCGGCAAGTTTAACTGAGATACCTCTATGTCACGATGTGCCACAGCAGAAAGTAGCACTTTCAACTATTATTGATTGGAAGTCTTCTTACGTTTCCTTTGACTTCATTTCCCATCAAAACAGAGTGAGGGTGCTGGAGAATTAGGTGAATCTACTTTGTTAGAAGTACTTTTCCTTAAGAGGATTCAGATGACGGCATTTTGTTTTTATTTGGGAGATTATCTAATATATTACCAGATCCCTCTGAAATTTGGGCACTTATGCTTTTAAAACAATCTCCATGTAATTTTTTTCTCTGTCAAAATGTTGATTCCTATGAAAATATCGTGATGTACATATCATGACTCCTTTGTAGTACTTCTTAGTTCCTTAGCTTTTATAGTGATAGTCATGTTAGGGTTAACTGAGGGGCGCCTGGGTGACTCAGTCAGTTAGGCGCCTGACTGCAGCTCAGGTCATGATCTCATGGCTGTGGGTTCGAGCCCTGCATAGGGCTCTGTGCTGACAGCTCGGAGCCTGAAGCCCACTTCAGATTCTCTGTCTCCCTCTCTCTCTGCCCCTCCCCCACTCATGCTCTGTCTTTCTCTCTCTCAAAAATAGATAAACATGTAAAAAAAACTTAACTGCGTATAATCGCATCTCTTTCTGATGTCGTACTAGTGAGTAGAGTTGAATCACCTTACTTCCTCAACAGACTTGGTAATTTTCATCGCTGCAGACTAGGGCTTTTCACACGTTAACAGGCAAGAGACTGCCTCAGGGTCCCACCCCCAGGATTTCTCAGTTGGCCTGGTGTGGGACCTGAGAGTGTGGACTGCCAGCATTTCCCAGCTGAAGCTGATACCGTTCTTCCAGGGACCACACTCTGAGAACCACTTTATAGACAAAGAGCCTAAATCCTGGTTCTCCCCCACTTCCCAAGAGAGGCTTTCACGATACGGCTTTGTCCTTCTTCTGGTTAAACATCAGAAGTTATGGAATGTGCTGCTAGTCAGCTGAGAAATAGTTAAAAAGGATGGTAGCACTTAATTTATACCAGAGAGTAGACCAAATACTTTGGGAGGGACACATCAATGAATAAACCTTAATCCTGACCTCCAGCCCCTCAGCTGGTGGGGGGGGGTAATAGGAAACATGCACACAGCTATACTGCAGAATGTAGTAGACATATAAAGGGGAGGATTGTGAGAGCGGAGACAGCTGGAGATTAATTATTATTGAAGTGGTCTGTGAAGCCTTTTTAGAGGACAGAGTAGAGATTTTTTTGTTTTGGGGAACTGGACTTGTAAAGATGAAAGGAGGAAAGTTGTAAAGAGATTTTTTTATTTTTAGTACCATATTCTGAAATGAATAAGAAAGTGAAACAATGACAAAATATAGTTGACTCATGAACAACAGCGGGTTAGGGGTCCTGACCGCCTATACAGTTGAAAATACATGGATCAGTTTGACTCTCCCAAAACTTAACTACCAATAATTCCCTGCTGTTGACTGAAAGCCAATAACATATGTTTCCAATAACATGAACAGTTGATTGACACGTATTTGTATGTTACTCGTATTATGTACTATATTCTTATAATAAAGTATGCTAGGGAAAAAGAAAATATATATATTAAAAATATATATATTATATATATTACACTATATAAATATATATATTAAGAAAATCATAAGAAGGAGAAAATACGCTGACAGCATTGAACTGTATTTGTTGAAAAACTAAAAATAAAACTGCATATAAGTGGACCTGCACAGTTCAAATCCATATCGTTCAAGACTCGGCTGTACTGGATTTGGGCAAAATGTGTAATATGAGTATAATACTGTACACGAAGGCATGAATTTTGGTGCCAGGCCTGTATTCAAATTTAACTTTCCCCTTCTTGTTTGGGAGTTTGGGAGGAGATTTAGCTTCTGTGCATCTCATTCCCTAATCTGAAAATTAGGAGTGATAAGATCTGCCCCACCGGATTGTGAAAGGATTAAAAGTGGTAACGTGTGTGTCCTAGCCAGGAACCTCTTCGAAATGAAGTATAAGTGTCAGATTAAACTGATACTACTTCCTTTGGGTGGTTCAAGCCCAGGGAAGAAGGCTGAGGAAAAGCGGAAAGTGAAATGTCACAGCTAGAAACAGATGCTGGATGCCATGATTCGGTGCGGGACACTATCGGGTGGGGGGGGCATTTAGGGAATAACATCTGTAGGGCAGGGGAGAAGTTGAACTGCATCAGAAGTCTCAGCCAATCTCAGGAAACTCAGGATCTGGATGGGGCTTTAGGGTGGACCCAAGATTGAGAAAAAGCCCTTGGGCCTTTGTGTTTCCTCAGTCGCCAGTCATTGGATGCCGGCTGGAGCGCCAGAGGGACAGGGCACCTGATTTTCTCCAGCGGCATGCGGCTGTAAGCCGCCAGCTGCCAGTACTCAGGCCCTGGTCCTGTGGGGAGCAGTGTGATCTGATGCGCTCCTGTAGCCCTGGCCACCCCTTCATGTCGAGCCCCACAGTGACTCAGCAGGGTCCGGCAGGTAGGCACTGTGTTATCCAAGAGGTTTGCCAGGGGAACTCACAGCAGTGCATGGAGGACATAAAAAAGGGAAATTTATTCGCATGGCTCTCTTCCGTCTCCCGTTTCCCACCAGTCCAGGTTCACCCCATGCTTCCATGCCTTTTAGAAAACCAGATTCCTTGCTTTGCATCGTGGAATTTCTACCATGAACTGCACACTGATCAGGAGAGCAAAAAGATGCGATCGCCGAGGGAATTTGAGAATGTATAAAAAATCGGTACCCAGTTGAGTAGATAAAGTCAGTAGCCTAGACCATGCCTGGAGTAAACATTCAATACATAGCTAACATTTCTGTAGTGGCTTCCCATGTGCCAGCCCCACTCTGAGTATTTTACGTAAATTAATCTATTTGTTCTTCACAATAGCTCGTTGAAGAAGAAACTAATATTAATATATCTACATTTTATAGGTGAGGCTATTGAGACTCAGATACTTAACAGCTAGTAAATAGCATAACCGAGTTTATAATCAGGTGTTATTTCAGAGTCAATCACGCTGCTAGATTGCTTCCAAATGGCTGTTTTACTTTTATTGCTATCATAATTAGAATACGTAAATTTTTTATTATAAATATCATTAGCATTAGCAAAATGCACTCAAATGGGTAAAGCTTTACAGAAGTTTTAGAAATTTTTACCCTTATTTTTAAACTAATATCATAAAACATTTTATATATATGAAAAGTGATGCAGGAAGTCCTGGGACTTCTCTAAGTTTCTCTAACTATATAGTAGAAAATAGGATTATAAAAGAAAAGAAAATATATGTGATTTATTCAATAACATATCTTCTGCATGGTATTTCTTGCATCAGGATGACTACAGCTTAGTCTGCAATTAAAGAATCCAAATCTAAGGATTCTATTTCCATTTCTGCCATTAACTGCTTTGTTATTCAGAGTATGGCATTTTATCTTTTTATGTGTTTCCATATTTGTTAAATGAGGTAATTAGTAACACCTACCCCATGTATATCACGGGATAGAAATAAGACCATATATACCTGAAATGAGAACAAAATGTTGAAAACAACCTGGAATTATTTGGTAAAAAATTGTCAGGTGTTTTAAAAGTGCTGCATTAAAAAAAAATGTCCCTGGATGAAAAAATCATAATTTTTATAATTTTATAAAGAAACCCAGTTAGAATGGTTTCCATCATTTAATCTTTAATGGGATCATAATTTTTTATTACATTCTTTACACTGAGACATATCTTCATCACTACTGATGTAACAAAAACTTGCATATTAGGGATAAAAATTTATACAGCTCTTCCTACTTGGTCATTAAACAAAGACTATTCGACATGAATATCACTGCGATGTTCAATATGTCTGTACACTCTCAACTATGGCAATAAATCAGTTAGAAACTTAAGATTGATTTTTTAAAAACAACTGTACAAATTTATTAAATTAATTACTTTTGTGGTTTGAGATAACCAAAGATTAGTTTTTCTAGTGTTTTGTCAAATTTCTTGGATTTATTTTTAGGGCTTCCCAGTTCCTCCTGGATTTGCTGTGTGTTTTCATTACATCCTGGAAACTGACATTCTTTTACATGTCTCTCAGCTTTAGCTCTCCTTGTGAAGCTCCCCGAGCACACACTGTTTTTAGTTTACATTTCCGTATCCAGAAGGTGGGCTGTTTTTACTGTATCAAATAATCTACACTTTTGATTTTGTTTCCAAACCCTATTACTTCTTTGCACCTGACCTGTTCATGTGTGTGCTTAATTATACTGGGCCTTTTTTCTTTCTTATGTAAGATCTCTTCTTATTCATTAAATCATTTATAGAGCACAAACTTCTTTGTAGATTTTTTTTTTTTATTTTTGTGATTGCTCGGAAAATTACTGTGCTTATCTTTGGAATGACATAAAATTGGATGCACGCCTATCTGAGTAATTATCCTTGTCGCGGCAGTTCATTGGTTATTTTAAATTATCTTAAAGACTTACAAGAGGAATTATAGAAGAAATACTTTTTACATAATGCTAAATGTAAAGATGAAAACTAATAATGTATTTAGTCTTTTCTGTAACATGTGATCGTTATTTTTTACTGGCCAAAAAGAAAATATTCTCATTTATTCATATGTAACTGCTTTGAAATTGTACCTTAAGGACAAAGAAAGGTCACCAATCCTTCTAACTCCTGGTTCTTTGTCAAAAATGGACACAGTTAATGAGGTTTGTTTGGTACAGAACAAATTCTCAGACACAGATAGAGATCCTTTCAATGGAAACAAATTTGTTTGGCTTTACCAGGTTACTTAGCGATTAATAATAGCCTTGAGATGCAGGTCAGAAAGGTCATTGTACCAGCTTGCCAACACAATCTAAATGTGCAGCTAGGCCGGCTCCGTGGGCGCAGAAGCCCCCAAAATACTATGCATAAAGTAAAACAGGCCATTTTCTGACTCCTTTTTTCATATTAATAAGCAATTTTCAAGAGAAGGGTGGCAAAATGAGGGCCATGCCACTCCAAGTAATTCATTTATTTTGCAATTTAATCTTATGTTGAAAAAAAATTGCTCTGCTGCAGTAGCATAGCCTGGTGATTTTTAAACGTCAGGGTGTTTCATAAGTAACCTTGTATGAAGTATTGTATTAGTAGCCTTTAACAGAGAAGCGCGACAAAAATATTTCTAGACGTCGAAGTAGAAATGAGAATCTTTTTTTTTTTTTTATTTCTGGAATCTGTCCCTCTCCTTCCCCTTCACATCTGTAGGCAGATGCTCAGGTTGATTTACTTAAAATTTTACTTCAAGAACTGGATGCTAAGTTCTATGTCTACTTTTTAAAAAGAATAAAGTATAATTTCAAAATATTATTTTAACACGAATAGCTAAATATATTCTATGAAAAGAAAGGATTTATTTTTTCGCATATTTGCTAATATCTTTACTTATCAGGCGTTTTTCACATAGTGTGTTTAAAAACTTTATTTTTTGTTTAAATGTCTTAGATATACATACACATAAATGCTGCAGTTTTCATTATGGAAACTTAATGGAATTTGTTATACCTAGAAAGCCATGAACTTACTCACCTAATTTAACTTTTATTTTAATTATCTATATAATTGAACAAAATAGCCTTTCAAGTGCAGGATAATATATGTAATCATGTTGGTATTACTTGAACTGTTGCCTGCAGTAAACTTACACTAAATTCAGTATATGTGTAAAAACCTATCATGCTTTCTAAATTAGCCCGTTAGTATGCAAATTCAATGATCAGAGATTTATAAATACAGAATCAAAATTTAAAGGACATCAGTAGCTCAGACGTTTTCTCGGGGTATTTAGGTAGGTCCAAAATAGTTCATCTTCAGCCAAAGAAAGTGATAACATAGTAGCTCCCTTGCTTGGCATTTGATAGATTTCCTCAGCCGTTGAATTAATTATAACATGTAGATATTTGATTTAAAAAATTTAACCACTGAAAAATCACTTTTAAAGGCTTTTCAAAGATTGCAAGGATTCAGTGGAATGTGCAGCTAAGATAGATCACGGCACTGATTTTGATGGATGTGGGCGGTGGTAGCTCCTCGAAAACTTCCTTGATTATCACCAGCGGAGGAAGGAAAATGTTAGCAGAGTTTTAGTGTCGTAAATAACTGCAGATTGTTTTGAGGCAGGGAGGCGCTGGAGGAGTTTGCAGAGATGAAAGAGAGAGAAGAGAAGAAGGCCGACCTCGAAAGGGAAGAGAAGAAAAGAGATTACCAAGCCCGAAAGATGCATCACCTCCTCAGCACAAAGCAGGTTGGTGGCCCCGTCCCTGACAGCTCCCGTAAACCACCTGGGCCCTTAGCCTGACAGAGATAAAGTAGCAGGCTGAATGGGACATGACTTGTTGAAAAGATATCACAAAGACACTACTTCGAGTTCAATTTCGTGCGTCCGTGTAGGTGCGCGCAGGCACCATGACTCGGCTGTGACAGCCGCTTCATCGAGGCCGCTGCTGTGACGCCGGCAGAAAGGTTCAAGCCAGCAGTGTGAGCTGCCACCGTGGTAACACAGCACCAGGGGCGTCACCTCGCTTTGAAAACCCACTCTGAGGGGCTGATTGTTGCTTTGCGAATTGATCAAGAACTGAGAGGTTGTTAAACTGAGGTAGCTTTCATGTTTTGTCTTTTACTCGAGCTAATGTTGAGATTAAAACCATTCTTGCACCGTTTCTAAATTTTGATGCAAGTTTTCAGGTAAAGCTTTGAACAAAACTGCTTCAGCAATCACATTGTCATAGTGAGATACAAACGTGGAATTTGGAATGCTTAGAATTATTTTCTTACTAACGGTAACATTGTATTGCCTCAGATCTCATCATAGTTGCTAAGAAAAAATACATTGCGTGTAGAATCTTCTGCTCACAAAGAAGTATGGTTAAAAAAAAACACAGGAATTTGGAGGTTGAGAAGATGTTTTGTGACTTGAGCTTTAGACAGGAAACTAGCAATTTGTGGGTTTTTATTTCTTCTCATAGTTGCCAAGAACAGTCTTGTGTTCCAGCCAGAGTCACACATTCAAATGTCATGTCTCAGACATGGGCAAGTCAAGTCCATGGTGGAGGCTGGTGGAGGGTGTTATCTGAGATGGAATGTCATGCTTCGAGGCATCCAAATTCGAAAACATTAAGTCCTGGGACATCTGGGCGGCTCAGTCGGTTGAGCATCCAACTTTGGCTCAGGTCATGATCTCACTGTTTCCGAGCTTGAGCCCCGCATCGGGCTCTGTGCTGACAGCTCAGAGCCTGGAGCCTGTTTCAGATTCTGGGGCTCCGTCTCTGTCTCTGCCCCTCCCCCGCTCATGCTCTGTCTCTCTCTTTCTTAAAAATAATATAAACATTAAAGCACACACAGACACACACGCAAAGTCCTGGACTGGCCGTGTACCTTCAGAACAGAGAACTGCACTTCTAGACTCTATCGGGTAGTCAAATTAGCAGTACTTTTCAGTAATGATGACTGTCTTTATATTTACTTGGATTTGTATAGCTGACTTATATTCATTTAACAGGTAAGAAAACTGAACTCAAAAACCATGATGTGACTGGTTTATACACAAAACAAGTAGTAGTAGGTCTGGTACTCAAACCGAGGTCTTTAGACTCTAAATACTAAGACAATAAAGAAGATACAAAACAATAAAAAGTCAAGGTATTTTCAGTTTTGAATATAAATCCGTAACAACGAAAAGTTTCATCTGTATGGTTGGTGGACTGCATTTCTTTTAAATGTAGACGCACAAATCACGAATTCTTTTTTTAATCTTTAGTTATTAGT
Organism: Paguma larvata; assembly: GCA_030068075.1. Taxonomy (NCBI): domain Eukaryota; kingdom Metazoa; phylum Chordata; class Mammalia; order Carnivora; family Viverridae; genus Paguma; species Paguma larvata. The sequence goes on from CM057840.1 coordinate 44,493,454, forward strand.
AATTTCAATTTTGATGAAACTAAAGGAGTTATAAATATATACTTTAATTCCTGAAACCTGATAATTATTGGGTACAGTGTTTATTTTGGTAACTCTGAACCCCTTTTGTGCTTTGAATCTTTCTTTAACTGAGGTGTCATTGTATTGATTATACTTACAACGGGTAGTGTAATAGCAAAAATAATTTTTTAAGTGGTAAAATCAGATTTAATGGAAATATTCATTAATTCTCTTTTATCTAGGGTTATTTAGATATTGAGTACATAGTGGAATATTTTACACAGTCTGTAAATACTTAGTTGTTTTACTAACAAAAATAATATAGCAAATATCCATGGAGTACTTACCATGTTCCAGAGAGTATGATTGATACTTTATATGTTATTTCTTTAACTATTTTGATTTCACTTCACTGTTAAAAGTAAGCACGTGGTTTAACAAATTATCTCACAAACTTGACCCTGTGACTTGACTCCTGGACCTTAATGAATTTTTAATATCACTATTGTGTTTTAAGTATGTATATGTTGATAAATGCGAAGTCATTGCCCTAGAGCATTTTTCTTCTTGTGCATACCTTGCAGACTGCTGGTAATAGCTACGTATATAAACTATAGTTTGGTGATCCCATGTCTCCAGAAATCTTAGCATCCAATAGAACGATTTTTTTCAGGCACTGTGGTACAGTAGAAAGAGTACGGGTATTGGCATCAGCCTCCAAGCTCTCCCGCTTAGGATAAGATATTAGGAGATTACCTGGAATTGTCTGTTTCACTCTGCACTTTGAAAGAACATTATGAGTATTGAATGTAACATATTCAAAATACCACCTGGTAAATGGTAACCATCTTATTATTAGAATTTAACCTATCGAGAATAAACAAAGTATCTGCGCCTTTATTTTCTTCTGTCTGTCCTAGCTGTCAGAAGCATTCGTGTTTTCATGGCTTGGCTTTGCTTTAGTTATTAATAAAAATTAATTAGAAATTTTATAATGCTCTTTCCCCAACATCCCCTTCCTGCATTTTACATCTTAACCTAAACAAAGATATGCAACACTAACATTAATAAATATATTGAATATAAACCTTAACTTTAAAAGTCATCAATTATTTCAAATAACATATTTTGGAGTATCTATAATTTATCTGAAAGACATAAATGTATACTATGTGATCCTTGATCACAAGGAGCATTCATTTTGATTTCAGTCTAATACCAAAAGGATTTTTTACCAGAAAGAAACCGACACCATTCAATTACAGCTTATATAGGTAGTCTTACTGAAATTAGCAACCATTCATATTTATGATTTTGCTGTTTCCATTTATTAATAAAAAGCTTTCTTTCCCTAAACTAAGGAAGGCTTAGAGAACGAAAGACACATGTTTCAATGTAAATATTATTACTGATTTTCTCAGCATGACTTGGCTATTGGGGAGAAATTAAGCTGCAGATTTGAAAATATCCCTGAGATGTTTACGGCTTAATTGCATTGCTTACTTTAAGAGTTTTGATTTCAAATTGTATTAAATTCACATTTAAGTATAAAATAAAGGCCAAATATGAATTGAGTATTTTTAAAGGCCAGTGTTAGTATTAACTCTTAATTTGTGCAGTTATGGCACGTGTACCCCAATGTTCATAGCAGCACTTTCGACAATAGCCAAATCATGGAAAGAGACTAAGTGTCCATCAGCTGACGAATGGATCAAGTGTAAATAATTTTTAAAAGAAGTATATTAGGACAAGAAAAGTTTTGCTGATGTTTTAAAAGGAATAATGCTAGTAGCCTTTTTAGAACTATTTTATTACTGATTTCAATAATTTAAGACTGATTTATAATGATATATAGTGATAGTTTGTAGAATGCTAATTTTCATATTAAATTTACATAGGTCTAGTATAGTTTCACTTTAGATGAGTGGAAATAAAATGTTAATTCAGACAAAGAATGCTTTAGACAAGGTAAGGAATATTCTAAGCCAGAATGGTATTTGTGAATTCACATATAGGTAATAAATGAAGTCATGTGTTATTTAATGTATTAATAGTTTGGGGGACTATTATGCTGATATATTCATACTGAGAACCCAGTTTCAAAGTCAACGTTAGTCTAAATCTAATGCATATCTTAAAATGGTTCTAAAATCTATCTTGATTTTTACTGATATTAAGTATCTCATCTTTATGCAAGCAAATATGTTAGCACTAATAGGAATTACACAAGTAAATAACTAATATTGCAATGAGTGAATTAATAGACCCCTCAGGGTTTTATTAATTAAAAAGTTCAAGTCATATTAAAGCACCTTTTGTATATGTTTATTTCAATCAGAAAGCCGAACATGGTAACTTATTTGCATAAATAATCAATCACCATTTACTAGTAGTAATAAGGTTAATTTGTTGCTACAGACATAATAGGATTAGTCAATTATATTTCCCAGAAAATACTATTTGTTATGCACCCCATCACCTGTAAAACAGGATTGGGTTTAGCGCCCTTATTAAATGAACACATCAAAACAGTCTTTGTCCCTGTAAAAGTTTTATAAAAAGAAAGCTAATTTTAGTTGATTCGAATAAGTAAAATGCAAACACTGCTTCCATTTGTGAATTTAATTTATCTTTCTGCAAAGATTGATTATTTAATAAAGTTATTTATTTTGATTCAGTAACCAGTCAAACTGAATCTAACACACATAGGACATATTTCCTTTGAAGAAAATCTCATTTGCAGATTTGTTTTATTCCAAATAAACTGACTTTCATTCCCTGTCCTTGTTCCTGGGTAATAAATTATGTTGTCTGCTCCACCTACTGGTAGGCACATGCAAAGGCCTGTTGTTGGATTCGTTAGAAGATACTGCCTCTGAAAGGTTGCCAGAATTTTTTCGGATCCTCTTGGAGAATAGCAGAGTTACAGATACAAACAGAAAACTCAAGATCCACATCGTAAATAGTTAATGTCTCGAAATACAGGTTATTATATAAAATTATATACCTTGTTTCCTGCTCAGTGAAAACTATAACCCTGTTGTTTTTTTCAATCTGCTACAAAATATATTCATAATTAGGTATGTTGTAACTATTTGTGTCTTATGAACAAAAAAATAGCTTTTCATAGTTTATACGTAGCCAAGTTAAAACTAAAATGAAAATTTATTAATTAAATAGAATTTGTATACATTTTACGGAAGTAAGTTTCATGTCATCATTTATATAGTAATATCAATGTTTTTTCTTTCATGGCTATTGGAAATTTTTAAATGGACACCGAGGTAATGATTTTCAGTTATTTAGTATTCTTTAAAAAGACCCCATATCCAATGAATATTAATAAAACATTATCTTTAATTTATTTTTTGAGAGAAAGAAATGGTTTCAGCAACTCATTTTTCAAAATTTTGTCAAATTAAATGTGTACACAGAAGGAAAATAGCTTAATTTTAAAAACTTCATGTGGGGCACCTGGGTAGCTTAGTTGGTTAAGCATTTGACTTCAGCTCAGGTCATGAAATCATGGTCTGTGGGTTCAAGCCCTGCATCGGGCTCAGTGCTGACAGCTCGGAGCCTGGAGCCTGCTTCTAATTCTGTGTCTCCCTCTCTCTCTGCTCCTCCCCTACTGGTGCACACATTCTCTCTCTCTCTCTCTGAAATAAATAAATGTTATAAAAAATTTTAAAAAATTTCATGTAGCAAAAATTGATACCTTGTTGATATGGGTAACATATTGGTGTGGATGGCATGTTTATAAGACAAATTTTATAAGGTGAAAAAATGTTAAGGAATATAGTAAGTCTTCCAAGTTATTTCTTGCTTTCAACTCTAGCTCTCCAGCATCATAAATGGGGAGCTTCTGTGCCTTACATATAGTAAGTACTTAATTTGTAATTGCTGACTTAGAAAAAATGTTCATTTATTTGTTTTGAGAGAGCATGAGTAGGGGGAGGGGCAGAGAGAGAGGCAGAGAGAGAGTGAGAATCCCAAGCAGGCTCTGCACTGTCAGTGCCCCTACACGAGCTCGATCCCATGAACAATGAGATCATGACCTGAGCCAAAATCAAGAGTCAGACACTTACCAGACTGAGCCACCCAGGCGCCCCATAATTGCTTGCTTTTAATTCGAAGTGATGAGGTAACAGGACAGTGGCAGTCTGCCAGCGCGCACATTGTGTGTGTGTGTGTGTGTGTGTGTGTGTGAGAGAGAGAGAGAGAGAGAGAGAGAGAGAGAGAGAGAGAGAGAGGGATGGAGGGAGGGAGGGAGGTGTCTTTGTGTATATGGTATATTTGGAAAGCATCTTTGGAGAGCCTTCTCATAGACCTTTCCCCTGCTCAGTGACGTACCACAGCAGGAGGTGGGAAGCTCCAGTGGGACGTTAAGCTGCACCCCTGTAATGGCTCTCTGCAGTACATGTTTACACCCTGATCTTTGTTTGAAAACCACTCTGACTTCAAAATATTAATTTTGTTCCTCTCTCACTTCTAGGTTGGACCTCTACTTTCCCTTTTTCCCCTCCCCCATTCCATCCCTCACCTCTGCGTTTCCATGATATACATGCAAAAGGATGTATGCCTTGATATGTATGGCTGTTAACAGTATCCACTATATTGAGTGTTACGTTTAAGATCTGCATGGTTTGATGCAGCCCGATTTGGGATATTCCCATGATTCCTCGGTTCTGCTTTTTAGCTTTTTTTTTTTCTTTATGTGCTTTTTTTTCTTTATTTGTCCAAATCAGTCTTTATTTTGATCGATGATCTAAACTATTCCTGGCCATCCAAATTTTTAAAATTTTTGACTCTTTTTCGTTTATTTTGTAAAATCACCAACTTCTTTCAATTCATTCTTCCTGGTATGTTTGAAACAAATTCGATCATGTCCATTTCCTGAGCCCCGGACAATGGTGATAATCTCTAAAATGATTTTCTTTTTGCTCATTCTTTCGCTCTTTGTCCCAGTATATTTACCACCATCAGACAAATTTTGCTAAAATAGTATTTCTCATGTCATGTTTCTTCGCAGTTTAAGAACCTCCAAAGATTCTCTGTGGTCTGTAGGATAAAATCCAAATTTTCCGCATAAAGCCTTTGGAACTCTGAAGACTCTGACTCTGCCCTGCCTGTTTAGCCTTGTCTTCCCTCCCTCCTCAGGATAAGCATCCTGGACAATCTGACTTTATACCCTAGAAACCTTCATCATAGGGTCTCTTTGTGACTTCTTTTGGCCTGTCGTATTCTGGAAGTTCCGAAGCTTCCCTATTGCCACCACCTAACCCTCCCCAAAAGAGTCAGCGTCTCACGTAGTTTCCACTAACACTTTGATTTTGCCTTGATTTTATCATTAAAGATACATTTATTTTCCCTTATTGAATTAAAATACTTTCAAAAAGCAGACAGCCATTGAGGTGTCTTGTTAGTATAGCTTGGTGGAAATTACTGTGACTAGGTTATCATAAGAGATGGGAAGAAAAGTATGTCCAGAGCCCTTAAGCAATTGCTAGAGTATGAAGACCAAAATGGGTGTAAGGTTGGTAATGAAGGGATCTAGAGATGCTAAGAGATACGATGACTCCATGGAATATCTGGGGAGAAAAATACGTTATTTAAGGCACTGAAAAGAAAACTAGGACATATGAAAGAATTACTTAACAATTTTGCCGTTTCGTTTAGCATCACTGCTATTTAGTGTTCTTGGTTAACAGTCTTATCCTAGATACCTCTTACTTCTATCCTACATCCCACAGCATTCTCAACAATGAATTCTTAGGTCTTAAGTTATTCACCCCCTACTTTTGATACATTTCTATTGGAGTCGAAAAGGTCTGGCAGTAAAACTGAGAATTACGGAAGGATGCAGTAGTAGATTCATAAGTCTTACATGAAGGATCTGATTTTTATTTTTGCCAACTTCCCAGTAGTTTGTATGTTTCCATGGAGAAAAAGAAAAAAAAAAAAGGAACTCACGCTGACAGAGGACAGGATCTTCATTGGAATATACTAGAGCAGCATGGCGTCTTTAGAGATTGCTTCTCTTGCTCTTTCTGTTAACAGATTAAAGAAAGTAGGTCTAGAAGATGAAGCAACTTGCTAAAGCTATGTAACTAGTTTATTTAAACCCTGATGTGGGGGCATCCTCAGTACAGTGCAGCCACAGTGAAAATCTGAGTTGGTGGTTCTTCATCTATGTCTATAGGTGATTCACCTCAGTAAACTCTACTCAGGAGGGACTTTGCCCTAGGTTTATGACTGTCTCTTTATCCTTGAAAACACTAGCATTCTGAGTATATACTGTTCCTTGAGTCACCCTCAACTCGTTGAACTCTCTTTTTACCCTTTCTCTGAAATGTTTTAGTACTTCGAAGAAAATTTATTTGAATGAGTTCATGGACAAAGAGAAAAGCTAGGGCCTGCGTATAAAAGATTGAAAGAAGCAAGCCAGAACATAATGTAGATTTCTCTGGTGCCTTTCTGTGAACAACTCAAAGCACTTTTATTATGTTTACCCCCACAATGTTCTCTGTATAGTGGCACTTATCTTTCTGGTGACTAAAAGACTATTGTTTGGTAATCATTTTTCCTCTAGGCACCTGGCAGATTTATTCTTTCAAGAAGACTATGTAGTGAGTAAAGATCGGACCTACGATCTTTGGATCCATAGTGTAAGAGGCAGGTCCTCAAGTTTGGCCATTTGCTCTTGGTCCCAAGTGAAGAATTCACATCACAAAACCATCTCATCATTTGTTGCTATTGGCAGTTCTCTGTTCAGAAAAGGCCAAGGACTGAACTAGCATGGCGAATGAATTAGCTATTAACTTTTACATTTTATTTCTTCCCTCTTTACCATTATTGTTTTTATTATCCTGTAATATATGAAAGAGATAAAATTATTGTCCGTTGTCAGTACTTTTTGAAGAGACGAAGTGAAGTGGTTGTAAAAAAAAAGTCTGTCCCCAAATAAGTGTATGTTCCCTCTCTTCTCCCTGCCAACTTTCAGCCACTGGGGGTCTAAGAAATGGAGGCAAAAATAAAATAAAAATTAATGTCAAGTGAGATCAATCAGGTAGAAAAGTGCCTTTGCTCCTCTTCTTATATGTATTTTCCCCTTCAGCGTGCTACATTCTAAAACTTATTTTAAAAAATATTCTGTAGCAAAAGACACAGTACACCTCTCCTGTGTGACCAGGGCAGATTCACGCGCTGTGGGCCTGAAGCTTGTAAGATGCTGGATCTACCTTCAAAAAGAAAGTGTCCAAAGTTACAAAATACAAGAAGATGAGTATTTTTTATGATGAGCAAAAAATCATTTCAAGCACATTTCAAATTTTAGCTTCTGATTCTACCACATAACTCAAAATCTGAATACAGTAGTAGTTGTATTAACTGCTTGATAGCTCTCTGATATTTGCTCACCATATTTTGGTTTCATATTGTCTGATTGCTTCTTTATTTGACAGTAACTTTGTTATATTTTCTATAGTGAGTATGGTTATTCACTCCCTTGTGTGGGAACGTTCATCTAAATTTTTCATTACTCTAAGAAGGGTAAATGATGTGTTTCTATTTGCATGTGGTGCACTGAGTATATATTGTTAATGTTTATTTATTTTTGAGAGAGTGACAGCAAGTTGGGAGGCGCAGAGAGAAAAAGAGAGAGAGAAATCTCAGGCAGGCACCACACCGTCAGCGCAGAGCCCAATGCGGGGCTTGAACGCACAAACCATGAGATTATGACCGAAGCTAAAATCAAGAGTAGGACGCTTAACCAACTGAGCCGCCCATGTGCCTCCATTGAGTATATTTTTGGAAGGAGAGATCTGTGTTGTGTAGGAAATGAGGAGAATCAAATTCTCCATTTGAGAAAACCCCACTTCTCTTCCACTAACCACATACTTCTGCTCCAGACCCTCCCTCCCTTCCCCCTTCCTTCCTTCCTTCCTTCCTTGTTCCCTCCCTCTCTCCCTCTCGCTTCCCCCCTTCCTTCCTTCCTTCTTTCCTTCCTTCCTTCCTTCTTTCCTTCCTTCCTTCCTTCCTTCCTTCCTCCATCCCTTCTTTCCTTCCTTCCTTCCTTCCTTCCTCCATCCCTTCTTTCCTTCCTTCCTTCCTTCCTTTCTGTTGTTATTGTTTTGTTTATCTGTTTTTTTGTTTCAAGCTTTTTATAAAATTCTAGTTAGTTACCATATAGTGTAACATTGGTTTCAGGAGTAGAGCTCAGTGATTCATCACTTGCATATAACACCTAGTGCTCATCCCAACAAGTGCCCTCCTTAATGCCCATCACCCATTTAGCCCATCTCCCGCCCCCCGTCAACCCTCAGTTTGTTCTCTATACTTAAAAGTGTCTTATAGTTTGCCTCCTTTCTTTTTTCCCCCTTCCCCTATGTTCATCTGTTTTATTTCTTAAGTTTCACACACGTACGAGTGAAATCATATTATATTTGTCTTTCTCTACTGACTAGCTCAATACACTCTAGGTCACCCATGTTGTTGCAAATGGCAAGATTTCATTCTTTTTGATGGCTGAATAATATTCCATTGTGTATATGTGTCACGACTTCATTCATCGGTTGGTGGGGATTTGGGCTCTTTCCATGATTTGGCTGTTGTTGATAGCGTTGCTGTAAACATCAGGGTGCATGTCAGGCCAGACTCGCTGGGGTGTTCATACAGCTGTGCAGCCTCTGGTCCTGCACCTTTATTCATGATGCCTGGTGAGCCTGCCCAGCAGGTTCAGGAATGTTCCTGAATGCTATTCCTACATTGGAATTGCTAAAAAAATTTTAGTCTACTTGGAAGTAACAGGAATAAAAGCATAAATATATCCAGCAAAACCCAAATTAAATATATTCCCACCTAGATTTTTCCTTGCTCGGTCTCCAGCATGCCCAGAGCCACTCTTGTGGCACGCAGCCCACGTGTGAGAGAGGATAAGTCAGAGTCTATGAAACAGTGGAATTAACTTATACTTTACTAACTTATACTTAATTTCACAAATTTTACGACAAAACATAACCAGGTGAACATACTGCCCGGCTCCCTCCGTGTGTCTTAGAAAGAGCCTGTGAAAAGGAGGGCCCCGGAAATTGAGCTGACCAATGTCACTGTTCCTTCACCTCTAGTTGGACCATATTTTCGTACTGCGTTAAACTCGCTCAAATAAGTTTTAACTTCTAATTTAATTTAATTTTATATAAATAATCATCTGTAAATCAGATATCTAATCTATCATTCAGACATTTCAAAGAACATGATTATTTTAGGCCTACCCATAAAATGTAGGCACCCAATTTTCTTTAGTTCTCTATTTATTATGTTTTATTCCGGACATCAAACACAGGGTCTGTTTATTTCCATGCAGTGATTGGGTCAATTTTTAATATACTACCTATAGAGTAGGGAGAGTTCTACTCCCATACCTAGGTATTAAAAAATAACCTATATATACACACCTATGTATATGTGTGTGTTACGTGGACATATGTGTATAGACATACACAAATGCAGGTTTGTATAAAATTTCAAATCTTTAATAGAATATTCAAAAGTCAGAAAAGAATTAGAAAAAAATTGTAACAAAAATACTTCCCTTTTCCTATTTTAATGTAAAATGTTCCTTTACTGACTTCTGCACATCATAGTTTAAATTGTATGCAAACATTTTGCACAGACAGTTAACTGGTATATGCTTATTTCTATTGGTTTTATATCAAATTAATGTTGGTCAGTTAATTATAATCAATTTTTTCAACTTCATCAATTAGAAAAGACTTGAGTTTTTTGTGGTTCCTTCTGCTATCGCTAATTATAATGCTATGAAATATAAAATTTAGAAATACAAGGAAGTTAATTCCATGGCTTTAACTAGATCTAATAAGGTTATAATAGTTTGGTAGATTTAAAGATTTACTCCTGCTATTATTATGACTACTTTTCTATTTTCGAGAAACTTCAGGAATATTTTAGAATGAGACCAGGTGGAAGTTAGATGCTGTTATAATGGGTAAATAACGAAAACATAGATTTTGTCACTGTTCATCAGCTCATGATTTATCTTAGCTCTCCTGCAAGTCCAGAAGAATAACTTCATATAGATAAGCCCCGCTCCCCCTATATTCCTGATATTTAATTCACTTTTCTGAATTGGAAAACTTTAGAAATATTTCACCTGAATATGTAGTAACCACATTTTAAAATCTCAGGCTTTGGATTAGTCCATCTTCTTTCTTCCCTTCTTCTTCCTTTTATCTTCTTTATACCTCTGTCCCCAGCCCTGTACCCTACAGTCAAAAACACTCCTTTATAGTAAAACTAGGGACATAGAGAGAGAGTTTATATTTTCAAATGTTTTCTTAAAATGAACTCTTAACTAAGTCGGTGATCAGAATACTCAAACATGGACTCATGTACTTATTTGGTCATTAATGTCACTATTAGGAATGTGAGCATTTCTTAACTTTTGAATGTAAATTAAGATATAATCCAACACAAGAAATCATCTATGACCTTGAGATCTTACACAGTATGAAGTAGGTAAATACTTTAAAGACAGAAAGTTTGTATCATATCTTATATATTTATTACAATCACAAAAGAAACATAACCAAAGAAGTACAATTGTTTACTCAAAAATATATATTAAAAACTAGTTTCATTTTGGTGCGACAAATGTGACTTTAAGTATTTTAGGATAAAGTAGCAGATTTTCTGTTAAATAGTCTTGTCAACTGCTGTTACTATTATTTTTTGACAGCTGGAAGTATTTAACTCAAAAATGAGTTATGTTATCTATACAATATTGCAGTAGACAGTAAAATAAAAGGTGAGGAAATGGAAGGAAGGTATGAAGAAGGGAGAAAAGAGAAAGAATTTGTTTTTAAATCTTAATCTGTTAATATCTCTCGGGCCTAAAATAAGTAAACTGTAGGTCTCAATAGCTGTTGTTGTACTGAATGGAAAGTCTTGCCGAAAGGATCTGACCTCTCTCAGTTTAGAGATGTTACATTTTCAAGGTGCTTATATGGTGTAAAGCATTCTTGTGGTTTTAGGCCCTTTAATGAGTTGAACGTTTTTTTCTCTTAAATTTATTCAGCTTTATTTTCTATCTACTTGTAAATTAACACATGTATATACACATATGCATATAATTTCTGTTTTAATATCTCTTTGAAATAAATTGTGAATCATTAAGATAATATGATTTTGTTGTACTCATATTTATTATTTATGCTTATGCTCTACATGCATAAGTTAATTTATGATCATCTGAATTAGTCTTAAATTCACATCATTAAAATGATTCAGTGTATTTTACCCGGTTTATTTCTTTCTATATCCATACCAAAATCAGCTGCTGTGTCAACAGTTATCCGAATGCTGAGATTGTTGTAGGGCTTTTCTTGACCTCACAAGGCACAGTTGCTGCTTTTTATTTCCATGTCTTAATATAACACTTCCCATTAGAATTATGGTCGTAGCTACTTCTCTCTAAGGTAGGTGAATTCATAATGGAGAGCAACTGTGTCACTTTAATATCCCCAGTTTCTATTATCGAAGTCATGGTATTTCTAATAAGAGTCCTAATTCAGATTTATAATACTTTCACATTCAAAACAAGAAAGACAGCTTTTATTTCAGTCCCAATTATTCACTATTTCTTCTCTGAATTAAATAAAAACTATAAATAAAACAATCATTTGACACATGTAATAATTTTTAGTAACTGATGCCTATATTTGGTAAAATATTTCATGCATTTTTAAAAAATTTTTAGATGCTTATTTATTTAGAGAGAGAGAGAGCATGAGCAGGGAGGGGCAGAGAGAATCCCAAGCAGACTCCACACTGTTAGCACAGAGCCCAATGCAGGGCTCAATCCCATGAACTGTGAGATCAGGATCTAAGCCGAAATTGACTCGGACGCTCAACCCACTGAGCCACCTAGGTGCCCCTTAAGGTGTTTTGTTTTGTTATTTTTAAGGGCAAATCCTATATTCAAAGAAAAGCCAAAGGGTAAGCTAACTTTTTAAAAAAACTTTTTATGTCCCAAAATAAACCAAGTTATATAACTAGACAGGGTGAAGGTGAAATTCAAGCTAAGATGTGGCTGTCTTCAAAACCGTGCTCTTTCTTTATGGTGTAGTTTAAAAAGGGCTAAGAAAGGTCCTAGCTCAACATTATTTTCCTGGATGATGGCTGAAATCATATCTTTAAATTTCTGTTTATTTGAAGATAACTACTAGACAATTTATTCAGCATTATTAGCTTTTAGTGCTTTGTGTGAATTAGCTTATCAGTTCCTTTAAGCATCAGAGGGTGGGATGCAGGGCCCTCTCACAGGAAGACAGGTGAGCCTTCACAGGTACATCTGGATAGCTGTTGGGCAGTGTGTGTGTCTTGTTGGGAAAAGATCCATGGGGAAAGGAATAGGGGTGAGAACTTACATCATCTATTAAGTATTTTTGCCTTTGAGACATCAGCTGAAATTCTGCAACAACAGATATCCTATTCAATGCTGCTACACATTGTTTTATGATCATATGACTTGAGATGAGGAGATATCTATAAGAATACAAATGGCTTTGACGTCTCACTCTTGATCTAACTAGTAGTGTGTAAAGGTGAAGGTCAGTGAAGTTGAAGGAGTTGAAGAACCATGAAACTATGCTGTTGGGATGGTTCACCCACCTATGCATGAAATACCTAAAATTATCCCCGATCACATAGTAGGAAGGAAGACTGAAGTAAGTGCCAGTGGCTATCATGAATATGGGCAAATGGCCAGAGAGTCTGTGTATGATAACAGCAAGGAAGGACAAAAGATTGCATATGTATATTTCAAGAAGGTCAATGAGTACTGGTTTGAAAGTGACATTGTAAACTAAGAAAATGCAAATCTCTCCCTGGTCACTGTGATACAGGGGAGTTCTAAAATGCTTTGTTCAGTGGGGCTGCAAAGGAAGTGGTGTTCTAGAGGCCAAGGAAGCTCCAGTGATAATAAAAAAAGGTAGAGGATATATTTATTGAAAAATTTGGGTGCAAAGAGAAATTGTTTAGCATAGATGGGAGAGGGGTTTCACAGGGCAAGGATGAAAGGAATACAGGGAAGGGATCAGAATTGTTGGGAAAAGGAACAGGGTATTTGAAGATGAGTATACCAGAGAATATAAAGGAGAGCTGGGATTAATTTGAAAGACAATTATTTGAGCATGAACATTTTGACCAAAAAGCAAATAGATAAATAGGTGTCTGACCCAATTATCTCTTATTGTAGAGAAATTTAAGTTGGTGTGCCTGTTCATTTTCATTAGCACAATAATGAAATAATAGACTGAAAGTGAAGTAATGGGTTAAAAGGAGAAGGGAGGTATTCTTTCTTCATATTTTTGAAATGAGGAATGAAATGAAAAAAAAAAAATTCCACATAAAAACTTGTGAAACAACCCAGTAGTACACCCCAAAAGCCAGAGACCAGACTTTATTCATTTTAGACCAGATCATTTTTTTGATCAAAATATTGTGTTGGCCAACTTCCTTCAATTAAATCACTTTCCATTTAATTATGTTTGTGGCCAAAATCTGTTACCACGAGAGGGGTTTAGAGTTTGAGTGGAGATAAAAGATAGCACAGTTGTGAAGCAGTGTGTAATTTTCTGGGCTCCCTACCACCAAGCAGGTCAAAGCAAAATAGGAAGGCAAAAAATAATCCAAAAAAGATAAAATTTTAAGGGTAACACAGAAAAGTATAAAGATCCTAATCACTCAGCTCAATTATCACAACATGGCAGGTATAATCCGTGCCTAATAGGTACTAATTAATAATTTCCACACAGGAAGCCACAGGTCTACAGAGCAAGACTGTGTGAGAGCACAGTAGTCTGAAAATGAGGTGTTCTTTGAGATCTGGTCACAATATTGTAGCCAACCAGATTAAGACAACATAGCATTTCCCCATGAGGCAGTCAATCCTATACTTTTGATAAAACTTAAAATAGCTTCCTCCTGTTTGCTTAAGAAATCTTTCTTCAAAGACTCTTGGGAAATCAGTTTCTTACAGAGCCCCAGATAACTCTGGGAATACAGTTTGACAAATGCTCCTTTCTATTAGTACATTTTCTTTAACAAAAGAAAGTTTTCAATTCTGTTGCCTGTTTCTGTAATGCTAAGTATTTTTCTTGTAGCAACTAATTGTCTTGAAAGTCTTAATTTTTATTTATTCTTAAATTTTTTTAATATTTATTTTTGAGAGAGCGAGAGAGAGAGCGTAAGTGGGGGAGGGACGGAGAGAAAGGGAAACACAGAATCTGAAGCAGGCTCCACATTCCGAGCTGTCAGCACAGAGCCCAATGCGGGACTTGAACCCACGAACCTTGAGATCACGACCTGAGCCAAAGTCAGAGGCTCAACTGACTGAGACACTCAGTCAATAGAAGAACTGAGCAAGAGAAAATAGTGGGTTTCTGAGGGGGAAAAACAGTATAGCAGGGAAGGTTTTGAGTGGGTGGCGGTAATAGGTCATTCAGACATTACTGGTATGTATGATAAGCCAGCGTAGAACATGTAGAAATTATGTGTATGAGCCATTGCAATGGGTAATTTTCACATCACTGTGAAATTGAGGGTCCACTTTCGGTGCTCTGTTAAAAATAACTTTAGCTAAGGTCACCCAGGAATCTCCTAATTTTAAATCCACCAGGCTTCTGGGAGATTTGCACATGGCTCATCACATATGAGATATTGAAAGTTCCATTGGCCTTTATGACCTTATGGTCAGCTTTTTCTTCTACCCTTGCATCATTTCTTCTCAGTCTTCTTTCATAATTGTGTATCTTGTTTACTCTGATATTATATGGGGCTATTTGTAGTTCTTAAGTCATTTAAAGTTTCTATTCCTTTACACATCGTTGTTTTCTAGGAATGCCTTCCTTTATCTTACACACCAAGCACATCCCATGTCTTCCTTCACACGTTCAAATACCAGCCATCCTAACCCCATAGAATAGTCTGTTCTCAGTATGGATATGTATCCGTATCAATACTGACTTCAGTATCTTATAATTATTTATAAATTGTCAATGCTGTGACTCAAATGAAAAAGCAGGAATCAAAGCCAAATCTGGAGATAGCGTCAAGGTAGCAGATTTAGGAGGCAGGAGGTAAACAAAGCTGGTTAATTGGGTTGGGGGGGCGAGGGGGGGAGATGGGAGCGTTTCTATGTGTTAGGGAAAGGAGCAGGTCTAGAAAATTTTCCTAAGCAAGAAAATTAGCAACTTTCATCCCGTCCTTGCAGGGATTAGTAGAATACTGACCTGACATTTACAGAGAAAAAGATAAAGGGATTGTTTAGTGGGAAAGATTTCCCAAAAAGTCTTTTACATGGAATCTTCTCTCAGAAATTCTTTTAAAATACAATATGGTTAAAGGGAGATCCTGACTGGGAAAAAAAAAAAAACATGTTCTTTCATTCCCAAGATTTTCTGAATCATGATAATATTGCTATATTTTAGAAAACTCAAATCAGTCTCTTCTTTTTTTTTTTTTTCCTGACATTCAACGAATTATGATGCAATTTGTGCCACAGGAACACAGTTTGCTTCTGTGGAGGTCACCTGTCACCTTCTAATTACCATGCCTGTGGTGCATTCTTCGTCCCCATGCTGTTCCGCCTCTCCCGAGCTTCTGACACCGCCGACCTCCTTCATGGAACCGTCTTCTCCCTTGTGTCCTGCCTTCCCTCCCTCACCGTGCGCTCTTCTGAGTGTCCTTCGTGGGCCCACTCATCTCTCACGTGCCCGCACTCCTAAGACTGTCCCCCTGAATGCCCCATGTGCTCTCCCTCAGCGACCCATTCATTTTCATACACTCAGCTCTTTTTATTCAGAAAACAACCCAATTTGCCAACTCCGACCTCTTTCCCAAGTTCCAGATCTACTCTTACAACTCTAC
The DNA here is from genome assembly GCA_030068075.1 of Paguma larvata. Classification (NCBI taxonomy): domain Eukaryota; kingdom Metazoa; phylum Chordata; class Mammalia; order Carnivora; family Viverridae; genus Paguma; species Paguma larvata. The sequence continues at coordinate 44,509,399 of CM057840.1, forward strand.
ACTGGACCTTTCAACCTGGATTTTGGAGAAGCTCAATTCTGATAACTCCAAAACAGGTAGTAATCTCCCTACCTGGTCCCTCTTTCCCCCTTCTCTGCCTGGGATCTAAGTTTCTCAATAATTCCAAGTTCTCCTATGTTCTTCTTAATAAACATAGTATCAATGTCTTCTGGTTGTGTTTCTGTAGAATGCTCCCTGTCCATGTCATTCTTCTATTTCCACTGCTCTTTCTTCTTACCTTTCAATAAGCAGTCTTCACATTTTTCCAGACCGCTGGTCTGTGTTCCTTATTCAGATAAACATGGATTGATGATCTACTCTGAGCCAGGTGTTAAGATAGGCTAGAAGTCAGGGTTTTCAATTCTGGCTGCACAGCAGATTTAAAACACAGAATTAAACCCAACTAATGCCCAGACTGCTTCAAAGATTCTGGTTGAGTTGGTCTAGGGTGGGACTTGGATATTAGTATTTATCGAGTTCTCCAAATGACTGTTCTATGTCACCAGATTTGAGAATGACAAAACTTAAGTGCATAGAGGTCGAGAAAATGGACATGGTTCTTGCCCTGACAGATCTTAAATTCTAGATAGTTGGGGAGATAGACATCAAAAAACAAATAGTCATATATGTGTATAATTAGAAGTTGTTAAGTGGCAGGAAGAAAATGAACAGAAGACTTTGAGAGGGAGAAAAAAATATAATAGGACAAAGTGTATGGGAGGTCCCAAGAGGTCTTTCTAAAGAAATGATATTTAATATAAATTCTTAGGGATGAGTATAGTTTGGCCAGGCAAATAAGCAGATGGAAAAAAACATTTTGGTGAATTTGGGTCACAGAGTAGTCTGGCATGTTGTGAGGAAATGAAAACCAATATGGACAGTATGTAGTAAGAGATAGAAAGAGTGGCTTAAAAGAGGTTGGAACAGTAAGAAGGACTTTGTTCAGAATTCGTTAGAATTTTTAAGTGCATTAAAAGTACACATAGTTTTTCAGGGGCTAAAACAATTATTTTAATTATTGCCCTGGCTTCCCTGTAGAGGGTAAGAGCGGTTCAAAGCTGAGCAGATAGAGAAGGACTAAATTTCAGTTCGAAGCACTTTGGTGAAGATATTAAGGTTGCTTGAATACAGGTGGTGGCTGTGAGCCTGAATAGAAGCCTATGGATTCAGGATAGAATTCGGAGGTAGCATAATAGAATTTGTTGCTGGGTTGGATTAAGGGGGAGGGAAGCTCATGCATCATCAAAGGTTATCCTCAGGTGTTTGGCTTAAGACACAGAGCGGATGGCACCATTTGCTATTTTTTTTTTATAGACTTTGTTTTAGAGCAATTTTAGGTTCACAGCAGAATTGAGCAGAAGGTATGGAGATTTCCTATATACCCCGTGTCTATGTCCATCTCTTAATCTCCATTTGCCTTTTCTGGACCATTGTATAGAAATGAAATTATATAATATGTGGTATTGTATCTAACTTCTTTTATTTAGAAAAATGTTTTTGAGATTCTTCTGTGCTCTAGTGCGTATTAGTATTTCTTTTCACTTTATTGTTGAATGGTGTTCTATTCTACAGATACCTATATTCAGTTAATTTACTAATCTGTTGATGAACGTTTGGATTGCTTCATTTCAGTTTTGGCATCATCGAATAACACTGCCGTAAACATTTGCACGCAAGTCTCTGTGCGGGCCTATTTTTTCATCTCTCTTGTACAGATCCCCGAGAGTGGAATTGTTGTGTTATACACTAAGCAGATGCTTAACTACTTTTAGTAGGCTTTTAAAAATTTAAGCAGTTTTGGGTTCACAACAAACTTGGTCAGGAAGTTGCCATGTACTTCCTACTCCCACGCATTCCCCAAAGTTCATCATTTATATTAGGATTCACTCTGGGTAGTGTATTCTATTCTACTCTTATCTTGCTTGCATGGTTTCTGAAGAAAAGTTGAATGTAATTCCTATCTTTGCTCCTCTGTAGGTAAAGTGCTTCTCACCTCTACTTCTTAACAAGATTTTGAATATGATATGCCTAGGTATGTGCTTGATTTTGTGTTTGCCATTTATTTCACTTGGTGTTTTCTGAGCTTCTTGGATCTGTGATTTGATGTATGATATGAATTTGGGAAAATCTTCAGTCACCATTACAAATATGTCTTTTGCTCCTTTCTCTCTTCCTTCTTCTGAGTGTTCCCATGATGTGCCTGTTATACCTTTTATAGTTGTCCTGCCTTTCTTGGAGACTCTTGTTATATTTGTATCAGACAGTTTTTCTTTGCCTTCCCGTTTTGGAAGTTTCTGTTGACATATCCTCAAGTTCAGAGATCCCCTCCTCAGCCACATCCTGTCTACAAATAAATCCAGCAAAAGCAATCTTTATTTCTGTTACCATATTTTTGATCCCTGACATTTCTTTTTGATTCTTTCTTAGAATTTCCATGTCTTAATTTTCATTGCCTACTTGTTCTTGTCCGCTAGCTATTTTATCCACTAGATTCCTTCACATATTAATTATAGTTGTTTGAAGTTTCTGTTCTGATCATTCCAGTATCCCTGCAATATCTGATGCTAGTTCTGTCTCTTTATATTTTGGTTTTCATCAGTGTTTTCATGGAGTCTGTTTGTGTAGGCTTCATGCACTGGTAGGTCCTGCTTAAGACTTCTTCCTGAGTTTACCTTCTAAAGGAGAATGTGAAAATCAGTAGACTCTCATTTACGCAAAACTTAAGCACAATTTGCAGCCTTCTAGAGTTTGGCCCCAATTTATCTTTACGACCTCGTCTCTGACTGTAGCTTCATGCTTAAACTGGCCAAAGTGATGTTCACTGAACAACTGCTCTGTGTTTTCCCACAAATATGTTTGTCTCTATTTTTACCCTTCCCTTAGCCCGGAATGCCTTACTTCCCTTTTTCATTACCAAAATTCTACCCATCTTTAGAACAAAGCTAGATACTTTTTTCCACAGAGTTTTCTAAAAGATAAGTACCTTTCCCATAACCTCTGGTGTGTACCTCTTCTACAACCGTAATTAGAGGATGCTTACTACAGCCTGGGTATGTTATCGTCAGTCACAGAATCACTCTCCTCACCCTCCCTCCCCCACCGCGGAGAATGGCCTGATGGGAGTGATCTCTTTTTATTCATCTGTACCCACCTTCAATCCAGTAAAGTGTTTCTAAGTGAGTAGCTGCTAAAAATTTATTGGATTGAATTAGTATATAGAGGATGGTATTTTATTTAAATTTCTTTGTCTTATTCAATATTTAATGAAAGCATTTTAATATATGATCATAGCAATTAGGGTATCAAAATGATTTATAAATATCATTTGTTAAACTAATAAAGCCAGCCACATCTGGGGGCTCCATAACATGACCCCACTCTGTACTTTGACTCAAAACATTGAAAAATTCTACTTCTTAACTGAAGCAACAGAAGAGAATAGCCTGTGTCATTAGGAATGTTGTTGTTGTTGTTTTTTTCATATTGCTTTATATAGATAAATTTTATACCAAATCTATTCTTTGTGAATACCAAACGTTCCCATGGCATTCTTATTCCTTCTGGGGTGCTGCGTCTGAGGGGTCACATGACTGTTGTCTGAAGTGCACGTGGAAGTGTAACTGTTGTGGCTGAGAAATGATCGTGTTTCCTTTTTGTTCTCAGCAAGAGTAATTGAATGTAGAATATCTTACTAAACACTGAAGTGTGACAGCGTGTTAACACTCTGACTATCTCCTAACAGCAGGGCGATTATTTGCTGAGTGGGATTTTTATAAATCCCCTGGCCCTAGTATGTCCTGATAATGATGATGAAGTGCACTGGTCAGTGTTGATTCCGCAGAGTCCTTAGCCTCGCAAATACTTTGTTCACAGCCTTCAAGCCCACTTTTACTTTCCTCCTTATTAGAGATCTTTACTACTCTTCTGGGCTGGCTTCGAGTCTAATCTGTAAAATAATTTTTATTAAAACTTAGAACCTGAACATACTTCAAGCAGCCCCCCTTTTTAGAACCGTGTATCTCCCCCCGTACTCACAAATTCTGAGTCCTGGTCCAAGAAAATACTCTTTCATTTTGTTCCTTTATGTGGCGATATGCAATTCCCGTTCGCTGTGTGACTGTGCCTTGCAGAAGGAAAACTTGAATCCGCCCACCTCTCGTGTGTACTTAGTAGCTCTTCATTCCTGCGTGAGCAGTTACTTTGAAATTCTGAGAAATTATTATTTCTCAGATGGCAGAATCCGAAACCGAAACGCTAGTCATTCTGCTTTGGAAGTTGTAGGGGTACACGAGCATGCTTCATATTCTTTGTATTTTACAGAAACTTGTTTTAAAAGTAAACCTCAATAACAGAGAGAAGAAGAAAAAATTAGAATATAGCTTCTCCCAGGCAAAATGAAGGGCTGTGGATGAGTGGAAAATGACCATGAAAACATTCTCCATGAAATAAAACAGTAGGTGATCCAGACCTACCACTCACTTGTTTTTAAACCAACTGTGTTTTCTTAAGTCCTTTCCCACACCATACTTGCAAAGAATAAAAACGGAGAAGAAAAGAGCAACTGATAGATTGTTAGAAATATGGAATGGTTCAAAATATTAATATAGCGCTAAGGGTGACTGGGTAACAAACGGTACGTTTGCTCGTTGCTCAGCCTGACATAATTAATATTCCAGGTCATGCTTACGTTCCCATGATGGAGGGTCTGAAGGGGGGAATTCAAGAAAAATATATATCTATTATATAACTCATTGCCTTTTTTTCCCCCCTTTTGACGAGTCAGAATCATAGCCTTTAAAAAAAATCAGTGCTTTCACACCTCATTTGCCGTATTCACCACTGGGCCACCAGTCAGCAGCCCAGCCTGATGCAAGGAGGTCAGTAAGAAGCTATTAGCAGAGTCCCCTCCTGAGATTTCTTGGGTCTTATTGAGTTGAATGTTAGCATGACAGTACTGCAAATAACTCAGTTGTAGGCTTTTTTTTTTTTTTAACAGTTAGCACAGATTTCCCCATAGTGTTGGTCACTCTAGAAAATTATTGCTGAAAATGAAGTCCCAAAAGCTAGCTTGGCAGTAGCCCTTCTAAGTTGTGAAAAATGTGAAAACTGAAAAATATGTCACGGTCCCTTAGGATTAACTTCGTCTTTTGTGACTCATAGTAATATTTTTAAAAATCAACAACAAACCATTATTCACAAGCGGGCTTACAAATGATGACATGTAGCAATCGAGACAATAGGAAGTTAGAGTTGTTTTATTTACTTGACGGTGTAATTGTTAAATGAATACTATATCAGTATAAATAAATAGAGTGTTTGCTTGCTGTAGAGACTGAAGGAGGTCTGGACTGTTTTCATTGACTTAAGTTAGCAAATGTATTAAATTAATTTCTAAAATTACTGACACCTTGAAGATTTTAAATGATACATTTTAAATTCAATTAAAATATATTTTCTACCCATATTTGATTTAAATTGCAAAGAGAATACACATGAGGAGGTCTCCATATAGGTTGCAAAATATAATTTAAGAAAGCTATCATGTCTACTGATCTATTTGCATTTCCCATCTAGCCTATGTATACATGTGCATGCAAATGTGAAGGAGACCAAAAAAGATTTCTAATGGGGTAGAGTTAATAGCAGTTATTCAAGTAGATAGATATTTCTAACTGATGAATTATAACCTAGTTAAATTGTACGTATTTTAAGATTTTAATCTGCAAGGTTGTGGAAATTATAAACTAAGAGACTTAAGTTAGCTAGATCATCACGAAATAGAATGGCCTTCTCCTTTCTCATAGACTACAAAGATTCAGTTATATTTTATGTCAGAATAGTCTTTTTAGTATAATATTGTGTTTTTTTCCCATTATAATAGGTACATGCTCATCATAGAAAATCACCCTAAAAATCATCTTAAAAATTATCACCTACTTAAAAATTACGCTAAAAACTATTTTAAGTGTATGTGTACATATTGTCTTTAATTAACATCATTTAAACTGTTTACGAATCTGCCTTTATTTGATATTTAGTATTACAGCAAGAGAATGTTAGTATGACATTAACTATGGTTTATACGATTACCCATAACATTTTCAGTACCTTTTTTCTTCTATAAATTATAAAGGGAAAAAAATCCCAAAGAACCCAGTTCAAAAATATTTTAAGATATGCAAATATATTTGCATGGGTTTCGTTTTACCTAATAAAATTCAACTATAACAGGAAAAGTTGAGTTGGAGGTGACTCAATGGGTCTGTGATAATTCAGTTGTAGCTCACAGTGTGTTTGAAAGCACTTCGAAACTGCTATGTTAAGAAAGATAAAAAGAGTATAATCTCTAATTCTTTGAAAGAAGTTGATAAGATTTTGAAATAAACCTCAAACATTTTACTGAGATATTGTTGTGGTTTTGGAAAATAAGAGTTAAAGACAGGCTTCCTGGGCCTTTCTGAACAGTGCAGCATTATTCTAGATAACCACATTTAGCATTTGTTTTTTTGAATGTCTGCTATGTGCCAAGTACCCTACTAAGCGGTGGGGATACAAAAATACCTAAAACAGAGGCTCTGTGCTCCAGCCGCTGGCTTGGGGAAGACTGGTACACACAAAGGTGATTATGAATCAATGTGGTAGGTGGGTAGGAACTGTGTGGGCAATGTCCCCAGGCTATTAATGAAACATTAAGGATAGGACACTGACTGTAGCCTCAACTGGTTTTAGACAAAGGTTAACACTTAATTGAAGTATTAGGCTGGAAATACAAAATTTCGGGGGCGCCTGGGTGGCTCAGTCGGTTAAGCATCCGACTTCAGTTCAGGTCATGATCTCACAGCTCAGGCGTTCGAGCCCTGCATCGGGCTCTGTGCTAACAGCTCAGAACCTGGAGCCTGCTTCGGATGCTGTCTCCCTCTCTCTCTGCCCATCCCCTGCTCATACTCTGTCTCTTGCTCTCTCTCTCTCAAAAATAAATAAAACATTTAAAAATTAAAAAAAAGGAATACAAAATTTTCTTAAGATGTTTTTTCAAAGACAACAATCTTGGATAATCATACTACTTTGGAGCTGCTTATTCCTCAAGGTAAATATAGTGACCAGAAAAGTTTATGCATATAATGGTGGCATAAGAGAAAAGCACATTTTAGGGAAAATATATGGGTTTAATGGATAAATTCTTTACATTAGTCTAGAGTATCTACACAGAAACCAAACAAGTCATACTATCCTTTAAAATGTAAGTTGTCCTTATGATTATGTATTTGTATATATGAAAAAAGTATCAAAATAGGGTTCTATGCAGTTTGTATACTCAGACACTGCTGAATTTTCAGAGAATGAACATCTGCTAAACTTGAATTTAACGTTTGTTGTACACACCTCTGCTGAACCTCTGTTGCATAGTAGGTGCTGTGCTAATAAGTAAGTGGACTATTTTGATACAGTGGGTGACAAAGTCAATGAAAGAACATTAACGGTATATGACACTCCACAAGTACAAAACCTAATAGAAAATACCAGTTTGATTATTATTTTATAGTAAAGAACTTAAAAGGTTATATAATACATAGTCATTAAAACAAGTATTTACTGAGTGCATACTTCATGCCTGAAACTGGTTCAACCATTGCATATTTGAGTTGTGTGAGTGAATGGTATGATTAAATACCATAGTTAATAGTCAGAAGACAGAAACAATGTCTGAACATCCTTCTCTTATGTTTTCTTAAGTCGATTTATATAAAATATGCCATATGTGCTAGATAGAAGCTATAGCTGAGTGGGGTTTTGTTGTGGTGGTGGTGGTTTTAATGTTTGTTCATTTTTGGGAAAGAGAGAGTGCGTGCGTGAGTGGGGAAGGGGCAGAGAGAAAGGGGGACAGAGGATCTGAAACTGGCTCAGAGCTGACAGCAGCGAGCCCGATGAGGGGCTTGAACTCACGAACCATGAGATCATGACCTGAGCTAAAGTCAGTGCTCAACCGACTTTATAGCTCAGTGGTTTTTAACATGTTTAGTCTTTAACTAAAGACTTCTGAAATTGTTAGTCTGGAGTAGAGACAAAGTGAGTACCTTGCAATCTCCTCAGATGAATCTGAAGTCAGCCTCTAGTTAAGAGCTAGAGTTCTACTTTAAAATAGCCCTTAAGCATATGAAAATTTTTATGATACAGTTTATCTTCCTTTTATGTCACGTGAAAAAGATAAACATCAAAATTATGCTCTTTTTCTTTAGATTCCAGGTATATACAATTCACCATTCAGAAAAGAGCCTGATCCATGGGAACTGCGGTTACAGAAGGCAAAGCCCTTACTAACCCAAAGGCCTAAAATTAAGCAGAAGCGTGGCTTCGGCGTGAGCAATTGGCTGGCGTGTCCGAGCGCCCACGCCTTTCCGCAATCTGAAATCCTGCCGCCCATTGACAGGAAGCCATGTCAGGTACTCGTTAGTGCTATGTAAGAATTCTGTCAATGATTGTAGTCTTGCCATTTTTAAAAGGTTATTGTTGTGTTTTGTCTTCATGACAAAAAGAAAAATTTTTTATGGAATCTAACTTTAATAAATACAGAGTATGTTTCAGATATATACCAAGGAAGTAATCAAATATTTCTGTAGTACTGAATTTTATTGTTTCAGATATGGAGTTAACACATAGGATTTTTGGCTAGGATCTACTCTTTTTCTGTAAAAATAGTTATAACAGTATTTGTTATAACATGTTGCTAGGAAAATAAGATGTATTATCAACTTTATTTAACTTCTCATGTGGTGATTCATATCTTAATATACAATTTTAAACATAATTTGGGTTTGAGTAATTTAAGAAGTACAAGTGGGAGAATTACAAGAGGACCCAAAACAATGCAGGACTCAAACAGAGACAAATCTTCTCTGTGGATTGGTATAGAGATGGGTTGGCAAATGCCTTCCTAGGGTTAAAGGATGGAGTGGGATGTGTTGGCTGATGATCCTCACTGTCTTGAAAGCCCCAGAAAGCAGCTGTGCTCTCATCCCTATCAATATTTAATCTGAAGCAGACAACAGCTGCCAGGTAGCCTCAACCTAGAATTGGGTTGATTTCGATTTGCAGGGCCAGATTTCTGGAACTCGTACCTCGTAGTTCCCTATATAGGCTTGCCTCTGTATATCTGTTGCTATATAATAAATGGCCTCAAAATCTGATGGCTTAAACCAACACGCATTTCTTATATGGTTATATGTATTTGTATGGAAGCTGTGTACATATATATACATATATATATATATGTATATAATAAATATAGCAAATGATATAATAAATGTATAAATCTATATGAGAAATCTATATGAGTGTGATTGAGGTATTTTCCAACACCAACAACTAATTCTCTGATTCTCTGAATACCATTTGGCATCCAAACAATTCAAGCCAGTTCTGACACTTGACTACCCAGAGTTCATGCACACTCCACAGCTTATGGCCTTGACCCCACAAAACCGTTCTTCGTTTCACATACCAGTAGTAATCTCTGGGTCTCCCATACTTCTTACTGAACTGGCTATAAGTTGAGGGGTCCACTGACCCCAACCTAAGGTTTGATAATTTGCTAGAATGGTTCAAGAACTCAGGAAGACATTTTATTTACATTTACTGCTTTATTGTGAAGGCCTCAAGTAAACAGCCAGATAAAGAAGAACATAGTGTGAGGTCTGGAAGGGTCCAGAGTGCACAGGCTTCTGTTCACACAGAGTTGGAGTGCACCAACCTCCCAGCACATAGATGTGTGTGCCAGTTGAGAAGCTTATCAAATCTCCGTGTAAGAATTTTTATAGAGTTCAATCTCGAACTCTATTAGCTTTCGCTGGAGATCAAAGATGGGACTGGAAATTTCAACCTTCTAATCACTTGGTCTTTCTGGTGACCAGTCTCCTCATGAGTCTGTCTAGGGGTCTAAAATCACCTCATTAGCATAATCTCAGATGTAATCTTATTATGAATAACAAAGGCACCCCATCACTCAGGAAATCCCAAGCATTTTAGGAAGTCTATGCCAGGAATTGGTGACAAAGACCATACAATACATATTTCTTATTAAATCACAACAGTATATATATATGAAGACACATTGAAAAAAATATATATATATACATTCATATAAAGATATACATGTGTATATATACTTATGGAGTATACATATATATGGAAGATTTTACATGCGTATGTATATATGGGTACATATGCAGATGTTTATCATACATATGTGTATACTCACACACACATACTCAGAAATTACCTTTATCTAGCATTCCACAGAATAGTGATCCTTGTTAATTTTTTTCTTTTCCTTTTCTGCTCTCTTCTTTCTTCCTTTTTTTTAACTTTTGCTCTCTATCCTTGTTCTTCTTCTCTTTCCTTCTTTTCCTATCTCCTCCTTCCTATCCCTGGTCTTCCTTCCTCCCCTCCGCGCCATTTTATCTTCTCTTTCTTCTTTTCTTTCCTTCTTTCATATTTCCTTCCTTCCCATTCTTCCTCAACCCATCTTTTCATCCCACCTTCTCTCATCCCACCTTCCTTCAGCTTCTCCTTTCCTCACTTCCTTTTCTTTTTTTTTTCTTCCTACTTTCCATTCTTGTTTTCACAGAATGGAATGTTTACTGTTGTGGTTTTATTGAACTGAACCACGTTTCTTATATGTTATCTAATAATATAAAGCTACATACATCATTAGGGAAATTTAAATTATATATATATATATATATATATATATATATATACTCCAAATGATATTTATACTCTGATGATCTGTTTGTACTTGTAAGGTAAATTTCTTAAATGTATGAGGCAATGCTAGGAGTTCGAAATATAACTTCGTTATTATTTAAGCTCTGAGTATAGCTTAAAAATACAAGAGGACTGTAAGTAACATGGGTGATTAAAAATACAGAAGGACATAAATATATTTGACCTTTATAATCAGGATTTGGTTGGAGGCAAATAAAATCAAACTTTGGAAAACTATAAGAGCTAAAGGAGACTTGTAGTTCAGGTTGAGTCTACACATGATAGAGATTAATATTTGGAAATGGGTACAATGAGCAGATCTGAAGTTTGAAGCTATATCCAAAATCTGAGACCTCATGTCACTCTAGGTATGATCAATGTAAGTAATCACTTGAGATCTAAAAGGCAGTCTGTCAACAGAAATACAAATAAACAAAGCGTTGGCATAGGAGAAGCTTGATATAGCACCTGTCATTTGCTTACTAGGGGGAGTTATGTTGAGCTCAAAGGCAAGATGTTGATTGTCTAAGCCATAAACGTATGGACCAGGCGCTGATGGACATAGGAGAGATGGATGTGCTAACAGGAGGACTGGGGTCACAGAGATGACACTGAGCCCAAAAGGAAGACTGGATCTATTTTTATTCTGAATTTTATTGCTTGAGTAGGGCTCCTCCTTGTTCATTTCCTGGTCTTTTTGGAGATAGTAAGCTCCAGAACAGGTAGTGGGGTAAGTCTACAAATGGATATGTGTTATGTTGATACGCCAACAAAAGTTAGAGGATAGAGCTTGGCTACGTAGAAGACCATTCCTCCTTGTGAATGCTGGTCCCTTCAAAGAACTAGCCTTGCCCATCTCTTCATATATTTGACACTGCTATTGTTCAAAACCTTTTTCAAACTTCTCTTGAAACTAATAATGAAAATAATGCCACGGATATCATTTTTGAGTGTTTAGTATGTTCTCAGTACAATACTAAGAGTGTTACTTACAATATCTTATATATTGGAAGAGTAACTTTGTGAGATAGTTATTATTCCATTTTACATATGAGGAAAAAAGGTCTAGAGAAATAATTTTTCCATGATAACCAACCAAGCATTAATTTTTAAACCCTAGAATTTCTCAAAGTAAAACATGAAGAATCTGTTAAAAAAAAAAATCCCCACTTGATTTCTTACTAGTCAACTTGGAATCATGTTACTGTATCTTTAAAATGTAAAGTTCCAATAAAAATCCATTAACTACTTTCAAATATAGCAATCCTCCTGTCCAGCTGTGAAAAGTACTAGATGATACTTATTTGCCATTTGTGTTATTTACGGTCCATGACTTTTATGGTAACTGGTTCCTATTATTGGTTTCTATTAATGTAAAACATAAGTGAACATAAATGAGGCGTGAATCATTTCTTTTTATTAGCCCCACAGTCTTCACTCAGTGCTTGCAGTAACTCCAGCTGTGTCTTGTTAGTGATAACCTATTTAAAGAAGAGATCTTTAAGGATAAGGAATATGATTAGGAATCTTTGTCCATTTTCTATCCCTTCTCTCCTGCACAACAATAGTGATAAAAAAAGAAAGCAGTGTATAATTAATGGCATAGCAGAATCTGGAGCCACTTCTGATTTGTATTGTACTTAATATGATACTGATTAGACAACCAGTGCATTCTAGTAATTAGTGTAAGTAACTACTAATTTAAAGGTAGGATATGTTGTAAAACAGTTTTCACGATTGCAGCTCATGGACTTTCCTCTGCTGTGTATTTGTGTCATTAAATAGTTGCTATTGTATCAGAGTTATTATGATATAGAATTTAGAATTTTAAATAAAGAACACTTTAATTAAAATTATGGCCCATCTGTGTTTTGGCGGATCGCCAATTAAATATAAGTTGTGGCATTAACTTCAAAATTTTATTTTAATGAAAAAACACTTGCTATCTTATTTCTATTTAAAAGAGAGATTTTTAAAAGCAATGCTCAGAATTTTTCCTAATTCTTTTACTTACTCAAACATGGAGAAAGTTTTTTTTTCATTATATCAGAAGAAATATTTTTTAAAATTAGAAAACAAAGTAACTTATAACTACAAATTTAAGAGTTTTAGCATGAAAAGACTTTTGATGCAAGGAAATTAATATCAAATATTTTAATATAATCACTTCTACTTGTGTGAACATTTCTTGAAGATGTGATATTCGTATGTACTTTTTTAAGCTTATTTATTTATTTTGAGAAAGAGAGAGAGATTGAGAATCCAAGTGCTGACAGCATGGAGCCCAACGCAGGGCTTGGACTCATGAACTGGAGGATCATGACCTGAGCCAAGCCATCTAGGCACCCGTCTTACGTATTTTCTACTTCAGAGAAGAACAGCTTGTTCTTTAAAAATAATTTGGTAAACTTGCTATACTTTGTACATATTTAGCGCCCTTAGTCATCAATAAGATGACAAAAATCTTCCGTAGTAGAGTATGTCTTCATTCTCTCTTGTCAGGGACCATTCCGTGATATCACTGAAGTACTGGAACAGCGCTACAAGCCTTTGGAGCCAACGTTGCGAGTGGCAGAACCAATCAATGAGTTAAAGATGGCCAGAGAAGAACTCAGAAAACAGGAATGGATGCGAAATATAAATGACAACATGTGAGTTATTAGCTTAAAAAAATAGCTGTCCCATGTTTGGTGCCTTAAGAGATCCAACATTTTGTATTTCCTGATTATAGAGAATTTCTCTTTTGTGAGAAAAGGTAAAGCCACCGCTGACCTATTCAGAAGCAACATGGAAATGTTTTATATTTTTATATAAAATATATATAAATGTGTATGTACGTGTGTATATATACACATATATATACACACATACACAATTATATACACGCACACACGTGTGTGAATTAATGGCATTTCAAGGGGATAAGTGACTACTGTCCATGCATCTGTGAAAATAATTACCTTAATTATCCAGTGAAAGCCTATTTATTTATGATGCTTCTAAAATAAGATCCAACAGAACAAAAACATTTTTCTTAATTGGACTAAATTTAATTCGGAAACATCGATATACATTGTAGTTTTAATGAATTAGGTACAGTGTGCAGCATACTGCAAAAACACCTCCTGAAGGGCCAGGCCCTGGACAGTGGTTGACCCCTTTTTACTATAGTAGGTCTCGCAGGTGCAGGCCACATAACAAACTATTAAAATATATAAAGGACAGAAAATGAGCCCAAATGATGAAATGGAAGAATTTCTTTTCATTTCTATCTCCTCAAAAGAAATTCCAGGAAGAAATGAAAGCTAGAGAATTGCTCAAAACAGATATAAACATTATATCTGATCAAGAATTTAGAATAATAGTCATAAGATTAGTAGCTGGGCTTGAAAAAAACATAGAAAACAGCAGATATTCCATTGCTGCAGAGATCAAGGAACTAAGAAATAGTCATGACGAATTAAGAAATGCTTTAAACGAGGTTCAAAATAAACTAGATGCAGTGACAGCAAGGATGGAGGAAGCAGAAGGGAGAATAAGTGAAATAGAAGATAAAATTATGGAAAATGATGGAGCTGAGAAAAAGAGAGATAAGAAAATACTAGACCATGAGGAGAGAATTAGAGAACTAAGTGATTCAATGAAACAAAATAATATCATAGTATCATAGTACTTCCAGAAGGAGAAGAGAGAAAGGGACAGGAGGTTTACTTGAACAAAATATACCCGAGAACTTCCCTAATCTGGGGAAGGAAGCAGATATCGAAATCCAAGAGGCACAGAGATCTCCCTTCAGATTCAACAAGAATAAGTTGTCATCATGACATATCACAGTGAAACTGGCAAAATACAAAGATAAGGAGAGAAATCTGAAAGCAGTTAGGGACAAATGGGCCTTAACCTACAAGGGTAGACACATAAGGGTAGTGGCAGACCTGTCCACTGAAATTTGGCAGGCTAGAGGGGAGTGGCAGGAAATATTCAATGTGCTGAATAGAAAATATATGCAGCCAAGAATCCTTTATCCAGCAAGGCTGTCATTCGGAATAGAAGGAGAGATGAAGGCTTTCCCAGACAAACAAAAAATTAAGGAGTTTGTGACCACTAAACTAGCCTTGCAAGAAATCCTAAGGGGGACTCTGTGAGTAGAATGCTGCAGACTACAAAGGACCAGAGACATCACCACAAGCATGAAACCTACAAATAACATAATGACACTAAATCCATATCTTTCAATAATAACTCTGAATGTAAATGGACTAAATGCCCCAATAAAAGACATAGGGTATCAGAATGGATAAAAAACCAAGATCCATCTATACGTCGTCTATAAGAGACTCATTTTAGACATGAGAGCACCTTCGGATTGAAAGTGAGGGGATGAATCCATGCTACTGGAAGTTAAAAGAAAGCTGGAGTAGCCATACTTATATCAGACAAACTAGATTTTAAAACAAAGACTTTAACAAGAGATGAAGAAGGGCATTAATCATAATTACAGGGTCTGTCCATCAAGAAGAGCTAACAATTGTAAATGTTAATGCCCCCGAATTGAAGCACCCAAATACATAAATTAATAAATCACAAACATAAGCAATCTTATTGATAACAATACGGTAATTGCAGGGGACTTTAATACTCCACTTACAGCAATGGACAGATCATCTAGGCAGAAAATCAGTGAAGAAACAATGACCTTGAATGATACACTGGACCAGATGGACTTGACAGATAAATTCAGAACTTTTCATCCAAAAGGAGCAGAATACACATCCTTCTCCAGTACACATGGAACATTCTCCAAGATATATCACATACTGAGTCACAAAACAGCCCTCAATAAATATAAAAGAATTGAGATCATACCATGTATATTTTCAGATCACAATGCTCTGAAACTTGAAATAACTACAAGAAAATGTTTGGAAAGCCTCCAAATGCATGGAGGTAAATAACATTCTACTAAAGAATGAATGGATCAACCAGGCAATTGAATAGGAAATTAGAAAATATACAGAACCAAATGAAAATGAAAATAGGACAGTCCAAACCCTTTGGGATGCAGCAAAGGCAGTCATTAGAGGAAAATACACTGCAATCCAGGCCTATCTCAAGAAACAACAAAACTCTCAAATACCAACTCAACCTCACACCTAAAGGAACTAGAAGCAGAGCAGCAAGGAAACCCCAAATCCAGCAGAAGAATAGAAATAATAAAGATCAGAGCAGAAATAAAAAATATAGAATTAAAAAAGAAAAAAACAGAACAGATCAATGAATCTAAGAGCTGGTTTTTTGAAAGAATAAACAAAATCGATAAACCCCTAGCCAGACTTCTCAAAAAGAAAAGAGAGAGAACCTAAATAAATAAAATCATGAATGAAAGAGGAGAGATCACAACCAACACCACAGAAATACAATTATTAGAGAATACTATGAGTTATATGCCAACAAACTGGACATCCTGGAAGAAATGGACAATTTCCTAGACACCCACACACTACCAAAATTCAAACGGGAAGAAATAGAAAATTTGATCAGACCCATAACCAGCAAAGAAATTGAATCAGTTATCAAAAATCTCACAATAAATAAGAATCTTGGACCAGATGGCTTCCCAGGGGAATTCTGCCAGACATTTAAAGCAGAGTTAATGCCTATTCTTCTCAAGTTGTTCCAAAAAACAGAAACAGAAAGAAAGCTTCTGGACTCATTCTATGAAGCCAACATTGCTGTGATTCCCGAACCACTAAAAAGACAGTGATCCCACTAAAAAGGAGAACTTCAGGCCAATATCCCTGATGAACATGGATGCAAAAATTCTCGACAAGATACTAGCAAATCAAATTCACCAGTATATTAAAAGAATTATTCACATGATCAAGTGGGATTCATTCCTGGGCTGTAGGGCTGATTCAATATTGGCAAATCAATCAGTGTGATATAACACATTAATAGAAGAAAGGATAAAAACCATATGATCCTGTCAATAGATGCAGAAAATGCAGTTGACAAAATACAACATCCTTTCTTGATAAAAACCCTCAAGAAAGTGGGGATAGGAGGAACATACCTTAACATCATAAAAGCCATATGTGAAAAGCCCACAGCTAATATCATCCTCAATGGGGAAAAACTGAGAGCTTTCCCCTGAGATCAGGAACATGACAGTGATTTCTGCTCATAGCACCGTTGTGTAACGTAGTGTTAACAATGTAGGAAATCCTAGACTCAGCAATCAACAACAAAATGAAATAAAAGGCATCCGAATTGGCAAAGAAGTCAAAATTTCACTTTTTGCAGATGAAATGATACTCTACGTGAAAAACCTGAAAGACTCCACCAAAAAGCTGCTAGAACTGATACATGAATCCATCAAAGTCGCACAATATAAAATCAAGTACAGAAATCAGTTGCATTTCTATACAACAATACTGAAGCAACAAACAGAAAGAGAAATCAAGAAATTGATCCTGTTTGCAATTATACCAAGAACCGTAAAATACCTAGGAATAAACCTAACCAAAGATGTAAAAGGTCTGCATACTGAAAACTATACAAAACCTATGAAAGAAATTGAAGACGTCACAAAGAAATGGAAAAACATTCCATGCTCATGGATTGGAAGAACAAATATTGTTAAAATGTCAATACTACCCAAAGCAATCTACACATTCAATGCAATCGCTATCAAATTGTGCCGGCATTCTTCTCAGAGCTAGAACAAACATCTCTGAAATTTGTATGGAAACACGAAAGACCCTGAATAGCCAAAGTAGTGTTGAAAAAGAAAACCAAAGCGGGAGGCATCACAATCCCGGACTTTAGCCTCTACTACAAAGCTGTAATCATCAAGACAGTATGGTATTGGCACAACAACAGACACATAGACCAATGGAATAGAATAGAGAACCCAGAATTGGACCCACAAATGTATGGCCAACTACTTTTTGACAAAGCAGAAAAGAGTATCCAATGGAAAAAAGACAGTCTCTTTAGCAAATGGTCCTGGGAGAACTGGACAGCAACATGCAGAAGAATGAAACTGGACTACTTTCTTACACCATAAACAAAAATAACCTCAGAATGGGTGAAAGACCTAAATGTGAGGCGGGAAGCCATCAAAACTCTATAGGAGAAAGC
This sequence comes from Paguma larvata, assembly GCA_030068075.1. Classification (NCBI taxonomy): domain Eukaryota; kingdom Metazoa; phylum Chordata; class Mammalia; order Carnivora; family Viverridae; genus Paguma; species Paguma larvata. Next base: position 44,527,306 of record CM057840.1, read on the forward strand.
AGGCACCGACCTCTTTGACATCAGCTGCATCAGCTTCTCACTCAACACATCTCTGGGGGCAAAGGAAATAAAAACAAAAATGAGCTTGGGACCTCATCAAGATAAAAAGCTTCTGCACAGAGGAAACAATCAACAAAACTAAAAGACAACCAATGGAATGGGAGAAGATATTTGCAAATGACATCTTGGACAAAAGGTTAGTATCCAAAATCTATGAAGAACTTACCAAACTCAACACCTGAAAAATAATCAAGGGAAGAAATGGCCAGGAGACATGAAAAGACACTTTTCCAAAGAAAACATCCATATGACCAACAGACACATGAAAAAAGATGCTCAACATCGCTCATCATCCGGGAAATACAAATCGAAACCACACTGAGATACCACCTCACACCGGTCAGAGTGACTAAAATTAACAACTCAGGAAACAACAGATTTTGGCGACGATGTGGAGAAATGGGAACCCTCTTGCATTGTTGGTAGGAATGCAAACTGGTGCAGCGCTCTGGAAAACAGTGTGGAGATTCCTCAAAAAAATTAAAAATAGAATTACCCTACGACCCAACAATAGCACTACTAAGAATTTTTCCAAAGGATACAGGACTGCTTTTTCATAGAAGCACATGTACCCCAATGTTTATAGTTCTGCTATCAATAATAGCCAAATTATAGGAAGTCCCCAAATTTCCTATAAATTGGGTAAAGAAGACGTGTTTTATATACACAATGAAATACTATTTGGCAATGAGAAAGAATGTAATCTTGCCATTTGCAACGACATGGATGGAACTGGAGGGTATTATGCTAAGTGAAATAAGTCAGGCAGAGAAAGTCAGATATATATTTTCACTCATATGTGGAATTTGAGAAACTTAATAGAACACCATGGGGGAAGGGAAGAGGAAAATAATAGTTTCAGAGAAGGAGGCAAACCATAAGAGACTCTGAAATACAGAGAACAAACCGAGGGTTAATGGGGAGGGGTGGGAGATGGGGAAAGTAGGTGATGTTCATTGAGGGAGGGCACTTGTTGGGATGAGCAATGAATATTGTATGTAAGCAATGAATCATGGGAATCTACCACCGAAGCGAAGAGCACACCGTATACACTGTATGTTAGCTAAGTTGACAACAAATCATATTTAAAAGATAATAACTAACTAACTAAATAAATAAATAAATAAATCAGGTGCGGTGAAGGAGGTTAGTGTCTTTACTACTGAGAAAGATGACTGAAAAAAATAAAGGAAGATCTAATAGCATATGCAATTTAAAATTATTTTATTAACCTCACTGATTTGGTCTCAATTCATACATCTTTCTCCAAAGCACTTCCTTTCCCTTAAGGCATTTTTTGTCATCAAAATAGTCATATATAATTTGTAAACAGACCATTTAATATCCAGAATGGCTTTTTAAAAATTGTTATTATTATCCTGTAATGCATCCTGTAATTATCTTTGTCTTGTATCTTATAATAATTCTTTAGTATCATATATATTCTAAATAGTAACAAGATAATTAATACATTTTAATATAAACTATAATTATGTAATAATTATAATATAAAATATTACTATAGTTCATTGTATAATACTCAACAACATATAAACTATTGTTTTTACATAATATATAGTGAACTAATTATAAATGTTACATAATAATAATTTATATAATAAAGTTCCAAAATACATTAAAAAGTATGTTTTGTTACGTAAATAAACTAGAATTACCTCTCATCTAATACAGTGGATTTTGGATCATTTTATCAGTCAGATGAGCTATATAATGTGCTTTATTTTAATTATGCATCTCTGAAGAGTCTCCTTAAAAATGAAAATTTCACAAACTCAGATGAAAGATAAAATTGGCATGCATCGCAGATAATTTTTATATATTTTTTACTTATAGCAGTTACTTGATATGAAATAATTAGCTATAGAGTATTCCACAGCTTCTTTCAAGAATTAACAGTCACCTGGGCGCCTAGGTGACTCAGTCCATCAAGCGCCGACTTTGGCTCAGGTCATGATCTTGCGGTCCATGAGTTCAAGCCCTGTGTCAGGCTCTATGCTGACACCTTGGAGCCTGGAGCCTACTTCAGATTCTGTGTCCCTCTCTCTCTCTGCTCCTCCCCCACTCACGCTCTGTGTCTGTCTCTCAAAAATAAGTAAACATTAAAAAAATTAAAAAAAGAATTGACAATCACCTAACATGATGAATAAGGAAACAAACAAACAAACAAAAAAAAACCCATGTATTTCCAGTTGGTTTGGAGAAGGTAGATTTGTTTTACCAAAGAAATTATAGATTAATGCTGCTAAGACTTAATCAAGCAAAATCTGCAATTTAGTTATGTATATCGAAAGAGTTGTATAGGTTTCTGAAGTAACAAGATTAATTTCGCAAATAATTGGCCACCTTAATATTTCTATAGAAAGCACTGTGTGTCAAAGATACCGAAGTATCCTTTCATAGTGTTTCCCTTGATAAGCCCGGGAGGATGAGATGTAAATATCATTCCCAAAGAGAGGGGCTCCACTTACACTCTCCACGGAATACTTGTAAATGCGTTCAAGTTCTGAGGTATAGCATGCTGATGACCCTTTATCCTGAAGCTTTCAGATTGAAAGCACTTCCAGGATTAACCAATCAGAAACACATCCGAACGGGAATTCTAAAGAAATTACTTATAAGTTTGAAGTTATCATGTTTTTAGCCATGGGCTAGGCTAAGCAACTGGTCATAGCAACGAGCCTATGGATAATTCTTTTTTTTTTTTTTTTTTTTGAGAATTAAAGCCGTTATATTTTGTAGCTTCTTCTGAAGCCATTTTGGTTTTCATATACTGCATAACATAATTGTATCTTGTGAAGCAAAAGAAATGTTAGAAATTTAAGTTTTATATATTTATAGAAAATAATTCTATGATAGAAATTAGGAAAAAAAAGTATTATTTTACCACAGAGATGCATAATTTTTTAATGCAGAGGGTCCTATCTATTAGGGGCATATCTTATTCCAGTATGACCTCATCTAATTATATCTGCAACAGTCCTATTCCAGATAATGTCACATTCTTTTATGGTCTTTAAAATAAGCATAGACAGTAGGACAGTAGTAGTTTATGCATTGAGTACAGGTTACAAAGGGGTTTTTGGAAATATTTTAGAGCTTTATCTGTTTGTCCTTTTTCCCAAAGAAACTCATTCCAGTTTCTCAGTTTTTTTTTTTTTTTTTGAAGAAAAGTATCTTCCTTGTTCATGTATCTGTCTTTATAAAACCAGGAAATTGTATTAGCAGTTAGTTAATAATTGCTGAGTAAGCTTTATGTGGGAAGCTCTCACCTTAACACTGTGAGAAACAGAGAAGTATTTATTGATTCAACAAGTGCTTGCATAGCCAGGATCATTCTAGGCTCTCGGGAGTTAGCAGTGAATAAAATAGACAAAGCCCCTGTTCTCGCAGAACTTCTATGCTTCTAGCTTTGAACCAAACCAAAACTCCTGATGAAATTCTGAGTGAGAATTGCCGTAAGTGCTTGAAAATCATCAATGTGTATTAAAGACAATAAGTGTCATGATTTTTTTTTAAATGTAGCATTTGCTCTCTTCTCTAGTGGTCTAGGGAGGTGTTCTTCACAGGAAGGAAGCCAAGTTGGTTCTGGGAAAGATGGTTTAGATTTTGATAAAAGATAAAATCGGGTCGATGTTACAAAAACATGACGGTAGAAAAAGTTCACAGAACAATGAGAAGACCAACTTAGCAGAAACTAATTTTTCTGAAGAAGGCAGTAGAAAGAAAGATGAGGCAAGGCTTCAGGGCCAAGGATTGGAAGTTTATCTATAGATAGTGGAGAATTATCGAAAGTTACCCCGTCATCCTTCTCCAGCATTCTCTTGGTCCTCATATTCCATGTAGTCTCTCTTTTAAGTGTCTCTCAAATTCAGCCCCTCTTTTCTCTTCTACTACTATTTAATTTAGGCATTTATAAGTTCTTTTAATTGCTAGAAAAAGCCTATCTGGTCTGTGCAGTCTTACTGCCATTCTGGGCATTTAGCACAACAATACTAGAGAAATTTAAGCAAGCTGTTATTCAACCAAAATACTTTTTAATGCCCTTTTGTCAACTCCGCTATAAATCTTAATTCTTTATCTCAAGACACAAGGCCCTTCCGAATGGGACTAGGCTTGCTTCTCTAGCCAGTCTGCCACATTTCATGAGAAACTCTGTACTTCAGGGCTACTCAGCTGCTTCCATTCCTCTGTGTACCCCATGTTCTCTCTGATATTCACGTAAAAACATTTAAAATAATTGTTATTTTTACTTTTTAAAAAATGGAAACAGTGGCACATATTTGTTTCAGTTTTTTTTCCCCCCCAGAGGGCATTTCAAAGAATATTTTTAGATGTAAAATAGGACTGTGCAAGTTGCCCAGAGGAAGTGGAGAAAGAAGTCATTGTTATTAGGAGGTGGAAGAAGCGGAAGTCCCTGTCATCAAAGAGCTATCCGAGTAAATGCCTAACTTACGCATCAAGATGGCAGAGATGGAATGGAATGCGTGATCATAAGTCAGGTCCTATATGTGAATACCTTCTGTTAATTGTAAGCATTCTGGTTTCATACAGAAAGTATAACTATGCAGATGGTAAATGGAGCCAATGGAGTGGGTTTAAGACGTTGTAAGAGAAGTCAGTGCCAGTCTGTGTTCTGGGAGGCAAAACGATGGCTCCCAGCAGAGTCTGCGACCTAATCTCAGGAAGCAGCTGTGCATATGTTACCTTCTATGACGTAGAGGACTTTACCAGTATGGTTAAGGTTTTAAGATTGGGGGATTATCCTAGATTATCTGAGGGGACCCAATAGAATCACAAGGGTCCTTAAAAGTGGAAGAGGGAGGCAGAAAGAGATTTGACCGCATAGGTCGGAGAGATGTGATGTGCGGAGGACAACCCATCTTTGCTGCTTTTGCGTCTGGCATAAACGGCCACAACCAAGGAACACTGGCAGCCGCCGGGAAAGGGGAAGAAGTGACTTCCCCCCTAGAATCTCCACAAGGAATGCATCCCTGCTGTCTCCTTGCCTTTACCCCAGTGAGACCCATTTCGGACTGCCGAAATGCTGTATTCTTCAAGCCACTAAGTTTGTGCGACTTACAGCAGCAATAGGAAACTAATGTAACTTGTTCTTCAAGTAAAAAGGCCACCTTGGGGGCCTCTGGGGGCCACAGTCATTCAGCATCAGACTTTTGATTGTGGCTCAGGCCACGATCGATCGTTGGACTCCGCACTGAGAATAGAGTCTGCTTTAAGATTCTCTCTCTGCCTCCCTCTGCCCCTCTCTCCCGCTGGCGCTCTCCCTCTCCCACCTTGTTAGATCGGCCTTTGGTGTTTATAAACCTGAGCTAAACTTGAGGGACATCCTTAGATTTCTAAGGACTGGAGATTCTTCTGCAGGTTTAAGGCAATGGTCATTTAAAGGATTAATATATATATATAAATGATATATATGTATATATATATCATTGCAGCTTGAGCCTCCCGATGAGGAGAAGTTCATAATTGAATCATAGTATAAATTATAGTATATTTTAAAGCCATATAGGCTTTCATAAGAACCTACATAGAGACAGCTCAATAGCTGTCTCTACACCTTTTCAAAAAAATAAAAGGCATTAATTTTCTGGTAGTTATTGTACGAGAGGCAAAACTTTCCCTCTGCCCACTTAGGGTCTTCAGCGGGGCCTGAAAATTAAATTGACAGAAGACACATTAACAGGAAAAAATCACACACATTTCTTAAGTACAGGTATTACATGACACAAGAGCCACATAAGGAAATGAACACCCCAAGAAAGCAGCACGCCCTAAGTGCTGATATATTAGCTTGAACGACGAGGAGCAATTGTCTTAAAATAAAATGTATGGGGAGACCAAGAAGAGAAAAGTTATTTAACAAAATCTGTTTGTACAAAATTCCGTTGGCCTCGACTCCTCTTCTCCGGTGCTCAGAAAATCTCTTTCCTCCTGGTATGGGAAAGCCAGCTGTCCTGGGGTGTCTTATCTCCTGATTTTAGGGAATAAAAGGAGAGGTCAAAACAATGGAGAGTTCAGATCACTTTTCTTGTGCCTATTTTTTTCAAGTGCCTTTAGCTCAAAATAATCCTTTGCCAAAGTGGCATTATTTGGGCTGGCATGTTTTGTCACGCTTCGTTATTCGAAGTAGGTGAAATGAGAGACGTCCCACACACGGTTAGTAGCAAAGCGTACCAGCTCCGTTTCTGGAGCTCCGCCATTGCCCTGCACTGGTGAGAAGCATTCAGTAACTCCGAATCTTGCGTATCTGCCATCACGCCCTCGAATTTGCAGCTTAGCTTCGACAGAAGGCTCGGTAAATAGATTACTCATTTTTAAACCTTTTAAATATGGTTTTCTAATTAAGTATCATTTCATAGACCGTTACCATTGGAAAAAAATGTTACAAAAAAGGTTAAGGAACTAGATCTAAACAGTATTTTAAAAAGGACATTTAAAAAAATGTACATCTGGATGCGATCTGGCGAGATTTGTCACTCAAGAATACTGATAAGAAAATTTAACACAGCTCAAAACTTTTTTGGCTCTTGGGACTTTCAAACACTTTAGGCCTTTACAATTTGCATATTTTCTGTACTGTTATTGTATTATGATAAATAGGGATTATCATTTATTTTCAGACAATGTTTTCTTAGCAATTCAACTTGTATTTGTAACTCTTCCATTTATTTTAATTACTAGCACAGTGTGCAACATTTATTAATCAGCAGAGCCTTTTTAAGTTAAAATACTAAATTAGCTAACCCCATTAACACAGAAGACTCCAAACAAGCAGTAATAGGAGAGGTGGTTACTGTGCAAATCGTATTAAACACGTGGTGCTCTAGGGCACGGTTAAGCGTGATTACACTCCTTTGATCCAGGAGTCCTCTGCCTCTCCCAGCTCATTTCCGGTGGAAATTTACAAAGTGCTGCCTTCGGTTTTCCAGCTTAATTTTTTTCTAATGAAGTTCTGGTACTTTGTAACACTGGAGATACAGATAATAAGCCTGTGTATAATTAAGAAGTTCTAGAATTTGTCTACAAAAGAGCCCTTTATTACGATGGCTGTACAGTGAGAACTGTGCTCTTGTATTGTTCACGCTTTCCATGGAGGGAAAAAATGACTTTTTTAAATAAACGACCGCAGAGTACTTGAATTCTGTTATTAACAGACGTTTAAGGCTAAAGACGTTTAACATTTATAACATCATCATAATGGTGATAATTTGGAATGCTTTTATTGATATCCTGAGAATATTACATACACTTTTGGTATGTAATTGAAAAAAGTCATAAAAAGACACTCGTAGTCTTTTTAGTTAGATATTATCATATTCTGTGTACTCTTCCTAATACAATGCCTAACATATGCTAGATGAAGTTTTGCCAATTGACTTTAGGTACTCTATGAGTTGTATGGAATTTCTTTTTTGAAAGAAGAATAATCATTTTGGGTCATACTCAACGTTCTTATATTGGTAGGGCATTTATACATCCCAGATTTCCCCGTTTCAATTTAGGGTTCAAAAGGTGTTGGGGGCACCTGAGCGGCTCAGTCAGCTGAGCATCCCACTCTTGGTTTCAGCTCAGGTCATGATCTCACAGTTCGTGGGTTCGAGCCCCGTGTCTGGCTCCACGCTGGCAATATGGAGTCTGCTTAGGATTGTCTTTCTCCTCTCTCTCTGCCTTTCTCTCTTTCTCTCAAAAATAAACATTTTTTTTTAAAGTGTTGGGGTCAGAAGGGACTTAAAGCCTGAACAGAATTTTGCCAGACAGAAAAAGGAGAGTGGCAAAAGGAGGTAGCCTAGATAAAGCCATGTCTGTGGCTAGTTCAGTGCATAGTTCGTGGGGTTTCAGTGTGCCTTCCGAGGTGTCTGTGAAGCTCAGCTCACGGCTTTGGTACCTCATGCAGTGTGGCAGAGATGAAATGGAAGGTGTAGGTGGAGCCAGAGTGCGAAGGGCCATGCGAGCTGATGTCAGGTATTTGGACTTCGTCATATAAAAGACAGTACAAAACCATCACAGTGTTTTAATCACTGGAGTGAAGGAGTCAAATAGATTAAAAATGTCACTCTATTAGCTCTGTCCATGGTTAAGAAATGAGAGTCACTGGTGACAAAGACCAGTTAGAGGACCCTAAACCAAATTTACGGGCCAGCCTGACAGGGTGTGGATGGTGTGGTCAGGGCACAGATATATTTAGAGTCACTGTCTTAGAGCTTGCTTAACTGCAAAGGACCGAGATCCATTCAAGGTAACTCAAAAATTTAAGAGTATGTTTGAAAAGATCCAGTAGGGAATCTTCTAGAAATATAAGGAACCAAAGAAAAACTGGACTAAGGTGATCTAGGGGCTGCAGAGACATGCTTTTTCTCTCTCTCGTGGGGTCTCTACTTTGCTCTGCATTTCTGCCTCTTCTCTTCTGTCTGCTGACTCCCTTTGTCTGCTAGGAGTCTCTTTCCCATACGCCTTCAGCTTGCATTTACTTATCACGGCCATTCCAGGCCTGATTCAATATAACCTTCCAGCTCTAGAACCCACAGCTGATTCCTTTTTTTCAGTTCGGATTTCTGAAAGAGAATCTGTTTTGCTCAATGCATGTAACCAAACTAGCCCACATAAGTCTTAACATTGGAACATAATAAATAATAAATATGTGTTGAAGTAATGGATAAGTTAAATTAACATGTAAATAAACCACAGCTGTGATCTTGGTGAGGGTGTGTACATTATATCCAGCACACTGTTATATGGGAGTGACTAGGAGCAAAGATTTCTTCAGATTGAGGAGTGCCAGGCGAGGAGCCCTTTAGTGCCTTGTCATGATGGCTTCCGGCGGAGTTGACTGGCTAGCTGGCGATGAACTTACCTTGACTAAGAAAAAAATACAGGCGTACATCAGAAATATTCAGGTTCGGTTCCAGACCATGCAACAAAGTGAATATCACAGTAATGCAAGTCAAATTAGTTTTTTGGTTTCCCAGTACGTGTGAAAGTTATGTTTACACTGTAAGTACTCTGTTAAGTGTATGCAACAGCATTATGTCTGAAAATGTGCACACTTTAAAAATACTTTATTGCTGTATGTAATTGAGGAATCCCTAAACTCTACTCCTGAAACCAGTATTATCCTGAATGTTAACTAGAATTTAAATAAAAATTTGGAACAAAACAAAACAAAAAAACTCTGAAGACTCGAAAAATGGAAATGAATAAGGATAATTGATAAGGCATTCTTTTCCAATAAATTCATAAATAAATTAATAATTACTAAAAAAGGCTAGCCATCATCTGAGCTTTCCACAGGGTATAATCTTTTTGCTGGTAGAAGGCCTTGGCCCAGTGTTGGTGGCTGCTGACTGATCACGATGGTTGCTGAAGGTTGGGAAACTGTGCCAGTTTCTTAATACAAAAGTGAAATTTGCCGCATTGATTATCTCTGCCTTTCACGAAGGATTTCCCTGGAGCGTGCAGTGCTGTTTGATAGCCATTTTACCTACAGTATAACTTCTTGTGGAATTGGAGTTAATCTTCTCAAACCGGCTTTATCAACTAAATTTATGCGATATTCTAAATCCTTTGTTGTCATTTCCACAATCTTCACAGCCTTTTCACCAGGAGTAGGTTCCACCTCAAGAAACTACTTTCTTCACTCACTCAGAAGAAGCAGCCTCTCCTCTATCCAAGTGTGATCAGGAGATTGCACGATTCAATCAAATCTTCAGGCTCCTCTTGTGTTTCTAGTTGTCTTGCTTATTTCTACCACATCTGCACACACTTCCTTTGTTGAAATCTTGAACTCTGCAAAGCCATCTGTGAAGACTGGAACTGACTTCTCCTAAACTCCTACTAATGTTGATATTTTGACCTCTTCCCGTGAATCACTAATGTTCTTAGTGGCATCTAGAATATGAATCCTTTCCAGAAGGCTTTCAGTTTACTTTGCCCACATCCATCAAAGGAATCGCTATCTATGGTGGCTATGGCCTTACGAAATGTATTTCTTAGATAATGAGAGCTTAAAAGTCAAAATTACTCCTTAATCCGTGGGCTGCAGAATGGATGTTGTGTTAGCAAGCATGAATACAATATTAATCTTGTACATCTCCATCAGAACTCTTGGCTGGCCAGGTACATTGTCAGTGAATGTTCATCTTTTGAAAGGAATCTTTTTTTTTCTTCTGAGCAGTAGTTCTTAACAATGGGCTTAAGTATTCAGTGGGTTTAAATGCTGTGAGCAGATGTGCTCTCCAGGCTTTCTTGTTTCATTTACAGAACACAGGCAGAGGAGACTTAGCATAATTCTTAAGGGCCCCAGGATTTTGGAAATGGTAAACAAACATTTGCAAAAAACATGGTATCTGAAAAGATCAATGAAGCCAAGTGTAATAACATGAAGTATGTCTATGTAAGAAGAATTACAGGTTTGATAGGATGGAGGATTGGATATAAGTTTTATTTAGGGGCAGCTCTCTTTAAGATTCCTATTGTGTATCTAGGTAGATATTCCTAGTAAGCATTTGAAAATATTGGTCTTGAATTAAGGAAAAACATTGTATATAGAGATAGAGATTTAGAAACCATCACCATTGAGGAAATAATCAAAACTTTGGTGGCGTAAGAATCTCCTAGAGGGAAGCTATAGAGAGAAGACTACAGATTTCTGGGGGTTGCTTTCATGTTAGGACTATGGTTCTTAATTAGTTTACTCATCTACACCGCCTTGGGGTTTTAAATTATATACATTTGCCTTCCTCAGGCACAGTCATTTAGACTCAGTAGGCAGATGTGTTTGTGATTATGCCCCGGTGATTCAATGCACAGTTATAATAAGAGTCGTTAATTCAAGGTATTGGCAGAAAATGGTAAGTCTGTCAAGAAACTAAGAAAGCAAAGAAGAGAAGGCGATATTGTGCAGATGTAAAGAAAATTCACTTCAAAGACTGGATAAACAGCCTGATGCGGACCGAAGTCAAATCAAGTGAGAACTAAAATTATATATTGGATTTGGTCATTGGGAAGTCATTCATTGATAGCTTTACTTACTTCTTTAACTGTCGGCTAATTCTAATTTCTCCCATATTCTTCAGGATATCATAAAAGAGCTTGTCAAATTCTTTGCCAAACTTCAGACATATCATGTCTAAAAGTTTACTCTTACCTATGGTGATATATGTCTATATGTATATACGTGTTTCTAAATTTATGTATATGTGTGTGTATGTAATAATATATACACATTAAAATATCCAAATATTTAAATTTATATTTTAAAATTTTATATTTAATTGTTTAAATGTAAAATATGAAAACATAGACACATATTAAAGTACTAAGATAAAATGGTGCCATTATATGTGTCTTTGCCATATATCTATGTCACCATTTTTCTCGGATTTTATTTTCATATTCCACTTTAGATGTATGCTGAAAACTAACATCAAATTAAGCCACCTATGTATTGTAGAATCTGTATCTTTCTGCTTTTAAAGTCATTTCGGACCATCTTTGGTATAGTCACAGTTTCTTAAGAATAATGGATAATGATTTGGCGATTTCATCCAAAGGTTGGCTCAGTAACTTGAGATATAGTATATTTTGGCTAGAGACCTTGAAGTCATTGAAAACACTAGATGCTCACGCATAAAGTTTAAACCAGAATGCTGCAAACTAATGGCTTCTGAGTTGCATAAAGTCTCCAGTATGTTATATTTGGGTGCTACAATTTTCTAAAAATTAAATTAATGGGAAAGTAATTAAAAATGTTAATAATTCTTTAAAAATCCAGATTTTTCCAGTTTATATTAAAAACTAGATGATCTAGAAACAGTGGGCCCACAGTCTCACATGGCAATAATCGAAGCTTATCTTCTTAATTTGTATGTCCGACTCACTGGTGTTACCCGCCTAGCCCTTCTAGATATAAATATTGGAGACCTTTGTTCTAGGTGATAAGCTCCTCAGGAATAGAGGCCATGACTTACACAGTACACTGAGCACAATGCTTGAAAAAATGGTAGGTGTTAAGGTTTTGTTTGTTTGTTTGTTTTTTGTTTTTATTTTACATATTGCCTTGAGCTTGAACTAAGTCTTCTTTGTATTGTCTTTATCTGATCACCAAAATTATTCTCACTGAAAGAAAAATCAAGCAAAATAAAATGAGCTCAGTCATGATTTCTCTTCGATCTTTATTAGCATTTCCCTATCACTCCCAGGAATAGGCGAATCTATACTTCTGTTTTTCTTTCTCTTACTCTCAATAGCATTTTACAAACTCTTAAAACATGAGTCTGGAAGATGTGAATGAGTTTTCTATCAGATAAATTTGGGAAAAAGTTATATTTAAAACAGTTCAACTTTTTTTGTGGCATTTACAAGGGTTCTCAGTCTTAAATTTAGTGTTTAGTGTAAATTTCAGAGAAGGAACATATAATATATAGCATTTTGCAAACTTATTCACTCATTCATTCAACAAACATTACGGCATGGCTAATGTATGGCAGGCGCACTATATTAGGCACTGGGGACAGAGTAATACACAAGATAGAGATTTCCTGGCTTCCTAGATCTGACAATGTAGTTAGCCAAGGAATCCCCTCATTAACAGCCCACAGTTTAGCTATTCTGAAATATGGCTCAACAAAGAATCTGTGATTTTCTTTAGCAATTTTTTTAAGTTTCATCTTATTTTTTCCTTAGACCTTTTCCACAATAATTTATACAAGGGTTTCCTACAGCCTTATTTCCCCCTTAGTTTTTATTTCATTTTTTTATTTAGCTTAATAAAACTTTGTTGTCAAGTTTTTAATTTTAATTTCAGTATGGTTAACATGCATAATTCTGTGTTTTCTATGTCAATTATACAAATCCTTAAAATATCGGAGCTCATTCTTTTTAGCTGTATTGGCATCTTCGTTAGTTTAAAACATCTGATGGAAATGGCCCAAAAGAAGAGCCTGTATGACATGTTACTTAGCTAGAACATTTAAATCTAGTATCTTTGAGCAAGGTTTTGTGGGGTTTTTTTAAGATTTTTTCACAATCAACTACAGAAAAGTCAACTCTGCAAAACATATGTCAGAAAGTTGTTGCATAGCTGTAATAAAATTACTGAATCAGCATGCCTTGAGATGGTTAATAATAATCATATATCCAAGAATTCTATTCCTCCTAGGCTAAGAAAAATGTGAGGAGAAGAGGAAAATATGTCTTCCCATTTAAATTTAGAAGCTTGCAATAGAAACTCACTGAGTTGAACAGACAGATAATCTTGTCATTCGAGTCCTTTAAATATTACATTTCTGTCTCCACTCTCCACCCTAGGGGAGAGACCTGTTGATATTGCTGCTTAAATAGTTTATGAGTTTTAAATTTCCGCTATGAATTCCACTCTTAGTATAAAATACTTTATGTATTAAACACTTAGAGCTATGGTTACTTTAAAATCTCAGTGAAAGTTGTCTCCATCCATAAATGAAGTCTGTCTAATTCCTATTCCAATTTGTTACTCATTTTATTAACATCTCTTCCACCAAAATTCTACTCAACTGAAATGTCTTAATAGAGTAGTAGACTATGTTTGGAGGTATTTCTGTTGGCATTAATGAGTTACACGTTCGGTTTATTTGGAAATTCGGATTCTTACTATGTACAGTAAAAATACTTTATTTCTCGCCTTGAACATAATGAAAAAGAGACCTATTTGTGAACTTTATTGTAAAATTTAGATTATTCTGTATTTAGAGGAAAAATATTCAGCTTTTTGTGGCCCGTTTTTATGAATCACACCGTGTCAGTTAAGCTTATTAGTGTTTGAACAGGCTAAAATGATTCCGCGTGGAGTCGTAACTGACGTAGGACTGTATGGGTCTAAAAGGTACAGCATAATGTCACTTAGTATATTGCAAAATGATATACATTCATTGTTCATTATATTAATTCCATATCCATTATTAATTATACCTAATACAAACCTAAAACATACCTCATCCTATTTCAAATATAATTGACAAAAATAATTTGCATATTTCCAATTATGTGTTTGCTTCAAAATACTTTATCTTTTTTTCTTAAAGAAAGCTATGATTGGTTAATGAGAACTGACTCATCTGATAACGAGACCGGAAATGAACTGGTTATAACTCAGCCCTCGAAACATTAAATTTATGATTTTCTATGTTATAATAATGATGATAATATTAAAGTCTAATAGAATCATTTTTGAGCAGGTGTACTTTTAAGATAACATGAAAACTATTTGTTTGTTGATTGGTTTATTAGATTAAATCAATTTGCCTGATTCATGTTTAATCTTTTAATTCTTTCATCACCTCCTTCGAAACTTTTACACCCAGATGTCTTTGCTGGTCAAATTAAGTTCTGTAGACAACAGAGAATTCCCTCTGGAATTAAAGGACCTGCCTTTCTTTAATTAGCCCATGGTGGATTTTTTCCCCTTTTATTTTATTTTCTTTACCACCAACGAAATAACTGTTCTATTTTGAACATTTCAAAGCTCTGAATCTTTGTTCCTTTTTTTTCATTATTTTTTTTAAGTATTTTAAATGTACCTTTTAAGCCAAGATCCTGGGCTGAATTCCAGCACTCGCTTCTGTTTCCCTGGTAGGGAGTGTCTGTTCTACCAGTGTTGTTAATGATCGGGATGGGCTGCCCACAAACTAAGATCTTTATTAACACAACTTGTGATCTTTCGAGTATATTCTACAATTCTGCTACAAGAAAACTATCATGGCAACCATTTTCGCTCTGAGAAAAAACAATTGGCATGACTCCGTCTCAGTGCCGTATAAAAGATCAAACTCATAATTGATTTTCTGAGAGCTGCTTTGGTCATTTTTTACCTCAGTAGTACATGATTTAGAAACAATATTATCGTAGAGTCACCCTTAATAGAATTAGAAGTAAACTACTGCTCGCACATGTGACGTTCAATTACTTAAATATTAAGGCACTAAAATTCATAAGACCTTATTTGCTATGCTATCATCTCATTATATTACATTTTCTTGTCTATAAAGTGTAGGACATTTTAAAAACTTGAAGACTAAATAATTTTATAACCAATCTGAGATGATGGAAAAGTATTTTTATTTCCTTTTCCCACATGAAAAGTGAAAGTATGGATATAGTCACTTATTATGTAAGAATAGTGTATTTATTTTATAATTCATTTATTAAAAAATTTTTTTTCAGTAAAAGGTGGAAAATGTCAGGCATGTCTTGGTATGAAAGAATAGCAAAGCATCTGATTTAGCAACAGAGAGAGAGATGTGGTCATAGGCTACCTTCCCTTGATCCCCCAGTATTGATTCGCCTTGTTAATACCATGGCCAAGTCTGCGTTTCAGAGAGAGGATCAGCTAAGAGCCCAATGATAAGCCCAAGTTTGACAATGGTATCTGTGAGGAAAGAATAAAGTAACTGGGACAGTCTCTCCTACAGACATTAAGTAAGATAAAACTATTGAAGCCTAGTCCGTTCTCATAGGAACCAGTGCGCACCCTATGAAAAGCATTGTATCTATTTACCAGGAAAATTAGCTACATAATTTCTAAGACCCCACATGTGCGTTCCAAGCTTTTACCTCTGAGCATCTACTCATGCCCGTCCCTGAAATGGGTCCTCTTCCTCAGCTTCTGTGTCTGAAGAAGTCTGGCCCATTTATTAAAACTCAGGTTAGATATTGTCTTGCTGTGCTTTGCTATTTCTCTTACCTCTGACCTAAGCAAAAAAAAAACTCATTTGCATCTTTTGCCAAAAAAAAAATCTATTCGCATCTTTTGCTCATTGGAGAATTTATTATGGTCTGGAACCAAATTCCTAATTTGCAATAAAGTGTCCTTTTATCCTGAATTAAGGATCCCTTTGTCTTGCTTTGTGTCAACACATGTATTTTACTAGGAGCCCTTTAACAGAGAGGGGCTGGTCTAGGGCATGCTCAGTGTTTGAGACCTGCTCCATAAGCATGTACCTTGGTGTCTATAAATTGTTATCACCATGTCCTTCTTGAGATGATTTACCCAGCTAAGATCCATTGTGGCTTACATAACTACCCTATCAAGTAGTCAAAATGTATATACATGTGAACCTAAAAACGAATGCTTTGCAATTTATAAAGATCTATAATATATAAGTGTACATATTTTCCTTATTTACTGTACAGTCACCTTTACCGAAAGGCTCTACATGATCTACTTTGTGTCCTTTATAAAGTACGCAATTTCCAGCTGTGTCGAACCCCTTTCAGTTTCTCGGAATTCCTTTTTATGTTCTAACTCACCTCTGTATCTTTGTATGTATTGTTTCTTCTGTCTAAATTAGCTTTTACCAACTTCTTAACTTGACTACTTGTCTTTCAGCTCTGGCAAATGCAGTCTGGAAGGAGAACTTTCCAGGTCCCATCTCCCAACTCCTTGCCAATAACCCCCCAAAACATATGCATGGACATCAGCATATTACAAACACATGCGCACATCCAAACAAAACCTTCCTCCGAGCCTTAGTAACCCCTTGTGCATACATCTATCACAAAACTTAACACATTCTACTGTGTTGTCTCATTCTTTACCCCCTACTGTTAGGCAAGAATTCCTTTTAGGCATAGTGTATCTTCCATCATTCTCTCTCAGTGTTTTTCAAAGTGCTTAGTATATAAAGCCATTCATTGAATATTAGTTTAATGAGTGGATATTAAGAAAGTAGAGGAATGAGTGTGGGCTGGGGTGGGACAATTAGGTTGCCTTGGATGGAAAGAAAGAAAGGAGAATGACATCATAGGGAATGATAGGAAATGGAGCAGATCAAGTGCATTCTAAGGAGCTTGACAGCCGGGCTAAAGAATGTAGCCTTCAATCAATAGGCAAGAGAGGGGTCGTAATTTGTAGATTTCAGTTATCTGGCAGTGAAATAAATGAGGTGGAGGAAAACCTAGCATTACGAGTAGCAATAGCAGGACTATAAAAAAGGGGTAATAAGAGGGAGTTATAAAAGAAAAAAGATAAATATAATGCATTAGGCTTCTTATTTGGAAAATAATATTAAGTATACTCAGGGACACATTTCCCCAGAGGCTAATTGACTATTTTTAATTTTTGCTTCCTGAGACCTCTACGGATTCTTCCCTAACCGCCCACACGTTCAGGTAGTGACGTGTTTGTAAAGCTGCTATTTGTCCACAGTGTATTTTAGAATTTTTTCCAGATCTGAATCTTTAATAAGATTATAAAAATAATAGGCTAATCCATATCTTCTTTAATTCATCCATTGAAAAGAAATCACTGCAAGCATGCAGTGCATTCGAATATCTATTTAAAATTGGTAAAAGATAACGTTTTAAACAGTAATTGGTATTTTTCTAAAAGTTTGATTATAAGCTGAATCGATGTTTTTAGGGTTTTCATAGCTATTTATACTTTTACAGAGCAAGTCCTATTTAAGAATTAAATAATTTCTTCCTCACTTGAAGATAAATATTTGAAAAGTGTTTATAAACCATCAGAATATTTTAATATGCATACCTACATATGCACATACATATACATACATACACACACACACTTAAGAATATGCATACGTGTTCCTTCAATGAAACATTATGGCTGAAGGAAAGTAAAATTAACTCATGGCCAGGAAAGTACTTAGTCTTTCAGCCTCGTCTTCTCGGCCATCCACTCCCTTGAGAAAGCAAATTTTGTTCAGACACAAAAGAAAAATGTACAATTAAAATGCAATTCAGAAGCGATAAAAAGTGTAAGTGCAGCAGCCGGCTCACAGCACCCCCTTTGTACACTCAGGGACATTGGGGCCACATTAATTTTTGTGTGTGTGATATCCATCCCATGTGCAAATTAGTACTGGAAGGGCCATAATCCGTCTTATATGAGAGCTCTTTTCCCAAGAGCACATGTAATACATGCTTGTGTAATTTTGTGTAATTCAAAGCTCTGTGTTCTCTTTATTTTTATTTTAAACAAAATTTTCCTAAGAATTTTTCCTTAAGAAAAATATTAAAAAGGAGTGTATTAATAAACATCAAGCAGAAATTGTAGAGAAGTGTGAACACTGATGAAATAATGCATTTTCCCTTATTATTTTTAAGCAAATTTATGAATATAGCAAAGAAACAAATTTTCAATTGAATTGAAATTTTTTTTGAAAACCTTTCTTGTGTTAATTAGGTAAGGTAATATATAGGAAAATATTGACAAATGGTTAGGGTCAATATATCTGTTGAACTTTAACTTACTTTTTCAGAATATTCTTCTGAGCAGAATATTTCACTTCACTATATGTTTATTTTTTATTGCCCAGATATTTTTCTCTAAATGTTTATTCTTTTTAAAAAGGCATCAAACTCCAATTTCATTAGTACCGTATCTTCTTTGATTACATTAATGGAAAATTTTTGAATTAAACTCCTGTTTCCTTCATTAGATCTCTTTCCTCCAGATTATCTTTTGTGCTTGGAGATGCGTCTGTCTTTCACACTGGTAGTTTCCCCAACTGGTAATCCGTTCTTACATTTATATTAAAGGAGACTCTAAAAGTCAGACTAGAAACTGTCACTGTGTGTGAGCATGGCTTTTTGACTGATAAGACTTTTAATTAAGAAATCTTCAAATGTCAAGATTTGAAGTTGTTTCTCCGGGCATTCCCAGGATCTTTGAGAAGGTGCATTAGTCGAATGAAGTGTGTAAGTCCCGCTGCCAGTTCACATAGATGTGAGCAAGGGAAGAGTTCGCTGAGTAGACACTGATTTAAAACCCGTATGTTCCGTTTGGTGCCTCCCCTTGGCCTGCACCTGCTCCTGCTGAGACCGGAGTTCTCCAGTGGAAAGTTTCTGAGAATAGGCTCTTCTCACGGATGCACAGACTGGGAGAGGAACCTGGGGGTTTAATCAGTCCTTGCATAGACTTTTCATCTGTTTCCAGCTTTACCCCTCCCTCTCACCTTCCGCAATAGCTATAGCTGTTTTTCCCTGAGCCTCACCAGGGTTGTGCAAAACTGCCCTCTCCCTTGTTAGCCTCTCCCTCTTCCAGAACTGAGATTTCAGTTTTTTTGAATTACCTATCTGCTTTTCACCTGCCCAAAAATTGTTGGTGTTTTCATCCACTGTTTCTTCAGTCTTGTCCTCTTTCTTCTTGTAGGTTTATAATTTTTTTTTTCTTTACTCTTATTTCAGAGGATTCTGGTGAGGTTTTTAAACAATTCACCACATTACACTAAAATCTTAGATGTGGATTTTAAAATTTTGATCTTTTATGTTGATCATGATAACACATTAAAATAAGAATGATGATGATAATGATAATGGCGGCCGTGACAACAAACTACTTCTACTTGTTCATTCCTTACAACAAGCCCGGATGGAAGTAAAATCTCATACAGAGGTCCAGTAACTATCATAAGGAAATGCAGCTAGCAAGGGCAAAGCTAAGATGAGAATACTGGTCTGGATGACTCAAAAGCCCCATTATTCATAACCCCTACCAAAAATGCTTTCATTATTTGAGTGAGTTAAAGAATGAAACTGAACCACTATCTTACAGCCTACACAAAAAATTAACTTAAAATGGATTAAAGACTTGAATGTAAGACCTAAACCCTTAATAATCTTAGGAAATAAAACATAGGCAGTGAGTTCCTTGACATCAGTCTTAGGGATTTTTTGGATTTGACACCAAAAGCAAAGACAACAAAAGAAAAAATAAACAAGTTGGACCACATCAAGACAAAAGCTTCACAGCAAGAGAAACTATCAACAAAATGAAAAGTCAACCCACTGAATGGGAGACAACATTTACAAATTATGTATCTGATAAGAGGTTAATATTTAAACATATAAAGAACTCATACAACTCAGTAGCCAAAAGAGAAACAGTTTAATTTTCAAATGGACAGAAGACTTAAATAGACGTTTTTTCCAAAGAATACCTACAGATGGGCATTGGTATATGAAAAGATATTCAAGATCACTCTTCATCAGGGACACAAAAATCAAAACCACGATGAAGTATCACCTTACGCCTGTCAGAATGGCTAGTATCAGAATGAAATAACAAGTGTCGGCAAAGATGTGGACAAAAGGAGACTCTTGTGCACCGTTGATAGGAATGTAAATTGGTAAATTGGTGCAGCCACAGTGGAAAACAGTACAGAAGTTCCTCAAAACGTCAAAACCAGCACTACCTGCCGTATGATCCAGCAGTTTCACTTATGGATATTCATTTGAAGAAAACGAAAACACTAACTCAGAAAAATAAATTCACCCCCATGTTCATTACCACATTATTTATGATAGCCAGGTATGGAAACATCTTGTCCATCAGTAGATGAATGGAAAAAGAATATGTGGTATATACAATGGAACATAATTCAGCCATAAACAAGAATGAAATCTCGCCATTCGCAACAACAGGCATGGAACTCGAAGGCATTATGCGAAGTGAGAGAAGTCAGAGATAAATACCATCTGATCTGACTTATATGTGGAATCTTAAAAAAGGTAAATAAATAAGTGCTGATAGATACCAGAGAACAGATTGGTGGTTGCCAGAGATGGGTGGTGAGGGGAAGAAACGGGTAGAGGGAGTCTAAAAGGTACAAAATTCCAGTTATAAAATAGGTAAGTTATTGGGATATAATATACAGCACAATGCTATAATTTATAATACTGTATTGCATGTTTACAAGTTGCTAAGAGAATGAATCTTAAATAGTTCTCATCACGAGAAAAAAAATTCTGTAACTATGTATGGTGACAGATGTTAACTGGACCTGTGATGATCATTTCACAATATAAACAAATATTGAATTATACTGCACATCTGAAACTACTATAACCTTGCATGCCAATTATACCCCAATAAAAAAAGAAGAGTAGGTTTGAAGACAACCCGTTTCAATGAGAGTTTCTTATACTGGGCATCCTTTTCAACTTTGGATACCATTTTAATTTTTTTTTAATTTTTTTTATTGTTTATTTATTTTTGAGACAGAGAGAGACAGAGCATGAGTAGGGGAGGGGCAGAGAGAGAGGGAGACACAGAATCCGAAGCAGGCTCCAGGCTCTGAGCTGTCAGCACAGACCCCGATGCAGGGCTCGAACCCACGGACCGTGAGATCATGACCTGAGCCGAAGTCAGACGCTCAACCGACTGAGCCACCCAGGTGCCCATGGATACCATTTTTAAATTATAAATGCTTTTATTCACACAACAAATTTTAAATAAATTACTTGTCATCATTAATTGATAAGTTTACTTAAATTTTTTTGTATTTCCAAAATATTTGAGATCTATAAAAAATTCTGTGAGAAAAGTTTTGGTATCTCCATTTGCTGAATAAGAAATGAAGATTCATAAAAGTTAGTAATGGCGATAGTGGCAGAGGTTGAAGTGGAATCCAAGAATTCTGATCCTAAGCCATGTTTTATTTTCACTATGCTTTACTACTTCTCTAAATTCTTAAGTTTTTTAAATCAAATATCTGTAGAAAGAAAATTAACAATATCACTTAAATATTCTTTCAGGTTTTTGCCATTTTCTTCCTACCATAAAAATAAAAAGTACGTCCCATTAATGCATTCATCGAGCAAGTATGGCCCCAATTCTTATGGAAGTCAACATTTCAGAGATGAAAATCCTGAGAAATGGATCTGTGACAAGGTAAGTTAATGCAACATTAAAAAAATGACGTTCCTTTTGAAAGGCTAAAAATGTGCACCGATTACAACAAATACAAATATTCTCATTACAGTTAACACCTTCCTGGCTATAAAATTATTTATAGCTATTTTATGTAAAGATGGCACTGCTGACCTGTGGCAGTGAAACGTTTGTGTCTTTTGTTTTTTAGAGTTATATGTCAGTTACCCATGATGGCTTTGCCGAAGCCAATCAGGGTCAAAGTTTGAACCTGTGATCACAGAATAGAATTCAGTTCCCAGGCGTGGAGATCAGTGCTTGGTTGTTTTCTCTCAATCTCTGTGTGTTTGTGGATAGATAGATAGATAGATAGACAGAGATATGTGATATGATCTAGAAAAGAAGAGACAAATAAATATTAAATGAAATGACTCCAGAGTTATATTTGTTAGCATTTAGATAAAAATTTCTAAATAGAAAAAACACCGGGATGTCTCACACAACGTGAGGCAAAGGAAAGTTCTTACTATGTGTTTGTCCTATTATCTTACAGACACTCTAGCTTAATTATAAAAATAATTACACAGATAAAATGAAGTTGTAAAGGACTTTCTGGAAAAGGGTTAAAGCCACTGAGTTCTATATAGTATATCGGACATATTTGTTCTATTAATAGGCTGTCAATGAGGACTTACTCACTTACACACAGCCTCCTTTGGAAAGGATTTAAGGCACCACATTAAAAGGCAAGTACAGCAAAGGTTATATTTTAGAAATAAAAATAAGAGAAAGTGATCTTAAATGAGAACAGTGTTTATGCTCACAAAATAAAGGGAACATCACTGCAGTGGTGACAGGAATTTCAGCTGTGGATGGCGAAGATGAAGAGGGAAACACACGTTGTAGACATATCTTCATTACTCAAGAGGAAGGAATGTGCTAGACCCTTAAGAAAAATGAGGTCTTTCTTTGTTTTCCTAAACTCTAAGAAAAAGTCTTTTTTTAGGACGTTGTAACCATGGGATTACCAAGGGTAAGTCACTGGGGAGTGACATGGATACTTCAGAAAGTGCCTTATTCTTTTTCACCTACAAAGTCATCTTTCTTAAAAAATGATCTAAAATACTAAATAATAATTCCATGGCATAAGGAATATATACAGTGAGTAGTTCATTCTGGTTCGTTGATTGGCAAACCTAAATACTTGGTGATGATGTATTCTAGGCATTTGTTTTTTCCCTAATATGCAACCATTCAGAATATAGGCTAAATATAATTTTTAAAGTAGTTAATTTCATATTTGAATGTGCATATTATGATCTGAATCTTATTTCTATTTGACATAAACATTTTTTCTTTTATGTCCTCTCACCATTTTATTTAATTCTAGAAAGTGTTCATTTCTTTGAAATATAAATGGGGGCACCTGGGTGGCTGCAGTTGGTTAAGGATCCAACTTCAGCTCAGGTCACAATCTCACAGTTCATGAATTCGAGCCCCATGTCAGCTCCGTGCTGACAGCTCAGAGCCTGGAGCCTGCTTCAGATTCTGTGTCTCCTCTCTCTCTGCCCCTCCGCTGCTTGCACTCTATCTCTGTCTCTCAAAAATAAAAATAAAAAATAATAAAAAATAATAATAAAATATGAATGGCTTACCTTAGGACATTAAGCTACTTCAGAGTAAGAAAGATCCCTGTACAAATGTTTCTTTCCTGAAATAATACGGTACTTTTTGGTTTTATATGACAGATTCGCCTCATACATTCTGACATATTCCAAGAATATATATTTCTCTGGGGCTCCTGGGTGGCTTAAGTGGTTAAATGTCTGCCTCTTAATGTCAACTCAGGTTGTGATCTCACATTGGTGGGATGGAGGCCCTTGTCAGGCTCGGAGCTGAGCATGGAACCTGCTTAAGATTCTCTCCCTCTCTGTCTGTTTGCCTCTCCCCTGTGCTTGCTTTCTCTCTCAAAATAAGTAAATAAAACCTTAAAAGAGAATATGCATTTATCTTACTGAAGTAAGCAACTTACTGAAATATAGAGACTTTCAGAGACTCACTAAAGAGAAAAATAGTTTATTTTGTTCTTTTGAGGAATGATTGCATGCCTCCGCATACTCTTAGAAAGTATACATATTTAAAAAGTTAGTGACAATGAGTTGTTCTTGTAGACCCCCAAAATTAAGAGGGAAACGTGTAGGGATGTTTTAAACCTTATTAAATCATGAATCCACTTAAACCTACGTAAAACCATGTAGAAAAATACTAAATACAAATTGAAATTCCTTCTTCCCTCCTTCCCTCCCTTCCTTCCTTATTTCTTTCTAATCTCTTCAAATAACCATAGTAAATAAACAAATCATCCTTCTGTGCGGCTAATGCAATCTTCACAACATATCGGTAGCCATTTTGTTGTTTCTATGTTAAATCTTACAGCCATTAGATGTAATTTATATTTTGACCTGATATTAAGTGATGTGGGTGAGAATTAAGTCCAGTAAACTGCTGAAAGCAGGCTTCTTTTTCTTTACTTTGATAAAACTTAGATTCTTGATTACTGAAGTTGAAGGCAACAATTTATTCATTATGAGTGGCGTAAGGATAGTTTTAAGGAAGCTAGTTATTAAAGGTCCAAATATTGAAGAAGGAAATACTGAGCTGGTTTTATGCTTCTTCTGTGGGAAGATGGACTGTTTACAAACATTTAAATGTACATAACATTTAGTCGAAAGCAGTAAATTGTTTTCAGCCAAGAAACAGCTCAATTAAACATAGGTGGTTCCTGTTCTTCACTTTTTCTATCATGTTTTAAGATTAACTTCAAGATTACCCCTTACTCTTCTATCTTCTATAGGCATGGAGGTTATAATTCTCAAATGATTTGTTACATGATGTTCAAAGGTATCAGTTGAGAGAAAAGCAAATGTTAATTGGATACTGTTTCTCTAATCATATTCATATTAAATCAATTAAATATCAAATGTTATTTAATATTTTTGTTTTATTTTTAATATTGTTGATCCGAATAACACTACGCAAGGATATCAGAAAGTCAACAAATGTACAACTTTTTCTTCATAATATGAAAATCAATAATGAAAAATAACATATATATCATTTTCCTAAAAGCATGGAAATCTATGAGAAAAAAATATTATAAAACACATCATATCACTTACTCCTCTTTCTTCAATCTGTTCATAAAATGCCCCAACTTAAGTTGTTAGATCGGTGGGCCTGTGTCTTCTGTGGTCAAACTTTGTAAGTTCAGGTAAATAATTTGTATTTATAAAATCTTTATCATGCTGATTTCGATCTTTAAAATAAAAGTGAAATTCAATATGGAGTATATACCAGTCAGTCATTATTAATTTAACCTATTGGGTCTATCTAAAAGAGTCAGACAATACAAGAATGCTGTATACCAGAAACATTCTTTTGGTTGTCAAAACATTCATGTACGTTCCTATTTACTGAAGCAGAAATAATAGCACAAGGCCTTTGTCTAAATTGGAACGAGTTCTCCTATGTGCATTTTAGACAACTGGTTTTAATGGAACTATTTCATGTCTTCCCATGTTTGCAGAGTTCAGGAAGAGACTTTTAAGATGGCTCATGTTCACAGAGCCTTTCTTCATATGCCTTATTGTAGGTGAATTACAACAGTAGGGCAGCCCTTTTTTGTTATTTTCACATGCATTTCGGTCCTAAACAGGATTTCATAAGCTGCAAAGCATAAAAATATCTAGGACTCCGTAGAATTAATTTAGAGAACCTAAGCATATTGCACACAACATAAAGTTGACCTTTACCGTCGACGGCTTTGGGAATGGAGTGGGATGTGGAACACATCACAGATTTAATGTGGCACATCGCCGTCTGCGGAAACTTGGGTGGGACTGTGACTGCTTGCCCACCGCGCCCGGTGATTGAATCTGCTGTCACCAGCATCCTGATAATAATGAACATTCAGCTTAACGACCGTGATTATGATTATCATAATTGGTGTGCAAGTTCAGTGTGCGGGGATCGTTACGGCTGAACTGTACAGCAGAGAAACAGGCCTCGGTTAGGGATAATTTTACTTTTCTGCATTGATTGGGATAAAATATGCTTTTCTGTTTAAACGGACCAGCTTCATATAATTTTAAGAATCTTTCTGTACATGTTGATTGATGATTACGTACTTGCTGAAAAGCAGCCCCTTACGGTTGTTTGTTTTGTGTTGTTTCGTTTCATTAGTAAATGTAAACAATTAAATAATTAGGTGTAATCGAGGGAAAATATTTTGCTTATGAGGATGGCCTTCAATAATCAAGTATTCAGTTGAAGTGTTTTTTTCTCTCTCTCCCTCTTTCTCTCTCACAATGCACCAGGGGCTGAAATTCTTCAATTTTTTTTGTCTGTGATTACCCTCGTTATCAGTCTTCTTGAGGTCAGTAGGCTTCAGGAAAAATAGAAGTTGAAATAATTTTTATTATAGATCTATAGATGCATTTGCATATGTTTATATTTATTATACTCTAGTTTATTATGTATTTTAGAAAACAGAACAGAGCCAAATATTATTTATTAAAATAATATTTAACCTACAGAATACTCTTAAGATATGTATATTTACACTACGCTTTTTTTTTAATTTTTAAAATTAAAAAAAATTTTAATGTTTATTTTTGTGAGAGAGAGAGAGAGAGAGAGAGGCATAACGCGAGCAGGGGAGGGGCAGAGAGAGGGAGACACAGAATCCGAAGCAGGTTCCAGGCTCTGAGCCGTCAGCACAGAGCCCGACGCTGGGCTCGAACTCACAGACCGTGAGATCGTGATCTGAGCCAAAGTCGGAGGCTCAACCGCCTAAGCCACTGAGGCACCCCTAATTTTTTTTTTAATGTTCATTTATTTTTGAGAGAGAGAAACAGAGAGACAGAGTGTGAGCGGGGGAGGGGCAGAGAGAGGGAGACACAGAATCCGAAGCAGGTTCCAGGCTCTGAGCCGTCAGCACAGAGCCCGACGCTGGGCTCAAACTCACAGACCGTGAGATCGTGATCTGAGCCAAAGTCGGAGGCTCAACCGCCTAAGCCACTGAGGCACCCCTAATTTTTTTTTTAATGTTCATTTATTTTTGAGAGAGAGAAACAGAGAGACAGAGTGTGAGCGGGGGAGGGGCAGAGAGAGCTGGAGACAAATCTGAAGCAGGCTCCAGGCTCCCAGCCGTCAGCACAGTGCCTGATGCGGGTTTCTAACTCACAGACCAAGAGATCATGACCCGAGACAAAGTCAGGCGCTTAACCAACCGAGCCACCCAGGTGCCCCTACACTACCAATGCTTTTTAACCACTGCCTTGTTTCTGATAGATTTATTATATTGCGTAGTAATGTTCAGTTATACTTTTACAAAGGATTTCTGATTTGAATTTTAACTTGTGAATGAAAGTAATAGGTGCAGTGATGTATCCAAGATTTTCAGCAGATAAGATCTGACTATATTAATCTATGATTATTAACCTAAGGACTTAATTTGCATGTGATTCCAAAATGTTACATCTGAGTGGTGAACAATCATAATAGAACACATATTCATATGTAAGAGCATAGTAAGCCATTAAAAAAAAACTTTTATTTTGTAACTGCAGTGAAGTCTGGGATTGAGAGATCTCTCCATCAGACTATTAATAACTGTACAGCTCTAAAGAGACCCAGGCAAACATTTCCTTCTGCGGATCTGTGAGATTTACGTTACCCCGGGTAAGCTGCTTGCCTCATATGCGCAGCCGTGCAGTGTGGTATAGGACAGAATCTTTGACAGCGAGAGGTTTTATAGCTTGCCTAGAAAATCTCTCTTTTGAAAATTTTTGGTCCCAATGTGATTCTTGAACTTTATTAGAAGTTCTTCTTTAAGTTTGTCTCTAAAAATTCAACATATGCTCGTCTTCTCTGCATCATTACTAATTGAGGAATTCTTCAATGACAATGGTCTTGGAATATGTTATCTGTACTTCTCTGCAATTAACCTCTTAACCTTAATTTAAAAAAATAAAACTTTAGGGGTGCCTGGGTGTCTCAGTTGGTTAAGCAGCCGACTTCAGCTCAGGTCATGATCTCACAGTTTGTGAGTTCGAGCCCCGCGTTGGGCTCTGTGCTGACAGCTCAGAGCCTGGAGCCTGCTTCGGATTCTGTGTCTCCCTCTCTCTCTGCCCTTCCCTTGCTCACACTCTGTCTCTATGTCTCTCAAAAATAAAATAAAAACGTTAAAAATTTAAAAAAATAAAACTTTAAATGCCTCTATTTATCTTGTTTTTAGAAACTGGGTTAACGTATCAGTGAAAATTTTAGGCTTTTAGATTTTTGCCCTCATTGCTAGGTATAGGATCACAGCTTTAACTTCTTTCTGTGACCTCCTGATGATGTCTTTATCTGACTTGGCAGAAAAGGAGGTTTCCCAGAATCAGGAGCCCCCAAATGACTGCAAATACACCTCGTGAATATTCTTGATGTCTTAGAAAGAGGCTGATTTTGATCTTAGGAACCAGGAAGTGTTCACGGCATTATATGAACCTGAGAGTTAAGGTGAACAATACTCACTCAAGGGTCATTCTGGCTATGTCTGCAGGTTTGGCATGGAGAAGTCAAAGGGGTATTCGCGTGTGGTGAGAACATCTAAGATGTACTCTCTTAGCAACATGACTTCTCTAGAACGTCTTCATTTTAAAACTGAGATTTGTTCCTTTTAACCAATATCTCTTCATTTCCTCCACCCCCAGTCCCTGGTAGTCACCAATCTACTCTGTTTCTAGGAGTTAAACTATTTTAGATTTCACATACAAGTGAAATTATACAGTATTTGTCTTTCTGTGACTTATTTCCCTTAGTATAATGCCCTCAAGGTTCATCCATGTTGTCTCGAATAGCATAATTTCCTTTTTTATTGCTGAGTAATATTCCTCTGTGTGTGTGTGTGTGTGTGTGTGTGTGTGTGTGTGTGTGTGCACACGTGCGCGCACCACATTATCACATTTTCTTTATCCATTCATCTATCAGTGCACACATAGGTTGTTTCCATGTCTTGACTATTGTGAGTTAACTGTAGGGAACCTGAAGGTGCATATATCTCTCTGAGAAGTGATTTCATTTCATTTCCTTTGGTGACATATGGCTTCCATATCCCAGAAGTGGGATTGCTTCTGGACACCCCAGAAGTGGGGTGATAGTAGTTCTATTTTTGATTTTTTGAGGAACTTCATACTGTTTTCCATAATGGCCGTACCAATTTTCATTGCCATGAACAATACGTAAGGGTTCTCTTTTCTCTATGTCCTCACCAACACTTACTCTCCCTTGTCTTTTTGATAATGGGCTAGTGCATCATTAAGGCTTTTGTTATATATTGTCCAACTGCCCTGAAGAAAATGTGTCGTTTATTCCAGAAGAGTGGCAGTAAATTTGTAGAGATGCGAATTAATTTTAGGAACACACATAATGTTAAAATTGAAAATGAATTGGATATGATAACGTAAGAAAAAAGGAAGTTTGCCAATTACTCCTAAGTTTCTACAAGGGACAAACTGAATTTTTAGTGACACTATTCACTGACATTGGGGCAAGAAAAGGATCAGAATTTCGGGGGCAACTGTAGGGAAGAAGTCTGGAGTTCAATCTTGTACATGTTTGAGTGAGAGATGACTTTGATTCATCCAAGCAGAGATGCTAAGTAAGTAGCTGGCTGTACATATCTGTTGGTTGAAACAACAGCTTTGACCAGAGTCACAAAATTGAGTATATCTGGTCCGTAAATTAAATTTAGTAAACTCGGTTCATAAATAATCATTGAAATCATGAAAGTGAGTGAAATAGCCTAAAGGAAAAACATAGAATAAGGAGAGGGCGGCCAGAAGTTTTGAGAAACGCCAGCATTTAATGGCTGTTTGTAGTCGGACGAGCTCTCAAGGAGGTAAAGGTGAAGAAAACCAAAAGAATATGCTTTTCAAAGAAGTCAAGGAAAGATAATGCAGGAAGGAGTGATGAGCCACGGTCAGTGATGCTATGAAGTTAAAGAAAGCAAAGACTAAAAAAAACTCCATAGATTTAGTGAAATGAACGTCATCAGCTACTTAGCAAGAGCTGATTCAATGACAATATGAGGAACTAAGCCAGACCGGAGTAGTTCGAGAGGGAGTAAAAAATGGGGGTGGGGAGTGGGGTAAGGGAGAGATCAAATGGAGATAATTATTTGAATAAGCTTGGCTGCGAAAGGGAGAAGAGAGATTTATGGGGCAAAGGCTATAGGGAGATAGAGAGCGAAGTTTCCTTTTGAAAAGGTGGAAGAAGTTTAGCATGAATAAATTTTACTGTGCCGTGTCATTATTATTTAACCAATTTCCTGCAATGTGATATTAATTTGTCTTTTAAAGTCATCTTTTTGAATGTTCAAGTTTGGAAGCAGTGCTGAGGGTGGCGCTCCTGCAGCTCAGCCTTTGCCTACAAATGTGTTTAAAGCAGCCATTCTTTATGAGAGGCGATTTTGCAATTTGGGCAACATTTAGACACATTTGTGGCTGGGACACTGGGTGGAAGTGGGTGCAGATGGGTTCTATGGGCATCTAGTAGCACCCACCTTGAGGCGATGCGTTCCTAAATTTAATATAATGCACAAGACAGCCCCCCACAACAGAGAATTATTTGCCTAAAATGTCACTAGTGCCACTGTTTAGAAGTCTTGGGTTCAAAAAGAGTATGCATGCTTTTAAGACTTTTGATTCATCTTCCCAAATGCCAAAGAGAATGAATAAGCTAATTTACATGTGCAGCTAGAAATTATGTGAGTTTCCATTTCCCTGCATCTCATCAGTTCTGGGTATTATTTTATCATCATCAATTTTGTAAGTGAAAATGGTATCTTTAAAATTTTACATTACTTTCATAAAAATGTATCCTAAAAATCTTTTCAGATTATTATTAGTCACTTGCTCTATAAATTACATGTTTACATCTTTTGCACATGATTCTTTTCACTGGCTTGTTTATTCCCTATGATTCTTTTAATTATACACATGAACACTTGCTTTAGATGTAGGTTTTTTTCTTATTTTTCCTGCTTGCAATTCTTTGAGTTCCTTAATTTATAATATCTTTTACCAAATTGGAAAAATCTCAGCCATTGCATCATCCTCAAATTTTAGTATTTGTCTTCTCTAATATTTTCTGGAATTCTGATTTGATATGTTTTCTATCAAATGTGATATATTGTAACCTCTATTTCATATTTTCCTTTGCCTTGTCTCTTCATGTTGATTGTTGTACACTTTTATTAAAACTATTTTATATGTCTCTCTTCAGTTGTGTGTATTCCATTGTTAAATCCATAGGGTTTCTAGTCTTGTTGTTGTGTTTTTTTTTTTTTTTAATTTATAGAGGTCCTACTTTTTTCTTTTTCAAATGAGCCTGGGCAGTTGTGATGCTGTCTTGTTCATATTTTATTCTTTTAATTCTCCTTAAAGAAATAATTCTTGGGGTGCATGGGTGGCTCTGTTGGTTAAGCTCCCTAATCTTGATTTTTGCCTTAGGTCATGATCTGACCATTCACTAGATCAAGCCCCACATTGGGCTGTGTCCTGACAGCACAGAGCCTGCTTGGGATTCTCTCTCTCTCTGTGTCTGTCTGTCTCTGCCCTTCCCCTGCTCGAAATAAATAAATAAATACATTTCTTTTGTAGCTGCTATCAATTAGCCCAAAGGTTTATTTCATTATATAATTCCAAGGTTCAATATTCAGTCAACTGTGATTCATGATGGATTTTTTCATTGATAGCCTTCTTTTTGTTATTTAAAATTTTGGGGCGCCTGGGTGGCTCTGTCGGTTAAGTGGCCGACTTCAGCTCAGGTCATGATCTCATGGTCTGTGAGTTCGAGCCCCGAGTCAGGCTCTGTGCTGACGACTCAGAGCCTGGAGCCTGCTTCCGATTCTTTGTCTCCCTCTCTCTCTGCCCTTCCCCTGTTCACGCTGTGCCTCTATGTCTCTCAAAAATAAATAAACAGTAAAAAAAAAAAAAGAATTTAAAATTTTGTCTTTATTGAAGATTTTCTATTGCTTTAATTTTTTTGATTATGAGTTTTTGTTCCTTGGAACTTTATGTATGGAATTTTTTTGATGCTTGATTTAAGGTACATCACTTCAGAAAAGGTTTTTGTTTGTTTCTGCCAACAGCGTCACGGTACTGCTCACCTGGGACCTCTGTAAACTAAATTTTGGTTTGACATCCAAACCTCTACGACCACAAGTTCATTGTTAGAAACTCTCAGGAAAAACATTTTTGTTTTTTTCTTTTTTTCTCTCCACTCAACCCACAGCCAAGAATGAGACAGGGACATATGGCAAAGTCTCCCTACTAGGGTCTTTTTCTTATTCTCATTTATCTTGAAAGAATGTCATTTTTCAGGAGTGCTGCATTTATACAGAATTCTCCAGTACAACTCTCACACTCTGCCACAGCCCAATTGTCAATTTCTTGATCATGTACCATGTTCCACCCACACACTAAGACTCTATAAATAAATACGTACCTCGGGACAAACACTGAGTAGCTCTCACTAGATTTGCACTTTCTCATCAATTATTTCTTCCTTGTTTTTTTCCAGGTCATCTATATATTTAAAAGATCTTAAAAATATTTTATCCAGAAATTTTAAGTGAGAGAAGCTTCCTGTACATCTGGTTGGCTGTCTTGCCAGAAATTAAAGTAGTGACACTTTCTCTATCTCACATATTGGAATAATTTTTGCTAGGTAACAAATTGTCTATTAATTTATGTGGTTATTTTAGAGGGGAATAGTTCTTACCTAAGATACACTTGTAAAGTGTTTCTAAATATTAAATATTTTGCTTCATTAATATAGTATAAATTGATTTGAAATTTATCAGTTTTACATTTTTGCAAATAGCTACTAAGTTACCTTAATACCATTTACTCTGTTGTTTCTTATGGTTAGCAATGCTATTATTTTTATTATTCTCTTCATTCAGTTACTATTTTATGTACGTTGGGATTTTTGCAGACTTCTTTTTTAGAGAGAGAGAGAGAGAGAGAGAGAGAGCAGGGGCGGGGCAGAGGGAGAGAGGAGAGAAAGTCTTAAGCAGGTCCCATGCCCAGCTGGGAGCCCAACTCTGGGCTGGAACTCAAGATGGTAAGATCATGACCTGAGCCAAAATCAAGAGTTGGACGCTTGACCAACTGAGCCACCCAGGCACTCCTGTAGACTTTCTATAATTTTATATTAACTCTTTTATTGTATGCACCACGCTTACAGTTTTATATATTGTATGTTTTAAAAAATTTATCTCAATTATGTGTCAAGCAAATACAGACTACCAGAATATTATTTATAAAAATAATGGTACAGTGTACTCTCCACCTGACTTAAAGAAAAAATATTCCTATTATTTTGAAGTCTTATAGGGCCCTCTTAATGATTCTATCCTTTCTGTTCATAACTAGAGGTATCTACTATCCTAAATTTTTAATAATTTCTTTTCTTTGATGTATACTTTCATTATATTTATGTATATATATTACATTATATAATGTATACTTACATTATGATTTATATAATCATACTATATTTATAGGTCTAAACACCTAGTTTTTCATGGTAAGGTACTTTATATAAACATCTTTTTAAAGTATGTAAATTATACCATGTGTCCATGTGTTTTTTTTAATGACTTGCCATACAACATACTGACAGTGTAGAGCCATGTTTCATTCTTTTTCACTCATGTAGAATATTTCATACATCAGTTTGCCGCAATTTATCCATCTTCCTGGAGATTATATGGGTTTCTTATAGCTTTTTTTGCTGTCGTAAACCATGCTGAGAGGAGTGTTACACCTGCTCTCTTACACGTCTCCTGGTTCCCGTGTGAAAGAATGGTCTTACTGTTTGTAGGATATGTACGTCTTTAAGTTTGTTCACAAGAACTTACTTTTTGAAAGGTTCTACGGATTTAGCGTACAACAGGGATGTCCAGCATTCCTGCCAACACGCTTTCTTGTTAACTTTAAAATGTTTTGCCAATCGGCTAGGTGTAACATTACAGTTTTAATGAGCATTATCTGGATTTTAAGGAAATTGTTCTTTCTTTAAAGAAATTGTGCTTTCTTCTCTAATAGATGGTGCTTTCTTTCCCCATAGATTTTTCGCATTGATGCTAGGTGTATTCCTAAGTATTTGCTTATTATTTGGTTGTTATTGTGCAAGAGTTCTCTTCTCATTATTTTCCAACTTGCTCTTGTTATATAGTCAATTTTTGTTGTTCATATGTGTTTTCATTATTGTCTTAGTTTATTCAGGTTACCGTGAAATACCACAGACCGGGTGGCTTAAACCTCAGACATTTGCTTTCTCACAGTTCTGGAGGCTGGAAGAGCAGAGATCAAGGTGCTTGCAGGGGTGGTTTCTGGTGAGGACTCTGGCTTGTAGACAGCTGCCCTCTCACTGCTGTGTCCCCACAGAGCCTTTTCTCTAGGCGTGCATGGAGGAGGAGGAGGAGAGGGAGAGGGAGAAAAGGGGAAGGAGGAAGCGGAAGGTGACAGGGAGAGAGATTGAGAAAGAGAGAAAGATATGTATTTTAGTCTTTTCCTCTTCTTGTACTTCTTATGATACCAGTTCTATTGGGTAGACTCTACATTCTGGAGTCAGAGTCTCTCATTTCAAACTGCTACTTTGGTGTATAATTTTGAGCAAATTTAAAAAATTCTCTGTATCTCAGTTTTCTCATCTGTGAAAAGGGAAAATATTTTACCTTACTCACAGTGTTGTTATGATGACAGAATTAAGGAACCCGTATAAGTGACTTAGAATACCCAATATGGTAAACACCATACATTTTAGTTATTATTACATTTATGACCCTTTTGGTTTCTTTTCCCATTCTATTAGTATATTTTGATCACTACTGTTGTAATGATATCCTAAGTCTCTAATGCTCTGTGTATCTATCATTTAAATTTCTCCATCATTAGCACCATTTTCATGTGTTAACATTATAAAAGCTATTTAGAAAGTAACAATAAAATAACATTAATAAATTGAGTCCTAGATCATTAAAAGATTAACTTGCCTTGTATTAATATTAAATTTATTTCCCATACCACATATATTTCATGTTTTAATATTATAAAAGTTAAATATTGAATTTTAAATATATCAGA
Organism: Paguma larvata; assembly: GCA_030068075.1. Taxonomy (NCBI): domain Eukaryota; kingdom Metazoa; phylum Chordata; class Mammalia; order Carnivora; family Viverridae; genus Paguma; species Paguma larvata. The sequence continues at coordinate 44,562,253 of CM057840.1, forward strand.
CATCTAACATGTTACTTCTAAGACAAGTATGTGATAGCGTTCTACCAAGCTGAATTTTAATTTATAGATAACATTTCCTATCCTTTGTATCCCTTAGTTGATTTTTACATCACGATATAAAAGGCAGTACTTAAAAAACCATTTTTGGTAAATGTCCAAGTTGGTACTTAATATTGTTTTTAGCTCTTACAAAAAAGAACAGGAAGCCACAGTGACACGGACCATAAAAATAAAAGACAAGTCAAACACTTCTTTTAATTTTGTGTTGCCTTATTGTTTCATATCACTTTATATAACCTGCAGAGAAGCTTAGCACTCCACTCATCCGTTTGGAGATGGGCATCCTACTGTGAGTCCATTTAAAGAAACGGTTCCATTGTGAGAATTATTATTGTGAATTTAATTTCTTTTAACATGCTTAACTGAATATTTTCCAACGTATGCCTAAGTGCATACGTCTTTTCTCCCAAAGACGTTAGGCACTGAGTTATTTATCTAAATATTCACATTCATCCTTAAAAGATACTGGAAGCCATACTACCCAATTGATGTTGAGAATTCTAGTTAGTAACTTTCATTATGCTAGTGGAAAATTTGAAATAGTGCCATTAACTCTGAATTAAACTCAGGCACTTTTTTAGGTGGCTATTATAAGGTTATCAGCTTTTAGTAAAAGGCTTAAATCTGCTAGCATGCTCAAAGTTTAACCAATATAAAATATCGGATGACTGAAAAGTAAGAACTTGCTGGTCTGGGCAGCGACTAACTTTAAGGATATCGATGAAATATTATTAAGATATAAAAGTAGTAAAATATTTCACACTGTAGGCTGGAAAGATACAAATGTTGACCTTACTTTCTTATTAAATCTATTCCAAGAGCTATTGGCAAAGATTTTGCTCACAATTGGAACATTTAATAAAATCTAATTTTCTTCCTCTGTAATTCCTCAGTTGGAAAGTGTGGTCCCTTGATGATGATCTAAGGCTTTGAAGAATAAATGGATTTCAAAGAGAAAATTAGATGGTACTTATTATGCTGTCTAACTAGCAATGCATTGTCATTTGTCTGTTGTACTATAAGTGTCTTACTTTCCCTACCTTCTTCATTTAATCATGTAACTTGCCTATAGGAAGCATTAGAGAAAAAATGCTATTTTACTCCTTCAACTGTTGTCTTGGCTTGTCCCCCTTTCACTCAGTACAGAACATTCTATGTACTCCCTGACCCCTGGTTCCGTCTGAGTCCCGTCTACCCACACAGTCACTTAGGCCAGATCCAGGGAGACATAGTAGTTTCTTCCCTCTGCCTCCATAGGGAAGTTTTTCCTAACTCCACCCGCCTCCCAAGTGAAGTTATGTATGACTGGCAAGTGTAGTATTTTAAAAATTAAACTTTAATATAAAAATTGCATCCTAGCCCAAAATTCAATTTTCTCACGGTAAATAAAATACCATTTCTGTGCATTTACTCAGAATTATTATTGTATATTTTTCTCAGAGTATGTTTTGTTAATGCATCTAATTATTTGTCATTAGAAGACTGATTTGGGAGCATGTGTGTCCAAATTTGTTCGATGCCATGTATCAGGCTGGCATTTATTAGAGCAATAACGAAGAGCAAATAACATTTACCATATACCTTTTTTCCTTCATTTTTATGTCATGCTTGTATTATTTTAAGAAAATTACTTCCATTTTATTTGTTAAAATGTTCAGTAGAAATAAAATAAATAAATAAATAAAACCTATACGCCATTAAAAAAGGCTAACGCGTTTTCTTCAAAATACTATTTTTCAAAGAAATAAATGGAATTTGAAACATACTGTTTGAATCTGAAGGTTTGCTTGCTTTACTTCTGTGTGATTTTTGAGACATGAAAATTTTATTTAACTGAAGTCAGAAATCATCTGTCATTTTAGATTTGACATTTAGCATACGTAAATAATGTCCAGAGGATGGAAATGATCTAATTTGCAAGTATTAATATACTTTCTAATTGTAATAGCATTAATTGAGGAGTTATAACATACTATATGTAAAATGTATATTTTATTTTTTAAGTAGTTTTCATATTTGTGGCTGGCATTACCTAAATATCAAGGTACCATGAAAATCCTAAAAATCTATCAGAAAAAAGATAATAGAATAGATTAGATATATTATTTACAGGTAACATGTATACTTTTTCTTTTTTATCCCAAAGCATTACTGATAAAATTTCCTTGCTTTAATTTTCTCTCATCTTACTGTCTATATTAGACATAAATGTTTACAATAGAAAAAGGATCTCAAATTACATGAATTTGTCAAATTTGGGGATTTTCAGTATCAAATGTTAAGTATTTGGTATTCTATTAAGTAATTTATCTCAGAATGTAGCTGCTATATTAGTATAACATTACGGCTTAGTAGTATTCAAGTAATCAATAGTAGCTTTAAGGTTGATTTTAGATAATCTGGTCACATAAAAATAAAGTGCACACTGAGGAAAGCTTCTTTCTACCATAGAGTACAATATGTTGTATAGTACAGTCTCAATAAAGTCTATTGTTACAAAGCAAATAAAGGGAATTTTTCAAATGCTGTAAATTTTTTAGGTAAAAAAAAAATATATATATATATATATTTTTCAAACAGCATTTGAAAAATTCCCTATATATATATATATATATATATATATATATATATACACATATATATATATGTATATATATCATGACCTCATAGGAGATGACACTGTACTTAGTTTGGGGCTTTTTAATTGATTTTTTATTGAAGTATTATTAATATACAGTGTTTTGTTAGTTTCAGGTGTACGATATAATGATTTAACAATTCTATACATTACTCAGTGCTCATCAGGATAACGGCACTATTAATTCCCCTTTACCTATTTCACCCACCTCCCCTCTGGCAACCAGCGGTCTGTTCTCTGTATCTAAAAGTCTGTTTTTGGTTTGTCTCCTTTTTTTCCTTTGTTCAATTGTTTCGTTTCTTAAAGTCCACATATGAAGTCATATGGTATGCGTCTTTCTCTGTCTGACTTATTTCCCTCATCATTTTATACCCTCTAGGTCCATCCATGTTGTTGAAAATGGCAAGATCTCCTTTTCTTTTTTATGGCCGAGTGATATTCTAGTGTGTGTATATGTGGATGGACACTTGGGTCGCTTCCATATCTTGACTATTGTAAATAATGCTGCAATAAACATAGGGGTCTGTGCCTTTTCAAATTAGTGTTTTGTTTTCTTTGGGTAAATACCCGATAGTGGAATTACTAGATCATATGGTAATTCTATTTTTAATTTTCTGAGGAATCACCATACTGTTTTCCACACTAGCTGCCCCAGTTTCCATTCCCACCAATAGTTCATGAGGGTTCCTTTTTCTCCACGTCCTCGTAAGACTTATTATTTCTTATCCTTTTGATTCTAGCTGTTCTGACAGGTGTAAGGTGATATCTCATTGTGGTTTTGATTTGCATTTTCCTGACGTTGAGTAATATTGAGCATCTTTTCATGTGTATGTTGGCCCTTTGTATGTCTTCTTGGTTTTGTTTATAAATGTTATGGTCAAAAAGTTTGTTACCTCTAGAACATGTTGCCTGAAATATGTCTGCTACATATACTCAGAGTTTGTCTTTGCCCCATTAAGCTCACAAATCCTTTTCTGCACAACTACGGACACATACCCACATGTAAGGAAAGACATCACTGGAGGGGAGGAAAGGGGAAGTGACTGAAGAACCAGCTTTCTCATATTGAAACTTACATATAAAAGTGAAATTCCATACTGTGATTATTTTCTCTACAGAAGTATAATTGTTAATTATACTTTATATTAACGTATAACAATTGTACATTATAATTGTCAATTATACTTCCATAACAAGTATGCATTATCTGGTTGTGGATTTGGACTTTGGTACCCAAGAGTTGTCCACTTATGTAGACTCACTAGATCTCTAATATTAGTCAGGTTACTAGCTTTCTTCGACTTCACCATATTTCTATTTGCAGGAAATAGTTTTACCTATTTTGTTCTTCTATTTATTATATGTGGGAAGTTTGATTTAAAGACAAGTAAAGTGGATTTTCAGTTTAAATTAGGAGACTACTATTTTCTTCAGAAATAATGTTAGGACTTCAAATTAATGATTTGGTACTTTTTTTGGCATCTTACTCTTTAGATATAGAATTGGCGCTGTGGGCCTCAGTCCAAAAATAAAGTGCAAATAACAAAAGCACAAAAAATTTTTATGCCATCAATTTAATTTTATTGGAAACGAATTTCCTTCACTGAACAAATAAATATTTTCATATTTGTTTACAATTATTACTCTCAAATGTCTATTTTATAAAAATATGGAAATGAATCCAAATTTCACAAGTAAAAACATGAAATTGTGTAAAAATAAATTTCAATGAAAGCACTACCATGTTTTCACTTTGAATAAAATTTGAAATGTTGGATGGGGCACCTGGGTGGCGCAGTCGGTTGGGTGTCCAACTTCGATTTTGGCTCAGGTCATGATCTCACATTTTGTGAGTTCGAGCCCCGCATCAGGCTCTGTGCTGACAGCTCAGAGCCTGGAGCCCATTTCAGATTCTGTGTCTTTTCGCTCTCTGCCCTTCCCCCGCTCACTTTGTGTCTCTCTCAAAAATAAATAAAGATTAAAAAAAATTTTTTAATGGAAATGTTGGAGTAGACTTCTAGTATGTCAGTACACTTCTCTTTCACATTATTTTGTTTTCATCTTTTGTTCTAATGAAAATACATGCTAAAAATAATAACTTACCTAGGTACGTAGCGTCAAATGAAATCAGAACTCCAATAACTTGCTTTGTCAGAGAGCAAAGGTTGGAGTAAAGGAATATAAAAATTTTCCAAGAAATCTCTAGATTAAATTCATGTCATTTCACTTCTTTTGTCCCTAAACCTTTGAGGTTATGTGTTTCGGAGTCTGCATTATTATAGAGTCTGTGACAACTGAAAGTTATGAGTCCATGTATCCATTTCAGGGACACTGCAGCAGAAGTGAACGTGAACAGAGATTTGTGATGTTCCTAGGTGTTCAGAGATTTCTGCCCATACAGAAATAAATAAATTGTCATTTTCCACTTCAGCGTCCAAAAGCATTTTCTCCAGAATATTAGAGAGTTGGCATAATTATCTTCCTCTAATCTTATTTTCCAGAGTAAAAGCTTTCTCAAAAGGATTCAGGATTTTTCAGTCTCATGTATAATATGGCTATAGTGCATTGAAGAAAAATAAAATTATCTAAGTAATCCAATCCATGAATGAACTCCATATCATATTGTTCTGACCATGACTTTCTGTTTCCTCCAAGTATTTTTAAACTTATATTTAAAGTTTAATCCTTATCTTCAAGGCTTTTCATTTCATACTCTACTCTCTTCAGATGGAAATTCTCTGTAAAGGCTCTGGCTCTAAAGTTAACTACAGGAGTAATCATGCCTCTATTCAGGATTTTTGGGTAGCCTCTTTGACAGTAATTCATGCTGATGCAGAAAGAGATGGTCAGGATGGTATGTGGAACTTTTTTTTTTTAATCAAACAACAAAAACAGATGTATTTCCAAAGATTGTAGGTACTACATCTACTCATGAAGTTTGAAGAATTTCCTTCCAGTTGAAGTTATATTCAACAATAGAACTGTTAATCATTTTGAAGACAGAAAGATAGTCTATGTAGCTACCAAAAGGGGCTTACAAAATAGGATTTTTTTTTCTGTCATGATGTTATTAGGAACATACCAGACCAAATTCATAAATTGGTTGCTCTCAAATGCTGGAGGAAAATGTTGGCTCTGCCATTTACCCTATGATTTGTTAGAAAATATCAGCTACTTGGGAGAAAATGGAGTGTTTCTTCTATATTATTCTTTTGTCCTAAGTCACAACTCAACTTCAACATTTATTTCTTATGAGTTGTGATTTTTCCCCAGCGGCATGTGCCTTCTTCCATTTGCATTATGAGATGTTTCCAGACAAAGTCTTTGGATGGGACATATCATAGTTTGGTTAATTTCCAGTCTTCTCAAATCAACCCACTTTTTTTTAAAGCTTTCTTAAAAAAAATTATTTTAGAGAGAGAGCATAAGCATGGAAGAGGAGCAGAGGGAGAGAGAGGGTAGGGGAGAAAATCTCGAGGAGTGTGGAGCCTGACGTGGGGCTCGGTCCCACAACCCTGGAGTCATGACCTGAGCTGAAATAAAGAGTCGGACACTCAACTGACTGAACCACCCTGGCGCCTTTCAATTCAATCCACTTTTTATGACAAAAAGCCACATACGATGAAGTACTTTCACAAAAGACAGAAGTACTCCAGGTGTATTTACCTCATTTTTTAATTGTGAAGTCTTCACTCCTGAAGAAGCTGTTTAAATTCTGTGCTATTTTATAATCTATATCTCAGGATTCTCTCGGTATGTAACAATATTAAGCTGAATGATGCAACACAACCTTGAATATTATGTATGAACTATAAGAGTTACTTTGGTTATATCCTCCACTGTTCATAAATTAAATCACAGATAAATAGTAGAGATGTAGAATTGTGGAAGTAAAACCTTCTTCAGACTGCAATACCCAAACAGCAATAATCTCTGTAGTACCTTTTGAACAGCAAATGGCTTGGCAGATTCAACTGAGATTAGTTTCCATATGCCTTTCGCATGGCTGTTTAGAGCAGCTAAATCTAGATATCTTGGTTCTGAACATGTTTCCTGAGATTTTTGGAAGAAGCGATTTGATAAAAAGATCAAAAACAACATTGTGGCTAAGTTAATCACAGATTTACCAGATAACTAACTGTGATAATATGGCCAGCTAATTATCTATATATTAGAGGCATGAGTAATATTATTTTCTAACTGTCCTTCATAGGTACTCAACAATCAGCATGGACAGCAATCCCAGGGCACCTTGCTAGGGTTTACAGTAACTGCTTGACTGCTAGACTATGAGGGACGGTGGAGATGATGCTTGGCAACTGTTTACTAACAGTAATCATAAAAGTATTGTCATGTGTTAATGACACATAGGACCACACTGAGGCATGCTGGCTGAATCTCAGCTCTGAATACAATGTGGTCTTTTGTTTTAACCATTCATTCCTGCCCAAGGAATGGGCACTACCTTTTGGCCCTGTGTGTGACTATATTCAGTCCCAGGGTGTGTATGGCTTCTTGTCTTACATTATCTTAACTTATTGTTGTGATTCTTACAATCTATTTCATCAGTGTTCATTTATTAATATAGGACTATATTATAGTGTTGTAATGATTTCATCGGTGTTCACTTATTAATATAGGACTTTTACTCTTCAATGTAAAAAATTGATTCAACTAGTATTGTATGTATTCATTGTGATCATGTGTGTGTGACTCCATAGAACTCCAGAATTGCCGTGTTCATGAAGTAGCAGAAAAACTACTCTTTGGGAATGAAAGTTCTATATTCTCTAAATCTGTGTTCTTTGGTATGATTCCTATGTAGCTATTGAGCTCTTGAAATGTGGCTACTCTGAACTGAAATGTGCTAGAAGTATAAAGTACACAGTGGATTTCAAATTTGTAGTATAAAAAGCAGGTAACATATTCATATATTCATATATAATGACATGTTATAGTGCCATATGTTTTAGACGTATTAGGTTAAAATATTTTATTACCATACAGTTAATTTCACCTATTCCTTGTCGCCATTTCTAATATGGCTACTAAAAATTTAGAATTACCTACTTGGCCCATGTTGTATGTCTGTTTGTACTGCTCCATATTTATGTATCTGCCCAATTGTTTGGGATGACAAAAACTTGATTTTAATGGAACCTATGAAAATGTTCCCTCTGAAAATTCAGACAAGCATTTTCTCTGGTGGTGTTATGTTGTTGTTGTTGTTTTTCATTTTAAAGCATTTTCACTACAATGTCGTGGGTTTGAAAACTACCACCAGTTTCTTCAATTATCTTTGCTTCCTTCATACCTCTCTAAACCACTTCTTTCACTTTATTCATTATAGGTCAAAGAAATCAGTTTTTTTAAAAAAGATACATAAAGTGGAAATTTCTGGTTTAAAAATAACTAGCCAAACAAAGTAATTAAAAATAACTCCAAGGGAATTAAAAATTAAGCCTTTGGCAAAATGTTTAGTAACACCGTCATCAGTGTATACTGTCGATTTCAGATTCGCGTTGCTGCTGGCCAAAGGACTAAAAGAGTCTTGTTTTGTGTTAAGGAAAATACGTGAGATTTTCCTTCCTACCATCCCTTCTAATGAGATTCCATGAATTTACATTGTGGGAAATGGGAGTATGCTCCCTTAATCTAGGGATAAGGTTATAGTGCTATATTTATAAATAGACTTAAAATTAATGTAGCTTTACAGGTTGGCTAAAACATTTGTAGTCTTAGAAGATTCATAAACAGATTTGAAAGATGCCACTATATGATCATAGGAATATGTGAAATCACTCTTCTGCTGATCTTTAAAGAGGGGAGCCATAACTTGAGGCAAAGTACATTAACCAACTTCTCAGTTTGTTAGAGACTGTTATAAAACTCTGATATAAATAAATAGGTGTGAGTCTTGGTCCCAGAAAACAGGAAGAAAAATCAATCAAAAATAGCCTGGATATTAAAACCGACTTCGTGCACTAATGTGAAGCTGCTTGATTGAGTAGTGCGGTGTCAACCCTATCTTTCTTCTGATGCTAAAAGTAATGCACATAGACAGAGTGACAATCACAGCACCGGCTCCCATCAGCAATAATTAATCTTTTAGTTAACAGAGACTAGAAGAGCCTCTCATCAGCCTCTTCTGAAGTCTGAGGGACCCTGTTTTTTGATGTTTGCATTCTGAGGAAAATTGTCCCCACCAGTTCTAACAAATTGAAACACCAGGCTAATTATGGCAGCTAATGAAGTGTGTGGAATGGTCACAGCTTGTCGTGAAACTGTTCCTTCAGCTTGGATTAGAGTTTCATCAATCACTTTTTTAAACTGATCCAGAATTGCTTCTGCCCGGTGCTTGGCATTTTTAATGCTGTTTCTGTAATTGGTTTTTTCCCTAAAGCTTAGACTGTTTTTTGAAATATTACAGTCTCGGGACAGGACTTGCAAACTCTAGTTTATAAAAAAAAAATTTATTATTAGTGATATCAGCTGATCAAGTGGTAGAAAGCTAATAAAAGACCACCAAAATAAAATTTGATATACTGTTTCAATCCTGCTAAAGGTAGCGATAAAGCATATCCATTATATTATTTTTTTCCTAAGTATGTATAGTACAATATAGGAGAATCGTAGTTGGTGGTTAGGTGGCTGAAATTCGACCAAGAGTTTCTGTGAAACTAATACATAGATGGTAGTTTCTTGTCAGGGAAGGACAGCTCTCCCTTTCTCATACAACGTCATTTTATAAGATGCCTACGTATTGCCTTGAGCCAAACAGTTTGGAGCATTAAGACCAAAGATCTATATATTCCCACTTAGATCACTCTGCATAAACCATGCAGAACCTGGAGTTCAACCATTTAAAGATTTTTATCTTCTCTAAAAAAGAGAGTCAGTCATTTTGCAGGCACAACTGTAATTTCTAAACGATTAAATCTCTTTTTTTAATTTTAGAGAGAGAGAGTGCAGAAGCAGGGGGGAGGGGAAGAGGAGAAAATGGAGAGAGAGAATCCTTTTTTTTCAAGTAAGAGAAAGAGAACGAGCAAGAGTGGGTAAGGGGCAGAGAAAGAGAGAGAGAGAATCTTCAACAGGCTCCACACTCAGCACGAAGCCGACGTGGGGCTCAATCCCATGACCCTGGGATTATGACCTGAGCCAAAATCAAGAGTCAGATGCTCAATTGACTAGCCATCCAGTCACTCCTTAAATCTCATTTTTAATATCGATTCATCCCTAGCAACTATTGAGCACCACTACATGCAGGCTACTGCCTCAACTTGTAGGACAATTCAATGAAAGATCTATGAAATTCTACTTGCATAGGTTATGTTCTTTAAAATGGTAAGAGAGAAGAGAAGAAAAAAGAAAGAAGCAAAGGAAAGGAAAAGAATGAAAGAAAAACTACTTTTGTGTGTTGTCTCTTATTGCTGTTTCCTTTGGAGAAAGGCTATATGAGCAACAGTTTCTCCATCTTTCACTCCTTGCCTTTTTATTGGTAAAATCGTTCCTAGTAAACTGACATACATTAAGAAAGCTGCTGAGGTAGTCACCACTTTTAATCCCAGGAACTAACCTAGATGTTATCATTTCTGTCACTGCCATTTCTCCTTTTTTATAGATTACAAATTCAGAATAATGCTAATCATTACCAGAGACTGGGCTGTCTAACCATGACACCATACGAGCTCTTTAAACTTACTTTCTCCTATCATACGCTAGTTTCTAAGGTTTTATAAATTCTTTGCAGATAGTTAGAAAACTTACCAAGAATCATGTTATTATAGAATATCTTAGCTGGGAGTAATGTTAAAGGTAATTTAGGTCTGGCTTATGAATTAAGGGAAAAATAATATAGATACAGAGAGAGACATGTATATCATATACACATACATAGTCACATGTATTCATACAGTATTAAAATGTGTTTCTGTTAATTTTTGAAGTAAATTTTCTTTGGATTTCCGTGATTCTTTTACAACAGAATACTTATTGTATGCTTAAGCAATAGAATTTTGTACATAACCATGCAGTTTTTATCATGAAGCATCTACTGAACAATATGCAGAAGTGAAATAATGTGCAATATAAAGTTTCCAAATATATTCGATTATTTACCTTTATTTTTTAGTCAAACATTAAATTATTTTCTAGGATAAAGAAGGGAAAACTTTGGGGTATCAAGAGGAAATAGTGAAAATCCGTATGGTAATGAATCTGTCTCTGAGAAGAGTTTTGACTACACTTGATAAATTTATTTTCTCACTAAGTAAGGAGCATATAAAATTTTTAATTATTTAAAATTTTACATATGTCTACATGTATACATATAGTGTATAGGTATGTGAAGTGCAGCCAAATACATGTATACTTAAAATACACATAAATGATATCATATTTTATGTATTCTTATGAAACTTCATTTTTTTCCCAATTCTGACTTTATACCAATGATTTTGCTGAATTCATTAATTTAAAAAAGCTTATTTGTATGATTTTATATGTAAATTCATATTTTCTGTTAAATAAAATTTTGTTTCTTCTCAATCATATCTTTTGTCAAGTAAATACTTACACTATTTTTTCAAGAAACTTGATGCTTTGTTGTACTTTATAATATTAAAGACATTTTGTTTTTGTTTTAAAAATGACTTTTTTAAATCATAATAGATATTAAATGATTATAGGTATCTTCTCCACCTGTAGGATGACCATATGATTGCTTTATTCCATTATTGTAGTCAATTATATTATTTGAGTTTTTTTTAATGTTAACCCAATCATCTGTTCCTGGCATAAACTCAACTTGATCTTGGGAGATGTTACCATTTTTATGTATCACTGCATTCAATTTGCTAATACTTTGTTTAATATATTTTACCCTTGTGTTTGTAAACTAAATTTGTCTCTCCTTTTTCTTTCTTATAAAGTCTGCCAAGTTTTAGTGTCAAGGTTATGCTGGCCTTGTAAAAATATTTGGGTAGTGTACCCTCTATGTCTCTTTTGGGAAAAATTTACATAAAATTGTGTTATTTCTTCCTTAAATATTTGCAAGAATTTACTAGGGAGCCCATTTGGGTTTTGGGATGTTCATTCTGGGTATGTTTTTATGTACTCAAAGTGTATAATTTATATAGTACAATTCATATTTCCATTTCTTGTTGTGTGTATTGGATTAAGTTGTGTTCTTTCAGTTTGACCTATTTTTTCTAAATTTTCATATTTCCCGGCAAAGAGTATTCATGATCTTCTTTTTTATATACTTAATACCTGTGGTATATGTAGTGACGTCACCTGTTTCATTCATGATATTAATAAATGTTTTCTTATCCTGCTAAGGACTTTTCCATTTCATCGGTCTATTCAAAAGTTGCCTGAAATAAAAACCACATTTATCAGTCCCCTCTTAAAGCTAGTTATAGACCCGTGACTATGTGCTGTAAAATGGAATATAAGCAAAACTATGAGTTCAACTCCCAAGAATTATTTATCAGAATTTTTCCCTACATAAATAAGTCTTCTGGTGTGAAGGACAGTTAAAAGCAGAACACTCACTAGAAGAACCGTACAAGCTAATAAATTAGCCTGACGCAGCGCCATAGATGCTGGTAAGACACAAGCCTCGTAGGTCAGAGACTATTCCTCAGAGCAAAGGCAGTAGGAGTTTAGTTGTACCAGTTCCCTGAGCCTCAGATCCAGGAGCGGTTCCGGAGCGCCAGGTGGGGCCTGCACGTGCCAGTGTGCATAGGAAAGAAACCTTCGGGATAGGAGAGCCACCACTTTGTTAGGAAGCAGTCGGCAAGCCTTCTCTGTCCAGAGGGAGACCAGGTGCTCTGCAGGACTGTTGGGATACATACAGTGAGGTGTTACATCACCTCTCAGGATTGGCAGTCACCGAAACAATATGAAAAGTGGCCCTTATTCCAGGGAAAAGAATGATCGAGACTTTATGATTTTGGCACATTCAGCAAGATATGTAGGAACTCAAGAGCGCGGTGGTGGACAGCCTCCCATAGTGTTTGTTCGTTCGTTTGTTTGTTTTTAACAAAAATGAGTGTCATTCTTTTCATTTCTTCCTGCTGGATGTCTAGAATGGCGTATTTGATAGCTAGAGATTGATTGACATCTTCAGTCACATTGTAATCCTGGATCCATGCAGGCCACCAGAGGTAGAGCAATACTATAAAAGAATCCTGCGTCCCTTACCCTGTAGAGAGCATCACGCCAACCATGGAACTTTGTGTAAAAGAGAAATAAACGTCTCTCTTAAATCACTGTTAACTTGAGCTTTCTATCAGTCACAGCTGATTCTAATCCCAATTAAGACCATATCCAAGAGTGCCTCTCTGCTGCTTTCCCGTTTAAGTGGCCACTGAGTGAATGCGTAAGAGTACTGGCCTCACAACCTTTTCTCTTCATAGATACTACTTTGTGACTTTCTATCAGTAACTGTTACAAAAGAAGTATTTCACCCGAATGATTTTGTGTGTGTGTGTTGGGGGGCTGCTTTTTTGCATTATTTTATTTATTCTAAAATATAACCTCTACCATTGGTTCAACTTTGAATAGCCAATAGTTGCTTCTAGGGTGAATTTTAATTCTGCTGCTGTAATCTTAGTTTATTCTCTTGTTTCACCGAACATCTCTGACCTCGTTTTCATGGGTACTTAGTGCTGTTATTCAGCCTCTTCTAGTCTTCTGGTCTTTGGCTCTGTTTTATAGAATCCATATTTTCAGGAGTTGACTGAAGTTGGCAAACGTTCTCTAACACTTAAATTTCCTTTGGTTTCCTGGAAACGATGATTTTCAGATGTCCGCTCTCATCCAAGTCTTTAACATGTGAGTTGATTTTTCTTCCATGGGCCCATATAATTGTTTCCCCCTCATCCTTCTCCTATTTGAAGAGCACTAGACGCATTCGCTGTGTTTAGCAGCACAGAGAGCCTGTGGGTTTGGATCTTCTAACTGTTAGATCAAGGCCTCTTTTCAGGCTCCATCTCGAAGGCAGCCCAATTCACTTGTCCTCATTTCTTAATTCTCCAACACTGATAATTGGTGGAAGAGATGCAAATGTATCCTTCTAACTTGCCTCTTACTTACAACTTCTCTGTGCATGGCACAGGGGCCCTGCAAGCAGGGAGTCTCAGCAGAATAAGTTGGTGTTTTCCATTCATTATCCTGAAATCTCTTGGAGAGTTAGAAATGCATTTGGAAAAAGAACAATGACCCCCAAAGATCCAGCATTAAAACTTGTGATAAAGTGCCTGAACACGAGATTGTTTGTTGGAGATAATGCTTTGATAATTCTTTTTTGGTTCCACTTATGAAGATAGACATTACTAGTTGTTAGATATTTCCCCCCAATATCCTTAGCCGATTCTTTTATGTATTACTGATAATATAGATGGGAAGGAGTTTTCTTAGGGCTCCAAATGCAAGATTTCTTGGAGAGGAAATTCCTCCTCTAGGCCAATTAACTAACCCCATGATGGATAAGAACTTTATGGAACATTGTGAGGTTAATATCCATTAAATCACATTAATAGTTTTGAAAATTTGGATGGGCCCTAACTGTAGTTGTAGAGCAGACAAAACTAATTGAAATACTCTACCATTAATTTCCAGGCTCTTGGAAATTAATGGGTTTATAGAAATATCATTAATGATGACTAACACCTATATTATAATCTATATTAGCTAAACATCTGTCCACTTTAGAAATATATACAAGTGTTATGCATTAATCCTACACTACATTGCTAAATAATGTTTGCATAAAATAAATCTACAACTCATAATTATTTCACCCTAGCATATTGATACTATGTTCATAATAAAATAGAATTTTAATGCGTCTTTTCAATATGAAACATTCTTATACTTTTCCTTTTTCTTTTTTTTTTAATTTTTTAATGTTTATTTACTTTTAAGAGAGAGAGAGAGTGAGACAGAACACAAGTAGGGGAGGGGCAGAGAGAGAGGCAGACACTAAATCTGAAGCAGGCTCCAGGCTCTGAGCTGTCAGCACAGAGCCTGATGTGGGGCTGGAACTCACGAGCCATGAGATCATGACCTGAGCCTAAATCTGACACTTAACCAACTGAGGCACCCAGGAACCCCTACTTTTCCTTTCTTTCCTTAAGTAAAGTGAATATATACTTGTCAAAATTTTACTTAGTAACACCGGATAAAGTGAAGAACATTCTGGCTCTTACTTGTTAAAAATACACTGTGATTTACTTCTAGAAGATTTTGATTTTTTTGAAATGCTTTTAACCTATCAAGCTTAATTCAGAGGTGTTTTCTACTAATAATTCATATTAACCTTCAGGTGGCTGACGGCTACAAGATGTTTTTATCACTCAGTAAACTATTTAGCTGTTCATATCAAAGCCAAATCCGAACTACTTAGAACTTAATGTTGTGTATGCTTGCTACTTGTTTTATACTTGTTTTGTTTTTTATTATATTGAATATATTTTATATTTCTTATAAAAAGGGTTTTATTAAATAGAATAATAATTTAAGCAACATTATATGAGTAGTTAACCTACTTAGCAGTTCAAAATTTGTTGCGTTTGTAACTATGAACTTCATATAATACATTTTAAGACTATGTATTAATGATTTAGTTTCAGAAGTAAATTTAAAAAAGATGTCAATGGAGCGTCTTAGTGCTTGAGTCAGTTAAGTGTCCGACTCTTGGTTTCAGCTCAGGTCATGATCTCACAGTTCGTGAGTTCCAGCCTCACACCAGGCTCCATACTGACAGCAGAGCCTGCCTGAGATTCTCTCTCTCTCTGCCCTTCCCTTGCTTGCTCCCTATCTCTCTCTCCCTCAAAATAAATGAACATTAAAAAATAAAATAGATATCAACTAATTAGCAGTTATTATATTTTGGCCACAGTGTCACATACTTATTATTTATTTTGTTTATGATAAGTTCTTATTTGTGGAATAGAAGTGGTATAAGTCAATACAGTGCATACACAGTTAAATTTAATTTTATTCAAAAGTATTTGTTCTCCTATATTGTGTGACTATGCCAACATAGAGTTTCAAAAGGCCATAATTATTTAAATTGTTCCATTTTTACATTCTCTCAGTCTTTAAATAATTTTGTATTGCTCAAAAATAATAATGAAATGATGTATTGAATATTGAGATTAAATTTTTATGTGTATCATAAGTTCTTGAATTTGACAGTCTTTTATGTATAAAGTTTAAATAAATTACGAGTTATATATAAATGTTCTGCAATAAATTGTGCTTTGAATGGCAACAGCAAATAAACATTCCTTAGTATTTTGAATATTTTACCTACACATGTTTTAGTTCAGATTGAGTAAAGTTCAAGGGCATCCAACTATGAAATAGCTTGTAAGAAAATTCACATTGCTTTCTTAATTTGATTTAGTTGAAGGAAAGAAACTAGTTCAGAAAATAGAACATCATCTTTAATAATTTTGGTTTAAATATAGACATTTAAGTATTGTACCTAGGCTAGTGTGTACATAATTTTCCAAAAGTTTATAAAAGGAGTTGGCATTATAAAATACATTAATTTCCATTGACTATCTTATCTGCGTCTTAATATGTTTTATTATATAGACTTGCTTATGAGAAGCCTTGTTAAAAATGGTCAGAAAAAAAAAATGGTCAGAAAGGGAAATATGCCCTAAAAAAATAGCATATGGAAAAACCATGCATTTAGATCTTCAGGATAAATGTAACTTAGTATTTTAAATAAATGATAAAATAAAGAAGTGCATCAATTACTGAGAGGAATGAAGTTGACAAATAATTGTCCAAATAGAAAGGAAATTTAATTCTAAGAACAGTAAACTTTATGGTACACTAATTACTTTCTATTATATCAAAGTAAAACATGTACATAGTTAAGGCAATATGTTCAGAGACTTAGAATGTAATTTGGCAGACTCTTAACCCACTCCTCCCCATCCTTCATGTCCAGTCCTCCTTTCCAGAGACCACCACTTTCAATTCTTTTATCTTCTACCTAAGTTATATGCCATCTTTTAATTTATCAGTTTTAGATGTTAGCTATTGACTTTCAACTATGGAAGATATGAATTTAGCTATTTCATACTATTCTCTCCCTGTCTTCTTAAAGTAATTTTAAGCCTTGAGTCAACAAATATTCACTTTCTGTATTGGGTTTTGGGGTGTTTTTAAAGTGTGAAAAGATTAGTTCCTATGAAGCCAAGAAGTGTTCTATGATAATGTTTTCTTTTTGTATAACTTTCTGTATTTCCTGGAGTAATAATTGTCTTTATCTCCATTTGCTTGATTTTCTTTCCACCTCTTGTCAAATTTCCCCATACTCTATGACAGGTTTTCAGTATAATTTTTATTTCTGAAAATGGCATCTCATATGTAATTGATACTGATTAGATATAGAATTTTAAGTTGAAAGTTATCCCTACTCTGTTTTAAGCCCCTGGTATCTTTCATTTTTGGGGGGGAGAAATTTTCTTTCGTTATTTACTAATTCTTTTCTATTTGTTCTCTGAGATTCTTTTTACTGAAACTTCTATAGCAAGAGATCAAATTCTTTGCTTTGATCCTCAGCTTTTTTTTAAAATATTTTTTTCTCCTATTTCCTCTTCGTTGTCCCTTTATTTTACTTTTGGGGCGCATTCCTTGGGGTTAAATTCCAATTTTCCTTCAAGTTTTTTCTTCTGTTTCTGTATTAGCTTACTAAAGCTCTTTCTTATTTTTAATTTTTTTAAATAGCAGCCTATACTTGCTTAATGGGTGCAATATATTTTTTAATGTCTCCTAGTACATTTTAGGTGTTAATGATACTTTGTGCTGCTTCTTGCCTTGTTTCAAAGTCCTCCAATTTTTTTTGCTTATTTTTTTTAAAAGTTTGTTTATTTTGGGGTTGGGTGTCCGACTTCGGCTCAGGTCATGATCTCGAGGTTTGTGAGCTTGAGCCCCGCATCAGGCTCTGTGCTGACAGCTCAGAGCCTGGAGCCTGCTTCAGATTCTGTGTCTCCCTCTCTCTCTGCCTCTCTCCCGCTCATGCTCTCTCTCTCTCAAAACTGAATAGATATTTTTTAAAATGTTTATTTTGAAAAGAAAGAAAGAAAAAAAAAAAACATGAGCACAGAAGTGGCAGAAAGAGTGGGGAAGAGAGAGAATCCCAAGCAGACTCCGCACCACCAGTGCAGGGCCTGATGTGGGGCGCAATCTCATGATCTGTGAGACCATGACCTGAAGCGAAACCAGGAGTCAGACACTTAACCGACTGAGCCACCTAGGTGCCATTTTTTTTTTTTTTTACTGATTTGTATCTGTCTTTGTCTTTTAGTTTGGAGGTTTATCTTCAACATCTGTTAATCTTTGGCTGTTCATTATATTTAAAAACGAGATGCTGAAATGTTAGATGAACTCATTGTGTGAGTGAGTAAGGCTTGTTTGATAGCTTTCACCTCAGAGATGGCTTTCTATGGAGGAGACGCTACTCATAGCCATTTAGTTTCCCAACAAAGTTCCCTAATCTGCCAAGTCTGGTAGTGTTCTGGGAGTTGGGATTGGGGCTGGGGTGGTGTGGTGTTCTCACCATTCAGTGTGAAAACTTTCATTTAACTTGTGCCTTAACTCTCGCCTTCTACTATGCCTAATGTCTCCAGTTTTTACTTTTGTTTTATTTCCCCTCAGAGAACAGACCCCTGAATGTGGGGAGAGAAGAAGAGGGAGGCTCCTGGGGGACACTTAGAGAGGGAGCTTAGAAGTGTTGCTTTTATTTATTTATTTTTTTAATGTTTATTTATTTTTGAGAGAGACAGACAGACAGTGTGAGCAGGGGAGGAGCAGAGAGAGAGAGGAGACACAGAATCGGAAGCAGGCTCCAGGCTCTGAACTGTCAGCACAGAGCCCAACATGAGGCTCAAACTTATGAACTGCGAGATCATGACCTGAGCCGAAATAGGATGCTTAACTGACTGAGCCCCCAGGAGCCCAGAAGTGTTGCTTTAGAGACTTTTAGCCAAGCCCTGTGTCTCACTTTTACTTTCTGAGGTATCTGAAGATCCCAGTGCCTGCAGGTTCTGGGTTTAGGAAGGAAGAATAGGATGGAATTTCAATGGTATCCCTATTTCCAGACACAAAGTTGTCTCTGTTTTCTGTTCCTTTTAGAACTGGTACCACTCCTCATCTGTTTCTCAACATAAATTATAATTTCGGTCATTGCCATCTCCCAGTTTCACTGAATATGTAGTTTTATGTTTATAGTTCTCCATGTTTCGGGGCAAATCTCTAAGACGATAAGATAGGGCAAGAAATTTATTACTCTTCTGTCTTAAAACTGGAAGTCTCCTAAATGAGTAATTTTGAACTACAGGTCTATACAAAGTGTTATAGAAAGGCTTTTGCAATAATAGTGTTATTCCCAAAACAGAACACCCAGAACATTTTATTCATACCAGTAGGTTTTCATTTTTAAGTATATTTGAATGTGGGGCACCTGGGTGGCTGAGTCAGTTGGGCATCAGACTTCAACTCAGGTCATGATCTTATAGTTCATGAGTTGGAGCCCCACATCGGGCTCTGTGCCAACAGCTCAGAGCCTGGAGCCTGCTTCAGATTCTTTGTCTCCCTCTCTCTCAGCCCCTCCCCAGCTCACACTCTGTCTCTCTCTTTCTCTCTCAGAAATAAATAAACATTAAAAATTCTTAAAGTATATTTGAATGTGATAGTTGGAGGATAAACACAGAAGACCTGTATCCTACCCCCAGGAGACTTCTCATCTATTGAGAAGCACGAAATATGTGTGGGAATTACTATGACACCACCCAGAAGACAGAACAAGGGCAGCGAGAGTGACAGGGGGTATAATTACGCACCGTATTCATTCAGTGCGGAGAGATTTAACTTACATCTGGAGAGAGAAGGATTTCCAGGAAGAGGTAGCATTTTTGCATGAGACTTAATATTTGGGTAGGATTTGCACCTAGTGAGAGCTTAATAAATATTTTCTGAACATAATACTGTTCAACTTTGGTGGTTTGACATTTTTCTTTCTACTTCCATCAATGGTAAATATTCTTTTCTTCAGTGTGGTGCATCAGCTGCAATCAGTTTCACTTATTCTTGTCTTAGTTTTCCTGAGAGGAATTAACAAAAACGTTTTTATAGAGAAAATGTACCATTCAATGACAGTTATTGATACAGCCTATAATTACAAAAAAATATCCTTCCTGTGAGAATTCCATTATATTAATGATGCATGTATATTATTAAGAATTATAAACATTGAGTAATAAACCTTCAAGTTCGCATGTTCCCAGATGTTATTCTGGGGCTACTAGATTAGCAATTTTTCAAAAACGTAAGCAGTAATTAGAAATCTTTCATAATTTCTTTCAGAAATGGCACTTGGTTTTGATTCTTTCATTTAAAAAAACTCGTAAGAAAAAAATGGTGTCAAAACCATTGACATTTTTATAGCTTGACAAAAATTAAGCATAATTAAAATGAAATATTTGTTGCACAAATTAAACTGCAATTAATATGTTTTCTGTCACTGCTTGAAGGATAAGATTAAAATGGTGTTGTTAGCAGACTCCCTGCCGCGAGACTAATTTCTTGATTTTTATACCACACGTTATCACACACATTCTCAGAGCAAAAGAGTAAACCAACAAGTAGAAAACATCATTTGATGAAAATGGTATACAGAGGAGATAAACTGGCTTTTATGAAAGCAAGGCCGTATTACTTTTATTTTAAGATCCGATGACTAGTTGATTCCAAGGGTAAGATTTGCACTTTTAAAGCCATTAAAATAAGTAGAAAGTTGCCCTTCATTTTAGTTAGCTCCGCCTTTTAAATTTGCCAGTTTATTGTTTCAGGGGTGTTTGCATTTTCAAGAGGTAATTAGAAAATGAACAAGATATGTTCAGCAGAGGCCTCCCCTCCAGCTACCCAAGAAATGATAATAAATCCCATCACGAAAACTTAGATGTGAGCAATTTCAAGGAAAGTGCAGGGCAAATGCATCCGTTACTTCTTTTGGAGGAGGATCACGTTTTCTCACTGGAGCCCACAGTCAGAAAGAAGAACAAACAAACAAACAAAGGAAAAAAAAAAAACACAACAAAACCCAAAACCTGACTTTGACGTTAGTTAGGTAAAGTTATTTAAAAAAAAAAATTCTACATCTGCCACTTACCCAGATGATGCATCAAGTATTATTTCTATCTGAATATTTTTCTGGCTAATTACAGTTTGACATTAGACACCATTTGTGGTCGAATGACAGAAAGAAGTAACCATTATTCACAGTCCTCTTTATGTCTCCAAATGTCTCTCTTGGGCAGTGCTACTTAAAGGATATAAATGCACCCGCGGGAATTAGAAATTATGGGCCAGGCCCCATTCACTGACCGAACTGTTAGCACACCTCTTCCTGGGGCGCCGGCAAGGTGTCGACGCATGTTGTGTGATGATAGCATTAAGCCGTGGCAGCGCCTGTTGAAGGAATGGCGAATGGAGCCCTGTTCGTATACAACAAGGCCACGGTGCCCCTTTGGCGCTGCCTCCAGAGAAAAGGCAATGAAGATCAGTTATTCGGAGGCCTCCCCTCCGGCTAACCAAGAAATAACGCTAAGTCCCATCACAAAAACTTGCTTGATGCTCACCTACCGTGTGCACTGCTCATGTCAAATGCACTAATGGGTTTCAGACGTCAGAAAACTTTGCCCTCCAAAAATCTCAGAGCAGATAAATTGATCTTTTTGGGGCGGCTGAGTGGGTTTTGGTTACTTGAAATGACACTAATGTTGCAGTGACAAGTTTGGTGGTCGTAGTAATGCTCTTAGTTTACACTCCCATCTCATTCAGGTTAGTTCTCAAATGTCATAGGAGAGCGGTGTTTCCTGACCACTTGATTTGAAATTGCAAGCCCTGCGCTGCCTCGTTTTCCTTCACAGCACTTATTATGTGAAGGAAAATAAATTAAAAAAAAACTGATTTATTTGCTTATTGTCTGCCTCTAGTTACTAGAAATTTAAGTTTCATGAGGATAGGAATATTTGCCCAAAGTATACAGTGCTGTATCCTCACTGCCTGGAGCAGCACTTAACCTAACAAGGAAGGAAGGAAGGAAGGAAGGAAGGAAGGAAGGAAGGAAGGAAGGAAGGAAGGAAGGAAGGAAGGAAGGAGGGAGGGAGGGAGGGAGGGAGGGAGGGAGGGAGGGAGGGAGGGAAGGAGGGAGGGAGGGAAGAAAGAAGGCAGGCAGGAAGGAAAGAAAGAGTGAATGAATAAATGAGTGAAACCAGTGATTTAAAAAGAGCAAAAATAGATTAAATAAATACAATAACTCCTGTTGATAATATGAAAATCTAGATTTAGTAGAGGGTTACAAGAATTATTCATTAAAGCTTCATTTATACTTTATTTTTAATCTCAGTGGAATTATACTGAAATGAAAACCTTTTCATCAAACCAGAATGTCAGGTTGTAACTGATATATGGTTAGCGTTCGTGAAAAGTTATTTACAACTTACTCTGTAAAGAATACCGAACAATACCGTGAATCCCTTAGTTCATATTTTTATTTGTGTTCTCATTCATTCATTCGTTCATTCGGTGTAACTTGCATCCTAGGAGGCATGGATCTGTATATTCTATAGAGTGTACAAGTCCATACAACAGTGAGTGCACCGTGACACAGCTTTACAGCGCAGTGGGCATCCAGGGACTCGTGTTGGAGGGGGTTGTGTTCCATAAAGTCAGTGTGAACGCTGAATCGGTGAATGCCGAACCATGGCTCCCGAGGAGAATACAGGGTTAGGTTCCTGAGAACATGCGGTCAACATTTTTGTCAACCAACCAATATATACCACTGATTTATGTGTGTTTCTATTTAAGCTTATTTAATATATATTGTTGATTCATTAGCACACCTAACTCCAGGCTAACAGCACTAGAACGCATCCCTGAATGCCAGCTATCTAGCAAACATCTTTTCTCCCTAAGGAATATAGTAGCCTTCTTGCACTTAGGAACACTAGACAGCAGTGCAGCCCTGTGCTTGGGTCCATTTTAAAAGGTGAAATCACCAACAAAAAGTACAAAAAAGGTGAAAAATTAGAACACAAAATGACACTTGTTTACAGCATGAGGTCTGAAATGAGAAAGCAGACCTTAGCTGGGATGTGTGCTTCAGGTCACCCAGCTCTTGTGCCACTCTGCTTAGGTCTGTGGGTGAGTGACAGCACTGTGAACATTGCTTAGGAGGTTACAAATAAATTTTAGTAAATTCGCAAATAAGAAATCTGAATAGTGATGATCGATGGTTAGCGTTCTCATAAAGAAGTCATCATGGAACACATTGCTCTAGCCCGTTGACTGGTGAATCTGGGTATTATCATCTTTGCAAAACATGGTCACATGGAGAAGCGCTGTGTTTCCACCAGGATTTATTGAGTCCTGATGGGTCAGGCACTATTATGGTACTGGTAATGTAATGTACAAGACAAATGCCCCCTCCTGTTCATTTTCCATAGAGCCGATGGGTGAATGTCTTGTTACTCACTTTCTCCCTACTTTATTATCTCTCCTTTTCTTCTTCTCACTCTCCTTCTCTCTTACACACTCTCTCTCCCTCTCCCACCCCTCCTGATTTCTCTGTTTCTCCCCCAAATACTTTTAGACTCAGGTTACTGTAGGTACAGAGGGCCCTGGATATAGCATCTACTAGCTGGAAAGGGAAAGGTTCCAGAGTGTGGAGTGAGCTGTAGGAGGACTCTCTCGGTGATAGAGAGAGGGCACCCACTTTCCATCTCCTTCTCTTGGCTTCTAGAGCAATAGAGTTGAATAAGATGATCAGGAGGTGCTCTACCAGAAGGCCCAAAATTTGAGCAGATTCGTGGTTTCCCCAAGGCCACATCTGTTTATTCATCATTCAGTCATTCCTTCAGCCAAACAATATTGACCAAGCCCCTGTGTCATACGGTACACTGTGCTAAACCTTGGAAATACAACTGTGAGAAGAGTGTGAGCAATCTATTTAGTTCTTTCCCCTCTCAAGAATTGTCTTGGAGTACCAAATTACCTAGAGGCGTACTGTTTCTTTCCTGCTAAGAAACTCATAGTATTTAGGAAGGTCACAATTGTAGTTTCAGTTGCTGTTCCCCACTCCGTGTGGTTTTTCTTTTAGCCGTTCCAGTATTCTCTCTGAGCATGTGGGCAGCACATTTTCCAGCACACTAACCGTACGCGAGCCCAAACTTCCCCGTTAGTGCCAGTTTCGTATACCATTCTCTCTACTTGAGGTGGGCTGTCTTTGTATCTGAAGGTAACGCTCTTGGAACCTCTTACCTGGTATCGTGAGCTTGGTCACCAAACCAACTAAAAGGCTCCAGATCGTTCTCGCTGTAACGTTGTATCTAGTTGGATGTTTCGCTTCAATGACTCTTATTTAGATGACATTTTTACTGTGTTTAGTTGAAAGTAAACAGATAAGGCCACACTTTATATGTACGCGTCTATTTCTATATCTAGATCTATTATTCCTTCTGATATATCTGTATATCCTATATCTCTTTTATTATGGCTAATCATGCATATCCATCATAACACAATGGACTGGCCAAACAAGAAACTCCATAGTTTATCCTTGACTTTACGTGTCTGGCCACCCATTTCCCACCTCTGCATTCATAACCAAGGCTATAAAGATGGAGGAGGAGCATGAGTTAAATAAAAGAAAACAGATAAGGGGCATCTGGGTGGTTCAGTCAGCTGAGGGTCCTACTTCGGCTCAGGTCATGATCTCGCAGTTCATGAGTTTGAGCCCCACGTTGGGCTCTGTGGTGTCAGCCTGTCAGCGCAAAGCCTAATTCTGATCCTCTGCTCCCCTCTCTCCATCCTTCCCCCTCTTGTCCTCTCCCAAAAATAAATAAATATTAAAAAAAACAGATACACCTATCACAGATGTATCTATTAAGAAGAAAGATCTATAAAAATGGAAAAAGAATCTATAGAAATTCAAATATATAATGTTAGAATTTAGATGTGTCCACATCAAAATAAAAGTAGGAATGTGTATACCAAGGTCAAATACAAATGACCTTTGAATAAGCAACTATTTAGGATTGTTCATTCATAACTCTTCCCCTCCGCCCCAAAATAAGGGCAACTGAGAGTTTCTTAGTTTGAAAATAGCAAACATTTATGAAGTACCTCCTATACGCCAGGCACGGTTTTAAATGTTTTATATGTATGGACTCTTGTAATCATTGCAACAGCACTGTGAGTGAAGTATTGTTAGTTTCATGTTATTTCATCTCTTTCAAATGAGGAAACAAGAATTGCAGAGGTTAGCAGTCCGGGATCACAAAGCTCTTAAGAACAAAGCTGGATTCCAAACCCAGGCAGTTTGGCTCCAAAGCAATCCTGCCTCAGAAGAGAAGTCTCGAGAAAGTTCTCACACAGCGCGTAGTTACAAAATGCTTATTTGTCTACACAGTTGTCAACCGTGCCTGTCGTCCGACTCTCCCGCCGGCCTGTGAGGCCTCCTGGTTTCGATTGCTGTCAGCTGGAAGCTAACTAGTGCTTCAGTGACACTCGAAGCATAATGTCATATACAAATGAGCCTGATGTCCTTTTCACGTCCAGACGGACGATGCCTCCCAAACTCGGTGTCCGCTAAAACGGGGTTCCCTGAGAGCATACCCAAATGGCCTAATTGGAAGAGCATGTGATAAATCCTAAAGCTGTGGGATTCCGAAGAACACAAATGACAGAGAACCCTTTAGGATGCTTTCCTGAAAATGCAGAGCGAACCGGGAGAAGACCAGAAGAACTCTACAGCTCGTAACCATATTTTGTCAAACCCATACAAATGCTCACGCCATCGCAGAATCTTCCATGTGTAATGAGAGCAAAGTTTGTGCAGGAATCATGTCAGGGTATCTTTTCAACCCGTCTATGAACTCTTGTGTGCAGACTATGAAGGTCCCAGGTGTGAGCTAGAACGAAACTGTGGCCTCATTCTGGAAGTATTTTCAGTTAAAAGAGTATTTAGGGGCGCCTGGGTGACTCAGTCGGTTAAGCGGCCGACTTCAGCTCAAGTCATGATCTCACGGTTTGAGTTCAAGCCCCACATCGGGCTCTGTGCTGATGGCTCATCAGAGCCTGGAGCCTGCTTCAGATTCTGTATCTCCCTCTCTCTGTCCTTCCCTGCTCATGCTCTGTCTCTGTGTCTCTCAAAAATAAATAAATATTAAAAAAATTTAAAAAAAGAGTAGTATTCTGCTAAAAGTTCTTGCCACCGTCTCTCTCTCTCTCCCTCTGTTTTTTTTTTTTAAGATCTAAGAGAAAAACTTTGCAGTGCTTCAGTGTTGAATATTTTAAAAATATTTTAAGCTGGAAAGCGTGTGCATAGCCTTCAGTTTCCGTCCGATCTTGGAGGTTTTGTTCGCTGCGGTGTATCAGCACTGTCCTGCTTACCAGCATTCGGGCTGGTTGTTTAAGGACTCAGTCGTGAGTACCTGGTGAAAAGCCTTAAATAACTAGATAAACAGCCCGGCTGCCAACCTAAAGTAATCTTACACTTAGGGGGTGAGTGGCCCAGGAAATTTGCTCTTTGTCATTTTGACTTGGGTTTGAAAATGGACCTGGGCTGCATTCCAGCTCAAAGAGCCGTTCACTTCCAAAGACTCCTAAATTGTCCCAAGGAGCTCATTTTAGCAGTGGATTATTTGTGTTTGGCTGGGCACCCTAATAGCAAAAGCTGTCTGCTTTGGCAAGCAAAGGCTGTGGCAGGATTTAGAATTACTATCCCCAGTGTTTTTCTTGATGAGGTTATTTTTCAGAAAAGCAACCCCCCACCCTCCATTTAAAAAGTGACACTGCCCGAGTGTCGTGCAGGTGGTTTTCCTGAACGCATCAAGGGCTTCCCACGGCGGGGTGGCCTGTTCGATGTGTCAGAGGCAAATTTTAAACCAATGAGACGCAGCCCCAGGTATCGACCAAAACCAAAGCTGTCTTGCTGCGATCTTCATCTTTTCCTATACCCGAGCTAACAGTTATTGGTTGACTACGGCTGAGTAAGAATTTGGAGGCTTATATTTAAAAATAAGAATGATAAAGAATTTGCGAAAAATTTTCCTTTAAGGGATATAGAGAATAGATACTCGAAGACTCACTGCTTGTTTATCTACACAGCTGTAAATCGTGCCTATGGTCCGACTCTTGCCCGGGCCCGTGAGGCCTCCGGTTTTGGCTACCATCAGCTGGAAGCTGGCTAGCAGAGTACTTACACACTGTAGAGGCTCAAATGTTAGTGGAAGGCAGAGGTGAGATTATAACTCAGGATCAGGTAATGCCTCGTTCGTCGTATTAGAGCAGTCCCAAATTAAGTACATAAAAAGATCCACAGGAATAGAGGAAGAAAATGTTAGAGTTTCTGCTTATATTTAGTTTTACCTCATTTCTATACCTGTTTAACATTACATTTTCCTATCATAGTATTTTATGTGGAATTTAAAACAAATAACTAGGTGTATAGTAAAGAGTGCTTGCTCAAAATATTTTTACTGATGGCAGATATGATAAAAAATGTTTGAGTCCCATTTTGCTGCATTATTGCCCCATTAATTAGTCTCTCGTAGGTGTCCATGGAATTTGTTTAATCTGATTTTTAAAAGAGCATGGTGGGTAGAATATGAATAGATGTTTGCCATTGAAGGAAAAGGGGACGAAAATACTAGTGCTAAGTGCCGGGTGTTTTATCCTGGTTAATCCTCACAACAGCCCGATGGCACACGCGTCTCCATTTTATAGCTGATGAAACAGAATGAGTTAGGAAGTGCTTCCTGTGCTGTTATTTTCTGGAATAATTTGAAGAGAACTTCCTTGGGTAGAATTCACTAGTGAAATCATCTGGGACCTGTTTGGGAAGATTATGATTATTAATTCAATTTTAAAAATATGTATAGGCCTTGGGGCGCCTGGGCGGCTCCGTCGGCTGGGCGTCCAACTTCGGCTCAGGTCATGATCTTAGCTCGTGGGTTCGAGCCCTGCGTCAGTCCGTGTGCTGACAGTTCAGAGCCTGGAGCCTCCTTCGGGTTCTGCGACTCTCTCTCTCTCTACTCCTCTCCCACTGGCACTCTGTCTCTCTCTCTCTTTCTCAAAAATAAACGTTAAAAAATATTTTTAAGAAAATAGATATAAGGCCTATTCAGATTGTCGGTTTCTCCTTGTATGAGTTATAGTAAATTGTGTCTTTCAAGAAATTGGTCCATTTCACCTAAGTCATTAAATTTGTGATCATAGAGTTGTTCATAATTTTCCTTTATCATCCTTTTGATGCCTGTGGCATCAGCTGGGATGGTCCCTCTTTCATTTCTGACATTAGTAATCTGTGTCTTCTCTTTTTTTTCTTAGCCTGGCTAGGTGTTTATCAATTTTATTGATCCTTTCGAAGAACTGGCTTTTGGTTTTGTTGATTTACCCTATTGATTTCCTGTTTACAATTTCATCGATTTCTGCTCTGATTTTGTTTTCTTCTTCTAACTTTGGATTTAATCTCTTCTTCTCCAGTTTCCTAAAGTGGAAGCTTAAATTAGTGGTTTTAGATCTTTCTTCATTTCTTCTATATACATTCAATGCTATAAATTTCCCTCTAGGTACTCTTTTTGCTGCATCCTAGAAATTTTGATAAGTTGTATTTTAATTTTCATTTAATTTGAAATATTTTTTTATTTCTCTTGATGCTTCTTCTTTGACCCACATGAATTTAGAAGTATTTTTCAACCCCAAATATTTGGGAATTTTTCATCTATCTTTCTGTTTCTGATTTCCAGTTTAATTCCAATGTGATTTTGGAGTATACTTTGCATGACATTTATCTTTTAAATTTGTTGAGGTATATTTTATGGCCTCGAATGTGGTCTGTCTTGTGAATGTTCAATGTGAGCTTAAGAATATTTTGACTAGGGGTTCCTGGGTGGCTCAGTCAGTTAAGCATCTGAGTTTGGCTTAGGTCACCGTCTCACAGTCTGGTGAGTTCGAGCCCCACGTTGGGCTCTGTGTCGACAGCTTGGACCTTGGAGCTCAGGGCCTGGAGCTTGCTTCAGATTCTGTGTCTCCCTCTCTCTGCCCATCCCCTGCCCATGCTCTGGCTCTCTCTCTTTCTCTTAAAAAAGAAATAATAATAAACATGTGTTTTAAAACAACATATGTTGGCTGTTGTTGGATGAAGTAGTCTGTAGGTGTCAGCTAGACATGGCTGATTAATAGCTGTTCTTTTCGTTGTAGACTTGCTGAGTTCCTGCCTGCTGGGTCTGTCAATTACTTAGAAAGGGCTGACTACTACTGCAGTGACAGATTTCTCCTTGCAGTTCTGTCTGTTATACTTCATGTATTTTGATGCTCTGTTGCTAGGTACATACCTAGATTGTTATGTCTTCTTTAAGAATTGGCCCCTTTATTGTGAAACACCTGTCTTTATCCCTGATAATTTCCTTACTCTCAAGTCTATTTTGTCTGAAATTAATATCGTTACTCCAGCTTCTTTTGATTAATGTTAGCATGGTGTATCTTTTACATACCTTTACTTTTAGTCTGTTTGTGTTTTTGTTTTTGTTTTTGATTTTTTTTTATTTAAGATGGGTTGAAGGGTGCCTGGGTGGCTCAGTTAGTTGAGCGTCTGACTCTTGATTGCGACTCAGGTCATGATCCTAGCGTCATGAGATCAAGCCGTACCTCTGGCTCTGCTCTGAGTGTGGAGCCTGCTTAAGATTCTCTCTCTCTCCCTCTGCCCCTCTCCCCTGCTTGTGTGCACTCTGACTCTCTCTAATAAAAATAATAAATAAATAAATAAGTAAATAAAGTGGGTTTCATGGAGCCAGCATGTAATTGGATGTTGTTTTCTGTCCACAGAAATAGTATTTAATTATATTTTTAGAATCTAGGTTGTGATCTAATTATTATTACATAATTAATAATGATATAAACTGGATTTTAAAAGAAAATATGAATCTATTTAAGATTATTTTTAAGTTTATTTATTTATTTTGAGAGAGACAGAGACAGCGCAAGTGAGGGAGGGGCAGAGAGAGACTTTTATCAAATATGAAATAAATTTAAAAACCTAAATTTTTAACTTATTTCCATGTTTCAAAAATGAGCTGTTTTAAATATTCAGAATTATCTATTATATCATAATGAGGAATAAATATAATTAATAAATTTCAAAAGTTTAAACTAAAATAATTTAAATAAAATTAACTTTTTCAATTTTTTTGAAAAATATATTGTTATATGTATTTATAAAAAGGAAACACTTGAGACTCCTGGGTAGCTCAGTTGGTTAAGTGTTCAACTCAATTTCAGCTCAGGTCGTGATCTTATGGTTCCTGAGATCAAGCCCTGTGTAGGGCTCTGCGCTCTCTCTCTCTCCCTGCCCTGCCGTCTCTCTTTATCTCTCTCTCTCAACATAAATAAAATAAAACAAATAAATAAAATTTAAAAAATAAAAAGAAACTTTAAAAAGAAAACTGTTGTAGGTTTCTGTGTGCCTACATAAAAATATTACCTCCATGCTTCACCCATATGCCTGACTTCCATACATTCAAATTGAAGAGTGACAGGAATTATTTACTCCTGCAAAATGCTCCTACTATCCAATGGCGACACTTGCAAATACTGTATCAATTCCTGAGTACTTCTGGAATCACAGTTTGGACTAAAAAGAAAGCAAAAATATGGATATTTGGCACTACAGGGAAATAATACTTGATTGTATAAAGTTCTGCTGCATTTATGCTATTTTATTCAAATTAATTAGATATTTATCTAAGCGTTTCTGTCACTTAAATTCTCTTCATACTCAAAAGCAGCATCTGTTACAGCGTAACTGTCCTTTATGTCACTTGGGCTCTGTCACTTTGTTTCACTAACACAGAGCAATGGCGGGGGCTTCTCCCTGGGGCCTGGATAGCATTAGTCCTAAAAACAGAGAGTTAGGGTTGAGAGCTCTGCCAGAAGAGAGAGCCAGGTCCCTGGGGGCAAAGATACTTGCATGTTCTCCAATACATGTATGTTTCGTGGGTTTATAATGTATGAGGAAAAGAAGTCATGTCAGAAAAGGACCCAAAAGTACTGTGTGGGGGGCCTTATAGGTCAAGGTAAAAGAATTTAGATTTAAGCTCCTTTAAGATAAGTGACTATGTCTGGTCTTTGTGTCGCTCAGAGGCTCTTAATAGTGCCATCCAGGGCTATGACAACCTATGTGTTTGAGGATGCTTCTGTACCTCTGGCTTTCAGTTAATAAAAATTATCTGTTAGTTTTGTCTTATTTAATATGATGGGAAATTTGAAGTGCAGTGAAATATCTATCTAGAAACATAATATAATATAAATTACAATGAAATAATAATAATAATAATAATACTAATAATAATAATAATACAAACTCAGTAAGATCTCAGTGGTGATCTTTGATCTTTTTCCTCCCAGGATTTCCAAACTGTATTACCATCATTCGATCTCTTCTCAAAGTATGGAAAATTATACTCAAAAGCTGGACAAATTATATAAAGGTAAGAAGTACTTTAAAAAGTATGTTAAAAACACTTAAAAAATCAAACAAGATTGACTTGAACTCTCAAGCATTTTTAAAACCATGCTATAGTATTTACCTATAATAAAACTCTATCTTTCATTCTGATTTAATGGTTTTTAACATTCAAAACTCATGGATTTTATTTTTCAGATCTCCAAAACAGACTCAAAATACATTAAGAAATAGAACTGACAAAAATCTGAAGTAACCTTTTTAAGTAATTAATACAATAAATAAATCATTTTACACAGTGCAATGAAAAAATATTGATACTGTCTAAATGTTAAAATAGTTTAAAATATTATATTCAGTATGTGTGCTATTTGAAATATGAGTTGTCTTTACGGGATTTCAAATAAATGGTACCTAGGGTCTCTGAGTATCAAAGTTTACCGTATAGAGAAGAACAGAGATACCCGCATAAACTTCAGGATCACAAAATAAGCTCTCAGTGAAAACCGTTTAATTGCTGAGCAGTTTTAGAATAGCAACTGATTATAATCGAAGTAAGACTAATAGATATTGTAGGACTTTCAGCCAAATTAAAGGAGGTATCAGAAGAAGATAGCAAAGATCACTACAGTTGAGGGAAGAGAGGCAGGAATGAGAGATCATGCTGAGTGAAATTCCCCAGGTATCCTCCCCCACCGCGAAGCAAGGGAAGAGCACCGCTGGCTCATTGGAAGGACCACAGAGTAGATTCAAGCAACTTGCGTTCTTTAGATTTCATGTTACTGTCACTTCTTTCCCCACTTACAACTTCGGATGTTTCAACTCAGAAATCAGTATGCTAAATGTAGATCGTAATATCTGCCTCTTAACTACTCCGAAGGAATATATGAAGGGAAATATGAAATATTCTGAGCTAATAAAAAAACATACACATAATGCCAAGTGGAACTGTGGTTTCAAAGGTTTCTAAAATATCATTACGTATTGGAGCATCTACCTAGTATTTGTGACTCACCGGATGAAGTAGTTTAAATAATACGTTCCATATTTGTGTAGGACTTCAGATGTTAATTCAAAGATAGAGCCTGTTTATAATGGTGAAAGGTTGAAAACAGCATAAATACTCAGTAAACGCTGAGTTAAGTAAATGATTAGAGAGAAAATGCACCACTCTGAAGCCATTAAAAATGTTAACGTAGATCTTTACCTATTATTTTGAAAACAATGCTTATCATGTATTTCTAAGAAGGGTGGATTCAAAAGAACCTGTGTAGTCTGATTTCATTTAAAAATGTGTGTGTGTGTGTGCACGTACATATGTAATGTGTATGTGTATATGAATACACGCGTGCACTTATCTATATATTACGTGTATATGTATACATTCTTAAAAGGCAAAATGTTAATGATAGTTATCCCTAGATAGTGAGATTATGACTTCCTTTTTGGGTGATACGTCTTTGTAGTCTCATTTTAGGAAATTTGTATCTAATCAGACAAAAGCAAAGTGTTAGAACAAAATCCTCCAACAGGGACTACTTGCTGTCCTTTACCAATTACAGAAACATCTTGACTTGATTCTATTCACTCATAATAATTTAGAGACAATTAGCTTTTTTTCTGAAGACAAAATAATTACTTGCTAAATTATTTATAAGGAAGACAAGGATGAGTAACAAATGTTTCACATTACTTTTAATTAAAAAGAGTGCCCAATGCGCAGGTATGTGACAGAAATATGTGATAGAAATTTTTAAAAAATGTTTGCTAACACTTCTCTTGGATTTTAAACTATTTTGTGAATTGAAAATGTTATCAAAATGTCATCTCCTCTTCTTGGAAAGGAAACTAATGTGTAGTGTTTAATTTTGGTAAGTGAAGGGTAGCAGCCTCAGCTGAGGCTCTCCTATCAAGATTTCATTTCACCGAATACAACAAAGTGCTTCTGTGCGTTGTAAAGAGGCCGAGACGGGGACACTTACACCAAAGTGTTGAATAAAGATGCCATAGTAATTTTTCGAGCTATCTATTTGATTGCTTCGTCCTCAACGTAGTTCATCACTTCTCTAGAATTCAACCTACGTTGCCTCTTGCACCCAAACTACATTTTCCCATCAGTCCGATTGGAATAGCGATGCCTTTACCAGATTAATCTTTCTTTCCTTAGCATGTCTGCGTTAAGGATAAACAGAGCCTACACTCCCCATTTTGATTAATTCACTAAGATTTCAGCCACTGAAATGGCTGAGAACGAATTAGATTTTTAAACACACATATTTTAAAATCTGCTCTCTGAAAAGAATATGACGCTGGTAATTTCTTTAAGTTTTCTTTATAACTGCTTACTTTTGTAACCTCCGGTTACAGTTTCCTAAAGGCAGCTTTGTTGGAAGTCAGATTATCCTCTAGCCTCTGGCGAATATGGACTGCTTCGCCAACCTCTTAGCCACGTCCATCTTTCCAGGCAGAAGAGTCTCTTTAAGGATTCAAGTGAAAGAAAAATTAGCAAAATAAGGTGATATCATTGGTTAGTCTGGCATCGATGTGAGTTTCTTGCGTTGTGTGCTCCATGACGTTTTCAGATTCTTCTTTGTAATGGCTTTTGGTTCCGGGCTATCTTTCTGCTAAAATGTGGTTCAATTTTGAGGCCAGATGAGTTAAGTTTTAATTAAATCATGATGCGTGAAAACCAATGTACTCCTCCCCCCTGCCCCCTGCTTTTCGTAGGATTTGGTGTATAGATGACTCAAACAGCTGAGAAAAAAATCAAAATAAAAAGTATACTTGGTTAGCACCTGAGTTAGGAAAGGGGTGAAATGCTATTGCCTTTTTCCAGAAGAAATATCATGTCTTACAACTGTGTAAGGAAAAAGAAGATATCTGAAGAGAAAGGAATAATCAGGCATACAAGCTGTATATGTGCCTGTTGGGGATTAATTTTTTAATTCGACAAGAGAAATGATTAAACTTTGTCATTCAGTTTGACACCAGGTGAATTTATAACCCTTTCCAATTTAGTAATAATGAATTGGCAAAAAATAAAATGGAACAAAAATCAAAATGTCTTCAGTTTTTCTTGGCTCCCTCGTCCTTTGAATAAGGATGGTATAACAACCCCCTGGCCTGTAGGAAGACGATCTGCTGTTTCTCCTTGACCGAGGCAGGTGGACTGAGCACTCTGTATGTCGGGTGGCACACATGATCAGCACGTTCACCCGGAGCTGCAGCGGTGTAGACAGATCAGAGAACAGGAGAATTCCAGCAGGGCCGGGCGTGAATCATATCACGGCGTAGCCTCCTAGACTTTTAACTGAGCTAACTCTATGTGAAGAAGATTTAAGTAGAGAATTTGAGAACTCTTGTTACTGCGTTCTTTTTCTTTGTTCATTGTACTGTTTTGCTTTTAGAAATAAAAGAAGACAAAATGTAAAAATGAGGTTCAGGTGTGAAGTGAGTGCGGCATAGAAGGACCCCCACTGCCTGGAATCCTGGATTCTACTTCTGTAGCTGCTGAGTAACCTTGATACAAGTCTTTTAACCTCTGAAGTGTTTCTCTCTCTCTCCTCTCCCTCTCTCCCCCCCCCGCTCGCTCTCTCTCTCTCTCTCTCTCTCTCTCTCACTTTCTCTCTCTCTCTCTCTCTCTCTGTCTCTCCCCCCCTTATTTGTCCAAAGAAGAAATTGGGAACATCTTTGGTTCATTAAAAAATTCTACAGTTCTAATAGTAAAATAAAAATGGGTATCCTACAGAAAATATGGTTAAACCATACTTCCTACAGAGGTTCAATGAACTATAATATTTTATAGCCGACTGCTCATAATTATAGTGTGGATCTATGTACCCACAGTGTGTGTAAATAGTGGATCTTTTGCCTCTGAGAATGTCTGTCACAACCGCAGCCCCTGGTGACCAAAAGTACCATAAATGGCTCCACTAAAGTGGCCATATTCTAACCCCATTGCCCTAGTCACAATGGATGAAGCCAGTGTTGGGTACCTAAGTTAAGGGCAGCCCACACGTAAGTATGAATGATGAATGGTTTGAGGTATGAATGGAGCGAAGTGGTATGGTGTGACAGCTCTGCCCTGAGGGAAATAGGGACTCATTAGACCAGGTAGAACCCCCTCGTGACATTGAACTTGTGACATACAGACCAAGACCAATAGATATGGGACCAGAAATGTGTAGGCTCCCTCAGACTGAGAAGACATTTGCAGGTCTCTACTGCAAAGAGAGCAAAACGGCAATTTGGCCACTAAGGTTGTGCCTAGCACATTGAATTCACTTAATAAGTGGTTTCTGAATGAAAAGCAAGTGTCTCACTGGTTAGATTGTGAGATTTTAGGGCATGCCTTCTAACGCTTTAAATCTGTAATAGCAATTAGCAGTCTATCAGGTATTTTTTTTAATGTTTATTTATTTTTGAGAGACAGAAAGACAGAACATGAGCAGGGGAGGGGCAGAGAGAGACGCAGACAGAGAATCCAAAGCAGGCTCCAGGCTCCAAGCCGTCAGCACAGAGCTCGATGCGGGGCTCGAACTCACAGACCATGAGATCATGACCTGAGCTGAAGTCGGCCGCTTAACTGACTGAGCCACCCAGGCACTGCTATTACGTATTTTATAGATGCTAGATGAATATTTGTTGATTCCAACTTCAGTACAAACTCACAAGACAATTGGCTGGTATTAGAAAGTCTGAACATTGTGCATTTCAGAGCTACATGGAAAGTCTTATGATTCAATCCATAACCTTGCCCTTGTCATTATGAGTGTCTAAGCTGAAATTTTAAAGTTGTTTGATGTAATGAGGCATTATGCAAGGAATTATGATTTGTGAAGTTGTATAGGAAACAGATTCATTTAAAAATTTTTTTAAGATTATTTATTCATTTTGAGAGAGAGAGAGAGAGAGAAAGCATAAGTGGGGTAGGAGCAGAGAGAGAGGAAGAAAGAACTCGAAAGAGGGCAGAGCCCAACGTGGGGCTGAAACTCATGAACTGTGAGATCATGACTTGAGCCAAGATCAAGATTTGGACTCTTAACCAACTGAGCCACCCGGGCACCCCCAGATTCACTTTTAAAACATCTTCAGTGTTACTTTTTTAAAAAACAGTTAACATTCATTTAGAGGCAAACTCGGTGAATAATGGTGGGAGTTATGGTAAGTATGGGTTTGCAGAAAATTCAACTACACAATAAAAGTTAAAGCTTTTCTTAATAAGACAACATTATGGCAAGGAGGAATTCACTGACATTTGGGAGTGGGGAATAGAAATAGAATAGAAAAATATATTTTGATGTATTAAACAAAATAATGGAAGATGGTAAAGAATTACTCTGTGTTATAAAGTGTAAGAAGTTGAGTAGAAGTAGCTAGATTCAGAATAGAACAGACTTCTTTGAAACATTATGCATTCAGTCTATCCCACATGACAGAATGGATGATTCAACTATCAAAGTTCATTTACTCTAGAAACAACTGATGAAAAAAAATCAAAATTACATTATTGGGGACATGGAATGGGGAGTATATAACTGGCTTCTTGTTTTATTGTTTCCTAACTCTACTAAGCCTCATTTTTCTCTTCCTCGATTATTATTCTGTTTTTTAACTTTTACCAGGATATATTACTTTATATATATTACTTTATATATAAATAAATACATACATACATAAAAATATATATAAATAAACAAATATTACTTTACCCTAATGGAATCAATGATTCCTGTTCTTTTATAATAATCTAGAATCTTACTCTAATGCTGCTGCCAGTGCTCACAATATTTTGGGAACACATCCTTTTAAAATAAATTTCAGCATTTTATGAGGTATTATATAACCTCAGTAATCCAGAGTTACCTGTCGTTGGAAGAAACAGAAGTAATTGTGAGGCATCTGACTTCTCTGTCTCTCTTTCCTCTTCCTCTTCCTATTGTTCCCCCTTGTCCTCCTCCCCTTCTCCTTCCTCTTCCTCCTCTTCCTCTTTTTCCTCTCCTTCTTCTTCAAAATTATATCAGTGTGTTAATATATATATATATATCTACACACACACACACACACACACACACACACACACACACAAACACCCAAGAAAAAGAATTCTAGCTCTTGATATATTCTTTGGAATTGCTCAGTATTTCATTGTTCAGAATGCCAGTTTTATCTTAATCTCTGAGACCCAAGCTCTTGAATGCCTCGGGTGCTCCTTAGCCAATCTTTGTAATGTTTTGTTCTTCAACGACCACTGCCTCCCCCAAACACACATATATAAGCTCCTGGGCACTATAGAGGTGCCCAGATGAGTCCAAAAATACCTTTGTACTGAGTGGAGACAAGACTGAGATATGGAATCTTACTAGAGAATACAATCGAGGAAAGTGATCTGTTTCTTCTGAAAAACTCCTTAGCGACATCAACTTATATACAATTTTCTCCCTACATTCCCAGTTTCAGCCCCTCAAGAAAGTTAGTGAGACATAGTGTCTGACCAAAACTAAGTGATAATTCACCAATTAATTCTGAATGAATATTGGCGCCATTAAAAACATTAAGAACACTGTGGATGTTTAGAGGCATGTACCTTGAGAACATTCAGACTTGGATCTCCAGTTCTTCTGAGATCAAAATACTCATCAACTTTCTTATGGTTAAGCTGGTGATGTCTTCCTTCCTCCTCGCCCATCTTGAACTTCTTCGAGGACAAATAACTGTCTCTCATGATAAATACCTCTTATCCAGCCTCTAGCAGAGCACCTGGCACAGAGCAAAGTGTCTGTTGGATAAATGTTGTTAAGGAAGTTCCGAAAATCTTTCAAGGAATGGAAGCTGTACAATAGCAGCTAGCTTCCTGAAATCATGCCTGCAAAGACACCATTGCTCGTTTGAATGCATACTTTGTGGAACGTTACTTCTAACTTGTCTCATTTATAGTTATGCTGCATATGATTTTGGATACAGATTTGAAGATACACTGAGTTGGTTGACCCCAAGGTCAGGTTATGATTGCTGCTTGGGTTAAGTGTTCCTTCTGGGAAATAATCTTTCATACCTGTAAATTAGTAATTTTCCTTAAGTATCCATATTTATACAATGTAGTGTTGTGGCTTAGGGAAATTCTGAATCCTTTTTATTGATTGCATCCCCTTTTTACTCTGGTCCCCCACTTTTATGGCCTACCTCTCATCTCCGCGTGGTGTCCATTGATGTGCTGATTTTACCTTCAATCACATGGTTTTTTCTCCAGCTTTTTCACTTTGCCTTGATGTTCTCTTCCATTTTACTCTTTTTTTCATTGTAAAATGGCTCAAAACCATTTAGGAGCAAAGATGGATATTAATAAAATCACAAAATTGTATGTGGAACTTGTCTAAGGTCATAGTGATGCCTAAAAGCAGCAGAATTGCTGAACCAGTAGAACTTACGTGGTCCAAGTTCCAGTTCACAAGAAACAATTACATAAAGCATCAGAATAAAATTCTGTTGAAAAATGAGTGAGTGGCGAGTGACTGACTGACTGAATGAACCACTGGAGAATATAGTTTGGGTTGGTCTGTAAGTGATGAATTAAATTCTAGTTAGCCTTTGTTTTTAAGCGCATCTAAAACCACAACTCCTCACATCTTTTGTGTTACATCTCTAATGATGAGCTTTCTAACTCTTCTGCAGTAAACGACTCTTCTTTCATATACCTCTGCCAATGAAAGACTCCAAACGAGAGAAATGACGTTAATTTGGACTGAGAATGTAACTGATTATTTGTTGTGTCGTACAAAAGGCACACAATGCCAAAACACTTATCCGTTCTCCCAGTTTAGAATGGAGTGAAATCCCACCTTGGCCTGAGGCTCATGATCGCCTTACTCCCTTTGGAGCTCGGTGTCCCCAGCAGGCTCCCTCACATAGCACAGTAGGGTATTGCTAAGGACTCTTCCATGGTCTAAGCACTTAAACTCCTTGATGAGGAAATCACTGTGCTGCTGGTACTAGCAGATATGGTCACTTATCAGTACAACGAGTTTAGTTTATAGTTCTCGGCCTCATAGTTATGAGTGCAGAATACAGTTCATTAGTACACCATGGTACTACGCAGTCCTTGCCACAAAGTGAGGTGTCTGTACATTAAGGGATCCCTATGTTAAGAAATCACAAAACTGTGCATACTGGTTGGAATAAATCACTGAAGCAAATAGAAGGGAAACATACAGTGTGTGTTTAATGTTAAGTTGAGAAGTTAATGTGCCTGCCTTACAAAGGAGATTATAAGACCATACAAATTGCAAGCGAAGCCCATGCTCTTATTATAAAATCTAATAATGATTATTCGCAAGGCTTGCATTGTTCCAGGCTAACCTGTTTTCCAGCTTGAAAATCTACTACTTAATATATTTTAAGGTGTTTATATTTAACTCTAAACTACAACTACCTAATGAAAATTAATTATCACATCTCTCTTAATGTGAAAATAATCCAATTGAATGAAAGATAAAAAATAATTTTTTAAAATGTAGTCCTTCATTAATACTTAACTATTATAAACTAAGCACATCACTGACTGGGAGAAAGGAACGCAAACAAGATCATTTTGTTTTTTAGTTTTTAAAAAGTTTTTTTGGTAATGTTTATTTTTGAAAGAGAGAGAGACAGAGACAGAGTATGAGCAGGCAAGGGGCAGAGGGAGAGAGGGAGACACAGAATCCCAAGCAGGCTCTGAGCTGTCAGCACAGAGCCCGATGCAGGGCTCAAACTCACAAACCATGAGATCATGACCTGAGCCAAAGTCAGACACTCAACCTACTGAGCCACCCAGGTGCCCCACAAGATCATTTTGTGATTTTTAGAGTCTAAAGTTTACTCATTTTTCCAAAACCTTGATATTTACTCATTCTCTGCTCAACAAGGATTCCATATAGAACATTTTTATTTTTGAGCATTATTGTATTACAAGTAATATGAGTACAGAACTTTTTTAGTATACAGAGGATGAAATCACTACCCTCAAAGAGTTCAGTTCAGTTGACATGAAGAATCTGAAGAGTAATTAAAAATGAGAAAAGGTTGTTTAGTAGAAGATTTTTTAAAAATTTCCTGCATGCCTAAAATGTGAAATAATAGATTAAAATGGGATGGGGATAGTTGGGAAAAATTTCTTGGATGAGACAAGCGCTAAGGACATAGAGTAGCAAGGACTTTGGGTGATTAGGATGTGTCAGTGTGGGTTCATCAATTGTAAAAAATGTGGCACACTGTTAACAGGGGAGGTTGTGCATGTGTGAGGACAAGGGTTATATGGGAGGTTTATGTGCCTTCCTCTCAATTTTGCCACGAACCCAAAACTACTCTCTAGAACAGGGCTTTTTTTTTTTTTTTTAATGGCAATACCAAAATGGCGAGGAGCTGTAACTTTCACTCAGTAAATTGGCAGGAATATAAGTTTATGTAATAACTTCGTTACACTGTTTGTGTATAGCCATTAGAACTTCATGTACGCATATTCTGTGACCTAGTGGTTCCTCTCCTAGATATATATCTAAAAGAAACCTAAACAAATATGGACAAAATATTCATAATAGCACTCTTTCTAATAGCCCTAAGCAGAAACAACCCAACTGCCTATCCGCTGATGAGTGGATAAACAAATGTGTATATCCATACGATGGAATATTATTTGACAATGAAAAGGAATAATGTATCGATACATGCTACAACATGGTTGAATCTCAAAAACATTGTGCTTTAGTGAAATAAACCAGTCATAGATTACATATTGTGTAGTTCTGTTTATATGGGAAGTCCAGATTGGGCAAACATATAGGGACAGAAATTAGATTAGTTATCGCCTACAGGTGGGAAGGGGGTTAGAGAGAAGCTGCTAATGTCTGTGAGTTTCTTTGTGGGATGATGGATTGTTCTACAGTTAGATTACGGTGATGGTTGAACAGCTCTGTTAACATACCTAAACCATTAAACTGTACACTTTAAATGGTCAAATTTTATGATATGTTAATAATACCCCAAAGAAACTTTTAAAAAACACAATGAGGTACTATTACATACTATTATAATAGCTACAATTTTAAAAGAATGGCAATCACAAGACATGGCACTACTGTAGCTTTCATCCAATAAGCTGGTAGAAACATAAATTGTTACAACATGCTAGAAGAAATTTTTGACTGTAGACACAAAACTTAACACATAAATCAAAGTGTGGTTTATAGACTACAACAACAGAAATTAAGTCCTCCTCCTCCTCCTCTTCCTCCTCCTCCTCCTCTCAATAACATAGAAGAGCCTCATAAATATAATCCTGCATAAAGCCACCAGACACACAACATACATTCAAATACATTAGTCCATTCACTTCAAATGAAAAAATAGATGTAATCTCTGGTGTTTGAGGATGAGGCCATAGCGGCTGAAGGGAATTCAAGGGGTCTTCTGTGAGTGTAGGTGCTGGTCATGTCCTACTTCTTGTTTTAGGTTATAGATACATTTAAGTTTTATTTGGAAGAGTTCAGCGAGCTGTATTTGTTACGAATTGTGCACCCTCCTGCATGTATGTTTTACCTCAGTTTTAGCTAGTCCGGTGAGGGTGTAGGGGATGGAGGGTAAACAAAACCCAAGCCTGAAGGGCAGCCATTCTTTCTGAAGACGAGTCCACTCCTCAGCCCCACCTGGCTTTGCCTAAGAGACGGCGGGTTTAGTGACTTCAAACCATCTACTTTTAAGAGAAGCTGGAAATATTTACATAAAATTCTCCACTTTTAGGTGTTGGCAAAGATTTCAATTATAAAAATGTCGTGAAAACCATGCAAAGTACCATGAAAGCTGGACTTTTCCCTCAGTCGGTAGTTTGGGCAACCGGAATGGCTAATCGAGGTGGTTCTGCCACGTGCTATGTGCATGACCCTGGCAACATTTCTTAACCTCCCCAAGCCTCAATTTTCTCATCTGTAAGACTTAGAATAATAATACTTTCCTCTCCGGGTTATTAAGAGGATTGACTGCTTGCAAACCTCCCTTAAGACTATGCCTCTAATTCAGCAGGCTCTCAAAAAGCGATCATTGTTATTATTTTTATTGCCAGAGTACTCTCGAGTTCACTGAAGAGAAAAAGGGGCGACAGTCTGAAACAAAGTTATACAGCCACAGCTTTCCACACATGTATTTTCTTGTCATCCCCATCTTCCTCCTCTCCCACTAACCGCCTTGCTATCTTAAATCTCCTCTTGCTGTAGCCCTACTAAAGACCATTGTAGCCAATGCCCCCGTTTAGCATGAAAATGGAAGTAAAGCAGCTGGAAGATCAATTTCTATTTCCCCATGTTGAGTCTCCCAACTCATTTTTTCCCTGTAGAAATACTATGATATGTGGTCGTTTATTTCTAAAATTCTATGCCTATTCTAGAAAAAGTAGGCTATGCTTCGGACAGGATTTTCTGGACTGCCCTGGACACTTAACTATGGTAAATAATATATCAGCATTTTCAGAGATAGGTGCATTTACCATTTCAGTCTGCCTTAAGAAAGAAAATTTGGTGCATATCTGTCTCTTGACACAAAACTTCTCATACCACAATATTAAGACTCTTAAATTTCATATGTAAACAAAATGGTAAAAAAACCCATAGGTTTTTAAATTTTTATTTTAGCTTTTATAACTCAAATTTTACAAACATGAGTAACAAATAAGAACATTTTATATTCCAAAATCCCTGATCCTATATTTCTTATAACATTCTACTGCAGAAATAAGGAAAATAAAAGACAAGCCTCAGCAGAGAGATACACACCTTAAGGGTAAATCAGAAAGTGAGTAACGACCACCTGTGTAATCAAGAATTTGCTTTACTAAGTTTTAATCATCGACGGTTGATTTCAGGCATTCAGAAAGCATTTGGATGTACTTCTCCATCTGGCCCTTTTACCCAATAGTTACATTGAAAATCAGTAAATTCAGTAACTAAACATTATTTGCAGGGTGTGGCTCATAATTATTCTAATGAATATTCCTGAAGTCATGTGAGGTTAGGATTTATTATAACCCATATTCAGACGAAAAAAGTAAGACAAAGGGCAAACTGGGATTGGACTCCAGACTAGTATGACTTTCAGCTCAGGTAATTAGTCGTTGCATTAGAATGATGCCCCGGGAATAGTTGTTAACAGGCCTTCAAAGTCCCTATCTTTGTCTCCTTGGCAGGAAATGGCATTCTGGAAACCAAGAGTCTATCAATGTACTCCTTCCTTTTAGTGAATATTTTGCTTCTTTGGCTCAGATCAGGGTGGTGCTGCTGATTTCTTCTTCCGTACCTTATAAAGGTCCGAGAACATCAGCCCATTTCCTTGTGCCGTTGTTATTAAGAAGGAAACTGACTTATTATTATTATTATTATTATTATTATTATTATTATGGTGATTTATTTCATTCTTGTAAGGCAGAGCAAAAGAAAGGAAGAAAGGGAACCTGAAATCTCCCTTCGGGATAAAGAAAACAATTATTTCCAAGAGTGTCTAATTATGTACAAGTAAATGTGTGCATAATAAAAATGTCCAGGGTAATTAAAACTTTTGAAATATCTCAGCAAAAATAACATACCAATTCTGTGTTCCCACATCTTTACCACCCTCCTCTCTCAAGCCGCTGGCTTCTTATACCAAAATACCACCCCCCCTCCCCTTAAAGAAAAATAAGTGGAAATACAGGGAGCAACCCAGCTTCAAGAAGAGAAAAAAGCGAGAATAACATATTGGGAACAGAAACCGCAGCCTAACTAGTGCCTCCT
Source organism: Paguma larvata (assembly GCA_030068075.1). Taxonomy (NCBI): domain Eukaryota; kingdom Metazoa; phylum Chordata; class Mammalia; order Carnivora; family Viverridae; genus Paguma; species Paguma larvata. The sequence continues at coordinate 44,606,297 of CM057840.1, forward strand.
CCCCACCTTCATTACCGTCCTTCCAAATAAATCTCCCTGCTCCTCTTGAGCTGGCGAATAAAAAAATCAAGCCACAAGATATATGTGTGTGCTCCTCCTGATGAGCATTACCATCCATCTACGGTACGTCCCACATGCCAGCTTGAAGATGGGCTAGCAGGAGAATTAAAGACTTCGGAAAGTCCACAGCATAATCAAGAAGGCTTCTTTCTTCAGACTACACAGCTTTCATCTCTGTCTCGTGTGATTTTCTCCCCATCTCCTTCACTCCGAGGCAAAGAGGCTGATGGCCGATGGGACAATAACAGATCATATAGCTAACCTTCCAGGGCAACCAGCTGGTTTCCAATGGAGAGCACAAATGCCTCTGATAAGTTTCATTTTGGTAAAGACCGTTTAGGTGTATCCACACTCACACATCAGAATCCTGAATTCTGAAGTTTTAAAAGATGATGTCCAATTTCAAATGAATTTTTTTTTAATTTCAAGTACAAAATAGCTTTTAAAGTGCATGGCAAGGTATAAACACTGCTTCAGATTTCAGTGGGAGACCGAACCATTTTATCTGAAATAGTTGGATGTTTGCCTTTGTTTTTACATCATTGAAGTAACCTTCCTCTAAAAGGTAATGTTTTTCATTGCTCGAGGCTTGAGGGCATATGATTAGATGCCTAAGAAGTCACTTATTCTAATTTCCCACCCTGGCTGAGATCCTTTCTACGGTATCCAGACCCCTGCCTGAGCACCTCTCAGTCTTGGGTATGACTCTCCCTCTCAAGGGTACAGATTCCATTTTGGACTCTTCTAATTATTTAAAAATTCTTTGTTACATGGAGTTTGTGATTTCACTAACTGGTACTACTCTGGTGCATTAGAAAAAGTGGATTCTGTTTTTCATATAGCCGTCCTTCAAGTATTTGAGGAAAATCCCACGTCTCACCTGAGAGTCCTTTACTCTGTGTCAAACACTCTTAAGTTCCAGAACTTTGTCCTCTAGTTGTTTCTACTACCACCACTCCATGGTAGACGATGCTACTCACAATCCGCATTTCCCCTGACCTGAGCCCAAGATCCTTTTCCTTGTAGCTCTCTGGGCAGCCGCTATTCCGTTTGAATTGGAGTGCAGGTTGAAACCTATTTACTATTCTTGGTATTTTGGTTTCAATATGATAAAGTTCAGTGAAGATGGAAATGGGAAATGGATTAAAGCTCTTTAATAATTTGAACATGCTGTAGTTTGGGTCCTGGTCCAAGGCTGATGTCAGTATTTCCTCTACTTCAAATTGAATTAAGGAATCATATAGGATGTCAACGGTGCCCTTGATAATGCAGCTCTCCTTAAAAAGAACTGTTTCTGAGCAGATCATCGGGGTCCAAAATACCCGTATTTGGCAGGATTCTCAGTGCTAAATTATTAAAAGAACAAGACAATAAAAGTGAATGAGTGATATCTGTAAACATTATGTCAGAACTTTGGTTTGGCTTAGTTTAAGAAATGATTAATTACCTTTTATCCATTGTTAATTCAAGTTCATAAATTTCAAAGCTGTGTCAAACACCTAGAATCTAGAATGTTCTTGTTTGATAGCAATGTATACCTTAAGTCCATGGCAGGTTTCCTGTAGGAGTGCTATTTAATACTTTATAAAATGCTTATAGAAGATTTTCAGAGGAAAATATTGCTCAGAAACTCAGTCTCCTTTTACACTCTTCATCATCTTCTGCCAAGAGAACTGGAGAATGTTCTATCTTTGTTGCATGAGCTCATGCATATCTACTGCCAAACTTCGGAGAGGCCACCTAGAGTACATATCTCTCCATCTGTCAGCACCAGGAAGCCACTGAAATTTGTGGAGGAATAATCATTAATACAATTTTGTGGCGCTTTCTCTGGGTGCAGATTTTTCTGAAGAAGTTAGGCATACGAATATAGTGACTATCTGAGACAAGTATTGTACTCACTCGGTTTTATTGCTTTTTTAACAGTCAGTTGTCTTCAGACAGTAACAGAACACTTAATCTACATTAAGTGTTTGATCTACATATCCGATATATGCTGGTGACACAGACTAAATACATACCACAGATCTCTGCTTGTGGCTGGAGTTCAGTGTAATAACACTTTGTTTATTTAAAATGATGGCCCAAATGCCTTTGCATAAAAAAAAATGGGAAAACTATTACTTAACTGTGTCCTTTGGTGAAACTGTCTTTAAAATGAACCCCAGGGAGGTAGTTGGATGGAAGAAAAGAAAGCCTTGGTGGTGAAATGGGAAAGCCTTGATGAAGAATCCTCTTGACTTAGAGAACGTTGATACCATGTAAATCTTAGGAAAAGACCTGATTTAGGAGGGAAGATGATTCAGTCTGAGATATATTTACTTTGAAGTGACCGTATGATATTTAAGTGAAAAAGTCTTGTGGCAAGTGAAATTACGAGGTTGTGGTTCTGGTGAGAAGTCTGAACCAAAAATATAAATTGAAGCATCAATCAGGATGTAGGTTATTTCTGAATCAATGACAGGCTAGTAGTTCACTAACGTGGTTAAAAGTGAACAGAAAGCATGGGAGAAGAGAATGAAAGGAAAAAGAAGTGGGGTAATAGTAGAAATCTTTTTAACTGTCACAGAAGCTTGTGGAAAAGAGAGTTCAGAGAGGCAGTGGTCCTGAGCTTTTAATGCTCCCTACGAAGATGATGTCAAATGTTTAGAGGGAAAATGTTCATTTGAGCTGATTTTCCTTATCACTGATTCTGTCCAGTGTTCCCAGTTTTATGCAAAACCAAAACCATTCTCACTGACCTTTGTAACATCCGCTGGCTCTTCATGGTCACAATTCAACCAGGTCACCATCACCAAGACATGAATTTTTAGAACTACTTTTGTTGAATGAATATGATGGATTTCGTCATCTCTGTCTCTTCATGGCATCTTTCAGCTACTTAACTGAGGAGAAAGATGGACCTGTGGTTACTGAATGAAGTCTGTTCCCGTGTAACTCTCACTTGACTATATATAAGTAAAGTTTAGGATTTGGGGATCATTGATATAATACCATGGTCGAATGAGCTAACTAGCCTAGACATTTGACTCAAGTTGCATAGTAAGTCGCCTGATTGATTCAACACAGATTGAATAAGCAGGTTATTTCTTTTGGAGAAATGTATGGGTAGGCAGAAAAACATAGTTCCTTTTGACAACTGGTTGCTACCAAAGAGGAAGGAAAAACAGACCAATATGGGGACGTGATATCTTCCAAGTGACTAGCTGAATAATGTAAACCTTGTGCTCATTGGCTTTAATGTTGATCCATCTCGTGAAAATTATGCTCATGAATGAAACAAAGGCCTGATAAACTCCTCTCTTTCCTCTTCTCCATCTCGGCTGTTCGGTCTTGCAGTCGACTTCCTGCTCATCACGCAGAGATCAACTACATTCTCAGAAACAGATGGTGTTCCTTTACCACCAACTTATCCTTCTGTAGTTGGGCAGTTGGCAAGGCCAGATGGATTAACATCCTGGAATTAAACTTTTCACCAAATTCTTAGAAGTAAGCAGACGTTTTATTAATATGGACTTCTGGACATGGAACAATACCCAGAGATGATTGATTAGAAAATCTAATTAAAGGCAACAATGTGGAAGAACTGAAGCAGTGAGTTCATTCTGAAAATAAGCAACATATTTATATCCCATACTCTTTGAATAATAAAACTGAACCAGGAATATATTTCACAGTGGCTGGCCAAATAACCATTGCTTGCCCATGACTTGCATTTATCCTCAGACATCTAAAACTGACTACAGATAAGTCCAACAAAAATAATATATAACATATAGGTCTCAGGAGTATTTTTTGTGGGGGAGAGAGAAAGTTGGGATACCACTCAAATTCTTCACTTCCCTTAGGTTCACTGATATTCTCTCATCCAAAATTCATTTTTTTTAATTTTTTTAATGTTTTATTTATTTTTGAGACAGAGACAGAGCATGAGTGGGGGAGGGGCAGAGAGAGAGGGAGACACAGAATGTGAAGCAGGCTCCAGCTCTGAACTGTCAGCACAGAGCCTGATGCGGGGCTCGAACTCACAGACCGTGAGATCATGACCTGAGTCGAAGTCGGACGCTCAACTGACTGAGCCACCCAGGCACCCCCCAAAATTCATTTTTAAAAAACCACTAATGATGTGCTTAGTATTGTAAGAACCCGCAGGGGTTAGTAAGGTGCTTCCCCTACAAGAATTAGAAAGGAAATACCTTGTCCCTATACATAAAACTGTAAAACCAACACAGAGCAGAACAGAAATATACAAAGCTACTGGGTGGCTCCATCTAGGTCATTCAAGTCACACTTTAAATACTATTCTATCGGAGAGACCTTCCTTGATCACTAAACATCACATCTCTACCCCTCTAGTCACTGTTACTTCAGCCTTCTTTTATTGCTACTGATGTGCATTTGTTCACTGAATGTCTCCCGCCCTTTCCTTCTCTCTCAGAATGTGTGCTTTCTATAGAAGAGCTGGGATTTGTCTGTATTGTCACTAATTGAATGTCAACACCTCAAATAATACCTGACACATGATAGGCACTCATAAATATTTGTCGAATAAATGAATGAATGAACGAATGAATGAATGAAGAATACAGAAGAGGTAGATGATTCCTAGTGCAGAAAGTCTGCCCTATAATAAAATTTAGGTATTAATGTATCTGAAGGAAGAGCAGTTACAGAATATGTTAGTTAAAACATTGAGACATAGCGGCAAAACCGGCAGTGCCCATCTAGGAATTATCAGGAGGAGAGGATACTTGGCCGTCACATCACTAGTACTCATGCTATGAATAGTAGGAAACAGATAGGCTTTGCTTTGGCCCTTAGACCTCTCTTCTTCAACTTCCTCCCCACAACCCTCCCTTTCCGCTTCCCTCATTCCCTTCCTCATAGGATACATCAAAATATCCTAGGTACTGGAGCCTAATTCCCTGGGTTCAGTCTTGACTCTGCCACTTATAAGGCGGTGTTGAGCAAGTTGATCTCTCTCTACTTCACTTTCCACAAATCCAAAATAAAAGGAATAATAGTCCCTAAGTATGCTTCGAATATTGAATGAAGAAATACATGTAAATCACTCAAAATAGTGTCCATGACTATGTGCTCTAACACATATTAAGTACTCAGTAAATGTTAACTATTATTGTTACTTTGTCTTTTATTGATTTCTTCTTCTGATATACAGAAGGAATGCAAATATTTTATTTACTTTAATTGAACCTATTGTTTCCAAGCTCTATCACCTTTTGCTTTAATGAATTTTCCATTTTTCTTGCCCTTGTATAAATGTATTCTATACTTATTGTTCTTCTTTTCAGGATGTGTTCTCTGATTTTATTAACTCAGAAGTTTGTTAACAATCCTAACCTACTACATCCAGGCCCTTATTTATTTTTAATTCAATTGTCTCTCTCCGCCATTTTTTTTTAACTTCAGTTCATATAGGAGGCAACTGTATATCGTTAACTTTGTCTAAGTCTTTTCTGCTGAGATGTGTGCGGTGGGCAGAATTTTAGAAGAGCCTCCCAAATTTACTACTCCCCTGATGTCCACACCTTGCATAATTCCCAGGAGTGTGAACGGGGCAGTTTTAGTAACGTTATATGGTTCAGTAGGGAGATTCTCTCGGTTGGCCTGATCTAATCACACGAACTTTTAAAAACAGCTTTCTGTGGCTGAGAAAGAGCTAAATCAGATTTGGGGCATGAGCAGAATTTGATGTACTATCGCCGGCTTGAAGATGGAGGGAATCGTGGCAAGGAATGCGGGTGGCCTTTAGGAACTGAGGGAGACCCAAGAGTTAGAGCCAGCGAGGATAGTGGGGCCCCAGTCCTGCAACTGCTAGGAACTGAGGACTGCCAACAATAAGAATGAGCTGGGAAGCAGATTCCTCTCCAGAGACTCCAGAAGAAAAAGCCCAGGCAACATCTGATTTCAGCCTTGTGATTCCCTGAGAGAACCCAGACACACCAGTAGGTGTTGTTTTAAGCCCCTAAATTTGTGGTCTTTTGTTACACAGCAATAGGAGGCTACTATCCTGTGTTTCCCTTGAGGTATGCTAAGTCTGTATGGATTATTACAGATGCAAACAAATCGTGGTTGTATACCAGAAATATTATCAGCCTAAACTAGCATCGATCCAGATTATTGGGAGAGAGGAAATGAGCTATTACACTGGACTCTCCGACCGTGAAGAAATTGACTTCAAATTCATTCTCATGCCTTTACATGCAATATACCTAAATTTCAACTTATTTATGGGATTTGAAACCTTTAAATATGTAATACTCTATAATTTCTTAAACAGCATGATTATAACATAACCATGTGGAAAGAATACTTTATTTAGAGTAGCAAATTATGGAATATGTCCAAAAGTTGATATTATTTCTCCTTATAAATCACTAAAAAGAGCTTTAGATAGTTAAAAGAATATCTGATCGAGCGAGCTATTCACATAACAGTTTGTAAATTATTAATGTATAAACCCATTTAAGATTTCAGATTAACCTGAGGCCTAGAAGAGGTCATCTATTTCTCCCTTCTTGGGCTGTAACTACATTTCAACCTGTTTTTTAAGTCTCTAAGTCATGAGGTCTGTTAAGCCCATGAATGGGATGCTTTGGGAGACGTGTGTGACCGTATTTCCTGCTTCTTCATAGCTTTATTACTGATGTCCAGGAAATGTGACGATTTTTCAGATGTCTAATCTGTCTGTCATGTTTAGCCTTAGAGAGGTTGAGTTTAGACACCTGTATTTTATCCTGTATTTGCTCGGAAAAGCGCACCACAGCATCCCCACAGAGACAGAAAATGGAAAAGGACGATGGAAAGTTCTAGTGAGATGAGAATGATTAAAAGGAGAAAGGGGGGCAGGAAATGAGATCACTTTCTCTGAGCCCTCTATGCTCTCTGATAGAATGCTCTCCAAAGAGGCTTGTACAGTGAAGTCATTCTGGCTTTGCTCTTATGCTTAGTGAAAGCCACAGATCTGAAGGAGCCTTCCGGATAGAGCTCTGTAGAAATATGTCAATAAACCGACCCGTTATTGAAAGTAGCATTTTTAACAGTAGGTTTGGAAAGGGAAAATAAATTACAGATTACATGGATGCTTTGTTTTATAGGAAAAAAAGAAGCAATTATGCAAGCCCTAATCCCACTGATACAAATTACTCTGTAATGACTCAGAAAGCAGAATACCCAGCTCATATCAGCCAGGGTCCAATCAAGACACAAAACTGCACAGTAATTTGAACAGGAGAAGTTTAATATAAAGGATTAGTAATTCTAACATAAGGTTGGAGTGCCAAGGGATTGGCTAGTAAGAGATATAGAGAATTCTAAAGAACATAGGAGTAGCACAGAGAAGGAGGAGCCGCCAGCCCAGCTGCTGACATAGAGCGTCTGAGGCAGAGCTTCTGTTTTCGAGGACTGGTGGAGGGCATGGACCTAGCTCCCTGAGCAGCAGAGAGCTCGGTGTGGTGCTGCACTGGCAGAATTGGCCGTAAATCTACGCTTTCTGGTTCTGGGAAGAGCTCTTCGCAGGAGGAGTCTCTCTGGAGTCACTCTGCTACACAGCTGCCCAGGGGATGCTCCTGGGGGAAGCGGCTGGCTGAGGGTGCTACTACCGGCCGCAGGACACTGCAGGAGTCACGCACCGGAGAAGCTGCCTCGCAAGAGCTGGGCCCTGGGAAAGCTGCCCACACTGCAGGACATGGGCCCTGGAGAAGCTGGCCGCCCTGTGATAAGCAGATGCTGGAGGCGCAGCCCGCATTGTGGGAGCCTGGCACCAAAGGAGTCGCATGTGCTGCGGAAGCCTGGTGCCGCAGGGGCACAGGAGCCCCGTGCTGGAGAAGCAGCACAACTGCCTACAGAAGCCTGCCAGTGGAGCCTCTGGAAAGAGGAAGGAAGGCTGTTCATCCTGATGTCTCTTGAGTGCCCTCTACCGACAGTTTCTAACATCATGTCCGTTGACAAAGGGAAAATGTTTAAAGGACCCAGATCCATAGTCACAGATCAGGCAATGAAGGTGGAGTTGGAGCTGAGAGGCAATGAATTGATAACATCCTTTAGTGTAAGCCCTGTACTTGGCACAGTGGGGTTTTCTTTGTTTACTTGTTTTTAAATGTTTGTTTATTTTTGAGAAAGAGAGAGCAGGGAAGGGGCAGAGAAGAAGGGGGGGAGGGGCAGAGGATCAGAAGCAGGCTCTACACTGACAGTGAAAAGCCCAAGGCAGGGCTCCATCTCAGACTCCACGAGATCATTATCAGAGCTGAAGTCGGATATTTGACCCACTGAGCCACCCAGGCACCCTGGCATAGTGTTTTTAATCTGTGAAGGAATTCTCCCTGATGCTTGTACTAGACTGCTTGGGAATTTCTACCTCTACCATCAGCTCCAATCATTTGAGAATGTTTACATTTTTTATGGTCAATAGATAAAACTTTTGCATTTATAACATACTGGTAAATCCACCCAGTTCTTCGCATTCCTGTTTTCTAGCACAGACATACTTCTCCCCCATCCCCTCGGTGAAATTGTCCCTGAGTGAGCCTGTGTCTTTACCATTCTGAGCTTTCTTCTCCTGGCTAAATATAGCCAGCCCTTCTGTTGCTACACAAAGTAGGACAGACAGTATGATATTGTTCTTGTCCTGATTGATTTGCTGGAGCGATCGTGAGCCTCAGAAATGAGACTCTGCTGTCTTTAACTTTCTTTGCCTCCAAGGGTGACTATGGATTGAGATCATTTTACACGGAGTTTCAGTGGAGCTGAGGACCTTTCAGAAATTTTCGCTTCAGAGATACAGATCCTAGTTTTTAAAAACAGTCACATTTATTATATTTTGGAAGATACAGTGTGTGAAAATATATTTCATTAAGGAAAATGTTTTGCACATACAGGTGTTTGTTATTTTCCTTGTTAATTCCCTGGAGACCTTTGTTTTATTCATTTAATCGTTTATCCCCTGTGTTTAGTCCACAGAGACTTTGGAGAACATTTGATTATAACTTGAACTCGATGGCACTTTTCTATGCCACCAAACATTCATCCATTTCATCGGTTACTCATTCATACATAGTTTAATTTATTATACAAATGTGTACTGAGCATATAGTTTTCCAGGAGTGGTTGTGGGGGGAAATGTGGTTGTAAACATGCATGGAAGCTTTTTCCATCTGTAAGCACTTAAAATCAGCCAGTACAATTGTTATAATACGGAGGAAACTATGACAGATTTTCTAAGAGAGTCACAATGGCAAACCAAAGAAGAGACTTACAAATTATTAACTAAAACTGGTATTTCAGGATCAAAGTCATGTGAGAATATGAAGATCACAGTAGACTTGGAACCTCCTTGAGGAAGAAGGCTCATTATGGTTGCCGTTGCTTTCCAAGCTCCTGGTCATGGTAGACTCCCTTTATTTATTTTGTGGTTGCTTACAGGGACAAATGCATTAATGAGTAACTAGTTAGCTATGTGCAGTTGTAAAAATGAGTGAGAAGGGCTGATTCTAATTCTGCCATTAAATAACTGTGAGCTTAGAAAAGTCACTTGTGTTCAGGGATCCCCAGGACCACCCTTGGATTCAGTGATTTGCTGGAGGGACTCACAGGATTCAGCAAAGCACTTATACTCATGATTGCCATTATTACAACAAAAGGATGCAGATGAAAGTTAGCCACAGTAAAGGGGCATAGGTCAGGGTCCAGGAGACAGCAGGTGCAAGCTTCCCGATGTTGTCTCCCAGGGCACTCAGCCTCTTTCCCCCAGAAACAGTGTGTAACAACACATGAAGTATTATCAACCGGGAAAGCTCATCTGAGTCTTGGTGTCCAAGGTCTTTACACGGGGGCTCAGTCTCACAGACATGGCTGACCACTTTTATGGCTGAAGTTAGTCTCCAGCCCCTTCAGTGGTCAACCTGATAGTCCATAGGCCAAATGCTCCATCATAAATCACATTGCTGGCATAGATTCTCTCATGGCCCCAAAACCCCAGATACACAAGGACAGCATCAGGAGAGATATTCCAAGGACTTACAGGTTACTTCTCAGGAGTTTGGCGAGGTCCCAAACTTTCTTTGAGATGTGCAGAGTGTGGACAAAGCTGAGTTAATCCTTTGCTGTTCATCATTTGACCTCTGTTCGTGCCTAATTATCTTCACCTATAAACTAAGGTGAAGGTAAAATGAACAAAGATAATTCCTACCTCTAAAATGCTACACTAATTTAAATTTATAGTTAAGCAACACAGAGGTAGAGTCAGCCTTAAAGACCATTCTAATTCAACAGTTTAAAAAGCACAGGCCTTCAAAGCAATGCCAATTTTTTTATATTTCTCACAATTAGGCAATAGTTCTCTTTATCTTTTCATTCAGCTTGCAAAGACAAGCAGCGTTCTTCAAGGCACACTCCCTTCTGGCTCTTCCACCCTGCCTAGAATCCCCACCCAAATCTCTGGAAAAGAAGTGCCTCTCTAGAGACTCTGAAGATTAGTTCAGGCTAATTGCTGTTGGATAAGTAGTGTTTAGCAGCTGTTTAAAAAAAATTTTTTTTTAAGGAAGATAGGCTTATTTTGCAGCAAGAAGAATTTAGGTTCAATTTAAGGACAATTTGCTGACAGAGAACATGAAACACTAAAATAGTTTTCAAGTTTTATGGAGTCTCCTTGCCTAGAAAAAAAAAAAACCAGAAAGTGTATTCCTTTATTTTTTGGATAGTTTTAGTTTAGATCTGAACTCACAAAGATGCTGTTTTTGCTCTGTTTTGTTTTGTAGTAATACTCCTAAATTTCTGAGCTTAGGAGAATTCCACAACCAAAATATTACACAACCAAAATAAACTCAGCAGATTCGGCTGTGAAAGACTAGAATGTGTTAGTAGACAGAACATATTTATGGCCCATTTCAGTTAAGTTTCAGGTCGAAGGTGGATTAACTTTGGAGTGCCATACTGAGGTTATTTGGGATGAGGAATGCTAGGACACAGTGATGTTTCGAGCTGGTATTCTAGCTTTCTGAAGGAGCAGGCTTCTGCTCATAGGAAGCCAAAAATGAATTCAAAAGTCATGACTTCCATGACTGCCCTGCCTTTAGAGAAGGATTTTCTACGGAAAAAGCAAGGCAGTCAGTACATAGCTGAGCAGCTAAATTTGACTCAGCATTGGCCGATTAACATCTACTGCATGCCATCTGCTTCCAGCCGCTTGGTACTTCCTTCACTGGTTTTATAGAATGGCGTCGTTACAAATGGTACAGGAGGCCATCACGGGAAATCATTGCTCCTGGAGTAGACTGGGACAGTGCATCATTAAATATCACCATGGGAAGTGAGACGCGATGGCCAGTTTGTGTAATTCTAGAACCATCCCATTAAGTTAAGAGCTCATTTATTACAAAAATGAGAGAAAATGACACAGAATCTAACCAGGAAAGAATTGCTCTTAGTCTAAGTAAAATTAGCATTAAACTCACTAAAACTAAAGTTCAGGACACAATCAAATCAGTATAGCTCATCGAAGATGCATGAAGTAAGAAATGGTAAATGTGTCTTCATATGAGCTGGTTGAAGATTTTGAGAAGTTGACAACTGCTACAGACTGAATGTTTGTGTCTCCCCCAAAATTCGTATGTTGACAGTAATTCCCCAATGTGGTGGTATTTGGAGGTGGGACCTTTGGGGGATTAGTATCTTTATAAAAGGGATCTCAGAGAGCTCCTTCATTCCTTCAGCCAGGTGAGGACACTGCAAGAAGACAGCTGCCTATGAACCAGGAAGAGGGCCCTCATCAGACACTGAATTTGCCAGTGCCTTGATCTTGGACTACCTCCAGAACAATGAGAAAGACATGTTAGTTCTTTAAACCATCCAGCTTATGGTATTTTTGTTATAGCAGCCCAAAAGGACTAAGAGAGCACCCCACCTAAGCAGTCAAATGAAATAAATATAGTAGCTTGATGATCCGAAAGGTTTCCCAGGTTGCCCTTACCTGTGTGCGTCAGTATTGCCTCCGGAAGGCATTTAGAGATGCAGAATCAGGCCCTGGTGTACACCTACAGGAATCTGCATTTTCACAAGATCCCTGGGCGACTCGTGTCCATTCACGTTTGAGAAGCACCGCTTGCACATCTGGTCAGCTGCCTATTTTCGTACGTAAAGTTTTATGAGTCAAGCTTTTTCAGTTACCTATTGTCTGTAGCTGCTTCTGCAAGACAATGGCAGAGACGAGTACTTGTGACAGAGACTGTATTTTCCACAAAACCTAAACTATTTACTTTCTGGCTCTTTACAAAAAAGAGTTGTTTGTTTCCTAGATTTGTCGAGATCAGGAAACTGCCCTTTCTTATCATAACATAGGCTTTTAGACGTATGCTTTGTCTGCCTTTTTACTTTCAATTTTCATAATCATTTTTTTCAGATAAAAGTAAATAATTTTTCAATATGCCGTACCTAATTAGTGGTGGAAGCTTAGGTCTATCTGACTCCAAGGACCAGGATCTTTTCACTGTGCACTATGACTTGCCTTCTAGGAAGTTGGGACGCTCAACGCTTTGCTCATCTAGGATTTAATTAGCCTCAAAAAGAGAACTCCCAGACTCATGCATGATAGAATAGTTGCAAAAAGTCAGTTTCCTAACCGATACTGAGAAATATCCCTGCCAGGCAGATGAGTAGCTGGCAAGTATACTTGAGAAAAACTACATTAAGGACGGAAGCACACTTGGAGAGTTTCTGGAATCTGAGCTCTGTTTGGTCTCTGCAGAGACTGGCTTCCCTGGTCCTCCACAGAGTTCAGGACTCCACTTTCCAGTTTCTGCTGAGATTAGGGCCTGTTTCACCCCTCAAAGTTCCCCTATTTTCAAATTACAGTGACTTATTTAAATATCAACTTTGTGTTTAAGAGAAGGTCCCCAATTGTGAAAAGAGTCATACTTATTCATCATACTAGCAACAGGTTAGTCCATTATAGTCCCTACCTTCCAGAAGCCAGCAATGCAATCAGTCAAAAATAAGAAAGAGGTTGAAACTAAGAGCTAGTTCTTTTGGGGCGCCTGAGTGGCTCAGTTGATTAAGCATTCGACTTCAGCTAAGGACATGATCTCGCAGTTTGTGGGTTTGAGCCCCACATCAGGCTCTGTGCTGACAGCTCATAGCCTGGAGCCTGCTTCAATTCTGTGACTCCTTGTCTCTCTCTGCCCCTCCCCCTCTCATGCTCTGTCTTTATCTCAAAAATAAATAAACATTTTTTTAATATTAAGAGCTAGTTCTTTTAAAGAATAAAAATCTGAGTAGAAGGATTTAATCAATAATCGAAAAGCTCCAAAGAAACAAAAGTCAGGACCAGATGGCTCCACTGGTGAATTCTACCAAACATTCAAAGAAGACTTAATACTTGTCCTCAAACTCGTCCAAAAAACTTGAAGAAGAGGGAACACTACCAAGCTTACTTTACAAGACCAGGATTACGTTGATACTAAAACCAGACAAGGACACCACCAGAAAAAGAAGGAGAAGGGGAAGCGGAAGGGGAAGGAAGAAAGAGAAGGTAGGAGGGAGGGAGGGAAGGAAGGAAGGAAGGAAAGAGGAAAGATGAAAGAAAGAAAGAAAGAAAGGAAGGAAGGAAGGAAGGAAGGAAGGAAGGAAGGAAGAAAGAAAGAAAGAAAGAAAGAAAGAAAGAAAGAAAGAAAGAAAGAAAGAAAGAAAGAAAGAAAGAAGAAATTAAAAGTCAGTATCTCTGATAAGTATAAATTCAAAAATTCTCAAAAAAAGATTAGTAAGCCAAATTCAACAATATATTAAAAGGATCATACACCATGATCAAGTAGGACTTATTCCCAGGATGCAAGGATCCTTTACCCTGTGCAAATCAATCGATATGATATACCACCTTAACAAAATGAAAGATAAAATTTATATGATCATCTGCATAAATGCATCTTTAATGCAGAATAAGCATTTGACAAAATGCAACAATGTTGACATAAACGGGCTCATGACTTCTTCCAGGCATCAACTACTTTGAGCAGCCAGATGGTACCCTGATCTTAAATTAAGGTTGGAAAAAAAATGATGGGCTTTAATTTCCAGGTACCTTTTCACCTGAGAGTCAGTAGACGACTTTGTGGAAGATTTCACTGTGAAGAAAGGGGCTGGATAGGAAAAAACAGACAAACAAAAAAGTCTGTTCTTCCTAATGTGAGCGGTGCCAGCAGATCTCTTACTCGAAATATTTAGCGACCGATACAGATGAGAGTCAAAGCTCATGTTTATCATCAGAGACATTTATTAAAGAACCATTTTTTGCAAGAGTTTGTATAGTGTGAACTAAATAGACATATTCTGCCTTTGGAAAGTTATTCTAAGAAAGATCATTTATTTATTACATTCAGGAAGTATTTATCAAGTGTCTACTATTCTGAGCACTGTTCTGCAAGCTGGGGATATAGTACAGATGAAGGTAAACCCAAATTTCTCATCTCGCAGAGCTTACATTTTGATGGCAGAGAGAGACCATAAAGAATGAGTGAAATGTACAGTGTGTGAAAGGGTGCTGAATCGTAAGAGGTCTAGGGGAAGGGCTGGACTTTGACATGGGGGTGGCAGGAAAGATCTGCCCAAGAATTTGGGTGACCAGAGCCGACCATCTAAGACCTCCCTGTAGAGATGACTGATTCGAGAATGGCACTGAGCTTATCTGGCCCACAAATGTGACCACAGAGAAAGTAAGAACAGCCAGGAATGGAGGGCAGTACATTGGACCTTAGCAGACTGTGTCAGCATCAGCCAGGGTGTTAGCCAAAGGAGCAAGGAAGGGTCAGACAGGCTGTTCATTACGATGGTGTCATAGAGGAAGTGAGGTTGGAGGAGCTCCTTGAAGAAGAGAAGGCTAATGTAATCTGACCACATTGTAGAGTTTCTCTGGAATAATAATTGTCTCAGGACAAACAGAATGCTCTTTCCATGGAATATATTAGTTGAAAACGTCCAAAAGGCAGCAAAGTAGGTGCAGACTCACCAGATCACCCTTTTCCAATGCCCAGTCCCTCGTTCTCGCTGCCACTCTTCCTCCCTCCATGCAGCCCCGCTCGAGGGCCTTAGGGAAACGAGGCAGATCCTCTCCTAGGCCAGTCCCAAGCTCCCTGGTGAGGGAGGGCAGAAGTAAGGGGCAAACACCAGAGCAGCTAAGCCAGAGGAATAAAAAATACAAATGACTCGTCATGTCAGTTTCCTCTCAATTTTCGTTCTGCAAAGCCAAAAGGGGACACGAAGATTCCCCTTCCTTTACAACAAAACGTGATCTCCGTTATAAGCTGGTACTAGCTGGGTGCCACTCCTGCTTCCTACTGCTGTGAGGCACATATGGTTGTGTGGCCAGGACCCCACAAATCATCCAGTAAGTTCATTTTTATTAGTAGCTTCTGCTTAATTAAGGGATGCACCATGCTCCATCAATCAGCTTCTGTGCATTCGAATCATCCCCAGTCACTCCACTACTAATAGATGTAGCTCTGCTCTAGGAAAAGATCTGGGGCACACTGGCTCCAAAAGCCGGGGGGGTAGCATCTGACAGCTGGACCACTGCGGTAGCAATTCCTTTAAACGTGAGACTGCGACTATAGAGGCAGATAGTGGGTGATGCTTTGAGTGTCTTTACCCTTCAAAGACGTGAACTGTAACTGATTGGACCAGAGGCCTGTTGGATATACAGCGCTTTAACATTTTTATAGTAGTTTCTCAATTGTATACAATAGAGGGAACTATAGTTTTCGTTATTTAGAAAATGTTTTTTAATGCGAGATAGCTGGAATCCCCTGAGGCAAAGCAGACGGACAAGAACGAGATTGATCTATAGTTTTAACACTCTTGCCCAAACTTATTCAAAATAAGGCTCTAAGTCAAAACTATTTTACAGCATCCTTTGTCTGAGTTGGTTTCCAGAAACTTGCCAAGTACAGTCCATCCTCATTAGTCATGAATTCTATATTTGTGAATTCCATCTACGTGCTAAAATTTATTTGTAAGCCCCTAGTCAATACTCTGGGCCCTCTCACTCTTATTTGTGGACATGCTTGGAGTGAGGAAAAATTGGGGTTGCTCAACACTCCGCTTCCCAGCTGAGGTAGAGCGAGGTGAAGCTCTTGCTGGGTTCAGCCCCCGTGCAGAGTTGATGGGTGGACGGAGCTGACTGGAGGGGGCGGTTCAGTGCGAGGAGGTCTGGCTCTGGGGCCAGGTGGCCTGGGGGGGGGAAAGGGTTGAATTGGACTCCGGTACTTATCAGTGAAGCACCTCCATCAAGTCACTTAACACTTCAGAACTTCCTTTTCTCTTTCGCAAAATAAAATAGAACCTATCAGAATGAGTCGTTTTTAGGATTTAAGGTTATAAGCTAGGGGAGGTATGTATTATAGGTCCATATTTCCCCCTGGAGCAGTGCTTCAGTATTCACTTATTCAGTGTTCGTGATGACTCTATGGGACACAACCACCATCTACAGTGAGAAGTGGCGGGAATATCTTCCCCACTGGTGAAAGAGATATGGTTTTTTTTGGTTTTCTTTTTTCGTTTTTTTTTTTAATTTACATAAAAAGAATTGCTTCTCAGCCTTTTGGCTAAGAGCTTGTGTCATTCGCATAAAAAGATCCCATATTGATAGGAAAACACTTACTACAGTTAAATTTATAAGAAAACAACACAGTTTAAAAATTGGCCAAGAAGTATAGGAACAGACACTGTCCCAAAGAAAATACAATGATGGCAAGTGAAAATAATTAACCTGACAAGTGAAAAGATGCTCAGCCTCATTCGTCATTAACTAAATGCGAATTAAAACACAATGAGATACTACTATGTACCTCTTAGAAGTATTAGAACCATAAAAAGTGACAATACCAAACGGTGACAAGAGCGGAGATTGACGGGAACTGTGGTCCGTTACTGCGGGGATGCAAAATGGTACAGCGAGGCTGGAAGTCCACCTGGCAGTTTCTTATATAAGCATATACTTAACATATGACCCCATGATCCTGTTCCTGATTGAATTGATTTCTGAGTAAGTATATTTTCTCCCGTGAGTGGAAAACGTGTTTACACAAAAACCTGTACGTGAATGCTTACTGTAGTTTTATTTATAGTCACCAAAATCTGAAAAAAAAAAAAAAGATATCTTCCAACAAGTGAATGGATGACATGTCCATATATTGGAATACTACTCAGCAGTAAAAAAAGATGAGTTGACTGTTCCATGCAACGACATCGAAGAATCTTAAATGTATTTTGCTAAGTGAAAGAAGACAGGAAAAAATTAAGAATGAAAGAAGGTAGAACCAAAACACTGCAAACAGTGTGATTATTTCTATTTTTATGACACTGCGGAAAAGGGAAAATTGTACAGTTGGGAACAGATGAGTGGCTGCTGGGGAGCAGGGGAAGAAGAGAGATTATATATAAAACAGTCACACACAGGAATATTAGAGTGATCGAACTCTTATACTGTGTTGGTGGATACATAACTCTTATGAATTCGTTAAAACCCACAGAACTGTATGTAACAAAGAGCAAGTCTTTCTGTGTGCAGGTTAAAAAAATGAACCAAAATATTGGCGATCCTAAGGTGGGATGAAGATCTTAACCTAATTTTGTTATAAGTGTATAAAAAAAGAGTTGGGGGAAAGGGAGCCAATATAATTAACTTTGGAAAAATAGTGTTTACACTGGACACTGTAAAGCTAAAGAAAAAAAAAACTATGAATAAACAAGATACTCTGGTTGGTAATTTTTTTTCTCATAGGGGTATGCATTATCAATTCTAGAATTAATCTACATGTATACTTGAGCCAAAAATATAAGTAAATAAATTGGAGATAATGGGAGCCAGCTTTCTTGATGTTAGAGAAACAAGTTACAAATAAGCAGGCAGGAGTGGTACAAGGTTAGAACTATGCTGGTTCACTGGCTTGGAACTGGAGATACAAGTATGATTCACGTTAACATTTATACAAATAGATAAATACAGAAATAGAGAGATGTGTTTATACATGGATCGTTCTAGCCCCGTCTCCTGAGACAGTGTAGAAGCAAGGATACCTTTTTAGCCATGAGCACTCCCAGAATCCAGATCTTGTTTTGAAACATCAGCTTCAAACAGTAGGAACCAGGTATCCATGGAGAAATAACTGATTCTAGGCTTTAGCCAAAGAAATGCAGGGTGGTTGTACGAGCATCTTATAGAATTCTAGTGTTGTTGTGACACAAGTAAGGGGAGTGCTGGGAAAAAAGAGGGGCAAAGGAGAGACCGTGCGAAGAGAATATAGGAATCAACCTGAAAGAATCCCTAACTATCAAAACTAGAACGATTGAAGGAACAAAGTGATAATGATAGTGTTGGACTGTAACCTAAAGAATAATACATATGTATGAGCGCATGCTGATATAAATATGTAAATGTGAAAGAACAAACAGATCTTTGTTATAGAAGAATCTGGAATAATATAGGTTGCTATTTCCCCTTCCAGGAAATGAAGCTTAACTCCCCACCTCTGTGTTGGCTGAACCTAGTGACTCACTTCCCTTTTTTTTATTTTTAGTTATTTTTTAATATTTATTTATTTTGAAGGAGAGAAAGACAGCATGAGCAGGGGAGGGGTAGAGAGAGAGGGAGACAGAGAATCTGAAGTGGAGTCTGGGCTCTGAGCCGTCAGCACAGAGCCCAACGTGGAGCTGAGACTCACAAGCCATGAGATCATGACCTGAGCCAAAGTCAGACACTTGACCGACTGAGCCACCCAGGCACCCCACTTCCCTTTTTTTAAGTTTACTTATTCATTTTGAGAGAGACCGAGATAGCATGAGTGGGGGAGGGGCAGAGAGACAGGAAGGGAGAGAATCCCAAGCAGGATCTGCACTGATAGCATGGAGCATGAAGCAGGGCTAGAACCCACGAAGCCGTTGACCTGAGCTGAAACCAAGAGTCGGACTCTTAACCTATTGAGTCACCCAGGTGCCCCAGTGACTCACTTCTAAAAAAGAGAATATGGAAAGAAAAAATAGTAACTGGGACATGGCAGATACCACCATAACCAAATAACCAAGATTAACATCACTTGTGATAAACTATACTAATGTCAAGTACTCCCTGAGGCAATGTGTACTTCGCTTCTCTGTTATTTTTTTTGCCAAAAAACTTGTAAGCCCATTATGAAATAACACTGAAGGGCAGTCTGTACAGCTTCTGACCCTTCTAAAGTGTCAAGGGTCTGAGAAAGGAAGACTAAGAACTATCACTGATGAGAGGAGGCAATGGACACATGACAAATTAACGCAGTGTGGTTTCCTGAATTGGATCTTGGCCTAGAAAAAGGACCTTAGTGGAAAAACTGGTGAAATCCAAATGGTCTGTAGCTTAGTGGTGTTATTTTGGTGTTCATTTCCTCGCTTCGGCAAATGATGTACCAAAGGTGTAAGGTGTAAGACTTTACATTAGAGAAAGCTAGGTGATGCCAGAACTTTCTGCACTATCTTGGTGACTATTGTGTAAATCTAAAAAGTGTTCCAAAATGAAGAGTTAAAACTAATAAATACATGGGGTGCCCGGGTGGCTCAGTCAATTGGTTGACTGACTTCAGCTCAGGTCATGATCTCACGGTCTGTGGGTTCGAGCCCCGCGTTGGCCTCTGTGCTGACGGCTCGGAGCCTGGAGCCTGCTTCGGATCCCACGTCTCCTTCTCTCTCTTCTCCTCTGCCCCGTGTGTTCTCGCATTCTATCAAAAATAAATGAACAATAAAAAATAATTTAAAAAAAGAAAATGATTCCTTCAAAAAAAAAAACCCTAATAAATACATATGTAATTGCGTACATAAATTGTATAAGACATTATTACAAATAATTCTTTTTTTTTTTCAAACACAACAGAGAAATGGTCCTGTAATGCCAGGGGGTTAGGGGAGGGAGGAAATCATCAATATCGTCCCCCCTCATCCACAAGTTCTACTGAGTTTGGATTCACTTGTTCTCCACGTTAGATTTTATAGAGGAAGGAGAAGAGCCAGTAAAGGAAGACGAGGGATAGAGGGGAAGGTGAAGAAATGACACATGAGAATGTAAATATGACTAAAACTTTCCGAACTGTACAAGCCACAGGTAGTTCTTCGCAATCGCGTGGGTGTCACTGTGGATCAGAAAATGGAAATAATGAAGACCGGCAAAACCAGGTGTGGCTCAGAGGCCGTCTGGCGACCAACACGGGAACTCCAAATTCAGCAACCCTGCTCTGACTCTTTCCAATCTGCCTCCCAAGTCCTGCTTTTTCACAGAGTAATTACTGTGCTTATCTCCCGGAGTAGGAGATACTGAGGTCTGAATGGCTGTTTTCCATTTCGTTTTGCTACTATTTAATTACAAACCGTAACGTTTAGATCTTTTCGGGGCAGAACAATTCAGTGATAACACCATTTGTAGAAACAGCAAAAAACAAACAAACAAAAAAAAAACATGGTGGAAAATCTGCAGAAACTGACAAAGTTACGTCCGGGGTTAAATTTTGGCTTTGAGACACTGGGCACAGGCGCCGATGACAACATGGCCACTTAAGTCCAATCTTCATCCATCCTGAGTGGCGCTAAGCCCTCTTCAAGGGGCCGCACTGCGAGCCTGTTAGCACAACCGCTTTGCGGAGTCCAACACACAGTTCGCTTGAGAGGAAAACCGCCTTCTCCTTCAGCCCTTGAGCCTGACGAGGGGGCACATTAACCCCTGCATTCTTTCAATAATGACAAAAGTAAATCTCAGTAATACCTTCCCATGAATGAGGCGATATCGTCAAAACTACATAGGTCAACATTTCTCCCTGATGCTTTTTCACATTTTTTTCATCCCCTTCACACGTTATTATTATGATCGTTATTAAAGGTCTCGTGCGCTATGCGGGAAGTGTGAAAAATGGCATTCAAACACTGAGTACGTATCTTTACAATGTAAATAAAAGCGCGTTATGTTATTTTATGTATATTGTTGTATACGTTCATTATTATAATAAATATACAAAGGCAGTTTAATACCATCAGGGCGTAATCTCAGGCCATTTGCCCTCATTTATCCTGAGAGAGATTTTCTGCCTCAGGGACTGTGTGAAGAGGTTGTGTGACTTTTGGGGGAGAACGTATAGGGGGCATGATGTAGCCTGAAGCTCCCTCCACTTGCCATTCTGTGAATTGAGTTGGATTATGTCATTTCCTCTGATGCCCTGTAATGCAGCCTTAAGAATAATGACCCTGCAATGTGGCTCTGCTGAAAATAGCTTTTCCAGTGCCAGAAAAAGATGATTCATCCTTGGCATCGGAGCCATTTCTGGAAACTGCCAGAACAAAGGACAGAGGTAATTCACTAAGGGGCTCTATCATCATCTAACTCAGTCTGGATGGTACATTTAATGACGGTACATCACTAAGTAGAGACATGTCGATGGATATATTTTCATATATCCATATGTACACATGTCACATACCCGTCTCTTTCGTATGTATGTATTTGTACTCGGATGTGGTTATACATACACAAATGCATGCATTTACTTAAGGGTGGAGAGATACCAAGATGTCGGCTACCGTCCTTGATCATTCCCTAATTTTAATCATGCGGTCTGAGATCATTTGAACCACCACCACCTGAAAATAAGAGCTTGGTTGACATTGTAACCCTGCCCCTGGATGCACTCTCGTTCCCAGGAATTACTAACATCACACTGGGGGAAAAAAAAAAACCCACATGTATGGTCATCTTTCCACTTGTACAGCCTGCCACCAAATCTCAGTAAGCTTCTGGCCCCTTGTGTTACCAATACTTCTGCTGGCAGGGCCTTTCCGTCACTTCTTGGAGAAGACCATACCCTCGGAGACTGGAGGGAACTTCTCTCCGCCTCCCTTGAGATGCCGCCTTCGCAGTGTCTTGTATACCTCATGGCCCACGCGGTTATCATACTCCTCCTTGGCTCTGTGTCAAACTGCACATTTATTTTTCTTAATCTTTTCTCAAAAATCAATTCTCCGAGTCCCTTAATCACTTATATTGATCTCTGTTGATTTTCTCTAGTATGTGGGCACCTATCTGCTCTGGGCTACTTCACTCATCTTTACCGTTCACCATTCAGCTCTGGCTGGGTACCGCAGAGTATACGGCAAGGAAGGTGCCAGGCGATGTTTATCTCCCCCAACACCCACTTCCCATTGTTTCGTGAACCTCAAAAATACATATATTGAAACCTAACCACTTGCTGTTTGACTGTGTACGGTATCTCTTGGTGGCTTCTTTTTTTCTTTTTTCCCTAAATCAGATTCTGTTACGAACATGGTTTCCCATTACTGAGTAGTTGGTGCATTTCCCGGCTCACAACTCTCTGAACGTCTAAAGCCCATGTCTAACTTTCCATCCATAATTTTACCTCCCATCTCTTTGTAAACTGCACTGCACGTCAGCTGAAAATTTTCAAACTGCATTAGAAGGGGAGTAAAATGCAGACTAATTTTCAATGAAAACTTTCCTGTTTTGCAAAGATGAGAGGTTAGCTGTACATGCGAAGAATTCATCTGGCAAGGAGCAGAATACCTGAGAAGTAACACAAGAATCCCAGATTCCTCATTAGGTCACTGCGTCCCAGGATCTGGGGAAGGGGCAGCACCTTAAATCATCAGCAGCACCAAGGGGGTGGGATTGGCGATAGTCTGTATGTGATGATAATTGCTAGCATCCTGTGAGTGTTTACACGTGCCAGCTGCTATTCTAGGATTTTTCTTCACACATCTCCTTTAAGCTTAAAGCAAATATTTGTGAGAGACACAATTATTATGGCCATTTTTATAGATCCAGAAACTAAGGCAGAGAAACACTTAAAACATGCCGAAGGTCAGTCTGCTGCTAAGTTGGCAGGGAGGCGAATTCAAACCCAGGCAGTCGGCTGAAGGACCCATAGATTCTAGTCCCTTCGTAGCCTCTCAAATAAGCCCACTGCCAAAAAGCATAAGTAGATCCACGTTGGCGATACGCACGTGAGGTATCCTAGCCTTGGTTATCAAAAATTCTTGTGACAAACTTTCTTTGAGAATCAAGCTGCCAACAGTGTCATGTTCACTAAGGATTGTTCGGGGGAGTAGACAGTTCTGGCTATAAAACTCTGCTAATCGGGGCACCTGGGTGGCTCAGTCGGTTACCGAGTGACTTTGGCTCAGGGCGTGATCTCACGGTTTGCGAGTTCGAGCCCCTCATCGGGCTCTCTGCTGTCAGCACGGAGCCTGCTTCAGATCCCGTCTTCCTCTCTCTCTGCCCCTCCCCTGCCCTCTCTCTCAAAAACAAATAACATTAAAAAAAATAATAAAACCCTGCTAATTCTATGTGGTGCATTTTTAAAAAATATTTTCTTTGATTAACATTTTTATTGTAAACAATAGCAATCAAAATTTAGTACTTTATTGAGGCCTCTTTAAAAATCTTTGCATGGATATTGACAAATTGACTCTCATCCAAAGAATATTCCTGAAACGACCCTAGACTGTGGAATTATGCTCTGTGAACTTTGCTTCACATACGTGCTTCAGGTTTCTTCACCCATTGTTTGTACAAATCAGCCAAGAAGGGAGGACGGAAATTTATCTGGAAAGGAGTAATTCAGAAGGAAAGGCACTCGATCACTGGTTCTTCTCCACCTACAGTGGCCCTTTGGCCTTCGCTGGGAATGCAAGAGCACAGAGCCTCTATCCCCAGATTCGGCTGAGCTAAAATCTAATCCATATTCATCAAATCTCTCCGTTTGGATCACTTATTATGTTAAAGCGAAAAGGAGTATTTCAAGGAGATTCAATTTATGTTCCAAGGGACACAAGAACCATTCTTAAAATATGAACGATTCTTGCAATGAATTATTAGTGGCAACCTCTGGTCAAGTCTCTTAGAACTGTTCCAAGGAACTAAGGATGAATTTCCCAGTTCTCATTCCCAGAGTTTAGATGCCTACAAGAATGGTTGTTGTTTTTTTTTTTTTAAATCTATGACTTACTGCCTGTTACTAAGTGATTCTGGCTGTGTCAATAAATTTGTTCACAGTTCTAATTGTGTTAATGAATTGAACATAATTAAACTTACAACATGTCATGAGTTTCTTCTGGCAGAACTCGGTAGATTTTTTTCAAAAAAAAAAAAAGAAAAAAGAGATCTCTGTGGGAAAACAAATAAATGTACCATACCACCATCGTCATACGGTAACCTCGGAGATGAGATTGCAATAAGGCATTCCGAAAGGGACTTTTTAAAGAATTTTTCCACTTCCGAGTTTTATTCAATTTGCAATGAGTGTGACCTGTGCTTTGACTCAATTCACTAGGTTGCAAGCTCCTTTAGGACAGAAAGCATATATTATGTTATCTTTCTCGTAGCAGAAGGCACGTTACATAAAAATGTGTGGGGAGTGAGCATCGCCATGTGAACATGGTCACTGTGGATCGTTCTGTCCGGGGGCCCACAGAGCGGCAGGGAACCTACCATTTATTTGGTCATCTATGCGCTGTCACCAACTCAGAGGTCTCACATACAAAATTGTATTTAATCCTCACAAAACCCACTGCGGAGATATAATTATTCCCACTTGATACGTGAGGAAGTTAAAGCTCCAAGACGTTGAGTAATCGGAGCTCAGACTTAAGAAAAGTGTGAAGCTTGGGACTGAATCCTGCCTGATCTGTCTGACTCCTAATACCTCCCTCCTTCTCGGCCCCGCTCTGTCCTTAGGCGGTATGTGTGGGGCAGGCGAGCTCGCAGGGGACTGGTTGACCAAAAGGCACTCTGGAAGTTATCGAGAGTTCTTTGCTTAACTTTGTTTAAGTGATTTGCTCTTTCCTAGATCATTCCTTAAGAAACACAATCAGTTGACAATTAAGAGGTGTTTGTAACGTTTCTCAGACATTCAATTTGCATGTTGTCTTCAAAGCAAAGGGTCGGGATTTTAGTATTTTCTGTCTGCTGCAGTTTGAGGCCTGGGTCTTCACGCTGTGAGTGCTTCATACATGCTTCGTGGTGACAAATGTTTCATCTGAATTACTTTTTATGCAATGCCACTCCCAAAAGTGCACTTTGTTTTTAACTTATAAGACCTTAGAACTTGTTTGACAAGTAGGAAAAGGAAGTCAAGTCCTAGAGAATATTTATTATTGATGAGTATGATAAAGGGGAAAATTCCCCAAACCTCTGGCTTAGTCATGAGGTTTATATTCACTTTAATCTCGCAAAAACCATCCACAAAAAAAAATCATGATATTATTAAGAGTTTTAGCTATTTTCCTAAGGGTAAAAAGTTGCAGAGATAGGGAGAAGAGACGAAGAAGAAAAGAAGCAAAGGACCCAGAGAAATTATAATGATCTTGATATTTATCCGCAATTTATAAATTTCCTCCAACACGCTCTCTTATCCCAGCCTAGTAAGAGAAGCCCCCCACCATGAGGCAGATACGGCAGTTGCCATTATCCCCAATTCGCAGATGCAGAAATAGAACAATTTAATGTTATACTTAAAAAGCACAAGAAGCACCTGGTTGGCTCAGTCGGTTAAGTGTTCAACTCTTCATTTCGGCTCAGGTCATGATCTCCAGGTTCGTGGGTTTGAGCCCCACCGCCGGCTCCATGCTGGCAGCGTGGAGCCTGCTTGGGATTCTCTCTCTCTCCTCTCTTTATGCCCCTCCCTCCGTCCCTCCCTCCCTCCTTCTGTCTCAAAGTAAAAAAAATAAACATTAAAAGAAAAATAAAGCACGAGCCAAGCTAGGCTGGGTTTATTCGCTCCTTTCTGTAGCTGTCGCCCTCTAGAGACTGAGGTTGCCGTGGTTCGTCTGTTGAGAAGGCGCCTTGAGTTCCGGGCTGGCCAGGACCACACGGAGCGAAGGCGGGAGGCAGAAAATGGGTCCAAGTTCCTCCAGCAGAACCGCCTGCGGAAAGGTAGGGGAGGTTGGAAAGAGCTTGGGGTTGTCTGTGCACTGGGAGAGGCTGAAAGAACGAAAATGTAAAATGCATAATTGCACGGAGATGGGATGGCAAGACAGCTTAATTTGTCTAAGGAGCCAAGAGAAATGATACAACTCAGACAAGGAATCAATAACCTTCAGATATGCAAGTGAAAACTGCTGAAGCCAGGTCTCTAGCATTTTTAATTGCCTCAGAAGATTTCCTCTTACACAAACAGGAACGATACTTTTCACCACTGTTTCAAAAAAAAAAAAAAAAAAAAGTAGTACATTTGGAAGGTCTGTGACCCTGTTGCCTCTTAATTGAGTTTTCAGGGCATACCTTTTTATATAAAGTGCAGTCAGTTCTCATTTTATGAGGATTCTGTATTCACTTACTTGCTAAAATTTATTGGTAACCCCCAAATCAATTCTCGTGGTGCTTTTGTGATCATCCGAGGACACCCGCAGAGCGGTAGAAAGAATTTGAGACATCTGAGTTTGGACAAGTGACACTCGGCTTTCCTGCTTCAGCTTCGAGACACTACAAACAAGCATTCTTTTCCTGGTCTGTGTAATGACACTTTTTTCACAATTTTGTGCTTTTTGTGGGTGATTGTGCTGTTCGAAGTGGATCCCAGGTACAACGCTGCACAGCTGTCTAGTGTGTCTGAGTACAAGAAGCCTGTGATTTTCCTTACAGAAAAAATACATGTGTTAGATCAGCTCCATCGAGACATGAATCACAGTGCTACTGGCCATGAGTTCAGTGTTAATGAATCAACAATATTAAATAAGATGTCTTTATTTTTTTTAATGTTTATTTAATTTTTAGAGAGAGAGAAAGAGACAGAGTATGAGCACAGGAGGGTCAGAGAGAGAGGGAGACGCAGAATCTGAAGCAGGCTCCAGGCTCTGAGCTGTCAGCACAGAGCCCGATGCGGGGCTGGAACTCATGAACCATGAGATCATGACCTGAGCCGAAGTCAGACACTCAACCGACTGAGCCACCCAGGCGCCCCTAAATAAGGTGTCTTTAAACAGAACACACGTAAAACAAGGTTAGGGTTGATAAGTTGATGAAAATGCTGTGATCAGGGGCCTGCAGGAGCTCACCCTCCATTTCCCCTCGAAGGGAAGGCTCCAATTTGCTACTTGAGGTTCTCAGCCACTTTAAGGGACCCAGCTTCCACAAATAATAAGAACCAACTGTGAGTTTTAAGGGTTAGTCCAACGAGGGTCTAGCTGGTGACTGTTGACCATGATGAATGACAGCAACATATGTGATAGACTCTCAATAAATGTTCTAGTGAGCGAATGAATGAAGCCAAAGGGTCTGCACCATGTCGCTCGGTAAAGATGTTAGTGGAACCTACGCCAGCCGGTTACTTACACAAACTACACGGCTAGCATAGCAAAAAAATGCTCTGACACTGACTCCCGGAGAAAAAGATTGCAGGGCAAGTACCCATCTGGCACCGGCTCAGCAGCTAAGGAGAGACGTGGAGGTTCGGAGACGGAAGGATCCTCAAAATCAAAACAATGAAAAATAAAACAAACAAACAAAATAGACCTGTGACTCTCAGGGCAGAAAATCAGCAAAGCACCTCTCACTTCAACCTGCCCGTGAGAGAGGGAGTTTGGAATGCAGCCACCAAATAGAAACTAGCAGTAGCTTCTAGCATCTTACAGAAGCAGTCCCAGCCCCAACACCAGGTAGATGGCACACCAGTCTTACAGGAAGTGAGTAGCGATTGGCTGTTGGGATCGCTGTGGCAGACAGAAGAACGGCCCCTGAACGCTGTCCAGGTCCTAATCCCCAGAACCCATGACTACGTCACGTTACATGGCAAGGGGGAATTCAAGTCACCAGTGGAGGTTGCTAAGCAACTCACCTTAAAAGTCAGAGACGATCCTGGCAGTGGGCGGGCCCAGTGCTATCACAAGGGTCCTTACAAGTGGAAGCCGGAGGCAGAAGAGTCAGGGTCAGAGCAATGTGATGTGAGCAATGAGACCCCACCCTCCGCTGCCGCTTGGAAGAAGGAAGGGAGTCACGGCTGAGGGATGAGGGCACCTTAGAAGGTGGGAAAGGGGAAACAGAGTCTCCCCTGGAGCCTCCAGAAAGAAACGCAGCCGGGTCAACAGCTGCTTGTAGCCCAGGGAGACCTATTTTGGGCTTCTGACTTGGAGAACCATGAAATCATGAGAGTGGGTTGCGTGAAGCCACCACGTCTGTAGTAACGGGGTACAGCAGCGATAGGAAATGATGCCTCTCTTTGTGTGGCACTTCTGGCTTTTTCGGATGCGTTCACCTATGTGACCATGCGTAATCTTCATAATCGCTGGAGAAGACAGACCGTGGAGGCCCCAAAACTCAGAACCTTGTGGCTACTTAGAAATCGACCTGGATCCAAGTCTAGACCTTATTTGTCTGTGTGAAAGCATTTCTTTAGTTCAGTATTTCCTGTAGGAAATACTAGAATCTTCTGGGATCACACTCAGACCTTTGGGGATCTTTGAGGTCTCTTGCATGATCCGAGTGATGTTTCCCAGGCCAGCCGAATGAGCAGGGGATCGGAGCTTTGCCACATCAGTTCCCTGTTCACTTGGAACTGGGGCCGTACCGGGGGCAGCTTCATCAGTGTGATGGGCAGAACTCTGGTCCCCGCGACCTTCACCTTCTGGTGGTGTGCCCATGAATATGTTGTGTTGTGCAGGAAAAAGAACTTTGAGGTGTAACTGATGTTACTCTCCAGGGAGATTATCCTGGTTCACCCTGGCCACTCCAGTGTAGCCAGGCGGGCCCTTAGAAGCAGGGGTGCTTTGTGTTTTTTTTTTCCCATCCTGAGAGCAGAAGATAAAGGGGGACACATGGAGACTGAGAAGGACATGAATTCTACCAATACCCAATGGGCTTGCAAGAGAAACTGAGCCCCAGATGTTAACTGCAGCCCCGTAAAATACCATAACTTTCACCCGTGAGACCATAAGCAAAGAATCCAAATGAGCCAGACTGTGTGCAGACTTCCGATTTACAGAACTGTGACATCACAATAAGTATGTGTTGTTTGAAGCCATTAAATTTGTGATCATTTGTTATGACAGAAAGAGCAAACTAGTACAATCGGACATGTACCATAAAAGAGACAGAAATAAAGGGACATTATTCAAAAAAGGTATAAAGTTACATTTGTAGCTAAGGGACCAGGAAGGATTCTGGATATCAGATAGGATGAAATGGGGGTCTCCAAGACTAGATTTCAAAAATAAAACTGGGCAAGCAGGAGTGGGGTGCAGAGAAATTTCCAGAGAACAGAGCAGCTGGGGTAAAGGCAGGGAAAAGGGGAGCTCAGGATCTATTTGGGGGCCAGAAGATGCTGTAAACATAAGCAGAGCCGTTTTCTCCTCATCCGTGTTCTGGAGGATAATTCCGGTACAGGCTGGCCCAAGGATGAGGATCTAGAATGAGAATTCGAGCCCGGATGTCACTCCAGTCTCAAGACCCCCCCAGCTCGACTTCGACTAAAGATCAATTCCAGGTTGGGCTGATCCCAGATTAACTTCTGTGTGTGCGTGTGTGTGCGTGTGTGTGTGCGTGTGTGCGTGTGAAGGTCCCAGGACTGGTGTGATAACCCTTACCCTGGGCTATCTCACCCTGAGCCCACGGTCAGGGGACAGACCGATGAGAAGCTGGGACTGGTGGGCAGAGGGGAGGGGATTGGGGACAGCAGCAGCGGAGGCCAAGGACTCTGACTGCCAACCTTTCATCTTAGTAAATAATAGTCAGCCCACCCATTCATTTCTAGCCGTTCTGTTGTCCTGCAAAGCACACTGGGGAATAAAATTAATAAAAGGAGCATGTTCCACTAGTGCAGAATTAGGAGTCTTGGACCCGTGAGCGAATGGCAGTTTGTAAGCCTAAATGAAATGGACGGCTTAGATGACACAAGTCAACGCTAAGCAGCAGAAATGGTGACTCAGTGGGTGTTTCTGATGCCCAGGCGTCTGCAATACTGCAGAAGCCACGTCCTCGTTGGGATGACTAACGACTAGCTGATCTTAGTTGACTGATGACTAACAGTCCACGCAGGCCTGTTTCATCACATGGGAAGACAGTGAGCTCCTAGGGTCTGAGACCTCTCTGCCACCTCCTTCCTCTCCAGTCACATAGGGGCCTGATTTTTCTGCTGGTGGTTGAGGATACATAAGACAATGATGGCTTCTGCTTGGAAGTCACACCCAGCAGGCGGCAGGAGGCCCTTCAGTTCAGTCTCCTCAGCCACACACTTGCCCGCCATTCACCTGCCTGCACTCACTCACGCTGAACACTAGAACGAATTGCTAAGTGTCTTGTCCTTTGTACAAAAGATCGAATTAAGCGGGAGTCTCAAACAGAAGGTTTTCAAAGTAAAGATCTGGCAAGAGGGTGGGGACCGAAAGAAGTTTCCAGCAGAGGCAGGTGTAGAGAAGTTTCTTGTACATCGGGAACCAGCAAATATCCTCAGAGAAAGACACCCACCCCACTAGAAAGGCAGTAACAGTTTTTAAGATAACATTTTGTGTTCATACTCTCCCGAGATTTTTGGCTTAAACTCCGGAAGGCGGAGTGAAGCCAACCCTGACTGTGGAGTCAGGAAGATGTGAGTTTGAATCCTGCCTCCACTGTCAACTAACCTTCCTCAACCAGATGCCGTGAGGACTCAGGGGGAGCATGTGTGCTGTAAACACCTCTTCAAACACGCCTGGCGATGGTGCCTCTACGTTCTGTAATTCCTTCTCTGCTGTCTTTGCAAGCCCTGGGGGACAATTGGGACAGGTGTCCTGTCATGGTAAACAGTGTAGGCTTTTTTTTTTTTTTTTTTTGCTCCTTAGGGGAGAAGGTTACAGCAGGGAAAATTCTGCCAAGTGGCCAGCAGCCTGAAAATGTGCCCAATTTGTGGACATTATTTCACTTGTGTCTACTCCAAGGGAAGTTTCTTTCTCTGCAAATGAGAGCCAGTCTGTCACCTTCACTCAGGCATCCTGTGCTCACCGTCGTGTCCGTCACGCATATGGTGCCTGGCAGGGCGCACCTTCACTCCAAGGCCCTTTCTGGAGAGCATCTGCCAGCCCTGCCAGCCTGATGCCTTCCAACCTCAGCATCACCTTTTTCCCGGGTTTCTTGCTGAATCAACCAATTAGCTCGAATCATCTCTGACTGTTTTGAACTATGTCTTGTTGAAACATGGGTGGATGGGGACCTGGTGAAGTCCAAAAGTCACTCCAAGAGAACCAAGCCTCCTCCTAACACAGCCCCGATGCGAGAATCTCTCTCTTCCACTTCAAGTACTTAGAGATCTTAGCGCTCAATTGTCAGTTTGATTTCTGGAAGAATCTGGGTAGGAATTTCGAGCAACACCTTCATGAAGCATTTCTCATGACATTTCCTCGAGGATCTTTCCACAGCCTAAAACCTCAGTTGCAGGGTCTTTTGAAAAAATAAATGAATAACTGACTCTGAGCTCAAGTGATCAATGCTTTATCACAGATTATCTTTTCTTTAGCAGCTGCACCTCAGCTCATAGTATTCCCATGATAGCCCCCAAACCTGTGCCTCAAAGAGTCCAATAGTCACACTAACGTTTCAATAGCTCTGTGCCTCATTGCCAATAGGGCTGAACTCTCTCCGAGACAAGAGATTTCTTTGCATTTTCCCAAGGAAGGTTGCCCTTGGGGTACCCCGCACTTTTGCAAGCCAGGCGGACACAGGGAGCAGAGATGTCCCGTCATTCTTGGAAAATCCGTCTAGTGACCTGGCATTTTGCCTTCTTTGGCGTTGTCTTGCCCTGATTCCAAATACTCAGCTTACTTCCTAAGATTCTACTGAGGGAAGTGCAAAGGCTAAACGGAAACTTCACACTCAGGAAGCCAATACAAGCATGCTTTGTATAATACATGAAAGACCTTCATAAACTCCAAAATGGTCCATTGGAGGCTATTTATTTTCTATAAGGGACATATTTCCATTAATAGATTACCTTTCACTACCCCTGATGTGTATTCTTCCATTTGGGAACTATTCTGGTTTGTCACACACGGAAAGTATACGCAGGATGTGCCAAGCCAATCTCTCGGGTCGTTCCTCGTGCAAACTCATGAAACTTCTACCAATGAAAACTTCCACCAACACAACGCAAACAAAACCTACATTTTTTAAGGTGGTGTCTGCCTTAATGGTTTGCAAACTGCCTTGATATCACAGTTGACATCTGTAAGGAGATGAAGCAAATTATATATATATATATTACATATATATATATATATATATATGAGATTTCTATATATTTAAATGATTCGTAGGACCAAATGGATTATCTTAGATTTCCACACTCAGTGTAATTAGTGCATATGGTCCAGCTGTGAAGAAATAGCTGAGGACTCCTAACTTATTATTAATTAGGCTCATTAAAATGCAAGTAAGAGAACGTTGCCTAGGTAAACAATACCTTATGTCAAAAAGTCATTACTTGACAAGAGCTAGTCTCCCTAACTAAAGTCATTACTGATATTTTGTGGAGGGTTTTTTTAAGGCACCGTGGGTGCCAGTTAACTACTTTTGACTGACGTCAAGGACAGACATGCAGAGCTGGAAGGAGCCGGTGGTACAGCGCAGCAATTCTTTTCACCTCATTTCAAAATACGTCTGGGGGAGGTTAAAGGTTGACAGCCCAATGACAGGCCTTCTTCAACTGCCGTGGTGTCACAGCAGGAGCGTGTCAGGAAAATTTTCTCGGCCCCTCTGAATTTCTTACATGTTCACATTTCTTTTCCTGTCTCATAAGTAGGGAGGGATTGGCAGCTTTGTGACAAACACCTGGGAAAGTGAAGTGTGCGTTATCCCCGGTAGGAACCAGGGGGGTCGCGAGGGGAGAAGACACCTGAGCTCAAGCCCGAAGGCTCTCCTGGTACTTCGCCAGATCACGGGGGAGATCAGGTTAGACTAGTCCAGAGGGACACCGAGCTGTGGCCCTGTGTCGTATATCTGTGGGCACTTTTCCAAGCAGTGTATATAAGTTAGCTGTGGCCTCTGTCCCCTGACAGTGCGGCTCCGCAGCGCGGTGGCTCAGGAATTATTAGCTCAGCTAACTTGGTGGAAGCCTTCCCGGTCTGATGAGTGCGAGACCCCAGGCTACGCGAGATCTGAAAAATGAATACCGGGTTTGCATTCTCAGGTCCTGGAGAGCACCCAGCTTCGGGGTCAGACGCTACAGTCAGGATCTTTGAAGGTCCCCCAGGTTGTTCTTATTCCCCAGGTATAATCTTCTCTCCAGGGCCCTTTGTTTGAAAGCAGTGGCAGCGGCAGTCCACATGCCAGCTGACTTCTAGAGTTCTAGAAACGTTTCCCTGTCTTTAAAAGTCCATGCACGCGTCAGTATAAATCACTACAGGCATGCAGGCTCTGGTCTAAATGGATCAAAAGAGGCTATTGACAGATGCTGAAATGAGTGTCTACCTTTAACACCGGGTCAATTGATAAGTGTCTGACCTAGACTTTTGACTGACATGAAGAGCTGTCAAGAAGAAATCGCGTTTCCAGTGATGACAATGAGGCAGGAGTGGAGGAAGAGTGGAGAGGGAGGAAAGGAAATCCGGGGAAGGGCCTGACTCCCCAGTGGACACATTTGGGTCCTCCCAGGCACACCTCAGGCTCGAGGGTTACAGTCAGCGCCTGTGCTGGATAAAGGATTGGAGGAGTCCAGTTAAATAGAAGAGTTCTATGAATGAAACTTGGAAGAAATTCAATTGTCTCACTCAAATAGGGCATTATGAGGGATATTATTTTTATTTCCTATTTCAAAATGATTAAAAGAAAGACATTAAGTTTAAAGAAAACTTTCCCCATGCTGTCGTACAGAAAAATTTGCAACTTTGAACAAAAATATGCCCAGAATGTTAGAGAGGTCCAGAAGCACCCTAATCCATGCTATGCCTAATTTAGCATTTCGGCATATGACTTCTCCAAGGGGGGTGTTGTTAAGTGTATCATATTTTTGCGATATCATTCAGTCTATATCTTAGTCCAAGTAGTATCTGCAAAGTTACTTCCTTTAGGTGACTTCATATGTCCAGAAGCTGTAATTTTACAGTTCAGGTTTTCACTTTTGAGTTGTGCTGTCGTGTCCTACAGACAGGAGGATTTGCTTGTTAAATCACGATGCTACCCCAACCCAGGCTGTCCTTCGCTTGGTGGCTATTGCCACTGCTCCACGAGGATGTCTCTCCCCCAACTAGACAGGTCAGTATCGTCACGGCTTCTTTACAGACGGTGGGGAGACTGTGGCTCAGAGGGGTTAAGGAACTGACCCAAAGGCACAGGCATACTTACTTTTTCATGTAAGTCGGATTAAAGAAACTATGGAAAAGGGGAGTGTTTTGGAAAGAAAGCTACCATTTGAACCTAGTTATTAAGACTCTACTCATGAAGATTTTGAAAGGCTCCATCATCCTATGTTTTTCACCTAAAAGACAGGATCAAACAGGGCCAGATGCTTACGAGCAATTACGGATGCTTAATTTCGATAATAATATTGACAAAAAGTAGTGATGAGTAGTGAAGGTGGCTACTCTCAAAATTGTATTTAGCTGATGTACCGCATCGGTGAAATATTTATTTTCCTAGTATGATACTACTAGATGCTTCACTGCTCCTTACAGACCTTCCGCACATCTTCAGGATATTGAGAGAATAAAAGCATTATATGGATGAATTATTTTTTATTAATGAATTATTTCCATGAACAGGTTCTCTGCCATTACCACCTGTGTGTATTCTTCAACCTGAGAGCTCTGCTTCTAAAGAGTATCCACAACAGAGAATTGGCGTCACCTTCCCATACTTTAATCTACTATTCACTATCAGAATATTGAAATTTTGGATTTCCGGGATATGATTAAGTGCTAGAAATACAAAGATGAGTAGGGTACGATTCCTAAACTCAAAACCGTTGGAGTCTAGATCAAATTCAACGATCCGTATGAAACTAACACAAAGAAGTATTGTTGTTGTGATAGACTTACGGGCAGAACCGGACGTGGGCCACAGGTTACTCAAAAGAGGGAGTCCTATCTGGGACAGCGAGTTGGGAAATATGGTTGATATGGGTTTTAAAAGTGCATCTTCAAAGACAAAAGATGTTTACCAATTGGACAGAGATGAAGTTAATGGGGGTCTAAGGGCAAACCGAAAAGAAGGGGGAGGGAGAGCAAAGTCTTGTGAATGTGAATTGGGTTGGTTTGCTTGGAGCACTGTAGGCAGCGTAGACCGGCTGTAGTGCTAACACCTGTGAGGAAGGATGAAGGAAGTGTTGAAGACAGAGAGGCGGGAAAGTGGGCGTTGGTTTCTTTTCGGTCACCTTACATTTACTCACCATTTCGGTCCCCGTAGGCCTTGATTTTTCATCTGGGAATCCATTTGTGCCATTTTCTCTCGACCAACGTGGTTCCAAAGAAGCTGCCTTCCCCACCGGCTCCAAATTCCTTTTGACTCGGGTCTAGGAAAATCAGAGCATTTTCCGTAGCTGTGTGATTGGCTCGGGGATGGGCATGTGCCCCAGCAGAACCCATAAGATGTCACAGAAACCAAGAGGCAGAGAGCCGGAGATTGCAACAGTATGTGACAGGAGCTGCTCTAGCCTTCTTGCTACCATGACAGGGGAACCCAGGTGTGAAAGCATCCAACCCAGAGGAACGGAGCTGAAATATCTATGGAGAGAAACTAATTCCTGGTGCTACAGTTTGAGCCCTAGACCATGTTTTATTTCAGACGGATTGTTCTAGTGGCAGTGTGGAGGCTTCCAGAAGACAGTCCCAGAAGGAGGAAGACTCGTTAGGATGGAAGCGAGGCCTGGGGTTAGATGGGAGGGTTCCAGAGCCTGGTATCGGCAAGAGATAGTCTTTGCCCCACTACATTTTATGCCTTGAGTGCCTTCTGATCTGGATCAGTACCAGGCTCTTCATCTGCTCCCCATCTGAAAAGACCAACAGACCAAAGTAAATACAACTATCAAGGCACTCAGACTCTGGGAACCTACAGGGGAGGATGAAAATCAAGCCAGAAATGACAGAACCATAGTTCACTGTGCGTGTGTGTGTGTGTGTGTGTGTGTGTGTGTGTGTGTGTGTATGAGCACAGGGGATGGTCATGGAGCAGAGAAATGGAGGGATTCTTTCCAGTTTTCAGTCTATTCTCCCCTTATTTTCAAGACTTTGGTGATAGGTGCACATTTGGGAACACAGAGTGAAACTGTTTGTAGAATTCATCAGGAGGAAAACTTTCAAGATGAGTAATAGAAAAGAATAAAGCTGGCACTGCCCCCAGGGGGCTTTCACACTGTGGAGCAGGAGCGCAGACCAATCTGGAGACAGACGGGGCTGGGCGGGGGCAACCTGCTTCCGCACAAACAAATGCTCACCCCTTTGCTCTCTTTTTCTAAAATTAATGTTCTAGGAAAGAAATACCCAAGTCACACTATTCAAGAGCACAAAGACTAAGTTAGACAAGCCCCAGGCTGGAAGGGGAGAGGAGTCTTGGGAGCCCCAGGACACCAGGCTAAGGGTGATGAGAAGAACCTGTGTTGGATAGCTCCCAGCTCCCATGGCCCCTGCCTTCTGTCCCCCAGCATTGACGTCTGGGGACTGCAACAGTGGCCCTAAGGCCCTTTCAAGTTTAGTTAGTTTCCCTCAACACAGCATCCTAGCACAAAGTGAGGGAAGGAGCAGTATGAGGCCATCGTATGAATTTTCCGGGCCCCCCATGAGTCGCTTCTACAAAAGTCACTCCACTCAAGGAGGCCAAATCTATATGCCTCTTCCAGGAATCCCTTCCTCCCCTCATCCTTTTGTGCCTAGGGATGCTGACAGTTCTTCTATAGCTAATCCCTGATTCTTAAAGCGTCTCTAGAGTTCCCCACAACCTGCCACACTTTTACGATTGGTCCCTTTGTAGATATCCTTACTTGGACATGCCGTGCGTTAGGACCCCGCCTACATAGGGATGCAGGGCATGTGTCTCCTCCGTGTGTTCCCAAGAAACCTACCGTATTTCCACTTGGAAATCGGGTCCATAACACAGAGTGACTTCTGGGAGGTGAAAATGTCCAGACACTTCCCTTTAATTCTGCAAGAGTCAGCAAAAGCCCGCGTTTCCCCGACTGCCCCAAAGTGAAATCCCAGACAACCTTTTATTTAGCGCCCACTGGGACGTGACACATTTTATCGAATTCTTACAACACTGTTCTCGGGTAGGTGTTATTTTCATCCCATTTTATGGACGCGGACACTGAGTCTAAGGAGAGTAGCTTGCGTGAAGTTGCAAGTTAATGGCAGAAATGGAAAAGTGGCCGGGGGCAATGGGCCTGAGCTTCCGGGGCAAACCTGGCAAACTTGGCAATCTTGGCAGTCTGTGAGAATGGCAGAGCCTGGCCTGACTCACAGGGCACTCTCAAGACACCTCTTACTTTCGGTCTTCCAAAATATAAAGAGTTTAAAATGTTCTCTTCCACGTGGAATGGCAAGTCCATGAGGACGTCAAGACTCGCACATCTACCTGCTGACTCGGCACCTCCACACGGTTGTCTTAGGGTATCTCCAGTTCCACGTGACTCGGATGACGCTCTGTCCACCGCCACTGCTGCCTTCCCTGCCACCAACTCCCCCCAGAAGACAGCAGCTCCATTCTCCCAGTCCCTTCTGCTGAAACCTGGGGACATCTTTGATCTCTCGCACATGCTCTCTCACCCCCGTCCTGACTGGAGCCCTGCCGTCTGCCTATAGCGGGTTGAAGAGTATTCCCCCCAAAATTCACATCTACCGGGAACCTCACTATGTGACCTTATTTGGAAACAGGGTCTTTGTAGGTGTTTGGTGAAGGGGCAGAGCGAGATCACAGAGTATCAGGCATGGCCCTAAATCCGATGACCGGTGACCTCATGAAGAGAGGAGGGAAACATGAAGCCACAGAAGACGATGTGAAGATGAATGCTGAGACCGGAGTGATGTCGTCTGAGTCTCCCAGTGCCCCCGCAACACGCCAGCAGCTCTGCAAAACCGGCCTCTGTGGCCCCCGTGATTTCATTTCCTCCTCCGTGTCCCCTTTGTCTCTCGGGTCTGGCCTCGCTGGCCTCCGTGCCTCCTCTAACGTGTCAGGCCTGGCGCTGCTTCTGGCCTCTCCTACTGGCTGCTTCCTTTGCCTGGGCCACTCTGCCTTCTGATGTCCCCACAGCTCACTCGCTCTAGGCTTCGCACAGAAGTTGCCTTCTCAAGCGTTTTAGAGAAACTCCCCCCCACACACACATACGCATCACACTTCCTTTCTCTCTTTCTCACCTCACCTCCCAGGTAGCGATCATACTTCCAACATCTTATGGAATCTAATTACTTCTCGGGCATAATGACTCTTGTCTGGCCCCTCCCCGGTGCACTGGAATGTGAGCACCATCAATGCAGAAATCCTTACCCTGTTCATTGATACATTCCAGGTGCCCACGAGGATGCCCAGAACATAGAAGGCACTCGAAAATATCTGTTGAATGAATGAATGAATAAATGCATGCATTAATGAATGAAAGAGAAACGGTGGAGGAGGACATTAGAAAGGTCTCAGGGGCCAGAGTACGTAGAGGTTTTAGATTCTGGGATGGATTTAAATTTCATCCCGAGTGAGAGAGCGCTAATAGCATCTAACCTGAGTGAAGCATTTCATCCTTTCTCAACCCATCAAAGGAGTTCATACGGTCCAACTTTCTCTACCTCTGAACAGGGCCATTTGAAGAACTCTGAAAACTCATTGATAGTATTTTGGAAGATCCTCACACGTGAACTTGCTACATAAATTATATGTAGATATATAACCAAGAGTTTGTGTATTTGCCTCAAGCAGGAGGATTAGTTAATGAGTTTAAAATAAGGAAAGGAAAGACAAACTTAGGATATATTCAGAGAACTGGTAACCAAACCTTCATGACGAATGAGAAGATCCTGTTTGAACTGGCATCAGAAGGGGTTTTTTTTTTTTAAATGTTTTTAATTTATTTTGAGAGACATAGAGACAGAGCGTGAGCAAGGGACGGACAGAGAGAGAGGGAGATACAGAATCTGAAGCAGGTTCCAGGCTCTGAGCCGTCAGCACAGACCGTGCTGGGCTCACAGACCAGCACAGGGCTCAAACTCACAGACCGTGAGATTATGACCTGCCTGACCTGAAGTTGAGTGCCCAACCAACTGAGCCACCCAGGTGCCCCTAGAAGGGTTCTATAGAACAAAAAGCAGTTGGAGTCTGCCCCTCCCTTATTCCGCAGCACCGCGTGGCTTCCTGGCCCATGCATCTCAGCAAACACTGTCACCTTACGACAATTCTGTGTGTGGCCACAGAAATGGTCAGTAATTGAGAATTACTTCATCCTTGGCTGACATCTTTTGCTGTCTGTTCATAAAAGGTTTGTGACTTTATCCCAGAGGGGGAAAATTTACCTTTTAAAAGCCTCATCTGACTTTCTTCTGAGCTAAAGAACAAACAAACAAACAAACAAGGTACATTTTCCTCTGAGCTGAAAGATCCATCTCTAGCAAAATTTGTGATCATTTTCCCTTCCGTGTCGAGGCTGTAAATTTGTTATCAAAATGCTTCCCTGACCTTCTCCTTCCCTCTCCATCACACACTGACACATCTAGCCTAAATCTGTGTCTTGCATCACCTCAGGAAACTCATGGCTAATTTCATTATTTGGGAGAGAAAATGCAAATGAAGCCAGACAGCTGGTGCTTTCCTCGCGGCTGAGAGTGATGGAGGGGCCGAGGCCCACCTCATCAGAGGCCCGCACACCCTCCTGCTCAGACAGGCCCTGGCGGGGGCAGAGCACAGAGGCTGCGGAGCCGCAGGAACAGATGGCTGGGAGGGGAGGAGACGGAGGAGCCCGACTTGCCGGAGAGGCTGGGGAAAGGTGGCGTGTCAGCTGCCTGGGCAGTTA
This sequence comes from Paguma larvata, assembly GCA_030068075.1. Taxonomy (NCBI): domain Eukaryota; kingdom Metazoa; phylum Chordata; class Mammalia; order Carnivora; family Viverridae; genus Paguma; species Paguma larvata. The sequence continues at coordinate 44,646,328 of CM057840.1, forward strand.
GATGGAGCACAGAGGACAGGGGCGGGCGCTCGGGATCCTTCCACGCCGCCCCTTCCTTAAGGGCAAAGGGAGCCCCAGACGCAGAGTCTAAGGGGTTCGCCCGCCAACGGCAGGTGCTGCTCCTCGACTCTGTCCTCCACGGCCCAGCCTACATTTCGTCCCCTGCGTCTGCACACTCAACATCTGCCTTTTCCCAAATAGAGGACGTGGACAGAGAGAAACAGAAAGGGAATGAGTGAGAACTCGTTTCTTTCCCCCGAAACAATCTCAGTCTGCAAACCCAAGCGTGCAGAGGTCTAACTCAATTTTGCTATAACTGAACATAATTTTGCCTTCTGATCCTACAAAACGATTCCATTCAGCATCCTGCCTTCCTCTAGAGTTCAGCGTAATACAAGTTACAACTTAGAAAGTTCCAAGGGAGGGCATAAGCCGGTGAGTCAGCGATCTGAGTTGCTGTCTGCTGAGATACCCATTGTCCCCTTCAGCCCTTGGACATCAGTCCGTACAGATCACTACTGACAGGGGCTTTTGCTGGCTACTCCATTTCTTCTTCTTACTTCCAGGTCCTTCCAGGACACACAGCTGTCTGTCTAGGGTGCCGAGGCTGGCCAGGCTGGGGCAACTCTGTGGGCTGTCTCAGCTCCATCTCACCTTTTGACACTTAGGTTCAATAGGGCTCGTTCTGTTCCTGCCTCTTTTCCCCAAAGATGTAAAGCAGAAGGCAGGTTCCACCAATACCTACACACTCCTCACTTTTCTGCTGTCTCCTTAGAGAATCTTCATCTATTCTGGGCCAGAAAAATCCCGTTCTTACTCATTCTATATTCTCCTAACATTTCAGCCAAGACCGAGGCTCAAGGAAAAAGCAAGGAAAAAAAAAAGGAAGGAAGGAAGGAAGGAAGGAAGGAAGGAAGGAAGGAAGGAAGGAAGGAAGGGAGGAAGGGAGGGAGGAAGAGAAAGAAAAAAAAGAAAGAAAGAAAGGAAGGAAGAAAGAAAGAAAGACCAAAACTGGGGTTAGGATTTCAAAGATGTTTCCTCCATCATACAAAGTGGAGGCCCCCCAGCCGAATCTAACTGGATGCACCTGGGATTGGGGTCTCCTTCAAGGCTAGCTGATGGGATGCTTTAGGCTGGGCGAGGCTACCCTCATTCACCCCACAATTCTGTGGTATCATTAACAGTCTCAGAGGCCTCTCAGGCTTCCTGGGAAATTTAAATGACATTTTGGTCTGAGGAGCAGAATGGGATTCCTGCGGCCCAATTTACACCGGGCCCCTAAAATCCCGGAAATACTGAATGCTTCTTGATTGCAGGGACCACATCGTTGGGAAAGTAGGGAGCGGGGAAAGGGAGGAAGAGCTTGATGCAGAGATTTAATCATGACTGTCAAATCCTCCCACTGATTACAGAAGCCTGGAGAGGGTTCGGATGGCACTGGGCCTTTCACGTGTTAGAACACTCTCGCTTTGATTATCTCACTTCCTACTCGCAATACCTCCATAAAATAGGGCTGTTTTAAAGGCTGGGAACAATGCAAAATTGTTCTGAAATGTAGAAGATCCGGTGCCGGTCCTTAGTGGCTCAGCTGGGTCTCCCGAGTCTCCCCATCCTGGGCTTCTGGTTCTCCAGTCTCCTGCCTCCTGCCACACCCAGCGAACTTCTCCCTCCTCCCGTTAGGGGAGTTTGTTTGTACCTCATTGCCTCGGCATACTCTTAACTCCCCCTATAAACAGCCGAGTGAGAAAGCCCTGCCTGGTTCCTGTTCCCTGATCTGACGGCCACAGATGGGGCCATCCCCTTGTTAAAGCCTAAAATGACCTTGTCCCCATCATCCCTTGGACATCGGTCCGTCTATTAAATGCCTTTCAATGAGTCTGTCTCGACACTGACCTGGCCTGACCAACACCACTCTGTCTTTAGTAGAAACCATGTACAAATTATCCCACTTTTTATATCCGCTTTGAGCACACGTAAAGTATACATCTTGCTGATGTCTCTATCTGCATAGTGCGTGTCCAAAATTATCCCCCGTCAAAAAAATGAGAGTTTTTTGATCTCTATTACTCCTGATAATATTCAGGAGGAAGGAAAGACTGAGGCCCATAGATGTTTTGGCTCAAAGTCATGAGGCCCGGACAAAAAGCTAGAGCTTTCATATTCAATTATCCCAGTTTATATACCTTTCTTGGGCCTTTAAATACCTTTCCCTTTTCTACACGTCTTTTTGCCCTGTAGGCCATTGCGTTATCATTGTCCACTCTTCACGGGGGAGGACAGCGAGGCTTTGAAAGGTGGGGTCGCTGGGAGGGGGCTGCTGGGCCCCCTGGCTGCCCGGGGGGCTCACTCGGGCCCCCCTCGTGAGCTCGGCTCAGTGTCTGCCGCCTCCCCGGCTGGGACGACAGCTGCGATGGGGTCCTGCACAGGCCGTAATAGCATTTGTTAACCGCTTCCACGTGATTTTTAAAGTAAACGTCACCCTGCATTGTCACTGCGAGCTAACAGCGTGTTAGCGGGTCCTCGTCTCTCTCGCTTTGCCAGCTCCGAGGGGGGACACGGTCAGCGGATCGCTCGCAGCTGGGCATTTTATCCTCCGCGGCGCCCCTGCCACCTCCCTGGGCGCGTCCTCAAGTTGAGCTATTGCTGCGCTTTCTCTCCTGCTGCGGTGTCGGGGAGGATGGTGAAGGTGTAGTCAAATCTGCAGGCTCGAGCCACGGTCGCAAACAGGTGACCCCCCCTCCGGCGTCCCCCTGCCGGCTTCGCTGCTGCTGTGGCCCAGGCAGAGCCCCAGGCGGACGGAAGCTCTGCACTTGCCTTGTCTGAGACTGTTGGAAACTGTGTCCCCAGTTCCTGTGTCGAAGTCCCAACCCCCAGGACCTCAGGACGTGGCCTTGGTTGGAAATAGGGTCATTACAGTTGTAACTGATGAAGATGATTTCCTACTGGAGCAGAGGGGACCTTTAATCCAATAGGACCATTGTCCTCAGCATCGTCCTTGGAAAACGAATGACTGTGGACGCAGAAAGAGTAGCACAGGGAGAATGCCATGTAAAGGATGACATGTTGCTGCCGCCAGCTGAGGGGCCACCAGAGCTGGGGAGGGGCCTGGAAGGGATCGGAAGGAGTGCGGCCCTGCTGACACGGGGACCTCAGGCACTCCTCGCACCCAGAACTGTGAGACAAAAATGTCCGCTGCTTGAGCCACTCACCTCGCGGCACTCTGTTCCGGCAGCCCTGACGACAACGGGTGCCAGGGCGCCTCGGGGGCTCTGTTGGTTTGAGCATCCGGCTTCAGGCTCAGGTCACGACCTCACAGTTCAAGAGTTCAAGCCCTGCGTCCGGCTCTGTGCTGACAGCTCAGAGGTTGGAATCTGCTTCAGGTTCTGCGTCTCCCTCTTCTCTCGGCCCCTCTGCCTCTTGCACTCTGTCTTTCTCAAAAATAAATAAAAATTGAAAAATAAATAAAATGACAGGTGCTGGGATCTGATCCACTTTCCTCGTTCCGCCCACCCAGAGGAGCTCCTGGAAGTGCCCCAAGAAGCCAGAGAACTCACGGTGCGCTGGGGCCCTGCGATGACTTCGCAGGGTGGGCTCCCTGCTGTCTCAGCCAGCGCCCAGCGCTGGAGACTCCAGGGCGACAGAAAATCCCAAGTTCCCGCGTGGGGTCTGCAGACAAGGCTCTCAGAGGAGCCCAGTTGTAGCCAAATTGTATCTACACTGGCCTCAGTTGTAGCCAAATTGTATCTACACTGGCCTAAAGTGGCCTGTAAAGGATGCCCTGACCACTCCTTCTGTATCCTGGAGCCCCGTGCACACTTAAATGCATTCTATATTGTTACACATGACAATATTGTTATATATATATGTTATATTGTAATATTTGTATCACACACGCACACAAACAGCAAAGCTCCACCCTGTGTCCAACCTTCCAGTTAGAAGTGTGCAGTAGTGATATTATTCATGCATTATTTTACGAGGTCCATTCATAATAATAACAACAATTATAATGGCATCGATAACCACCGCCACCACCAATGACTCAGCATTGAGCGTTCATTGAGCATTAACTACATGCCAAGCCCAAGCTTTATCTCACTTCCTTGCTAAATGACCCTGGGCAACTCATTTAACTTCTCTGCCTTAGTTTTCTGACCTGTAAAATGGAATAACAATATAAAGTCTTTAAAAGTGTTAGCTATTGTTATTTCTTTTATAATTAATGTCATAGACGAGGTAAGTATGATGTTCCCATTTAAAAAAAATCTTTTTTTAATTTTGAGAGAGAAATAGCCTGAGTGGGGAAGAGGCAGACAGAAGGAGAAAGGGAGGAGAATCCCAAGCAGCCTCTGCGCTGTCGGCACAAAACCCGATGTGGGACTCCAACTCACCAACTGTGGGTTCGTGACCTGAGCTGAAACAAGAGTCAGACGCTTAACCAACTGAGCCCCCCAGGCACCCTGTGATGCTCCCATTTTAAAGATGAAGAAACTGAGGATAGGAAAGGGCGCACAACTTACCAAAGGTCCTTGTCAAGGGACACCTGTTATCAGTCCAGAGAAAGGGCAGTCCCACTGCATGGAAGATAGCAAAGAGCATAACAATGCCTGTCACCAGGAGCAGCAGGTCCGGGATGTCACCTCCCTGCATGACTTACGGAGTCAGGGTCACGACTCACACAGCACTAGATGGAACAACAACTTAGTCACATAGAAAGGAGACCGGGCAAGATCAGCTCCAATTGTAAGGGTTGGTCCCCCGTGGCCCTGGGGTCTCACCCTACAGTTGACACAGGACAGTGGTCTGCACACAAAGGACCCGGTTCCCTCTCCACAGTAGAGGTGACCAGATGCCATGCGAAATACGTACCTGAACAGGACAAAGAAGCATGGTTTAGGTTCAGAATGGGGAAAGACACTCCCAAAGAGATATGCCCCGCACAGGCTGTGAGGTCTCTGTATCTCTTCGTAAGGAGATATTCTGGGTCCTGGGCACATCCTTACGGAACTCTACAGGGTTTGAAAGACCACACTCACATGCGTTCCTTCACCGGCAGTCCTACGCTGGCAGCCAGCAGTGCGGGGACTTGAGCTCAGTCATTTTTCCACTCGCTCTATGTTGATGACCCACTGCGTGCATGACACGATACTAGGCGCTGTCATGTCTTCAAGACTTTTCAGACACAGAAATCAAGCTCTTCTTCAAAAAGCTGACAGCGATGGAGAAAATAAAGCTTCCCTCGTAAACATAACAAATTCTTTTATTTTAAAATCCATCCTTTAATCACGTGTTCAACTGAGCGTCTGTTGAGAATCTACTCTTCGCAGGGACCACGCGAGTCATCGGGACACAATGATGACTAAAACGGCATTCAGACGCACAGAGCTCACCATGGATCACCCAGCACTCGGCTGTGCGAGAGGCACCCGGCTGGCCCCGAGACAGACGAACACAAGAGTTAAAGAGCTGAAGCTGTCATTGTGATCCTCAGTGGACACGCAGTGTAAGGAAAGACAGAGAAGAACCGAGAGCTTCCAGAACCACATACACCATGGGGAGGACACACAGGCTGCTGCTGGGCTGTAGGAAAAAGATCATCTAGAAATAGGAAGCGAGGAATGGCTTCCCAGGACACCTGAGTCAGATTCGAAGGAAACTCGGTCTTAGTCAGATTAAGGAAAGGGGAAAACATTCTTCTCAGGAGCAGGGAGGGCCGACTCAAAGTATACCAGTGTTAACCAGGGTGCCGCACAGTTTTGTGCGACTGTGGTGAAAGGAGCGAGCAGGAAGTGAGGACAGAGGTGGACCCTGAAAGCATGGGGGGATGGAGACCAGGGCCTGCATAGAAAGATCGGCATAGAAAGATCTATGCAGAAGCTGTCAGGACACAGCAGCCCAGACAAAGTGCTGGGTTCGGCTTGGGAACAATCGGCAATGACCCAGGGACAGACCGGATTTGAAAGATACGGGAATAATCTGGATCCATGGAGGGCAGAAGGGCCATCTGAGTAAAGAAGGTATCTTGGCCTGGCGGGTATGGGAAATCCCAGGACCCCGGGTGGGGGGTTGTGTTTCATAAAGCTTTGGAGGCAGACTGTGTACTAACTACACATGGTCACTGCTGGGCACTGTCCAGACTGAGCTGGTGGACATCAGCGTCACAGGGATACACAGGCCGACTATGAGCAGACCGTATGGTTTGTGGTCCTGAGACACTGTCGAGGGCAGAAGGACGCGGAGTACAGAAGCACAGCCGGACAGGAGGCAGAAGCCAGGACAGCCTGGGCAACGGAACGTAGGGTCAATATTCAAATGACCAAATTCGATTGGATTGCATATTTCCAGGAGTGACAGGCAGTGAGTAGGAGTGTTTGAACAGCACTTACTGAGACACAATTGACAAGGGTTTTCTGTGGGAACGTGGTGGGGAAGACTTGGAGAATCATCTGCTCACTTCTAAACACGCACCCACATTCCACGAACGCGTACGCTCCACACACCACATACACACTTCATAACCACACACACACACACACACACACACACACACACACACGCAAACACTCCACACGCCACACACACAACACAAACATGCACATCCAATCACACATATGCATGGGTAGATAGATAGACGTACAACCATTTAAAAAGGCTTACTAGGTAACCAGTGGATGGGACGATGAATGCTATCTGGCACACAGCACCCCAGTTTCACTCCACCCCACTACCCGGACAGATCACTGCGATCATTTTGGTGTATTTTCTTCCAGATTCCTTTGCCTACGCAAGTATACACACATAGGACCTTTTAAAACTGTTTTTGCTACAAAACAAATCATACCGTGCACTGGTGGGTATTTTTTAAATCACTTACCAATAACTACAGGCTTTTTTCATGTGAATGAATGTAAGCCTAATAAACCTTTTTAAATGGTTGTATAGTATTTCACTATGTGTGACTGCATCGTAATGTATTTCTTTCTTTCAAGTTCTCTGAATGAGATGGATCATCTTGGAAAAGACGATTGTGTGACCGATTAGGAATAAATGAGTTCCCATCTCTTATTTGCAGCTTTGGATGGTGTGTGTGTGTGTGTGTGTGTGTGTGTGTGTGCACATGCATGCATGTTCACAAGTGTGGGCAGGTAAGTGTGCAAGGGGAAATGCACAAGGATATTTACATGATCCAGAGTCATCCAAAAATGCCCACAGGCTTGAGACAGAAAGGAGGTCAGAATTTGCAGCCCCTCCGTGGGCTTACAATGCCTTTAACCAGCCAAGGTTAAGACCCCTGGCCAGCATTTAAGGTGCATGACTCACTCCCAGTTCTCTCTGGAAAGGGGTGGGGATCCCGACAGACACCAACGCTCCTGTAAGAGACATGAGCGCTCACTCTAGGAGCCTAGAGTTTTTTTTATGTTTATTTATTTTTGAGACAGAGACAGAGCATGAACGGGGAGAGGCAAAGAGACAGGGAGACACACAATTCGAAGCAGGCTCCAGGCTGTCAGCACAGAGCCCGACATGGGGCTCCAACTCAAGAACGGTGAGATCGTGACCTGAGCCCAAGTCCACGCCCAGCCGACTGAGCCACCCCGGCGCCCCTACGTGCCTACGTTTGGTGTGACTCAGGATCTAGAGGCCACATGAGCAACTGAAATGAATACAGGACTCGAGATTTACATTGTATGCGACAAGCTGATGAAGGGCCTTTGTAGGGTTCCCCCAGAGAAGGAGGGTATGGAGAAGGCGCTCCCTTTAAAAGCGAACGGCACAAAAGCAAAATCTTTACGTAACTCTGTAGGTGACGCAGATTTCTTTCTGCAAGGTTCCCGTTCCACATTTCCCAAAGCCTCGTCGCCGCGGTTTTAGAAATAGAAGGCTGCCGGCTGCCCCCGCGGGTGCCAGACTCACGGAGGGGCCCCGCCCCCTCGAGGCCGCCCGCGCACGCGCGAGCGCCGGAGCGAGCCGAGTCCGCCTGCGCGCCGCCGCGCTCCCCCGCCCCCCGTCCCGCCGCGCGCCGCCCGCGGCCCGCCCCGCAGGCCCGGCCGCGCGCCGCCCGCCGCCCCGCCGCCCCGCCGCCGTGCCAATCTCCGGCCTCCCCGCCGCGACAGCCGGCGCGAGGACCAATTAGTGCAAGCTGTGATGTGGAGACGGGTCCTCCGAGGACGCGCCCCGCTCCCCGTTCTCTTGGCAGAGGCCACCGCGAGGGCCGTCGGATGTCAACAGCTTTCCATCACGCCCTCCCGGCTGCGGTGGGGGGGTGGGGGTGGGGTTCCCAGGCGCGGCCCCGGGCCCCGCGGCGGCCCAGCGCGTGCCCTTCCCCCGCCCCCGCGGCCCCCGCTACTTCGGAGCCCTTCTCGGGTTTGGAGCCGGCTGGCTGCTGGTGCGTTTGGGTCTTCTCGTCCACGGCGGGCGTCTGGAAGGGAAGGGAAGCACTTTCAGCGCGTGGCTTTCCGGGCTTTTTGCAGAACAAGGAAATACCCTTGACACACTCGGGGGCTTCTGTTTTCAGAGGCTCTGAGTGAAAGAATGCACACATGTTTTAGGCTGGCCCGGGCACCCCTCCACCGCAAACGTGCAAAAGAAATTGCTTTCTAAGTCTCTCACTCCGGGCGGTAAGTGATCAGGTCCTGCGGAAGATTTTGTACCTGTGTGAATTACAGGGTCCAATAGAAGACAAGTCTTCCCAACACGGAGAAAGAGTTTTAAGGAGACCTCGCTTTGTACAAAAGATTCTTTCTATAGTTAGTGTCTGCCGACAAGTACGTAAGCGGATGGCGGTATTTTTTTTCCTCTCTTCGATAAACTCAGTTTTTTTCGTTTCATTCGAACTGAGAAATGGACGTATAATCCAACCAAGCCATATTCAAAAACCCTTCTCTCAAGTTCGACAATACAGTATGTGATTTGACAGGCCACAAACTCCCTTCTCAGTTATGATTTGATTAAACCAAAATAAACCCGTGAGTACACTACAGCTGCATTGGGAGGTGAGGCAGTTTAGAAACTCAAGGTATCAAAATCAGAATAGTGATATAGAGGGAATGATCCGAGTTCGTTATAAAAGAGAAAAATAGATATTTCATTCAGAGCAGTGGATTATCCAAATGCAATGTTGCAGGTCGCAACTTGGAATGCGGTATTTATGCCTTTTTACCCCGCCCTGACAAAATTACATCTATTACTTGTAAATGCATACATATGTAATATATATTAATAATATATATCATATATTAATTATTAGATATAATTATATATACATATATTGTCCTGTGGAGGACATGAGAAGGCACAGTTCCTGATGCCAACGAACAAGACTCTAACTCCCTCACTCGCAGAAAATGATACTACACAAGAAATGACAAGTTTCAAAAGTTATGTGTGATAAGAGACCCCACAATGGAGAACCCCCTGAGGATTGATGGGGGGGGGTGGGGGATGGGCTAAATGAGTGCTAGACATTACCTAGGGCACTTGTCACTTGTGTGTGGAACACTGGGTATTATATGTAAGTGATGAATCACTAAATTCTACTCTTGAAAACAATATTACACCATATGTTAACTAACTAGAATTTAAGTAATAATTCGAAGAAAGATAAAAGAACCTACTTTTAAAAAGTTACGCATGAATATAATCGGTGCCGTAGGAGTTCGGTGATACATCAGGTATGCTCCAAAGCCAGAGGATTTTATCCCTCCTCATACTCAGGAACCTAGGTTGCCTCAAGGACTCAGAATGGTTCCCTCTTGGAAGTATTAGCTAAAATCTACCACTCTCTTGACAAAACTTTCAGTCCTCTAGCAGTCTTCCGGTCTGCTTGGTCTACCCTGGTCTTAAGGAGACCCTATCTTGATAACTGTCTTCTTCCATTCTGTCTTCATTCCCTTCTCTCTCCAACCAACCACCTTCATTCAACCACCGTCTCACCCACAGCCCTGCTCCCTTGTCTCACGCATGCACAGAAATTTCAATCCACAGAAAAAATATTTAATTGATGTGCTTGCCTGTAACCTTCCCCAATGTAAACAGCTGGACACGTAGTCCACCACGGCATTAGAACCCGCCACGGATGAAAACATCACATTCCGATCTTTTTGGCTCAAAAACGCCAGATATTAGATAAGAAACACTGACCCCCAAGGAAAAAAAATCCCAGGTGGGGAGAAGAGAGAAGGAGGGTACAGATGGAGAGAAATTAAATGCGAGGGTGTCCTCAGAGAGGAAGGGGTAATAATTCTCTTGCGTCAGCTGTTTGGGGGCCTGAGAGCCCAGGGTGAGTCCCCAGGTTCCATCTACAGCCCTGAACGGGAGTGAGACTTCCGTAGGTGCTCTGTAACCAGAACAGTCTATGGGCAAAATTGTGATGGCTGATGGATTATGGGGAGGAGGGGGAAATGAGAGGGAGTCTCCCATAGCCCCCAGTTAGCAAAAAGAACATTTAAATTCTCTGCATCCCTAGCAGCCCTAGAGGGAGCTGAGGCAGTTAGTTGAGCTGGTAGACGCGTGGGAATACTGGCAGCCAGCGTGAGGAGCAGCTTAGCAGGAGGACACCACCTGGGCCGGCCAGTGGCAAGCAGCCGCCAGCCCTCAGCAGACGCCACGTGGAGGTTCCACAGCCGAAAACCAGAGCGGGTCAAGGGAGATGACCAGGGAGAGCACAGAGGGTACTCAGGGCAGGGAAAAGGCTCGTGATGATATCGTAAGGAAAGGTAAATGTCATTCTGTCTTCGTCCAAATCCATGGAATGTACAACCCCAAGACTGAACCGTGATCTAAGCCGCGGCCTTTGGATGATTCTGCTGAAGGTTCATCAGTTGTCACGAATGTGCCGCGCTGGTGGGGGGTGTCGTTAGGGTAGTGCAGCGTGGGGGCAGGGGGTATATGAGAAATCTCTTCCCCTTAAGATCGCCATGACTTAAAACTGCTCTAAGAAATAAAGTCTTTAAAAAATATAAACAACTGAGGAGAGTTCTATCTCAGTGTAGGACGACATTGAACTGAAGACCCCAGCCAGTGGCCAGATACCCCACCTCCACTGGAGAACTGCCGAGACACTCTGAAAGCCCCCGGAGCGGCGAAAGGAGGATGAAAAAAAAAAACAAACCAAAAAAACAAATCCTGACCTTGCCTGAATTTGCAGAAAGAAGCGACTGATAAATGAGAAAATTTGACGGAGTTTACCTGGAATTATCATACAAGTTTCTAGCCTTGAAAAAGTAACAGGGGGCTCAAGATACCAACTGAACTTGGTTGCAGAAAAAAACGGATACCTTGTCACATACCCGTTTTGGGGACTCAAATTTGTACTTACCACATTTCATTGTCTTTCTGATGTGTCGACCCTTTAAAACCTCCATCTTCTTACATCTGTACTTCTGTCCCCAGGCTACTGAGCCCCACTTGAAGAAAAGCACTCAGAACGAAGGAGGGTGGGGCACTGGGAGGTAAGAAAGGAGGGCTTTAAGGTCTACCCTCATTTGATGGGCAGATTTAGACAGGTGGGGGAAGGAGGGACAACGCGGTAGGAAGTAACAGCTCTATAGAAGGTTACACTTTACAAAGAGGGCGTCTTATATGCATTACTGCGCTCAGTGCTCCCAATAATCTAGGAGGGAAATAGACATTCCGTTTTGCTATTGACCATAGACACGGCCTATCAGCACTAGAGCCTAGACTGGACACCACTGTTCTGACTCTAAATCTTATATTCTTTCCACTGTCTTGTGCTCAGCATCCGAAGGCCGGCTCTGCCGGATGCAAGTTTCCTTTTAGCTCATTCGGTGAAAGGTCGGCTTTCATATTCAGAATCCCACTTGACCTTAGTACCATCCCTCCCATCTTACAGAGGAGCAAACTGAGACTCGCCCACTTGTTCAAGGTCACTGGACTGGAAACAGTTCTTCTCCTTCATGGTTCAATGACCTATGCATTGTATCCTGCTAATATCAAGCTGTAATAGTACATTCTTAGTGTTCTATTTTTAGAGAAGCAAAATAGAACTTAGAATTTAGTAGCAAGATACTGCCTTATTCATGGGGGAAAAAAAGGATCACCGATTGAACTTTTTTCTCAGGCTCTTATGAATGTCACATACACCTCACGACACAAAACAGTTCTCTTCGATTATACTTCCTTTCCTGTTCAATGAACTTCACTAAAATTGCATATTTTAATCTGAAAAAATTGAGAGATACAGACGGAGTTCCTGTGACAACGCTTCGAGTAAGCGAAGCATCACTCTCTAAGTAGAAATCGTTCGGGTCAAACGCTTATTATTTTTAACACAACACTTGCTCAGTATTAACTTTGAGACCAGCGGCAAATTTGTCCGTTTGGTTTTTAAATCATTTCACACTGGTTTCCTTCCCTTCTTTAGATCGTTTTGCTGCGCTTGCAATTTGATATCTCATTCATGGCTCTCGTGTCTGCAAACTCTGTTTAGTGCCGAGCTTTGCAGAAAAAAGAAAAAAAATCTCTTATTTGACCATGAACTTTCGATGATCTAGTTAGCGTTACTGTCAAGCTTCCCGCGGTCTTTTTGAAAAGCAGGACTTGTCCGTGCTGCCCTCTGGCCAACTTCAGTGGGACTAAAGCGCTAGCGAGAGCCATCAAATGCCTGACGGCTTGTCACCAGCGAGGCTCCATTAATTTACACACATTTTCCACTGTTTGGCATCTACCATGATAACTCTTTTCTCTTCCAAGCAGCTCCTGGTTGCATTTAACACTTGGGTTAATTTTCATCAGAGTTTAAATTTACCCATCAGTTATTTCAGGGGAGCTGTCAGCCAACATATGGAGAGAAGAAGAAAAAAAATCCTTCTGAATTTATAATAAAGTGGAATCTGTTGAATGTGAAACAAAACCAGCTGCAGTATAGTGAGGGCCCGGTGGGGGGAGCAGGGTCAGCAAAGAATTGCCGAGTGGATTAGCCGTTCTATTCACCAGAGCCGCATCTGGGCACCTCGGAGCTTCCTGATATATCAAAAAATGATGGAAAGACACAGTTCAATTTGTCCCCCTTTTATAAAGGATAATTAACCTGTCAGTCTTGCTACTTTAACAACTTCATTAAATTGGAGGCGAAATGGGTGCCGAGAAGTGTTGTCTTTCTCCGGAAGGAACGCGGGGCACTTTTATAAATGGTGGGAGAGGAAGGAAAACACACACACGCGCACCCCGAGGATGCTGTCTGGTTCCTGAAAAATGGAACATGCTTCCTCCAATTATGTAATAATCCTGCCTTCACTATGACCTGCTGAAAGTAATTTTCTTAACTCGGAAGGCAGGCGAAATCATGTCACAGCCCAACTAGGCCAGAGACGCACGTCATTTAAAAATTGAGGTTGGAAGGTTTCAGATACTGTTGGGCCAAACTGTTTAAGACCCGGAGTGACGGCCCAGCATTGCACAAGTAATAAAAAGAAAAAAAAACAGAACCCCCTCAGGTCTCCGCGGCTCTCTCCGCCGCCCCCCCATTGGCTTCCAGCATCTGTATCTTGGCAATAAATCATTTTTTTTTTTACTACTACAAAGATTCTAGACTTTAAAATGCATTTAATCAAGAGTAAAAGAACATCAAAATCATTTTAGTGTTTGAAACCTTCAGTAATCTTAGCCTTTTCTTTCTTAAAGCTAATAATATACTGAGTATTTTAAGTAATTGAAATAGTTTAATTAAGATTTTAGTCACTCGTTAGAAATTCCACTCTGTATACATGAGTACAAAGGCACAGTAGGAATAATTCCAAAATATTTTTCAAATTTTATTAAAATCTGCATTATGTCATTACCAATTAAAAAGGATGTGGTTTCGTCAGGTTGGTAATTTAGTCCTTTAGTACTGCATTTAATTAGCGCAAAATAATAATGCATTATAAAACGATAATAAAAAATTTCAACTAGCTATAGTAAAGATAAAATTTAATGTGTGTTTCTTGTCAGTACAGTCAGGAATTCTGGGTCTGATCATATAATTTTCCAAGAAAACAATTTTATTTTTAATTTAGAATGATGAAGCACACAACTCAATTTATGTCTTCCCAATTTGTTTTTTGTTAATATTCTTATGAGATTATTAAAAAGCAAATACTTTATAAAGTTAATATCCCCTTTAAAGTTTATTCTAAAGTTATGATCCTTAAGAACCATGGTATCTTTATTTTAAACTCATTTAAAATCTTCCACTTTTGATAATTCATGAACATACTAGGAAGGCAAAAACAGAGCAACTTATACTTCCTTTCGTACAATAGATGCCAGGTAGATGAAAATCTTTCCATTTTATTACCAGTGGTTTTTAGAAAGAGAGTGGCCGTGTGATTCACAAAGTATTTACATGCTTTATTTGATGAAGACATCAGAATTCATCCATTCTTTTGTTACACTGGAAATAAGATTTGGTAGAGCTTCTAGAATAATCGTAACTACTGCAAGAGTTATTCAATTAATACTTAAGAACATCGCTAAGCTTTTTCACGCTTTTTGTAGTGAAAATTGCCTAATTTCATAGAAATTATCCTAAAAAAATGAGAGATGACACTTACGAAGTTGAGTGGCATTGAGAGATTTTTCCGAGCACGTTTGGCTTCATCGTGTCAATTACAGGATTTCTCTTTACCTCCCCTAACTGAGGATCGTATTTACCATAAAGAAGACAGTTCATCTTTGTTACCGGTTTTGGAAAGGGCTGGTCCTCAGACATGCCCAAAGTGACTTTTGCCTCTCCCTGAACTTGCCTGTCTCTACAGTTAGACAATAATTAAGATAATCCACTTTGTATTGTTCCATCTCAGACTTCTGTCTACACGCATTTGCAGAGAAGAATTAAAATCTTGTAAAAAGGGGAACCGTGACTCACAGTGGCAAACGTTCTTGCCACCAGCGCTTTTCCAAGTTGTACGTGATTCAAAATCGTGGCGGTGGACACACAACCCCACGAGTGCCTTTCCGCAGCCGTGACATCCCTCGTCTTTATATACAGCACTTGGCATGTTTGCTCGCTGTGTCTTTTAGAGGAAAGACCCCAGGGCCATTGAGATTAGCAGGCTCCTCAGCCGTGTCACCCTCTCCAGCTGGGCCGGCACCAGGGGCCCTGCGGAGTGGAAAGCAAATGACTCTGATTCCGTCTGAACTAATGTCGGGAGACTGGGGATGTTAAGAAGGAAAGCGGCACCAGTCAGAGCTTATTGGACGCTCGCTCTATATAAATGAAATCGAACAGGGGACAAGGGAGAAGGTTTTGTGAGATTAAATCCTACTTCGGGGTCCGGAGGTAGGTTCGTTTTGCTGCGCCTGCGAAAGACTTGCGGAGTGACCCAGACCTTAAACGTAGAAACCGAGTGACTCTGCTTGCCCAAAGAAAAGGATCCCAAACCAGAAACACGACTACCTCTGTCACGGCGAGTCTGTGAGACAGTCGGCGTTCACGATTTGGAATGTGCACGTCTGACCGATTCCAACTTTGTTCTGAAACAAGAAAGTGTTGTTTTAATTCCGCTGTGTGTCTCCTTCTTGTTTCTTACTCTAAAACAACGAAACACTGCTAATTTTAGGGAGTAAAGGCAGCCGGAGGCTAAAATGAGCAGCTAGTACCACTAAACAAACAGGGGAAGAAATGCCACTTGCTATTGAAACGAAATATTGAAATTGCCTCAGATTTAATCACTGTAATTTAGCAATTTTGTGAATGTAGGTCAGCCATGTATTGGCAGCGATGTTTTCTATTTAAAGGGCGTATTTCTTTTGCGCTAACAACCTTCAAATTTGCAGTCAATTTATTCCAAAGAATGACAAAATTATCAATGAAGCATAAATGTAATTAGGTCTCCTCATATACAGCACGAGTAAAACTATCTACACAGAGTTCTCTGTGCCCGGTTTTAAGATCAAGTCCTCACAGTTTGGGACTGCATTAGTAATTGAGAATGAAGTGGTGGTTTTAACAGAAATGACTGAGGTGTTTGCAACAACTGTGGAAACCTGTTATCTTGATTCCGTAATTTTCTTTTTCTTCTGCGATCACCAGACTATGTCATAAAATCCACCCCTAGGACTGCCACCACCATCACAATAAAAGAGATGCGATAATTTTCTGAGATGCTTAAATAAGCGTATGTAGGGTTAATTGTCTCCCTAGTTTTTGAAACTTATTAATTTGGCTTTGTGTCTATATGGGATCCATAGAAAGCCACATGGCACGCAGGGACATCGAATATGGATTGAAATCAGTGTCTCCTAATACAAATTATAATGGAAATGCCAATAATATCTCACCTTTGCTTTACTCACATTTTGGAAACAGAAATATCTGGAATCAGGTCACCAGCTATCCGCATGTAGCCCTCGAATTTGCAAAGATAATAAATAGCTCATTTCTAGGAGGTTTTGTGTTGTGTTTCCGGGAGCGTATCCCAGGAGTAAGAGAGGAGCTGAAACTCTTCCCTACCGGTAGCGGGTTAGGAATTCCCTCGGGGTTTTGAATCACATAAAATACTAATGTAGTCACTTGCGTAGGACACGTTTTATAACGTTTTGAAATATAGACTTGTTTTTGAGACGTTGCTTGGAGGAAACCTTACATTTAGCAAACTAAAACTAGGTTTAGCTTTAGTGATGGGGGGTTTAGGGTTTAGGTTTAGTGAAACTGTGATTCATTCATACATGCTCATATTTGGGGTTGGCTAAAAGGTAGATTTTTTTCATGGCACCGAGTTCAACTTGGTTCTTTGCTTCACTTCATAACAAATAACTATAATTATGGCAATATAGAGCCTACCTTTTTGGTTAGAATTTTTAAATCCTTGTATTTCAGGACTCATTTTTGTACATGTTTCATAACTCGTTGTTAGCCAACCAAGTAAGTATCGTGGGGCATCATTGTAAGTTGGATGTTTTCCACAAATGAGCACCGCGGTCCTCATACTCTCTCTCACTAGCGACCACCCAGACCCTCGGACTGGCCGCCACAGATCGGGGAAGCTCTAGTGACGATCTCCTTCCCCTGGTTCCTAGGGCAAGTAAAGATCACCCACTGTGTAATCAAACACCCCCTTCCTCCTGCTAGTCATTCTCTCTCAATCTGGACTTGTCTCATCTCCCCCCAGGCAAGCATTCTAGAACACTCTCCAGTCCCTGCAGTACAGCAGGCTCCTGGGAAGGCTATCATTCCATAGCGTCCTCCCAATCACGTGAGGAAAGCAAGGCTGTACCCATTTCACAAATGAAGAATGACCTGAGTCTCAGAGACATTAAATAACTTGCTCACAGTGACCTAATTATTCAACGATGACATCAAGATTTGAGGACGGGGCTTTTGGATTTTATACCCCCTGGCATGTCTGCCTCACAACGCCATATGTGTGTTTAGAATCTAGCGCAATAAATTATTCCTCTATCTATGATCTCAGAGTACCTGGCGTGGTATCATGCTCATAGTAAGTACCCAAGAAAGAATGCCATGATTGCCTAATTCCTCGGTGTTCCTCAGCTAGAATGTGTGTCTGTACAAAACTCAGCCACCTCATCTTAATCATCTACCTATCTGTCTGTCCCTTGTGTGAGGCTTTCTTTTATTTTACACGTCATTGTAGCCCCAGTGTGTGACACATGGCTGACTCTCGGTATTCAAGAGATCCTAGACAAGGAAGCGCCCAGAGAAGAGAGCAAGTGTTGCCAACGGGAGAGAGAATCAGCCCCCTCTGTGGCATTTGGAAGAGAAGACTTCAACAGTAGAACCCCCCTCACATTACCAATTAATTACGTGTTCCATTTAAGAGATGGGGACCTGGAATAATAACCTTTGTGCTGGGCCACAGTTGTAGCTATAAATGGCTCATGAGATCAGGTGGCATCCATGCAGACATTAAAAGAGTCCCTGAGCGGGGCACCCCGGGGGGGCTCAGTCCATTGAGTGTCCGACTCTTGATTTAGGCTCAGGTCATGATCTTGCGGTCATGAGATCGAGCCCCAGAAGTCATGCTCTGTGCTGACAGTATGAAGCCTGCTTGGGATTTTCTCTCTCCCTCTCTCCCTCTGCCCCTCCCCCCTCTCTCTTTCAAAATAAATAAATAAACTTAAAAAAAAGTCCCGGAAAATAATCTTGTCTGTTTTTACTAGATCACTAATATCAGCTCGCTTTCTGATCAAGTGTATCTCTCCTTAGATATTTTCTAAAAGGCTGCTTCCCTGTTGAACAACATAGGTATATCTCTATCTGTTGTGGAATCGGGAACTTAGAAGTCACAGGTGTGACTCTGCAGCTCTGCCTTTGCCCTTGCACAGGCAGAGAAAGATACACATTAGTGATCTATCCACAGGACAGCAGTAAAATAAGGCTTATTTTTCTGGGCTGAGTCAAGTCCTTCCAAAAGATGTTGAAGTCTTAACCCTCAGTATCTGTGAATGTGACCCTATTTGGAAATAGGGTCATTTCACATGGAGTCAAGTATGATGAGGTCATTAGGGTGAGCCCTGATCCCATACGACCACAGCCTTGTATAGAAGGGAAATTTGAACACAGAGATAAACACAGCACGTGAACACGAAGGCAGAGATCAGGATGATGCTTCAGGGAGCCAAGGGGCTCCAAAGACTTCCAGCAATCCACCGGAAGCTAAGAGAGGGGCAAGGGACATATTCTCCCTCCCAGCCCTCAGAAGGAACAGAGCCTGCCGACACCTTGACCTTGACCTTCTAGCTCCCAGAACAATGTGACAATAAATGCCTGTTGAGAAGCCGCCTGGTTTGTGGGGACTCTCTTGTAACAGACATTGGAAATGAATACACTTGCCTTACGCTAAGATTTATAGACAATGTCCTTTAGGTAAATGGCTTCTGTCTCTACTTAAAATTAAAAGGAAAATTATTTTTGTTATATTTGCTTTTTCTTTAGCCCAAAGATAAAAGTCTGAGTCATTATACATGCATTTTACAAAGAAAATCTAGTAATTTTAGAGTAATTAAGATAAAGTCATTTTTGATGTATCTTCTTTTTAGGTTTATTTTTGAGAGAGACAGAGACAGCACAATCGGGGGAGGTGCAGAGAGAGAGAGAATCCCAAGAAGGCTCTGTGCTGTTGACTCAGAGCCTGATGGGGCTTGAACTCATGGAACCGTGAGATCATGACCGGAGCTGAAACCAAGAGTCAGACACTTAACCGGTTGAGCCACCCAGGTGCCCCTGACATATCTTTTGAGTACCGTGGAAATAGATGGTATGCCAGTGATAGTATATGACAGAATATGTTATTAAAGATGCTACCAAGTTATAATCATTTATGAGGTGAAGAGTGAGAAAATACAAGTAAGTTTACATGGAAAGATAGAAGCTGGTCGGTACCCAAACATGACCAGCATCTACGCCATGTGGTTCTGGGTATCGAAGACATTGACCGAAGGTGAGAAATCGAGGCAACCAGCTTTGACAAAGCTTACTAGGTGGCTCTAGGACTTCTGGGAAGATATGGGGGCAGGGAGCTAACAGGATGACTTGGGGGCCGTACCCTCCACTCTGCATCAGCAAAAGTGGCTCCTATTTTGTGGGTTTCATGTATTGGGGTCCTGCATAAAGTTTCATTTGAAAACAGGGCTGGACTGCTTTTTTAAAAATTGCAATTATTGCTTTAGCATTGTTTCCTGTTATGACCTTTCAAACCTGCCTACCTTATTAGGTAATAGGTAGATAAGTAGTTAGATAAACAACCCCAGTTAATTAAAATACAGTTTTCTGAGATCACACAATTTCACCATATCCCTTGAAATCACTGGATAAAACTCTGAACGTCTCTAAATCCACACTTAGGAATTAATGCTTCTTCTAATTACAGTTGTTTTACTAAGTTCAAACCTTTTGAAAGAATTAGAGTAGTTTGCTGGCATATTAATTTTCTGATTTGAAAAATTCAAGGACCTCCGGGCTATGAGAACCCTCTGTTCATTTTGATCATTCTTTTTTAAAAATGCTTTCTCAGAAGTCATTTTCCCCCTTTCAAGTTCGAAACGATATTTGGATCTTCTAAAACCAAAGCTGTTTTCTGATGTATGTTGTCAGATCCTTACTGGCTGGTACTCTTCATTTAAGCGATAGGACTACATAATAAACATAATAAACACTCATTAAAATGAGGACCTCTCGTGCTCTGCTTGCTACCAGAATAGATCTAGGTCTCAGCCACTTTCGATCGTAGTAGACAGCTGTGCTCTGTCCACCGCGCTCGGCCAAGTTGTGTGCGATGCAACTAACTATGGTTCCGCTTCGCTGAGCATATGACCCTGCTTCAGACCAACCACTCTCCGGCTCCTGCCCTCCTTTCTCACTGCTTCAAACCATGGCCGTTTAGCCTCAGCAAGGAACTCCCCAACTATTCCTTCTTTCCACTCTTTTTAATTCCTAGGTCTGTGTATTCGCTCAGGCCGTGCCTTTGTCCAAACACAAAGACCTATGACTACTTCCACATTTTAAAACGTCAATGCAAAATTCCTTAAAGTGATACCGAGCTTTTCTGTCTCTCCTTCTCTTCTCTAAAGAAGTCACGTATTGGACAGGATCCATGATGGCACAAGAAAATGCATGCGTGTCTGACTTCCTCCTCTCTCTGATCCCCTTTCCTCTGGTTAGAATGCCCTCAGTCCTCAAGAGCACGCCTGAAATGTTTCCTACAGTCGTTTCTTCGAGCTTCAAGTAGATCTATCTTCTTTCCCTAATTAGACTCTAAACTGTCTGAGGGCATGAACCAAGCCGTTTCCTTAATTTGGGGTCCTCATAGAGCTAACAGTGCCGAGCATGCCTGATACCTAAATGGGGAACACTGGACTAAATTTACAGAATTCTAAAAGTATCACAGACACAGAATACTTGTCTGTCATTTTTCTGCTTTCACAGCCAAAGTGGGAGTGATGGTAAAGTCGGTTTCAGGGGATATTCTTGACAGGATAATCAAGATGACATTGATGGCAATATCAGAATGTGCGCCCTCTGATTTCGAAGGCAGGCCACTCCTTCAGACTCGCGGCTGGTAATAAATCATTCACCTTTGACACAAGCCATTTCACAACAGGGTTTTAGGTTACAAACGAGGAAGCCTCTGAAGGTTGGAAATACGGTCTCTACTGTAAACCTTGTCTGATTCCGGGCACCTAGTAGGTACTTAATAAATGCCTGTTAAAAATGAAAGGACTAATATAAGCCTAGAGCCATCACCAGTGACAACTGCATTGAGCAAGTGCCCTTCATTTCAGTAAGCCAAAGATTTTTATTTTTTTTAATTTTTTTTGTCTTCTTAAAAAAAGAGGATAATAGATAATTAAATTGCCTTCAAACAGCTCTCTGAAATATGACTCTGAAAGCTTCAGCGATTTTCTTTAATATCCTGATCTGAATTCCTTTGTTCCTTGTAGAGAGACAAATTTAAACACAACCACTGGAACACGAAACACAGAGTAGTCTCTTTTCTGAATGTTCCTCTGTGGCTGCCGAGAGGAGCTCTGATCGCCATTTACACGGTTCCCTGAAATATCTGGCACTTCCCTGTTCCCTGTGCTGGCAAACTGGTGATAAAGCGACGTCTCTCTAATTACTCGACACCTGAAAGATATTTATATAGTTCACGGTGTTGAATTCACGCGCTCGGTGCATTTGGGTCAGGGGTGTCCGTTGCCTCGATCCAAACAAATGGACTGTTAGTTTCTTGTAGTCTCTTGAAAGTCCTCCGCCTGATGCTCTGTGCTTCCTCATCGCCAACTTTGTCTTTCCTTATTATCTTCCAATTTGGAAAAGGGAACTCTCCATATTTGGAGAGCAGCTGCCACACGCGTCTTATTCATTGCACGCCACCTTTCCGTTTCTCCAGCGGTCTGACTGCAAATTTCAGCGATCGCATAGGTAATGGGGCATTTGGGAATTCTGGAATAAAACGAGCGGTGTGCCCATCACACTTACCCCTAAATCTTCTCAGCATTCAGATACCACATTCCGTTTGCTCTTACCCATATGGTTTCAGCTGGAGCGCCTTCCCGTATTTCATGCGTTCATCCTGACCTTGCTTGAGAGATTTCCCCGTGGCCTCGAAGGCAGAGAGAATGCCTTCTCTGTCCCAGCAAACCCGAAAGAAGCTGACGCTGCTTCTGTACACATTAGGGCAAGAGTAACAAAACCAGTTGAGTGTATAATATCTCATTTTTAACACAGTCAGCCCAGGAAAGCAACCACTTTCTCTCTCTCTCTTCTCTCTCTCTCTCTCTCTCTCTCTCTCTCTCACACACACACACACACACATATACACAGAGTAACGTAAGTAACTTTGCAAGTTCTTTAAATCAGATATTCTTTCACTTATTTCCTTGACACTCACTGCAAGATTTTCTATTTTTACACAGGCCAGTATCTCCTTCTGGAGAAAAAAAAAAGAAGAAAAAGAAGCAGCAGCCCCTGTCCTTAATACGCGGAAGCCAAGAAAACACACCTGTAGTGGAGAATGAATATTCTAATGTTTCCGAACCTTTTGGTGAAGGTGAAGGGGGCTTGTTGAAAACATTGCTGTGAGCAGATGGACCCCTGAAACCATCTGCTATGAAGCAACTAAATGTTCAATGATGCATTACAGAATTATTTAGCTCTCAAAGAGCCTGAAAGTAGTTAGTAATGATGGCATCTGTACCGAGAGCAAACAACCTACTTATATATGATCTATTACTTCATAAACTGTTTGGAGACCCTCACTTTTTAAAGCACCAGCAGCCTTCCTGATTGCAGGCATAAATCGTTACTTAAAAAATCATAAGTTATAATCTTAAAATTAGCATTTTTCCTCCTCTGTGTTAAATAAACTTGGTGTTGGACCCCATTTTTTTCCTCATTTCTCGACAAAAGTGTAGGTGACTGAGTCTATTTGATTCCACTGAAATCAGATGGAAAGAAAGTGTATTTTCATTTCCCCAAATGATAGCCCCTGGATCTTCTCATATCTGTATCACTGTGTCATCGCTTTCAAAATCAAGTTTCTTTATTATAAAAATGGGATGTGTGTGCCCCTTATAAAAATTAGATAAATAAAAATTACAAAAAGAAAAGAAGTTACTCCCAAAGAGAATATCATCATTGATATTTTTCAGAAAGTCTTTTCTCATACTTAGTTTCAGAACAAACAGCTAAGTTTAGTTCTATAATTCCTACAAAGTATGTGTATTTCAGAAACTTGGTTTTGAGATATACACTTGATGGCATAGTCCCTTTATTCACGGGCTTCCGGAAATACATAAAATTCAAACTGGCATATCCATGCAATGGAAAACCATTCAACAAGAAAACAGAACTAACAATTAATGTCAACAGCGGCATGGATGAAACTCAAATACATGATGCTAAGAGAAAGAAGCCAGACCTAAAACACTATACACAGCCTGGTTGCACTGTACAACATTCTGGAATAGAGATAAGATCGGTGGTTGCCAATTATTAAAGATGGGACAATATTTGAATAGAAGGAGATAGCATGAGGGTTTTTTTTTTAATATTTTATGTTTTTATTTATTTTTGAGAGAGAGAGAGACAGACAGAGACAAAGCATGAGCAGGGAGGGGCAGAGAGAAAGAGAGAGAGACACAGAATCTGAAGCAGGCTCCAAGCTCTGAGCTGTCAGCACAGAACCCAGTCGAGACTCAAACCCATGACCGGTGGGATCCTGACCTGAGTGGAAGTCAGATGCTTAACCAACTGAGCCACCCAGGTGCCCCCCCCTTTTTTCTGAAGGCTAATGTAATTGTTCTGTATCTTGTTTGAGGTGGGGGGTACATCACTGTATGCATTTGCTGAGTCCATAAAACTGCACACCAGAAAGACTAAAGTTTACTTTACGTACATTAAAATGTAAATCAAACATAGACTAAAGAGTATAGACCATAGAAATTATCAGGTCTCAGCTTTAACCCTTGCTTAAGGAATCGTATTTATTCATTTAATAATTATTTATTGAGTGCTACTCTATTCCAGGCACTGCTAAGTCCTGGGGACAGAAGAGTGAAGAGACAGAACACCTACATTCAGGGAGCTTACGTTCTAGTAGTGGAAGACAGTAAGCAAAATAAACAGTTACGTCCTATTAGATCATGGCAAGTGCTATAGAGATAACTAAAGCAGAGAAGAGGAGGGGGGAGGAGGGCATTTCTAAGAAGGTGATATTTGAGCAAGGTCTTGAAGAAGATGAGAGGGTGTGTCCTGTGCTCTCTGGGGGAAGACAAATAAAAGTTCCTGAAGTCCCAAGGGAGACGTGA
The DNA here is from genome assembly GCA_030068075.1 of Paguma larvata. Lineage (NCBI taxonomy): Eukaryota > Metazoa > Chordata > Mammalia > Carnivora > Viverridae > Paguma > Paguma larvata. The sequence continues at coordinate 44,670,601 of CM057840.1, forward strand.
GCTCAGTGCAATCCAGGAACAAGGTAGATACGGCTAGCGTGGGGGCTGGAAGGGAGAGCAGTGGGAACCGACGTCAGGGGCGTGACGGAGGTGGGTCTGCGAGCATCCTGTACAAATGTTAGAGGTCGGCTTGACTCTGTGAGAGAAGAAGTGCTTGGGAGGCTTTCCAGGAGGAAAGAGGAGTGGTATGATTTTACTCACACTTAAAGGGAGCCCGTCTGGCTGCTGTGTGAAAACAGAGTGTGTGGTTTAGGTCAGGGGAGAAGAAAAGAGGGAAGCCCATCAGGAGCCAGCGCAATCCACGGAGACAAGGGTGGTTTGGACCAGAGTGGTGGTGGCAGAGCTGGCGAAGTGTGGCTGGGTCCTAGAGATGTCTGGGATGAGAATTAACAGGATTTCATCACGGGACAGCTGTAGGGGGTGAGGGAAAGAGAGGTCGAGGGGGACTAAAGGGTTTGGGGTTGATTCACCGGGAAGACGGATTTCTGCTAACTGTAATGGAAAAGACCGAAGAAAGAACAGAGGCTTGGAAGAGAAAATTATGGGTTCAAAGTATAAGCTTCTTTTTAAATTTGTTACCTTTGAAGTGTGGATTTCCGAGTAGAGACATCTGGTAGCTAGTTTGGTCTGTGAGCCTGGAGTCCAAGGAGACATCCAAGGAGGAGATATGAATTTGGGTGTCAGCAGTATGTGGATGGCATTTAAAGTCATGGGATCCATTCAGATAATTTCCCCATAGGTGTGTCCGAAGCTCATACTCCTGCAGAACAGAAAACAATTCTAAGCTTCTATGTACTTCCCCCTTCCCCCTGCTAGGAATCTCAACGAGAAGCATGAAGTGAGCGTTTTGAAACATTTAGAGAAAATGAGAAATCAGCCTTGAAATAATGAAATTAGAAATCGGCCTTGAAATAATAGCAATGGAAGCTTCTCTGTCCCCTTCCATTTCCTGCTTCCCAAGAATTTCTCTGTGTGATAATCCTTGCTGTACAATACCACGTACCAGGTAGTCACACAGCAATGGCTTTTTATGAGGTCACCTAGGAATCTGCTGTGTCTTTGTGCCACATATATATATATATTTGAAAGGGATTTTTTATTTCAGACAATTTTTAATTAAAATCATTTGGGGGGGGCACCTGGGTGGCTCAGTCAGTTAAGCGTCTGACTCTTGATTTTGGCTCAAGTCACGATCTCACAGTTCATGAGATTGGGCTTCATGTTGTGCTGTCAGTGTGGAGTCTTCTTGGATTCTTCTCTCTCTCTCTCTCTCTTCTCTCTCTCTCTCTCTCTCTCTCTCCCCTCCCTTCACCACTTGCGTGCGTGAGTGTGTGCATGTTCTCTCTCTCTCTCTCTCTCTCTCTCTCTCTCTCTCTCTCAATAAATAAACTTAAAAAATCATATTCATTATATTCATTTGATTATATATATAGAATTATTTAGAAGTAAAACTACAGAGAGAGCTTGAAATACACATATAAACAAAATTCAAAGTGTGCAATTCTGTATAAAGATACATTTACACAGGGCCGCCTGGGTGGCTCAGTAGGTTAAGCGGCTGACTCTTGATATCGGCTCAGGCCGTAATCTCATAGTTTCCTGAGTTCGAGTCCCACGTTGGGCTCTGCATGCTGGCCTCGTGAAGCCTGCATGGGATTCTCTCTCTCCCCCTCTCTGCTCTTCCCCCACGCATACCCTCTCTGTCTCTCTCAAAAGAAAAATAATAATAAAAGATACATTTACACAAATAATATATGTAAAAGAGAAAAATTAGCTTTTACTTCTCAATCAGTAGTTAATAAGACCTTTTCCTACTTAATACATTATTATAAATTAGATGTTTATAAAAGTTAGTTCTAAAAACTCGTGAGTTTTATTTATGTTATTTCAAAATAATATTCTGAAGAGAGTGTTAATTTTGTCACCAAAAACATGGAAACAGGCAAACCAAGATGGTGGCAATGGAGACTCTGAACTTACCTCCTCCCACAGACACACCAAATCCACAGCTACATATAGAATAACTCCCAGTGGAGGGAAAAAAAATAAAAAGAACAACTCTTTCTACAACAAGGGATAAACGGGACATGGCTAGACAGTAGGAGAAATGACAGTCTCACCGAAAACCCCGCCAGCCCATCCCCATACAATAGGGGGAGAGCTCACAAGTCTAGAGCCTCTCCCTAAGAAGTGAGTTGCACCACTGAGCGACTCGACCCTTGGACCTGCACCAGAGAGATGAGGTCCCCAAAATGCCAAGCTTTGGAAACCAATGGAGCTTACGTCCAGGGGACCTGGGGGCTGTGGGGATCTGAGATACTCCTTTTGAGGGGATTGCATGTGGACTCACTGGTCCCAGGACCCAGGGCAAAGGTAACAGCTTAAGAAGTGATTGTATGTGAAGGAAATTCATTTGCTAATTTTAAAGCATCTGTTGGGGGAGAGGGGTGACCAGTTGGGACTTTCTCTGGGGATAGAGGCTCTGGTGAGTGCCGTGTTTGCACTCTCCCTCTCCCTCTCCCTCGTTAGCAGAGACAGCCACGATGGGGACACAGCCTCGCCAAAGCCATGGGTGTGCTGGCCTGAGCCTCTTCTTCTGCAAGTCTGAAGCCAAGGATGTGCCCCACCTCAGCCCTTCCCCGAAGCCTCGCTAAAGCTGGTGGGTGAGGGTGGTCCATCTGGGGGCATCTCTTGATGGCCCGGCCTTGGTTATCAGAGGGGCTTGTGTTTGTAGAGCCCAAGAGACTATAGCAATCAGAAAGACGGTCTGGCAGAGACAGACAAATATCGCATGATTTCACCTGTATGTGGAATCTAAAAAAACAAAACAAACAAATGAACAAACAAACAAATAAAAGCTAGACTCTTAGCACAGAGAACAAACTGGTGGTTGCCAGAGGGGAGGTGGGAAGGGACGAGTGAAATAGGTGAAGGGGATTAAGAGGTACAAACTTCCACTTATAAAATAAGCAAGTTGCAGAGATGAGAGTACAGCATAGGGAGTGCAGTCAATAATACTGTAATAACGCTGCATGGTGACAGACGGTGACAACACTTACCGTGATGAGAACTGAGTAATGTATAGAATTGTCAAATCACCGTTGTACGCTTAAAACTAGTATGACCTTGTATGTCCTTTATACTTTAACATCTTTGTGAAGTGCAAGGCAGACCAGTGGATTTTAATACAACAAACTACTAAAAGTTCATGTTTCAATTAACCTTTAAGAAACTTCTCCTTATTGGGGTGCCTGAGTGGTTCAGAAGGTTAAGCATCTGATGCTTGATCTTGGCTCGGGTCATGGTCTCAGGCTTGCCTATTTCCAGCCCCATGGTGGGCTCTATGCTGACAGTGGGGAGCCTGCTTGGGATTCTTTCTCTCTCTCTCTCTCTCTGCCCCTCCCCATTTGCACACTCTCTCTCTCATAAAATAAACAGACAAACTTAAAAAAAAAAAACAAAACTTCTACTTATTAAGTTTTGGTGTATCATCTGAGAACGAGAAAGAAAGAGAGAAGGAAAGAAAGAGAGAAAGAGAGAGGGAGGAGGGAAGGAAGGGAGTCAGTCTGGCCGGGCTCCCACACCTAGGACCCTGCACAGACAATAGACTGAACACACCCCTGTCTGCCTATGGAAAAGGCCTGTCTGCCTCTCCTGGAGCCGCCGCCTGAAGCTGGGGTTCCCCACACACGTAGGGACTACAGAGCTGCATTCAGGGAACACAGGCAAGGAGACACTCTCTTTGGACCCCCACTTGGCCTCAGCTTGGCTCGCGGATACCTCCCAGAAAGGAGCTCATACACTCGTCCGAGTCCCTTGATTTTTGCAACTGTCACCCAGGAGACCCCTCCAGACCTCCTGGGAACGAACAGGGTCTCCGGTTGAGGTCCCACAGGACTGTACATATTTGTACACATTAAATGCTGCTGCCTGATGATCCTGCTTCCTTCCGATCAGCCCGGAAGCAGATGCTATGAAGATCACTCCCTTTGCAACAGTGGCCGGCACGCCCTCAACTTGGGCCTTTCAAGAATAAATAATAAATCAGACACTCATAGATGTGGACCAGAGACTGGGGGTTCTCAGAGGGGAGAGGGGTTGAGCTGTGGGTGAAACGGGTGAGGGGGGTCAATTGTGCAGTGATGAATATAACTAGACTGCGGGCATCCCTTGCAGTGTGCACAAATATTGAACCATCGCACAGTGCACCTGAAACTAACAGCATGTTACATACAGATTTTACCTCAATTAAAAAAGTGAAGAAAAAAAAAAAACGTGGAAGGTGTTTTTTATTGAAATAGCGATTTTTATTTCTGCTTCTCCTAAGCTTACCGAATTAAAATGACACTTTTTTATATATATATATAATTTGAAAATACAATCTTTCACTGAGGTATATCTGAGAAAACTTTCTCTGGTCAAAAATCATCTGAAATTAAAAAAAATTTAATGTTTATTTATTTTTGAGAGAGAGACAGAGAGGCAGAATGTGAGCAGGGGAGGGGCAAAGAGAGAGGGAGACACAGAATCTGAAGCAGGCTCCAGGCTCTGAGCCGTCAGCACAGAGCCGGATGCGGGACTCAAACTCACAGGCCGTGAGACCATGACCTGAGCCGAAGTCAGACACAACCAACTGAGCCACCTAGGTGTTCCAGCTCACCTGAATTTAAACACGAAAGATGTTTAGGGCGCCTGGGTGGCTCAGTTGGTTGAGTGTCCGACTCTTGATTTCAGCTGAGGTCATGATCTCATGGTTCGTGGGTTCGAGCCTCACATCACGCTTTGCGCTGGCAGCTTGGAGCCTGCTTGGGATTCTCTCTCTCCCTCTCTCGCTGCTTCCCCCCACCACTTGTGCTCTGTCTCTTTCTGAAAAATTAATAAACAAAAAAACACTAAAAATTTTCCCAGCTGGGGCAAATAGGTTCTCGGTCAATTAACCGATCAAATACTTATCAGGCAATCTTTTGACAGTTATGACACTCAGTTACTCTGCATTTTGCTTCATGCTTTCAGAAATTGTTGTGATCAGACACAATGCCTTTGTGTTACCAAATACAGTAACAGTATTTGGTACTGGTACTCACTGTGTGAGTGTTTCTCACCCAGTGCAGAACTGATCCTTAATTTTGATTTTATTAGTTTGATTGACATGATTGATAAAAGTGTTTTAATATAACAAAACATTCTTCCATCAACAAATGTCTCAGAACTTTTAAGTATTCATCCTCCTCGTTTTATTAGAAACAAAGAGCTTATAAAACTCAATTCTTTAATTCAAACTACAAATTTGAATATAATAAAATTGTAATATAATGAAATTGTAAAGCAACAGAAGAGTTAAAAGTATTAAAAAATAGGGGTGCCTGGGTGGCTCAGTCAGTTAAGGGTACAACTTCAGCTCAGGTCATGATCTCACGGTCTGTGAGTTCGAGCCCCGCGTTGGGCTCTGTGCTGATGGCTCAGAGCCTGGAGCCTGCTTCAGATTCTGCATCTCCTTCTCCGTCTCTGCCCCTCCCCTGTTCACGCTCTGTCTCTTTCTAGCTCTCAAAAACGAATAACAATGTTTTAAAAATGTTTTTAAAAAGTACTAAAAATACCACTAGTCTTCTCTCGCTGCCCTCAGAATGAAGCCAAGAGAATATTTTTTAAACGGTGTAAGCATCCTCCCTTGCACGCACGTGCACACACACACACACACACACACACACACCACCGCCGCCACCACCATCCGTGTGGTGGGTCTCTGTTTTATGTTATGTTTTTGTTTTGTGTCGCATTGCTTCAAAAACTGAGTTCTTGAGATACAGGGATAAATATGAAGGGAAATCCACGTGCAAAGCCTCAAACGGGTTCCCCAAAATCACGGAGGGGAACACACCCCTGCCCATCTCCCCACCAGCCTCCACTTTACCTGTCAATCCATCGCCAGTCAATCGGGGAGAGAGTCCCCATCAGCAGTTTAATGACAGCCAGATGGCACCTGCCATTCATGAACTGTGTTCCGAAGGCAGAGTCTGCCTGGGAGGCGGCTCCGTGTCCTCTCCCCAGGTGATAATGAGATGTTTTTGTATTCAGACTAAGCCGTAATGGCTCACCCCTCTGACAGGACCCCCTTTCCCACACCCTCCGTGAAGAGGGTGAGATTCTTGGCTTCCGTGGATTTGACATAAACGACGTGGCCTCTGATCATTAAAACAAGTGATCTGATTTCAGAAATGATGGTGTGTTCACTGACCCTGCAAAAGAGGTAGGCAAGCGAAGGGTGAGGAGCCAGCCTGCATTTCCAACGGCTGAAAGGCAGTGCTGACGTCCAAGTACGGAGCGAAGTGCTCTTCCTCACGCGGGCTTCCCGGAGCCTTCAACCTTGACCTGAAGGGAACACCTTTTCTGGAAATGACAGGTAATTTAGCCTTCTTGCTAAGTTCTGGGGCTCTCTGGTGGTGAATTATGTATGGTGCTTCTATGATACAGACACCTGTCCACTGAGAGCCAAACCAAAGCTGATAGATTCCTCTTAAAGTCCTTAGATTAGCTATAAACTACCTTTCTCCCCCTAGAAAAGTCGTCATGATGCCAATCACTCTCCTTTCCTGTCCTCTTGTGATTTCAGGGATCTGCACGAAGCCTAAAACAAACCGAGCAATGTTTGCTTTTATGAAATGATTCTTTGTGTAGCACTTGGATTTCCTTTTTTTTTTTTCTTTTCTCCATTTTTTCCGAAACGGTCCAAAACCCTTTTACGTTTGAGCAATAAACTTGTGAATCGTGAATTACCGATGTGTGTCTTCCCACCTTCATGCTGGGTCTTAAAGTAATTCATGAAACCGTATAAATAAACGCATTACATTAATTAAATCAGAGTTCCCAGCCAGGCTGCCGATCAGTTCCAAGACCGCTTTTGGACTAAAAACAAGGAAAATCACATCACACTGGACTCCTGGTATATGTTATAATTTGAGACAGGTACACCGAAGTGTTTTGGATCCGGAAAATAGGAAAGGGGTAATGTCAGTAGCACTGCCAAAATCCTGGAGGTGGAAACAGGGGTTAGTTAAATAGACACTGATGAAGTGGTTTAAATCTCTCATTCGTGAAATGGTTGAAAGCTCGTTGTGGGTGGAGGGGGAGTAGAGCGAGTGGATGAGCATTGTTTTGGAAGAGGCAGCTGCATATTCTCCAGATACGGTTCTCCAAAATAAACTTCGTGTTTCTGTCTCACTCCAGTGGTCTCTGGGCAAACAGACTCTGGCCAGGACTTCACCTGGAATCCACAGAACCATCTCAAGAGCGAGTGGAATGGTTCGGGAAATTTGGTGCCCTGGGGAAGACCCTTCGAAATGCTATTTTTGATGCTCATATTAAAAGAAATGTTTTAATGTTTTTATTTATTTTTGAGAGAGAGCAAGAGCACCAGCAGGGAGAGGCAGAAAGAGAGGGAGACACAGAATCCGAAGCAGGCTCCAGGCTCTGAGCTGTCAGCATAGAGCCCGATGCAGGGCTCAAACTCACGAACCGTGAGATCACAACCTGAGCCGAAGTCAGACATTAAACGTACTGAGCTAACCCAGGCGCCCCTTTTTCTTGCTGGTGGCAGAATAGCAAAGAGAGCACTTCCACGCAGGAGCAAATCTCTCTCTGAAACATGATTTGAGGCTGAAAATTTGCTTGGAGCTCATTCCATGAAATGGTCAGCCCGGCACTAAGCTTCACTCTTGTCTTCTTTCCCCGGGAATCGGGGGGTAGCCCTCCCTTCTCTGTAGCAATAGTGGCTTTCCCACTTCTTGCCCAGGAGAGTCCGGGAAGCAAAATATTGTCACCTTATGACTCAAGGGCAGGCAGGTCCGTATCCATTAAAGATGGGATGTAAATGGGGGACATCTCCTGAGACGAACCCCGCCCACAGCCACTGCCCTCCAGAGAGCGGACAGAGAATCTCATTAGGAATCTAATACAATAAAGACATGCAGATCTTAAGGGTGGGGGTGGAGTGCAAATCAAATTAGCTTCATTACTTTATCCTGCACCTCACAGCGCTTCTGCCACTGGACAAATGCATTAGATCAGTGAGGAGATCAAAAGGCAAAAAACTCCCTGGAAATTCATTGTCTGAAGCAAGACTGGGGGCGGAGGGTAACTGGGGGAAGGAGGCAGGAGTAAACTGTGTCGACCCAAGACATAAATTTAGCACATCTCCCCCCACTCACGCTGGGCCTGTTTCTTTATTTTTCCAACTCCCAGGTCAATGTCTTGTTTTACGCTGGCCGTGGGAGATGGAGCAGAGAAGCCTGAAGTGAGAAGCCAGGAAACAAATCTCCTACTTCGAACTTGGCTCTCGAGCCATTTGAGCTTTGAGGATTTTGCTTTCCCACTCTTTAAATTTCAGAAGGTCCTGGGGCACCTGGGCGTCTCAATTGGTTGAGTGTCAGACTTCCGCTCAGGGCATGATCTCATGGTTTGTGGGCTTGAGCCCCACCTCGGGCTCTGTTCTGACGGCTCAGAGTCTGGAGCCTGCTTCGGATTCTGTGTCTCCCTCTTTCTCTGTCTTTCCCCTGCTCGCACTCTGTCTCTCTCTCAAAAACACATATTAAAAAAATTTTTTAAAGTTCAGAAAGTTCTTAGAATTATTTAAGTACACAAAGCTGTTGCTAAGATGTCCCTAGACCGCTTGCCCACAACTGAAAGATAGAGGGAGACAAGTTTGAGAAGGAAACGTAAGCATATTTGGTCAAAGAATAGGTGGCGTGTGTATCTTTACAAGAGAGTAACTACAGCCAGGTGCATTCCTGTTTTTGAAAATTTAATTGTGGATAAGTATGATGGCCAAATAAGCAGCACCATAATTCAGTCAGGGTGCATTTCAATTCAACATTTACTTAGCAAATAGTTAATTGAGGTGCTAAGAGCTGGAGGCGGCCAGAAGTGAATGGCGTGTACCAGAAAGCAAGGAAATGCTCAGAACGGCAACAAAATGACGGATGTATCAAGGGGGTGCAGGAGTCAGCTGAGAGAGGTCCCTACAGTCAAAGCTGGAACAAGATGGGTAACAAAAGAAAGTGCTATTGAAACCCAAAGTATAAAATAAATATCTCAGGACACGTGGGTGGCTCAGTCGGTTGGGGTCTGACATGATCAGATCATGATCTCTTGGTTCCTGGGTTCAAGCTCTGCCGACAGCTCAGAGCCTGGAGCCTGCTTCGGATTCTGTGTCTCCCTCTCTCTCTGCCCCTCTCCTGCTCATGCTCTGTCTCTCTCTCTCTCAAAAATAAACACTAAAATAAATAAATATTAATTAATTAAATATCTAGATATCCATAAGTCCATGCTAATATTAATTAATAAGTGGGTTAGAAGAGACAAATATCCTGTGTGGCAGAATTCAAATACTTTATGCAGATAGTCCGTCCTCAAGGAAGAGAACAGAAACTCCCCACCCCTTTAGGTAGAGGCTCCATAAAGTGACTTCCAAAGAGGACAGTAAGAAAGAGGGGGTAAAAAGACTAATTTCGTGATCGAGAAACCTGACAAATACTCCCTGAGCTAGTTGATCTAGGTCAACATTAACAGTGATGTCATGTTGACAGTATGTACCCTTGACAGGTTGTGATGAAAACGGCCCTTCAACTCTGCGACCACCCTCCTAAAAACTCATAGCCCCAGTCAAATCATGCGAGAAACATCAGACAATTCCGATAGACGGGCAGCCTATGAAATACCTGACCAGTACTCTTCAAGACTGTCAACAAAGGTCAACAAGAACAAAGACAGTCTGAGAAACTGTCACAGCCAAGAGGAACCTAAGGGCACATGGTGATTAAGTGAAATGTGGTGTTTGAGGAAGGAATCTGGAAGAGGGAAAAAAATAGGTGAAACTAAGGAAATCTGAATAAAGTATGGATTTTAGTTAATAATCATGTATAAACATCGATCCGTTATTTGTGACAAATGAGCCATCTAATTGTAAGATAGTAATAAAAGGGGGAGCTGTGTGCTTGGGTAGAAGGGAACTTTCTGCACTATCTTCTCAATTTTTCTGGAAATCTAAAACTCTTCTAAAAAAATAAAGTCTATTTTAAAAAGTGAATAACATGGCTTTGCTCTGAGAGAACTTGCAATCGAGTGGGAAATAAGCCAGAGACCTCTATAATAAATTCCTCTCATGTAGACTTGGTGCTCGTCAGAAGATCAAGCCGTTAGTGTATTGCCAAATTGAACTTGCAGAATTTAATTTTAAGATTAAAAAAATTGGAGAATAGTTACTATTGGCATCATCTAAAATTACTTTATCGTTTATTCTAAAATTGCAGAAGAAAGGTTGTAAGAAATCCACTAAAAGGTTTTCATTTTGTTTTGTTGTTTTGTTTACTGAGAGGTAGGTCTTATTTCACTGTGTAATTAGTAATTAAACACTCTTTATCCCAAACGATAATTGGCATATAAAACCACCCAGTGGTCATCTGCATTTCTCTCTCTCCTTCTCTCTCTCACACATATATCAACACTCTATCCCCAACCCCTTCGCCCAACTCTGTGAAGATCATTGTAGTTGATCTGATAACCTCTTGGGTCCAAGGCCCTTCTGGAACTCATGCAATGCATTCATCCACAAATCAATAGATACACATTGACAATCGACTTTGCGCAGCTGTTAAGGTCAACACGAAAGAGAACAGAACATACCATAAAAAAGTTAAAGAAAAACGTAAGACAAAATAGAAATTGCAACATTTGTGTATCTCCAAATAATGGGTATAAACAGAAAATCTAACTATTTCTAATGACCGTTCAGGGTATTGCAACTTCTTAAACCGAGGTTTCGCAGAAAAACTAAATGAACTTGAGCCAGGTCTTGGGAAAGTATAGGAGTTGAACAGGGTAGGAAATTGGGAACTCGGGAAAAGTACGTCATGGAAGTATGAGAAAGGGATAACATGAGAAACTACGAAAATTATCACTTGGAAAGCGAGGAGGTTCTATGTGTAAGAATAGGAAGTTGGAGCTGGTGTTTGGGAACGACTATGGAGGCCGCTGAAAAGTTTCGATGATTTTATAGGTAATGGGGATTGCAAATTGTGGCCCCATCAACAAGCAGCACAATACCGCTAAGAATTCTTTGGTGGGGCCATGCACAAGTCATATTGTGACAAATTTGTTTCTTATAGGACAAATGGTCTCATGAAACATATATATTCATATATATATTCTGACCTCATTTAAGCTACATAATTCGGGTGATCAAACTTCAGAAATTCTATATAGTATGTATGCCATGACTTCTAACTAGAAACTCCAGAGTTAGCAATTTGATATACAGGGTATCCCTAGAGAGTGCAGGGCCTGGGATGAACATTTTTAGGAGACTCCAGCCTATAACAACAATTTGACTCAAAGATTCATGAACGCATGTGAGCTATAGTGACGATTTAGAATGACCGGTAGGATTTAGAATTGTGGGTAGTTGTGGTGACTGGAAAGAAGAGCTGGCTTCTAGGTCACACTGAGCCAGAGGGTTCGAATTAGGTGGAGTACTACTGGATCCTTTTTTATTCTTGAGCCAGCTTGAGACGGATTTTTTTTTTTTTAATTACTTAAAGCCACGAAGATCTGAATTGGCAAAAGCAGACTTAGCTGGAGTTCTCCTGCTGAGAAAAGCGGTAACCGGAAGGTGGATAGACAGCCTGCAAAAACTCTGAAAACTTAGGAGAGGCCCCTGGGGGTCTCTCCCTAGCTATCCTGACACACTTAGAAGGAAACGTGTCGCGTTATTCTTGTCGCTGTACGTTCATCATGGTGCCATCAGCCTCCATTAATTAAATTCTTCCTGTGTCCTTTCTGTCTTTCCTGACCACCCCTAGGACTCATTGACTGTATCACGTTTGGGGATTTGATGAAATGTTACTTTTTCTTTCTTTCTTTCTTTCTTTTTTAATTTTTTAATGTTTATTTATTTCTCAGGAAAAGAGACAGAGCATGAGTGGGGGAGGAGCAGAGAGAGAGGGAGACACAGAATCCGAAGCAGCTCCAGGCTCTGAGGTGTCAGCACAGAGCCCAGCACGGGACTCCAACCCACGAACTGTGAGATCGTGACCTGAGCCGAAGCCAGACATTTAACCAACGGAGCCACCCAGGCGCCCCGGAATGGTACCTTTCCTTTTTCTCATAGTGCCCCAATTTGTTTGTATTCTTTCTCCAAATAGATTATAATCCTCTTGAGATAAAGTCTGTGCAGACAACTTGCAAGGAGGGCCCTCAATGACCCCCCTCCTTTTTATTTACAGCCTTGTAGAATCTCCTCCTCTCGAGTGTGGGTTGGCCTGGTGACTTGCTTCTAACAAATAGAAAACAGCCAAAGTGATGATAGAATGTCACTTCTGTCACTGGGTTATACAACACTGCGCGTTCTGTCCTGCTGGACTCTTGCTCTACAAAGGGAGAATATCCGAAGTTGTAAAATGTAATATGAAAAGAATCATTTAAAAACTACTGTGTGCTGGCTTCTAAACCATAAAACATATGACTTACAAGAATATCCGTTTGACTCTCCTTCGATTATCTTTTAGTCTGCAAGTGAAAAGATCATCTGTATAGCATAAGCCAGTATCTACCCTTTATTATTCCTTAAGCTTGTCCCCTAGGGACTGGCTGAACGAAAAGTCCCTGTCTCTGTCTGTCTTCTTTGTTAGTTTGCACCCCACTCCCTCTCATCCCTTCTCCTCCCTCTACCTCCCTCTCCCCCCAAATCATTTTGTCACTCTGTTCCTACATCTGCCTGGCTCTTAACTTCTGAACTGAAATTTCGAGAGAGTTTAAAGGGGAGATGAACTGACAAGGAGATTTGCTTGTCTCAAAGCTCAACTGTGCCTGCCTTTAATTAAAAGCAGTATTGATTTTTCTCCGCTCTAATGATAGGCACTAGTCTGCCCTCCCAATGTTAGTCGCTGACAGTTTAAGTATGAAACAAAGGGCATTTATTCAGCACTTAATGCAAAATTATGACTGATTAAAAAGTGATTTATCATGAGAACTACATCTGTATAGGCTTTGAGTGTTCTTTCTTTCTTTTTAAAATAATTCTTACTTCCACCAGAGTTTGGAAGGTATAGCTGGATGATTGGAATAATTCTCTCTTTCCTTCCTTCAGTTCTCCTTCCTTGGCTTCAGCACAAAATAAAAAAACAAAATTTCCACTGAATTCAGGAGAAAAAAATGCGGGAAGGAAGAGAATTCTAGAAGTCAGACCTATAACATATCCCACATGTCAACTGATAAGCTGCCAAGTTGCCTGGAGGCAACAAAACACTCAGAACTTTTCCAGGACCGCAGACTGACACCTGCCCCTCTTTTGCCCTATTTCACGGGGTGTTCGACACTGTAGAAGTGACCCAGCACCTTAGATGAAAAACCAGTGCTATAAACTTGAAAGGAAGATATGAAGCAAGGGAAGGAGGTTATGGCCACATAACGCAGGCAACCTTCATTAAACCTTTATGAATTCACCTCTTTTCCAGCCATGAGCAGCCCAGTGTACCCTCCTTCCCAGGATCAGTGGGTGGGGGCGAATCGTTTGTGATCAAGAATATGGGTTCCGGAGCCAGATTCCTAAGGACCAAATCTCATTTCTCCCACATGTTAGATGTGTGGCTTTGAGCATGTTGTTTGATCTTTCTATGCCTCAACTTCTCCACCTGAAAAATGGGGTGAATAGTATCACCAGCATGTCAGGTTAATTGGAATATTCAAAACTGGGAGTATGTTTTTAATGTTTATTTATTGAGAGAGAGAGAGAGAGAGAGAGAGAGAGAATGAGTGGGTGAGGGGCAGAGAGAGAGGGAAAGTGAGAATTCCAAACAGGTCCCATGCTCAGATGGACCGCAAATGGGGCTTGATCTCATGAACTGAGGTGAAGCTGGACACTTAATCAACTGAGCCACCCAGGCAACCCAAGGAAACTTTCTTGAAAGAAAAGATGACTTAAAATAGATATTGAAAGGAGACACCAAACATAGAAAAACATAGGAACCAGAAAGGCCAATGCAGAGAAATTTATAATAAAATTATTGGATATTAAATTAATTTAAAAAAATCTTTTGTCCATGCAAGCAAAAAGACCATGAGGAAATAGATATGGTTTTGTTATTAAGCTTCTCAACATCAAGGCTTTATTCTAGAGGACAGTGGTATAATAATTAAGTTACTCAAAGCAAAATATGTAAGCCAAGGATTTTATATCCAGCTAAATTTACTTTCAAGAATGCACCCTACAAACTATAATGTATATGGAAGATTTCAGGGTATTTCCTGAAAAATATAATGTTAAATAAGCCTCAAACAATCAAAAACATAAGGACATCAACATAAAGATAAATATATAGTTACCATGGAAACCAGCTTAAATAATAGTTTAAAAGGAAATATAAAATATAAAGGATTCTACCCTAACAATACCAGCACTGCATACTTATAAAAGTATGGGAAGAGCTCAACTTCTGCTTTTGGACAGGATGGAGTGACTGTGGTCCATTTATCTATGAATTACTAGAAAGCGGGAAAGGGGTCTCACTCCCAGGGAAACCAGGCAAGTGACCCCATCTATGCTCCTCACAACTAGAGACTTGTAGCTGAAACTCCTCATTAAATGGACTAATGATATTAGTTAGAAGTAAAGTCCTCAGGGGCACCGGGGTGGCTCCTTTGATTGAGCACCCAACGTGATTTTGGCTCAGGTCATGATCCCTGGTTGGGGGAATTGAGTCCCATGTAGGACTGTGCACTAAACATGGAGCCTGCTTAAGATGCTCTCTCTCTCTCCCTCTGCCCTTCTCCTCTGCTTGCATTCTTTCTCTCTGTCTATAATAAAAGTATAATAATAATAAATATTTTTTTAAAAAAGAAGTAAAGTTCTCATATATAGAATGCTCTTTATATCATGTCTCCCATTCAGGACTGTAAATGGAAAATAAACCAATATCTAACCTAATGATAATGAAACATGGCTTCTTGGAGAATGTCACCTAGGTTCTACAAAGCTGAGATATCAAATGAGCCCAGGTGGCTCAGTTGGTTAAGTGTCTAACTCTTGATTTTGGCTCAGGTCATGATCTCATCGTTCGTGAACTTGAGTCCCATACTGAGCTCTGCGCTGACAGTGTGGAGTCTGCTTGGGATTCTCTCTCTCCCTTCTCTCTCTGTCCCTACCCTACTTGCACGTGCTCTCTCTCAAAATAAATAAACTTAAAAAAAAATATGAGCTATTCCATAGCCTAGAGACTCTGCACCATGCAAGATGACTCACTGAGTTTACTCAGGAACCTCGGTTACCATATTGGTCCATGTGTTTGGTGTGGGAAGGAAGGACCTGGAGAGTCACGAGTTTTCACAGATCTCTCCCTGCTTTGCTTGTGCCTCTTGATTGCTTGTACTCCTTCAAAGTATTAGTAAAGCTTGATTCCGGGAGTTGATTAGCTCAATGTGTTAGTTCAATTGCCAAGTGGGGTTTGTGCCAAGCATGCAAGTTTGTGTTACATTTAAAAAATCGATCGATGTGATTCATCATATAAATAGAATAAGAGTGACAGATATAAACACAATACCATCTCATAACTCAATAATCATTTATTCTATAAATATTTATTCAGTGCCTCCCGTGCCAGACACTGCTCAATACTGAGTACAGCCCTGAGACAAACACTAAACACACCACCACCATGACCATGACCACCACCACCACCAACAACAACAAGAAAGCCCCCGCTCTTATGACGCTGATATCCTATTCACCTGAATCTGGAATCTATGCAAAAAAAAAATTCAATGGTAGCTGCATGCATCTTACTCCATAAAATGACTAAATCTCATCAATATGTGTCTAATGTCCTCAGGACACGAAGAATTCTGACTTATTAAGATTTCCTGTGCAAGCAACTTAGTCCAACTAATGGGAAGAGCAGATAGACTCAAGGAAGGGGTCCATGTGGGACATCCATCATTGCATTAGTCATCCAGATCGTTAGAGCTTTCCAGGATTCTAACAAAGCCATCTTAAATTCAAATGCAGCAGCCAATCAGGCAAAATAATGGCTCAAATTTTTGCATTCCTTTTTTAAAATTTTTTTAACATTTTTTATTTATTTTTGAGAAACAGAGAGAGGCAGAGCATGAGTGGGGGAAGGGCAGAGAGAGAGAGAGAGAGATACACAATCTGAAGAAGGCTCCAGGCTCTGAGCTGTCAGCACAGAGCCCAATGTACAGGGCTCAAACCCAGGGACCCTGAGATCAAGACCTGAGCCAAAGTCAGACACTTAACCAACTGAGCCACCCAGGCACCCACACATAATAGTTTTTAAGCTATTTATTTATATATTTGAGAGAGAGAGCAAAAGTGGGGTAGGAGCAGAGAGGGGGAGAGAATTCCAAGCAGCTCCACGCTGATACCCCACAGAGCCCGATGTGGGGCTCAAACTCACAAACCATGAGATCATTTTTAAAAGACTGATTTTTGGGGTGCCTGGATGTCTCAGTGAGTTAAACATCTGACTCTTGATTTCAACTCAGGTCACGATCTCACTGTTCATGAGATTGGGCCCTGTGTCAGGCTTGGTACTCTCAGCACTGAGAGCACAGAGCCCTCTTGGGATTCTTTCTCTTCCTCTCTCTCTGCTCCTCCCCTGATCATTCTCTCTCTATCTCTATCTCTCTCTCTCTCTCAAAATAAATAAACATTTGAAAAAATAATAAAAAAATAAAAGACTGATTCTATCATGTACTCAAACATATGTAATAACTACAATATTTTGTATTAACTACTAACATTTACAATGCACCAGCTAAATTCCAAGTACGTCACATGTATTAACTCATGTAAGTCTCACACAACCTTCTGAAGCAGTTACTCCTTTCCATGTCTAAGTGACAAGGCAAGAAGTTGGGTGCAAGATAAAGGCAGCGGGTAATGCCAGGTTTGGGGCTAGGGATTGTGCAGTGTATGAAACAGGGCAGTCAGAGTAGGCTTGCTAAAAAGTCTATACATGGACAGAACTTGGTCGAAAGAGCCAAAAGCACAGTGAGGACCAGGACTTGGAGGCCACTGAAGGACTCCAGCCTTACACTGAGTGAGACAGGGGCCCCTGGAGGGTTTTCACAGAGGACATCTTTGATTCACACAGTAAAAGGATAACTCTGCTGGTTTGAGAAGAGATTGTTTGGAGGTGCACTGGCAGCCAGAAGATCAGCTGGAAAACTACTGGAGACAAAACTTGGATTAGAGTAACTTGTTTCGTTAGTGTTCTGCAAGATGAGCAAATATATCTAATAAATCTTAACTTGATAAAAGAGTGATGTCTTGCAATATGTCATGTTGAACATCACATATTCACAACTGAGCCAAGGGTTCCTGAAATTCGTTTTAATATATGAGTGTTTTGGATTACAAGCATGTTTCCAGAAAGAATTATGGTTGCAAACCAAGGTTTTACTGTATTATGAAAATAGAGCTGGTAGGAGTTTCCAAATGGATGGATAATATGAGAAAAACAGAGGAGTTCAGGATGAGCAATTCTAAGAAAAGCATCATCATGAATTAGAATGGGCAAGAACAGGGCTCCCGGGTGGCTCACTCGTCTAAGTGTCTGACTTGAGTTCAGGATCGTGGGTTCGAGCCCCATGTCGGACTCTGTGCTGACAGCTTGGAGCCTGGAACCTGCTTCAGATTCTGTGTCTCCCTCTCTCTCTCTGCCCCTCCCCTGCTTGTGTGCTCTCTCTTTCTCTCTCTCTCTCTCAAAAATAAACAAAGTTTAAAAAAAATAGAAGGGCAAGACCCATTGGTCTTGAAGCAGATTTTGTATAAAAGGTAAGAAAATTAGGTTGGGACATGACAGGTTCACCATGAACCATGAGAGCCTACATACAGTCCACCATATTGTTGCCTCTTGGCTCTTTTTGTTTTCTTTCTCAGTAGGCATATCTGCAATATTTATTCACTTGAAAAATAACATCTAACAACTACTTACGGACCATTTCTACAAGGAAAGCTATAATCCTATGTTTTGCTGAATTTGAAAACAAAAAGTGTGCTTTAATAAAAATTGTATTCTTTTACTGTAAAACATCTGTTTAATAGAGGCTTCTTCTGAAGTTCCTTGACGGAAGATGGCTGGGACAGGTCTCGGTCCAGACGAAGCGGCAGTGGGCACTCCCTACCTACCTCAGCTCGCTCTGGTAACCAAGATGTAGAAAGTGGAGGATTCCCAGGAGATGTCTCCAGCCTCGTCTTCCCAACCTCTCCATCTGCCCTGCTCCTATCCCTCACAGTCAGGCATCCTTGAACTCCATGTCTGCATGTCAGATGAGGCTCTCCCCTGATCCTCCAAACGGAAGTTCCTCCAGCTTGGTGGGACAGAGACCGACACGTGGTCCTGGCAGGATGTGGAGGAGGATGTCTGCTCTGGATCGAGGACACGGCCAGTGCTTTAGCGCTTTTAGTCCCCTCCTCCACACAGTGATGACTAAGCATTAGCTAAACACCCATTTTTCTCATTTTTTATTAAAAAGAGAATTCTTTCTATTAGGAAGGCTTCGCCCTCACCCTGTTTGATATAACGCATTAGCCATTACTGTTTGTCTCGCTCCAGAGCTTGGTTTGCGTTACAAAAGTCACCACATTTGCTGAAAATAGCTTCCTCTTCGTTCGTCCTGTGGTGTTTGTGTTTTTGTTTAGTCCAGGCTTAATCCTGATAGAAGGAGAGGATTTTCCACTTAATCCTTCCCCTCATAATTATAAGAATAAAACGGACCAAATGATTACAAAAGACTAAATTAAAATAATTCCCATACATCCATCAAGACATTTGGCTATTCCTTATAGACACTAGCATGAAAAAAGCACCAGAAAATGACTGGATTATAAAACGTAAGAATCCCTTTAATCTTAAATTCTAGATGTATTTTGAGGAGAGTCAAGATGCAAACTTCAGTGAATAAATTGACAATGCATCTTATCCTAATATGTTGGTCACGGAAACCTGTTCTTGCTTTGGATATGTTTACCATAGCAACCCTGAAACTGTTGCCCTTCTTGCCTCCTGTTCAATCATTCTTTCCTACTGGAGCCTTCCACCCCATCTTTAAGTGTTGCTTACGTCTCTCAGGCAGAAAGCCCTCTCCCTGAATCCAGTAATGTCTGAAGAGCAGTCATGTTCTGATACATCTCCTTCCCTTCAGCCTTGGGATTCCCAAAATTTCCAACATTTGCCCCTATTTCCCCTATTTCCCCAATATCCACTCACTTCCTCCCAATCTACCCTCCACTTCTACCATTCCACTGAAATGATTTAATGTTTTTTTTTGTTTTATTTTTTTATTTATTTTTGAGAGCAGGAGAGACAAAGCATGAGCAGGGAAGGGGCAGAGAGAGAGGGAGACACAGAATCGGAAGCAGACTCCAGGCTCTGAGCTGTCAGCACAGAGTCTGATGCGGGGCTCGAACTCACAGACTGCGAGATCATGACCTGAGCCGAAGTCGGACACCCAACCGACTGAGCCACCCAGGCGCCCCTGAAATGATTTAAAATAGACATAATGTTCTCAAAATAGCCTTGGTACTGGTTTCCACACTTGCATTCTTGAAATTCCTCCTTATCTGGCTTTCATGCTGTATATCCATTCTTGTCCCATCTTCTAGAACTTTCTTTCTTAGCTCCGTTTCCTGTTATTCTAACTGTTAAGTGCTGCTGAGCTATCATCTCACCCTCTTACACAGACTTTCAAGGGTATTTCATACTTCATTAATTTAAATTTAAATTCCTCAGTCCATCATCCGAAGATTCTTTGTGCACTGATTCTGGAGTTTGAAATCCAAGTAGATGATCAAGTCTGGGTGGTAGAGAGCAGGAAGATTTGAGCTTTGGCTACTGGGTGTTGCCCTAAGTGAACGGACAGAGGAAGAAGAGGTCCCTATGTGAAGGGAAGAGTGTGCACTCCTGGCCATGCTGCTATAAATCACAGAGGCAGGCGAGTCAGGCACAAAGAGCTCCCCAAGCATGGATGACCCTCCCCATTCTCAATCAAAAATGTCAGAAAAAAAGTAAAAGCTACCTGCAAATATATCCGCGAGGCCAAAAACAAATGTCAGCAGAGAGGACCGAGCTGCTTGTGAGTAGCAGTTTTGCACAACTGATGGGGAAGTGACAGCTGCCTCCCCGGGGGACCCACCTGGAGCAGACCTCTAAGGACACTCAATCAGTATTGTGTGAGAGTAAAACAAGATCACGCAGGAATGAAACCCCTCTGCAGAATAATGTTCCTAGGTGTACCATAGCTAATATCCAGAAAAGGACCAACCAATAGAAAAAGGTACACCCCACCCACATGGAGCTATTCATCCATTCTTGCACACACGGTAGTTTTTCACTCTTTAGCTCACTTCGGCATTTTTTCCCCTCCATATTTGTTTAACACTGTTACAGCACCACAGTGTGCTGGGAAGGGTTCTCGGCATTGTACTAATACTAACTTTCCTCAGTCTCCCAGCAACACTATAAGGCAGGTGCGATTAATACCTCTGTTGCACAGGCAAGGAATCTAAGGGAGATGGAAATTAATCAATTTGTTCAAAGCCTGATAGCTAAGAGGGGAAGAGCCAGATTTTAGCCCAGGCCACTCCGAAGTTCATATTCCTAACCATGCTGCCACCTGGTGAACTCTTATTCATCCGCAAGACTCAATTTAAAAGTCCCTGCTTTGAAGGAATATCTTAGTGCCATCAGCCAGAATTAATGATCCAGGGATCCAACGGCACACTGAACCTCCCCCTCCTGTGTTGTTTGATTAAATTATTCAACATAAAGAGTGCCTGGGTGGCTCAATTGGTTAAGCGTCCAACTTTTGGTTTCGGCTCAGGTTATCATCGCATGGTTTGTGGGTTCCAGCCCTGCATCAAACTCTGAGCTGACAGTGCAGAGCCTGCTTGGGATTCTGTCTCCCCTCCCCTTCTCACTATCTCTCTAACTCAAAAATAAACATTAAAATTTTTTAAATAAATTATTCATCTTAAAATAAAAGTCAAAAAAACTTTTTAACATTTATTTATTTTTAAGGGACAGTGAGAGACAGAGCACAAATGGGGGAGGGGCAGAGAGAGAGAGAGACACAGAATCTGAAGCAGGCTCCAGGCTCTGAGCCATCAGCACAGAGCCCATCGTGGGGCTAGAACTCATGAACTGTGAGATCATGACCTGAGCCAAAGTAGGATGCTCAGCCGATTGAGTCACCCAGGGGCCCCCAATAAATTAAAATTTTATTTTAATTTTGTCTATACTTGTGGTAAACATTCCCAAAGCAGGGACTGCGTTACGAATCTCTGTACCTCCTCCTCTAAGTATAATGCCTAGAACATAGTGGGTGCTCAATTAGCATCTATTCCACTGAGTTAAATTCAAACAAATTGAAATGATTTATCATTGTTAGGGCTCAAAAACAGGGTTAAGAAGAAACACTAAACAAATACCAAATAAAATAATCAACAGACACATTTGTGGTCTCCAAAATAACTACTCAAATAAACAAACTACTAAGTTGAGGAATCACAGGTACTTTCACAAATAAAAGTTTTCTGACCATAATATATACTAGGAGAGCTCACCAGTGGTCATCTATCCATCTAAAGGTGAAGGGGCCTACAGGAGTGGAATCAAAAAGACCAGAAGTCCTTTCAACTCCATATTAAGATGCCTCTACATTAGCTGTTAAGTGAATTTCTCTACATTTTCCATTTTTGTGTAGGAAGCGAGCCCTTGATGCTCACTCACTTTCCCAAAATCTCTACTTCTATTCCCTTAACAAATAGAACTGCTTCAACGTGTCCCCAGCCTTGTCTAAATGCAGTACCTACATGTACATGTATATTATACTGACTCTCATAACCCATTTGTCTTGTCCTCCTTATCCAAGAGTCACTCTGTGGGCAGAGAAGGACAGCCATAGAATTTAGGTGGGCTTTGCCCATCGAAAGTGAGATAAAACTCCCCATATGAGTGGAGGGCCCCATTGCTTTCCATATTCCCAAAGTCCCTGGGCAAAATTTCACCCGTCAACTCTCTACGCAAGTAGGCTAAAATTATCACAAAAACTTCATACTCAGTTCCTGCTCAAAAAGCATCCATTTAGAAACAAAGAAGTTAGCTCAAAAGCTGGCTAGGAAAAAAGTTGGCTCGGGTACTAATCAGATCTTTTATAGGCTGCTCTCTAAGAAACTATTTGAGGACACAATTGGACGATCCAGTTAAAGAATTTACTACAGTGGGGCAGCTGGGTGGCTCAGCGGATTAAGTATCTCAGTTGGTTAAGTGTCCAACTTTGGCTCAGGTCGTGATCTCACAGTTCGTGAGTTCAAGCTCCATATCAGGTGAGCGTGAGCCCCACTTTGGGCTCCTCACTCACCGTGCAGAGCTTGACTGGGATTCTCTCTCTCTCTGCCCCTTGCTCACTTGCATACTCTCTCTCTCAAACATAAATAAATAAATTTTAAAAATATTAAAACATTTAGAAAAGAATTTTCTGAGTAGTTATTTATTTCAGATTCACTCAATAGCCTAATAAGACCTTTCATAATTCAGCCATGCCCCGGGCGCACTGGGATGTATAAAACAGCCACTTGCCGTCATGGAGTGCGTTCTCTAAGAAAGGAAGCAGGTATGAAACACTTAGAGATAACTATTTGCATAATTATAAAAGTACTAAGTGCAATACTGGTAACTAGAAGGGGATATTAGTTAAGAACGAGAGGCAGAATCACACACAGGTGATAAATGCCAGTTGTGTAAAGATGTGTGTTTGGTGTAATTTTAAAAAGGAACACGGGAAGCAATGGGCTTTTCTTTGGCACCATTAATTGAGCGATCGCGTGAGGTGCTTTTCATACCTGGTTCATATGATCTTCTCAGCAATCCTGGCAACTAGAAACCATGAGTAACCTCGGTTTACAAGATGAGGAAGCTGGCTGAAAGAGGTCAAGAACTTGCACGGGACCAGGAATGAAATCCAGGAGGGACAGCAAAGCTTAGTAAGTGCCTTTAAAAAAAGTTAAGTTTAACTCAATATGGACCTAGAAGTTGCAAATCTTTCTCTTTTCTGGGAGGACGTCACTGAACCCTACCGGGACTCAGAGCCGTGTCTGTGGACAACACTGTGGTTGAGAAAAACACGGAAACAGTAGACACAGCGGAGTGGAAACACTGGCTCGGCTTGGACACTGAGCCTCAATGTCCTCGTTAGAAGAGGAGAAGAAGGTCAATTTTGTAGGATCTCAGTGAGGAATAACTCGAACACCCACCCATTCGTTCATAACGAATACGTTCATTTTTGAGCATCTTCTCTGCATTAGATAACATAGTAAGATGCTAGAAATACTACGATGAGCAAGGCAGATTGCCAGGATTTAACAAGTCTCCTGTGCTAGTGGGGCAACAGACAAGCAGCAAACAAGGCAGTGTGCTCAGGGTTGGGTGAGGACGCCGTGAAGGCATATAATGTATAAAATTTCATAGCCCTTAGTCGCTGGTCAACAGAGTCCCTTCTCCTATCACTTCAAAATTTCCCATGTATCTGTGATTTTCCATCTCTGGTTTTCCAGGCTACTTGGTGGCCCCGATAGCTGCCAGGGCGAGAGCTGGCCTTTTATCAGCAGCTCAGGGAGAGGGGCAAAGGATCTCTGTTTCCCACAAATCTCCCCTCCCCTTTGCTTTGAATTGTCTGAATGCCAACCAATGGATGGCATTTCATCATACCTGCCAAAGCCCCTTCCCAGAGTTGGTTTGCCATCTCTGGTTTCTGTTAAGACAAGGTCTCTTGGCAATGATGCCCTAGAAATCTGAAGCCAATCTCTCACCGACTATGCTGGGAAGTCACGGGGCAGAAACATCCAGATTTCTCTTGGATCCCATTCAGCTATGCCTGAAGACCTGCCCCTCGGTGGAGCCAGACAGCCCTGAGGGCAGCAGAAGGCTTCCTCCAGAGCCGGACCTGCCAGCTTGCCACCCCTACCCCCACCTTCCCGCTCCCCTCCACACCCACGTAGCTGCTTTCCTCTGGCTTTTGGCCTGGTTGGGGGAGAACAGGAGGTGGCCAGAGACGCCGGTGACAGAGGGAGAAGCGGAGGAGGACGTCTCGCTGCGAGGAACTTACATGCAGAACTTCCCAGCTGATGAGAAAGTTGCCGGGGCTGAGGGCAGGGGGAAGGAGCTTCCTTTCAGAGCGCTGCTAATGACCTGCGGGGAAACCGCACAGCAGCCATTTCGCAGATCCGATGGCAGGTCACGGCGACAGATGTTCCCAACATATGTGGAGAATTAATTACCCACTAGTAAACAAAATCTGTGATGCGGAGAGTCATTTTGTCCAAATTTCTTACAATTTTGCTGTTATTAGGAGCTTAATTTTTCTTGATCATCTAGATTCTCTTGGATTAAAGCGCTCCTTAATGGGCTCTGAGGAACATTCCAAAGAGAAATAAGGGCCTACTCAGCTGCAGAGGAAGGAGGAGGAGGAGAAGGAGGAGGGGGAGGAGCAGGAGACCAGGTCTCAGGCAGCAGGGAGGACGGAGTTAAGGGAGGGACTAATCAGAAGGCTACACCATACTGAGTGATTAGCAAATTATTGGATTAAAACATTGGATGCTAGTCATATTTTTTTTAATATTCTAATGGTTACCTCCTATTTAACAGCGCTTACACTTAATTTAACTGCGTGCTGTGGAACAGCTGGAGTTTCTAAAGGAAATTACAACATTCTGACAGAAACAGGCTTCTCGAAAGGTTTTCTTTTAAGTTGCTTTTGAGAATCAGAATATGTTTCTGTCTCAGGTCATGGAAGCAAATCCTGATAGTCATCATTTAAGAAAATAGATTTTCTTTTAAAAAAGATTCAAGAGTCCTTTGTTTTTTGTAAGGCAATTATTTCCTTGGCCAGTTACCTCAATCACCAAAACTGTCAAAATGCAATGATTCTCTAAGTAAATAGATCTGAAAGTCTTTAAAAAAAAAAAATAGTGTCCTTATCCATTCAAAAGTTTGTGATTCCTCTAAATCTTAAACTCATAATTTTGTCTTAAATCTTTTGTTTAACAAAGTAAATTTAAAACAATCATTGGTTTCATCAAACAAACATTGTCTATAATTAAACAGGTAGTCCTTGATTTTCTCATTTATTCACTTTCTCATTCATTCAACAAACATTTGTCGAGCTAGGTGCTAGAGGAGCAAAGATGAATAACATAAGCTCTGTAACTTCAAGGACTAATGCCGAAAACAAACATGTAAACAGGCAGTAACTTTACAACTAACCTCCTCAGGCTGGGAAACTGAATGCCGGTAGCACCCCCATCATAAGACATCCAAAATCCTCCTTAGGGGGTGGGACTGACCCTCTATCCTAGGTCAGAAACACAGTTTAGGCAGTACTTGAGAGAATAGAAAGAAATAGGCCGGATTCTTCTGGAATGTTGGTGAGCAACTCCGGGGTGGGACAATTCTGAGAGGAAGGTCTATTGTTCAAGTGATGAAATAGGAAGAAACAAAGTCTATTGATCACAGATAAAATGGAAGGAAACAACATGCTTAAGACAAAGCCCACTTTTATTGCATTTCTTACTCTAGGCATTGATTTCCTGTCCTTTCTTTCTACAAATTTGACCCGTCGCAGGAAGCGAACTTCTTTGTAAAAAGGTCTATGATATATAACATCAGTTTGGTATTCATTTTTGCTGCAAGTCACCAGGATCTGACAGTTGAAATTTATTTGGGTGAAACTTCCCTTCAAAAATAAAAAGTACGTATCACACTTGCTCAGGAATTCTGAATTTCTTCCTAAATTCCTAGAAATTTGAGAGGCATGTCAGGAACTGCGGTGACTTTTACATGGCGGCTCTATTGGTTAGAATGAATGACTCCTCCTTAATGAATATTTTATGAGGCAACACTTCAGTTCTGCTACTTAACTTGTTTGATGCTATATGACATTACATTCCTGCTCTTTGTTATAGTGGTTGGGTTAGACTACCATTAACACCCAACAACCTGTCTCGGGGCTGGCCTGGGTGAAGGGCCTCTGTCTTGCAGAGTGGCTACTTACAAGTAAAAGAACTCAGTGTGAAGAATCTTAGGCCAGTGATTTATGAACTTGCTACAATCACTTTTGAACTTGACAAGATCTTAGTTTTATAATCTAGATGGAGTTTTACCCACTCATGAACCAGTTCTCTGGCATTTTGCCACAATTTTGTATTTCCTTCTTCTTTCATTAGGTACAACAATAACCACCTAATGTAATTCATATGTTTTCCTGCTTCTCATCTTCACACCATTGTTTTATTTTTCATTTCTGAGCTTATACATAATTCAGTCCTATTTGAACATGATAACACGGTATAGTATGTCAAATATTTAGAAGCGGCCAAAATAGACCCAGTTCAAGAGACAGACTAGAGTCTTCGGCTGCAATAATTTATTATTCCTTGCAACAAATGATTAAACCAATTCTCTGATTAATCAAAACTGTACTTCAGAACTAGCCACATGAGACCGGAATTTTAAATCATGTTATGCGGACTGTAGCAATATAAAGAACAAGATTGAAAAATTAATTCTATACGAAATATTTAGTAAATAAGCGTTAATCTTCCCTCAGACTTCTTGAAAGATCAAAGCCACACTCAAGCAAACTTTAAAATACATGCCTTGCCAACCACCAAGGAAAATGTCACATTCTTTTAATGGGTGCACGGTGTTACCGTGAATCATTTCTCCTTGAAGGACCTCAGCACTGTTTACGGCTCTCCCTCATGACACTCTTCTCTCGCCACCTTCTCTAGTTACTGTTGTGCCCCCTCCTCAGCACTAACAGGAAGGAGCTGAATCCTTCTCATTTTCCACTGCTCCCTTCACAAATCTGATTCGACAACACTCCCTCATGGGAAGTTCAGGTCATTGAATTAGACCACTTTCCCCAACCTCATGTCATCCGCTGATACCATTGTCATTGCTTCCGTTTCTCCCCACTTGACTTACAGTTTTCTGTTCTGTTCTATCCTTGCTCTCATTAGTTCACCCACTCATTCATTCCTGTATCATCAGACATTTATCAGACATCTTCCAAGTGTCAGAGGCCCTGCTTAGAGTCAGGAATACAGAGATAAAGGTGATACAGAGGCTGCCCCTCGAGGAGCTTAAAACAATGGAATGAGCCCAATGACTACGTGGCTGGGATATGGTTAGTGTGTTGGTAGATTGGTACTTCTCTCACAGTATAATATAAACTTCCACATCCTAGCATACTATCCTGATATTAGAGAAGAAAAAAATTAACTGCACGAAACATGGAACATGAGAGTATGTGATTCAGTAGCATAAATGGTGAATGTAAGTGTAGTTCTATTTATTCTACAGAAATATAATTTACGGGAGAGTGGATGGCTCCCGTCTGACTTGATCTCAGCTCAAGCCTTGATGTCATGGTCGTGAGTTCAAGTCCCATGTAGGGCTCCATGCTGGGCCTGAAGCCTACTTAAAAAAAGAGAAAAGACAAGATAAGACAAAAAAAGAAAATGTGTAATTAATGGCAAGAAATAAACTAAAATAATCAGTGCCTAAAAGAGCTACCACTATCTCTGTATACCACCAATCCCTCACCCCCAGGCATCTTTTTTTCCAGTGGAGAGGGGCCATAAGAGTAAGATCTTCTTCAGTCCCACAATTAGATCAACCATAAGTGAGCTGCCAACTTTCAAGATTACAAATTCTGAAATTCATCTCTTTTGCCAAAAACAGGTTGTTTTACCAGGCACCTGCCATATTTCTACTGAATAAACTCTTTGTTCTCCAGTCATTTAACTTTCCCTATTCTCAGATTCCACTTGCCCATTCTACCTTTATTTTCTGCCCCAGTGAGGCTGTTAGACACCATTTCAAACTTTCGGCACCAGCACCTTGGATAAGTCCACCTTTATGATGCTAGGACATTTGTCCCATCCTCAAAAATGAATTTGTCCAACTCCACAGTTTCTTGTATTTTCATTCTTGGTCCATTACAGAGATACGTAAAGTGAGTAGCTACGCAGGCGACATCCATGGACAGCTGGAAGTCACAAAGTAATTTATCAACTCTTCAACTCATTCCTAAACACTTTCCATCTCTCTCCCCCCACCTCGCCCATGCTCCGTAACAGCTACTATGAACTTTATTAACTCCACTAACATTTTCTCAGTGAGCAGAATAAGGCAGCTTTATAACTATCCCAATTTCTGTCCCTTCCATAAGAATTATCTCCTTCTATTCTTTTTTCTATATTAGAGGATAAAATGCCCTTATTTTTGATTGAGATAATCTACTTAGCTGTGTTCTTAATATAGTGAAGACTCCTTCCCTCTCCTAAGAATCCCATCAATTATTCTATCTCCTTCCCACATTTCCCATATATCAGCATCCTTTTTTTTTTTTTTTTAAGTAAGTTCTATGCCCAATGTGGGGCTTGAACTCACAACCCTAAGATCAAGAGTTGCATGCTCCATCAACTGAACCAGCCAGGCACCACTCTCGGTATTCAGTTTTGCTTTTCCTGACCCTGGCCATGTACTTTTGGGATGCCAAAAACAGACCACGAGAAAGTGGCCCTCTGGTTTCATGATAGCTCAGTAAGTAGTCATGACCACTAGTGCCACATGATAGATCGTTTCCTTACTTTCTTTTATAAACATCATAATGTTGCGACTTAAATACTTATCTTTCTTAATTGATAGATGGATAGATACATTTAGCCTGAGGAATTCATTTATTTAGGTAGGAAAATCATGTCCCCGTTGATTCAAAGAGTAGCTGTTGTGATCATAATGTGTTTTTTTTTAATTTTTTATTGGCCACAAGTTTAAATACTCCTTGTATTGTTTTATACTTCAAAGTACGAGAAGCTTTGAATAACTAAATAAACATATTATAGACCCATAATTAAGGCTAATTATAAAGTGAGCAAGAGGACACTTCTGTGATTGGCAATTAAGAATCTTGGGCATTGAAATTAATTCAGTTCAATTCCCTAATCTGAATATACTGACTTCATAACAAAATTAACATATAAAACATTAAAAGGCATTTATAAAAATTATGGACAAAACTTGAAAGAAATTAACTTATCTCTGATTGCATTAACAATAATCACTTGATATCCTAAGCACAAGTAAATCCATTCCTGTTATGAAACGTTGGCTTGTTTCCTCTTATTTTAAAGGTGTGATCTATGCATTTAGAACAACCTGTATGTTATAAAGTATTATTGTGACTTCCTAACAAATACCGAAAAGCGTCAGTCTCAACTGAAGAGCATAATGCAGGCATGGAAATATCCCAGGTTTGGTAACTTGTTCTGCCATTTAAACCTCACTCTATGCATTTTTTGATTCTCATTACAAACATTTGCTGAGCATTTGCCAGGCACTGTTGTATGCCGAGCATTTAGATGTGAAGAACACAGACCAGGTCCTTGCTTTTGTCTACAATGGACATTTATGTGCAATATTCCTCTAGACGAAAGCAGATAGGCATAAAGTAAACTCCTGACAGCAAGTTCGTAAGATCCGTGTTCATGCACATAGAACGTCAAACTGTTGTCCCATTGGTAGACAGAATTGAGTCAGATAGAAGCCACAGCGATGGGGTGCAGATCACAATCTGTATTAACATAGCAGAGACGAAGGCTCAGGAATATGTGTGCTCTTACACCTTGATGCCTTTCTTCCTACCTGTCTACCTTCAGTTCACTGTAATATATTGTGCTGTCACCACCTCGAAGAGGTTTTCATAGACTATGTCATTTATTCCCTGCATTGTCCTTATGAAGAAAGTTCTACCATCTCTAGTTTAGAAATGAGGAGATTGATAATCTAGAGAAAGGAAGGAGAATGCCCAAATTCACACATCTAGAAAGGAGCAGAGTTGATGGGAAATCACGGTCTGTCTATCACAGTCTTTTCCTGAGATATTCTCTTGCACTAAACAAACATTCAGTAAGTGGAAAATGGGCAAGATGCGTTTAAAATTGATAGATGTGGATAAGCGCTCACCCCTCCAAAAGAAAACCCAACCCAGTAGCTTCTCCTTGTAGCCCTAAAGCAGTTTGTTTATTTCTAATTTTTAAATTATGTTTATATGTTTATTTTTTGAGAGAAAGAGAGAGCAACTGGGGAGGGGCAGAGAGAAAGGGACAGAGAAATCCCAAGCAGGTTCCATGCTCTCAGCGCAGAGCCTGATGGGGAGGGCTTGAACCCACAAACTGTAAGATCATGACCTGAGCCGAAACCAAGAGTTGGACAGTCAACCAAGCAAGCCACTCGGGCGTCCCTGAAGTCGTTTCTTTAGAAAAAGTCTTCTTCTGGTGGGCAACAGCAAGAGACACAGTCTGTTTTTCCTTAGTAGCTGTACTTCCTATGAGCTTGAACATGTGTTTTGAAATTATGATGTTTCAAAGAAAACTCAGTCTGCGACTCAAAGCTCCCACTATCTTTTATAAGTTGTTCAACTTGTTCAGATGTTTGTTGAAATAAAAAGTTGAGAAAATTTGATTAATACTTTGTCTCTAGTCTTTAAGAAGGAGACAACAAATTTGATCGTCATATTGAAAAAAACAAGTGATAAATGAGGGGGGAGTGGTGATGTTTCCCCATGCTAACTCTTCGCTCGTTTTATCTGGAAACCTATTGACTTCATTTGCAATGATTTTGTGCAGTAAGTGGATTACCATCAATGTGAACAGTTTGTACATGCAACTTTTGTTCCCGCAGCAAAAATGTTGGCTAAGATACCAGCACCATTAGCTGCCTGCATTTGCAATCACCCAGGGAACTCCCATTGAACAGTCACCAAATGAGTAGAGCTTAATGCAAATTGAATAGTGCCCCTAATATTACATTGCCATTTAGCACTCAACTCCTAAGTAAGTGTCAGGGTGGCCTGAGCCAAGTTCTACTGTGGGACCTGAATAGTGATTCATGTTACCAACCGTTACAACAGAAGTGCGTGGTTGATGAGACCATCTTGTTAGTGATGGTTTTTCCTCCCTCCACACCACTTTTTTTTTTTTTTTTTTTTTTTTTGCTTACTCCTCACCTAATACACCCTCCCATCCCATTCATTGCAAAAGAATATTTATGTGAAGATAGTTGCAGGCAGGAGATGGTAGGTCCCTCCGGCTAAACGTTTTTGAGTGGGCACACTGGGTGTGATTTCCAGGACCCGTCAAAAAGAAGAGTATAAGCAATATTAAACCATTAAGCAAAGGACCTTGGGTCAGAAAAATGAAGGCCAAATATGAGAAGAAGAGAAGGCATGCAAACACAAAGTGAAATCAAGAACATGATCAGAGTCAAACGGCAAAGTTACATCAAAGACGGGAAAGTCAGCATCGGCATGGGGCAGGACCACCCCATGGTATCCAGGACCACCCTTAAAATTTGTGGGGCCTGAAACAATAGTGTAGAGGGAGGCCTATAACCCATATGTCTTACATTTAGAAGTTATAACTCAAGCTCTGTCCAAGGCTCAGCTTACCTTTGCCCGCTGGAATCTCCCACCCTGACAGCCTCAGTGCACTCCCAGGGACACTTCTGTGAGGCTGCTGGGCTGCCTGTTAGCCTGAATGGGAACACGGATCAGCTATGCAAGGCCCTGATGTAGGCAGCAGGACAGGGACCGCCCCCAAGCCAGAGTGGACAGTGACCAATTCATGCTCTTCAGGGAGTCACGAGGGATAGGTTCCCTGCCCCATAATTTCCCCAAGATCCTCGGGCAGTTCTAAATGCCTCCCAAAACCAACCCCCTGAGCACAGAGCAGGGACGGAGTGCAGTTTTGGAGAACCTGATCTGCTAGACACCCACCCCGGAGATTGGAGCTGCCAACTCGAAGCAAATTCAGCTTCCCTTCCTGTGGTGAGCCGGGGCAAGAGCCGAATCTTCTCCATCATGCCCTCTTGCATGCCCTTCGATCTGCTCTCTGGCCCGAGGAACACGGTACCGGTTTCCTAGGAGGGTTCCTCGTGTGGAATGCCCGTTTGCTCTGTCAGTTACCAATCCTTCCGAAAATGTTCTTGGGAAAATAAAACTGGTCTTGCCTTTCCATGTTCGGGATATGCAATGCCTCTAACATGCAGACCCAGGACCGTCTTGCCCAAGTCTAAGGACAGAACTGAAAGAACTTCAAAATTTAAGGTCTGGAGAAGCCGATTGCAAACCAGGAGGAAAGCACCTGACTGATTGCCTCGAGTACCTGGCATTCCCGGAGGCAGCCACTCTTCTATGTGTCCCAGGTTTACCCAACCAACCTGAGTCCCGAGAGTCCTGGTGGAGCACCACTTGCATCTGTCAAAGAAGAATACACGAACAAAGTTCAGAGAGCACTGAGCACATTTTCAAATAATGAGACAGAGTCGTCGTTTCGTGGAAAAATCAAACTGTGAACAGATGAGCTTTTAAGAGTGGTGTATTTACAACGAGGCACGAGCTTTAGAGTAAACTCTCAGGCTACAAGGCAGCTTTGTAGATAGTACTGGGTAGTACAATTATAATTCCCATCCTAGAAAGATTAGCAACAATCTACCCTTTTAATTCATCATGCCCAGATAAAAAATCGGACTTTCTGAAATACCACTTTCAATATATATCTCGTGAATGCCTACAGGTTATGCTTGGGTTTGACTTGTAAGAGGGAATAGATTTTCAGGCAGGGGGTGTAGCTAAGGCAACACAAAAAGCCTACACAAGGTGGAAAGCCAACTACCAAAGTTAGAATTTAGGCCAATACCCACAACAGAGGTCTGTGCATGATTGATCCTCGATAAATGCAAAGGATTACAACTGCGACAAATAAAAACTTGTTAGACCTCAAAGTAGCAAGCATCAAGTTTTCCTGAAAGTAAACATGATTTTGAACTATAACCAGGTAGAACTCTTCGAATGGACTCTCCTTTCCATTCAGTCAATGACTCTCCGTTAAATCAGTGCTGAGTTATGCATTCCCGTGTTGGGACAGTTTTGATTCTGTAGCCTCTTTAGAAAGGGGGTAAACACAAAAAGTACTTTCAAAAGCTGCCGTATAAAATGTCTTGGAATAATTTTAAAAAATAAAAAGGAGTCTGATTATTGTCTTTGCACTAGGCAACTGCTTTTAGGACTGAGTCCTGAGTCACAAGTAAAAACTTGAGGGACTCAGAAATCCTTGCTCCCGCATGGGACAGGGAAGTTGCAACTAAAGGCCTCCTCCAATTAGAGTCCAGAGTGGCAGGTACCGAACTGGGAGACAGGCGCTCTGCATTGCCGGGTTGACAAATACTTTGCAGAATGAATGATACGAATTCATAGAAACACAAAACACAGAGAAGAATTTCAGAACTTTGCTAACGACCTTCATTTAGATCAAAAAGAAGATAAGATAAATCACTTCTTTAAAAAAATATATTTATTTATTTTGGGAGTGAGAGTGAGCGAACGTGCATGAATGGGGGAGGGGCAGAGAGAGAGGAAGAGAGAGAGAGAATCCCAAGCAGGCTCTGCACTGTCAACGCTGAATCCCATGTGGAGTTCGAACTCCATGAGATCATGACGTGAGCTGAAATCAAGAGTCTGACGCTTAACTGACTCAGCCACCCAGGCGCCCAAATTACTTTTAATTTTGTTTGAAAAAAAATGGCAACCCACCCACGGAAAATATGCCTGAAAATTAGAGGATCTTGCAAATGTTTCCTCTGTACCTTAGACAGTAAATCTTCCTCTCGACCTTCAGAATAGGACCCACATCTAAGATGCTTTTTAGTCTACTATGAAGTTTTCTTTATGTTAAACCAGATCAGGCCAGGAGGGACAAAACTCACCAGTCGGTTCAGACTAGTAGGTTCAAACTCTCACCCCGCTGCATCAACAGTCTGCTTCCACGGGGAAGGAGACACAACCTATCAATCTATAGAAACGGTCTATCTCCGTATTCTTTACTGAAGCTCCCACATGGCGATAACTGAACAATTTTCCAGGGCATAAAGAGGATAAATAAATAAAAAGGCAACATAATGCTTAAGATTTTTTCTTTCCTTCTCTTTTTCTTTCTTTTTGCCTCCTGGCTTCAGCAGCAAAAGGCTTAAGCACTGCAATGAGCAAAAAGCAGTTTTAAGAATATAGGTCAGGACATTAATATAAATTTGATCACCTCCTTTTTATTCTCTAACATTCCCCACAATAAATCAGCTGGCTTTCCTCCACCCCCTCCTTGCACACTCTCCCCCCTCCCGTCCTGATTTTGGATCGCCGAATGTAAATCTGTGACAAGGGTATCTATATATAATATTAATGGCGCCGAGGAGGGCTGGTGTGAAGTGGGAGCGCTTGCCAAGGAAAGAGCGATCCGAGCCCAGCCGTTCATCCTCCGCAGTGCGCTCTCCATCACATGCAGGACAAATGTAACGTCGTTGGGGGGGGGAAGGAAAGTGGAGGAGGGAGGTGGGGGTGGAGGTGGAGAAGTAGTCACTCCGCAAGCAAATGGCTAAGTTGGAGGTTCCAATCCATCTAACTAAGTCAGGTTCCCCGAGACTCTGTCAGTCGCTGCAGACACAATGGATTGCAGGAGAGATCACTGAGAGTCAAACAGACAAACAAAAAACTAGGCAAATACAATTTTGTTATCAGGACAGGTTAGGATGCTAAACCCACTTGCCAGTTTAGCCCTACTTTACTGCCCGGGAAAGAGAAAGAAGTTCGCTTTATCCTTAAGTTAAAAAAATCCAAGCAATCAGCACTTGAGGGAGTTCTTGATTAAAGTCAATAGGCATTTGGGGACACCCACGTGGCTCAGCTGGTTAAGCGTTGGACTCTTGTTTTCTGCTCAGGTCATGATCTCACGGTTTGTAAGTTTGAGCCTGAGTCGGGCTAGGCACTGACAGTGCAGAGCCTGCTTGGGATTCTCTCTCTCTCTCTCTCTCTCTCTCTCTCTCTCTCAAAATAAACAAATAAACTTTATTTTTTAAAATAAACTTTATTTTAAAAAGTCAACAAGCATTTGTCATAGACACCAAAAGAAATTATTGCAGATATTTTGTGTATCAGAGTTAAAAAATGCAAGAATAGAGAGTTTAAGTTTTAATCTTTACTTTATGTCACAGTCTAGCTTCTGGGTTGGTGTGTGGCTGAGTCTGTAAGGTGGAAAGAGGTTCCAGGTCCTCTGGCTCCTCAATCAGTTGCACGTAAGGACTACGTGGAGCTAGAGATCTTAGGCATGGTAACTACAGACCATTTGCTGGCCAGGTCCCTGCTGGTCAAATAAGGATCGTCTGTGCAGAATACTAAACTGACTAATCCGCTGATAACTAAAGACAACCAATGCCAAGGCAAAACAATGAACAGAGAGGACGGAATCAACAAACCTCTAATTATCCAAAGAGACTAAATAAAATAAAATCCTAATCCCATTACCCCTCCGATTCCTCTTGCTCACCTGTGGCTTAATTCAGAGCATGACAAGTCATTCTGATTTGTCATCTAAACTGATGCCGAATTTCTACTACTGCTCTGTTGCAACTTGATGGATTTTCTCTCACAAACATTTTCGGCATGTGCTGTGGACGAGTCCCCAGTCCTTTTACCAAGAGTCAGAATTGGTCTGAACCCAGTTCAGAGTTTTCAGCTCTGAAAACTCTTACCCCCAAATCAACAACATCAGTGTTGATCAATTACCGATCCATCAATTTTATTTCAAGTTTTAACGAGAATATGTGGCATAACTCAGAAGTAAGTTGCTGAGCATTTAAAATATCTGCTCCCTCTTCTGCATCCAATATATTTTTAAAATTTGCTTCCTAGGAGGCTAAAGTAAAAGGAATTTGGTGCCCACCTTTTACAACAGCCTTGTTTCCAAATGGTGATCATCAAAACCATGGCTCCCGCAGCCATTAAAATCAGAACCCCGGTGAATGGAGAAGATGTGTGGGTAGTTTCGGATTTAAGCTACTTCAGAAAAATAGTACTTAATGCACCCAGGACTAAGAAAATACAAGATAATTTTTTTAATGTTTATTTATTTTTGAGAGAGAGAGACAGAGTGTGAGTGGGGGAGGGACAGAGAGAGAGGGAGACATAGAATCTGAAGCAGGCTCCAGGCTCTCAGCTGGTAGCACAGAGCCCGGTGCGGGGCTTGAACCCATGAACCGTGAGATCATGACCTGAGCTGAAGTCGGAGGCTTAACCAACTGAGCCACCCAGGTGCCCCTACAAGATCATGTTTAACTGCACCAAACTTTATTCTTCAAGCTCTAGCAGGATTTGGTCATTAGTAACACACGGAATGCTGAATTTGTCCAATAATGATTCTTTTTCCTTCCATAAATGACCATAGTTTGTACTTAAACTGAGATGCATAAAATTATAATGACCGTTATGGAAGAATATCAGAATACTTTTTATTCTACTAACAATAATGTACTTAGTATAAACAGCACTACACACAATTACACCAATAATTGTGCAAATAAGTGTAGCAAGTCTCTAAGTAGGAAATGCGAAAACAGGAAACTATTTAAATTAAAATTTGATTTTGACACACATGGGCCATTATCTAATTCTGACTCCAGAAAGAAATGTCCCCTAATCATAATTATCACTGCACTAACAATTCACCGATCCATTCCAGAAAAAACAATTGGCAGAACTAAACAATTAAAGGGTCATGGGCAAATGTTTTCACATTTTCCCTTCTAGTCTCCTTAGTAAAATAACGAGTAGATGGACCGAAACAGGAATAGCCAGGCATGATGAGAAGTTCTTTCATATATCTTAAAACTAGCAGGCACTGAGAAAATGTGATTCATATTAATTTAAAATAAAGACATGATGCCTTTGCTTATTCCATTTAAGTTTGTATCACTTTATTTATGTAACGATGGAGAAATTTGCAAAGTTAAAATAAGGCTGCAAATATAATTTGATTCAGATGATCTCGGTGGCTCATTTTTAGGGGTCATCTCTTTTAAATTTTAAATAGTAGGAAATTAATTTATTTGCTAACAGTTAAAAAGTCTCTATTGTGAGAATAGGATTAATCTATTGCATTTTGGAAGTTTTGGGAAATACAAGGTGTGCTATGATATTCAAGGTTTTTTTCAAAAAATAAAACTGTGACTTATTAATTAAATATGTGTCACATCTTCACCGAGTTCTTAGCTCATTGTGTGATGGCACCGTCTCTCATTCACGTTTTAACCGGACCACTGAGGCGGGATTGGGTCTTCATTGGGAATTGAACTCTGTGACTTTGTACAAATTACGACCTGTCTGAAGGCCTGTTACTTCCTTCATACACTGGAAGGCTGGATGAGGTGGTCAGTCCAATTTCTTCTACAAAGAGAGCTGTGATTTGATGAATTATGAATGGAAGACACAGTGTCTACTCTATTAAGTCTATTAAGTCTATGTAAGGAAAAAGTCATGTAAGCAAATAGCACTTACATGAGACAAGGGAAAACAAGCAGTATAATGAGCAAATTGCATGGGAAAAGCTGGTATTCTTAACCTAGGGATGAAGAAAGACCAACAGGAAGAAAGCTTTGAGCTGGGTGTTGAACGGTAAGTAGTATTTCTGGAAGGAAAAGAGGAGAGAAGGCATGTCAGGCTGCAAGAACAGACTGAACAAAGATAATGTATGTTTGGAGAAAGGTTGATTAGCTTAAGGTAGCTGGGGCATAGTATAGGTGAGCAGATGTAATGGAAGATGAAAATAATATGGAGAGTAAGAACTAGGATTTGAGAGAAAGGAAAGGGATCAGGTCATGGTGCACAAGAAGGCTTTAACAGAGGAGGTGGGATTTGAGCTGAATCTTGGAAAATGAGTAGGATTTAAAGAAGAAAGGAGAGGATACGAGTGACTTTAATATAGAGAAAAGGGTATTTGATAGATAAATCTATGTCAGGAAAAACAACTTGATTAGAATGAACGTTCCTGTGAAAATCAAGACTGTAAAAAAAGATTAGGCAGAGTTTGGAGAGATCAGAGCATTCCAGGATAAAGAATTTGCCTATTTCTCACGTACTCAGTAATCTTTGCTATGTCGTATGCAGGGGAATTGAGTGACCTTAGCATTGCAAAGCGCGGGGGACAGGAATACAGGGTGACCTAGAGAACGGAAAGACTAGACTGGGGAAACAATTATCCAGGTCCACGCATGTGGAGATTAATCAAGCAAAAGAAGAATGAGCCTCAGGACTTAGTTGATAAAACTGATACGAGAAGGCAGAGAGGAGGTAGAGAAAACATTCAAGACATTATGGGAACGCGTACCGTTAGCACTCACATGTGGGACAGAGAGAAACATCTCACGCGCTCTGACGGCTTCTATTCTTTATAGCCAGACCTTGTTTTCTCACACTTCACAGATACTGTGTTTTTCACACATTTAAGGTTTGTGGAAACCCAGACTCAAGCAAGTCTGTTAGTGACATTTTTCCAGTAGCATTTGCTCACTTCATGTCTCCGCGTCGCATTTTGGTAATTTTGTAATATTCCAAACTTTTTCACTATTACTATATTTGCTATGGAGATCTTTGATCGGTGATTATAACTCACTGAAAGCTCAGATGATGGTTAGCATATTTTTAACAAAAAAGTATTTTTTAATTAAGATCCGTTCGTTGTTTTTTTTTTTTTTAGACAATGCAAAATCGCACACTTGATAGACTACAGTATAGTGCAAACATAACACAGGCATTGGGAAACCAAAAAATTCATTTGACTCATTTTATTGCAATATTTCCTTTATTGCAGTGGTCTGGAACTGAACCTGAGGTATCTCTGAGGTATGCCGGTACATGGAGGGTTATTGCAAAAATGTAGCAGGCAAAACCAGGGCTCGTAATAGAGGTGGCTCATTAGAAAGTAATAAAATTGGCACAAAAAAATGCATCCGTTGAAAAAGTTTTCAGCTGCATGTAATAGAAATCCCCAACTATGGGTTACAAAAATAGAAACATAATTATCTCACATGACAGAAAGTCTGGTAGTAGGTATTTGTTGTTTATTTCAGGTGCCTGGCAATTTTTCTACTCTGACATTCTTAAGTGATAGCCATTCATCTTTATGCTGCTCACCTCCTGGTGACAAGACGGCTGCTAAGTCTCCAGGCATTACGTTCATTCCCAAGGCAGGAAAAAGACGTAAGGTTTTCCCTCTTATATTAGGAAAGTAAAAGCTTTCCTAGATATACCCAGCAGACTTTCATTTCTATCGCATTGGCCTCACTTGACATGCTTGACTGCTTGACATGGCCACTTCCAGCAGCAAGGAAAAATGAGAATGTGTTTTCTGGGTACACTGCATACCAAAGTTGGGATTCTGTTAGCATAAAACAAAGAAAACTGGATATTGTGTGGGCAATTAGAAAAATATGCTAGAACATAATTTATAGCATAGAAAATAAAAGTTCTAGAAGATGATTTCTTTCAAGTGATAAAAATTTGTTACCATTAATGCTTGATACAGTTGGTGACCCTTCTAAGCCTCTCTCAAAATTGTTTCTCTCCCTGTCTCTGCCATCTCCATGAACGCTAAATGCTACCTGTCTGGCTTGGACTATGGTAATGACCTGGTCGGTTTGTTTCCATCCTCTTGTCCTATTCCTATCTGTGTCTGTACAGTAACGACGACTTTTTTTATAGGAGGAGGTTACAACTCAATTTATGGTTTACTTAAAAATGAATGAAAATAAGAACACTGTATACTGATGAGACAAAGGTATTTTAAAGAAAATTCTTAGTCTTAAATATTTAAAAAATGTTTTTAATGTTTAGTTATTTTGGGTGGAGGAGGGGCAGAGGGCAAGGGAGACAGAGAATTTATAGCAGGCTCCAGGCTCTGAGCTGTCAGCACAGAGCCCGTCACGGGGCTCGAAACTGCGAACCATAAGATTGTGACCTGAGCCGGAGTCAGATACGTAACTGAGCCAACCCAGGTGCCTGTAGCCTTAAATATTTTAATACAAACATTAAAGTAAGTTAAAAAGCATTTGTTTACCTGGAAAAAAAAATCACATGAAATATACTAAAACTAAGTGGGGATAAGGAATTAATTAATAATGACAAAAAGATAAAATGGTTGTTTGAAAAAAATCAGTAAAATTGATCAATAATAAAAAAAAGCTAATATTTTTGAAACAACTACTAAGCTAAAACTCTAACAAGCCCCTTTAAGAAAAAAAGAGTATATAATTGAGCACCTATATGTGTGCATACATCATATATGTATACAACATAAATTCTAGTGTATAACAAATGACATTAAATATGAGGAATCTGTAATAAATTTTTCAAAATATTTTGTAGTACAAGAAGTTATACAGTTTCACATAATGCGTTTGAAAAGAAATACATGAGTTTTTTTCAAACAAGATCAAATAAACACAATTACTTAAGGTAAGGATAACTACAGAAGAAAATGAAGAGTTACCTGGAGCTAACACCAAAAAAACGAACAAACCAAAAAAACCCAAAATACTCAGGTCATCTTACAGTTGATTATTATCAAATCTTCAGTAATACAGTGTTCCCTATCTTGCTTCCCTCATTCCCACACACAGAAAAAAGCAGATAAGTTTTCAATTTAATTTTTATGTGTCCAACATAATTCTGATGCCGAAACCTGCCCAAGATTGTACCACAGAAGAAGCCCGCAATCTGGTCTCGGTCATGACCGGACCTTGCTCTCCTATAATCTAAGTTTGTTTTTCTTCTTTCTTAATCAATCACCTGATCTTCCTCTATCATTCTCACGTGTGACCTTTTCAGAGGGAAAATAAAGGTCAAAGTCTTTAAAATTCTTTAATTTTATTAATTTTATTTTTTCTAGTTTTATTGAAATACAATTGATATGTAAACATTGTATTTATTTTAAGTGTATGATTTGATATATGTATATCCATTATTGCAAAATTACTACAATGCTAAGTTTTGTTATTATCCATGACCTCACATAGTTAACAATTTTTTTCTTGTGATAAGACCTTTTAAGATTTACTCTCTTAACAACTTTCAAAAATACAATACGGAGTGGTTAACTAATGTCACCATGCTATACCTTATGTCCCCATGACGTATTTATCTTACAGCTGGAAGTCTGTATCTTTCGACTCCCTTCGCTCATTTCGCACACCCATCATTCTCACCTCTGCAACCACTAGTCTGTTCTCTACATCAATGAGTTTGTTCTTTTTAGATTCCACATGTAAGTGAGATTATACAGTATTTGCCTTTCTCTCTCTGACTTACTTCACTTAGCATAATGCCCTCAAGTGTCATCCATGTTGCAAATGGCAAGATTTCCTTTATTATGCCTGAATAACATTCCATTGCACATATAAACTACATTTTCTTTATCCATTCATCTGTTGATGGACAAAGGTAGTTTCCATGTCTTGGTTAAACATGGGAGTGCAGATACACTTTCAAGATAGTGATTTAATTTCCCGTAGATATATACCCAGAAGTAGAATTGGTGGATCATATGGTAGTTCTATTTTTAAATATTTGAGGAAACTCCATATTGTTTCCCAAAGTGACTGCACCAGTTTGGAATGTTCTACGTCTTTAATTATGCCCCCATCACTTCTGCCTAGTTAACTCCTATGCATATTCGTTCTTTGACTCAAATATCACTTCTACTGAGAAGCTTGCTCTAGGCTGTCATGCCTGCCAAGTATATTTATTTATTTTTTTTAGCAGTCTATGCTCTACTTCAATTATAGTTCAATCATTAGTTTTAAAACATGGTTCCCCAGCAGACTGCAAACTCTGGGAATGCAGGCACTGGGAGTTTTCATTCACAGCTAGCTTTCCGGCTCCTAGTATAATGCCTCGTACAAAGGAGACATTCAACAACTATGTGTCGAATATGAATATCTGAATTTAAAATCCCTTTCCGCAGCACAGTCACCTAAACAAGGAGGTCTATTTCAGGAATGCAAAGATGGGTCAATGGCAGACAACCTATTAATTTAGTACATAACTAATTTATTACTATTTTTTTAAATTGAAGTATAACCAACACACAGTGTTATATTACTTTCAGGTTTATAATGACCCGACAATTCTATACATCGCTTGGTGCTCACCAAGGGAAGTGTGCTTTTAGTCATAACTAATTTATTAAAGGCATAATCATACATAGATATGTCAAAAAACCATTTGTAACTTGCAGCTAGACATAAAAAGGCTTAGTAAATTTGAGAATAATTATATAATATTATACATAATACAATAAAGACATAATACGATAAAGAATATATGTCATTGGGGCACTTGGGTGGCTCGGTTGGTTAAGCATCTGACCTCGACTCAGATCGTTATCTCAAGGTTCGTGAGTTTGAGTCCCACATCTGGTGAACTCGAGCCTGGCTTCAGGCTCTGCATTCTCTCTCCCTTTCTCTCTTTGCCCTTGCTTTCTCATGCCCTCTCTCTCTCTCAAAAATAATGTAAGGGCACTTGGGTGGCTCAGGTGGTTAAGCGAGGGACTTCAGCTGAGGTCATGATCTCAAGGTTCTTGAGTTCGAGCCTTGCGTCCAGCTCTGTGCTGACACTTTAGAGCCTGGAACCTCCCTCTCTCTCTGACCCTCCCCTGATCATGCTCTCTCTCTCTCTCAAAAATAAATAAACATTAAAAACATAAAATAAATAAATAAGTAAAAAAAGAATATATTTCATAGATTGTATCTTTTTATGTAATAAGAATACACTAGACACATTCTTATTATAGTAAGGAACAAAAAATGTGTATGTTGAAGATCATGTAATTGTTCTAAATCTTGTCTTTTCCTCTTAGTGGAGGACTACAGATCTCTACCCCTTCAATGGCAAAAATTAGTCACGTGACCTGCAGTGCCATTCTCAGGGGAGAACGGTATATCCCCATCTCGTTGATGGGAATGAGATGCCACGTAACCTGCTTTGAACAATTTATGTTGAGCAGAGGTAACGGTGACATTCCTAAACCGGAGCTTTAAGAGGCATCTCGTGGTTCTGCCACGAGACTCTAGTCTTTCCATTTCACATGAGACCACAGTGTCTCAGAGGCTGTAACTACAACCAGGGTTTAAGAGACAAGACAACAACAAGAGCTAGGGTTGACCTATAATGATATCTGAGTGAGAAACAAGCCTTCCTAATGGAAGCCACTGAAATGTGGGGGTCATTTGTTTCTAAAACAGAACAAGGGTTTTGGTATGTGGTATTGGTATCTGGAAGAATGCATATAGAGAAATATCCGAGAAAGATTTGTACATCAACGATAAGAAGAAAGCACTACCCAAACATCAAAATGTAGCTTAAACTAGGGGTGCCTGGGTGGCTTAGCTGGTTAAGCATCCGACCTGGTTTCAGCTCAGGTCATGATCTTGCAGTTCATGGGATCAAGCCCTGTATCAGGCTTCACACTGACAGCACGGAGCCTGCTTGGGATTCTCTCTCCGCCCCTCCCCTGCTTGTGCTCTCTCTCTCTCTCAAAATAAATAAATAAATCTTAAATATGTATAAACATACATATATATACATATACATAGATATATGTACACATATACATATATATCATACAAACTATAGTAAATAAATGTTTCTGGTACTGTATAGAAACAGGTTAATTAAATTAGATAAAGCCTCAAGGTCTATGTGGGAATTTCCTGTATGAGAAATGGGTCATTATAAATCAGCGGGTAGAGGTTGGATTATTCAGAAGATAATATTGAATCAATTAATAAACATAAGAAAAAATAAATTTAATATTCTATTTCTTACTATATTCCCATTGGGAATGGGATGTAAATACTTCAACCACAGGATTTCAAGAAGATGGTACAGGCTTTTTTTTTTTCTTTCCCAATTCACAATCTTAGCTAGGGAGAGCGTTTCTTACCATGAGACCAACACAAGGGACTAAGATGTAAATAACTGAGAAACAGATTATGTAGAAATTTAAAACTTCCACATGGAAAAAAAAAATGGTCACGAAAGAAGTTGAAAAGCAAACCACAATTTAAAAACATGTTTTCAACACCTGCGACCAGGGGAGATCACCGAACGTCCTCTGGTGATTGTATGGAGAGCTCCACGCACACAAAAATGACTAGTTCAATAGCAAAGGGCAAAATTAACATTTATGCTTTCAGTTGACTAATACTTATTGAACCTACAGTTTCTCTCTACCCTGAAAGGGCATTTATATTGAAGAAGGAGGGAATGGACAATATATACATTAGAAAATACATAAATAAGCTGAGACTTGAAGAACAAGATGGAGTCAGCCTGAAAAGCTGAAAGAAAATTCTAGGAGGAGAGAAGACTAAGGCCCCCCCTGACTGTGAAGGTGGAGAAGGCAGGTCAATATGGTGAGGGAGAATGGAAGGAAGATGAGCTCTGGACAATAGTCAGGGCTTGTTTGGCCAGGAGATAGGATCTGATACTCATGTTTAACAAATCGGTCCATCTGGTTTGTGAAGAGCAGACTGCAGGGAATTAAGGACGAAAGCTAAGAGGTCAGTTAGGAGGTGTGTATTAGAAAAACACCAGGGTTGGGTAGAAAAGGGAGTTAGGTTGAACTCTAATTGCTGCAATGCAGTAGGTTCCTAAAATAGAAATGTCTGAAATGATAGTTACACAAATGAGATATTTTGCTAGATATTGTCAAATTGCCTCCTAAAAAAATGGAGGCAACAACTGTATAAGAATGCTTATTTCCCCCTCACCCTTATTAATACTACATTTTATTACTTT
The DNA here is from genome assembly GCA_030068075.1 of Paguma larvata. Classification (NCBI taxonomy): domain Eukaryota; kingdom Metazoa; phylum Chordata; class Mammalia; order Carnivora; family Viverridae; genus Paguma; species Paguma larvata. The sequence goes on from CM057840.1 coordinate 44,715,409, forward strand.
TTTCATCTTTAGTAACATGATAGTTTCTATCTTTTGATAGAAAGTTTCTATCTTTTGAATTTTAATTATTTGAATAAAAGTAAGACCAAACATCTCTTTTATATGAGTATTTGACATTGTCGCGCACTAACAAAACTGCATACGGAATTCAGTAGTCAGTTCTGCCTTCATGATAATTGGTCCCTCAGCAACATTTGACATTTGGACCACTTTATCTTTTCTGAGACACATTCTTCTATGGGCTTCCTGAACATTACAATCCCCTGGACTTCCAGCTCACATTCCGTCCTCTCCTCCTTGGGCTCTTTTGCAAGCTCTGGTTTGGCCAAACCTTTGAATGTTGGAACATCTCAAGGGTTTCTATTGTATTTACTAGACATCCCCTAGATGATTTCATCTCATCCTATCCAAAGGCTTTCAATACCATTTAGATCCCATGGCTTCCCCAACCATATCCCCTCTCCAGACTTCTCCCCTGGTGTAGACATGGCGTCTACATATTTCCACTTACCTCTGCTTCAACTTACCCCGTCTAAAACATGTTGACTCGCAAGATTGCACCTCCCGGTCTTCCTTGGTTCCCCTCTTCCCTAAGTCATTCATGCCCCTGTAAAAAAAAAAAAAAAAATTCAACTGAGTAGATTTTAAAGATCTTATTAGCTTTATTCAGTGATTCATGAATTGAACAGCATCCAGTGTAGCAGAGAGAAAGGAGCTCCAAAGAGCTATACGAGGCAAGAGAGTTTATTGGCAGAAGGAAGCAAGGAAAAGGAAGTTGTAGGTAAAAAGCAACTGGTTATTGCAAGGTTACTTTCCTTATATGTGACAGCAGCCAGGATTTATTCAGTAGATAACCTAACCAATGCCGTGATCTGACAATTCCTGATTAATCGGTTTAAGATTTCATTTCTGGGAGAGGCCAAACCACAATGAAGTCTCACTTTGGTAACATGGGACTTAGCATAAGTCACTCCATTTTGAGCTTGTTGTCAGTCTTTAACACTCCTTTCTCAATCCTTCCACTCCACACTTTGAGGGATCTGCCCTCTGTAAATACAGTAGGTAGGAGCCAAAATATAAGGACAAGAACTTCTACTTGGCGTTGCTCATAATAATAGAAAGAAACAAACTAAATATCCATCATGATAGATTAAGTAATTCAAGATACGACTGAGTGAAAGCAAAATATGGTACCCCAAAATCTGCCATTTGGGCGTGTGGATTACTTCCAGCTAGAGACAATCAAGGCCTCACATACTCAGAAGGAGCTGTTTACATTCCCTGTAACTACTTATAAAATTTAGGTAGAGGGCCCATACCAGGAAGAGAGCTAATACTAAAGATTACTTTTATATCAGAAAGACTTATCTGCATGGTATGGTAAATACTTGTTTACCAGACATCTGCTCATCTTGTCTTCCTGTGACTTCTTTTTCCCCTTTGAAGCCCCAGACCCTTATCTCTTTCTCCTTAGCTGAGGATGGCATATAAGCCTCAACTGCCTATCTCTGCATCTCGGGTCTCTGGGGCTCCTACACGTACAAAACTTTTTCTCCTGTGAATCTATCTTATGTCAATTTAACCATTAAAATAGCCAAAGAATCTAGAAGGGAATAAAGGAAAATTTTTCCACCCCTACACAATCATCGAATGGGAGATCTAAAGCCTTTACAAACCCCAAAATAGATTTACTATTAATTAAAAAACAAAATGAAACAAAAAAAAAACCCACCCAAGTTGGAAAACAGTATAATCTCAGACTGAGAGAATACACATCAAACTGCAAAATGGAAAGTTTTCTTCTGAAAGCAGGATTCCAAAGTAAGATCTTTGAACATTTTTCTTTGGTTCAAGTTTTTCATAAGAAGTATTATTTTTCTGACATAAACTCAAAACTGTTTCAAAAACAGGACTGGCAAAATGGAGATAAGTAATGATTAGTGTCTGGATTATAAATGAGTTTTTTCCATGTTAAATTTTCACTGGAAAACCACAAATAGGGCTCGTAGAAAAAGCGTTCTTGGATATCTAGAAGCATGTGGCCGTGGACTGCTACGACACAGCAGTTACCGGGGGAGCTGATGTAACACTCTTGGCCCTAAAGCTCCTTCTAAGTAAAAGGTTTGGAGGCATGTTAAACAAAAAGATTAAATGAAGCAAGATTATGGGTGTTAATTATAGGTTACAGGAGGCTGTGGTATATATCCAGCTATGTAAGTATTTATGTTTTAAGAACTAGATACTAGAATAATCATTAAAACTGAGGTTCTTGGCAAGACAGTAGTGGTCTAGTGAGAAGAAGATCGCTAGGCCAGGAGCTGGAAGAAGTCATTCATACTTGGATATACCCTCCCCTGGGTGACCTCGAGCTTGACATTTTCTCTCTAGACCTCAGTGTTCTAATCTGTAAAACAGAGTTACTGTATCTGCCTTTCTATGCTGTGCACTTCTCACCGGGACTAATAAATGCAGCGCCACACCAATGTAAGACTAGTCAATACTTGGAAGAATCTTGAACAAATTTGTTTGAACGCCAGTTAGAATTACTTCTTCCCATACTCCTGCTGCCATTATTGCAAACCTCTTTGCCTTATGGTGACAATAGCTTCCAAAAGTTGGTACTTGCAATTTACTTTAAAATGCCTCATATATAAAGTGGATTGATGGATGAATAGAAGAATGCATATGGATGCATAAAGCAAGTAGAGTAAATATAAATGATAATACCGAGGGGGTGGGTATTTGGGTGCTGGTAAAGTTCATTCACATACTGGGACTCGTGCAATGGAGGCCACCCCAGTCATCTGGCCCAAGTCACAAATATAATCCTAAATCAGCCTATGCTTAAAGGAAACACTTGTTAAGGAAAACTAACATACACCAATCACAATCCGCCACTCCGTTTAGCTAGCTTATCTTACCCTAGAAAATAGGACCTACTAATTTCCTAGCCAACCAGGCCCTGTTTCTATGTGGCCTCATCCCACATTGTGTAAAACTCACTTTTGCCCCAAATCCCCACTGCTCATGGGCACTATACTCGCCCAATTTATGGATTGTTTTCCCTCAAATGAACAGCATCAAACTCAGTACTAGATTGCTTTAGTTTTATCATTTGGCAATGCTCGCTGTAAAATTCTTTCAATTTTTCTGTATACTTGAAAATCTTCACAAGAAAATGTTGAGAGGAACACTCATTAAAAACAGGAATATGCTGTTTCTCTCCGGTCAGATGAAAGCAGAAAGGTTAGACTCAATTGCTCAGAGAGCACCCTACATGGATAGCAGACCAGTTGTATTATGCTAATTTAAATGCCAGCAATTTTAGGTCAATTAATTTTGTCCCGAATGCCGGTTAACAATCTCAGCCAAGCCAAAGCACCACCTCCTCCCAGCCCCCTACACCAGTGACTGTTCCAGAGCAGTTTCAAAGTGGCTGTTGACAGTAGCTTTCTGGAATTTGTATCTGTATTGCTTTGAGTCCTTGAGAAAAGTACTTGACCTCTCTCTTCCTGAATGGCCCCATGGGAAAACGGTGGCTACTATTAATGATCCTAGGACCACTGAGAATGTTATAGGATGATTTTTAAAGCACTCAGAAATACCTTAGACAAATTAAATGATTCTTTCCCTCTTTCCTATTGATTTCACTTTTGAGGGCTGTTTGAGAATTTAAGATAAGGTTCAAAATGCACTGCCTGTCCCATCCTCTAGGACCTAGCAGAGTGCCTTATACATAGTAATCACTCAATAAATATTTATTGATTTGATCTGATAACCTAACAGTGTTAGAATGCATTTATTCAGAAAACATGGAGTCATTTGATCATTACAATTGCCTCGTCCTAAAGTACACATCACAAACCTTGAGAACTGTCTGATGCAGCAGAAACCAAGCCCAGGTACTAATCCTAGGAGACCTTGAAGCGAAGGCAACATTACGTCTGGGAGTTGTTGTTTTTTTCCACAGTGATACCTACCATCGAGTCGAAAGAAGAGATAATAAATCTAATTGATCGCCTTGTACGTTATCTTAACGCAGAGTCAGGCACAAACTGGACGGCAATATTTAAATGAAAGCCACGCAGAGTCAACAGGACGCCAGGGAAGAGAATAGACTGATATTCTTAATTCTGAAAAACTGTATTGGTAATCAATTGGAATGTGAGAGCCATTGAAAAGCTGTCCAATTTTCAATTGCAGTATAAGTTGGGAAACAATTTGAAAATAATAGCTCATACAAAGAGTTTTTGAAGCAGTCAATATGGACTTTGTGTGAAGGACAAACAGAAATTCGGCAACATACGCCACGTTCAGCTACCGCGCTTCAGACGGCGTGTGTAGCGCCCGCTGAAGGGGCTCCCCTCGGATCGGAGGGCCAAGTCTTCCAGAACGTGGCTCTGTTGTGACTCTATTAAATGGGATGTTCACTGAGAAAGCATTTCCAGTGAATGCACATTAAGAGGACTGTGCACATTCCTATTAACGTACAATCATCGCAAATGTATTTACATATGTGGTTTACTGAACTGATTCACATTAGAAATGTTTATCTTATATCTTTTACGGTATAGTGACATTACAAACCCGCACGTACGATTAAAGACAGCTTCTGGCATCACCCACAGCCTCGGATCCATTGCCAGGATGTTTTTTTTTTTCCTTCTACAAAAGGCTATATAGGTTGAAAAAACAAAACAACACGAAGTCTGCACATTATGATTTACTTAGTTATTTCCATGAAGAAAACACAGTTCTCTGGATAGATGCCACTTTGTCACAAACTATAGACACAGAGAAAGTTTATAGAACTTAATTATACATTTGACTTCCAGGGGATTATGCCTTTTTTCTGTTCAAAACTAATATGATCTCAGTGGGTCGAGTACAAATAATATAGAGGATCCACACCACCTATCCCCACCCCCAGCCCTGCTTCCTCTTCCCAATAGTGGGCTCCTGCTTGGTATTATAGTTTGCAGGATATACAACGCAAATATTTAGTACTGTTAAACGCAAAGACAGCGGCTCATTGATTTCGATAGTCCATTCTGCTGCAAATGGGCTCTCAAGCCAGTTTTTAGGAAAACGAGGATTCCAGAATGAAATCCTGGTGCTATCCCTCCTATCGGACAGAAAATGAGAAATTAAAAAGAAATGCACACGGCGTACAGGTTTTTGTTTTGTTGTGTTGTGTTTTCTGTCCCTGTGCCGTTCATTTCTAACTCTCTTGAGAGGTTGAATCTTGTCTCATGATTTTTTTCACCAGCAGACTAACGCTCCCTCTGGGATGATTTAAACGTAGCGCCTAACAATGGCGCGGACAGCTTCTGAAACTCTCTTCCAGCCCTAAGTTTGCAGTTTGGATAGAGATGCGTTTTCCGAAGGCCTCGCTCACAGACCACACAAACCCGGAGCAGACAGCTGTTTGCCCACACTGACTGCACTTGCGCCGCACAGACATGCAAATTAGGTGGCGCGTACTCAGTGCAGTCGTGTGCTTCTTCAATTTACTCACTTCCTAATAGGCCTGCCTGACAGGGGCGGGAGGAAGACTTTTTAAATGTTGGTGGAGAATGTAGACAATAAATAAGGTGCTGTTTTTTAAAAAGACATCTTGAAAAAAGGCATAAATTAGGTGACTCCAAGAAGCTGGTTTCTTTCATCTCTAACTTCAGTGGCTAAATACATGAATGTTCCCTAAGTGGTTAAAATGGGCTGCCGCTGAACTACTAGGAATTTGTCACTGTTTATAGCATATTTTCTCTGGGCTTCAGGTCCTCTTTGATCACTGTTATTTCAAATTTGAGCTCACCCTAAAGAGAGATTTTCTTATCCATGGATGATACTGTTGCCTTCTAGAAGGGAAGATGCTTAACAGGACAACTGTGACTTTCTTTAGAGCAGATTCTTAACCCGAGGACAGTTTTTACCAGTCCATTAGCACCAAGCATTACCTCCAAGGTGAAGACACAAACACCCGTTCAACATGTGTATATAAATATTGTGATTATCAAACATCTAAAAAATTCGTGTCAAAGTGTATGTAGTATATGCATCCAGTCGTGTATTGTTCTCAATGTATTTCTCAAATGAAGAGACACTAAAATACAATACTAGCATATGCATGTATAACTTTGATAATTTTGTTATTTAAAGACTTCCAGCCTCTAACTGGACACAATTATGAACAACTACCTTGGATGATCTTTCTTTCTCTCCTTTACGTTATCGAAAGGGAACACACACAAGAACACAAAGCCATAAGGCCTAGAAAATCCCCAAATGAATGCTAAAATAGGAATAATGACACCACTTTAACATCTTTCAAGCCCCAAATTTCCGTCCAGATTTCAAACCTAAGAGCTCCACAAAAGGGACGGCATGCCTGAGTCTCCTCTGTCCCCACCCCAGATCTAACTAGCACACGGAGATCTGTACATACCTCCTGTGACTCTGTTTGCTATTTTAGTTCGCAGGGCAGGCCGGGGGCTTTGAAGAAAATTTATCATGGATGGTGCAACGTATAAACAGAAAATGTTAAACCAAACTCACTATTCGATCAACAAAAATCAAATTGTCCTTTTCCAGTTGATATTCTTTTACTGGAAGAATGTAGACTGACTTCATCATATTCTTGCTTTCAAAGCCAGAAAGGGACATATTTAGTCACTTCTTCCTGTGACTCTAATTTTCAAAGATCTCCCGGGAAAAATAATTTCAGAACTTTTCTAGACACACATTTCAGTATAACGAAATCCATCCCTGTCCAGGCCGTCTCCAGGGCCTTTAACTTCAATCCTGTCCATTTGCTTCCGACTTACTCCTTCTTTCTCCCCTCTCGGTAGAAATTAGAACCTGGTCATAGTCTTTGTCATCTCTTAGAGCTTTTTACACACTTAAACAACACTTAGCACAAATCATTTCTTGACTTTTATGTCACCAAATTGGAAAACCTCTTTGGTGACAAGTTTTGGAAAACCCAAAAACCTCTTTTTTGCCGTGTGTATAATTTTAATACCCCTTTATGTTTCTGTGACTCTCCTGAGAATTATCTGTAATTTTAGTTTATCCTCTTCAGATAAAAACCTTGATGCTGAGTTCTGATCACTGTCAGTATCACAAGAGGGTTAATGGAGTCTTTCTTTGGTTTCTTCTATTTGTGCTTTCAAGACATGATCTTGTAAAGATGCTACTGAGCCAAATTAGAATCAACTTGTGAAACAGAATGAAATTACATCCTTTTCTGCAGGATTCCTGTGTTTCTGCTCTATTCTCAAGCTCGGGTTTTGTTTTCCCAGAAGCCTCGATTTTATGGTGAAAAGCTCTTTGGATGAAGGTGTTGGCTGTGGTTACTCTTGACGAAAATACAGCATCTCTTACTAAAAATGCACTAAGTTATGTTCCAAACGCTTTTTTCCTCTCTCTTTCTGTCTGTATTTTCAACAGAGATCTCATTAATACTCTTCGCAGTTTGGCATTTTTAAAGGACTCATCTTCAAAATATTTCTGTCCAAGTCCATATAATTAAAGAAGTCCATGAGCATAGTAAGTGGAGCTCGTTGGAGGAACAGGAAAAATTCCTTCCGTCCCTGGAATCCTGCTGATCATGGTGCGTAAAACTTCAGTTTTGATCCTAATCCTAATTTTTCAGGATTTAAAATTTTGAACTGTCATTGTTTGAGCAAAGTATCAGGATCCTCAGCATTCCAAGAGACTATTTACCTGTCTGCTAATAACCAAGAACGCAAATGCTTTCCCCTGCCTTCGCAGCTCTGAGATACAACTCAAGGACCCTGAGACCATTAGCAAGTTTTTCTGTGTTCTGAATTCCTGTTGCATTTATTATTTATGCCATAAAATGTATTACTTAATTGCATGTTGTAATGTTCTTTGCAGTTTCTTCTTGTGTGTTGATTCTTGCTCCTTGGTAGAATTTTAAGATATAGTCATCATTAAATTATGGTTATTATATTATATTATTATATTATATTATTATATTATATATTATATAATATATTATATTATTATATGGTTAATTATATTATATTATATTATATTTTCGTGATAAAGAACACGAAAGCCCTAATAAACTAATGAAAGGAAAGGTAACCAATGTAACTCATTTATTGTTAGCACATTTTTCTATCCAAGCAGACTCCCTATGGTCAAACCACTGAGCTAGGTCTCTCTACCTACAAATGTGTATATACTCCAAAATGGGAACTAATTTTAAAGTTTGCCTACATAAAAAGGGAAACTAGTCTTTCTTCCTTTCTTCTTTTCTTCCTTTCTTCCTTCCTTCCTTTCTTCCTTCCTTCCTTCCTTCCTTCCTTCCTTCCTTCCTTCCTTCCTTTCTTTCTTTCTTTCTTTCTTTCTAGAGAGAATGCAGAGGAGGAGCAAAGAGAGAGGGAGAGAAAGAATCCCAAGCACACTCCACACTGCCAGCGCAGAGCCCAATGTGGGTGGAGCTCGAATCCAGGAACCACGAGATCATGACCTGAGCTGAAACCAAGAGTCGGATGCTTAACTGATTGAGCCACCCAGGCACCCAGAAACCAGTCTTTCTTTAGTGCCAATACTCCCATCAGACTCTCTGCTAGGCACTACCACTGAAAACACCCAGATGTTTCCACATGTAAACCACTCCATGCTTCTCCTATCAAAAATTCACCTTTCCCTGTCAGGGATCTCGGGGTAGTCTCTTGGTTTGCTCGTCTTTGCTAAATCATCTCCAATAAAATAGAGGATTCAAAGTCTGCTGTGGTCTTGCTCCGGATTTAGTCTTTACAGGAGAAAAACCGAGGTAATCTTTTAACAAGATTAAGCTAAAAAGGGGTCTTTTGGAGGAAGATAGCATACTAGTTTTCATTTTGCAGGTCGATATCGCAGAGGTTTACCGAATACTCCCGTGTCCTCCCAGGTATGGAGGGAGGCACCATGGGCTCCATGAAACCCCAAGGCTCTCCCCTCAAGCAGCTGCTTAAGAAATAACCGGCAATAGAGTACCTCCAACAGCGGGGCTGAGTTCCATAAAAGCCTCACTCCAGATTTCTTTAATGAAAGGAGCCTATTTTTTTCCTGGGAGTAGCTTTGAAACAAGGCTCATTCTCCAGGCGAGAATGGCTATGCTTTGTTAGCTGATTGCTTGTGACATAATTAGCTGACAATCTGGCACCCGAATATTATGTGCAAATAGGACAACAATGCAGGAGAGGGTGGTAAGGTTAACCAATTTGGAAGCCTTTCAACACTAAAAGAAACCCTGAAAAAGTAAATTAGACCCCGGCGTGGATCTTTTAAGCTAAAATCAATCCGAGTCATTATGATTGCTGTACAAGGAAGGAGCCGCGCCAATTTGTCCTAGGTTTAGAGACATTTACCACAGCAAAGTGATCGCCCTAGTCCTTCACTGAAAGCAGTGGACAAGAGTCAGAACAAGTGATAAGTTAATGATTACCAGATGGGGGGGGGAGTGCTGTTAGAATTCACCACACCGACCCCCACCGCCTGCCTGCGAGCTTCATGGGGCTCCCTGAAAGATTTTAAATCATTTTTCTCTCTGCGACTTTATCTTCACGTGTTATTTTGGGGACAGATTACCACGACTCTCCAATACATGAGGCAAACACGGAAACTGAAGGGGAAAATGGAGAAACAGGGACGTAGTCTTTAAGACACGGATCACTCTTAGAAACAGAAAAATCTGTATTTTTAGAAGAAAAGGAAAAAAAAGAACTTCGCAGCCTGTCTTTAGTGAGTTTGTTTTGACATTAAAAGTGAAGTCTGAATTTCCCTTTGAAAGGCAATACCTTTGCTGCCATCTTATGTCTCAGTCCATAGCTCGTCGTCTCTCTCTATTCTCCCCTTTCCTTTGCCAGGGTGGAGTTCGCGCTGTTTTGTGTGTGTGGCTGTTTCACCACCTTTTTCTCCTTCCGGGCTGTCAGATTTCGAAGGGGACCTGGAGGGAGAACGCCGGAAGAACTTGTTAGTCCACAGCTGCCTCTCTGTCGAGGGCGGTGGGTTTGATTAAAGGGGAGCGCCCCCCCCCGGATTTCTCGGGTCACATCAATCACGCTGATCAGCCCCCGAAAGGCAACATATTGTCTGGGACTCGGCCAAGGAGGGATATCAATTTCACAATTGCACTTATGTCTTTCAGCCAAGAACCGGTTTATTTTTGGCTACTGAGACTCACTTTGGAGCTGCATGTACACGTTCAGCCTTTATGCCAGCCTCTGAGCAGTAACTTTGTCTTGAGTCAAACAGAGGCATCTGCACAGAGCAAGTAAGCTCTACCACGCACCCCTTCCCCGAGAGCCTGGTGTTATGTTTTGACAGAGTTTGAGATTTTTTTTTTCTTTGCTATGATTAATTCTTACTTCTATAGCCAGAGATTTCCCAATGGAGGTGTCTCCTTTCAAACAAAGCTCTGGGGAAAACAGAACTGTCAGAACTGGTTATTATTCTAAAAAAAAAAAAAAAGTTAAAGGGAAACAACAGTAAAGCCTGACTCTTCTGTTTCTGCTGAGACTGAGGCTGAGTTAGTAATAATAATAGTATCAATAACAATATGAGAAAGTTAACCCTAATGACTGCTTCAATTTTTGGTCAGGTACATTCATCATGTATTTAAAATGATTTTTTAATATTGTTCTTCACAAGTCGTGGAGAATCATGTATATGCCATACCTTAGGACGGCGTCAAAATTAGACATAGTTTGTTCATGTAAAATTATGACCTGTGACTACTTTGTATTATGTCTTTGCTTTAAAATATATACACTTGTTAATCCACTCATTGTGATTGCTTTTCTATCTGCCAATTTTTAATCCCGTACTCTTTGTGTCTGGAATTCTGGCTCATTTAAGGAATAAAAAAGAGATGTGTTACAATGAAAATGGAATTAATCATTGAGACAAATATTTGCTGAGAAAAAAAAAGGTAAAAGCATACCTCTTAGAACTTCATAAGTAAAAATACATCTTTCGATGAATGTAAACATCTTGCAAAGCATTTCAGGTTAATAAATTAGAACAGATAATTAAAGTGTATTGTCTAGCCATTTTTGCTTGGTAAATTACATAATGAGCTACAGAATTAAATTTAATGACTTTTAAAAACAAGGTCCTAGTTGGTTCTGATATTCAAGAATTTATAAAATGACATAAAAACCCAAAAGCTTGTTACTGTTAAGTCCTGTTTTCAGAATAGCATCCCAATAGCTTTCATGTTTAGTGACTACAGCTCCTGCAAAACTTCTTTAATAATCAATGATTAAATGCTTCCTGTGGCATTGTTTGTGAGTTACATTTATTCCGAGTTGACCTAAACCTAGTACTGTCAGATACGTTTCTTTTAGTTCTAAATATTCTGCAACACAATTTTAACATCAGTTTCAAACACTAATATATTCTTTTAATAATTAAAGTAGGTTTCAAGGAGAGATATGTTTAGGAAAAATTGTTTGATCATGCTATTTTCTTTTGAATCATCAGAAGTAGGTGATACTCTTTTTTTTTTTTTTTCAATTATTTTCTCAGAGAGCAACCCATAAAGAGACCTCATCATGATGTGTTCCTGAAAATTAACTCGAGATCTCGGCTTTCCTGTTAGTGTGATTATATTACAGGCATTTAGAGCTATAATAAGTGCTGAAACCTTATTGTGTTTAAATGAGGTAAGATATGTTAACTACCGTCTGCAATAACTATCTTTGAAATGTAGTGCTGGCTTCTTTAAATACCTCTAAATGTTTTCCTTAAATTATTTTAAAATGCTTCCCCTGAGTTCTGAGAATATGAATGATGCTTTTAAAGCCTATGTTTACAATTTAATTTTTACATCTATAAACGGTCTTGTTTCATTTTTTTGGCAGAGGGATTATTTATTTGATCTGACATTTCTTCTGTAATAATACAAAGTACTGCAAAATCTAATTTTAAATTCCATGGTTATTAGTACTCCAAAGGAGACCGTTGTGCGGTAGAGTTCACTTCAGAGGACACAAATGTTAATTAGCACGTTCATATCAACCAGTATTTTGATAAAATCTTTATTTTTCTAACCCCCTGCCCCACATCTGTTTTTAAATGTGAGTGACAGGGATGTCTTTACCAAATGGCACACAGAAGAGAGGGAAGCGTTTGATGTCCATAGCACTACGCTATTTGTCATGGCGAGATGTTCCCGAGAACGTACGGGGTGTGCTATTTGTCTGCAATTTGGATTTTGATAAAGTCAATATTTTAATGTAGTTTTAATTATTTATACTTCTACCATTCTTCTTCAGAAGTTAAAGCGTTTGTTTCTCTTTAAGTCATATATTAAGTCTCAGAACGTAACATTAAAAATGGAGGCAAGCTATTATTTGCCTATGTGAATTTCACAACCTGTGATAATTTATCATTAATTTAACTGAGTTCCTTGACTTTCTTCATCTTGATTTTCCTGTTAGATATCTACTACTTCAATGCCTAGCCAATATTATCATGCACTGAACTAAGTCAGCAGTTTTGACATCTTCATTTCAATGTCCTTTTCTGTACCTTCAGCAATGTTAATGTTACAAATTATAGGAGGGCATATTAATAGCCATACCCAAGAAGCAGAAAGAAAAGTGCATTTTTTTAAACTAAGTACTAACTTGGGATTTCCCGGGCCCATTGTCAAGTCAGCCGAACCCACAGCTCCTCCATTGTGATGATAATGGATTCCGTGTTGTTGGCGCAAAGGTCGTGAGGTCACCGTAAGCTCCTTAATGGACTGTGAAATAACTTTAACTGCATTAACCTCTCTGGATCACATGGGTGGCACCAACAGCCACTCCTGAAATTCTCATTCGCTTATAGAGACAATACCATTAGATTATTATATTTTCCATTTCGAATAGCAATAGGCTCAAAGCAATTATGCAGCTAAGCATTTCCATTAAGCGAATAAGACCTTAAAGAAGATTAACCAGAACAATCTCTGGCGTCAGATATGTGGGGGTAAGAGTGGATACTTCTGAAAATTTCACTGGACTTTCAGATACCTTAAACTCAAAGGGTCTACTACCGTAGGTTTAGGCTAGTAAGTCATTGGGCGAATTGAAAATATCTTCTACATATTGCTAAGCCCAGATGGATTCACCCTGGGTCCTAAGCCGAGCAATATATTTACAGGGTAAAAATTTTCCCCATCTATCGATTTTCCTAAATAAAAGAAATCGTCAACTGGGACAGCAAGACAACTGAGAGCTAAGAACTCCAGCCAGAGAAAACCACACTGAAGCCCCAAGCTCTTTTCCCTGACTCCATGTAACAGATATACCCTTTTCCCCAGGAATTTAAATGCTGCTGTTCTAATTTCTGTCTGCCGATTGTTGTGTTTAAAAGACCAAAATGCTTTCCTTTGAAACCACACAAAGCTGGGAAGCCCTTATTATCTAAAGGACAAGAATAAATGGTATGAGTTTGCATAGATATAATCAGACATCTATTTACCTGCAAGGTAAGCCCTGTTGGAGAAGTAGCCAACAAAGATTTAGAGATTTAAAGAGCACCATGGTCATCAGTATAATCATTAATGTACCTCGTTGTCAACCTAATATTATCACATAATGAAAAACATGCATTAAACACATGTTTTAAATGCTTTGATTTTCAAGTGGGATATCATGAACCGAAAAGTGAAAACAGATAAACTATATTTCTTTGTTTTTAAAATGCATATTTTAATGTGTCCAAAATTAAGATTCTATGTCCAATCAATTTTTATATTTACATAGAATTTTTTTAAATTCTGGGCAATCTGATGTAATTGAAGTTGTCTTAGAATTGGGAAAATATTATAGTTAACAAATTGAAGGTATAAGCATCCTTTTTTAAATCTCGATCTTTGTGTGTGTGTTTTATTCTTAGAAAAACTGCTTTTTGAGGGCGAGATGGGAGTTGATTGTTGTTTTTTCCTAGAAACGAAAGAGGAAAAGCATGTGAGCATGGCAGCTTGGCTTTTGGAGTATAAAAGGGCATTGTTTGTGTTATCTAAGGAATTTGTCAGAGGGGGAAAATTACACTTCAGCTAAAGCCAAATACATGAAACTCTATTAATTGATCATGACAGCTACTATTATGAAAACATCTTTTGTGAAATCTTTGCCTCTTTCTCTGGGAGCTGCTTGGTTTTATGTGCGTCAGAGCTACTCTGCCTAACTGCTGCCCACCAAATGGGTCAGCCAACTTATTATTCACCTATTCAACAAGCAATTATTGCACACTTACTGTTTGTCAAACACTTGTGATATGCAGACGTTCTGATTATAGAGACAGGCAGGTAAATTAGCAGTGAGGTGTGATCAGCATTATGACTAAGGCCTGTACAGACAATATGGAAACTCAGAGAAGGGCATCTATCATGCACTTTTTTAATATTTGACCCAGAGCTGCAGTCCATGGTTCTCTATGTCCCTGTTCAGTGCAGCTCACAATAAAACTCCTACCCACGACATTCGGGGCTGTTTCCTGGACATGATGAAGGGGGTTTAGAAAAAGTTTTCTCAAAGTGTGCCACTTAGGTGTACGTGGACTATTTGGAGCTGAAAGCAATCAAGATCCAACAGACTCAAGAAAAACTTTTAACACTCTCTTAAACTACCTGAAAGAATCTAGAGAGGGGGCCAGGCCCAGAAAGAGAGCTATTACCAAGAGATAACTTTTTTATCTAAATGACCTAACTGTGTACCAGGAGAAACATCTAATTACCAAACATCTGCTCTTCTTATTGTCCTGTGAATCACCCTCTTCCCCTTTGAAGCTCCAGGCCTCTATCCTATTTCTTAGCTCAAGATGGCATCTAAGCCTCAATTGCCTGGCTTATCCTTGGGTCTCATATTCTAATGGAATGTCTGTATGTACATAATTAAATTTGTTTTTCTACTGTTAAGCTGTTTATGTTAATTTGATTACCAACATAAGAACTAACCAAAAAACCTAGAAAGGAGGAAGGAAAATGTTTTCCCCTCCAATAAAGGCAGGCTTACCTTGCTCCCCTTCTAACTTTCTGAGTTGGCTTTTCTAGCCTATCACTCTATGTTGAGTCAGATGCTTATCTATATGGAAGTCTAATGAATGTGTTCAAAATATCAGACATGATATGAGAGCTGCTTCCTTGACTCAAGACCTAATTACAAAACACAAAGCAATCAATTCATTAGTCTAAAAATATGTATAGAGCATCTACTATGTAACAGCAAATTGCCAAATGGGCTTTTTTACTCAAATGGTGGATAAAACCCATTAAAAAGTCAATAGTGTATCCAGCAATATATAAAAAGAATTATGCACCATGATCAGGTGGGATTTATCCCAGGGATAAAAGGTTGATTTAACATCCCCAAATCAATTAACACAAAACGTTACATCAATGGAATAAAAACCAAAACTATACAGTCATCTCAATAGATAGAGAAAAGCGTTTAACAAAAATCCAACACTTTTTCATGGTAAAAGCAATCAGTAAACTAAGGACATCTACGAGAAACCCATAGCAAACATTATACTTACTGGTTAAAGACTGGCTGCTTTAGATCAGGAACAAGACAAGAATATCTGCTCATACCACTTCTATTCAACATTTGTACTTGAGGTCTAGCTAGGGAAATTAGGCAAGAAAAAGAATTAAAAGGAATACAGATTGAAAAAAAGAAGTAAATTTGTCTCCATCCACAGAAGATGTGCACTAATGTATACAAAATCCTAAGTGATTCACACACACACACACACACACACACACACACACTATTAAAACTAATAACTGTGTTCCAGATACAAAGGTTGCAGGATACAAGACAAATACACAAAAGCCAATTGTATTTTAGTTCCCTTGCAATGAACAATATGAAAATATAATTAAGAAAACAATTTCGTTCACAATAGCTTTAAAAAGAATAAAGTACTTACGAATTTAATAAAAGAAGTGCAAAGCTTGTACTCTGAAAGCTATAAAACATTGTTAAAAATAACTAAAGAAAACAAAATAAGTGGAAAAGCATTCCATGTTCATGGATTAAGAGACGTAGCATTGTTAAGATGGCCATGTTCCACAAAGTCATCTACAGATTCAACACAATCCCTGTGCAAGTCCCAGCAAAGTCTTCAAAGAAATGAACAACTTGATTCTAAAATTCATATGAAAGCTTAAGGGACTCAAAATAGCCAAAATTTTCCTGAGAAAGAAGAACAAAGTTGGAGGACTTACACTCCATGATTTCAAAACTTAATACAAAGCAACAGTAATCAAGACTGGTATTGGCACAAGAATAGATGTATAGATCAATAGAATAAAACCGAAGGCCAGAAATAAACCCATACTTCCACAGTCAACTGATTTTCAGTAAGGGTACCAACACCATTCAGTGGGAAAAATCGTTTTTACAACAAATAGTGCTGAGAAGTTCCCCTCTACTTGCTAGATGGCATGTCACCCAATTTATGAATCTCTTAATAAAGCCAATTAGAGCTTCAAGTTTAAACAAACTAACAAACAGTGCTAAGACAACTGGATAGACATATGCAAAAGAATTAAACTGGACCCTTACCTCATATCGCAATAAAAACTAACTCAAAATGGATCAAAGACTCAAAGATAAGAGCAAAACCTATAAAACTCTTAACAGAAAACATAAGGGTAAATCTTCATTATCTTAGATTTGTCAAAGGATTCTTATATATGACTCTAAAACCATGAGTAAAAAAAGGGAAAAAAAAATGGATATATTGGATTTCATCAAAATTAAAGCATATACACATTAATGAACTAATAAATACAATATAAAAGGACACATAGCTAATAATAAAAAGACAACCCAATTCAAAAATGGGCAAAGGCGATGCCTGGATGGAACAGTTGGTTGAGCATCTGACTTTGGCTCAGGTTATGAGCTCACGGTTCATGAGTGCAAGACTCGTGTCAGGCTTTGTGCTGACAGTGCAGGAGCCTGCTTCAGATTCTCTATCTCCCTCTCTTTCCGCCCCTCCCCTACTCATGCTCACATGTTCTCTTTCTCTCTGAAAGATAAATAAATAACATTTCTAAATAAATAAATAAAAATCGACAAAGGATCTGAAGAGACATTTCTCTAAGAAATATATGCAAACAGGGCGCCGGGGTG
Source organism: Paguma larvata (assembly GCA_030068075.1). NCBI lineage: Eukaryota > Metazoa > Chordata > Mammalia > Carnivora > Viverridae > Paguma > Paguma larvata. The sequence goes on from CM057840.1 coordinate 44,732,562, forward strand.
GCTCGGTCGCTTGAGCCTCAAACTCTTGGTTTCAGCTCAGAAATATATGCAAACAGATAATAAGCATGAAAAGAAGCTCGATTTCAGAGATATTATGATATAATAAAATATGTATTTTTGGTCCTCGTCCCCTGTTCCTGGCACAAGAGTTTCTAAAATGCTTGGAAGTGTCTTTTGATCTAATGAGGCAACTCTCGGTGGGTCCCTAGGTAGCTTCAGTGTGGGGGCTGGTCACCAAAGTCTTGACTAGAAGCTTGGAATTTTTAGTCTCCTCCCCAGCCTCTAGGGGAGGGGACCTGGTGACTGAGTTAATGAGTAATCGTGCCTACATGATGAAATCTCTAAAAACGTCTAAAAAACAGGTTTCAAAGAACTTCAAGGTTAAAGAACATGTCCATATGACAGCAGGAAAGTGTGTCCCATCTCCACAGAGATACAGGCTCCTGTGATTGGGACCTTTCCAGACCTCATCCTATGTTCCTTCTCATCTGGTTGACCATTTGTATCCTTTATAACATCCTTTAGAATACACAGGGTAATAGTAAGTAAAGTGCTTTCTTGAGTTTAATGGGCCATTTTCTAGCAGATTATTGAAATGGGAAAGGAGGTTATAGAAACCCCCGACTTATAGCCAGTTGATCAGAAGCACAGGTGATAATTTGGAACTTGCAACTGGGTGTCTGACGTGGGAGCAATCTTGTGGGACCGAGCACTGAACCAAGGGGGATCTGTGCTATCTCTAGACAGATAGTGTCAGAACTGAATTGACTTGTAGTCCATGCAGTTGGTGTCTGGAGAGTGGGATGACTGGGGTATAGGTAAAAACCCCCACACATTTGGTTTCACAAGTGTTGTGAGTAAAAACAGTTCACATCATCATTCATCAAGAAACTACAAATCAAAATCACAATGAGATATGATTTCACACCCACTAAAATGACTAGAATAAAAAAAAAAAAGTCAACGATGGGATGCCTGAATGGCTCATTCGGTGAAGCATCCATCTCTTGATTTTGGCTCAGGTCATGACCTCATGGTTTGTGAGTCTGAGCCCCACATTGGGCTGTGCACTGATGGTGAGGCATCTGCTTGGGATTCTTTCTCTCTCCCTCTCTCTCTGTCCCTCCTCCACTAGCTCTCTCAAAAATAAATAAACAAACTTAAAAAAAAAAAAGTCAATGACAAGTGTTGGCAAGAATGAGTAGAAACCATAACTCTCATGCACTGCAGATGGGAATGTAAAATGGTACAGCTGCTTTGGAAAACAGTCTGGTAATTCCTCAAATGATTAAACACAGAGTTACCAGATGATCTAATGATTCTATTCCTCTATATATACTCAAGGGAAAGGGAAACATATCACACGAAAAGTTGTACACAACTGCTTAGGTGGGCATTACTCATAGTAGCCAAAAGGTGAAAATAACCCAAATGTCCACCCACACAAATCAGTAAAGAAAATACAGCGCATCCATATGACTGAATGTTACTCAGCCACAAAAAGGAATGAAGTATTGATACATGCCATTTTGCACTTGAAACCCTGTGTCGGCTTTGCCTCCAAGACTTGCTGCCAATTCCATGATGAACTTTGAGAACATTATGCTAGGTGAAACAAGCTGGTCACAGAGGATCTTGTTTTATATGGTTCCGTTCATATAAAAGTCCAGAATAGGTAAATTTATAGAGACGGAAGGTAAATTAGTGGTTGCTTAGGACTGCAGAAGAGATGGGGGAAGGGGGTGGAGGGGTGATGGCCAAAGGGTGCAGGTTTCCTTTTGAGATGATGAAAATACTTTAAAATAGGCTGTGGTGATGGTTGCATATATCTGTGAATATACTAAAATCCATTCCGCTACACCCCTTACATGAGTGAATTGTATGGTATGTGAATTATATCACAATCTGTTTAAAAAAGTTTTGCAATAATTTTTGTCAAGTACTCTAGAATTACTTAACTGCTTTTCAAACATGGGGAAACATTTCCCAACAAGAAATGTGGAAGACAAAGAATTTGTGATTCTCAGTATTATGTCTTAGGACTCAGATTGGGGTGGGAGTTCAAGGAAATGGCAGCAAGTCTTGGAGGCAAAAGCCGACACAGGGTTTCAAGTGCAAAGGTCTAGGTTGGTTTAACCTCTGCTCTCATATCTAGATTCATACAAGCAACACTGGGAACTTAAGCATTCAATCCTAAAGCCTCAAAATATCTCAAGTTCGGTTATTTGAATGTCATAATTGCAAAGCAATTTCTGCCTTAGTCATACCTAAATAATTGTAGCTTTTCCTTAGTAAACTGGACTTTTGGGTAATTCTTGTTTTCATGCGGTATTTTCCAATACCCAGGGTTTGTATCATGCTTACCCTCTTGCCGCAGTTTTTAAATAACAACTGATCTCCTCTATAATAGGTACAAGTGACAGCATCACTCTGAAAGCCAAAAATAATACTATTTTTAATATTCTAAAATGGAGCAATATAGAGCTGCCCTCTTAGCGCAGTAGGCAGCGCGTCAGTCTCATAAAATGGAGCAATATTTAACAAGTATATGTCTGAGCACTTTAGGATAAATGAGACCACCAGACTCAAAGAGAGACCCTGAAATATTTCCTGTCCTTGTACACAGGAGAGATAATGGGTGAATGTCTTTATGTAAGTGTTCTCACTGAAGTTTATTTGCTTCAGGTCTTAAGGTGGAGTAGTATTTTGCCATGAAGGCTCTCGCAGCCTTACGTGGTGCTATGAGAGGTGTTTTACCTTCACAGGTCTTGCTCCCATTAGTACCCACTGAATGATGGTTTTTTAATCTACACAGGAATTTTTCATATATCAGAAGACAATTTTTAAATCCCGGAGATACCTATATCAATTTCACACCCTTCAAGGACATTTCAAAATTCCCTAGAGGGCTGTTTCTTTTTCTCTCTGCAATATACATGCCGCAGGAAAATGTTAAGCACTATTGCTGAGTACTTGGACTTTCATCTTTAGGAAGGGATGATCAGGAAATCCAGGGAGATGGTTCCCCGAAGTTGGCCTGGAGACTAGTGCCTCACGGTAATCACAGCCTCAAGACCCAAGTACATGGGAAGAGTCACAGTTATTCAACAACTGTGCATCGTGTGCCTCTTGTGTGCAAAGCACTGAGCCAGCTAGTGAGACATTCAGCGGCAAGACCAATGAGGGAGATGACACACAGATGGAGCCATCGTATCAGGCTATACATAATGAAAACAATTGAAAATGTACACATTTCCGTAGGAATTCAGAGTGTGAGGAGCTAATATTGGCCTCATTGGAGACGGCGGTATTTGAGTTGAAACTTGAAGAGTGGTATTTCAGCAGAGTAAAGGAGGGATGAGCACATTAAAGACAGAGGTGAGTGGGTAAACAAAGAAACATAAATCTTGGGATATTTTTTTAAAAAGGCGAATAATTACGTTTGACTGGCCCATAGAAAATGAATAGGAAAGAGACTGGAAAAGTATGCCGAAGCTAGGTCATGAGTGGGATTAGAATATCGGTTTATGAAATCTGGACTTTATAAAGGGGAGCTAGCTGACAAGTCCAGGCAAGATACAGAGGATTTTCCAGCACGTAGAGAGAGTGGCATTTTAACAGCGAAGTCCATAGAAGTGGGAGACAGACTGGATGTTGACTGGGAAGGAAAGGAAAGAGCCCAAGGTCACCCCTGGGCACCAAGATTAAGATGTGGAATAGAAATGAGAATATGAAAAGAAAGCTCTAGTTTGGGGCGGAAGCATACCAGTTAAGGTTGTGAAATAAGACCGAACATTTCAGGGCACATCCAAAATGTGTTCCTGGGCAGCAAGTGGAAGCAGGAGATGAGTGTTTGAAGAGGTCAGCACCGTAGATTGTAGGTCTGGGTCCACTTATGCACCGTGATGCCTGAAAGCCTCACGAACTGATAAATAAAGAGAAAGGATTACAAATCAAATCAAGTAATTCAAGAGACGTTGTCAGAAATGAAAGAGATCAGCGAAAGAGAAACACTAGGTGGGAAAAAGAAACAACAAAACCCAGGGACAAGCCAAGGATGGGATATGGAGGACACTCACTTTTGCAAACCAGAGAAGAGTTTAGACAAAGGAGGTATCAGGAAAGAGAGAGAGTGGAGAGAATTTCAAGGAAAAGAAGTTAGGAAACAAAGGAGAAATAATGACAATAGATGCAAAGTTAGTGGTTCACAGGAGGGGAAGCTATTTGGAGAGAAATCATCAAATAAAGGAGGGAATATATAATAATACTATTATTAACTGATGGTTATTTAAAACATTTGTATAACTTATCAAGCACTTTCAAAACTCCTGAGCAATGTAGAAAATTTTACTAAGAAAGTTCGTTTTCAAGCTTAAATCGTCATTCACAGAAAGTGTGCAACCAGTGAGTAAACCAGCAATAGATCAGAGAAAAGGCTAATGATCATTTAGAGTGTAATTAATGCACCTTATAACTAATTAATAGACTAACCTCCATGAGACTCTCAAATTTCTACATCATTTGTAGGTGGATCAATTTTTTATACCCATCTCATATTAAAAAGGAAAAGTGACCACGGTTTTGAATTTAAAAAAGGAAAATGGAAAGGTCGACTTTAAGCTTTATAACTGTAATAAAAACGAGACAACTTTTTACTAAATTCAAAGGTTAAATAAAGGAATCAAGAAAGAGAAAAGGTGTGTCCAGCACAATCAGTTTTTAAACTCCAGAAGATTAAATAGACCCAAGAGATAGACCGTAATACTATACAAATCTCCTTTCACCAAGAAAACATTTACCTTTTATTTTTTTAAGATGTTTTTCTTTTCTTAAATATATATCATGTAAAAAGATCTTTCCACGAAAGCAATTTAAGCTCAAAGTTCTACGAAGGAAAAACTGCAAATTTAGCAAATTGCTTCCTTTATTATTTTCTAAGTGAGCACCTCAAATATAAAGGCCATTTCATTTGGCTCATCGGGAAGTCCTTTTGTTTGTTAAGGTTAACTATATTTAGTTAGGAGAAGATAATTCTATAACTGCTTTGAAGGGTAACCTTGACCGTTCTGATAAAACATTCGATTATACAGTCTTCGGCACCATTACTAAATATTAGCACATGCTGGAGGGCTGGGAAGGAATAACTCTTCCTAGTAGAGCTGGATTCGTTGAAGTGTTATGTGTGTTATATTTCCCATTTAACTGTTTGAACATACACAGACCTTATTTTGACGTTACATTTGTAATATATTTTACAACTTTAGGATTTTCACAAAACTCATCTCACTGGACTCTTGAAAAAACTCCATGTGGCAAGCGAATTATAATTCCCATTTCACAGATGAAGAAAATGACTCAGAAAGGTGAAGGGACCAACCAGAAGACCTATTGCAAGTTGGTGGCAGAACCCTGCTTTTCAAGAGAATCGGGGAATCTGTTCATCTAGGATCTGTTTTCCACACTGGAATGCAAGCTCCCAAAAGACTCTCGTTCATTGGTACAACCCCTGTAACTGGATCACAGCCTGGCAGATATTAGATGCTCACTAGTTATTTCTTAAATAAATGGATGATGATAAAGTCAGGTCGAAAGGACAGACATCAACAAATATAGCTGCTGCATTAATAGAATGAGGACAGAATTATGGAGAATGTGTGGAATTTGACTCAACATTATGAAGACTGTTTTCTTTTACTTGTTAGAATAGGTTTGTTGAGTATAAATCAACCATCTAAATGGACAATTCAGTGAACTGGGCAGCCATCGTCACGTACAATTTCAGGACATTTCTATCATTTCCAAGAGATTGTCCATGCCCATTTGCAGCCATTCTCCATTCCTACTCTGAGTGCCATGCAACTGTGAAACCACTTTCTGGTACAGTGGCCTTTTGGGGGGCATTTTGTACAAATGGAGTCATAGAGGAAGTGTTCTTTGTCTTGGGCTTCTTTTGTTTTGTATAATTCTTTGGGGTTCATACATGTCGTAGCATGTTTTCAGTAGTTCATTCCTTTTTATTGCTAAATAATATTCCGTTGTTTGGATAGACCACATTCTATTTATCCATTCACCAGTTGATGGATATTTAGTTGTTTCCTCTTAGTTGAAAGCCAATCGACCATAAACATGAGAGTTTACTCGTAGACTCTCAGTCTGAGTCCATGCATCTGTATGAAAGATTATGTTCTTGGTTGCTTCACATTCCAGTACTAACACATTAATTTCTTCAATAAATATTTTTGAGCATCTATAATATACCAGACATTGTGTTGTGCAGTGAGGTTGGAAAAATGATGAGTCTTCATCTTTAGGTAGGCTCAAAAGTAAGGTAAACGGTTGGTGAAATCTACTTTAAAGATAGTCAAAGAAAGGTACAAGTTTCTGTTGGGTTTCTGGTTAGTCACTCTCAGAAGAGATACAGGAGTTACATAGGGCAGGATCATGATTGTTAGAACTTTGAAGAGTTATATTTCCTTATATTTACTTTTATGACCCCTTGTCACAATTTGGGATTACGTGCTTGTTTGTAGTGCATGGAAAGGCAATGCTGGAGAGATTATTTTTAAAGCAATAAGAACCACGTAAATGCCTAGAGTATAGAGCACAGTATGTGATACATATGTATCTGTTAATAATAATCTGGTTAATAATCTGTTAATAATAATATCTGGTAAGAAAATGTTGCTATCATTTCCAGAATATGAATTCTCCCTTTAAAAAAGGCAAATATTTTTATCTTCTGAGAACCGTAATACCAAGTGTTAAAACATGATTAAAGAAACAATTTAGATGACCCAAACAAACCATTAAATGCTTCATGAAGCAGGCAGTCTCCATTCCCACAGGTCCAGAATACTAAAAAATGGAGCAAAAGTAGGAAGCCTTTATGGGATAAAGAATAAAGAATATGGAAGAGAAAATTTTTAAAAATCTGGCTGGGGCCACACAGACAACCTTGTTTGGGATGAGAGGGAGTAGGACATAGTGTGGAGCCCAGAGCTGACTTGGCCTTAGGGGATTGGCTGACGGGACACACTGTGTTTCTGGTCAAGGGGAGCATTGACAAGACACGAAAGTGATTTAAGTTTTTGGTTTCCCGACATGGCCCCCCGGGCAGGAGTGGCTCCCTCTTGGGCGTACAAATTTATTTTAACCCAAAATTTCTTCTCTATCAAAAATTTTACTGGAAAATCCTCTGATCAGCAAGGTCAAAGCGTATTCGATAGTTTGATATAGTTTGTATAGCTGCATTAAGGGATCAACTGGAAAGATGAATAATTACTGAATTGGACTCTTGACAATGAAAACAAATGAGAATAATTTCAAATGGCGAAGAACAATCTTGCATAATTTTAATGATTTAAACCATAGAAATACTTTTAAAATCTTTTAGTACTAAAAAAGTTCATTCTTGATGCTTGTGTAATGGAATTTAATACTGTAATTAGAAAAAAAGCTATTAAAGTTGAAATGAGTTAAACATAACTTCCTGCCTTCTGGTGAGTTCTTCCCTCTTGTACTAATAGCTCAGGTGCCCGGAAGGCAGGGCTGGGTCCTCTATCAGGACTCATCATTGTACTTACTGTACATCATTCTACTCATTGACGAGGATACTTAAAAGTCAATCCAAGAAATGTGGAATTATAAAGTGGAAACAATGATTAAGCAGAATGGAATAGAAATTCTTGAAGGTTTCGGAAATCATTCTGATCCTCAGAAGAACACTGTCCATTTTCATTTCAAAGGATTTTTGGCTCTCTCTAATAAAACCTGTCAGAGGAGAGATTGCTTTTCTGAATAATCTTCTATATGTCATTGGACCACTAAAGAACTATAGATTTCCCTTTTTTTATCTTGGCTTCCAGAAAACTTAAAACTGAATTTAGTGTCCAGGAGCTGCACGAATCTCCAAGTTTTTAAAAATTATATTCATACTTTAAAATGTCAAATCCAAATTATTATTTTATCTTTTCTTTTTTTTATTGTAAGATATCTCAATTTTTAAAAAATCAGGACAGAGTATAATTTTTCTAAAAGAATTCTGACGTACTACATTCTAAATCTGTCACCAGCCAAGAACTTCTCTACCTTTCTGCAACCACAAACATATTACCATACTCCACCTAAATCCAAATAATTTAAAGTATTATTTTTTCACCAATTAGAGAGAATCTTATTTAGAAATAGGATTTTATTTTTTAACATCTTGTGTATTAGTAAGATTGATGGTTTTTTTTTAACTCAGTTAAGTGCTAATGAAGAGTCTGTAGAAATAGTCAAAAGACAGCATCAGTATATAAAAATCCATAATATAGATTCTAAAATCAATATTGCAATATAACTTGAGAAAATTCTTTTTAAGGAAGGTTAGAAACTATTGAGATAAACACACATTTTTTTTTTTAAATCTTTTCACTCACAAAGCGTATGTCGTTCTTCTGGTAGCATGTCATTTAAAATATGAATTCCAGAGGGTACCGGCATGGCTCAGTGGATTAAGTGTCGGACTTTTCATTCCAGCTCAGGTCGTGATCTCATGGTTTGTGGGTTCAAGCCCTGCATCTGGCTCTCCACTGACAGTGCAGAGCCTGCCTGGGACTCTCTCTCTCCTCTCTCTCTCTGCCCCTCCCTCTCTTGTGCTCTTGCTTTCTCTCTGTCTCTCTCTCTCTCAAAATAAAAAATAAATTTAAAAAATAAAATAGAATTTGAATTCTAGCAGAATAAGAACTATACCAATTGGGAACCATACCAAAGGACAACGTTTCAACCAAGGTTTTTTTTTTTTTTTTTTTTTTAATAGAACAATGATACTTAAAAACTAGAGGCATTTGAGATTATACAGATAATAAGTATTATATGTAATATATAATATAAATATAGTGAATATGCAGTTAAAAACAAACCGAAGTGATGTTGCATGATCATAATAAAATGTTATCTGCAACTTTGGCCAACAATCAGAAACACGTATGCCTGGAACCTATTCTGGACATGTTGGTTCATTCGCCCTGTAACAGTGTTCTTCCAGGGGGTGGTTAGGCTGACAACCTGAAACCCGACCACAGCAAGTCTGGACATCCTATCGAAGGAAATAATCGGAAATGAAAAAAAACAAAACAAAAAAGAAATATGGATAAAGATGTTCATTACTGAATTATTTATAATAGCAAACAAGTGACATGCTATTAAATAAATTAAGTACACTACATTATATAAATGGAACAGCATGAGGCTATTTATAATTATGAATGTGGAGAATTTAAAGACACAAGATATCTTTATAATATTAGGAATCCACTAAAATGTAGGCTCTGTAGAAGATCTTTTGCCCCTTTGTTCACTATTCTATCCCTGAGTGCCTAAATAGTGTCTGACACATAGTATGTGCTCATTAAATTCTTGCTAAATAAAAGAATGAACAAATAAACTAAAAAATACAGGATATAAAATTGCACATAGAGTAATAGCTACATATATAAAGAATTATATTTTAAAAATCATTAAAAAGTTAAAGGAAACATGCTATTTGTTTTCATTCATAAAAAAAATGAAAAGCCAAATAAAACTTTTAGGTGAGAACCTATGTTCATGGCATCTGTTAAACTATGATATGGCAAGGTAATTCAAATTTTAACGGTGGAAACTGGGGATTCATGAAAACATTTACTCACAGATTCTCCTAGATCAAAAACCTTAGAATTAAAACCAGTCAGGCAAGGGTGGGAAGATTGATCTTGGCAGAAAAATGCCCGAGATGGGATCCAAAAGGACGCACGGAGAGACCCCATGTGTCTCTGAAAAAGCTGCAATTACAACCAGCCCCCGCCCCCCAGTGCTTTCTCTAGCTTGAATCTGATTCTTGACACTTAGCTGTGCCTCTGGTTGATGCGGAGGGCGCTCTGGCTCCGTGTGCTGATGTCACGGCAGAGAAGGCCTGTTGGGCACAGAAGGTGTGCGCAAACACTTGATGATTGACTGGTTGATTGGAAAGAGGAAGATATGAGTCTGGAGGACAGACTGTCAGTTCCAGATGGTTCCCTGAGGAAGAACAGGAGGCGTTCCAGGAATCTCTGCCCCAGAAAAACCACAGGCTGTCAATTGCATGCATCAAGCAATGTTGAGAAGAGACAAAGTAGAAGGGAAAAAGAACCAAGAAGTTACTCTTCTCGAGTGTGTGGGTTTGGCACTATTTTCATCTCACCTTTCCCAACTTGCAGGATCTTCCCAGAGTCCGCATACAATCCCCGAACGCCTACACCTCTCTTCATGTTTTAGTTGTGATTAAAGTAAAAACAAATTGGCTTCATGATTCTATTTCAGGTTTTTCTCCCAAGTACCATCCTTTCAATAATTTTTCCTCTTTTTTTTTTTTTCGAAAAAGTTTATTTGCTGCCAAAGAGAAAGTGTGGGTCTCTGTTATTAATGTTGTAGAAATACAAATATGTCCACCTCAGAAAGGAGTCTTCATTAACTCCCACAGCCCAGAAAATTAAGGCACGCCTCATCAGGATCCGAGCTTGCTGTCGACTAAATTGCAAGGGACTAGTTGAGTTGCTGGGGTTCATAATGCTGATAGAGCGGTTTCCACGTGAATGAAGGATAAACAGCGATTAATTTCAGCCAATAAATAATGGTTTGAGGCCCACATTGAAAGAGGAACAATTACTTTTCCATTTTTCCTGCCAAATGAGCTGATAAGAGAAAACAGGGGAGTTGGCCACGTAAATCAGTCTTAATTTTATCTTCCCCATTAAAAAGCAGCCATTAAGACCATCTTCGGCTCATTTCATCCTCCTCTTGTTTCACTTTTTCAATTTGCGCAAAAGGGGGGAGTTTGCTCGTCATAAAATTTCACTTTGGCCAACCTATCATTTGCATCTGGGCCAATAAATAGCAATTAGCATAAACATTTAAATCAGGAACTGGAACAAATTCTTGTTCCCCCAGCAAGCTGTTAAATTACAGTATTTTACTATATATAAGAAGCACTAAACAAAAGATCTGTCGGGCACTATTATCCTCTTTCAAATAGGACATGGTTGAAAGAGAAATAATAACTCCAGAACCACAAACTTCTCGCTGAGATCCAGGGTATCTGTCTCCTATGGGCTTGACCTGTAGAATTCATGTTTCTTGCCTACTGTTTAAATTCTCAACCAAACAAGTAAGTTTATATATATATAGCTTATATATAGCTATATATATATAGCTTATTATTTATTTTGAGAGAGAAAAGTCTGCATGAGTGGTGGAGGGGCAGAGAGGGAGGCAGAGAGAGAATCCCAAGTAGATTCCAAGCTGTCAGCACAGAGCCTCATGCGGGGCTCAGTCCCATGAACCATGAGATCATGATCTCAGCCGAAACCAAGAGTTGGACACTCAACTGACTGAGCCACCCAGGCTCCCCCAAAAAGTAAGTTTTAACTCAGTTTTGTCAAGGGTAGTAATTGCAGTAAAAATAAATACATGCTCTGCATTATTATTAAAAGATAATCAACAAGGGTCGTTTTGAGCTCAAATAAGTCCATTACACAAAATGCAATAAAATGAATATAATAGGGAGATAAGAACTGGCTACTTTCAGCATTAAGGTGCCCCCCTGAGTGCAGAGGAAAAACCCTATGATCAAAATCTCAATGTGAGAAGGTTCAGACTCGTCACCCATCGTGCCCAGTGCTCCTTTGTCACCATGGCCTCTGGAGATGGTTTGTTATAAGAGACTTGTTGTCTTCTAAAAAATTCTTCTCAAAGACAGAAAAGTATCCCCAGACATGCCTTCATCTAAACCTAGTTACATTTTTGGTTCATGTTCTCTCTTGACACCTCAGAAGGCTTTGTAGAAAGATATTAAGAGGAGAAATGTAGAGACTGGCCCTGGGTGACTGTCTGGCACCTTCTTTCCTTTCGTTGTCAACTGAAACTTACTTCATTATTTATCTACGGCTCATTGAAAGTCAAGGTGAGTGCTTCTCTTGATTAGGCCCTAATTAATTTTGGCTGGAAACCCTGAGTGGAACGGAGTGGTTCTGGTGTGTTTTATGAAAGCTTTCATTGGGAAGATTTGGGTTTACCAATGAAACATTAACTGCTTCTAGTTTGTGTACATGTGAAATGGTTATTTGCTATTACATGGGTTCCAGTGAGAGGCCCCTTAAAAGTTGAATCAGTTGTTCTCTTCTGCTATTATTGACAAATTATTTTCTTATTTCTACAAGGCATTTAAAAGAGGAAAAAAAAAAAAAACTTGACTTCCTTCTATGGAATTTGAACACAGTCAACCTGCTGTCAACTGAAAACACAGAGGAAATGCTTCCACCATCTTGGAACGAGTCAAATGTTAGATGATGTTGCTTCTAGTTCTTGTAGGACATCGAAAATTGCTTAGGTCTCAGTTTGGAGTTTATGATCTATCAGTTTAGTTACGTGAGTGTGCACGCCCTCCTTCATTCGTTTCTCTTTATAGCCCCCACCAAGCTATGCACTGCCTCTTACCCCATCATGCCTATTCTTGGGCCTGGGCGGGTGTGTGTGGGGGGAATAGGAGAAAAGAGAAAGTGATACTTACATTTCACCCCAATTTTCAAGAGAATGAGCAGAATTAAAGGCACCAGGACCCAAGCTTCTCTCTTTCTTGACTTCCTCAACTTGAGTCACCTTCCCCAAGTAGGTGATGATAAATTTATTTAACCTACAAACATTTGTTGGGGCCTAATGTGTGCCAAACCCTGGTAAAGCCACTGAATGGAAGGCCTGTGGCCTTCTCATCTCAATATTTGGGTCCGAAAATTCAACATAACAAGTTAAGATATTCACCAGGCTATGCAGCAATAAACTTAAAAGCAGCAACAACCATATCAGTTTGCAAAGCACATAAACTGCACTCGGTGTACCTACTGCCCAATGTATTGGAGTATAAAAATCAAGATAGGTAGATTACTGTTCACAACTACAGCAAACATCTCAGCATATTCTGATTGGTCTATAGCACTCATGACGGAAAACATTTTGACACGTGTTCGATATTTTGTTACACTGAAACGGAGACCTTGTTGAGACAGTTTCTTAAGAAACCCAGGTCTGGTAAAGAGACACCCTGTATATATCTCTGAGAATGTGGCCCAAACAATACTACCTATAGCCACACCCATTTCTTGCCTACGGTACATAGTGAAACTGCATTTCCCAATTTCCATGCAGTTAGGTTGTGGCTGGCTAAGTTCTGGTTCATGAAATATGGACAAAAGTTATGAGAGTCACTTCCAGGACTAGCCTTTCTTTCCTTTCCTTAGTAGACCTGCAACCACCGGTTACAGGAGGAGTAGCTCAGAGATGAAGAAGGCAGTATTAGCCTGTAACAGGAATGAAAGAAAATCAACTTTTCGTAAATGAAACCACCAAGATTCCAGGGCTTATCTGTTGTGGCAGCTGTTCAAGTACCCTCAGTACTGCAGAAGAGGTAAAAAAATAGGTTGGATGATCCAAAACCAAGGATCTGCGTAATCGGGACAGCCAGAGATTAGATCTGTACAATCCCCAGAACTACAGAACTGCTCTTTCTCATGAGCTTAGAGAACAGCAAAAATCAAAACTGAGCAAATTAAATAGTAAGAATGAGGCAGCAGAATGAGGCAGACTTATTTTCATATTTACTACCATTCCTTTGTACCATTCCTAGGTTTTAATTCATTTTTCACTTTGCAAGAGTTTATGTTACTTTTTCCCAGGCAGGATACAAAAGTGATAAATTTTTTAAGTGTTTGTTTGTTTGCTTGCTTATTTATTTATGTATTTATTTACAGACAGAGCATGAGTGGGGTAGGTTCCAAACAGAGAGAGAGAGAGAGAGAGAGAGAGAATCCTAAACAGACTCCATGCTGTCAGTGCAGAGCTGGATGCCGGGCTCAATACCATGAACCATGAGATCATGACCTGAGTTGAAATCAAGAGTTGGACACTCGACTGACTGAGACACCCAGGCACCCCAAAAGTGATATATTTTTGAGCCCTTTTTACCTGAAAGCCTCCTTACTTTGGCTTAGTAACACATGAGTGATAACTCACATTGAAATTTAATTCTTAGGTCACAGTGTGTTTCCCTTAAAAGTCTGCAAACATTTTTCCAACATGTTTTGATATTTAGTGCCATGGAAGAGAAATCCAAATGCTGTAAATAATTGCAGAACAACTGTTGTTATTTTTATTTATTTTTAAAACTTAACTTTTTCCAATTTTTGGGTCTCTTTTAATCAAATTGGTCTAGATTTTAAAAATCTCTTCAAATTCTAGGTTGATATTTATTGACTCAGAATTATTTCCCATTACAACTATGGTTAATTCTAAACTTTTGTTCTGGTTTATTCCTCTGGAATATAGTTAATTAATTTTGTTAGTTTTACCAATTTATTCATCGATAACCTACTATGTGCCAAACACTGTGTTGAAAATTGGTAGGTTGGGTGAATATAGCAGTGAGTAAGAAAGATTCATAACAATTAAGGAAAAGTACAGGATCCTAACTCCTAAGAAGATGTATATTTATAAAATTTAAGATGGGCGTTCATTCTCTGTGACTGTCATGTTCTTATTTTTTTATATTGGTCATTATGCTTTGCATTTTATATTATTTTTTTAGGTGGAGACCATCACTCCTGAAGTTTTCCAGTTTCATTTTTGCTCTTAACGCTTTTGATGAAAACTCGATTCTACTCATTTTTTGTGCTTCATAGATGCTTTTCATATTACCTCTGTCTCCTCTCTTATCACATCAGTCTGTTCAAAATAAAGCTACTTGTTCCTTTACTGCAGAGACTACGGCCTCAGAAATCTTTTCCACCTTCAAAGTTTTAACCAATTAGGATGTAATTCATATACCACACAAGTCCCCATTTTAAAGAATACGATTTAGTGGTTTTCAGTATATTTTTAAGCTTGTGCAACCATCACTATCTAAATCTAATTCCAGAACATTTTTATAACTCCCCTTCCCCGCAAAAATCTTGCACTTGCTACAGTCACTTTCCATCTCATCCTGCCTCCACCTTCTGGAAATCCACTTATCTGCTTTCTGTTTCTTTGCATTTGTCTACTCAAGACACTTCATCTAAATGGAATCATGCAAAAAGTTGCCTTTTGTGTCTAGCTTCTTTCACTTAGCATAATGTTTTCAAGATTCATTCTGTTGTAATGTGTGTGAGTACTTTAGTCTTTTTAATTGCTGAATAACACTCCATTCTATGGATATACTACTTTGGTTTTTCCAGTCATCAGTTGAGGAACAACTGGGATGGTTCCACCTTGCAGCTGCTTTTGCACAGTGCTGTGATCAACAGTGTATACAAGCTTTTGTGTGAACATATGTTTTCAGTGCTCTCGGATATATACCTTGAAGCGCGAGTCTAGATTATACGATAAGTCTATGTTTGAGTTTTTAAGGAACTGTCCAACTGTTTTCCACAGCAGCTGCACTCCAGCACTTAATAATAGTTTCCTTTTGATTGAGTTCAGTTATTGTTTCTGTTGTTGTTTTTAGCATAGCTATCCAGCGAATGTGAAGCACTGTCTCACTGTGGTTTTAATTTGCATTTCCCTAACGACTAATGATGGGAGCATCTTTTTATGAGCTTATTGGCCATTTGCATATCTTCTTTGGAGAAGTGTATTTTTGGATTTACCATTCATTTTTTGTATGGGTGTTTCTCTTTCTGTTGTTGAGTGGGAAGAATTCTTTACATATTCTGGATACCAGAATTTTATCAGATATATGATTTACAAACATTTTTCTCCCAGTGTGTGGATTGCCTTTTCGATCTTGACATTGTATTTTGATGAACAGACATTTTTATTTCATTTTAATAAAATCAAATTTATATACCTTTCCTTTAGCCAAGGGTTGATATTTATGAGTGTTTTTGGTGTCATAGCTAAGAAACTGTTGCCTAACCCAAAGCCACAAAGATTTATGCTTATGATTTCTTCTGAGTTTTATAATTTTGCTCATTCATTTAGGTTTTTGATTCATTTTGGATTAATTTTTCCATATTATATGAAGTAGGAGTTCAAGTTCATTCTTTTGCAAGTAGATATCCGGTTGTTTCATTTGTTGAAAAAACTAACCCTTTCCATTGAATGACCTTGGCCTCTTGGCAAAAATCAATTGTCCTTAGATGTTTGGTTTGTTTCTGCCCTCCTGTTCTCTTCCATCGATCTACATGTCTATCCCTGTGTCAGGATCATACTCTCTTGAGCACCGCCATGTTGGAGTAAATTTTGAAATATGGAAGTGGGATGTGTCCAACTTTGTTCTTCTTTTTAAAGATTATTTGGCTGTTCTGGGACCCTTACACTAACACATGAGTTTCAGTTTGTCCATTTCTGCAATAAAGACAGAATTTTTGTAGGCATTGTACTGAATCAGTGGATCAATGTGGGTGGTGCTATAACCTAACAATATTGTCTTCTAATCTATGACACAGGATATTATTCTACTTACTTAGATCTTTAATTTTTTTTCAATCACATTTTGAAGTTTTCAGTTTACAATTCTTACACTTATTTAGTTAAATTTATTCCTGAGGTACCTCAGTGACTCAGTTGATTAAGCATCCAACTCTCGATTTCAGCTCAGGTCATGATCTCATGGTTCATGAGTTCAAGCCCCATGTCAGGATCCACCTGCACTGCGGAGTGTGCTTGGGATTCTCTCTCCCTCTCTCTCTGTCCCTCTTCCACTCATGCTGTCTCCGTTTCTCTTGAAATAAGTAAATAAACTTAAAAAAATAAAATAAAATAAAATAAATTTATTCCTAATTACTGTATTATTTTTGCTTCTTTCATGAATGGTCCTTGACATTTTTGAGGGGGGGAAACTTACAAACTTACAGAAAAGTTAAAAGAATAAGTAACACAATAGAGTTCCATATACCCTATCTTTCACCTAGATTCACCAATGTTAGCATTTTGACATATTTGCTTTCTCTTATTTCCTCTCTTCCTTCTCTCTCAACCATTCCCCTTTTCTTCCTTGGAAAAATGTTTCTAAATTTCAGAAAACTGACTTCCAAATAAACACTTTGAATAATATTCTTTATATTGTTTGAGGGCAACTCATTTTTAAAGAGCAACATTTTAAACAATGTTTCCTTGGCCTTTCTTTGATGATACTTCCCCTCCCTTAATAATTTTGAATACTGTTTATAATTGGGCATGAAAAACAAGAATAGTTAGTAACACCTCCACCTGTCACATATTCCAGTGTCATGCACTCCGGGGCAGGAACAAACATCAACAAATAAGTGGGAAGCCTCAATGGGTGCCTTTTAATTACTGCTGCAGTATTTTATGGGAGAATAAAAGGCAAGTAAAGACTCTTTCAGGAAAGGGGCACCTGGGTGGCTCAGTTGGTGAAGCATCTTACTCTTGATCTCAACTCAGGTCTGATCTCAGGGTTGTGAGTTCAAACCCTGTATTAGGCTCCACTCTGGGTGTAGAGACTGCTTGGAAAAAAAAAAAAACACTCAGGAAAAAAAATCATGGTTTAGTCATTCATTTGATGAACATTGTTTAAAAGTCTGTAATTATCAGGTATGGTGTTAAGTACTAGGGTACTGAAATGAAGACAGACCTGGCCCCTGCCCTGATGGAAGTTAAAGACTAGTGGGATGACAGACCATGAGCAAACAAATAAATAGATACAAGCCCATAATTCCTTACGAAATATTTTGATGTCTATGAGGATACCAAAACAGAAAGCATTTTTTCTGAAAACAGAAAGGATTTTCACACTTTTGTTAGCGGTAATACCTGATCTGTATTGACATAAACCTTCTTTGTTTATTCATCTATTTGTTCATCCATCTCACTTGATAAGAATATCCATGTCTTTAGCTACAGACATATTAATGTTCTTGATTACAAGGTACTGCCCCCCACTCTTTAAATTAAGGTTTATGCACCATATCATCTCTCTAAAAGAAAAGAGTCTCTAAGTTCTGAAATACACCTGGCATCACTATTTCAGGTAAAGGGAGTAGAAGATATTTAAGTGGCAGGTATTATAAAGGAAACTGTCCCGATGCAGTGACAGCAAATAGTGAGAAATAGTTGGTTAGGGACAGATAGAATCCATTGGGGAGCAAAGCCCTCTCAGAATGTACAAACTAACACCTGAAAAAAAAGAAACCAGTCATAGAAAGTTTCAGGGAGGGACAGTGAAGAAAGCTTGTTACATGCAAAGAGAAAGTAAGCAAAAATTCTAAGAGGTAAATTTTGTGGTTGGATGTAGTAACTCGTGCTACTTTGGGAAAGTAGAGAAGGATTTCTAAATCCATCCACAAATGTTAGTCTACCTCCCCTTCCTTCCCCCTGCCCCCATCTCTTCAAATAAAACTGTCCTAGCCATAATGTGAAAACGTCACCCTCCCACAGAAGATATGTTCTGGAATAAGAGACTTAACCTGATTGGTTGGAAAAATCTTAGAAGCCTCTAAACATGGCGCTGTGCTTAGAGTCTCCTGTCAGACACAGGGTATTGTTTCTCCACCCAGATAGGATGTGTTCCGCTAAAGATGGGTCTTACAAAAAGGACTTAATCAACAACTGAAATATTCCATCAGACCAAATTTTAGCAGCATAGAGAACGGCTCTCATAGGACTATTCTCAGCTCCCCCCCCCCAAGAAATAAAGATATTTTGTTGAATTCAAATGGAACAATGTAATATATGCTTTGTATTGAATTCAGATATTGATCTGAAAGTGAACTGAAAACAAGACCAGTTAGCTAACAAGCTTAGCCACTTCTGTTTTACACTTCCGTTTTACCCAGAGGTCCTGAATGCTGCTTCACTGTACTATGGAAACCAGCTCGTAGCCAAGGCCAGTATTAAGTCTGTTGAGAAGGGGACTAATGTGTGGCAATTCCGGTTTGGGCAAGGATGGGAGTGCGGAAGTAGCTGCTTTTTTTTTTTTTTAATGTTTTTATTTATTTTTGAGAGACATAAAGACAGAGTGTGAGCAGGGGAAGGGCAGAGAGAGAGGGAGATACAGAATCTGAAGCAGGCTCCAGGCTCTGAGCCATCAGCACAGAGCCCGACGCGGGGCTTGAACTCACAAACTGTGAGATCATGACCTGAGCCGAAGTCGGCCGTTCAACCGACTGAGCCACCCAGGAGCCCCGTAGCTGCTTTTTGAATCTACTAATTAGCATGAAGTCTTAGAACGCTTCTGGTCATGGCCGAGAAAATCGGCAGATCTTACCAATGTTAAATCTGAAAGGTGGCTGTGATTCTGCCCAGGTAGCTAAAAATGAGTTAGGCCATGGAATTTTGAATGGCAAATTGCAGTGCAAATTACTTCATCTTATGTTAAGACTCTCTGTCTTATGAATAGAAATTTCTTCGTAATTGTTCGAGGTTCATAAAAAAAGTTATCAGAACATAAAAAACAATTTCAATGCACACCATGCTTTGAACCATTCCAGGAAAAAAAAAAAAAAAAAGATTGCTAGGCTGTTAACAATATTGCGTGTCTGTAGAAAATAAAAATATGTTTTTACACAAAATCCATTGAGTCTGGAGCAGAAGTTACATGATGACAACTATTGGACTATCAGACAATTCTGTCATCTGAATGTTTAATCATATAACATCTACACCAGCATAATGGAAAATAGCTAATAATCGGCCAGATGTTTGGTTTTTCATGCGATTGGCTGTTTTCAAATTATTTTCTACCCCAGCACACCTGAGGGTTACAACACACCCCATCAGTTAGAGTAATTCTCAAGGGGAGAAGGGGCCTGCTCAGGTCCGGATGGAGGGAGGGGGCTGGAAAAAGTCCCTCGGGTGACTCTGGGATGTGCCCCTAGGGGACCATCATGTGTCAAAGACTAAGTAGAAATGAGGCGTTTTATGAGTGAACTGTTTCGGTGGTATCACACTGAAAATGACATCATCAATTATGGTATTTAAGTCCTCCATTTTCAAAGATAAAAACTCTAGGGTGATGTTAAGGCTAGGCTTACATGAGCGGAGATAGAAAACCAGGTAAGAATGACGGAGGGGAACTGATCAATTTTGATGAGTACGCGTGACTATTGAGACAAAGCTGCTGCCCTACGTTCTTGCTATGTAATCTTTGGTGGGGGTGGGGGGTAGTGCTCACCTAAGCAAGAAATCATTTCAGTCTGTATCTTACTTATGTGTTAGTTAAATATCCATTTTGGTGCATCTACTCTCTCCATTGTACTGGGTTCTACAATTCCCTATCGTATAGCTCTGCTAGTTGCCAGTTTCTTGGGCATTAGAAACAAGTCTTGAATTGCTTAAAAAACTGGTCCGATAGATGCATTCCAGCATTAAGACTGTAAAATTAAATAAAATCCAGTTTTAAATTGGAGAAGTGAATTTCCTTTATGCTTTTTTTTAAAAAGCCATACCTTAAGTAGTTTTCCAGTGTCATATCATGTATATTTGTATAACTACATATTATATACATGTATCTACATGCCCGTGGTACACAGACACACACAATTTAACTATATTAAACCAAGGATTAATGTCTAGAATTAGGTGACTAATATACCACATGAGCTTGGTCATTTAATTAATATCAAATGTTCAAACATAAAATAAA